>CM075672.1:22852500-24102500 GCA_037962975.1 Clitoria ternatea | reverse complement strand
AGGTCCCATAGGTACACAAATCCCCATCAGGTAACTGAAGCATATCTCCTAAATGTTCATTGATGGTGTCCCGATCATACGAAATCCAGGTACCTTGAACCCAAGTCTTCCTTTCTAGAGTGCCCTCTTTATTCCATGCATTAGCAAAAAATTCTTTGACAACCTCTGGGTCGAACTTGTGTCTTGGATTCGCAACTCTTAACCATTTCCTGCTTCTCAATAATTCCAAAAACTCATCACACTCTCCTTCTCTTAAATCAACCTTCCTTTCAGGAATAAAAGTCTAATGGTCGATGTTTTCATGGCGTTGCCTATGCTCTTTATTCCTGAATTTTGGTTGTTGTTGTGAAGAGCTTCCTTCACCCCTCTTTCTTTTGCCTTTTTCTCTCTCACTATGCCTTGGGGCATCAGCACTTGTAACTTTAGTTCTAGCCATCCTAAAAAACAGAAATTGCCAATAGAGTTCATAAGGCAGAAAACTAAAATTGCTCACAACATCTAGCCATAATTGAGTTCACAATATTTTCACTAAAAAATAGAGCATGATTCACCTCTTTATTATTGCACATTCTACAAAACCTAAACACAATACTTTAAAATTAAAATATAACATAGTATCAAACATAACACCTATAAGAAAATTTATCAAAACAAAGTATGTCATTCATCAATATGGGTTCAAACATCATCTTTACAACACTAAACTTTCTTCTCGAACTAAAACCCAAAAACAGAGTATGGACTTAACAAGAGTACCAAACTTCCCCAAACATTGTACCAAATATAGTGTACTTGGTCCGTCAGACCTAGTTTACTTGTATTCCAACAGAAGGGGAAACTTCAAATTAGGAAATGATTATCATTCATAATGCTATTTAACAAAACAGAGCATGGATGCCATGGATTTAAAAACAATGATATTTAAGAACATGCATTCACTTAACCTCAAACATCAAATTAGAGAAAACAAAAGCATTAACTTATGTAACCCTAAACAACCATTAATCCAATTTCTAGGAAAAGTATCAAACTCCAAGTACCAGAAAGAAGGAGATGATGAATGAAATGAGAGTTTCGTTAACTTACCAAGAAAGAGGAAAACTTGAAAGTTGAAAATAAGAGACGAGAAAAGAGAGAAAATGGTGCTAATACTGTTAAACCCGAGAATGAGAGTGGAGATGATTGTTGTGGGTGAAGGAGTGTTAAGAGAGAATGATTTTGAAACTGAAAATGAGACTGAAAAAACCTTTTAAAAACCTTCACCGCTTAAATTCGCTCGAGCGAGCGCAGTCGCTCTAATGAAGTTAATCTTTGAAAATAAAGTTTCCTATGTCGCTTAAGCGACCTACCTTCGCTTCAGCGAAATCGAGGGGGAAACACACCTGATACTTTGAAATTTGTTTCACTCAAATATTTAAATTTCGCTTAGGCAAAAAATAGGGATTTAGATACTGGAGACAATTCGCTGGGGCAAAATAAATGACGCTTGAGCGAGTCCTTAGAGTTTCTTTTCTGGACAAAACTCGCTTTAGCACGTAAAAATTGCTTGGGCGATTTTGTTCCAGTGTTAAAATGAAGAAGTCTCGCTTGAGCGGTTCTTAATTCACCTTAGCGGAAGTTGCAGAAATTAAAAATTTTTCAAAGTTGTGAAAATTCTGCATAATTCGCTTAAGCGGGATGAAATTCGCTTAAGCGAATGTTTTCTAGTATCAAAGTTGTAGTGTTTCACTTGAGCGACCTGTAATGGCTTTTGAGCGAAAGTAGTTATATGGCTGATTCGCTTGAGCGAAGTTGGGTTCACTTGAGCGAATTTTCTCATACTTGAAAATTTTAATCGTCCACTTGTATTTTCTTCAAAAACTCATCTCATCATTCCATCCTTCAGTTTCTTTTCTCTTCTAACTCGCTTATAAAACACATCAAACAAAATAATTCAAACAACTAAAAGTTACAATAAAACAAACACACTGGGTTGCCTCCCAGTCAGCGCTTGTTTAACGTCGTTAGCTCGACGCCTGATTGATTGTTCAGTCTGGATCATGTAAGTGGTGGATAAGAGTGTTAAGCTTTTCCACCTCTTTTCCCAGATATAGCTTTGACCTTCTGACAGGGCCCGCAAGCGCAGGGGTTATGTCGTGTAATATAAAAGATTATCGTTCTCCACAGGGACTGTGTTCAAAGTACCAACATATTGAAATTTAATTATCCATACAATTGATTTTTAATGTTTTTGTAAAATAAAGCACAAATTAAAAATAAATTTAGAAACAAAATTTACTTGACACTTAAAAATTAGAATTGAGAGTATCTTGGGATTTCGAGAGATCAAGACTCTATTTTATGTTAATGAATTTTAACTTTTCATAAATAAGAATCAAATTAAGTTTTCCAAGGCGGATTTTCCTTAAGCTAATTAATATGTTCCTCTCGTAATCCTTTTAATGTACCTAACCTATAGAAAGCGCTGCTTAATCCTTAGAAAAGGCCCATTATCGTTTTGTGAAAATCCCTTATTTATTCCCCAAAAGACTTTGATTACTTTCACAGTTTTACCGAGGTCACAAAAAGTATTTCAAAACCTTAGGCTTAGTTCAAAAACTTTCCAGTAACAATAAATCTCTCGATTCTATTAATTACTTAAACTTACTAATATACCCGTAAGTATATAGTTTTATCACTTAGGTTCTTGTTAGGAATTACTAAGAGCATTGAGCATTTTTTGAACTAAATGGAAAATAGAAATTTATTTAATTTAAAGTCAAAATAATATTATCATAAAATATTATCACACCCCCTTCAACCCAAGATAATTAATTTAGTTACTCATGAAATAATTCAAATTCATATATATGATGGAAAAATAAAACATACAAGACATGGTAAAAATAAAGACTTACGGGTTTCTCTAAAAGCTCAAAATAATTTTACCACTGTATTTCCTTGTTGCATTATTCCTCCACCAATTACAAATTGGAATACTCAATTTCACAACCCTCATAACTCTTACAAAACAGAAAGAAAAAGAAAAGAAAAGGAAAATAAAAAAAAGAAGGAAACGGCACAGAGAAAGAAAAGGAACGGAGAAGAAAAACGAAGGAGAAAGAAATGAAAAGGAATGGAAAATGAAAGAGAAAGGAAAGAAAAAATAGAACAACGCTGAAGAATGAGAACTCAAAGGTGACGCTGGTTGGTGGCTTCAGACCTTCCCCCTATTTATAGAGATCTTAGGCGTTAATAATCATGGGAACGGCGGCTAGTTGGGACCTTTTTTATTATTTTTTCTTTTGTCTTCTTGTTAGCCGCCCCACCAATTCAACTTGGATACAGCCTGGACCTCAGCAACTATAGGGATCGGCGGCTAGCTCTTTTGTCTTGTTGTTAGCCGCCCCCTCATAAGTCAAGGATCCACTTGAATAGTGGAAATCCAAGTCAGCATGGGCAATTAGTGGAAATATGGAGCTAGCTTTCTCCTTCTGACTCGAATTTAGTGCCTCAGCCAGTATACATCCTCTGTGGGAATTAATCCAAGTGAAACAGGTGCTTTTTGTACACAAAAGATCGAGTGAAAGCTTGAATTTACCAATCATTGGACTCAGAAAGTCCTTTCTGAGGAGCATTCATCAGGACCTTTGTTCATTTAGAATTGCTTCACTCGGTGTTGTTTTCTTCGGAACTTGTTTCTGTTTAAAGCAATTCGAGCTGGACGGTGTGGTATGGATTTGAGGAGCTGAACGTTGTGGGCTTGAGGAGCTAGACGGTATTGGTTTACTGGACGGTGTTGAGAGGAGTTGGACGGTGTTGAAAGGAACTGGACGGTGTTGAGAGGAGATTTATGGAGCCGGTGTCCAATTGGACGAGCAAAGCACTTCCGATTTCTTTACTGATTGAAACATTCATTCGGAATTGTTTCAAAAGTGACTCACTCGGGATCGGGAAGTTTTCATTCAAATGATTCAATCGGCACCTCCAAAATGTTTCACTCGGCTATGTCTCTGGAATTGAACCACTCGGAGAAACCTTGCTCGGATTTGCTTGGGAGTAATTCAATCGAGAACGACCCTTCCTTCACTCCTTGAAATGATCTATTCAGACACATTCACTCGGAAGTCTGACTTGCTTCTCACTCAGAATGGCCTCAATCGTCAATCAACCCATTCGGTTGTTTTCACTCGGGAGTCGGTGTTGCTTTTCACTCAGAAATTTGTGACTTGAGAGACTCTGGCCGATAGAAGTTCTTTGCAGGTCTGAGCTTTGCTTTGCTCGGAAATACATCTCTCGGCCCCGAACCACTCAGAAGTGCCTTCCTTGGAGACATCTCACTCGGAGTTAGTTTGAAACTTGAGAGTCTGCCCAAGAGAGACTCATTCTCGGTCGGACTCTTTTCCTTGCTTGATAAGATACTTTCTTCGAAACTCACTACTCAGAAAGGCCTTGCCTGACAATTGTTTTTCTGAAGTTTAGAGTTTTTTCATTCAGAATCAACTCACTCGGGAGTCTTCCACTCGGAGACAATTTTGCCTAGAAGAAGCAGTTGTTCCCCAAATCAGACTCGCTTCAATCAGTATTCCTTCACTTTGACAATAGCTTTGGGAGGTATTTATTCAAAGTCAGTCCCTTTTTCACTCAGATTAGTTGCAGTCGGAAAGCTTCCACTTGGATTCACCTCCAACCGGGACATATTCCTTCAAGGTGAGCAATTTTTCACTTGGAATGGCTTTGATAGGGAACCTTCCACTCGGATTTACCTCCAACAGGGAAATATTCCACTCGGCAATGCTTCATTCTGAGTCATCCTACTCGGATTTGATCATTTCTGAGTCATCCTACTCGGATTTGATCATTCTGAATCGGAATTCAGTATAAAAAAAGAATTCTTTCCACTTAGGCTTGTTCTTCTTGATTCTTTATCATTTGATGGTCGTTTTTCTCTTATTATTGACCCTTGTATTATCTTAATTTCTGCAAAATAAAATACCCAAGTAGAATATAGTGGAAAGAAAGCGAAAATCATAAAATTAAGGAAATACAGTGCATAATGATTAAAATCCTAAGCAAACTAGATCTAATTTATTGTGTTATAAAACACTTATCAAAATACCCCAAACCAAAACATTGCTTGTCCTCAAGCAAGTACCATATTGACATGATAAGATACAGAAAACATTAAGCTCAGCAAACTAAGGAATCCAAAATAGAGAAAAAGATTTATTCAAATGTCAATATTAATTTTCTTATGTGAATCAATTTTCATTATCAAGACAGAGGATACTCTTCTCTTAATTTTCACTCAAAGTGTTTTATGGTTTGTGTATCACTCAGATCATCATAGTCAAAAAAATATTACCATAAGCTTGTTAATAAACCAGAAACTCCACAGTTTAGATAGAAAATATGTCAAAGTTAAAAGGTCTTTCAAAGGATGTAACGTGGCCTTGGGTTATATTGTCAAGGTAGGAATTTCAATAAAGATGGAATACAAAAGGGCTTTAGCAGTCATGAATGATTCAAATTACCATCATAAATTTAACAGAGCAAATTTTTGAACTTTTATGGACTTTTTGGAATTCATTCAATATCATCCTTTTGATTTTCTTTTTCTTTTTCTTTTTTTTCTTTGCATCCCATACATATTTTTCTTAAGTCCTTTTTTATTTCTTTGCTCCACTAAATTTCTAACATTTTCACCATTAAGAGAATATCAGTCAATGAAAGGCTTCAAAGAAAAATTTTCACTTTTAGGCTCAAAAGGGGCAACTAGGGGTCAAATTGTGTAAAATTCTGAGGCTTAAGAATAAGACCTAATTGTGCCTTTATCATCCTAAGACATATAATCAAAAACCATTTTGAATTGGTTAAAAAACAAGTTCTAGAATATTAATGACTATGAGATTCACTCAATCAAGAAGATATGGGTTTTGAAAATTTGTTTGATAAATAACCCATTTTGGCTCAAGTCTAACCATAGAAAGTCTTTTCAAAGAAAATTTTAATCACATTTAGACATTGATTTGGCATTTAAACAATCAAATTTTGAAAATTTTACTCAAAATTTTGGGATCCTTAGATACTTTAGCCTTGTGTTCAAAGTAAATTTATCATATAATCATGGTAAATTACAAGATTACAAACAAAACAAGGAAAACACACATACATGAAAAATATAACAATCACACAACGTAAACAAAATAGTTAAGTTTTCTTATCTACCACCCCAAACCAGAATTTGACATTGTCCTCAATGTTAAAATGGATGATAAAAGGATAAGAAAACTTTACCTGTAGTAACCCCAAACCAGAATTTGACATTGTTGGGTTTTTTTTACCTTAAAATGAAACAACAACTTTTTATAGGGTTACCTCCCTATCAGTGCTAAGTTTTAAGTCTTCAACCAGATTTCTCACCATTTGGATTTAATCATCAAGAGCATCAAACAAGTCCAAGTCACTTGCTTGTTGTATTGGTTAACCTGTCAAGTAGTGCTTTACTCTCTGTCCATTTACCCTAAATGTACCAGATTTCTCGCTCCATAGTTTGACAGCTCCAAAAGGAAAGACTTTTGTTACCTTGAATGGTCCCGACCATCGGGATCTCAGTTTACCTAGAAAAAGCTTCAATCTAGAATTAAATAGTAAAACCATATCACCTGGATTAAATGTTCTCCGTTGGATGTGACGATCATGCCATTGTTTGGTTTTTTCTTTATAAATTTTGGCATTTTCGTATGCATCTAGACGGAGTTCTTCAAGCTTATTTAATTCCAATAACCTACGTTCACCTGCAGCCTTATGATCAAAGCTAAGAGTTTTAACAGCCCAAAAAGATTTATATTCTAGCTCAATAGATAAATGACAGGGCTTCCCATATACTAGCTTAAAAGGTGTGGTTCCAATGGGAGTTTTGTATGCAGTTCGATACACCCATAAAGAATCATCTAACTTAATAGACCAATCCTTACGTGATGTATTGACCACTTTTTGAAGAATGTTTTTAATTTCCCGATTGGATACCTCAACTTGTCCACTAGTTTATGGGTGATAAGGTGTAGCAACCTTATGCCTAACTCCATATTTCTTTAGAAGGGTCTGAAAAGTTTTCTCAATAAAATGAGACCCTCCATCACTTATAACACATTTTGGGACCCCAAACCTTGGAAATATTATTTTCTTAAAAAGTTTAATAACAGTCTTAGCATCAGAATGGGGTGAAGCAATGGCTTCCACCCATTTTGACACATAGTCAACTACCACTAATATGAACTGATTTCCAAAAGAGAAAAAAAAAGGTCCCATAAAATCAACACCCCATACATTAAACAATTCAACTTCTAAAATGGTATTCAATGGCATTTCTTGTCTCTTACCAATGTTACCTGTTCTTTGGCAAGCATCACAAGTTAGAACATACTTATATACATCCTTAAAAATATTTGGCCAATAGAACCCAGCTTGCAATATTTTAGCAGTTGTCTTAGAGGTACTCATATGCCCTCCACAGGAAAGAGAATGACAATGATCCATGATAGCATGGACCTCATCTTGCGAAACACACCTCCGAATCAAACCATCTGCACATTGCTTGAATAGGAGTGGTTCATCCCAATAGTAGTGTTTAACATCTGCAAAAAACTTTTTCCTTTACTGAAAGCTAAGATCAGGAGGTAAGATACCACATGCAAGAAAATTTACAAAATCAGCATACCAAGGAACACATTGGATACTAAGACTCAAGAGTTGTTCATCCAGAAAAGATTCATTGATGGGAATATTATTTATTTCTTCTTTTTCAGATGTCAACCTAGACAGGTGGTCAGCGACCAAGTTCTCGGTACCCTTCTTATCCTTAATTTCCATGTCAAATTCTTGTAATATTAGAATCCACCTAATTAACCTAGGCTTTGCTTCCTTTTTATTCAATAGATACTTAATGGCAGAGTGGTCAGTGTAAACAGTAACATGTGAACCTACCAAGTAAGATCTAAATTTATCAAAAGTAAAGACAATAGCTAACAGTTCTTTTTCAGTTGTGGCATAATTTACCAGAGCATCATCTAGCGTCCGGCTGGCATATTGAATTACATGGAGCTTTTTATCCTTTTGTTGCCCCAACACAGCCCCCACTGCGTAATCACTCGCATCGCACATCAACTCAAACGGGAGTTTCTAATCAGGTGGTTGCATGATGAGGGCAGAGATTAGAGCTTGCTTAATCCTACAAAAAGCTTCCATACAAGATGAATTAAAATTGAAAGGCACATCCTTACCCAGAAGAGTTGTAAGAGGCTTTGTGATTTTGGAGAAATCTTTAATGAACCGACGGTAAAACCCTGCATGTCCAAGAAAACTCCGAATACCTTTCACATTTGTAGGTGGAGGCAATTTTTCAATCACTTCCACTTTAGCCTTATCAACTTCTATACCTCTCTCAGACACCAGGTGTCCAAGAACTATGCCTTCTCTTACCATAAAATGGCATTTTTCCTAGTTTAAGACCAGATTGATCTCTTCACAATGCTGTAAGACTTGGCATAAATTTGTTAAACAATTATCAAAATCCAAACCATGCACTAAAAAATCATCCATAAAGACTTCCATCACATTTTCAATAAGGTCAAAAAAAAATTGCTTGCATACACCTTTGAAAAGTCACAGGTGCATTACACAAACCAAAAGGCATACGCCTATAAGTATAAGTTCCATAAAGGCAAGTGAAGGTAGTCTTTTCTTGATCAGATGGATGAATGGGAATTTGATGAAAACCTGAATACCCATCCAAATAATAGAAATAAGAGTGTTTCGCAAGTCTTTCAAGCATCTGATCAATAAAAGGGAGAGGAAAATGATCTTTTTTCGTGGCGCTATTTAACTTCCTATAATCAATGTGCATGCGCCAACCAGAGACAATCCTAGTAGGAATCAAGTTATGTTTATCATTTTCAATTACAGTTATTCCCCCCTTTTTAGGCACCACATGACCAGGACTTACCCATTTACTACTATTAATAGGATATATGACTCCAGCATCAAGCAATTTCAAAATTTCCTTTTTAACCACTTCTTGTATTTTTGGATTTAATCTCCTAAGTGGTTCTACTGTAGGCCTACTTTCATCTTCTATAGTAATCCTGTGCATACAAAGAGAAGGACTAATTCCTTTGATATCATCCATTGTATAACCTATTACCTTTCTATACAACTTAAGTTGTTTCAAAAGTTTTTCAGTTTCACATGGATTTAATTCAACATTAACAATCATAGGATATGTGGAATTAGGACCAAGAAACTCATACCTTAATGAAGTTGGTAAAGGTTTTAATTCACATTGGGGCTTACCACTTTGTCTCACATGACCTCAGTATCATGTTTTAGTCGGTCCTCAGAGCAATCAAATGTTTCTATCGGCTCAATTATGAAAACAGTTTCAAGTGGGTCATAAGGAAGGGTTACTTCCTTTACCACTTGTTCAACAAAATCCACACTACAGCAAACATTATTATAAGGTTTTTCTAAAACATTTTTCAAGTTAAAATCAACCTTTTGATCTCCAACAGTTAGAGATAACTTACCATTCTTGACATCGATCACAGACCTGCAGTTGCTAAAAATGGTCTGCCTAAAATAATAGGAATCAAAGAATCTTCGTCCATTTCAACCACAACAAAGTCAGCAGGTATAAAAAATTTTCCTATCTTAATAGGAACATCCTCTAAAATTCCTACAGGATATTTTACAGATCTATCAGCCAATTACAAAGACATCCTAGTAGGTTTTAGCTTACCCAATCCTAACTTTTCAGCAACAGAGAATGGCATTAAACTCACACTCGCTCCTAAATCACACAATGCTTTATCTATATTCATGTCAGCAATCATATAAGGAATAGAGAAACTACCTGGATCTTGGAGCTTGGGTGGAAGCTTTCTTTGAATTAGAGCACTGCACTCTTCAGTAAGTGCAACTGTACTGTCTTCCTCTAGTCTTCTTTTGTTGGACAAAATATCCTTCAGAAACTTCGCATATGTAGGCATTTGCTGCAAAGTATTTGTGAAGGGAATATTAATATACAATTTCTTTAAAACATCAAGAAACTTACCAAATTGTTTGTCCAACTTTGCTTTAGCCAAGCGCTGAGGAAATGGAATGGGAGGTTGATATGGCTTAACCTCCTCTTTCTTTTGTTATGGTTTCTCTTCTTCAATCACTGGATGAGATAAAGATTCATCCACTTTCTTTTCCTCCTTTGCAGTCTTGTCAACTGGCCCATCATATTGAGTACCACTCCTAAGAGTGACAGCCATGGTTTGGTTAGATGGTCCAGCCTCTGGTTTTCCAGGAAATGTTCCCGGTGCTCTTTGAGAATAGGAGGCTTGTTGGGCAATTTGATTTTCCAGTATTTTGTTATAGGTGGCAAGAGAGTCCACTTTTGAAGCCAAGTTTTTTATTGCATCATAGAATTCATCATTTTGTTTAAGTTTAGTAGCTACAAATGTCTCCATCAAGGATTCTAGCTTTGATTTTTGTGGAATATAAGTTCCTTGTTGAGGTTTGTAGTTACTTTGATTACCTTGGAATTGAGGTGGCCTATTTTAGAAGCCAGGTAGACCTTGTGGAGGTCTGTAGTTACCTTGATAATTTCCACTATAGTTTCCAATAGCATCCACCTGATGCATTTCTTGTTCTTGATTATGGGTCATTGCTAAATGGCAGTTTGCAGCTCCATGTCCTGAAACACCACAAACTTCACAAACAATATTAGTAGCACCTGTTGACCCTATTTTATTGAGTTTTAATGTTAATGTTTCAACTTTGGTAGAAAGTAGGGAAAGAGCATCAACAGAGTACTTACCTGGTGTTTTAGCAGGTAATCCTCTCTCAGAGTTCTACTGGTGAGTGTTTTGAGCTATTTCCTCAATCAGGTTCTCAGCTGCATCAACATTTTTACTCATAAAGGCTCCTCCAACTGCAACATCTAAAGAGATCTTTTGTGTGGAATTTAGTCCATTATAGAAAATATGGATTGTCAACCACCTTTCTATCCCATGGTGAGGACATTCTCTTAGCATCTCCCTGTATCTTTCCCAGGCTTTATATAAGGATTCGTCATCTTTTTGTGAAAAATTTATGATTTGTTTTCTCAGCACATCAGTCTTGTTTCTTGGGTACTATTTATTGATAAAAGCACTAGACAATTCTTCCCAAGTCGTGATGGATCCTTCAGGAAGAGAATACAACCACGCCTTCACTTTATCTCTTAAGGAGAAAGGGAACAGTCTCAACCGAATGGCATCATTGGTGGCTCCATTCATCTTCAGGGTGTCACAGTATTCAAGAAAGATTTGAAGATGAAGATTTGGATCTTCAGAGGGTAATCCTTCGAAATTGGTTCTGTTGAACCATAGATAGTAGTGAAGGCTTCAATTCAAAATTGTTAGCCTCCACTGTGGGTCTAAGGATGCTAGATCCTCTTCCATTTGTACTTAGAGCGGAAAAATCTCTTAAGGCTCTATTTTGGTCTGCCATTTGTTTTTCTTTTTCTTGTTTTTGTTGTTTTCTTAAAGCTCTAAGGGTACGTTCTATCTCAGGGTCAAATCCTAAGTTTAGATCGACACTACGGCTTCGTCACATAAAAAGAAAATAAATGACAAATAAAATAAACAATTACAAAAATAAAACAACAACAGATACACAAAATAAAGAACAAAATACAAAGTAACAAACAGAATAAAAATAAAGAAAAATATAAAAAGAAACAAACAAAACAAAAAAATTATTAACAAGTATGATCTAATCGAATTTCAATATTGCCGATATTTGAGGGACAACAGTCCCCGGCAACGACGCTAAAAACTTGACAGGGCCTGCAAGCGCACAGGTTATGTCGTGTAATATAAAAGATTATCGTTCTCCACAGGGACTGTGTTCAAAGTACCAGCATATTGAAATTTAATTATCCACATAATTGATTTTTAATGTTTTTGTAAAATAAAGCACAAATTAAAAATAAATTTAGAAACAAAATTTACTTGACACTTAAAAATTAGAGTTGAGAGTATCTTGGGATTTAGGGAGATCAAGACTCTATTTTATGTTAATGAATTTTAACTTTTCATAAATAAGAATCAAATTAAGTTTTCCAAGGCGGATTTTCCTTAAGCTAATTAATATGTTCCTCTCAGAATCCTTTTAATATACCTAACCTATGGAAAGCGCTGCTTAATCCTTAGAAAAGGCTCATTATCGTTTTGTGAAAATCCCTTATTTATTCCCAAAAAGACTTTGATTACTTTCATGGTTTTACCTAGGTCATAAAAAGTATTTCAAAACCTTAGGCTTAGTTCAAAAACTTTCCAGTAACAATAAATCTCTCGATTCTATTAATTACTTAAACTTACTAATATACCCGCAAGTATATAGTTTTATCACTTAGGTTCTTGTTAGGAATTACTAAGAGCATTGAGCATTTTTTGAACTAAACGGAAAACAGAAATTTATTTAATTTAAAGTCAAAATAATATTATCATAAAATATTATCACACCCCCTTTATCCCAAGATAATTAATTTAGTTACTCATGAAATAATTCAAATTCATATATATGATGGAAAAATAAAACATACAAGACATGGTAAAAACAAAGACTTACGGGTTTCTCCAAAAGCTTAAAATAATTTTACCACTGTATTTCATTATTGCAATATTCCTCCACCAATTACAAATTGGAATACTCAATTTCACAACCCTCATAACTCTTACAAAACAGAAAGAAAAAGAAAAGAAAAGGAAAATAAAAAAAAATAAGGAAACGACACAGAGAAAGAAAAGGAACGGAGAAGAAAAACGAAGGAGAAAGAAATGAAAAGGAATGGAAAATGAAAGAGAAAGGAAAGAAAAAATAGAACAACGCTGAAGAATGAGAACTCAAAGGTGACGCTGGTTGGTGGCTTCAGACCTTCCCCCTATTTATAGAGATCTTAGGCGTTAATAATCATGGGAACGGCGGCTAGTTGGGACCTTTTTTATTATTTTTTCTTTTGTCTTCTTGTTAGCCGCCCCACAAATTCAACTTGGATACAGCCTGGACCTCAGCAACTATAGGGATCGGCGGCTAGCTCTTTTGTCTTGTTGTCAGCCGCCCCCTCATAAGTCAAGGATCCACTTGAATAGTGGAAATCCAAGTCAGCATGGGTAATCGGTGGAAATATGGAGCCGACTTTCTCCTTCTGACTTGGATTTAGTGCCTCAGCCAGTATACATCCTCTGTGGGAATTAATCCGAGTGGAACAGGTGCTTTTTGTACACAAAAGACCGAGTGAAAGCTTGAATTCACCGATCATTGGACTCGGAAAGTCTTTTCCAAGGAGCATTCATCAAGACCTTTGTTCATTCGGAATTGCTTCACTCGGTGTTGTTTTACTCGGAACTTGTTTCTGTTTGAAGCAATTCAAGCTGGACGGTGTGGTATGGATTTGAGGAGCTGAACGTTGTGGGCTTAAGGAGCTAGACGGTATTGGTTTGTTGGACGGTGTTGAGAGGAGTTGGACGGTGTTGAAAGGAACTGGACGGTGTTGAGAGGAGATTTATAGAGCCGGTGTGTAATTGGATAGAGCCGGTGTGCAATTGGACGAGCAAAGCACTTCTGATTGCTTTACTGATTGAAAGATTCATTTGGAATTGTTTCAAAAGTGACTCACTCGGGATCGGGAAGTTTTCATTCAAATGATTCAATCGGTACCTCCAAAATGTTTCACTCGGCTATCTCTCTGGAATTGAACCACTCAGAGAAACCTTACTCGGATTTGCTTGGGAGTAATTCAGTCGAGAATGACCCTTCCTTCACTCCTTGAAATGATCCACTCGGACACATTCACTCAGAAGTCCGACTTGCTTCTCACTCAGAATGGCCTCAATCGTCAATCAACCCATTCGGTTGTTTTCACTCAGGAGTCGGTCTTGCTTTCCACTCAGAAATTTGTGACTTGAGAGAATCTGACCCATAGAAGTTCTTTCCAGGTCCGAGCTTTGCTTTGCTCGGAAATACATCTCTCGGCCCCTGTCGCGACCGGGATCGCGGCGGCGCGGCCGACCCTCGAAACGGTTTTTAAATAATAAACAGGGAGTCGCCACCAATGTTTTTTAGGATAAAATACTGGAAAAACCTTTTGTTAAAGCACTGGTTATAAAAATGAAATTCCATGATTCGGGAGTCTGATTACAGGTGAGGAAGGTATTAGCACCTCACAACTGTCCGTTAAAAACGGTTACCTTAATTTGATAGCGCGCATTATAATTAACCCAATAATTATTTTAACTTCTTCATAAAAAGAAAAATGTACAGAACGACAAAATAAACAAAAAAATAAACAAAGATCAACACAAAATATTTACATGAGATTAACAGGACGTCTCGTCCAAATTAATCTCGCTCCGCCTTTTTAAAGAGATATTAAAAATATGAGATTAACAGGACGTCTCGTCCAAATTAATCTCGCTCCTCCTTTTGATAGCAAGACAAAAATAAAACTCTAAAAATTAAATAAAGAAAGGTGGGCCCGACAAGAACTGTTTCCCGCTCCTACGTATTCTCGAGCTTTCGAGAAATCAGGGTCACGTAGTTCTTTAAAATGTTTTTGTTTTAGGAATAGATTAGGAAGATATTGATGGGCACCATTCTAGTGAAGAATCCATACAAGGCGAAGTGCTTCGCACGTGCACGGATCCTATAAAGGCTGTGTAGACGGAAGTATTTTCCGTACGACACTGATTAAGAAAAATGAATATATAAAAAATAAAAAAAAACTAAGTGGGAGAAGAAAACGAGTGCAAAAAATGAAGAAAACCGAGTGAAGAATAAGAAAACCGACTAAAAAATAAGAAAACCGAGTGAAAAATAAGAAAACCGAGTGAAGAATAAGAAAACCGAGTGAAAAATAAGAAAACCGAGTGAAACTATGAAAATCCGAGTGAAAACAGAGAAAACCGAGTGAAACAGTGAGAATCCGAGTGGAAACAGTGAAAATCTGAGTGAAACAGTGACAATATGAGTGCAACATTAAAAAATCTGAGTGAAAATAAGAGAAACCGAGTGAAACAGTGAGTATCCGAGTGGAAAGAGGCTTACCGGGTGAAATTTGAGCAGAGAAGAACGATTGGGACAAGAATTGCAAGTCCGAGAGGGAAAAGGGAACTGGAAGGAGTGCTGTTGAGTGAGAGTGTAGAGGATGTTGGGGTAAAGAGAGTTTGAAAGGTGAGGCGTGAGTGAAGTGAGAGGGAGAGAAGACTTGGCGTCAGAGAGAGAGAGAACAGAGGCTTGTTTGGGCAGAGTTTTCCCTTCTGAATCACCCCCTTTGAATGCCCTCCCCCTTGCCTATTTATAGGCTGGTTTGAGTGGAAGGCCAGCTCAGGCTTCCACTTCCGAGTGGAATGCCAGCTCAGGCCTCCACTCAGAGTGAAGTGGGGGACAACAGCTGGGTGGGAATTTTTAATTCCCCCCACTTCCACCTCTGTTTGCCACTTGTCTGCCACCCCCAGGATTCCTGGATCCTCTTGGGTGGTGGAATCCAAGTCAGCACGGTCTAACAGGGGGACCTGGTGGGAATCCGTGTGAGAATGTAAGAATTCCGAGTGAGAATTATGGGAAATCCGAGTGAAAATTGTGGAATTCCAAGTGAGGATATTGAAATCCGAGTGACAACGGCTCGGATCAACCTCCCAATCAGTATTCATCTACACTAGGAGTCAATTCCGAGTGGAATGAGGCATTCCCCATAGAATGCCGAGTGAGAATACTCATTTCCGAGTGATTTTACTCGGTTTGTGGTTGCTGTGAGACATTCAATCGGAAACGAGTGAAAAAGCCTCGGAGCCGATTGAAAATTGAGGAGAACGACTTGAAATTGACTTGGATCTTGTTTGAAGAAGCAAACTGACTGAATTGCCAGTGGATTCCGACTGGAAGTTGATGGAAATAGGCTCGGGAAAGGTTTGAAGAAGCAAACTGACTGAATTGCCAGTGGATTCCGACTGGAAGTTGATGGAAATGGGCTCGAGAAAGGTTTGAAGAAGCAAACTGACTGAATTGCCAGTCGATTCTGACTGGAAATTGATGGAAATGGGTTCGGGAAAGGTTTGAAGGAGGACTCGGAGGTTGAGTGTAAAGGAGGACTCGAAACCGATTGAAATGGCTCGGAAAAGATTTAATCATGGCTCGGAAATTTGTGGAAATGGACTCGGGATGAGAAGAATTGATTGGCCAAAAGGACTCGGGAAAAGTGGCTGACTGACTGAAGTCTCACTCGGAAACCGATTGGAAATTGGCTCGGGTTTGAGTAGGAGTACTCACTCGGTGTTGACTGAAAATGCTTCAGTTGGTTCTGACTGAAGAACAACACTCGGAATTCCTTCAGCCGGGATTATTCACTCGGAATTCAGTTGAAGGATTTACTCGGATCCTTCCTTTTTTGCACTCGGAAATTAGATTTTAGGCCAATTGCACTCGGAATGGCTTGACAGAGAGCCTTCCACTCGGATTCACCTTCGATAAGGAAGGATTTTACTCGGAATTGACTCATCCTGAGTCATTTCACTCGGATTCTCTTCAACATGGCATAATCCACTCGGATTTTGTTTTATTCTGAGTCATCCCGCTCAGATTCCCCCAACAGGATCCTATTCTACTCGGAAATGCTTCATTTTCACTCGGTTTTGATCATTTCTGAGTAGTTTTACTCGGATTTGCTCCATTCTGAGTAGTTCCACTCGGTTTTGACCATTTCTGAGTCATCTTACTCGAATTTTTCTTCAATAGGGGTATTTTCTACTCGGATTTGATCCTTTTTGAGTAATCTCACTCGGATTTGATCCGTTCTGAGTATTTTCACTCGGACTTGCTAGTTTTTGGGCCATTTCACTCGAATTTTTGTTCAACAGGGGCATTTTCTACTCGGATTTGATCCTTTTTGAGTCATTTCACTCGGATTTGCCTCCAACAGGTCTATATTCCACTCGGAAATGCTTCCCTCATAGTCATCTTGTTCGGATCTGACCATTTTTGAGTTATTCTATTCAAATTTGCATCCAACAGGGTAATATTCCATTTGGAAAAGCTTCATTCTGAGTTATTTCGCTCGGTTCTGATTATTCTGGAGCCATTCTACTCAATTTGACCACTCTGAATTGGAATTCAGTATAAAAAATATTCATTCCACTTGGACCGGACCAAAAGAGGTGTTTACAGATGCCCCTCTTTACTTCTTTTTCACAAAAAAAACACGAAGCTTCTGTGTTTTTGAAGTGAAAAGGAAGTAAAGATATGAACACCGATGTAGGGGGGCCAAGTGGGACGTCCTGATCGGTATGGCAACTGATGGTATGGGCAATCACGAATCTGTGTGACCTCTTTTTTCTTAAAATGAGCATTCTCCACTTCTGTTTCTCTTCTTCTCTTCTTCTTCTTTTTTTTGTTTTTTTTGTTTAGGACAGGGAAAAATTGTCTTTTAGTTAACAGGAGGTAATGAGATCAGGATTGACTCCCAGTAGACTGGAAAGTAAAGGTTGCCCTCGTGGGCGATTGAAAAGTAAAGGGTACCTCGATAGGTGACTGGGAAATAAAGGATGCCTTGATAGGCGGTTGGAAAGTAAAGGATGCCATGATAGGCGGCTGGAAGATAAAGGATGCCTTGATAGGCGGCTGGAAGATAAAGGATGCCTTGATAGGTGGCTGGAAGATAAAGGATGCCTTGATAGGCGGCTGGAAAGATAAAGGATGCCTTGATAGGCGGCTGGAAAGATAAAGGATGCCTTGATAGGCGGCTGGAAAGATAAAGGATGCCTTGATAGGCGGCTGGAAAGATAAAGGATGCCTTGACAGGCGGCTGGAAGATAAAGGATGCCTTGATAGGCGGCTGGAAGATAAAGGACGCCTTGATAGGCGGCTGGAAAGATAAAGGATGCCTTGATAGGCGGCTGGAAAGATAAAGGATGCCTTGATAGGCGGCTGGAAAGATAAAGGATGCCTTGATAGGCGGCTGGAAAGATAAACGAAGCTGTGATAGGCGGCTGGAAGATAAAGGATGCCTTGATAGGCGGCTGGAAAGATAAAGGATGCCTTGATAGGCGGCTGGAAGATAAAGGATGCCTTGATAGGCGGCTGGAAAGATAAAGGATGCCTTGATAGGCGGCTGGAAAGATAAAGGATGCCATGATAGGTGGCTGGAAAGATAAAGGATGCCTTGATAGGCGGCTGGAAAGATAAAGGATGCCTTGAGAGGCGGCTGGAAGATAAAGGATGCCTTGACAGGCAGCTGGAAGATAAAGGATGCCTCGATAGGCGACTGGAAAGGTAAAGGATGCCTTGATAGGCGGCTGGAAAGATAAAGGATGCCTTGATAGGTGGCTGGAAAGATAAAGGATGCCTTGACAGGCGGCTGGAAGATAAAGGATGCCTTGATAGGCGGCTGGAAGATAAAGGATGCCTTGATAGGCGGCTGGAAAGATAAAGGATGCCTTGATAGGCGGCTGGAAAGATAAAGGATGCCTTGATAGGCGGCTGGAAAGATAAAGGATGCCTTGATAGGCGGCTGGAAAGATAAAGGATGCTGTGATAGGCGGCTGGAAGATAAAGGATGCCTTGATAGGTGGCTGGAAAGATAAAGGATGCCTTGATAGGCGGCTGGAAGATAAAGGATGCCTTGATAGGCGGCTAGAAAGATAAAGGATGCCTTGATAGGCGGCTGGAAAGATAAGGGATGCCTTGATAGGTGGCTGGAAAGATAAAGGATGCCTTGATAGGCGGCTGGAAAGATAAAGGATGCCTTGAGAGGCGGCTGGAAGATAAAGGATGTCTTGACAGGCGGCTGGAAGATAAAGGATGCCTCGATAGGCGACTGGAAAGGTAAAGGATGCCTTGATAGGCGGCTGGAAAGATAAAGGATGCCTCGATAGGCGGCTGGAAAGATAAAGGATGCCTCGATAGGCGGCTGGAAATATAAAGGATGCCTTGATAGGCGGCTGGAAAGATAAAGGATGCCTTGATAGGCGGCTGGAAAGATAAAAGATGCCTTGATAGGCGGCTGGAAAGATAAAGGATGCCTTGATAGGTGGCTGGAAGATAAAGGATGCCTTGACAGGCGGCTGGAAGATAAAGGATGCCTCGATAGGCGACTGGAAAGGTAAAGGATGCCTTGATAGGCGGCTGGAAAGATAAAGGATGCCTTGAGAGGCGGCTGGAAAGATAAAGGATGCCTTGACATGCGGCTGGAAGATAAAGGATGCCTTGATAGGCGGCTGGAAGATAAAGGATGCCTTGATAGGCGGCAAGAAGGTAAAGGGTGGGGTTGACCCTCGGTCGACAAAAAATACAGAGATTGGGGGAGCTAACAGGACTTCTCGTCCAAATTAACTCACTGTTGGTAGGAAATGTGAAGGTTGGGGGAGTTAACAGGACGTCTCGTCCAAATTAACTCACTGTTGGTAAGAAATGTAAAGGTTGGGGGGAAGGATATGGGGTGACACCCCACTTAGGGCGGTTGAAGAAGCTTGGGGGTATGTTTCCTTTTGATAGAGAGATACCCGAGGTGATGTCCAGCTTAAACTTCCTGGGAGCATGGGGTACTGCCCTTGGGTTAACAAAAGATAACAACCTGGGGAAGATGCCCCAGTTTGAAATGATCCGAAGAGCATTGGGGGAATCTAGGGATATGCCCCAGCTTAATTTGTCTGGGAAGTGTAGTTCTACTTGGGAAGAGAAATTGAGAGATAGCGACTTTAACAGTTAAGGATGAGACTTTGAAGGCACCTGATGGAAGAAGAAACCTTGAAAGGCGCTGGCTTTGGCGATTATGGTTCCATTGAGGAATGCATGGCAGGCACGTCAGAGGAGAAAAATCTGATGGATGTCCTAGTTTAGGATATTTTAATGAGGGTAACTCCACTGGGGAAAGTGTTTTCCTCTTGGGAAAGGAATGCGTGGCCTTTGATCTCTGTGGTTCTGTCGGAAAGGTAATTCTGTTGGGTATAAACAGATTTTTTTTAAATCTGACCAGGAGTCCATTTGGTGTTTTTTTTTTTACAGAGGAATTCTCAGTATGTGTTCCTTTTGGGAATGAATGGTAGGTCCACCAGAGGAGAGAAATCTGGGGGATGCCCCAATTTGAGTCGCTTGGGAGTTCAGGGTATTGTCTCTTAGGGAAGAGAAACCTGGGGAGATGCCCTAGTTAGAGTATGATTGAAAGGATTTTTGGAGAACTGCCCCTTGGCTGAAAGAAGGGAGACCTAGGATGTTACCCATGTTCGAAAAATTGGCCTGAAGGAATTAGGGGTGCTTCTCCTTGAAAGAAAGAGAATAGAGACGTGGGGAGATGCCCCAATTTTGGAAAGATTGGAAGTTTTCAGGTGTACTACCCCTGATCTGAAAGAGAGAAGTCCTGGGGTATGCCCCAGTTTGACACGATTGAAAGAGTCCTAGGGAAAACTACTCCTTGGCCAGGACAGAAGAAATCTAGGGGGATGCCTTAGTTCAAACCTTCAGGACACTACCCCTTGGCCAACAAAAGATCTGGAGGTGAAGAATGACAGACTTGGGAGGTAAAGTCCCAGGTTTGAAGGATTCAGGGGTTAATAGGGCGTCCCATCCAAATTAACCAGGTTTTAGAATATACCAAGTTGATTTCTTGGAGATGTGACCCCTAACACGCCTCATGAACAAGACAGAAACCTTGAGAAGACGCCGGCTTCGACTACAAGGTATTGATGGACTTCATGGAAATCTTAAAGCAAAATGGAAACTCAAAAAGGTGTCATGTTTGGCCATAGAAGGGTGTTTTGTCCAATGATTTGGGTGGGTTACGAGAAGAAACTCGTGGATGACCTACTTCAATGAGTAAAGGCAAGAGTGAGCTTTGGAGACTGATGGACATACACCTGGAAAGTGCCAGTTTTGGCGGTTGAAGCTTGACACATCTACTTATTACAACATCCTGCAAGAAAGGTTAACGGTGCAAAACAAATTGGAACTTGAAAAGACTTACCGCAAAAACACAATCCTTAGAGATCCGAAGTGACTCATGGCTGAAACAGAGCAGATGAAGCAACCCTAGCTTTGGAAACGTGTCAGGCCCAGTCTTCATAATGATTGCTTGAAGCGAGATCAAGTAACAGGAACTTCTTGTCCTCACGACTTTAATTTTTCATTACCTTCTCATTTTTATATATTATGTCTTATCAAATCTTGGAAAATCACAATAAATACGTGTCAAAAATAGGTGAGATTGTATTTACAAGTCGAGTAAGTGTGGAAAAAGGGAAACCAAAAAGCAAGTGAAGATGTATGGGAAATGTTAATAATTGGGTAGAGTAGGAATGATTTTACAGATCTTCCAGTGAACTGTTGAGAACAAAGCATATCTTAATCCCACATCATGACTCTGAATTCACCACTTGACTCTGCTTCTGAAAAGGTAGTCGGACTACGATTACTTGGCCAAAATCTTGATCCCAATTGATTGCCTGAGCCACCTATTCAGGTTTTCAGCTTACCAGGTCGCTCTAACTTTTGCCTAGGCTGCCCTTCCAGGTTTTCAGCCTAGCGAGCTTCTCTCTCCATGTGACGTCTCTTTTTTTTTCTTTTTCTTTTTTTTTTAAGGTTGTGTCCCTCACGACAAAGGTTTAAACTGATTGCCAATGAGCTTATTTGATCTTTCTCAATTTGATCTCATCCTGTGGGGGAGTAGATGTTATTTCAGATGAAAAAAATTTGCCCCTAACACCATGTATCCAAAGAAACAAAGGCGTGCCCTTTTCAGTACCAATGAGGGGGCTCATTTTGAGTCTTTATTTTCTTGTTCATTTTTCATCTATTTTTTGTTTTTTCTTTTTGCATTTTTTTTCTTTTTTTTGTTTCTTTTTTCCTTTTTTTTGTCGTTTTTTTTGAATGACCCCTTTGGTACCTTTGTTATGGTCTAGCTATTTTATCCCCTAACCAATGTGGTAAAGAGAATATGATATTAATGGTATCACAGTAGACCAATCCCTTAGTTACACTGGTGTGGGAATAGTTATACTTCATTAAAGTTGGGGTGTTGATTGCGACACAGATGAAACATTGTTTCTGTCGTGTTCTTAGCTTGATAACATTTATGCCCCCATATGGAAAAGTGATAATTTGATCTATGAATCAGCTCGCCTTAATTGGTATCTACGTAAGGCACCAACCTTGACCTTTTTTTTTATATCATTTTTGTTTTTTTTTTGAGAGTATTTCTTGACCATCCACGTTGATCAATGCTAACATTCCTTTGAAGGGTAGATACGCCATTTATGGAATCTGGCACTATCTTCATTTTGAGCTTGTAACGTCTTCAGTTGTTTGTGAATCTTCTTCATCCTGTGTACTGACCTTGCCTTTGGGTAGAACTAGGTGACTCTTATCCAAACATCCTACACAATTCGGCCAAAGAACTTTCATTTTCGCTACCCTTTTCGTCAGCGTAATCAACTGGGTGGTCAAAGTTATGAAATGGAATCATGATCTCATTGTTCTCAAAAGGATCATTTTTAGTCCTGTATTTTTTGGTTTTTTTTCATGGTAAAATGAGAAAAAGAAGTAGATAAAGGGAAAAGGATTCAAGGTGGCAATAAGGAAAGCAAGAAAAGGCATTTTGAAATTTGACACATATTTATTGAGAGAAACTTAAAATGATAAAAACATGTTTTTGCCCTTATTACATAACAATATCCCAAAGCCTTAGGCATAGCGTTTGGGTTGAAACAGGAGTTTAAAGTCATAAGGAACTAAGTGGTCTCTTGGTTATGAACCTCTCCAGTTGGCGTGTGATTCACAAAATCTTGCATGCATCCTCTTTACACCCCTAGTCCCTCTTTATCACACTGACCCCAGAGGTCTCATGGTTAGACCTGGGGTTTATAATTATATTGGGACTCCCTTCCTGGAAATCTAGCCACTTAGCTTTAATCAGATCCCTTCCTTTGAATTTCAAGGTATGACAGTCCTCAGTAGAGTGCCCCGAGGCTCCAGCATGGTAATCACATCGGGCATTGGGATTATAGCCTTTGGGGTAAGGAGGAACCACCGGTTTTAGTGGGCAGGGTACTGCAAGGGAATTACGAAAAAGGTGAGGTAGAAGTTCTTTGTAGGTTATGGGAATGGGGTCGAACCGGGCTGGTGTTCAATTATTGATGGGTTTTATTGTGCTTTGGTCTAGATTAAGTGGCTGAGTTTGTACTAGTGGGGGATGATAGGGTTGTGGAAGGGTAGACCTAATAGCATGCAAATGAGAATGGGAAGGTATTTGAGGGATATACGGACGAAAGTAGAGTTGAAATGGGAAAAAATTAGAGCCCTGGTTAGGGGTGATGGTGGCCATGTAAGGTACAGGGAGATTGGCAGGTTGAAAGGGAGTATGTGTTATTGATCTGGGTTGGGCCCTTTTTTGGTTACGGGCAGTGGAATTAGCATCCCCTTTTCTCTTCCCCTTATCTCCCGATGCAGACATTCTTGTGATAGGAGCCCCAGGCGACCGGGAGGACTGTGAAATATGGGGATTCATCATTTGTAAATCATGATCCTCTTGTTGATTATGGAATGGGGGAATTTGGTCTTTTGTCAATCCAGGAAGGTGGAGTGGGGTGGTTGGCAAATGTTGATCATTCTTGACACCCGCAGAGGGTTCCTCTTCTATGATCTTCTTCTCTAAAAGTCCGGCCATCTCCGCCATTTGCTTCCTTAGCTGGTTAACTTCGTTTCTGAGGTTTTCAATTTCTTGCTCTTTTTCAGCCATGAGTCTCCTTTGAAAGTCTAACAACGGTGTCATTCGGTGTCGTTGAAAGAAGAAAAAGAAATGTCAGGGGGAAACAGAAGGAAAGAGGATATCGTGGGAAGCAATCACAGACCTTGACAAACATCCTTTAACCATTCCTTAGAACGTATCGTTCAAAAGTACTAGGTAATACGGGATAGTTGTGAAGACAGAAAAATCCTTCATTCTGAAATGCAATAAGAGTCTCAAACTTAGCTATTTCTAGCTCGGGGAACCATGATCCGTCTCTTAAAGGTTTGATCCCACATTAATTTCCACGTCTTGGTCAAGGGTACTTGGTTAAGCTCTAAATAGCCTCCGGTGAGAATAAAAAGAAAGGAGAGAAAGAGCCATTGGGAATTGACGTGCTTTGCAAATCGATACTCCCCTAGTAATTTCTTGAAAACATTTTTGTATTTAGGGGGGTACAACTTGCTAAAACTTATGTCAAATCAAGGGTTATGTGAGCTACGGATTTTCTGATCATCGACAATACAAAGAAAATTGATTTTTCTTTTGATTTCTTTTCTTTTTATATGTATTTTCTATGATTCAAAAGATCTGTAACTCAAAGCCCAAAGACTTGTACACAAAGAGAAAGAACTATTTGCCCATTAAAGGATCACTAGTTAAAAGTATGTCATTTTTTTGAAAAAAAGTAATCCACTAAATGGTCAAGTAGTCCTCTATTTTGGATCAGAAGGAAAAGTGAGAATGAGAAAAGGTAGAAGTAAAGTTTGCCCCTTTGTGCCTTAAAGTGGGTTTTTTCTGGAGGTCTTCTAATGGCTCTAAGGTTTGTCTAACAATGATATCTCGCATTAGGTGGCTTGTTCTAAAACTTCTAAAGGTCACTAGAGCCAAGATCCTACTCATGATGTTGACCACAAATAGTAGGAAGTATACTAAGTGTGGGCACCATGAATAAGTCGAACTCTAGCTGAGATTCTCACGGTAACCAGACAGGAAGTACATCCCAAATGGCTCCGCTATCAACCTCCCCTAATCTTAAGTTTTATTTGGGCCCGGGTATAGGGTCCCACTCAAAAGTGTGTGCAAATTGTGAGTGTAGTGTGTGAAAGAGGCATTCAATACCTGTACCTTACTTACCCTATACATAGAACAAACACAGAGCAACAAAATAAAGGCGACTACCCTAGGGTTCAATGATCACACAGATATCATAAATAATTGAATACAAACAAAACAGAAACTAAACATTGACAAGGGAATAAAATAAAGGAAGAAGTTAAATAATTAATATGCAAATTAAAACATGCGCTATCAAATTGACTGGCTTGACTCTCTAAGTCCCCAGTGGAGTCGCCATCTGTCGCGACCGGGATCGCGGCGACGCGGCCGACCCTCGAAACGGTTTTTAAATAATAAACAGGGAGTCGCCACCAATGTTTTTTAGGATAAAATACTGGAAAAACCTTTTGTTAAAGCACTGGTTATAAAAATGAAATTCCATGATTCGGGAGTCTGATTACAGGTGAGGAAGGTATTAGCACCTCACAACTGTCCGTTAAAAACGGTTACCTCAATTTGATAGCGCGCATTATAGTTAACCCAATAATTATTTTAACTTCTTCATAAAAAGAAAAATGTACAGAACGACAAAATAAACAAAAAAATAAACAAAGATCAACACAAAATATTTACATGAGATTAACAGGACGTCTCGTCCAAATTAATCTCGCTCCGCCTTTTTAAAGAGATATTAAAAATATGAGATTAACAGGACGTCTCATCCAAATTAATCTTGCTCCTCCTTTTTAAAGAGATATTAAAAATATGAGATTAACAGGACGTCTCGTCCAAATTAATCTCGCTCCTCCTTTTGATAGCAAGACAAAAAGGAAACTCTAAAAATTAAATAAAGAAAGGTGGGCCCGACAGGAACTGTTTCCCGCTCCTACGTATTCTCGAGCTTTCGAGAAATCAGGGTCACGTAGTTCTTTAAAATGTTTTTTTTTAGGAATAGATTAGGAAGATATTGATGGGCACCATTCTAGCGAAGAATCCATACAAGGCGAAGTGCTTCGCACGTGCACGGATCCTATAAAGGCTGTGTAGACGGAAGTATTTTCCGTACGACACTGATTAAGAAAAATGAATATATAAAAAATAAAAAAAACTGAGTGGGAGAAGAAAACGAGTGCAAAAAATGAAGAAAACCGAGTGAAGAATAAGAAAACCGACTGAAAAATAAGAAAACCGAGTGAAAAATAAGAAAACCGAGTGAAGAATAAGAAAACCGAGTGAAAAATAAGAAAACCGAGTGAAACTATGAAAATCCGAGTGAAAACAGAGAAAACCGAGTGAAACAGTGAGAATCCGAGTGGAAACAGTGAAAATCTGAGTGAAACAGTGACAATATGAGTGAAACAGTAAAAAATTTGAGTGAAAATAAGAGAAACCGAGTGAAACAGTGAGTATCCGAGTGGAAAGAGGCTTACCGGGTGAAATTTGAGCAGAGAAGAACGATTGGGACAAGAATTGCAAGTCCGAAAGGGAAAAGGGAACTGGAAGGAGTGCTGTTGAGTGAAAGTGTAGAGGATGTTGGGGTAAAGAGAGTTTGAAAGGTGAGGCGTGAGTGAAGTGAGAGGGAGAGAAGGCTTGGCGTCAGAGAGAGAGAGAACAGAGGCTTGTTTGGGCAGAGTTTTCCCTTCTGAATCGCCCCCTTTGAATGCCCTCCCCCTTGCCTATTTATAGGCTGGTTTGAGTGGAAGGCCAGCTCAGGCTTCCACTTCCGAGTGGAATGCCAGCTCAGGCCTCCACTCAGAGTGAAGTGGGGGACAACGGTTGGGTGGGAATTTTTAATTCCCCCCACTTCCACCTCTGTTTGCCACTTGTCTGCCACCCCTAGGATTCCTGGATCCACTTGGGTGGTGGAATCCAAGTCAGCACGGTCTAACAGGGGGACCTGGTGGGAATCCGAGTGAGAATGTAAGAATTCCGAGTGAGAATTATGGGAAATCCGAGTGAAAATTGTGGAATTCCAAGTGAGGATATTGAAATCCGAGTGACAACGGCTCGGATCAACCTCCCAATCAGTATTCATCTACACTGGGAGTCAATTCCGAGTGGAAAGAGGCATTCCCCATAGAAGGCCGAGTGAGAATACTCCTTTCCGAGTGATTTTACTCGGTTTGTGGTTGCTGTGAGACATTCAATCGGAAACGAGTGAAAAAGCCTCGGAGCCGATTGAAAATTGAGGAGAACGACTTGAAATTGACTCGGATCTTGTTTGAAGAAGCAAACTGACAAAATTGCCAGTGGATTCCGACTGGAAGTTGATGGAAATAGGCTCGGGAAAGGTTTGAAGAAGCAAACTGACTGAATTGCCAGTGGATTCCGACTGGAAGTTGATGGAAATAGGCTCGGGAAAGGTTTGAAGAAGCAAACTGACTGAATTGCTAGTCGGTTCTGACTGGAAATTGATGGAAATGGGTTCGGGAAAGGTTTGAAGGAGGTCTCGGAGGTTGAGTGTAAAGGAGGACTCGGAACCGATTGAAATGGCTCGGAAAAGATTTAATCATGGCTCGGAAATTGTTGGAAATGGACTCGGGATAAGAAGAATTGATTGGCCAAAAGGACTCGGGAAAAGTGGCTGACTGACTGAAGTCTCACTCGGAAACCGATTGGAAATTGGCTCGGGTTTGAGTAGGAGTACTCACTCGGTGTTGACTGAAAATGCTTCAGTTGGTTCTGACTGAAGAACAACACTCGGAATTCCTTCAGCCGGGATTATTCACTCGGAATTTAGTTGAAGGATTTACTCGGATCCTTCCTTTTTTGCACTCAGAAATTGGATTTTAGGCCAATTGCACTCGGAATGGCTTGACAGAGAGCCTTCCACTCGGATTCACCTTCGATAAGGAAGGATTTTACTCAGAATTGACTCATCCTGAGTCATTTCACTCGGATTCTCTTCAACATGGCATAATCCACTCGGATTTTGTTTTATTCTGAGTCATCCCACTCGGATTCCCCCAACAGGATCCTATTCTACTCGGAAATGCTTTATTTTCACTCGGTTTTGATCATTTCTGAGTAGTTTTACTCGGATTTGCTCCATTCTGAGTAGTTCCACTCGGTTTTGACCATTTCTGAGTCATCTTACTCGGATTTTTCTTCAATAGGGGTATTTTCTACTCGGATTTGATCCTTTTTGAGTAATCTCACTCGGATTTGATCCGTTCTGAGTATTTTCACTCGGACTTGCTAGTTTTTGGGCCATTTCACTCGAATTTTTGTTCAACAGGGGCATTTTCTACTCGGATTTGATCCTTTTTGAGTCATTTCACTCGGATTTGCCTCCAACAGGTCTACATTCCACTCAGAAATGCTTCCCTCATAGTCATCTTGTTCGGATCTGACCATTTTTGAGTTATTCTATTCAAATTTGCATCCAACAGGGTAATATTCCACTTGGAAAAGCTTCATTCTGAGTTATTTCGCTCGGTTCTGATTATTCTGGAGCCATTCTACTCGAATTTGACCACTCTGAATTGGAATTCAGTATAAAAAATATTCATTCCACTTGGACCAGACCAAAAGAGGTGTTCACAGCCCCAAACCACTCGGAAGTGCCTTCCTTGGAGACATCTCACTCGGAGTTAGTTTGAAACTTGAGAGTCTGCCCGAGAGAGACTCATTCCCGGTCGGACTCTTTTCCTTGCTTGATAAGACACTTTCTCCGAAACTCACTACTCGGAAAGGCCTTGCCTGACAATTGTTTTTCCGAAGTTCATAGTTTTTTCATTCGGAATCAACTCACTCGGGAGTCTTCCACTCGGAGACAATTTTGCCAAGAAGAAGCAGTTGTTCCCCAAATCAGACTCGCTTCAATCAGCATTCCTTCACTCGGACAATAGCTTTGGGCGGTATTTATTCAAAGTCAGTCCCTTTTTTACTCAGATTAGTTGCAGTCGGAAAGCTTCCACTCAGATTCACCTCCAACCGGGACATATTCCTTCAAGGTCAGCCATTTTTTACTCAGAATGGCTTTGATAGGGAACCTTCTACTCGGATTTGCCTCCAACAGGTCTATATTCCACTCGGAAATGCTTCCCTCATAGTCATCTTGTTCAGATCTGACCATTTTTGAGTTATTCTATTCAAATTTGCATCCAACAGGGTAATATTTGTATTTGTATGTTGATGTAGGTTTTGATAATGATACAACAAATGAAGAAGTATCAAAGATGTTATCAAGCAATTGATTATGTTTAATGTGGAATCTAAATTGGTTGATGTTTAACTTTGATGAATAATTAAGGACATATGTTAAAGGCATTTAAAGAAGCTCAAAACAAGTGAGAATTGATCATCAAAATGCCTAAGAATCAAAGGAACCAAGGTATATGCAAAAGGGTTCCAAAAAGGGGTGAAAAATGCACTAAAATTCAAGGATCAGGTGCATGAATCGATTCAAGGTAAGTATGAATCGATTCATACGTTTTTAAGTGGCCAAAATGCATTTTTATCAGGGCTGAATCGATTCAGCCAAAGTGTGAATCGATTCACACGGTTTCCATGCTCCAGGAAGTGAATTTTCAATGCATGAATCAATTCCCTTTTCTCTTGAATCGATTCTCACGTGAATGTTTGCCCAGTAACTCTAATTTAATGACTTGAATCGATTCATAT
Organism: Clitoria ternatea; assembly: GCA_037962975.1. NCBI lineage: Eukaryota > Viridiplantae > Streptophyta > Magnoliopsida > Fabales > Fabaceae > Clitoria > Clitoria ternatea. The sequence goes on along the minus strand of CM075672.1, from coordinate 24,073,039 downwards.
GCTATAAGAATCGATTCATGAGGCTGTCAGAAGGTAGAAACATGCGCAGACTCTAAATTCCCTTCGGTTGGATCAAATTGGAAGACCCTAGGCAATGTTCCATGACTTGTCCCTCTCCACATGCATGTGTTACATTGAAAATGCAATTAAATTGAATATTAGACAAACATGCTTCTTGATGCACATGCAATATTCTCTTGGAGACACTAAAAGGTTTATTGGAATTGGAATGCCAAGTTGAATGGAGACACACATGCCTAACACTTCAAGCTCCCAAGGAATTAAATATTACACATGTCATGCCTCATGGAGCCTATAAATAGAGAAGGAGTTGAAGGCAAAACTTGCACCAAGCATTTGAAGCATTTCCATTTGCTTTCTTCCTCCTCCATTCTCTTGCTCTTCTACTTACTCTCTTTATTCTTGATTGGCATATTTCTTGAGATTATTTTTGAGAGTTAATTTGTGGGAAGATTATATTTGTGTACTTAACTTGCATATCCTCTCTTTGAGAGTTATTATCTTGTGTAAGCTTTAAACTTGTATATCCACTCTAGTGAGAGAGTTTCCTTGTACACTTAAACACTAAACTTCATAGAAGCTTTGGGTTGGGTTTCAACCTTGTAATTGTGAGATTGAGAGATTGGGTGGGGTGCCCTTGTACTTGTGAGGATTGGATTCTTGAGTGTGGGACACTAGGAAGTCGCAATTGCTCAAAGTGTATCTCTAATCTACAATAGTGGAAATCCTCTAAGTGGGTTGCTTAGAGGCGAGACGTACACCGGCGTGGTGGAACTCGTTACATCGGTTTGCAAAGCTTCTCTTCCCTTAAACTCATTTATTTTGAGAACTTAACTTGCATGCTAAAACATCTTCATTAACTTGGTGTGGTTAAATCCTTGAATAAATTGTCTCAAATATTGTTGAACTTAAACATTGTATTTTTGAGTTAAATAACCTTGTTAACAACTTGATTAAATCTATTGGACATTATCTAGTTAATCTTAAATTGGAGTTAAGTGTTGAATACTAAGTATCTCAAGAATTGAATAAACCAATAGTGGGTCTTATTTATTAAAATCAATTCTTGAACATAGCATCTTTAACTCAATACTTTAATATGATATGTGTTTCATAATTGTCTCATCTCTTGCATTGTATTATTTGTGTATCACTAACCGTTTTGAAGGGGTTTCCACGCGAAAATTTGAAATACTCAATTCACCCCCCCTCTTGAGTATCGAGGCCTTGGCTAACAAGTGGTATCAGAGCTTGACTCTTGGTAGATCAAGCTTAACGGCTTCAAGAGATCAAGATGGCCTCTACTTCTTATGATACACTTCCAATAAATAGACCACCAATCTTCAATGGTAAGGACTATGTCATTTGGAAAGAAAGGATGAAAATCTTCATCCAAGCCTATGATATCAAGGTATGGAATGCTATTCAATGTGGTCCTTTTATTCCTAAACACATAGTTAATAATATAGAATGTATGAAGCCCATGAACTTATGGACTAAGGAAGAAGAAAGGAAAGTACAATTTAATCTAAGAGCTAAAATCATTATCACATTAGCATTAGAATCTAATGATGTTGCTAGAATTAATATGTGTGATAATGCTAAAGAAATGTGGGAGACTCTTGGAACAATCTATGGAAATACTAACATTGATAAAGATGCAAGGATTAGTTCCGTTTCTTGTCAAGATGGAGAGCTCGAAATAAGTCAAGGAGAAGAGTTCAACAAACCGGGAGAAGAAATTACATGCCTAATGACAAAGCATTCCCAAGATGATGAGGTATGTTCATTAAATGCTTTTGGTGAAAATCATGATGAAAATGAAATTGACAAAAATGAATTGTTAGAAGCTTTTGAGGAATTGCATGAAAAGTTTATTTTACTATCAAAGAAATATGCATGCTCAAAACAAAACATCTTGAAACTTGAAAGACAATTGCATGATTCTCACATAGAAAAAGAAACTCTTAAAATTCAACATGGTAAATTAGTTGCTTCAATTATTCCTCCAAGGACTTATAATGATAATAAGGATTGTATGCTTATTGAAAAATGTATGCTTCTTGAAAATGAAAATAGAGAACTAAAAGAAGCACTCAAGATGCTCACAAGTAGTCAAAAGAATTTAAGTGCATCTCTTAAAAATCAAAAGCATACAAGGAAAATAAGTCACTACAAGAATCCCTTAGTGCTCTATAAAGAAAAATCTAAATCTATTCTTAGATATACTAATCATGAAAGAAAAAGGAACTCTATGACAAATAGTTTTAAAAGGAAGCACATAGAACACAATAGGAACCATTGCAATCATACTATAAATTACTCTTTGAATGCAACTTGCGCTTATTGTGAAATATATGATCATATACCTTCAAATTGTTTTATAAAGAAATCACGTCAAAAATGCATGAGAAAAGTATGGATTCCTAAAACAATTTTTGAAATCCCAAACTAACAAAGAAGGACCCAACTCTCAAAGGGTACCATGAAACTTGATACTTTGTAGGCTTATTCTAAATCGGCAATCTCTCATTGACGAATGAAGAATCAAGACTCATAACCTACACTTCAAAGAACAAAGGATGAAAAAGACAAGGACACACATCTTGCAAAATTCAAAGGTACAATTGGATCCTTAACTCATTTGAACAAATGACATGGTTGTTACGATTAGTTGATTATGAATTTGATTGATAACTTATCAAAGTTTGTTTAGAAGTGATATCCTATAAAATCAAATTCCATACTTGTTCACAATAAAATTTTGATTTGATATTTATGTTTGAACAAGAAAGGTGTGAAATCTTGAAAGGGATAAATAAACAACTATTTAGGATTAATGTTGTATACCCTTATGTTTTTGATGATCTATATGAATAGTGATAAGGTTGATAAATGACTACTTTGATGACATGTCTTAGCACCATGAAAAACTTGATTAAAGTTGTTTGCATCCATATATGTTAAGAAAAATCAAATTATTGAAACAACAAATCTTAGTTGTTGTATGATGGATTCTAAATGATGCATGAGATTTTGATTGAACATGAATACTTGATGATGCATCATTCATTAAACAAGAGATATGTGCTTAAACTAGTGGTATCTAAATGACTAAACTTTATCAATTGAAAAGATGAGAACATGGGGACATACATTGTTTGATATGAAGTTTGTTGATAATTCTCAAGTGGGTAAATATTTTATAAAAACAATACTTTCATACTTATTGATATATGCTTGAAAGGTATGACAAAATTTTTGGTATCAAAGTACTTAAATTGACAAATCTACCTAGATATTTCACAAAAAGCATCAAGGTAGTTATCTTGTTTCTACACTTCTAAGTGTTTACTTGAAAGGATATTCTTGTATGTTTTGATAATACCAAATGAAGAAATATTTTTTAATTGAAATAATTGTACATTTATTACAAATTATTACCCTTAAGTTCTTACTTAGTTCAATACTTTTGGTTTCAACAAAATCATTGGCAATTTGATAAAATCCTTACAAAATTTGTATTTCATAAAGTTTGTCTAGATTTAATTCTTGATCAATGTTTTTTTTAAGTCTCCATGTAGCATTAATTGGATCATTTTTTTTTTTATGAGACCTAAAATTTGAATTCAAAATTTCAAATTCAAAATTTGAATTCAAAATTCAAACTTACATTAAAAGACAAAGGCATGTGCTACTCTTTCCCATGAATCCATTCACGTGACTGCATATCAATTCCCCATGATTGATTCCCCTTCACATGTGCTCAACGTCAGTAACTATGCTAAATCAGCAAAATGAATCGATTCACTCTCCAGAAGAATCGATTCATGCGTGACTTAAATGCCAAATTTCACTCCTTCAGCCAATTGAATCGATTCAGGACATGTGTAACAGCCAATTGAATCGATTCTGCCAAGAAACGAATCGATTCACATGGGTTCCCCTGGCCTCTCTCACGTTTTGTTATAAATTCAAGTCACTTCCTCTCACTTTCTTCACCCATTCTTCACTTATAGTTCCCTTGCCTTCTTTCTAAACACTTGAACACTTCTCCTTCATCATTTCTAAAAATCCAGTGGCATTTATTAAAAGAAGGTGATCATGTGCTTTAGTAATAAACAAATGGTATCAAACTTTATCAAATTGACTTCACATGTTAATAAGTGCTATATGTTTTTACAAGTGATATCAATTACAATAGTAAGGGGGAGCACACATATGAATAATGATTATCCTTGATTTCACCTCCTTATAATTATGATTATGGTACCTATGCTTACAATCTTGTTTCTATTTCTCCTATATGCTTAATTGGAAAATTATTCTTATGCATTTAGTAATGCCAAAAAGGGAGACGGACATAAAGGAATTAGGAATTTTAGAAATTGCTTAAATGGGCTTATCTTTTGTCACATTCACTTACACTTTGAACAAAATTTTTTTTTGAAAATCTTGAAGATTTTTACTTATTTCCTTCATAAAGTTTTCATTACTTTGAACATAGTGCTTCACTTTGTGATATACATACAAGTTTTTTTTTAAGGTAAATACATACTCACACTTTCAATAATGTATGCATATATCTCTAAGTGGTATATATATTTTTTTTTTTTGATATCAAAGAGGAGAAAATTATGTGCTTATTTGACATAATATGTGAGAATCATGTGACGCTTACCATACTTAAAAGTGATATTAATTACATGATTGAAAATGAGTTAGCAATCTATTATATGTTGGCTTGACAAATGAATTATGTGATTGACTATTGACTCTAGATGCAACAAAATGATATATATCATTGATCATGTTATGAGCCTTGAATTGAAATCCTTTTCATGAAATACTTGCTCTAAATCTCTCTAAATACATGAGTTTAGATGTTGGTGGCATAGAATATAATTAAGATGATGATCTTTTTGATGATGCCAAAGGGGGAGAGATTAGTGAAAGGATTAGTAAAAAGGATAAAATGTTATTTATGCCAAAAAGAGGAGAATTATAAAGAGAGAAAATATCAAGATAGAACATGTAATATTTCTTATATTCTTTAATCATGTTCCCTCTTTTAAATTGCTTCCAAGTTTGCTAAAGGTTCATGTGTGTTGGTTGAAATCTCATGAGTGTTTGTTCATCTTTATCTATCACTTCTCTTAGTATCAATTTTGTATGGTTATTATTTGTGGCACAAATTACATATGCATATTTCTTTAAGTGATATGTGTTACATTGTCATCTTACTTCAAAATGTATGCATCTACCTTTAAGAAGTATATGTTAAGGAAATCTTTTTGATGATGCCAAAGGGGGAGAGAAATACATACATTTAAAGGGAGATAACTAAGAAGGAGAGATATATATACAAGAAAGGGGGAGAAGATATACACTTTCTAATTGACATAAAAATATCTTGTAAAAGGTGAGAAATACTTAAAGTATTGTATGATTAAAGGGAGATAACTAAGAAGGAGAGAACATATATTAAGGAGGAGAAACCATATATTAAGGGGGAGAGACCTTTGTTTCTTAAATACTTTCTTGATTTCTTGTGTCTATGATTTCATCAACATGTGGTATCAAATTGTATATGATAGGGGGAGTCTTTATTGCAATATATATGAATTGTTATAATACTAACACCCCAAGAGACAAACATTTGTTGTCATCATTAAAAAGGGGGAGAATGTATTTGTATGTTGATGTAGGTTTTGATAATGATACAACAAATGAAGAAGTATCAAAGATGTTATCAAGCAATTGATTATGTTTAATGTGGAATCTAAATTGGTTGATGTTTAACTTTGATGAATAATTAAGGACATATGTTAAAGGCATTTAAAGAAGCTCAAAACAAGTGAGAATTGATCATCAAAATGCCTAAGAATCAAAGGAACCAAGGTATATGCAAAAGGGTTCCAAAAAGGGGTGAAAAATGCACTAAAATTCAAGGATCAGGTGCATGAATCGATTCAAGGTAAGTATGAATCGATTCATACGTTTTTAAGTGGCCAAAATGCATTTTTATCAGGGCTGAATCGATTCAGCCAAAGTGTGAATCGATTCACACGGTTTCCATGCTCCAGGAAGTGAATTTTCAATGCATGAATCAATTCCCTTTTCTCTTGAATCGATTCTCACGTGAATGTTTGCCCAGTAACTCTAATTTAATGACTTGAATTGATTCATATGCTATAAGAATCGATTCATGAGGCTGTCAGAAGGTAGAAACATGCGCAGACTCTAAATTCCCTTCGGTTGGATCAAATTGGAAGACCCTAGGCAATGTTCCATGACTTGTCCCTCTCCACATGCATGTGTTACATTGAAAATGCAATTAAATTGAATATTAGACAAACATGCTTCTTGATGCACATGCAATATTCTCTTGGAGACACTAAAAGGTTTATTGGAATTGGAATGCCAAGTTGAATGGAGACACACATGCCTAACACTTCAAGCTCCCAAGGAATTAAATATTACACATGTCATGCCTCATGGAGCCTATAAATAGAGAAGGAGTTGAAGGCAAAACTTGCACCAAGCATTTGAAGCATTTCCATTTGCTTTCTTCCTCCTCCATTCTCTTGCTCTTCTACTTACTCTCTTTATTCTTGATTGGCATATTTCTTGAGATTATTTTTGAGAGTTAATTTGTGGGAAGATTATATTTGTGTACTTAACTTGCATATCCTCTCTTTGAGAGTTATTATCTTGTGTAAGCTTTAAACTTGTATATCCACTCTAGTGAGAGAGTTTCCTTGTACACTTAAACACTAAACTTCATAGAAGCTTTGGGTTGGGTTTCAACCTTGTAATTGTGAGATTGAGAGATTGGGTGGGGTGCCCTTGTACTTGTGAGGATTGGATTCTTGAGTGTGGGACACTAGGAAGTCGCAATTGCTCAAAATGTATCTCTAATCTACAATAGTGGAAATCCTCTAAGTGGGTTCCTTAGAGGCGAGACGTACACCGGCGTGGTGGAACTCGTTACATCGGTTTGCAAAGCTTCTCTTCCCTTAAACTCATTTATTTTGAGAACTTAACTTGCATGCTAAAACATCTTCATTAACTTGGTGTGGTTAAATCCTTGAATAAATTGTCTCAAATATTGTTGAACTTAAACATTGTATTTTTGAGTTAAATAACCTTGTTAACAACTTGATTAAATCTATTGGACATTATCTAGTTAATCTTAAATTGGAGTTAAGTGTTGAATACTAAGTATCTCAAGAATTGAATAAACCAATAGTGGGTCTTATTTATTAAAATCAATTCTTGAACATAGCATCTTTAACTCAATACTTTAATATGATATGTGTTTCATAATTGTCTCATCTCTTGCATTGTATTATTTGTGTATCACTAACCGTTTTGAAGGGGTTTCCACGCGAAAATTTGAAATACTCAATTCACCCCCCCTCTTGAGTATCGAGGCCTTGGCTAACAATATTCCACTTGGAAAAGCCTCATTCTGAGTTATTTCGCTCGGTTCTGATTATTCTGGAGCCATTCTACTCGAATTTGACCACTCTGAATTGGAATTCAATATAAAAAATATTCATTCCACTTGGACCGGACCAAAAGAGGTGTTTACAGATGCCCCTCTTTACTTCTTTTTCACAAAAGAAACACGAAGATTCTGTGTTTTTGAAGTGAAAAGGAAGTAAAGATATGAACACCGATGTAGGGGGGCCAAGTGGGACCTCCTGATCGGTATGGCAACTGATGGTATGGGCAATCACGAATCTGTGTGACCTCTTTTTTCTTAAAACGAGCATTCTCCACTTCTGTTTCTCTTCTTCTCTTCTTCTTCTTTTTTTGTTTTTTTTTGTTTTGGACAGGGAAAAATTGTCTTTTAGTTAACAGGAGGTAATGAGATCAGGATTGACTCCCAGTAGACTGGAAAGTAAAGGTTGCCCTCGTGGGCGACTGAAAAGTAAAGGGTACCTCGATAGGTGGCTGGGAAATAAAGGATGCCTTGATAGGCGGCTGAAAAGTAAAGGATGCCATGATAGGCAGCTGAAAGATAAAGGATGCCTTGATAGGCGGTTGGAAGATAAAGGATGCCTTGATAGGTGGCTGGAAGATAAAGGATGCCTTGATAGGCGGCTGGAAAGATAAAGGATGCCTTGATAGGCGGCTGGAAAGATAAAGGATGCCTTGATAGGCGGCTGGAAAGATAAAGGATGCCTTGATAGGCGGCTGGAAAGATAAAGGATGCCTTGACAGGCGGCTGGAAGATAAAGGATGCCTTGATAGGTGGCTGGAAGATAAAGGATGCCTTGATAGGCGGCTGGAAAGATAAAGGATGCCTTGATAGGCGGCTGGAAAGATAAAGGATGCCTTGATAGGCGGCTGGAAAGATAAAGGATGCCTTGATAGGCGGATGGAAAGATAAAGGATGCCTTGACAGGCGGCTGGAAGATAAAGGATGCCTTGATAGGCGGCTGGAAGATAAAGGACGCCTTGATAGGCGGCTGGAAAGATAAAGGATGCCTTGATAGGCGGCTGGAAAGATAAAGGATGCCTTGATAGGCGGCTGGAAAGATAAAGGATGCCTTGATAGGCGGCTGGAAAGATAAACGAAGCTGTGATAGGCGGCTGGAAGATAAAGGATGCCTTGATAGGCGGCTGGAAAGATAAAGGATGCCTTGATAGGCGGCTGGAAGATAAAGGATGCCTTGATAGGCGGCTGGAAAGATAAAGGATGCCTTGATAGGCGGCTGGAAAGATAAAGGATGCCTTGATAGGTGGCTGGAAAGATAAAGGATGCCTTGATAGGCGGCTGGAAAGATAAAGGATGCCTTGAGAGGCGGCTGGAAGATAAAGGATGCCTTGACAGGCGGCTGGAAGATAAAGGATGCCTCGATAGGCGACGGGAAAGGTAAAGGATGCCTTGATAGGCGGGTGGAAAGATAAAGGATGCCTTGATAGGTGGCTGGAAAGATAAAGGATGCCTTGACAGGCGGCTGGAAGATAAAGGATGCCTTGATAGGCGGCTGGAAGATAAAGGATGCCTTGATAGGCGGCTGGAAAGATAAAGGATGCCTTGATAGGCGGCTGGAAAGATAAAGGATGCCTTGATAAGTGGCTGGAAAGATAAAGGATGCCTTGATAGGCGGCTGGAAAGATAAAGGATGCTGTGATAGGCGGCTGGAAGATAAAGGATGCCTTGATAGGCGGCTGGAAAGATAAAGGATGCCTTGATAGGCGGCTGGAAGATAAAGGATGCCTTGATAGGCGGCTAGAAAGATAAAGGATGCCTTGATAGGCGGCTGGAAAGATAAAGGATGCCTTGATAGGTGGCTGGAAAGATAAAGGATGCCTTGATAGGCGGCTGGAAAGATAAAGGATGCCTTGAGAGGCGGCTGGAAGATAAAGGATGCCTTGACAGGCGGCTGGAAGATAAAGGATGCCTCGATAGGCGACTGGAAAGGTAAAGGATGCCTTGATAGGCGGCTGGAAAGATAAAGGATGCCTCGATAGGCGGCTGGAAAGATAAAGGATGCCTCGATAGGCGGCTGGAAAGATAAAGGATGCCTTGATAGGCGGCTAGAAAGATAAAGGATGCCTTGATAGGCGGCTGGAAAGATAAAAGATGCCTTGATAGGCGGCTGGAAAGATAAAGGATGCCTTGATAGGCGGCTGGAAGATAAAGGATGCCTTGACAGGCGGCTGGAAGATAAAGGATGGCTCGATAGGCGACTGGAAAGGTAAAGGATGCCTTGATAGGCGGCTGGAAAGATAAAGGATGCCTTGAGAGGCGGCTGGAAAGATAAAGGATGCCTTGACAGGCGGCTGGAAGATAAAGGATGCCTTGATAGGCGGCTGGAAGATAAAGGATGCCTTGATAGGCGGCAAGAAGGTAAAGGGTGGGGTTGACCCTCGGTCGACAAAAAATACAGAGATTGGGGGAGCTAACAGGACGTCTCGTCCAAATTAACTCACTGTTGGTAGGAAATGTGAAGGTTGGGGGAGTTAACAGGACGTCTCGTCCAAATTAACTCACTATTGGCAAGAAATGTAAAGGTTGGGGGGAAGGATATGGGGTGACACCCCACTTAGGGCGGTTGAAGAAGCTTGGGGGTATGTTTCCTTTTGACGGAGAGATACCCGAGGTGATGTCCAGCTTAAACTTCCCGGGAGCATGGGGTACTGCCCTTGGGTTAACAAAAGATAACAACCTGGGGAAGATGCCCCAGTTTGAAATGATCCGAAGAGCATTGGGGGAATCTAGGGATATGCCCCAGCTTAATTTGTCTGGGAAGTGTAGTTCTACTGGGGAAGAGAAATTGAGAGATAGCGACTTTAACAGTTAAGGATGAGACTTTGAAGGCACCTGATGGAAGAAGAAACCTTGAAAGGCGCTGGCTTTGGCGATTATGGTTCCATTGAGGAATGCATGGCAGGCACGTCGGAGGAGAAAAATCTGATGGATGTCCTAGTTTAGGATATTTTAATGAGGGTAACTCCACTGGGGAAAGTGTTTTCCTCTTGGGAAAGGAATGCGTGGCCTTTGATCTCTGTGGTTCTGTCGGAAAGGTAATTCTGTTGGGTATAAACAGATTTTTTTTAAATCTGACCAGGAGTCCATTTGGTGTTTTTTTTTTTTACAGAGGAATTCTCAGTATGTGTTCCTTTTGGGGATGAATGGTAGGTCCACCAGAGGAGAGAAATCTGGGGAATGCCCCAATTTGAGTCGCTTGGGAGTTCAGGGTATTGTCTCTTAGGGAAGAGAAACCTGGGGAGATGCCCTAGTTAGAGTATGATTGAAAGGATTTTTGGAGAACTGCCCTTTGGCTGAAAGAAGGGAGACCTAGGATGTTACCCATGTTCGGAAAATTGGCCTGAAGGAATTAGGGGTGCTTCTCCTTGACAGAAAGAGAATAGAGACGTGGGGAGATGCCCCAATTTTGGAAAGATTGGAAGTTTTCAGGTGTACTACCCCTGATCTGAAAGAGAGAAGTCCTGGGGTATGCCCCAGTTTGACACGATTGAAAGAGTCCTAGGGAAAACTACTCCTTGGCCAGGACAGAAGAAATCTAGGGGGATGCCTTAGTTCAAACCTTCAGGACACTACCCCTTGGCCAACAAAAGATCTGGAGGTGAAGAATGACAGACTTGGGAGGTAAAGTCCCAGGTTTGAAGGATTCAGGGGTTAATAGGGCATCCCATCCAAATTAACCAGGTTCTAGAATATACCAAGTTGATTTCTTGGAGATGTGACCCCTAACACGCCTCATGAACAAGACAGAAACCTTGAGAAGACGCCGGCTTCGACTACAAGGTATTGATGGACTTCATGGAAATCTTAAAGCAAAATGGAAACTCAGAAAGGTGTCATGTTTGGCCATAGAAGGGTGTTTTGTCCAATGATTTGGGTGGGTTACGAGAAGAAACTCGTGGATGATCTACTTCAATGAGTAAAGGCAAGAGTGAGCTTCGGAGACTGATGGACATACACCTGGAAAGTGCCAGTTTTGGCGGTTGAAGCTTGACACATCTACTTATTACAACATCCTGCAAGAAAGGTTAACGGTGCAAAACAAATTGGAACTTGAAAAGACTTACCGCAAAAACATAATCCTTAGAGATCCGAAGTGACTCATGGCTGAAACAGAGCAGATGAAGCAACCCTAGCTTTGGAAACGTGTCAGGCCCAGTCTTCATAATGATTGCTTGAAGCGAGATCAAGTAACAGGAACTTCTTGTCCTCACGACTTTAATTTTTCATTACCTTCTCATTTTTATATATTAAGGGAAAACATATGTCTTATCAAATCATGGAAAATCACAATAAATACGTGTCAAAAATAGGTGAGATTGTATTTACAAGTCGAGTAAGTGTGGAAAAAGGGAAACCAAAAAGCAAGTGAAGATGTATGGGAAATGTTAATAATTGGGTAGAGTAGGAATGATTTTACAGATCTTCCAGTGAACTGTTGAGAACAAAGCATATCTTAATCCCACATCATGACTCTGAATTCACCACTTGACTCTGCTTCTGAAAAGGTAGTCGGACTACGATTACTTGGCCAAAATCTTGATCCCAATTGATTGCCTGAGCCACCTATTCAGGTTTTCAGCTTACCAGGTCGCTCTAACTTTTGCCTAGGCTGCCCTTCCAGGTTTTCAGCCTAGCGAGCTTCTCTCTCCATGTGACGTCTCTCTTTTTTTCTTTTTCTTTTTTTTAAGGTTGTGTCCCTCACGACAAAGGTTTAAACTGATTGCCAATGAGCTTATTTGATCTTTCTCAATTTTATCTCATCCTATGGGGGAGTAGATGTTATTTCAGATGAAAAAAATTTGCCCCTAACACCATGTATCCAAAGAAACAAAGGCGTGCCCTTTTCAGTACCAATGAGGGGGCTCGTTTTGAGTCTTTATTTTCTTGTTCATTTTTCATCTATTTTTTGTTTTTTTCTTTTTTCATTTTTTTTCTTTTTTTTTCTTTTTTTTGTTTCTTTTTTCCTTTTTTTTGTCATTTTTTTTTGAATGACCCCTTTGGTACCTTTGTTATGGTCTAGCTATTTTATCCCCTAACCAATGTGGTAAAGAGAATATGATATTAATGGTATCACAGTAGACCAATCCCTTAGTTACACTGGTGTGGGAATAGTTATACTTCATTAAAGTTGGGGTGTTGATTGCGACACAGATGTAACATTGTTTCTGTCGTGTTCTTAGCTTGATAACATTTATGCCTCCATATGGAAAAGTGATAATTTGATCTATGAATCAGCTCGCCTTAATTGGTATCTACGTAAGGCACCAACCTTGACCTTTTTTTTTTATATCATTTTTGTTTTTTTTTTTAGAGTATTTCTTGACCATCCACGTTGATCAATGCTAACATTCCTTTGAAGGGTAGATACGCCATTTATGGAATCTGGCACTATCTTGGTTTTGAGCTTGTAACGTCTTCAGTTATTTGTGAATCTTCTTCATCCTGTGTGCTGACCTTGCCTTTGGGTAGAACTAGGTGACTCTTATCCAAACATCCTACACAATTCGGCCAAAGAACTTTCGTTTTCGCTACCCTTTTCGTCAGCGTAATCAACTGGGTGGTCAAAGTTATGAAATGGAATCATGATCTCATTGTTCTCAAAAGGATCATTTTTAGTCCTGTATTTTTTGGGTTTTTTTCATGGTAAAATGAGAAAAAGAAGTAGATAAAGGGAAAAGGATTCAAGGTGGCAATAAGGAAAGCAAGAAAAGGCATTTTGAAATTTGACACATATTTATTGAGAGAAACTTAAAATGATAAAAACATGTTTTTGCCCTTATTACATAACAATATCCCAAAGCCTTAGGCATAGCGTTTGGGTTGAAACAGGAGTTTAAAGTCATAAGGAACTAAGTGGTCTCTTGGTCATGAACCTCTCCAGTTGGCGTGTGATTCACAAAATCTTGCATGCATCCTCTTTACACCCCTAGTCCCTCTTTATCACACTGACCCCAGAGGTCTCATGGTTAGACCTGGGGTTTATAATTATATTGGGACTCCCTTCCTGGAAATCTAGCCACTTAGCTTTAATCAGATCCCTTACTTTGAATTTCAAGGTATGACAGTCCTCAGTAGAGTGCCCCGAGGCTCCAGCATGGTAATCACATCGGGCATTGGGATTATAGCCTTTGGGGTAAGGAGGAACCACCGGTTTTAGTGGGCAGGGTACTGCAAGGGAATTACGAAAAAGGTGAGGTAGAAGTTCTGTGTAGGTTATGGGAATGGGGTCGAACCGGGCTGGTGTTCAATTATTGATGGGTTTTATTGTGCTTTGGTCTAGATTAAGTGGCTGAGTTTGTACTAGTGGGGGATGATAGGGTTGTGGAAGGGTAGACCTAATAGCATGCAAATGAGAATGGGAAGGTATTTGAGGGATATACGGACGAAAGTAGAGTTGAAATGGGAAAAAATTAGAGCCCTGGTTAGGGGTGATGGTGGCCATGTAAGGTACAGGGAGATTGGCAGGTTGAAAGGGAGTATGTGTTATTGATCTGGGTTGGGCCCTTTTTTGGTTACGGGCAGTGGAATTAGCATCCCCTTTTCTCTTCCCCTTATCTCCCGATGCAGACATTCTTGTGATAGGAGCCCCAGGCGACCGGGAGGACTGTGAAATATGGGGATTCATCATTTGTAAATCATGATCCTCTTGTTGATTATGGAATGGGGGAATTTGGTCTTTTGTCAATCCAGGAAGGTGGAGTGGGGTGGTTGGCAAATGTTGATCATTCTTGACACCCGCAGAGGGTTCCTCTTCTATGATCTTCTTCTCTAAAAGTCCGGCCATCTCCGCCATTTGCTTCCTTAGCTGGTTATGGTGTTTACCAGAACGGATTTGATCCGTTCTGAGTATTTTCACTCGGACTTGCTAGTTTTTGGGCTATTTCACTCGGATTTTTGTTCAACAGGGGCATTTTCTACTCGGATTTGATCCTTTTTGAGTCATTTCACTCGGATTTGCCTCCAACAGGTCTACATTCCACTCAGAAATGCTTCCCTCATAGTCATCTTGTTCGGATCTGACCATTTTTGAGTTATTCTATTCAAATTTGCATCCAACAGGGCAATATTCCACTTGGAAAAGCTTCATTCTGAGTTATTTCGCTCGGTTCTGATTATTCTGGAGCCATTCTACTCGAATTTGACCACTCTGAATTGGAATTCAGTATAAAAAATATTCATTCCACTTGGACCGGACCAAAAGAGGTGTTCACAGCCCCAAACCACTCGGAAGTGCCTTCCTTGGAGACATCTCACTCGGAGTTAGTTTGAAACTTGAGAGTCTGCCCGAGAGAGACTCATTCCCGGTCGGACTCTTTTCCTTGCTTGATAAGACACTTTCTCCGAAACTCACTACTCGGAAAGGCCTTGCCTGACAATTGTTTTTCCGAAGTTCATAGTTTTTTCATTCGGAATCAACTCACTCGGGAGTCTTCCACTCGGAGACAATTTTGCCAAGAAGAAACAGTTGTTCCCCAAATCAGACTCGCTTCAATCAGCATTCCTTCACTCGAACAATAGCTTTGGGCGGTATTTATTCAAAGTCAGTCCCTTTTTTACTCAGATTAGTTGCAGTCGGAAAGCTTCCACTCAGATTCACCTCCAACCGGGACATATTCCTTCAAGGTCAGCCATTTTTCACTCAGAATGGCTTTGATAGGGAACCTTCCACTCGGATTTACCTCCAACAGGGAAATATTCAACTCAACAATGCTTCATTCTGAGTCATCCTACTCAGATTTGATGATTTCTGAGTCATCCTACTCGGATTTGATCATTCTGAGTCAGAATTCAGTATAAAAAAGAGAATTCTTTCCACTTAGGCTTGTTCTTCTTGATTCTTTATCATTTGATGGTTATTTTTCTCTTGTTATTGACCCTTGTATTATCTTAATTTCTACAAAATAAAATACCCAAGTAGAATATAGTGGAAAGAAAGCGAAAATCATAAAAATTAAGGAAATACAGTGCATAATGATTAAAATCCTAAGAAAACTAGATCTAATTTATTGTGTTATAAAACACTTATCACCTTCCTTCATTCAGATTTGAAATCCTTTCAAGAATGTTTAAGCTTTGATCCTTTTTGGATTTCTGCTGGGTGACTTTGTCTTCCTCATTTGTTTTGAAACAAACATCAATATTTACTTCTTCTTCTTGCATTCGAACTTATTTTTCTGTCACCCATATCTATGATGACTCTGGCTGCTTTCAACAAGGGTCTTCCCAATATTATAGGTACTTTTGAATCTTCCTCTATGTCTATGATAGCAAAATTCACCTGAAATTCAAATTTATCAATTTTTACCACAACATTTTCAACACTATAGGGAATTCTTGTTAATTAATCTGCCAATTGTAAAATCATTTTTGTTGGCCTTATTTCAGAATCCCCTATCTTTTTAAGTATAGATAATGGCATCAAATTAACACTGGCACCAAGATCTAATAAAGCTTTTCTTTCTAAAATATTTCTAATGGTTATAGGGATAGAAAAACTCCCTGGATCTGTGGTGTCATGATGTACTGCTTTTTAGATGATATCACTATAGCCTTCCTCCATCTCAACTGTCTCCTCATTTACTGCTGTCACCGCTTTGCAATGCTCTTTTGGATTTGGCTCGGTGTTTGCTCCATATTGAGGTCATTGATTTTCAACAATTTGTCGAGCCAATTGTCCTACTTGAGTCTCTAAATTCTTTATAGATGCCTTAGTATTCTTCTGGTATGTTAGAGAAGCCTGCATAAATTTCTCCAATGTGTCCTCTAATCTGGATGTTTTCTCCATCAGAGAAGGTCCTTGTTGGTAAGCTTGTGGTCTATTGGATGTGCTGGCCTCTTGCTTCCAACCTTGGCCTTGATTTGGATTATTCCTCCATCTCTGACATGGTTGATTAGAGAAATTGGAATTGAAATTATTTGGTCTACCTGGATTGTTCATGTAGTGAACTGTCTCCTCTTGTACTCCACAATATCCATTTGGATGTTCACCTCCATAGAAATCACATCTTGTACTTTGTTGTTGCATTGGTTATGAAGATTGCACTGAATGCAATTGCTGTGGGAGTTTGGCCATTTGTTAAGTCAAGGCTTTAATTTGTTGAGTTAAGATCTTATTTTGGGCCAAAATAGCATCTGAAGTATTCAAATCTAAAACTCCTTTCCTCTGAATTTGTTGACGATCATGCTGAGCTTGATAATTCGTTGAGGATAAAGCTTCTATAATTGTTGTAGCTTGATCAGTGTCAACTGTCATCATTGTACCTCCAGCCGCAGCATCCAAAATCATCTTTGTATCTGATCGAAGTCCATTGTAAAAGATGTTCAATTGAGCAATTTCTTCAAAACCATGATTAGGACACTTGCGAAGTAATGATTTGAAATGGTCCCATGCTTCACAAAATGGTTCTTCAAACCCTTGACGGAATGTTGAAATATCAAATTTAGCTTTTATGAATCTTGATGGAGGAAAGAAACGGTGTAGAAATTTTTCTTCTACATCACACCAACTAGTTAAGCTTTGATTAGGATATGATTGGAACCACTCCTTAGCTCTTCCAACCAATGAAAATGGAAATAACCGGAGATATGCAGTCTTCATATCCTCCTGGCCAAAACCCATAGTACCAACCAATTCATAGAAAGTTGCCAAATGAGTGTAAGGATCCTCATTGGACATTCCAGTAAATTGATGAGCACTAATCAAACTGAGAAAGGCTGGTTTCATCTCCAAGGCTCTTGTCTGTGGCATTACAATACTTGAAAAGTATCATGGTCCTTGTTGATTTGCATAATCTCCCAAAGTACACCTTGGTTGTTGGTGTTGTCTTTCCATGTTTTCAAGTTTTGGAGTTGATAATGGTGGTGAAGTTAGAGAAGAAGATTGTCCCTCCTCTTGTTGTGCTTTAGCTTTGGCTTTGATTTTCTTCAAAGTCTTCTCAATTTCAGGATCTATTTCAGCCTGTTCTTTGAATCCCTGACTTCTTAATATCATAAGCAAAACTTCCAACAAAGAGGTTAGCAAAGAAAAAGATATACAAGCACAAAATTGCTATACAACTATATTCACGAATCGAAATAATTGAAATTGATTTAAACTTAATCTGTTGTGGACGGCGCCAAAAACTTGCTGGTTATCTGGGTATGATATATTCACAAGACACTCAGTTATCAGTTTTAAATTGACCTGTGGCAAGTGCACTACTTGTCAGTTGTAGTATATATTCTGAAGAACAATTGTCGTTTTCACTACGGATCAGATTAAATCGATTTCAAACTATTACGGTAGAAGTAAATTGTAGTTTTCATGATAATGAATTAAAGAACTTTTCACACATCTAAAAGTCTATGAAAGCAATATAAGAAATATGAGTGAAATAACAGAGTATAGAGTTTAGGAATTGGATTCACCTTTCTCACTTTCCGATACAACGTTAATATTCACGTAATCAATGTTTGCAATATGATTCTTTACGTCACAATCACAGTCATTCATATCAATTCCTTGACTATGAAATTCATAAGAATAGGTTTAATAACATCAATCCCTTGATCATTTTAAATCTATTCCAATATTAAGAACGATTGGTTAGACGTCCATTGCGTTAGATACCATCCCTGGTTATCTACTCACAATGAGTGTTCCATTTAGATCCATTTTCGAAAGTCGTTTTCCAACAACAACCATAAACTTGAATCAAGAAACTAGTGATCAAGTAGATTCAGGCAATGAACATAAAATGGAATACAAAGAATCATAAAACAACACATGAATCACATAAACATTATCCAAGTGTACATCAAGTTTGATTGGTTACCTCCAATCCCAAATGAAAGGATTAGCCACTCATGGTGGTCATGATCTTACAAATCAAATAGAAATGAAGAAGAAAAACCTAAAGATACAATGTTTGTAAGAAGGAAAATATCTTCTACGTTCTCTCTTTCTATCTCTACATGTTTCTTTTTAGCCGCCTCTGTTTCTTTTTATCATGCATCAACTCGCTCAAGCGAGTTTAAGTCTCGCTCAAGCAAAGAGACTACTTTATCATGAAGAAAGGGTTGAGTCATGCTTCATCTGTATGCTTATTCGCTCAAGCGAGTTTAGTTCGCTTGAGTGAAGCTTCATATACTGATCCTTTATTCCCTTTCGCTTAAGCCATTCCCTCATCCACTGCAACGAATCCTTTGAATTTAGGCTCTAGACGAATTTGGCTTGATCGAAGTCATGTCGCTAAAGTGAGTTATGCATTATGACTTACTGGAAGAATTTCGCCTGATGTTTTAATTCAAACGCTTGAGCGATGCTAATGTTATTCCATTCTGTACCAAATTCGCTGAAGCAGACCTTGTTCGCTCGGGCGACTTCTTCATCATTCTCTTCTGGCTTGATTTCGCCTGGGCGAATGACTCCTCGCTCAAGCGAGTCTTGACCTGATACTTGTATTTGTTAAAGTCCTTGCTTGCCCAAGCGAGCTCTTCAGTTTAGGCTCAGTGACCTTGATTCGCTTAAGCGAGATAGCCTCCGCTTGAGCGAATATCACTTGTTTGCTCAAAACTTGGTGAATTTTCTTCTTTTCTTTTCTTTTCTTCTTTCTTCTTCAATTTTTTTAGAATTGCAACAAAATTAACCAATCAACCTGCACAACGTTCATATCATAATTTATGTTCTATATAGCTTACAAAATTGACAAACATTGCATATTATATCCAATTTATGCTTCATTATCCATACAAAAAATATATAAATTGGACATCTATCAGTCTCAATCATCTTCTTAAAAATTTCCCATTCCTTCTCATCACTTCTTAATCAATCATCAATTCATTAAACAAATCTCAAGCATGATTAAACTACAATTCACATAGAAAAACACATAAATCACACAAAAAATAATAAACACTGGGTTGCCTCCTATGAAGCACTTGTTTTACATCATTAGCTCGATGCCCTTAAAATTTCCAGGGATCATGTAAATGGATGAGGATGGTAAGCCTCTCCACTTCACCACCGAGGTAGGGCTTCAGTCTTTTCCCATTGAATTCTTTTTGAAACAGGGTCCTACAACTATATAGCTCCATAAGATCTGACTTCTTTGACCATGAAAGGTCTAGACCATTTGGATTTCAACTTTCCAGGAAATAATCTCAACCTTGAATTGAATAGGAGCACAAATTGGCCAGCATGAAAACTCTTTTAAAGAATCTTCTTGTCATGGTACATTTTCATCCTTTCCTTATAGATACGAGATGATTCATATGTTGTAAGACTCCATTCTTCTAGCTCCTGCATCTGTAACTTCCTTTTCTCACCGGTTACTTGCTGATCAAAATTAAACAACTTCATTGTCTAATAAGCTTTATGTTCAAGTTCCATCGGCAAGTGACAATTTTTACTAAAAATTAGTTGGTACAGAGAAAAACCGGTAGGTGCTTTGTATGTTGTCCAATAAGCCCACGGAGCTTCATCAAGCTTCTGAGCCCAATCCTTCCTACTAATTGAGACTGAATTCTCCAGAAGACGCTTGATCTCTCGGTTTGAAACCTCTACTTGCCCATTTGCTTATAGATGATAAGAAGATGTCACTTTGTGTTTGACTCCATAACGCTCTAAACATTTCTACAACTGAGCATTACAAAAGTGAGAACTTCCATCACTTATTAATACTCTGGGTGTGCTAAACCTACAAAAGATATTCTTTTTCAAGAACTTAATCACTCTTTTAGCATCAGCTTTAGGACTGGCAGTAGCTTCCACCCACTTTGATACATAATCTATAGCAACCAATATATATTCATTAGCAAATAAAGCAGGCAATAGTCCAACAAAATCAATCCCCCAATAATCGAACACCTCAACCTCTAGGATAATATTTAAAGGCATTTTATTTCTCCTTGAAATTCAATTTGTTTTATGATAACTATCACATAATTGAGCATGAATGTAGGCATCTTTAAACAATGAAGGATAATAGAAACCAGATTGCAAAACTTTAGCTGTAGTTCTTTCTCTATTGAAGTGGCCTCCATATGCTGAATTATGACAATGCCATAAGATGCTCTTTGCTTCTTCCTAAGATACACACCTTCTCAAGATATTGTCTGATCCAATCTTAAATAAATATGGATCATCCCAAATATACTGTTAAGCTTCCTTCAAGAAATTCTTCTTCTATTGCTAGGTCAGATCATTAGGTATGATTATGGCTGCCTTAAAATTTGCAATATCCACAAACCATGGTCTTTCTTGAACCAGCAACAATTTTTCATCAGGAAAAGCATCATCTACTTCAAGCTGAGTATTCGTAAATACCTTGTTAGAAAGTCTAAAAAGATGATCTGCAATAAAATTCTCGCTTTCTTTTTTTGTCTTTGATAATCAAGTCAAATTCCTGCAATAGTGAAATCCATCGAAGCAATCTAGGCTTCGAGTCAGGTTTATTCAATAAATATTTCAGAGCTGCATGGTCCGTATAAACAATAATAATAGTCCCAATCAAGTAAGGTCGAATTTTTTCTATGCCATACACCACTGCTAAAAGTTCTTTTTCTGTTGTAGTATAATTTATTTGTGCCTCATTAAGAACTTTACTAGCGTAGTGTATGATATGAAAAAATCTTCGACTTTCTTTGACCAAGAACTGCTCCTATAGCATAGTCACTCGCATCACACATTAGTTCAAATCCAAGTTTCTAATCAGGAGCAACTATTATAGGAGCAGAAATCAATTTTTGTTATAATAATTCAAAAGCAATTAAACAAGAATCATCAAAATGGAAGGGAGTATCCTTATTCAAGAGGTTACTCAATAGCTTTGCAATCTTTGAGAAATCTTTGATGAATCATCGATAAAAGGTTGCATGACCCAAGAAACTTCTGATTCCTTTGACATTGATGGGTGGTGGGAGTTTTTCAATCACTTTAACTTTTGCTGGGTCTACTTCAATGCCTCTGTAAGAGATTTTGTGACCTAGCACTATACTTTGTATGACCATAAAATGGCACTTCTCCCAATTAAGGATTAGATTTATTTCCATACACCGCTTTAACACAGTATCCAGATTAGCTAAGTAATAATCAAATAACAATCCAAACACAAAAAATATCCATGAATACTTCATTGTATTTCTCAATCAAATCTACAAAAATGGCAAACATGCATCTTTGAAAGGTAGTTAGAGCATTACATAATCTGAAAGGCATCTTTCTGTAAGCAAAAACACCAAAGGGACATGTAAAGGCGGTCTTTTCTTGATCCTCTAGAGTGACAGCTATCTAATTATAACTTGAGTATCCATCTAGAAAATAATAATATGCTTGACTTGCCAACCTTTTGAGTATTTTATCCATCAAAGGCAAAGGAAAATGATCTTTTCTAATTGCTTGATTAAGTTTTCTGTAATCAATACACATCCTCCATCCAGTGACTATTCTTGTTGGAATCAATTCATTCTTTTCATTCTAAATTACAGTCATGCCACCTTTTTTAGGCACTACCTGAACCGGGCCATGGTACGCTGACATGGCAAACTTTAAAAGTGCCTCAGTGGTACCTGATGGTTGGACATCCCAAATGAGAAAAAAATTCTTTCATGATAGTAAGGCTTTTCTTTGGGATGATCCATTTTTGTTTAAAATAGGCATAGATGGAGTAATCAGGCGCTGTGTGCCTGAATCCGAGCAGGAAAGGCTCTTGTGGCACTGCCACGATTCTTATTATGGAGGTCATCATGGTGCCTCCCGTACCGTAGCTAAGGTGTTGCAGAGTGGCTTTTACTGGCCAACTATCTTTCAGGATTCTAAGGAATATGTCAAAAGATGTGATAAATGCCAAAGGAGTGGAGGTCTCTCTGCAAAAGCTGGCATGCCTTTGACAAATATTCTAATTATGGAATTATTTGACGTTTGGGGTATCGACTTCATGGGACCCTTCCCTAAGTCGTTCTCCAACGAATACATTCTTGTTGCTGTGGACTATGTCTCCAAATGGGTGGAGGCAATTTCGACCCGAACCAATGATGCACAGGTTGTGCTTAGGTTCATCAAAAGGAATATTTTCTCTAGGTTTGGAGTTCCAAGAGTAATTATTAGTGATGGGGGTTCACATTTTTGCAATAAGATAATGGAAAAAGCCCTGCGTCACTATGAGGTTTTACATAAGATATCAACTCCTTACCATCCATAGACTTGTGGACAAGTCGAACTGTCCAATAGAGAAATCAAGAGAATTTTAGAAAAAGTGGTCAGAAAATCCAGAAAAGATTGGTCGGTAAGATTAGATGATGCATTGTGGGCTTACCGAACAGCTTTCAAAACTCCGATTGGCATGTCCCCGTATCAATTGGTGTACGGTAAGGCTTGCCATCTCCCTGTGGAGTTGGAACACAAAGCATGGTGGGCCACAAAGCTATTAAACATTGACTGTGACCAGTCTCAGGAGGAAAGAGTTTTGAAACTCCATGAATTAGAGGAGTTCCGACTCAACGCTTATCAAAGTGCCTCCATTTATAAGGAGAAAACGAAGAAATGGCATGATAAGCGAATTAATAAGAAAGAGTTTCAGAAGGACGATCAGGTTTTGTTATTCAATTCCCGACTGAAACTCTTCCCTGGAAAACTTCGATCCAAGTGGTCTGGGCCTTTTACTGTAAATGAGGTTTTTCCTCATGGTGCAGTCGAACTGAAAGATCCGACTAACGATCGGATTTTCAAGGTGAATGGCCAGCGACTCAAACTCTACTTTGGAGGAGAGTTTGATAGGCAGAAAATCTCCTTATTACTGAAGCCATCTTCTTAGATACAATAAGGTCAAGCTAGTGACCTTAAAAAAGCGCTCTAGGGAGGCAGCCCTATGTTCCGATTGTTTTGTTTAGAACTTTGAATTAGAATGAATAAAAAGAAGAAAAAAAAACTAAACTAAAAAGTTAGTGAATAAAGTTGTGAAGTTGAAGAAGGAAATCCGAGTTTGATTCTTCTATTTCGCTCAGGCGAAGCACTGGTAGCTTAGGCGAGCCAATGCTGATTGTTGTTTCGCACTTAGAGGAAAAATGTACTAAGTTGAGTGAAAATAGTACACTCGGATAATTGTTACTTGTCTTAACCCTTCTTCACGACTGAACTTCACTCGGCATTTTTCAATAAAATTTCTGCGAATAAAAAGTAAGACTTTGAAGGATTTCTGATCGTTGATGTAATAAACGGGTCAGATAGTGAAAAGTGACTTATTTCAGTCAGCTTTTCATCATTCGGATTCCTCAGTCATCACAATCAGTATTGTATCCATTAGTCTCATCTGCATGCGGCCTTTCATTCTTTCATCCACTCGGCTTTCTCTAGTAGTCGGTTTCTTCCCCTCATTCCTCACTCCTCACTCAGTTTCTTTCATCTATGAGCCACTCGTCCTTCTTTTCATATATTTTGTTGTCCATCCTCACCCGTCACTCATTCCCATACTTTATCTCTTCCTCTCAGTCGTTGATTCATTCATTCGTGCTTTCAATCCACTTGAGTTCTTCCTCGGTTTCATCAGCCGATCTCTTTACATGTGTTGGTTGTTCATCCAGCTTTTCATTCACTCATTCTCTCGTCTACTCATTTTGTCACTCAATCGTCTTCTTCTTCATTCATTTGGTATTCCGATTCACTCGGACCCCTATGCAGTCATTCTTATATTCACTCGTTTTTCTCACTCAGTCGCTCTATATCATTCTAACTTTCGTTGTTCACCTCATTTTTCACTCGGTCTTCATTCCACTCGGTCAGTTTATTTCACTCGTTCTCCATTCACTCGGTCATTCTTCCATTCTTCCATTCATCATTGATTCACCCGATCTTTTTCACTCATTATTTCATGAATGCTTCGCCTTCCGTTCTTTTTCTTTTTCAGCCACTCAGTATATACATCCATTCAGTTTCCACTGTAGTGGTTCTTTTATCCACTCAGGTTATCTCCTTCTTCGTCTATCTTTCACTCATGTTTGTTCGCCCGGTCGGTCCGCCATCCTTTCCTGCTCTTTCACTTGTTTTTCTATTTGTCCGACCTCTCGCTGTTTATTCATTCGTTTTTTCACTTTTACCCGGTTTAATCCACTCGGTATTCATTTACTAGTCGTTTCATTCCACTTATTTTCTTTCTCGGTTTTCTCACGTTGTACTTTTCATTTTCATCTACTCGTGTTTCATTCGCGATTGTCACTCAATTTACTCAGTATTTCCAGTCACTCAATTTCCTGTCATCTCGTTTTTCATTTCACTAGTTTCATTATTCACTCGGCCCCTCGCTGTATTCGTTTCGTTTACTCGGCCTTTCATTTACTCGGTATTTTGTTCATTCCATTTTCCACTCCTGTCATTTTTGTTCTTCGCCCGAACTCTCATTGTCATTCACTCATTCTTCATATCTCAGATCTATATCACTCAGTTCCCTCCACTCGTTCTTTCTTTTATTCAGCCTTACTCTCATTCGTTCTTTCTTTCACGCACTTCTCTGTTCACTCGTATCTCACGACGGTTGTTCACTCGTCAATTCATTGTCACACTCAGTTCTCATACAATTATCTTCATTCATTCATTCTTTCACTCATTCTGTGACCCATTCGGTATTCATTCACTTAGTATCCTTTTCATTCAGTGTTTTATTCACTTTTTCTCACTCACTCATCACTCAGTTCCTCATTCACTAGGTTTCTCGCTAGTTCACTCGGTTCCTTCATTTTCTCATCTCCTTCATTGATCAGGATACCCTTTACTCATTTCCACTCGGTCACTCTCTTTTCTGTTTCTCACCCGTCATTCAGCTTTTCAGTTATGCATTCATTCTTTCCCTTTCATTTACTCGGACTTTTGTTTTGTTCACCTCATTCGTCGATCAACTATTCATTCACTCGGTATAATTTGTACCCACTCGGCATCCATTCATTCATTCACTTTTCACTCGCTCATCATCTGACCGGTATTATCTACTCGGTATTCATATACTTGTTGTTTCACTCCACTTATTTTACTTTCCTCGGGTTTTGTATGTTGCAGTTTTCTTCTTCATTCCTTCGTTTTTCATTCGTGACTGTCACTTTTGTATTTTCAGTACCCAGTTTTCTGAGTTTTCATTCACCCAGTGTTCATTCACTCGGGTTTTTCATCCTTTTAGTTGTATTCAAATTCTTTCATTTATTCGACCAATTCCTTCATCGGGGGTATTCATTCGGTGGTTCGTTATTCATTTTTCCATTTATTCTTCCAATGGCTTGTGCGTTTACTCGTTTCATTTATCCAGTCAGTATAGCTTTCACTCATTGACTCAGAACCTGTTTCCTTAATTCACTTCGATTTGTTTGACTTTTATTATCTCTACCTCCCTCAGCCACTCGTTCTTCATTTCTCAGATTTTTATCACTCGGTACTTGTCTCCCTTCTTACTCGGTTATCATCCTTTCACCCTTTTTACTCTTTTTGCTCATTATTCATTTACTCGGTATTCCTTCATTCGTTCATACTTCTATTCGTTTCTTTTATTATTCGTTTCTTGATTCACTCATATTTCATTACAATGGGTCACTCCTTTCTCATACGCTCTATTTCATTTATTTAAATACTTTTCATTCTCCTTGGATTTAAACTCGTAGTTAAACTCACTTCTTGTCTTATCGTCTGTTCATTTATCCATCTTCCATTCTCCTATGTCTATTTGGCATCACATTGGTATCATCCCACTCTTCCTCGATCTTCTACCCCTCTAATAATTGAGTATTCTAAAAAAAATAAATAAAAAAATATATAAAACTAAAAAAATGGCACGCCCAGTAAAATATATATATATATATAAATAAATAAAAATAAAATAAAAAAAAATCTAATATATATATAAATAATAATAAATAAATAATAAACATAATAATAATAATAGTAGTAATACATTTAATAAAGTAATAAATAAGGTTGACCGCAATTACGCGTTTCTGGAAAATTGAATTCAATATTATAAAAGAGAAACCCTTTCAGCTTCCAACCCACAGTACCCATGCTGAACTTGGACTGAAGACGAAAAGACACTTTCTGGTTTCTAAGAAAGGTATTACCTTTCCACTTCTTTCACTTCTAAGTTCGTGGTTATTATCTTCTTGTTTCATTGTTATTGTTTTCCACTATTCATAAGCCATGCATCTCACAGTTGGGTTTGTTGTTTTTCTGTTGGATTTCTGTTCATATTTTTGTTTAATTAGGTTGTTTATCATTGTTGTTTTAACATTCATCATGAAAAGAAGATCTTAAAGACTTCTGCAGAAACCTAGACCCAACTTTGTAGAAGGAAGTATGCGAAGGAAACAAATAGACAACGAAAGAGAAGTGGCAACCATCACTATATCTGATTCGTCTGTACATGTCCCTAGTCGAAGTCAAGAGCAAAGGGATGTATCTCCTCTGGTTCAAAGGAATGTATCTCCTGCAAGTGAGGAAATTGAGTTACTAGAGGTTGAAAGTGTTAAGGCTGTTGAAAACTGTGCTGTGAAGTTTAAAGCCACAGAACCAGAACGTCCCAAGCAATCTGTAGGAGCTGGTCCGTCTTCTTCTTCTTCTGACATTCTTTTGGTGTTACAGGAATTACAGGTTGTGAAGAAGATGCAACTTGAAATTTATGATCGGGTCTCGAACCACGATCAGATGCTCAGGAAGATTGCCTCGAAACTGAGGGTTGAACAGTCAGCAGAAATGGGAGCCCCACCTGATAGAGATGCGTGGTTAGCTTCGATTGGATTCACGATTCCCGCCCAGCAGGACAAGGACGATGAAGATCAGAATGTTTAAGCAGTTGTTCCACGATTTTATGATGTTTCCTATGTATTTAATTTGATGTTATTGTAACTGCTTTCGGAACAGTGAACTTGTTTTTATTTTTATTATGTAATGAAAATTTTAGTTTCTGTTAATTTGTTGTTTTATTTGGTGTGTCATATGTATTGGTAAACTCCATGAGTCCCAATCTGATTACGCGCTTCCCAACACTGCCACTCAGGTAAAAGGGAAGTATTTTAGTACCCCGACTCCTTATTTGATTTTCCGATTCTTTATTTGATAAAATATGTTAATTATATTTAATTTCAAATCCATCTTAATAATTTAAAGTTTGCTGATTCGTTAAGCTGTAGTCGGATAAATTAATTGATCGGTTTTTGCTTAACTCATGATATCTGGCCATAACTATTATTCATCATTAATTAAAATGTTTACTCGGCATGCTAGTTAGCAATCTAAATGTATGATCTTGCATTAAGTTTGGGGACAAGACTGGCTGATTAAATGTTATAATCATTTGAGCTTTTGAGCCTGTTTTATCTGTTTCTGAGTGAACTTGCATGCTAGTTAGTGAGACAGAATTTGCCTCAGTTCTTGCTAATTGTCATATGCTAGCCAATCGGAAATGATGAAGGCCTTCTTTGATTATTTAGCCAGGGCCAAAAATTAGCCATCCTAATTTTATTAATCATCCTTTGACCCAATAATTATGCTTGAGCCTAAGACCCTTTCATTCGTTTTATACACCTAACGTTACAAGCCTAATTATCCAAGAAAAACCCGACTAGAGTACCCTGGATGTTCCACTGGTGAATTACTCGGTTTTTGCTTATTGCTAGGGACTAGCAATCTCTAAGTTTGGGGATGAAGAGTGTGCCTAACAGTAATTAAGGACACACTCCGACCTTGATTATGGATAAATTTGTAGAAAAATAAAAGGAAGAAAGGCAAAGCCGAGAGAAAAAGGAACAAAGTACTGAAAAAAAAAAATTTCGATCAGGAAAAGATGGAAAGAAAAAGTCAAGAAAAAAGGAGAAGTCCGAAGGACTGAAAGAAAAAGAAAGTGCAAAACAGCACGAGTTATTAAGTAGCATTCAGTCAGAAAAGTAAAGAGAGTTGTTAGTAGAGGCAATTAAGTTAGAATTGAGGCAAAGCATCAGTGGACACATCTTGTAACCTATCTATGACTCGGAAAAACAATAATTGAGCCTGTAGCCGAGCCCCATTATAAGCTTAAAAAGCCCTTACTAATCCGATTGAGTTGGCATATTTCATGATGTTTAGAACTGTTGCAAGCCTATGTTGATCTAACTAGTATGCAGGTGATGAGTGCATTCTATTTACCCTATACACCGAGAGAAGAGTTAAACACCGACCAGTGAGGAAAGCATCAGCAGCTTGTCTCCCAAAGGAGGTGTAAGTATTTATACTTTTAGAAATTGCGAAAAGAAAGCATGATCGGTATTCAATAATTATAGTATGAATTAAGTTAAGGAAATGTTGATTGTGTTGATCAATTGCTAATTGTTAATTAATCTGAATATTTGCTTGAGGACAAGCAAAGTTTTAAGTTTGGGGATGTGATAAGTCTTGAAAAGACTTAATTATTCCACTGTTTATTTAACATAATTTACTAAGTATTGTCTAGTTTTATTATTATTATTTAATAATTTGTTAATAATTCATGTTTTAGTTATTTATTTCTAAAGTATGTTATTTATGTAAGAAACCGATTGAAAATTTTAATTAAATAAGGAATTTTGAAGTATTTACAAATTTACTAAGCAGCCAGCGTATAAATGCTAGGCAAGTAGCTGTTTATTGGTGCAGGAACAGGGCAGATTCGAGATAAAAAGAAAATTTCGAGTGAAATCCTACAAATCCGAGCAGAAATTGATAAATCCGAGTGAGACTTCCTCAATTCCGACTGAAAAGAGTCTAAAGACTGACTGAGTGAGACTTCAAAGACACTGACTCCAAAAGAGAACAAGGACTCGGAATATTGCATGAAGAACCCGAGTGCCAACTGCAGAATACCGATTGAATAATCAACTCGCTCAAGCGGGAGTTAAATCCGCTCAAGCGAAGGTCCAAGTTCGCTCAAGAAAAGCAAGACTACGCTCAAGCGAGACTTCAAGTAAGCTAACTTAAGAAGACTCCCAAGACACCGGCTCCAAAAGAGAAGAAGATCGGAATGCTACATAAGAAACTGATGTGCTTATTCATTATTTAATCCGTCCTAGTGAAATCCGGACTCACTCAAGCATAACTTTAAGAGACCGTCCTCGCCCAAGTTTTGCCATAACACCTAAGCAAGAAAGAAACACTGCAGTGTTAATCCGGACTCGCCCAAGCGAAGTTTAATCCGCTCAAGCGAAAACCCAGCAGCTGAAGCGAAAAAGCAGTAACTTAAACCCTGTTTCTTCCCTCCAACAACACACACCTGGTGCAATACTGTTTCCGCTTTCATTGCCTTCTTCTCCACTGCTGCAACCTTAGTAACTTAAGTAGTGAACTGTCAATTAGCTGGTGCTGCGCTGTAAATTAGCTAAGGCTGAGCTGGATCCTGTTAAGAGCTGAGCTGTAATTAGTTGGTTACTCTGTAA
Organism: Clitoria ternatea; assembly: GCA_037962975.1. Lineage (NCBI taxonomy): Eukaryota > Viridiplantae > Streptophyta > Magnoliopsida > Fabales > Fabaceae > Clitoria > Clitoria ternatea. The sequence continues at coordinate 24,043,116 of CM075672.1, read as the reverse complement.
ACTGTGTAATTAGTTTTATTCGTTAACTTAAGTTCTCTAAGTTATTAGTTAAGTTAGTTAGTTTAGTTAGATGCCTATATATATTCATATACATACTCTGTAAAGAGGGTGGTGTGTGTGTGGAGACAGAGAATACATAGAACATAATCTTTTTTCTAAACTTCAAACATCTTACTACTTCATTTTCTCTCTCTAAACTCTCTCCTCCATGACGTTCCACAATCCTTCGATGGAACTGAAGTCTATGGAGTTCTAAATCCCCAAGGTTGGGATTGCGAAGGTGAACAATGGAGTCTTGAAGCTGTGAGCAAGTAGATCGACTTCTAGATCCTGAGGCGAACAAGCTGAGGAGTGGAGCAGAATCGCTGGATTGACAAATCTAGAACTGATGAAGAACTTCACCAGTGAGGAATCATGGCTAAAGCTTAGGTAACTTCCAGCTTTCTAACTAGTTCAGGCCTAATCAATTTAGGTGAATAGTTAGAGTTCAACCTCCAATTTCGCATTAGATTCTTAGGTTAATCGAGCACTTAAGGAATTAAGGTTCATTGCTTAAGGATTAGTGTTTTTCACCTAAGGAATTAGGGAATAACCACAAGCGGATTATCCTCTAGATTGTGAAGTTCGATTATACTTAATTGCATGTTTCTTGAGGAAATTATGAGCCGAAGCAATCCTGACCTGTTTTCTATTAATCACTTTCTTCATTTCACTTTAACTCTGTTTCTGAAAATACAAAAACAACTATAAAACACTAAAACCATAAAAACCGAATGAACTTCATGTATTTTCTGTTGGTTCAGCTTGTACTAGTCCTAGATTGAGGTACTTACCACAATCCCTATGGGACGATCAAATACACTACAATTTTAACGAATGGTGCGCTTGCCAAAGTGTAAATCCAAGAGTCACAGTTTATTTTACTAAGATTTTTGCACCAAATTAATGGCTCAGGATTTCAGCATCACTGAGAAAACAAATAAAAAATTATGCACAAAGAGATGATAAGTCACTGTATGAAGCCTGGGAGAGATACAAGGAGATGTTGAGAGAATGTCCCCATCATGGGATAGAAAGGTGGTTAACAGTCCACATTTTCTATAATAGACTAACTTCTACACAAAAGATCTCCTTGGATGCTGCAACTGGAGGTGCATTCATGAGTAAGAATGTGGATGAAGCTCAAAACCTGATCGAAGAAATTGCCCAAAATACCTACCAATGGTCTTTCGAAAGAAGTTTACCTTCAAAAACTCCTGGTAAGTATTTTGTTAATGTTATTTCTTTGCTTATTGCTAAGGTTGAAGCATTATCTGTAAAATTCGATAAGTTAGGAACAGGTGCTACTAACATTGTCTGTGATTTGTGTGGTGTTTCAGGTCACAATATCTTAGGGTGTCAGCTTAGATTAACTTAAAATATTGAGCAAGAAATGCATTAGGTGGATGCTATTGGAAATTATGGTGGAAATTATCAGAGTAACTACAGACCTCCATAAGGTCCACCTGGTTTCCAGAATAGGCCACCTTCATTCCAAGGTTATCAGAGTAACTACAAACCCAACAAGGACCCTACATTCCACAAAAATCAAAACTAAAATCCTTGATGGAGACATTTGTAGCTACTCAACTGAAGTAGAATGATGAGTTCTCCGATGCAATAAAGACCTTAGCTTCAAAGGTGGACTCTCTTGCCACCGATAACAAAATATTTAAGAATCAAATTACCTACTAAGCTTCTTTTTCTATAAGAACACCAGGAACATTTCCTGGAAAACCCGAGGCTGGACCTTCCAACCACGCCATGGCTATCACTCTTTGGAGTAGTACTCAATATGATGGTCCAGTTGGCATAACTAAGGAGGAAAAGAAATTGGATGAGTCTCTATTTCATCCGGTGGTAGAGAAAGATAAACCAAATGAAAAGAAGAAGAAGGTTAAGCCATATTAACCTCCCATTTCATTTCTTCAACGCTTGGCTAGAGCCAAGTTGGACAAACAATTTGGTAAGTTTCTTGAGGTTTTTAAGAAATTGTATATAAATATTCCCTTCACAGATGCTTTACAGTAAATGCCTACCTATGCAAAGTTCCTGAAGTATATTTTATCCAACAAAAGAAAGCTGAAAGAAGATGGTAGAGTGGCACTTACTGAGGAATGCAGTGCACGGATCCAAAGGAAGCTACCATCCAAGCTCCAGGATCTAGGTAGTTTCTTTATTCCTTGTATGATTGGTGACATGGCTATAGATAGAACATTGTGTGATTTAGGAGCTAGTGTTAGCTTAATACCATTATCTGTTGCTATAAAGTTAGGATTGGGTAAACTGAAACCTACTAGGATGTCTTTATAGTTGGCTGATAGATCTGTTAAATATCCTATAGGAATTTTAGAAGATGTTCCTACCAAGATACGAAAAACTTTTATACCTGCCGATTTTGTTATGCTTAAAATGGAAGAAAATTCTATGATTCCTATCATTCTAGATAGACTATTTTTAGCAACTACAGGTGGTGTCATTGATGTCAAGAATGGTAGATTATCTCTAACTATTGGAGACCAAAAGGTTAATTTTAATTTGAAAGATGTTTTGTTAAAACCTTTTCATGATAATGTTTGTTGTAGCCTTGAATTTGTTGACTAAGTGGTGAAGGAAGAAACTCTTCTTAATGACCCACTTAAATCTATTTTTCTGAATAACTTTGCAGGAATATCAAAAAGCAATGAAGGTAACATACCACTGAGACATGATACTGAGGTTATGTATGAAAAAGTGGTGAGCCCAAATGTTGAGCTTAAACCTTTACCTTCCATACAAAGGTGTGAATTTCTAGGCCCTAATTAGTTCTTGACTGTCATTGAGGTATAGAGTCTGGCTAAAGACGTTAAACTTAGCACTTGTGGGGAGGTAACCCCATGTCTGGTTTTTCTCAATTCTATAAAAAAAACTATGTCAAATTCTGGTTTAGGGTGACTGCAGGTAAGTTTTCTTATCTTTTTATCATCCATTTTAAAACATTGAGGACAATGTTAAATTTTGGTTTGGGGTGGTAGATAAGAAAACTTAACTGTTTTATTTGCATTATGTGATTGTTATTTTATTTTACGTGTGTGTATGATTTTCCTTATTTTATTTTGTTTCTCATCTTGTAATTTACCATGATTGCATGATAATTAACTTTGAATATAAAGCTAAAGTATCTAGGGACCCCAAAATTTTGAGTAAAATTTTTCAAAAATTGATTGTTTAAATGCCAAATAAATGCTTAAACGAACCTTATATGATTTAAATTTTCTTTGAAAAGACTTTCCATTGTGAGATTTGATCAAAACCAGTATTTTTCTTGATTGAGTGAATCTCATAGTCATTAATATTCTAGAACTTGTTTTTTAACCGATTCAAAATGGTTTTTGATTGTATGTCTTAGGATGATAAAGGCACAATTAGGTCTTATTCTTAAGCCTCAGAATCTTTGCATAATTTGACCTATAGTTGCTCTTTTGAGCCTAAAAGTGAAAATTTTTCTTTGAAACCTTTCATCGACTAATATTCTCTTAATGGTGAAAAAGTTGGAAATTTAGTAGAGTAAAGAAATAAAAAGGACTTAAGAAAAATATGTTATGGGATGCAAATAAAAGCAAAAAAAGAAAAGAAAATCAAAAGGATGATATTGAATGAATCGTAAAAAGTCTATAAAAGTTCAAAAATTTACTGTTAGTTTCTGAATTTATGATGGTAATTTGAATCATTCATGACTATTAAGCCCCTTTGTATTCTATTTTTCTTGAAATTCCTACCTTAACAATACAACCCATGTCCCCGTTACAACCTTTTGAAAGACCTTTTGACTTTGACATTCTTTCTTTCTAAACTGTGGAGTTTATGGTTAATTAATAAGCTTATGGTAATGTTTTTAACTATGATGATTTAAGTGATACACAAACCATGAAATACTTAGATTGAAAATTGTGAGAAGAGTGCCTCATGTCTTGAAATTGAAAATTGAATCACATAAGAGAATTAATTTTTGGCATTTAAATAAGTCTGTTTTATTATATTGGGTTCCTGAGTTTACTAAGCTAAATGTTTTCTGTATCTTATCGTGTGAATATGGTGATTGCTTGAGGACAAGCAAAGGTTTTGTTTGGGGTATTTTGATAAGTGTTTTAAAACACAATAAATTAGATTTAATTTAATTAGAATTTTAAACCATTTCCACTGTATTTTCCCAATTTTCATTATTTCTGCTTTTTTTCCACTGTATTCTACTTGATTATTTTATTTTATAGGAATTAATAAAATTAAAGAACATTGAGGACACATGACAAAGCCAATCCAAGGATTAATAACAAGATAAAAATGACCATCAAATGATAAAGGATCAAGAGGAAAAGCCATAAAGGTTTCATGATCAAAAAAGGTTAACAAAAGCATGAACAATGGAAATAATGACAGGGCCCGCAAGCGCACGGGTTATGTCACGTAATATAAAAGATTATCGTTCTCCACAGGGACTGTGTTCAAAGTACCAGCATATTGAAATTTAATTATCCACACAATTAATTTTTAAGATTTTTATAAAATAAAGCACAAATTAAAGTTGCACAGAATACGAATAAAAATAAAATTTACTTGACACTAAAAAAAAATCAGAGTTGAGAGTATCTTGGGATTTCAGGGGATTAAGACTCTATTTTATGTTTAATGAATTTTAACTTTTCATAAATAAGAATCGAATTAAATTTTCCAAGGCGAATTTTCCAAAAGCTAATTAATATGTTCCTTTCGGAATCCTATTAATGTACCTAACCTATGGAAAGCGCTGCTTAATCCTCAGAAAGGCCCATTATCGTTTTATGAAAATCCCTTTTATTTCCTCAAAAGAATTTTGCTTACTTTCACGGTTTTACCGAGGTCACAAAAAGCATTTCAAAAATCTTAGGTTTAGTTCAAAGCTTTCCGGTAAAAATAAATCTCTCGATTCTATTTATTACCTAAACTTACTAATATACCCGTAAGTATACAGTTTTATCATTTAGGTTCTTGTTGGGAATTACTAAAAGCATTAAGCATAATTGAACTAAATGGAAAACAGAAATTTATTTAATTCCAAGTCAAAATAACATTAAAATAAAATATTATCATACCCCCTTTATCCCAAGATAATTAATTTAGCTACTCATGAAATAATTTAAATTCATGTAAATAATGGAAAAATAAAACATACAAGACATGGTAAAAATAAAGACTTACGGGTTTCTCCAAAAGCTCAGAATAATTTACCACTGTAATTCCTTGTTGAAATAATTTCTCCACCAATTACAAATTTAAAATCTCACTTTTATAGCCCTCACACTCTTACAAAATAAAAGAAAGAAAAGAAAATAAAAAGAAAGAGAAGAAAAACGGACAAAGAAAGAAAAGAATAGAAAAGAATAGAACTTAAGAGAAAAAGAGAGAAAAAAGAACGAAGAAATGAAGCTTGAGTGATTTTTGACTGGGAAGAAGTTGTTTTTTGCTGATGGGTTGCTGCTGCTTTTATAGGCAAATGGATGAATGAATCCAGCTAAGGAAACGCGTTAAAATTTGCAAGTGGGAGAAACTTTCGGTGCATGTGACTTCCAACTGTCCCAAATTGCATTATTTTAATATTTCCAATAATTCGGTGCTTGGATTTATTCAGCTGGGCAAATTCTGAATGGAAAAGTACTGGAATTCCACAAGACCGAGTGAAAGCTTGTTGTTTGGTATTAGTTGCTGGGCGTTGTTGGTTTGTATGTGGCAGGTATGGTGATATGAGGGACAGTGGAGTTGCTGGACGGTGTTGTGGTTTAAGAGTCTGGGCGGTGTTGTGGTTTGAGAGTCTGGGCGGAGTTGTGTATTAGAAGAAGAAAGGGAGACGGTGTTGGGAAGTTGGGCGGTGTGTTGAGGTAAGGACGGTTGGGTGGTGTGTGAGATGAGGACGGTTGGGCGGTGTTGAGAGGTGAGGACGGTTGGGCGGTGTTGAGAGGTGAGGACGATTGCTGGTGTTGAGAGGTGAGGACGGTTGGGCGGTGTTGAGAGGTGAGGACGGTTGCTGGGCGGTGTTGAGGCTTGGATTAGAAGAAAGGGACAGCGGATAGGGAATGGGACGGTGTTGTTGATGGAAAGGAGAGGAGTCTGGTTGGGTGAAGAATCTAGGCGGTGTCATGGATTAGGAGCTTGGGCGGTGTCATGGATTAGGAACTTGGGCGGTGTTGGTTGGGGAAAAGTCTGGGCGGTGTTCTGGATTGAGGATGGAGTTTGTGGAGTAGGTCGGTTTTCTCTTGTTTTTGACCCTTTATTTCCTTAATTCCTGCAAAATAACATACCCAAGTAGAATAGAGTAGAAAGAAAGTAAAAATCGCAATAAATAAAAGGAAATACAATGGATAATGACTAAATTCTAAGCAAACTAAATCTATTTTATTGTATTAAAAAGCACTTATCAAAATACCCCAAACCAAAACATTGCTTGTCCTCAAGCAATCACCATATTCACAAGATAAAATACAGAAAACACTAAACTTAATAAACTAAGGAATCCAAAATAGAGAAACAGATTTATTCAAATGCCAATTTTTATTTACTTATGTGAATCAAATTTCAATGTCAAGACTTGAGATACTCTTCTCACAATTTTCACTCAAGTGTTTCAAGGTTTGTGTATCTCTCAAATCATCATAGTCAAAAAACATTACCATAAGCTTGTTAATAAACCAGAGACTCCACAGTTTAGATAAAAAATATGTCAAAGTCTAAAGGTCTTTCAAAGGTTGTAACGCGGCCTTGGGTTGTATTGGTAGGAATTTCAAGAAAAATGGAATACAAAAAGGCTTTAACATCATGAATGATTCAAATTACCATTATAATTTTAACAGAGCAAATTTTTGAACTTTTATGGACTTTTTGGAATTCATTCAATATCATCCTTTTGATTTTCTTTTTCTTTTTCTTGCTTTTCTTTGCATCCAATACCATATTTTTCTTAAGTCCTTTTTTATTTCTTTGCTCCACTAAATTTCTAACTTTTTCACCATCAAGAGAATATCAGCCAATGAAAGGTTTCAAAGAAAAAAATTTTGCTTTTAGGCTCAAAAGGGGCAACTAGGGGTCAAATTATACAAAAGTCTGAGGCTTAAGAATAAGACCTAATTGTGCCTTTATCATCCTAAGACATATAATCAAAAACCATTTTGAATTGGTTGAAAAACAAGTTCTAGAATATTAATGACTATAAGATTCACTCAATCAAGAAAATATAGGTTTTGAAAATTTGTTTGATAGATAACCCATTTTGGCTCAAGTCTAACCATGGAAAGTCTTTTCAAAGAAAATTTTAATCACATAAGGTTCATTTAAGCATTTATTTGGCATTTAAACAATTAAATTTTGAAAATTTTACTCAAAATTTTGGGGTCCTTAGATACTTTAGCCTTATGTTCAAAGTAAATTTATCATGCAATCATGGTAAATTACAAGATTACAAACAAATCAAGGAAAACACACATGCATAATAAAATAACAATCACACAACATAAACAAAACAGTTAAGTTTTCTTACTTACCACCCCAAACCAGAATTTGACATTGTCCTCAATGTTAAAATGGATGATAAAAGGATAAGAAAACTTACCTGTAATAACCCCAAACTAGCATCTGACATAGTAGGTTTTTTTATTATTATTATATTTTATTTTTTTTTTCAAATTTATTAAAGACATGGGGTTACCTCCCCACAAGTGCTAAGTTTTAAGTCTTCAGCCAGACTTTTCTGAACCAGCTTCAGCTATACAATTCATACCTGAAAACAGCTTTTAGTGGTCTGAATTCTACCTTAGGGATTAGTTCTCTTTTATCCAAAAAATCACAGAAGTGTGTTTTTGAAATGCCTAAAAAGTCAATAGATAAAACAGATTCAAGTGGATCAAGATGGAGGTTTTGTATTGCCTCTTTCTCTACCACTTGGTCAATAAAGTCTATTTCAAGCACAGCAAAGTTAACAGGTATGTAAAATTTTCCTACCTTAATAGGAATAACCTCTAGAATACCTGGATTCTGAAGCTTGGGCAGTACCTTCTTTTGGATCAGTGTACCGCTCTCCTCAATTATCGGATGAGATAGAGACTCATCAAATTTCTTCTCTTCCTTAGCTTCTTCTTTTGTTATGCCAACCGGATCATCATAATGAGTACCACTCCTAAGAGCGATATCCATGGTGTGGTTAGATGGTTCCACCTCAGGTTTTACAGGAAATGTTTCTGGTGTTCTCATAGAAAAAGAGGTCTGTTGGACAATTTGATTTTCCAAAATTTTTTTATGGGTGGCTAGAGAGTCCACCTTTGAAGCTAAGGTTTTTATGGCATTTGAGAACTCTTCATTTTGTTTTTCTTGGGTGCTCACAAAATTTTCCATCAGTATTTCAAGTTTGGATTTTTGTGGAGGATAGTTTTGGAATACTGGTAAGCTTCTAAAATCTCTGCTATGGTTATAGTTCCCAATAGCATCCAACTGATGAAATTCTTGTTCATGGTGGTTTAAGGATATTGCAAAATAGCAATTTGTAGCCGCATGTCCTGAATCACCACAAATACAACAATAAAGGTCAGTAGCACCGGTTAAGAATTCCATAATAGACCAAGATCAAAGGTGATCTTTGAAAATAAAAATAAAAATAAATAACTAGAAATAAAACAAACTAAAAATAAAAATATTAACAAGTATGATCTAATCGAATTTCAATATTGCCGATATTTGAGGGACAACAGTCCCCGGCAACGGCGCCAAAAACTTGACAGGGCCCGCAAGCGCACGGGTTATGTCGCGTAATATAAAAGATTATCGTTCTCCACAGGGACTGTGTTCAAAGTACCAGCATATTGAAATTTAATTATCCACACAATTAATTTTTAAGATTTTTATAAAATAAAGCACAAATTAAAGTTGCACAGAATACGAATAAAAATAAAATTTACTTGACACTAAAAAAAATCAGAGTTGAGAGTATCTTGGGATTTCAGGGGATTAAGACTCTATTTTATGTTTAATGAATTTTAACTTTTCATAAATAAGAATCGAATTAAATTTTCCAAGGCGAATTTTCCAAAAGCTAATTAATATGTTCCTTTCGGAATCCTATTAATGTACCTAACCTATGGAAAGCACTGCTTAATCCTCAGAAAGGCCCATTATCGTTTTATGAAAATCCCTTTTATTTCCTCAAAAGAATTTTGATTACTTTCACGGTTTTACCGAGGTCACAAAAAGCATTTCAAAAATCTTAGGTTTAGTTCAAAGATTTCTGGTAAAAATAAATCTCTCGATTCTATTTATTACCTAAACTTACTAATATACCCGTAAGTATACAGTTTTATCATTTAGGTTCTTGTTGGGAATTACTAAAAGCATTAAGCATAATTGAACTAAATGGAAAACAGAAATTTATTTAATTCCAAGTCAAAATAACATTAAAATAAAATATTATCATACCCCCTTTATCCCAAGATAATTAATTTAGCTACTCATGAAATAATTTAAATTCATGTAAATAATGGAAAAATAAAACATACAAGACATGGTAAAAATAAAGACTTACGGGTTTCTCCAAAAGCTCAGAATAATTTACCACTGTAATTCCTTGTTGAAATAATTTCTCCACCAATTACAAATTTAAAATCTCACTTTTACAGCCCTCACACTCTTACAAAATAAAAGAAAGAAAAGAAAATAAAAAGAAAGAGAAGAAAAACGGACAGAGAAAGAAAAAATAGAAAAGAATAGAACTTAAGAGAAAAAGAGAGAAAAAAGAACGAAGAAATGAAGCTTGAGTGATTTTTGACTGGGAAGAAGTTGTTTTTTGCTGATGGGTTGCTGCTGCTTTTATAGGCAAATGGATGAATGAATCCAGCTAAGGAAACGCGTTAAAATTTGCAAGTGGGAGAAACTTTCGGTGCATGTGACTTCCAACTGTCCCAAATTGCATTATTTTAATATTTCCAATAATTCGGTGCTTGGATTTATTCAGCTGGGCAAATTCTGAATGGAAAAGTACTGGAATTCCACAAGACCGAGTGAAAGGTTGCTGTTTGGTATTAGTTGCTGGGCGTTGTTGGTTTGTATGTGGCAGGTATGGTGATATGAGGGACAGTGGAGTTACTGGACGGTGTTGTAGTTTAAGAGTCTGGGCGGTGTTGTGGTTTGAGAGTCTGGGCGGAGTTGTGTATTAGAAGAAGAAAGGGAGACGGTGTTGGGAAGTTGGGCGGTGTGTTGAGGTGAGGACGGTTGGGCGGTGTGTGAGATGAGGACGGTTGGGCGGTGTTGAGAGGTGAGGACGGTTGGGCGGTGTTGAGAGGTGAGGACGGTTACTGGGCGGTGTTGAGAGGTGAGGACGGTTGCTGGGCGGTGTTGAGGCTTGGATTAGAAGAAAGGGACAGCAGATAGGGAATGGGACGGTGTTGTTGATGGAAAGGAGAGGAGTCTGGTTGGGTGAAGAATCTAGGCGGTGTCATGGATTAGGAGCTTGGGCGGTGTCATGGATTAGGAACTTGGGCGGTGTTGGTTGGGGAAAAGTCTGGGCGGTGTTCTGGATTGAGGACGGAGTTTGTGGAGTAGGTCGGTTTTCTCTTGTTTTTGACCCTTTATTTCCTTAATTCCTGCAAAATAACATACCCAAGTAGAATAGAGTGGAAAGAAAGTAAAAATCGCAATAAATAAAAGGAAATACAGTGGATAATGACTAAATTTTAAGCAAACTAAATCTATTTTATTGTATTAAAAAGCACTTATCAAATAACAGGCCCATGAATCAATTTAGGGAATGCCTGAATCGATTCACACATGATGAATGGCCTAAAATTGTAAAATTACAGCCTATGAATTGATTTAAAGATGAGATGAATCGACTCATGCGTGTACGAATCGATTCACACATGATGAATGGCCTAAAATTGCAAAATAACAGCCCCTAAATCGATTCAAAGCTGAGATGAATCAATTCATGCGTGTAGGAATCGATTCATGCGTGTTTGGAAGCCCAGGATCATGTGTTTTGAAGCCTTTGAATCAATTCATATGCAGGATGAATCGATTCATGCAGTTTAAAATTTAAATTCCAGTGTAATGAGTCGATTCTTCTCAATTATGAATCGAATCTTTTAGTGGAAACAACGTTACATCGCATTGAGTTTTTAAAATTAAAGAATCGTACTCTACTACACCAAAAGAAAGCAACTTACAAGTCTACCCATGATCGCTCCATGCTTTCCCAGGCCTATAAATAGGAAATGGAATTGGCATTGCAAAACACACAGGGAAGGAATTAGAAGCAATTGACAGCAAAGAACAGAGGAAATAATTTCCCTCTATTTCTTTCTTTCTTTCCTTTTTTCTTTTCATTTTCATATTCCTAAGAGTTATGAGAATAGTGAGATTGAGTGCTTCAATTTGTATACAGTGGAGGAATACTGCAGAAAATACAACAGTGGTGGAATTACTTCTGGGCTTTTTGGAGAAACCTGTATGTCTTTCTTTTACTGTATTATGTGTTGTATGTTTTGTTTTCCTTTCGTTATATGTATGAATTTGAACCATTTCATGGGTAACTAAATCTTTATCTTGGGATGACGGGGGTGTGACAATATTTTATGTTAATATGTTTTGATTTTGACTTAAATAAATTTCTATTTTCCATTTAGTTCAAATTATGCTCAATGCTCTTAGTAATTCCTAACAAGAACCTAAGTGATAAAACTATATACTTGAGGGTATATTAGTAAGTTTAAGTAATTAATAGAATCGAAGAATTTATTAGTTACTAGAAAACTTTTGAACCAAGCCTAAGATTTTGAAATACTTTTTGTGACCTCGATAAAACCGTGAAAGTAATCAAAAATCTTTTAAGGAATAAAAAGGGATTTTCATAAAATGATAATAGGCCTTTCTTAGGGATTGAACGCAGTTCTCCATATGTTAGGTACATTAATAGGATTTTGATAGGAACATATTAATTAGGTTAAAGAAAATCTGCCTTGGAAAACTTAATTTGATTCTTATTTATGAAAAGCAAACTTATTAACATAAAATAGCGTCTTGATCCCCCGGAATTCCAAGATACTCTTAACTATGTTTTTACGTGTTAAGTAAATTTTGTTTTTATATTTATTTTATTCTGTGTCTTATTTTACAAAAACTTGAAAATCAATTGTGTGGATAATTAAATTTCAATATACCGGTACTTTGAAAATAGTCCATGTGGATATGATAATCTTTTATATCAAGCGACATAACCCGTGCGCTTATGGACCCTGTCATTCGTCTGGGCCTTGCTTGAAGGTAGAGATATCAGACATTGCTTTAATGAAATAAGAAGGCAGAAAAAACCTTTGAAGAAATTTTTCCTACACTATGCTTCAATTATGAAAACTCTGGTTAAGATGTGATTACAACCACTCTTTAGCTTTTCTTGCTAAAGAAAAAGGGAATAATCTCAATTAAGACGATTCAATATCATCTTGTCCAAATCCCATAGTTCCCACCAAGTCATAAAATGTTGCAAGATGAGTATAAGGATCCTTATTCGCTATTCTAGTAAATTGGTGTATACTAATAAGGGTAAAGAATGATGGCTTCATTTCTAAGGTCCTTGTAGTGGTTGGTATTGCAATGCTTGAGAAGTGTCTTAGGCCTTGTTGTGTAGCATAATCCCCAAGTGTTCTTCTATATAGAGGAGGATTGTTGTTGTTATCGTTGTTATTTGCCATATATTCTTCTTTAGGTTTTGTTGCACTCTTAGGAATGTGTGTGGAAGGAGATTCACTAGTGTGTGGTTGTTGCTTCTGCTTGTTTTTGCCTTTTTATTTTCTCAGTGATCTTTCTATTTTAGGGTCAAGGTCAAAATAATCTTTGGGTCCCTGACTTCTCGAGTGCATAAAGCAAAAACTCACTACAAGCAGATGTTAGCACACAAAAAGAGCAAGTAACAGTTAGCAAATAACTATTCACAAATATACTATTCACAATGCCTTAGTAACTTGGAATTAAGATTAAAACTACATCGATCCCCGGCGAACGGCGCCAAAAACTTTGTTCCTAGTTTTGAGGTGATAAAACTTTTCCGTGGCAATATCCACTGTCGAGTTGTAGTATATGTAAACACAGAGTGCCATTCCACTGGGATACGGTGTTCTAAGTATTGATTCGTTGTTACCTCAGCAGAAATAAATTGAGATTTTCATAGACAAACCAAAATATAAAGGAATTGAAGATAAACAAAGCATAAGCTAAAACAAACAGTAAGAAATACAAACTATCAAATGATAAAAGCTGGGATTTGATTTCACAAATCTCACTCTTCAATACGTTGCATACATTTATATAAACGGTTTCTAAACTATCGCTTTTTACGTCACAATCTTAAATCATTCACATCGATTCCTCGATTACAAAATCCATAAGAGCATTCTTAAATATGTTGATTCCTTAATCACATTAAGAATATTCCAGCATTATAAGCGATTGTTTTGACGTTCGTTACATTGAATATTATTCCTAATATCCTCCGTAACGAGCACCCCATTTGGATCCATTTTCACAAGTTATTTTCCAATAATCAAACAAAAATCAAAATCAAGAAACTATTTCCCAATAGAGTCAAGCATTAAGTGTAAAATGGAAAGCCAAAAATGATAGAACAAAATACCGAATATATAAATATATAACAAGCGTATGCTGGGGTTTGATTCAACACATCCAATCCCAATAAAAGATTTAGCTACACATCGTACCCATTACAATCGAAGATCAAAGAGAAAAAGATAAAGAAGAGGAAAAAGATGGTCTTCGATGAAAGTTTAAAGCTCCCTAGAATGCAATCCCCAAGCCACCTTTGATTTCTAAAGTTTTTCCTTTTATATTAAGTATCTCGCTTAAGCTAGAGTTAGCTCGGTTAAGCGAGATAGGTTTCTTCAACTTAAAAGAGTCTTTTGCATCTTGATTTTCCCTTGCAGGCTCGCTTGGGCGAGTGAGTCCCTCAAGCAAGTAAGATCCCATGTTGCCTATATTGCATTCGCTTGAGCTCAACATGATTCGCTCAAGCAGAAAAGCATTGGATTTAGTTATGGGCAATTCTCGCTTGAGCGAATTGACTCTCGCTCAAGCGAGGTCTTCAGCCTCTATTTCTGGATCTATTTCGCTCGGTCACTTCACCTTCACTCAAGTGAAGCCTTTTATTTTGCTCCCTGGAAAATTCTTGCTTAAGCGGTTTAAGACTCACTCAAGCGAGTTCTTCACTGATGCTCACTGTAAACTATTTGCTCAAGCGAATTGAGATTCACTCAAGCAACATCCTGCCTCTGATAGTTTCTTCCTAAAGCCTCGTAGCTCACTTAAGCGGGCCTGAGTCTCACTTGAGCAAGACAACAAAAACTTGGATTTTTCTATATTTTGGATTGGGGAATGGCTTGGACTTTCTTTTTTATCCTTTTCACCTATCATTTAAACACAAAAGGAGGATAAGAACTTAATTACATTAAACATATCAAAGATATCTGGTTTTCAATTTCTATCTACTACAATGCATAAAATGTTCTAGATAATGCAACATTTATCTAAATGATGCCTAAATAACACCAAAATATATATATACATTTGAGCATTTATCATTAGCACCAAGGTGTGTACTGAATACACTCATGAGCTTCTTCCAACATAGTTTTCCTCACATCACCAATAGATGGGACATAAATATGATCTTTCATACGCCAAATACCATGGGAACCTTCTGATATAAACAAATTCTTCCCAATAGCTTGAGATTCTTTCATCTCTAACAATATACTCATCGTTTAGCTGTTGCGTCTTTGCCCCCTCATGGAATACATTCACAATCTTTAATACCTCAAGAGAAATTTTCTTTGGGGTATATATTTCAACACCTATATTTAACTCTCTACACTGTTCAATTAGCTCCATCTTTGTCACCATCATTGTGAAAATATGCAATAACTTTCGACTCAAGGCATTGACAACCATATTTGCCTTCTTGGGATGGTATCCTAAATCAAATTCATAGTCTTTCAAAAATTCCATCCATTTCCGTTGATGCATATTAAGCGCCTTTTGATCAAACAAGTATTTGAGACTTTTATGATCACTAAAGGCCACGAACTTAGAGCCATACAAATAATGTCGCCATAATTTGAAAGTAAAGACAACTGCTGCCAATTAAAGATCATGCGTGGGATAGTTAACCTTATGCAACTGCAACTGTCTTGAAGCATAGACTATCACATGTTCACTCTACATTAGTACACAACCAAGACCAAGCTTGAAAGCATCACAATACACCACGAATTCATCTAGTAAATCAGGCAAAGCCAACACTGGTGTAGAAGTTAGTCTCACCTTCAACTCTTGAAAAAATTTCTTACATTCGAGAGTCTACACAAATGGTTGATTCTTATGAGTCAACTTCACCAATGGCAAGGCTAGATAAGAGAGACCGACCTTCAATGAATCTCTGGTAATAACCAGCAAGACCAAGAAAACTTCTTATTTCAGTCACAAACATTGGTCTTTCCTAAGCCATCACAGTTTCAACCTTCAATGGATCAACTGCAATACCATTCTTAGAGATAATATGTCCAAGAAATTAGACCTCAGAAAACTAAAACTTGTACTTAGAAAGCTTTGCATACAACTCTTTCTCACAAAGAATATTCAAAACAAGGCAAAGATGCCTTTCATGTTCCTCATGGCTCTTGGAATAGACAAGAATGTCATCGATAAACACCCCAACAAATTGCTCAAGATAATCACGAAAAATACGATTCATGTAATCATGAAAATCACAGGAGTATTTGTCATGCCAAAAGACATCATTACATACTCATAATGACCATAACGAGTGCAAAAAGTGGTTTTTGGAATATCTTTGGTCCTCACCATGATTTGGTGATATCTGGAATGTAAGTCAATCTTAGAAAACGCCATAGCACCCTTCAACTGATTCAAAAGATCATCAATACAAGGTAAGGGATATTGGTTTTTAATGGTCAAGTTATTGAGTTAGTGACAATCCATGCATAACCTCATACTTCCATCCCTCTTTTTCACCAATAATAGAGGTGCACCCCAAGGAGATACACTTGGGCGAATGAACTCTCATTCCAATAATTCCTAGACTTATTTTTTCAATTCAAACAATTCCATAGTGTTGTTCAAGTGGCCTCAATACTCAAGCGGGGGGGGGGGGTGAATTGAGTTTTAAAACTTTTGGTTGGAATGCCTTTGAAATTGATTTTTATAACCAAGTTAATGAGAATATGCAAGTGAAATTAAGAAGAGGATAATATGCAAAGCACAATAATGAGAAGTATTGCTGAAGCAATTTCCCAAACACCTGGTGGGCAGTATTTGAAGAGTAACAAATTAAGCAAGTTCAAGTATGCTCTTCACAAACAATCAACAACAATCAATTAGCAAGCAGTATATGAAAGTAAGGAGTAAGGAAGAGAAGCTTGCAAACCGATATAACGAGTTCCACCCAATCCGGTGTACGTCTCGCCTCTAAGCAACCCACTTAGAGGATTTCACTATTAAAGATTTGAGATACAAGCTTTGAGCAATTGCAGCTTCCTAGTGTCCCACACTCAAGAACTCAATTCTCACAAGCAGAGGGCAACCCACCCAATCTCACAATCTCTCAATACCCAAAGGTTGAACCCCAACCTTTGTGACCACTCAACCTAGAGTGAACAACCACTCAACCTAGAGTGAATCCCTTGTGTTTGGTATTGTGTTTACAGTCAATACACTCTCTTAATAGAGTAGATACACAAATGAAAGCTCTAACCAATTCTAACTCTCAAGATGAGAGGATATACAAATGTATTTCAAGATACAAGAAATAGGGCTTACAAGGCACAAAAATAAAGGATTTGTAGCTTCTTGTCATTTTTTGTGCTTGTGTTCCTCTTCAATTTATAGAGCCAAAATAGCTGTTGAGGTGTGCCCTTCGTTCTTCATAGCCGTTGCACTTAGTGGAAATTTGAAGAATGGTGGAGACATGAGCTGGTTTCCCACTTAAATGTGTTTTTCCACTAGCGTAATCGATTACACCCTCGCGTTGTAATCGATTAGCTTCAAGTCAGAGAGTCACTAATCGATTATTTCAATTCCTGTAATTGATTAGCATCAATACCTGATGCATTTAATTTGATTTCGCAGCTTCCTAATCGATTAGCATGTCTTGTAGTCGATTACCTCAATTCCAGTGGCTTCCTAATCGATTGTATAGCTTCCTTAATCAATTAGATATTATACCTGATACATTTAATCCCAATTTTGATAATTATAATCGATTAGCTTCAAATGTATAATCGATTATGTTAATTCCGGTGAGTTCATAATCGATTATTTCAAGTGTGTAATCGATTATCTTAATTCCAGTGACTTCATAATCGATTATCTTCATTCCCATAATCGATTAGCTTCAATCCTGATGCAGTTTCTTCCAAAACAGAAAGCTCCTAATCGATTAGCATAAGTGACATAATCGATTATCTTCGTTGTTACTTAGCACCTGATTCCATATCTTTGTTTTTGCATAGGTTTCTTCAAGAGTGTTTTGTCATTATCAAAATCTTTGAACATCCTTGAACCTGTATACATATTCAAACACATTCTCCCCCTTTTTGATGATGACAACTATGTTCATCTCTTGAGGATTGTTAGTTTAAACAATTTAAACTTATCTCTAATTTTATCTCTTTGCAAAAAACATTTCTGCTGCATTATCAGTTTTTCAAAAATATTATCTATTTACCAAGTTCAAAAGTCAGAATCTTTATCACATTCAGCAGCAAATATCTTATCTCTTTTTAACTCTTATCTGTTATCTCTTGCTAAATCTCCCCCTATCAAAAAGGAATTTATTAATCCTATCTTTTTTTTTAAACAAGATGAACAGATATTCTTCTCCATATTTTAAACAAGATATGAACAGATATTCTTCTCCCCCTTTGTAATCATCAAAAATAATTCGTGCAATTAAAGAGATATAATATGAACTGAAACGAGATAATTTTATTGAATTGAAAATGGATGGGAATTGCATTAAGTAAACCAAGAGACAATATTCAGAATTAAAAAGACAATAACATAAGCACCCTAAACAAAAGCATGACTAAGGATCTAATTATCCGGATTGAAAAAGCAAATCTCAGCGATTTGGTGAGACAGCTCTTCATAGCGTTGTTGCATCATTTCGAAGTGTTGCTGCTCAGTCATTGAAAACTCTTGAATGGAGTTTTCAAGGCGATCGAAGCGGTGGTCAAGATGGGCGTAAAGCGATGCAAATGGGTCAGCTTGGGGTGCAGATGAAGAGGCTGATGGTGCAGCTTGTGGTTGAGGAGGAGGTGGAGGAGGAGCAGCAGGTTCAGCAAATGGATTGGCACCATGTTCACGGTCACTCCTGAGAATCCATATTCCAGCGATGCAAATCATGCCCATTTTGTTGAGGTGGGGAATGCCAATGCATGCTCTTGGGGGCACTTTCTCAGAGAGTTCTCCTGCCAAATCAACTCCACAGTATTTAAAAATTTTGGTGAGAAGAAT
The DNA here is from genome assembly GCA_037962975.1 of Clitoria ternatea. Lineage (NCBI taxonomy): Eukaryota > Viridiplantae > Streptophyta > Magnoliopsida > Fabales > Fabaceae > Clitoria > Clitoria ternatea. Next base: position 24,024,486 of record CM075672.1, on the reverse strand, counting down.
GCCATAGGGAAGCTTTTGCTGGTCCTTCGCATGGCGCATGTGAAATTTGACCAACTGAATCCAGTTGATCTCCTTAGAGGTTAGCATTGCCCACATCAAGAGGACGTCATCCTCTTCAACCAAAGCATAGTTCCCAGCACGGGGAACAATCATCTTGACCAAGAAAAAATGAAGCAGACGGTTGTTCATGGTCAAGTGGCCTACCAGCTTGTGGTTGCTCATAGGAGGATCCGCTTTCCACAAGGAGCGACAGGCAGTGATAGGATTAAAACCCCATTCATCCTCGGGTTCTCCTCCGTCAAAGTCAGCATCATTAAGGGGCAGCTTAGAGATTTCCGCGAATTGGGCATTGGAAAGCTTGATGGTTGTGTTCTTTACTTTGGACTCAACCATGCCATTCACAAGGCGGAGGTTGCAGTAAAAGACCCTTATTAGCTCAGGGTAGTACTCTTCTTCTTTGAGGGAGAGGAAGGGAAAGAGGTTGTAATGGTGAAGGCTTTAGGTGAAAGTTAGGCTGGGGTTGTCGAAAGTGTCGGCAATGGTGTAGTGGGGGGTCATTATCTCCTTTTCAGAGAAGTTTTTCATGAAATTTTGGAGGTCTCTAGGAGAAGAAAAGAACCTTGAAAAATCAAGGGGGTTGTGGGCTTGAGCTACAGAGGACCTTGCTCTCTTGACATTTCTAGATGTAGACATGGTGGAGAAGACAAAGAGGATGATGAAGAGAGAAGAGTGCTTGAGAGTTTTGGAGAGGTTTAAGAGGAAGGAGGTAGTGTGAGATGAGAAGGTGAAGGGAGGGATATTTATAGGTGAGAATTAGGTTTAGGAAGGAGGAAAGTGGGTTTAGAAAGGAGTAAAGGGAGTTAAGAGAGAGAGTACTTCGAGTATACCTTGGAAGTTGTAATTTTGACTCTTCAGAACCGAGGCTAATCGATTACGAGGCAGGGGTAATCGATTAGATCGCTGTTTCTGGGAATCCCAAACGTTTCGTGCAGAGCGTAATCGATTATCACCTTTGACTAATCGATTAGATGAGAAACAGAACCGTCCTAATCGATTGGAACAGGATGGTAATCGATTATGGAGAAGAGGAAACGTTTTGTGCCTGAAACAGAGGCTGAGTAATCGATTGTGGGTCAAGGACAATCGATTAGCTTAGAAACAGAATCAGTGTAATCGATTAGGGGATGGGACTAATCGATTATGAAGGAAACAGAAGCATAGTAATCGATTGTGAGGAGGAATGTAATCGATTATTGATTCAAAAACTTCAAGTTTTTTATACAGCAAAGTTCCAAACATGAAATGTAACATATACCATTCATCATGCCATACAACATAGTTCTTATCAAAATATTCCATCATTCAAACACAATTTGACATATCAAGAATGCCTAATTCTCTTCTAATGTGAATGAATTGTTCTCTAGCCAAGGGTTTTGTGAAGATATCAGCTAGTTGCCTAGAAGTTTCAACATGTTCAAGTACACAATCCCCTTTTAACACATGATCTCTAATAAAGTGATGCCTAATCTCAATGTGCTTGGTTCTAGAGTGCATAACTGGATTCTTTGAGATGTTAATGGCACTAGTATTATCACATTTGATGGGTACTTTGTTTAAAACAATGCCAAAATCAAGAAGTTGTTGTCTCATCCAAAGAATTTGAGCACAACAACTACCGGCGGCTACATATTCTGCCTCAGCCGTCGATAATGCAACACTTGCTTGCTTCTTGCTATGCGAAGAAACAAGGGAGCTACCAAGTAAATGACATGTGCCACTAGTACTTTTTCTATCAAGTTTACAGCCAGCAAAGTCAGAGTCGGAATATCCAAAAAGATTACATTCAACACCTTTGGGATACCACAAACCAACATTTTGAGTACCCACAAGATATTTCAAAATTCTTTTTACGGCAGTTAAATGTGATTCTTTAGGATAAGCTTGATATCTAGCACACATGCATACCGCAAACATAATATCGGGTCTACTAGTAGTTAAATACAATAAGGATCCAATCATACCTTGATATTTGGTGATTTCGATGTCCTTACCCTTTTCATCTTTGTCTAGATAGCAGGATATGCTCATGGGTGTAGCTATCTCGTTTGCCTTGTCCATTCCAAACCTTTTAAGTAGTTCCTTACAGTACTTAGTTTGGCTAATGAATGTTCCATCATTTGCTTGTTTTATTTGCAATCCGAGGAAGAAGGTGAGTTCTCCCATCAAGGACATTTCAAACTCATTCTGCATAATCTTAGCAAACTCTTGACAAAGATTTTCATTAGTAGCACCAAATATTATGTCATCCACATAAATTTGTACCAAGAGAATGTCATTATTTTTGCGTTTTATAAACAGTGTAGTATCAACCTTTCCTCTTTCAAAATTGTGTTCTAAAAGGAATTTGCTTAGTCTTTCATACCAAGCTCTTGGGGCTTGTTTCAAACCATATAAAGCTTTTCTCAATTTAAAGACATGGTTTGGAAATTTATGATTTTCAAAACCGGGAGGTTGATCTACATAAACTTCTTCTTGAATGAAGCCGTTTAAAAACGCACTTTTGACATCCATTTGATAAAGTTTGAAATCCATACAACATGCAAAAGCTAGCAATAACCTAATGGCTTCTAACCTAGCTACGGGAGCATACGTTTCTTCATAATCTATTCCCTCTTCTTGATTGTATCCCTTTGCAACTAGTCTAGCTTTGTTTCTTGTTATTATGCCATTTTCATCTAACTTATTTCTAAAAACCCATTTGGTGCCTATTATTAGATGGTCATTGGGTCTTGGCACAAGTTCCCAAACTTCGTTTCTTTCAAATTGGTTTAACTCTTCTTGCATGGCCAACATCCAATGCTCATCAATAATGGCTTCATCAATATTTTTGGGTTCAATTTGGGATACAAAAGCCAAGTGATTGCATGCATTTCTAATGGCGTTTCGAGTACTTACCCCTTTGTTTATTTCTCCAATGATTTTGTCCAAGGGATGATCCTTCAAGGTTACCCAATCTTGTTGTCTCTTAATTTGTGTTGCACCTCCATCATTTTTGACTTCTTCTTTGTCCTCCAAGTTCATTTCTTGGAAAGTACCTACAAGATCATCAACATCTTCCTTTCTCGGAGGGTTATGGCTATTTTCATCAAACTTAACATGAATAGATTCTTCAATAGTATTTGTTTGTTTGTTGAAAATTCTATAAGATTTACTTGATTGTGAATATCCTAGGAATATTGCCTCATCAGATTTTGCATCAAACTTTCCTAGATTATCCTTTCCATTGTTGAGCATAAAACACTTACATCCAAAAATATGAAAGTATGCAATGTTGGGTTTTCTACCCTTGTAAAGCTCATAGGGGGTTTTCTTTAAAATAGGCCTTATCAAACATCTGTTCATTACATAACACGCGGTGTTTACCGCATCGGCCCAAAAATGTTTTGCAATATTGTTTTCATTTAGCATGGTTCTAGCAAGCTCCACTAAAGATCTATTTTTCCTTTCAACCACTCCATTTTGTTGTGGAGTTCTAGGAGCTGAAAAATTGTGATTGATACCATGTTTTTCGCAAAACTTTTCAAAAGATTGATTTTCAAACTCTCCCCCATGATCGGTTCTAATGGATGCAATTTTTGAGTTTTGCTCATTTTGGATAATCTTTGCAAGTTTCTTGAATGCATGATATGCTTCATTTTTATGAGCAAGAAACAATGTCCATGTATATCTAGAATAGTCATCTACTATAACTAGACCATAGTAATTTCCTCCAAAGCTTTTGATTTTGGATGGTCCAAATAAATCCATGTGCAAGAGTTGTAAAGGCCTTTGAGTAGAGACAATGTTTTTGGATTGAAACGATGCCCTTACTTGTTTTCCCTTTTGACATGCATCACAAAATCTATTTTCAAATTTAAGCTTTGGTAGACCAATTACTAAATCTTTAGAAACAAGTTTATTCAAGTGGTCTACATGTATATGAGCTATTCTTCTATGCCATAGCCAAGTTTCATCCTCTTTAGAAATGAAGCATTGTTCATCATTTGTAGATAAACTATCCACATCAATCATGTAAATGTTATCAATTCTTTTTCCAACAAATTTGACCTCTTTGTTTAGCTTATTCTCAATTATACAACAATTGGATTCAAATAAAACTCTATATCCTTTGTCACATAATTGACTTATGCTAAGTAGATTATGTTTGAGGCCTTCAACATACAATACGTCATTTATGGAGGTGGAAGAATTTTTACCAATATTTCCAATGCCTAGGATTCTTCCTTTAGTGTTGTCTCCGTAGGTGACACTTCCTTTCCTTTTGGGAGTGAATGATGTAAATTTACTTATGTCTCCCGTCATATGCTTTGAACACCCGCTATCCAAGTACCAATGGGTGTTGCTTGCCTTGAAGCATACCTACAAAACAAAATCAGTTTAGAGAACTAGGTACCCATTTTATGTTGGGTCCTTTTAGGTTAGCTTGTGGGGATGTTCCTTTGGGAACCCACACCTTTCTTAAGACCTTTGGTCCTAGTTTCCTAACACTACACTTATAAGCACTATGTCCTTTGGAACCACAATGATTGCATTTCATAAAAGGTGAGGAGGATTTGCTTGGTGGTGCAAAGAAATTTTTATAGTGTTTCTCCATTTTATGATTACTATGTTCTTGGTCATATCCTAAACCGGTTTTACTAAACATGCATTTTTGTTGCCCAAGTAGGATATTCAAATTATCTCTTCCATTAGTAAACTTCTCTAGTGTCCTATTTAGGTCTTCAACCTTGGTTTCTAACACAATGTACCTTTTTGCAAAATCACATGGTTTACTTTTGGAACATGTTTGAGCGTTTTTCAATTCTTCTTTTAAGCATTCATTTTCTTTGCAAATCCCCATAAGGTGCATCTCTAGAGTGTCACTAGTTTTTCTAGATACCTTAAGTCTATTGGAGACTTTTGTAAATTTATCATACAATTCTTCTAGACCATCAAGTAATTCATCCTTATCTAAGTCATGGAAGTTTACCTCATCATCTTCTTCTTGGTGATTGGCCATGAGGCAAAGGTTTGCTTCTTCATTTTCTGAGTCATCCGAGCTGCTTACCTCATTTTCATCCCATGCTATATATGCTTTCCTTCTTCCTCTCTTCTCTTTTCCCTTCTTCTTAAGATTTGGGCAATCCGCTTTGAAGTGCCCTTCCTTGCCACATTCAAAACAATTGGGTGAGGAAGAATTTTCTTTAGTGATAGGTTTCTTACTTGGGTTTTTGAAGCTTCTTTGAATGCGTTTACCTTTCATGAATTTCCCGAAGCGTTTCACAAATAGTCCAAATTCTTCTTCTTCATCAAGTTCGCTTTCGGATTCTTCTACTTCATTTATGGAAGTAGCCTTGAGAGCAAGACCCTTTTTCTTGGAAGATTTTTCTTCCTCCTCCGCCATCTTTAATTCTTTCAGCTCTTGTTCCTGTTCCTGCAACTTACCAAATAGAGTGGCAAGAGACATTTCGTTTATGCTAGGAGACTATTTGATGGCGGTAACTAGCGGTTGCCATTCTCTGTTAAGACTTTTCAACACTTTATGAATGAGCTCTTTGTTAGTGTAAGTCTTTCCAAGTGTAATGAGTTGATTAATGATGAGAGTGAATCTTTTTTGCATATCAACAATTGATTCATGAGAGTTTAATCTAAAGCACTCATATTGACTAGTAAGAGTACTAATCTTAGAGTCCTTTACATCGTTAGTGCCTTCGTGAGTTACTCGTAGAGTATCCCACATCTCTTTAGTAGTTTGGCAAGTCATTATTCTAAAAAATTCATCTTGACCTAAAGCCATAGTAATAAGATTTTTGGCCTTGTAGCCACATTGAACTTTCTTTTCTTCCTCGCTTGTCCATTCATCTATGGGTTTTTCAATATTTTTACTGTCTACAACATGCATTGGTATAAAAGGGCCATTTTCAATGGCATTCCAAATTCTCAAGTCAACTGATTGAATGAAGATTTTCATTCTCTCTTTCCAAAAGGTATACCCTTCCCCATTGAAAGCGGGAGGTCTGTTTATCGCACCACCCTCGGGAAAAACATTTTAAGAACTTGAGGCCATCTAGTCTCTTGAAGCTGTTAAGCTCGATCTACCAAAAGTCAAGCTCTAATACCACTTGTTGTTCAAGTGGCCTCAATACTCAAGAGGGGGGGTGAATTGAGTTTTAAAACTTTTGGTTGGAATGCCTTTGAAATTGATTTTTATAACCAAGTTAATGAGAATATGCAAGTGAAATTAAGAAGAGGATAATATGCAAAGCACAATAATGAGAAGTATTGCTGAAGCAATTTCCCAAACACCTGGTGGGCAGTATTTGAAGAGTAACAAATTAAGCAAGTTCAAGTATGCTCTTCACAAACAATCAACAACAATCAATTAGTAAGCAGTATATGAAAGTAAGGAGTAAGGAAGAGAAGCTTGCAAACCGATATAACGAGTTCCACCCAATCCGGTGTACGTCTCGCCTCTAAGCAACCCACTTAGAGGATTTCACTATTGAAGATTTGAGATACAAGCCTTGAGCAATTGCAGCTTCCTAGTGTCCCACACTCAAGAACTCAATTCTCACAAGCAGAGGGCAACCCACCCAATCTCACAATCTCTCAATACCCAAAGGTTGAACCCCAACCTTTGTGACCACTCAACCTAGAGTGAACAACCATTCAACCTAGAGTGAATCCCTTATGTTTGGTGTTGTGTTTATAGTCAATACACTCTCTTAATAGAGTAGATACACAAATGAAAGCTCTAACCAATTCTAACTCTCAAGATGAGAGGATATACAAATGTATTTCAAGATACAAGAAATAGGGCTTACAAGGCACAAAATAGAGTAAAGGATTTGTAGCTTCTTGTCATTTTTTGTGCTTGTGTTCCTCTTCAATTTATAGAGCCAAAATAGCTGTTGAGGTGTGCCCTTCGTTCTTCATAGCCGTTGCACTTAGTGGAAATTTGAAGAATGGTGGAGACATGAGCTGGTTTCCCACTTAAATGTGTTTTTCCACTAGCGTAATCGATTACACCCTCGCGTTGTAATCGATTAGCTTCAAGTCAGAGAGTCACTAATCGATTATTTCAATTCCTGTAATCGATTAGCATCAATACCTGATGCATTTAATTTGATTTTGCAGCTTCCTAATCGATTAGCATGTCTTGTAGTCGATTACCTCAATTCCAGTGGCTTCCTAATCGATTGTATAGCTTCCTTAATCGATTAGATATTATACCTGATACATTTAATCCCAGTTTTGATAATTGTAATCGATTAGCTTCAAATGTATAATCGATTATGTTAATTCCAGTGAGTTCATAATCGATTATTTCAAGTGTGTAATCGATTATCTTAATTCCAGTGACTTCATAATCGATTATCTTCATTCCCATAATCGATTAGCTTCAATCCTGATGCAGTTTCTTCCAAAACAGAAAGCTCCTAATCGATTAGCATAAGTGACATAATCGATTATCTTCGCTGTTACTTAGCACCTGATTCCATATCTTTGTTTTTGCATAGGTTTCTTCAAGAGTGTTTTGTCATTATCAAAATCTTTGAACATCCTTGAACCTGTATACATATTCAAACACACATAGGAGACATCCTATAAGGAGCTTGGGAAACAGGTTAAGCACCTGGAATAAGATTAATAATGAACTCCACCTCGCGTGGAAGAGGTAAGCCAGATACCTCATCAAGGAACACATCCAGAAATTTGGATACAACAGGAATATCACAGGATTGAGCAACATTATCCCCATCCACCATGCATAACATAACAAGAAGTTAGGATATACCTTGCACACTAAAGCGCTCGGTATTTGGAGAAGAGAAGAGAATACTTAGATTCTGACAATCCACTAAGACTTTGTTGGTAGACAACCAATCCATCCCAAGAAAAATTTCTATGTCCTTTATGGGCAAACAAATAAGAAGGTAATTTTTAAGAATCATCTCAACATCATTACATCAAGTGACCATCCACATGCAAGTACCGGTTGGTGATCATTATGGAACCTTTCATCATACTTATTGGTAATTTCAATCGCCTCACACAATCTTTTGAAATTAAGGAGTATGTTGCACTAGAATCAAATAACAAATCAACATAATTACTAAGAATTTGGCACTTACTTTGAACCAGATTATCAGCTTATACGGCTTCTTCACTAGTCATGGTGAAGACTCTCCCAACAGTTTGTTGTTGATTAGTACCATTATTGTGACCATTTCAGCCACCATTACCATTGCCATGGCCATTGCCATTACCATAACTGTTGCCACCACCATTATGATTACCATTACGACCACCATTGCGGCCGCTATTACCGTTTCCATGACCACGACCTCTAAAAGCACCATGGCCTCCACAGTTTGTGTCATTACGCACCACCACATCCGTCATGTTCAAGGGAAAATCAGGATGAATGTGCCCCGATTGGTTACATCTATAGCATACCACTGTCTCTTTATGATCATATTCATGGGCCAAATAATTACCGCCATATTGGAAACACTTAATACCTTGGCCATTACCATAACCATGTGCACTATGTCTTCTGCCACCGTGTCCTCATTTATGTAAAGAGGCGGCCCGTATAAAGTTTTCATTCTTTTTAAAGTCATCTTTCTTCTTGAAGCTATAAGATTGGCCCTTCAACTTGTAATCATGCCTAGATTAACTCTTAGGCACCACATCATTCTCCTCAAATATTTTTCACTTGTTCACAAAAGTAGGAAAACTCATAATCTCTTGATGACAAATTACCTTCTTAATCTCTTGGCTTAACCCATTCTCAAATTTGATGTATTTTGAAGCTTCAGTACCTTCCTATTGAAAAGGAGGATAGAAAACACAACTCTTCAAACTTGAAGGCATATTCCCTCACAGACATATTTCCCTACTAGAAGCCCATGAACTCAAGCTTGTTCTTGCTTTTGTAGTTATCCAGAAAATATTTTGAGGAATTCATTCTTGAAATTCTCCTAAATTAAAGGAATGTTATCCATAATCATGCAATCTTTAGTCAATTGCCACCAAGATTCAGCCTCATTGAGAATCATAAACATCGCATACTCAATCTTCTGACCTTCATTGCACTCCATGCTAGTAAATATCCATTCTAAATCACGGATCCAGGCATAAACTTCTTCAGGTATGTACCCTTCATGGAACTCAAAAGGCTTACACTTGAGGAACCAGTCAAGACCTTGATTGGGTCAATCGACAGGTTGTGTTTGCCATTTGAGGATATCGTTAAATCGATTAAGAGCCTTAGCCATACTAGCTGCATCTATATTGCGTCTATTTGCCATCAGCCAATCTAGACACATAACACAAGCAATACTTAGTAATCATATATTTCATTCCTCAAGAATTTATCAACCAAGGACAATCATTGTCAACACATATATTATCACAATGAAATCAACATTCAAAGGTAAATAATGGAAAGGAATTGTCTGGCCGGTCCTAATAACAATCATATAACATTACCTTCATTCACAAATAACCAAACAATCCAAAATTCACTCATAAAATTTTTAACTCATGTTCTAAAAATGATCACAATATGAAATAGTGAGTCATTAATGCTCTGATACCACCAAATGTGGCACCCCTCAATCTTAATAAATAAATAAATATAATACATATGATATAATAAGTAGAAGGATAAATTTTTTACATTTTAAAGTTTATCACCTTGCCTAAGAGACACCACGAATTAAAAGAAAATTATTTAACATTGCGCCCCAGATCTTTGATTGGTCACACTTCCTATATATGAAAATATGAGAAGTGGTATGAGAAAAGTTCATTTTTAGTCTTAGAAATAGTACATGTCATAAATATCACCTATTAGTCCCAAATTGAAAATCATAAAAGGTTAGGTTTAAACCCCTCTTAAATTTAAGTTTTACATTACAGTTGGTTCAGTGTTTTATGTCTAATAAGAGTTATAAAACTCCAATTAACGTAATTCAAAATTGCATGCCTCCGTAACATAATTATCTACAATTTTTATGAAGAAGTCAGAGGCCAAAAATGTCAATAGAGCCAAAAACAACAAATAATAATATAATATTAGGGAAAGTAAATAAAGGACCCCGCAAGTAGTCAAGAATTAACTATCTAATCCTATATTAGTACCTGTATAATAAAATAGTTAGATTAGTACCATCATTCATGAAAAACAAGGAAAAATTAGGTCAGTTCCTGTACATCTATTTTATACCAAAATAAAGGTCCTTGGTTATTTATTTATACACTCCGATATGTCTGATCCTAACATGGGCAGTCCCTAATGAACCATTCGGTAAATCAAACACTTCTCCTGAAAAGTCCAAACTCTAATTTAGACCACATCAACTTCGTTTCTTAGAAAAACTATTCAGTTAATTCGGGACCCTTAGGTTCGGCTCAAACCCTTTTAGTGTTTTAAGCCTAACTTTCTCATATGATATCAGAATCAAGAAATTGACATGTTTGTTTCTTCTTTATGAAAAACCTAACAACCTATATTTCTAGTCTTGAACCCTGATTTGCGACCTATTATCCCCAATTTGACGAACCAAGAATTTATACTCCGAAAACCAGTTATTTAATCCTGTTAAATAGAATTAATTTACAAGAAAATTCATAATGTTCTCATACGAGCTTAGAATTAATTTATTACAATTTCTTTATTCTCATATCGAGCCTCTCTATAATTCTTGTGAAGAACTCAAAAGCTAGTTCATGCTCGATTGTCCCCGAAAAGCTAAGCTTTTTAGGGAAAGTCATTTTCATAATTAACAACCTAGTCGGGGAAAAACACGAATATCTTTCCCATACGATGTTGAAACCACTTCGAGTGTCAAATTTTTTCATGCCATATGCTGTTTCATTGAAAAAATAAGATCTACAACTTTCATGTTTGGCATTTTTTAGATTTCGACCATAGCTAAAAGTTATATTTTTCTCAAAGTTAAGTATTAAAAATCATAACTAGGGTTTCATCCGGTACCGATTAAATCTAGACCCGACAGCTAGATTTTCCTATAAATAGGACACCACCCTTTCTCCAACAAGCTGCACCACTATTTCTCCTTCTCCATCACATAGCTCTCTCCCTTCCTTTCCTCTATTGGCGTCAGCCACCAACCTCCAAACGACCTCTATTTTTTGCCAAAACCACCTCCAATCACCTTCAATCTCCACCATTCTTCTTCCATCATTTCCACCACCCAAAACCACTATCTTCACCACTTGAACAGCCCTCTAACTGCGGCCTCTATAGCCATCCACGGCCTCCAAAATCCATCATTCTTTATCTCAATAACCTCCAATCATCGTTTCTTTTGATTTCTTCCAAACAATTTCAATTATAGTCGTTTCCAGCCACTCTTCACCACTGTAGGCAGCCACCACACCATCACCTCTCCCTTCGCTTAATCATTTGCATATGGCATATCCAGGCTCTAATCATCACGTAGAGACCAATAATGAAGATGAATTGTCAATTGGAGTTATAGATTGAAAGTTGAGTTTTTGCCCTTTCGTCTAGTATAAATAAAATACGACACCTTAAGTAAGGGGGTATATCATTGGGTATTCTGAGGTGGACTGCATGTTCGAAAGGGCTAAGGTACCTTTTAGGTCCTTACCTTTCTGAGGGTAGGTTTAGGAACTATTATTTTATGTTACTTCAATTTTATTATCGTGTATGTAATTAATTGGCTGTGTTGACTATTACTAACCATGATGACTAAGTGAATATGTTAAGTATTGAATTATGAAGATGTTAATGACCATGGGTGTGTGTGTGGGTTTCAACGAATAGATCTTGAAAGACATGGTGAATAGGGATATAAAGAGGGACAAACATATGGCCCTCATTATGTTAATTCATGTTCTGTCTAAATATTTGGAATAATTATTTTTGGAGTATGGATTATTGTAACATCCCTGGTGTTTTAACATTTAGGGAAAGTAAATGAATGTATAATTGAGTTTTAATAATAATAATAATTAAGTGATATGAAGTGGATTATATGATTTTAAAATGAATTTTAAAAGGAATGGAGAATCAGGGCTTGACGCGTAGCGTGGTATGGGTGCGTAGCGCCAGGGTGTGGTTAGTGACCTGACACATAGCATTAACATTGTGATCAGTTTTAAAGGGGACATGCAAAAACAGAACACAGAAACACCATTTCTTTCTCTTTCCTTCTCCCTTGTAATTTATGCTCAAAACATGGTGGAAGCTCTTGATTCTTTACGTTTTGGACCATGGGGACTAAGGTAAGTCATATAGGACCCTTGATTTCCTATGTCTTCCTCTCTTCTTCCTTCCCCTCTCCAAAACTAAATTTGCATGTGGCCATGGGGGTGTGGATTTCGTGTTTTATGGACTTGGGAAGCTTAAATATTGATTCTAGCACGGTATAAAAGGCAATGTACTGATGAGTTTTATGTTTCGGTGACCGTAAGTGTCGGAAGAACGATTAACAAAGTGGGTGTTGAGTTTGGAAGCGAACCAGTGAATCAAGTGACCGGAGGACGCAATCGACACCAAGAACAACTCAAGGAAGCTTGGAATCGAGGTAAGGGGGTGTTTGGTTCGTAATTAATTAGGATGGGTATGTATGGTAGTTTTGGGGAATTCAAAAATAAATGGGAGTTGCTAGAATACTTGTAGAATAGTTAGATGCTAAACGTATATATATGGGTATATGGATGATTAAATAAATATATTGTAAGGATATGTGATATATGAGTTGTTTAATTAATGAGTGAAATGAATAAGGGTGTGTGTAAATCATAATTATGTGTAACATGTTGTGACTAATAAATTAGAATGGATATTTATGAGGTTTCTTGTTATATATGACATTGAAATTATGGATAACTTGGGAGAATTGAAGAGATAATAATGGTTGAGATATTAGGGCATGGTATGCAAGGGTCGGGTCTGTGTGCCCACCCTGTGTGATGGTTATATATCAGTTTTTGAGATTTTATGAGATTGATGATGCTATTCCATGTATGATATGATTATATATATGTGATTATGTGGTGTGGGATGACTGGCGGTATGTGTTGCCCTTCGTTTTTGGCTCCCGTGGTGTTTGAGGCCCAGTTGAGCTACCTAGTGGTTGATAGGAGTTTAGTTTGCATTAGTTTTAGGGTCCATTTAGTATTAATTTTGGTTTATTTTCACCTTATTTTTCCCTAATTGCCATGGTTATTCTTCTACTTCCCACATGTTACTTGGGTAGTTGTTTTTGCAGAAACCTTCATTGAATAAGTCTACTAGCAAAAGGATTTGGAAGATTTTGAATGGGATGATGCAACTGAGAAGAGTTTGAGCTTGTCGAAGACCCAAGATTGAAGTTAGGCCAACAATGGAAGAAGAACATACCAAAGGAAGTGCTCCAGAACCCAAAAACACCCTAAAATTGCATGTTTACCAAGACACGGAGAAATCTACTGCCAGTGGGAATTCCCACTGGCCGTGGAATACACTGGGAGAAGAAGAGAAATTGGGTCAGAGAAAACCATTGCTAGCAGGAAAAAACACTGGCCGTGGATTACATTGATAAAAAATGCACTGGCCATGGATTTTCCCACTGCCATTGGTTTTTGCCCAATTTTCTTAATTAAATTCGTTTGGGTGCAACACAGTGCGATCCACTTCCATTGAATTTCACACGCTGCAGTAGTTACTTTCAGTTTTCACCAAATTTTAAATGGAGAGAGTGGGCAAAAACGGGAGGATAGATAGATAATAGACACAAGATAGTTTTGGGCAAAAAATTGAGGATTCTTCCTGAAGATCTTGTGAAAGGAAATAAGAAGGAAGATCAAGGGTTCAAGCTTAGGGCAAGAGATTGGAAGATTAGTGAGAACTCTTCTTCTACCTTTAATCCTTTGTTTTTGTAATCCTTATTTTCTGAATTATGGGACAAACTCTTGTAACTTGTGGATTTGTAACCTCTTCCATGAGGAACTAATTTCCTATTCTTGGGATTTTGGGGAAAATATGTGTGTATCAAATTAGGTTACTCTGATTTTCTTTTGTTATGGGATTTCTATTTTTATTCAATTTCATGAGACCTTAATACTTCTAATGGCTTAAAAATAAGGTTAGATGAATTGAAACAATATGGATGATTGAGAGATTGGCATATCGTTAGAACGCATGAAATTGAACCTAGGGATTTGGGTTATGAAAGTAAGCAAAGCTCTTTGAGGAATAATGGGATTTTCATGGAGCCTAAAGGACCTAATTAATAAATTGAACGCGGTTCTTTAATAATTAGGTACGTTAGTGAAGTTTCGAGAGGAATTCAATAATTAGCTAAGGAAATTCGCCTTAGGAACAGAAATTGAATAACAAAGACAAGGGGTAATGTTAGATTTGGTACATTGCATATGAACCTACTGATTCCCAAGAGCCTTTTTCATCTTGATTTTAAAAGAGGGATTTTGATTTGAGTTTTCTACCAATAGTCTTAGTTCTTGGTTAATTTTACTACACCTTTTACTTTGAAACAAATTGCCTAGATAATTAAATCACTGTGAGCTGGTACTTGGGCACAATCCTTGTGGGAACAAAAACTTTTTATTACACGATAACCCGTGCGCTTGCGGTTGGATATCAAGTTTTTGGCGCCGTTGCCAGGGATTATGTTTCCCCCAATATTGGCTAAGCGGTGTTTTTGATTATACTAGAATTATTTTATTTTTCTGCATAATTTTTCTATTTTTGGTTTCTATTTTTTTGCAGAATTACACTTGGGTTTCTTTATGTTTTTGTGGAATGTGCAGGTCCATTTATATGAAGGAGTCACAGTTTTGAGCACATTTTTGATCCAGAAATTGAAAGGACCCTCCGTAAGATTAGAGCACTTCAGAAGCACCTTGAATAAAGCATGCAACAAGCTTCGAGTTCGAATACCGAAGAGTCAATGGACAATCCTGATAACCGAGCCCTTCATGATTTTGCAGCACCCAATGCAATGGGTAGGAGGCCTAGCATCACAAGGCCAACCATTGAGGCTAACAACTTTGAATTGAAGCCCTCCTTGCTCTCAATGGTTCAACAAAACTAATTTGGAGGTTTACCATCTGAGGATCCAAATCTAAACCTCCAAATTTTCCTTGAGTACTATGATACACTCAAGGTGAATGGCGTCTCAAGTGATGCAATCTGGCTATGGATTTTCCCATTCTCTTTGAGGGATAAGGCTAATTCTTGGTTGTATTCACTTCCGAAAGGGTCGATTACAACTTGGGAGCAGTTGTCCCATACTTTTCTCAACAAGTACTACCCATGCAACAAAACAGACCAACTCTGAAAGCAAATCATCACGTTCGCATAAAAAGATGATGAAACCTTGTATGATGCTTGGGAAAGGTACAAGGAGATGCTCAGAGAATGCCCACATCATGGAGTAGAGCAGTGGTTAGTAATCTACATCTTCTATAATGGTTTGACCCCAAACCAAAGGGTTACATTAGATGCCGCAGCTGGCAGTGCTTTTATGAGCAAGAATATGGAGGAGGGGTACAATCTTATAGAAGAAGTGGCACAAAACACCTACCAGTGGTCATCTGAAAGGAGTTTACCATCAAAAACTCCAGGTAAGTATTCTTTAGATGCTATTTCCCTTCTTAATGCTTAGGTAGAAGCACTGTCTGTTAAATTTGATAAGTTAGGAACAAGTGCTTCTAATGTGGTGTGTCAATTGTGTGGGGTTACAGGTCATAGCACAACAGGTTTTCAGCTTGGTGTATCCCAAGGCCCCGAGGTCGAAATGCAATAAGTGGATGCTATTGGGAGCTATGGTGGAAATTTTGGGAATAATTATAGACAACAAGGCCCACTAGGATTCCAATATAGACCTCTACCATTCCAAGGAGATCAAGGCAACCAAAATAATTTCAGGTCACAACAAGGACCCTGTGCTCCACAGAAATCAAAATTAGAGTCCTTGATAGAGACATTTGTAACCACCTAAATTAAGCAAAATGATGAATTTTCTGAAGCTATCAAGCAGTTAACCTCCAAGGTGGACTCTCTTGCCACTCATAACAAGATGCTGGAGAATCAAATTGCTCAACAAGCCTCATCTTCAAGAAGAATTCCAGGAACTTTTCTTGGAAATCCTGAAACAGGACCATCCAATCACACCATGGCTATCACTCTTAGGAGTGGTACATAGTATGATGGTCTGGTTGGGATGACTGAAGGGGAGGCCAAGAAAGAGAAGAAAGGGGAAGAGTCTCATTCTCTTTCGGTAATAGAGGAGGAAAAATAGAGTGAAAAGAATGAGGAGTTGAAACCTTATCAGTCTCTCATCCCATTCCTTCAGCCTTTGCTAAGGCTTAAGTTAGATAAACAATTTGGTAAGTTCCTTGAGTTTCTGAAAAAACTATACATGAATGTTCCTTTCACTGATGCTTTGTAGCAGATGCCCACTTACGCAAAGTTCTTGAAGGATATTTTGTCCAATAAGAGGAAATTAGAGGAGGATGGAATCGTAGCATTTACTAAGGAGTGCAGTGCACTAATCCAAAAGAAGCTACCACCTAAGCTTCAGGATCCAGATAGTTTTTTTATCCCTTGTGTGATTGGTGACATGGTCATTGATAGAGCCCTATATGACTTAGGAGCTAGCGTTAGCTTAATGCCATTGTCAATTGCTGAGAAATTGGGATTGGGTGAACTTAAACCTACTAGGATGTCATTACAATTAGCGGATAGATCTGTTAAATATCTTGTAGGTATTTTAGAAGATGTGCCTATTAAAGTAGGTAAATTTTTCATTCCTGCTGACTTTATTGTTTTGGAAATGGATGAGGATTCTATGATCCCCATTATTCTAGGCAGGCCATTTTTGGCAACCGCGGGTGCGGTAATAGATGTTAAAAATAGAAAATTATCTTTAACTGTTAGGGACTAAAAGGTTGATTTTAACTTGAAAAATGTTTTAAAGAAATCTTTTAATGATGATGTTTGCTGTAGTGTGGATTTTGTTGACCAAGTGGTGAAGGAAGAAACCCTTCCTAATGAACCACTTGAATCTGTTTTCTTGATTGAGCCTGCGGGAACATCAAGTTGCTCTGAAGGAGAAGCCCCACCAAGGCATGATACTGAGGTCATGCATGATAAAGTGGTGGGCCCCCAAGTAGAATTGAAGCCTTTACCGGCTTTATTGAGGTATGAATTCCTTGGCCCGAACTCTATATATCATATTATTATGAGTACTGAATTAAATGCTGTGGAAACTAAAAAACTCCTAAAACAGCTTAGCTTGTATAGGAAGATTATTGGGTATACCATGGATGACATTAAGGGGATTAGCCCTTCATTTTGCATGCATAGGATCACTATAGAAAATAAAAGTAGGCCCACAGTAGAACCACTCAGGAGACTAAATCCTAAAATGCAGGGAGTGGTTAAGAAAGAAATCCTAAAATTGTTAGATGCTAGTGTCATATATCCCATTGTTAGTAGCAAGTGGGTAAGTCCAGTACACGTGCTGCCTAAAAATGGAGGAATAACGTTTATGAAAAATGAAAAACAAGAATTGATTTCAACTAGGATAGTTTCTGTGTGGCGCATGTATATTGACTATAGAAAATTAAATAGCGCCACTAAGAAAGACCATTTCCCTCTTCCTTTCGTTGATCAGATGCTTGAGAGGCTTGCTAAGCATTCTTATTTCTGTTATTTGGATGGGTACTCTGGTTTTCATCAAATCCCCATCCATCTATCTGATCAAGAGAAAACTACTTTCACTTATCCCTATGGGACATATGCATCTAAGTGACCTTTCAAAGGTGTATGCAGGCTATTTTTTTTGATTTAATTGAGAATGTCATGGAAGTGTTTATGGATGAATTTTCTCTACATGGTTTTAATTTTGATAATTGCTTGACAAATTTATGCTAAGTTTTACAGCACTGTACAGAAACCAACTTGGTCTTAGACTAGGAGAAGTTCCATTTCATGGTATGAGAAGGCATAGTTCTTGGGCACATAGTGTCCGATAGAGGAATCGAGGTTGATAAAGCTAAGGTGGAGGTGATTGAAAAATTAACCCCAGCAACCAATGTGAAGGGCATTAGAAGTTTTCTTGGGCACGCCGGGTTTTACCAACGGTCCATTTAAGACTTCAGTAAAATCACAAAGCCTTTGATAAATATTTTGGGTAAGGATGTACCTTTTATTTTGGACTCGTCTTGTCTTGAGGCTTTTTGCAGGATTAAAAAAGCTCTGATTTATGCTCCTGTGGTACAACCCCCCGATTGGGAACTCCCTTTCGAATTGATGTGTGATGCTAGTGATCACGCAATGGGGGCTGTGCTTGGGCAGCAGAAGGATAGAAAAGTGCATGTGATCCATTATGCTAGCCGTACTCTTGACGAGGCTCAAGTAAACTAGGCAACCACCAAAAAGGAATTGTTGGCCATTGTCTTTGCTTGTGATAAGTTTGGATCATACTTGGTAGGTTCACATGTTACTGTATATACTGACCATTCTGCCATCAAGTATTTTTTAAATAAAAAGGAAGCAAAACCTAGGCTAATTAGGTGGATTTTAATTTTGTAAGAATTTGATTTAGAGATAAAGGATAAAAAGGGTACCGAGAACCTTGTTGCTGACCATTTGTCTAGGTTGTCGTCTGAAAAAAAAGAGATGGTGATGTTGTTCCCATCAATGAATCTTTTCCAGAAAAACAACTCTTGAGTCTTAGTATTCAACAAGTCCCTTGGGATGCTGATTTTGTCAATTTTCTTGCATGTGGCATTGTACTCCCTGACCTTGGTTTTTAGCAGAAAAAGAAGTTTTTTGTAGATGTCAAGCACTACTATTGGGACGAGCCCCTCTTATTCAAGTAGTGTGTAGATGGTCTGATTAGGAAATGTGTTCCTGAGACTAAAGTTAGAGCCATCCTAGACCATTGTCATTCTCTCTCCTGTGGAGGCCATATGAGCACATCTAAGACCGCCTCGAAAGTGCTACAAGTAGGGTTCTATTGGCTTTATATTTTCAAGGATGTGCGTAAGTATGTCCTCACTTGTGACGCTTGCCAAAGGGCTAGTAATATTGGTAAGAGGCATGAAATGCCACTTAATAGCATTTTAGAGGTTGAGTTATTTGATGTGTGGGGTGTTGATTTCATAGGACCCTTTCCTCCTTCTTTTGGAAATCAATTTATATTGGTATCAGTTGACTACATGTCTAAATGAGTAGAAGCCATTGCTTCACCCCATTCAAATGCTAAGACTGTGATCAAGCTTTTTAAAAAGATTATTTTTCTGAGGTTTGGGGTCCCTAAATGCATAATAAGTGATGGAAGGTCTCATTTTATTGAGAAAGCTTTTCAGACCCTTTTGAAAAAGTATGGGGTAAGGCATAAGGTTTCTACACCTTATCACCCTCAAACTAGTGGTCAAGTTGAGGTATCCAATAGGGAGATCAAAAATATTCTTCAAAAAGTGGTTAATACATCCCGTAAGGATTGGTCTATTAAATTAGATGATTCCCTATGGGCGTATCGAACCGCTTATAAAACTCCTATTGGAACCATACCTTTTAAGCTAGTGTATGGAAAGCCTTGCCATTTACCTGTAGAGCTTGAGTATAAATCCTTTTGGGCAGTTAAAACTCTTAATCTTGATCATAAGGATGCAGGTGAATGCAAGTTACTGGAATTAAATGAGCTAGAAGAGCTCCAGTTGGATGCCTATGAGAATGCCCATATATATAAAAAAAAGACCAAGCAATGGCATGATCGACACATCCTTAGGAGGTCATTCCAACCAGGTGACATGGTTCTACTCTTCAACTCCAGGTTGAAGCTTTTCTCTTGTAAGCTATGGTCCCGGTGGTCAGGACCATTTAAGGTAATAAAGGTTTTCCTATTTGGAATCGTTGAGGTATGTAGTGAGAAATCTGGTTCGTTTAAGGTAAATGGACAAAGACTTAAGCACTACCTGATAGGAGAACTGATATAACAAGCAAGTGTCTCAGACTTGTTTGATGTATCAGCCTCCTAAACTCAATTGGTGCCAAGCATCCGGTTGAAGACGTTAAAATTAGCACTTATGGGGAGGTAACCCCATTTCTTATTCCTTAAGTGCTTTTCTTATCATTCAAATAAAGTTTGTTTGTTTCATTTAAATAAGTCCAATTTAGTTTGTTGCATGTTTATTTTCCATTCATAAATAAAGATGAATAATCCCAATATATTCCATAATTGTTCTTGTTTTGTTTTGTTACATATTTCTCTTTTTAATTGGTCATGTTGGATGCATACATGTGTTTCCATTGGTAAGTTGCATATATAAAGGCAAGTCTTTGTGCATATTTGAAGGATTTCAATGATAAAAACAGTGAGATCCATTGCCAGTGTTTTTTCCCACTAGTAGTGGAATCCTCTGACTTAAAATAAAAGAGAAATTCTTGGTGTGAAACAGCAAGATCCAGGGGCAGTCTGTTTTTCCACTGGTCGTGGGTTCTTCTGACCTATGTTTGGATTTAAAAGTTACAGGTTTGTAGCGGAGAAAGGCAGCAAGATCCACTGGCAGTGTTTTTTCCCACTGCCAGTGGGTTTCCAACAGGTACAAGGCATCGTTTTAGGGGAACCAAATCAAAGAACTCCACAAGCAGTGGGAATTCCCACTGGCTGTAGGTTCTCAACAGGTAAGGATGGTAACTTTTTGCACATCAAGAGGAAGAGAACTCCACTGGCCATGGGATTTCCCACTGACCATGGGTTCTCAACAGTGTGTATTTTGGCTTCAACGGACAGCAAGATCCATAGGCCGTACGAAAAAACACTGGCCATGGATTGCAACAGGTAATGTCCCCCATTTCTATTTAACGTGCAACACTCCTCCCTCCCCATTTCCTTCTATTGCACATGACCCTTCAACATTGAGAAACCTTTATCCCCATTTCTAACCTTAAACTTTCCTTTATTCACTTCCATATCAACATCCTCACTTAACTTCATCTTCATCAAGTAAGTATCAAATCTCACTCTCATTTTAGGATATTTCTCTAGTTTGGGGTTTTGTCATGTTAGATAATTTTCTTTGTTTTTGAGGAAATTAATCATGAGGGAGGGTTTATATGCACTCATTTATGATTATTATGATAAAAAATTCAATAGGGGTATGCTATTAAACCTTTGTTTAAGAATTACCATGTTCACCATGTTCTTTTTTATTTTAGAAACCCACATGGATTTTCCTTCATGATTTTCACTTTATGTTTCATATATAACAAAATTGATTCATGATTACTCATTTGTAGAGTGCATATTGTGAAAATGGAAGGCTTTGTGTTACATGTTCATGAATTTTATAGTTCAAACTATATGCCCACCAAGTGTTTGCTATAATGCTCAAGCAAAATTTTTGTTCTTAACTTTGGTTCAAGGTGTAAGTTGTTCATGGGTTCTTGGTCATTAATCATTCATAACTACCCCTACATGGTATTGTTACTCACTCCCTATTGCTCTTGTACATGATGGTATTATTAGTGTTAATGAGTTAAAATGGAATGGGTACATGTAATTTGTTTGAAATGCTTTTTGCCTCTAGGAGTAGTTCACCAAGATTGGTTTGAATTATGTTTCAAGGTGTTAGAATACTTTGATTATCCTACATTGCTAATCATAAGGGGTATTGAAAATTATAGTTTGGGGTGCCTAAAATATGGATTGATTTGGAGTCCTTTTCTTAAGATTGTTCACGAATCTCTTGTTGCTAAACTATATGCCCACCAAGTGTTAGTAAAAATGTCTAGAACATGTTCACTTCATTTTTCTTGGAATTGTTTCTTACTATAGCAAGTGGAACTTATTCCTTAGATACAAGATACATGACTTCATAGACACTTTTCCACACCTAGGTATTCTTTCTTTCATTTTGGGTGAATATTTTGCTGAATTCATGAACTTATACACTCCTCACATCTTTTGTATGCCTTTTTTTTATCCATTTTATGTTTGTCAGGAAGGAAACATGTATTCTGGAAGAACAAAGATAGTGGGAAAGAAGCGTAAAACAAAAGGTAAGTCATCTAATTATGCTGATATTGATGATATTGAGTGTATCTCAGATGAGCAGAGAATGCGACTTGCTTCTTTGACCGCAAGGGATATTATTCCCTCCTGGTTTTTTGCAAAGACTCCTTTCTTGAACTTGGCCTTTACCATGATACTTTGAAACTATGCAACAATGTGGGGTGGGGTGATTTCATTGAGTTATATGAACCTTGCTATGAACGCACTACTTTAGAGTTCTTAAGCTCAATAGATATCAAACCCTATGTAAATGACTCGGGTTGGGAGATTACCTTTAGGCTAAACAACAATGATTATAGAATGGATTTGGCGAATGTAGATATCATTTATGGTTTTCCCTCAATGACTGGTACTCCTCTAGTGATGCTGAAATCCTGAGCCATTAATTTGGTGTAAAAATCTTAGTAAAATAAAATGTGACTCTCGGATTTACACTTTGGCAAGCGCACCAGTCGTTAAAATTATAGTGTATTTGATCGTCCCACAGGGATTGTGGTAAGTACCTCAATCTAGGACTAGTACAAGCTGAACCAACAGAAAATACATGAAGTTCATTCGGTTTTTATGGTTTTAGTGTTTTATAGTTGTTTTTGTATTTTCAGAAACAGAGTTAAAGTGAAATGAGGAAAGTGATTAATAGAAAACAGGTCAGGATTGCTTCGGCTCACAATTTCCTCAAGAAACACGCAATTAAGTATAATCAAACTTCACAATCTAGAGGACAATCCGCTTGTGGTTATTCCCTAATTCCTTAGGTGAAAAACACTAATCCTTAAGCAATGAACCTTAATTCCTTAAGTGCTCGATTAACCTAAGAATCTAATGCAAAATTGGAGGTTGAACTCTAACTATTCACCTAAATTGATTAGGCCTGAACTAGTTAGAAAGCTGGAAGTTACCTAAGCTTTAGCCATGATTCCTCACTGGTGAAGTTCTTCATCAGTTCTGGATTTGTCAATCCAGCGATTCTGCTCCACTCCTTAGCTTGTTTGCCTCAAGATCTAGAAGTCGATCTACTTGCTCACAGCTTCAAGACTCCATTGTTCACCTTCGCAATCCCAACCTTAGGGATTTAGAACTCCATAGACTTCAGTTCCATCGAAGGATTGTGGAACGTCATGGAGGAGAGAGTTTAGAGACATGAAAATGTAGTGATAGAGTATTCGAAGTTTAGAATGAAAAAGAATATGTTCTATGTATTCTCTGTCTCCACCCCTTTTTTACAGAGTATGTACATGAATATATATATAGGCATCTTAACTAAACTAACTAACTTAACTAATAACTTAGAGAACTTAAGTTAACGACTAAAACTAATTACACAGTTTACAGAGTAACCAACTAATTACAACTCAGCTCTTAACAGGATCCAGCTCAGCCTTAGCTAATTTACAGCGCAGCACCAGCTAATTGACAGTTCACTACTTAAGTTACTAAGGTTGCAGCAGTTGGAGAAGAAGGCAATGGAAGCGGAAACAGTATTGCACCAGGTGTATATTGTTGGAGGGAAGAAACAGGGTTTAAGTTACTGCTTTTTCGCTTCAGCTGCTGGGTTTTCGCTTGAGCGGATTAAACTCTCGCTTGGGCGAGTTCGGGAATTGTACTACAGTGTTGCTTGGTCGCTTAAGCGTTATGGTGAAGCTTGGGCGAATTGGAAATATGTAATACAGAATGGCTTTCTCGCTCAAGCGTGATTGCTTCGCTTGAGCTAATTTTTATCCATCGCTTTAGCGAATTTAACTCTCGCTTGAGCGAGTTGATTATTTAATCGGTATTCTGCAGTTGGCGTTCGGGTTCTTCATGCAATATTTTGAGTCCTTGTCCTCTTTCGGAGTCGGTGTCTTTGGAGTCTTCTTAAGTTAGCTTACTTGAAGTCTCGCTTGGTCAGTATTTGGGCTCTTTTCAGTCGGATTCAAGAAGTCTCACTCGGATTTATCAATTTCTACTCGGATTTGTAGGATTTCACTCGGAATTTTCTTCTTATCTTGAGTCCGCCCTGTTCCTGCATCAATAAACAGCTACTTGCCTAGCAATTATACGCTGGCTACTTAGTGAATTTATAAATACTTCAAAATTCCTTATCTAATTAATATTTTCAATCGGTTTCATACATAAATAGCATACTTTTGAAATAATTAATTAAAACATGAATTATTAACAAATTATTAAATAATAATATCAGAACTAGACAATACTTAGTAATTTATGTTAAATAAACAGTGGAATAATTAAGTCTTTTCAAGACTTATCACATCCCCAAACTTAAAACTTTGCTTGTCCTCAAGCAAATATTCTGACTTATTAACTAACAGCATTTGATCAACACAATCAACCTTTCCTTAACTTAACTCATACTATAATTATTGAATACCGATCATGCTTTCTTCTCGCAATTTCTAAAAGTATAAAAACTTACACCTCCTTTGGAAGACAAGCTGCTGATGCTTTCCTTACTGGTCAGTGTTTAACTCTTCTCTCGGTGTATAGGGTAAATAGAATGCACTCATCACCTGCATACTAGTTAGATCAACATAGGCTTGCAACAGTTCTAAACATCATGAAATATGCCAACTCAATCGGATCAGTAAGGGCTTTTTAAGCTTATAATGGGGCTCGGCTACAGGCTCAATTATTGTTTTTCCGAGTCATAGATAGGTTACAAGATGTGTCCACTGATGCTTTGCCTCAATTCTAACTTAATTGCCTCTATTAACAACTCTCTTTACTTTTCTGACTGAATGCTACTTAATAACTCATGCTGTTTTGCACTTTCTTTTTCTTTTAGTCCTTCGGACTTCTCCTTTTTTCTTAACTTTTTCTTTCCATCTTTTTCCTGATCGAATTTTTTTTTTTCTTTTGGTGCTTTGCACCTCTTTTTCTTTTCAGTACTTTGTTCATTTTTCTCTCAGCTTTGCCTTTCTTCCTTTTATTTTTCTACAAATTTATCCATAATCAAGGTCGGAGTGTGTCCTTAATTACTGTCAGGCACACTCTTCATCCCCAAACTTAGAGATTGCTAGTCCCTAGCAATAAGCAAAAACCGAGTAATTCACCAGTGGAACATCCAGGGTACTCTAGTTGGGTTTTTCTTGGATAACTAGGCTTGTAATGTTAGGTATATAAAACGAATAAAAGGGTCTCAAGCTCAATCATAATTATTGGGTCAAAGGGTGATTAATATATTAGGAAGGCTATTTTTGGCCCTGGCTAAAGTAACAAAGAAGGCCTTCATCATTTCCGATTGGTTGACATACAACAATTAGCAAGCACTGAGGCAAATTCTGTCTTACTAACTAGCATGCAAGCTTACTCGGAAAAAGATAAAACAGGCTCAAAAGCTCATATGAGTATAACAGTTAATCAGCCAGTCTTGTCCCCAAACTTAATGTAAGATCATACATTTAGATTGCTAACTAGCACGCCAAGTAAACAATTTAATTAATGATGAAGAATAGTCATGGGCAGAGATCATGAGTTAAGCAAAAACCGATTAATTAATATATCCGACTACAGCTTAACGCATCAGCAAACTTTAAATTATGAAGACGGAGTTGAAAGAAACAATAAGCATACTTTTGCAACTTATAATTAAGAATATTAATTTAAAGAATAAGTTGGAAAGAGACTTCCCTTTTTACCTGAGTAGCTGTGGATGGAAAAACGCGTAATCGGATTGGGACTCATAGATTTTACCAATACATATGACAAACCAAATAAAACAACAAATTAACAGAAACTAAAATTTTCATTACATAATAAAAATAAAAACAAGTTCACTGTTCCGAAAGCAGTTACAATAACATCAAATTAAATACATAGGAAACATCATAAAAACGTGGAACAACTGCTTAAACATTCTGATCTTCATCGTCTTTGTCCTGCTGAGAGGGAATCGTGAATCCAATGGAAGCTAACCACGCATTTCTATCCAGTGGAGCTCCCATTTCTGGTGAATGTTCAACCCTCAGTTTCGTGGCAATCTTCCTGAGCATCTGATCGTGGTTCGAGACCCGATCATAAATTTCAAGTTGCATCTTCTTCACAACCTGTAATTCCTGTAACACCAAAAGAATGTCAGAAGAAGAAGAAGAAGGACCAGCTCCTATAGATTGCTTGGGACGTTCTGGTTCTGTGGCTTTAAACTTCACAGCACAGTTTTCAACAGCCTTAACACTTTCAACCTCTGGTAACTCATTTTCCTCACTTGCAGGAGATACATTCCTTTGAACCAGAGGAGATATATCCCTTTGCTCCTGACTTCGACTAGGGACATGTACAGACGAATCAGATATAGTGATGGTTGCCACTTCTCTTTCGTTATCTATTTGTTTCCTTCGCACACTTCCTTCTGCAAAGTTTGGTCTAGGTTTCTGCAGAAGTCTTTGAGATCTTCTTTTCATGATGAATGTTAAAACAACAATGATAAACAACCTAATTAAACAAAAATAAGAACAGAAATCCAACAGAAAAATAGCAAACCAAATTGTGAGATGCATGGCTTATGAATAGTGGAAAACGATAACAATGAAACAAGAAGATAATAACCACGAACTTAGAAGTGAAAGAAGTGGAAAGGTAATACCTTTCTTAGAAACCAGAAAGTGTCTTTTCGTCTTCAGCTCAAGTTCAGCATAGGTACTGAGGGTTGGAAGCTAAAAGGGTTTCTCTTTTATAATGTTGAATTCAATTTTCAAGAAACGCGTAAATGCGGTCAGCTTTAGTTATTATTTTATTAAATGTATTACTATTATTATTATTATTATTATTATGTTTATTATTTATTTATTTATTATATATATATATATATTAGAGATTTTTTATTATTTTTTTTTAGAATACTCAAATACTAGAGTGGTAGAAGATCGAGGAAGAGTGGGATGAAACCAATGTGATGCCAAATGGACATAGGAGAATGGAAGATGAATAAATGAACAGACGATAAGACAAAACGGACAAATGAAATGAAAATTTAAATAAATGAAAGAGAGCGTATGAGAAATGAGTGAACCATTGTAATGAAATACAAGTGAATCAAGAAAGGAATAATAAAAGAAAGGAATCGAATTATGAATGAATGAAGGAATACCGAATAAATGAATAATGAGGGAAAAGAGTAAAACGGGTGAAAGGATGATAACCGAGTGAGAAGGGAGACAGGTACCGAGTGATAAAAATCTGAGAAATGAAGAACGAGTGGCTGAGGGAGGTAGAGATAATAAAAGTCAAACAAATAGAAGTGAATTAAGGAAACAGGTGATTGGAAAGAAAAAAAAGGTTCTGAATCAATGGAATGAGTAAAAGCTATACTGACTAGATGAATGAGACGAGTAAACGCACCAGCCAGTGGAAGAATAAATGTATAAATGAATAATCGAACCACCGAATAAATACCCCCGAGGAAGGAATTGGTGAATAAATGAAAGAAATTTGAATACAACTAAACCGAGTGAATGAACACTGGGTGAATGAAAACTCAGAAAACTGGGTACTGAAAATACAAAAGTGACAGTCACGAATGAAAAACGAAGGAATGAAGAGGGAAACTACCGCATACGAAACCTGAGGAAAGTAAAATAAGTGGAGTAAAACAACAAGTATATGAATGCCAAGTAGATAATACCGGTCAGATAATGAGCGAGTAAAAAGTGAATGAATGAATGGATGCCGAGTGGGTACAAATTATACCGAGTGAATGAATACCGAATGGTTCACAGAATGAGTGAAAGAATGAATGAATAAAGATAAGTGTATGAGAAACGAGTGTGACAATGAATGGACGAGTGAACAACAGTCGTGAGATACGAGTGAACAGAGAAGTGCGTGGAAGAAAGAACAAATGAGAGTAAGGCTGAGCGAAAGAAAGAACTAGTGGAGAAAACTGAATGATCTAGATCTGAGATATGAAGAATGAGTGAATGACAAGGAGAGTTCGGGCAAAGAACAAAAATGACAGGAGTGGAAAATGGAATGAATGAAATACCGAGTAAATGAAAGGCGGAGTAAACAAAACGAATACAGCGAGGGACCGAGTGAATGAAGAAACTAGGGGAATGAAAAACGAGATGACAGGAAATTGAGTGACTGGAAATACTGAGTAAATTGAGTGACAATCGCGAATGAAACACGAGTAGATGAAAACGAAAAGTACAGCGTGAGAAAACTGAGAAAGAAAATAAGTGGAATGAAACGACAAGTAAATCAATACCGAGTGGATTAAACCGGGTAAAAGTGAAAAAACGAATGAACAAACAGCGAGAGGTCGGACAAATAGAAAAACAAGTGAAAGAACAGGAAAGAATGGCTGACCGACCGGGCGAACAAACATGAGTGAAAGATAGACGAAGAAGGAGATAACCTGAGTGGATGAAAGAACTACTACAGTGGAAACTGAATGGATGTATATATACTGAGTGGCTGAAAAAGAAAAAGAACGGAAGGCGAAGCATTCATGAAATAATGAGTGAAAAAGATCGGGTGAATCAATGATGAATGGAAGAATGACCGAGTGAATGGAGAACGAGTGAAAGAAACTGACCGAGTGGAATGAAGAAGAAGACGATTGAGTGACAAAATGAGTAAACGAAAGAATGAGTGAATGAAAAGCTGGATGAACAACCAACACATGCAGAGAGATCGGGTGATGAAACCGAGGAAGAGCTGAGGTGGATTGAAACACGAATGGATGAATCAACGACTGAGAGGAAGAGTGGACAACAGAATACATGAAAAGAAGGCCGAGTGACACATAAATGAAAGAAACTGAGTGAGGAGTGAGAAATGAGGGATCCGAGTGGAAGAAACCGACTACTAAAGAAAGCCGAGTGGATGAAAGAATGAAAGGCCGCGTGCAAATGAGACTAATGGATACAGTACTGATTGTGATGACTGAGGAATTGACAGGGCCCGCAAGCGCACGGGTTATGTCGCGTAATATAAAAGATTATCGTTCTCCACAGGGACTGTGTTCAAAGTACCAGCATATTGAAATTTAATTATCCACACAATTAATTTTTAAGATTTTTTATAAAATAAAGCACAAATTAAAGTTGCACAGAATACGAATAAAAATAAAATTTACTTGACACTAAAAAAAATCAGAGTTGAGAGTATCTTGGGATTTCAGGGGATTAAGACTCTATTTTATGTTTAATGAATTTTAACTTTTCATAAATAAGAATCGAATTAAGTTTTCCAAGGCGAATTTTCCAAAAGCTAATTAATATGTTCCTTTCGGAATTCTATTAATGTACCTAACCTATGGAAAGCGCTGCTTAATCCTCAGAAAGGCCCATTATCGTTTTATGAAAATCCCTTTTATTTCCTCAAAAGAATTTTGATTACTTTCACGGTTTTACCGAGGTCACAAAAAGCATTTCAAAAATCTTAGGTTTAGTTCAAAGCTTTCTGGTAAAAATAAATCTCTCGATTCTATTTATTACCTAAATTTACTAATATACCCGTAAGTATACAGTTTTATCATTTAGGTTCTTGTTAGGAATTACTAAAAGCATTAAGCATAATTGAACTAAATGGAAAACAGAAATTTATTTAATTCCAAGTCAAAATAACATTAAAATAAAATATTATCATACCCTCTTCATCCCAAGATAATTAATTTAGCTACTCATGAAATAATTCAAATTCATATAAACAATGGAAAAATAAAACATACAAGACATGGTAAAAAATAAAGACTTACGGGTTTCTCCAAAAGTTCAAAATAATTTACCACTGTATTTCCTTGTTGCAATATTCTCCACCAATTACAAATTTAAAATCTCACTTTTACAGCCCTCACACTCTTACAAAATAAAAGAAAGAAAAGAAAATAAAAAGAAAGAGAAGGAAAACGAACAGAGAAGGAAAAATGGAAAAGAAGAAAACTAAAGAGAAAAGGAGAGAAAGTAACGAAGAAAGAAAATAAATCTGATGATAATTGATGGAAGTGATTCCTGATTGCTCTCCTTTTTATAGGCGAATGGATGAATGAATCCAGCTAAGGAAACGCGTTAAAATTTGCAAGTGGGAGAAACTTTCGGTGCATGTGACTTCCAACTGTCCCAAATTGCATTATTTTAATATTTCCAATAATTCGGTGCTTGGATTTATTCAGCTGGGAAAATTCTGAATGGAAAAGTACTGGAATTCCACAAGACCGAGTGAAAGCTTGCTGTTTGGTATTAGTTGCTGGGCGTTGTTGGTTTGTATGTGGCAGGTATGGTGATATGAGGGACAGTGGAGTTGCTGGACGGTGTGGTGGATGGAGCCGGTGTTGCTGGGCGGTGTTGTGTTGAGTGAGTTACTGGGCGGTGTTCAATTGATCTGGTGTTGGGCCTGTGAAGAGAGTCTGGGCGGTGTGGAGAGTACTGCTGGACGGTGTTGTGGTTTAAGAGTCTGGGCGGTGTTGTGGTTTGAGAGTCTGGGCGGAGTTATGTATTAGAAGAAGAAAGGGAGACGGTGTTGGGAAGTTGGGCGGTGTGTTGAGGTGAGGACGGTTGGGCGGTGTGTGAGGTGAGGACGGTTGGGCGGTGTTGAGAGGTGAGGACGGTTGGGTGGTGTTGAGAGGTGAGGACGGTTAGGCGGTGTTGAGAGGTGAGGACGGTTGGGCGGTGTTGAGAGGTGAGGACGGTTGCTGGGCGGTGTTGAGGCTTGGATTAGAAGAAAGGGACAGCGGATAGGGAATGGGACGGTGTTGTTGATGGAAAAGAGAGGAGTCTGGTTGGGTGAAGAATCTAGGCGGTGTCATGGATTAGGAGCTTGGGCGGTGTCATGGATTAGGAGCTTGGGTGGTGTTGGTTGGATTACTGGGCGGTGTCATGGATTAGGAGCCTGGGCGG
The DNA here is from genome assembly GCA_037962975.1 of Clitoria ternatea. NCBI lineage: Eukaryota > Viridiplantae > Streptophyta > Magnoliopsida > Fabales > Fabaceae > Clitoria > Clitoria ternatea. Next base: position 23,993,516 of record CM075672.1, on the reverse strand, counting down.
TGTTGGTTGGGGAAAAGTCTGGGCGGTGTTCTGGATTGAGGACGGAGTTTGTGGAGTAGGTCGGTTTTCTCTTGTTTTTAACCCTTTATTTCCTTAATTCCTGCAAAATAACATACCCAAGTAGAATAGAGTGGAAAGAAAGTAAAAATCGCATTAAATAAAAGGAAATACAGTGGATAATGACTAAATTCTAAGCAAACTAAATCTATTTTATTGTATTAAAAAGCACTTATCAGGAATCCGAGTGATGAAAAGCCGACTGAAATAAGTCACTTTTCACTATTTGACCCGTTCATTACATCAACGATCAGAAATCCTTCCAAGTCTTCCTTTTTATTCGTAGAAATTTATTGAAAAATGCCGAGTGAAGTTCAGTCGGGAAGAAGGATTAAGAAGAAGTAACAATTATCCGAGTGTACTATTTTCACTCAACTTAGTACATTTTTCCTCTAAGTGCGAAACAACAATCAGCATTGGCTCGCCTAAGCTACCAGTGCTTCGCCTGAGCGAAATAGAAGAATCAAACTCGGATTTCCTTCTTCAACTTCACAACTTTATTCACTAACTTTTTAGTTTAGTTTTTTTTTTCTTTTTATTCATTCTAATTCAAAGTTCTAAACAAAACAATCTAAACATAGGGCTGCCTCCCTAGAGCGCTTCTTTAAGGTCACTAGCTTGACCTTATTGTATCTAAGAAGATGGCTTCAGTAACAAGGAGGTTTTCTGCCTATCAAACTCTCCTCCAAAGTAGAGTTTGAGTCACTGGCCATTCACCTTAAAAACCCGATCGGTAGTCGTATCTTTCAATTCGACTGCACCATGAGGAAAAACCTCATTTACAGTAAAAGGCCCAGACCACTTGGATCGAAGTTTTCCAGGGAAGAGTTTCATTCGGGAATTGAATAACAAAACCTGGTCGTCCTTCTGAAACTCTTTCTTATTAATTCGCTTATCATGCCATTTCTTTGTTTTCTCCTTATAAATGGAGGCACTTTGATAAGCGTTGAGTCGGAACTCCTCTAATTCATGGAGTTTCAAAACTCTTTCCTCCTGAGACTGGTCACAGTCCAAATTTAATAGCTTTGTGGCCCACCACGCTTTGTGTTCCAACTCCACAGGGAGATGGCAAGCCTTACCGTACACCAATTGATACGGGGACATGCCAATCGGAGTTTTAAAAGCTGTTCGGTAAGCCCACAATGCATCATCTAATTTTACCGACCAATCTTTTCTGGATTTTCCGACCACTTTTTCGAAAATTCTCTTGATTTCTCTATTGGACAGTTCGACTTGTCCACAAGTCTGTGGATGGTAAGGAGTTGATATCTTATGTAAAACCTCATAGTGACGCAGGGCTTTTTCTATTATCTTATTGCAAAAATGTGAACCCCCATCACTAATAATTACTCTCGAAACTCCAAACCTAGAGAAAATATTCTTTTTAATGAACCTAAGCACAACTTGTGCATCATTGGTTCGGGTCGGAATTGCCTTCACCCATTTGGAGACATAGTCCACAGCAACAAGAATGTATTCGTTGGAGAGCGACTTAGGGAAGGGTCCCATGAAGTCGATACCCCAAACGTCAAATAATTCCACAATTAGAATATTTGTCAAAGGCATGCCAGCTTTTGCAGAGAGACCTCCGCTCCTTTGACATTTATCACACCTTTTTACATATTCTTTAGAATCCTGAAAGATAGTTGGCCGGTAAAAGCCACTCTGCAACACCTTAGCTGCGGTACGGGAGGCACCATGTGTTGGTGTATGCACTATGAGCTTTTATGCTTTTTCATTTGTATCATTTTTCTACTTATCAATAGAATAAATATTTCAGTTTAAAATTATTTTAAAACATATTTATCCTTGGAGTAATAGGTCATATAAAAAATTATTCCTAAAATATCCCTAGTTAAGTATTTACATGGGGACATGTAAATACACTGAGACTAGTGTGTGAGTGTACTGATGACCTGATCTCACAGATCATAGATATAGATGATATCGAGTCTTCACACGGGTACACATTAAGAGTAATGATGTACTGGACAGACCCACCATGAGAATGTTGCATGGATCGTTACATGATTGTCATAAACGATTCTCAATGTGATAATGGTATATGTAGTCCTTCGACCTGAAGTCACTACGATTCCTACATGAGGAGTTTATTGTTTTAATACAATTAAACGTCTTCTGTAACAAGAGGACTATAAAGGTTGTGATTAGGCAATGAACAAATTATGCAGAGGGATGTGAGTGATGTAGATGGGATTTGTCTCTCCTATGTGACAGGGGTGATATCCATAGGCCACTTGATGGAGTAAGACTAAGAAAATGCATGGCCATGCTAAAAAGAATAAATATTAGATATTTATTCGGATCCAGTCTACTTCGGTATCAAGTAAAATAAATTGGGCCGTACAAGGATGACGCGACCATGCCTTGGGCCCAATTAGGATATCGTGACAAAAGGAATAAACATATTAGATAATTATCACTTATAGGTTATGTTAATAATATTCGGACATAATGATGCATTGCTAGATGCCGCTCTTATTTTATATTAATAATAAAATAGTTTATTATTAATATGACCGGGTATTTTACCTATAGGGTCACACACATAGAGTAAGCCCATTAGAAAATGTTGTCTTATTTTAGTTGGACTAAAATAAAGCTATTGGGCCTAACTCATTTGGAATGAGTAAGGAGCCCACTTTTAGAGAGAACAAATTAGGTCAAACCTAAGCCTATAAATAGAGCATAAGATGCTCATAGGCGGTTCACTCAAGTGAGACACAAATTCATAAAAATTGCAAGAGCTACACGCCGTCAAACTAGCAGTTGGCAGGTGTTGCGATTCTGGTGGGAGTGCTCGTGTGGACTCCTAAAGGACGAGGCTACGACTGCTTCGGAGTTCTTCAAGAGGTAACCTAAAATAATTTCAAAATTGTTTTGTGCTTTGAAACACGGAACCTTGCAAATCCTATGGAATCCCTTTTATTTTTCCGCTGCTCATGCTTAGGGATTCCTAACAGTGGTATCAGAGCCTGGTTGCAAAACCGTGTTTTGGGCATTTGTTTATATTTTATGATGATATGTTTTCGTTTGCAAGAGCTTTTGGAAAATATGATTTGCGAAATCGTTTCGTTGTTTAAAGCTTTGCAATTTTGTTTTGCGAAAATGTTTTGTGAAACTAGGATTCGAAAATGAACATGCATGATTATGTTGCTATTTTGAGTTATCGCATATGATGCATATTATTACAATGATTAATCATGTATATGGTATGAACTCTGTTTTGGCATGATACATATAATTTTGAGTTATTCTTTATAAATTGTATATGATGCATGTTATAGAGTTTCTTAATTTTAGTATGTATGTTGTTGCCGTTTAAATTTGTATGATGTATGAGTTTATGCAATTTTGATATGTGTTTTACTCATATGATAGTCATCGTACAAACTTTGAATCAATTGAGTTGATCTTCGAACATGAATGGTTCATGTTATGGGGCGTTAAGTGATAAGGTTTAAGTGTTAAACCATGGTCGTTCCTTAATCTAGGGTTCAAGAGTTGAAACCTAGACGGCCGTTATGGAAAGGCATTGCATGTTGGCATTAGCGCAAATTGAATTCTAGGTTTTGAAACCCTAGACGGCACTGCCTCCATGTGCCTTGACGGCTGCGTTGTGAAGTGTTCGCAACAAGGAATTAGGGTTTCAAAGTGGTTGAAACCCTAGCCGAAATTTTAGAGCTGTTAATGGTCAGTGGGACGTTCTGGCTAGGAAAGATTTGGTACTTAAGCGGTCACACTGGACCCACCTCTCTTTCCTGGGAACCAACCTGACTACAGTACTTAAGCGGCACCCCCGTACATTCTCTGCATAGCGCCTTATTACCGACCCACGTGTTTAATGGTGTAACATCCTGCTTTTAATAATAGCTCTATTATGTAATTTATAAAGCATGGAAGGTCTATATGTGTTAAACAATGAATAGAACGCTTTATAAATGGTCTATTATACTTCAAAAAATTTTATTTTTGGATGAAATTTAGAAATTTCATAGATTCTCATAGATAAGACTCAAATTCCGAGTCAAGTTCTTCAAAGGATTCACTCCAGAGTCAATTATTCCTAAGTGACTCGTTTCCGAGTCAAACATCCCAGGGAGACTCATTCCTGAGTCAAGCATATTCCAAAGACTCGTTTCTGAGTCAATTAAAATCAGAAGTTGTAATCCTGAACGAAGAAATTCCTATTGACAACATATATGTCTTGGGTCGGTTTAGAATCAATCTTAGCCGAGTGACAGAAACCGAGTGAGAAATCAAAGTACTTGAGTCGGTTTCAGAGGAATTTCGAGCGAGAACTGGTTGAGTCGCTCAAGCAAGTGGGATTCCGCTTGAGCGAGAAGGACCCTTGCTCGTTTGAGCAATCTGATGTCAGAAACCACCCGATGTCCTCTATCTCACATTGGAATGCTGATGAAAGAAAGAAAGGACCCAGTATGATGCAGACCGGATTACGTCCGTCCAAGAAAAGAAGATAATAATGAGTGGAAAGGGTACGGCTTTCCTACAAAGCCAAGTGGAAAGCTTATTAATTGACCACAAGACTGAGTGACATCTTGTTGGTTGCTGGACGGTGTAGTTTTCCGAACTGTTGGCTATTGGAAGTTGTTAGTTGCTTACTGAATAGTTGGATGGTATTTGAACTGTTCTTTATTGGCGGAGTAAAACTTAGGCGGAGTCACGTACCTTGGCGGAGTAAAACTTAGGCGGAGTCACGTACCTTGGCGGAGTAAAACTTAGGCGGAGTCACGTACCTTGGCGGAGTAAAACTTAGGCGGAGTCACGTACCTTGACGGAGTAAAACTTTAGGCGGAGTCACGTACCTTGACGGAGTAAAGCTTAGGCGGAGTCACGTACCTTGGCAGAGTAATGAGCTTAAACGGGGTCACACGTTTTAACAGAGTAATAAGCATAGGCGGAGTCTCATGCCATGACGGAGTAATAGGCATTGACGAGGTCAAATGCCTTGGCGGAGTAACGTGAACGTCTTCTTGAGCATGGGCATTTCTTAGGAATTACTTATACACTAAGATGTATCAACACCGCCCTTCATAATCAACACCGCCCTCACACCCTACACCGCCCCATATACTCAATGCCGCCCTCTTCAAAATCTCCAACAACGAACACCTTTTAACTCCACTCAGACCACTTCTGATCCGTTCTGATCACCAAAGTTAGGACGACGTCAAGACTTCAAAGAAGAAGATCGGATGCCAACTAATGACACATCACATCGGATGACTTTGGACCGATGTACAAGACCGGGTGAAATCCGCCCAAAGAAGAAATTGAGGGACTGCTAAGTTCTCCTCAACCGGACTTGGAAGTGGTAGTCCAGTCGGTTTTGAAGTGCAGAAGTAACTTTTGACCTTTTTCTTGTCTTTTAGGCATTTTTTTAATGCATTTGAACCCACTAATTGCTCTAGTACGTAGGACGGCCAGAAATGGACAATGTTACAGCTCATTTCTTATCTGAACTTCCATTATTTCCACAATCAAACACACCTAACAGCCCACTAAATTGCAATCACGGGAAAGCTTGTCTCCCCACTTGCCTTTGCATTATTAAACTAACACACCTCTTCCGAATACCCTTAGAACAAGGAAATTATTGAACCTTTTATCTCTCAATTCCTCTTCTCTATCAAAGCAACTTCGGAGTTGAAACTAAGACAGCAAGGAGGCCTTTTTCAATCAGCCTAATATCTTCAGACAAGTAAGAGGGGACAGGGTTGTGAATATTTGTGAAATGGGTAGAGTTGTATGCTGTTCTAGGATTCCAGTTTTAGTTTTGTAACTTGTTGCTTAGTTTTGAAACTGAAAATGTATGAATTTGTCTCTGACTTCTTCATGAAAGTTGTAGATCTTTTTGTTGTCTAAATTTTGAGACCTGAATCAATTAAATTGAGTATGTATAGCAAAAGTTATAGCTAAAACACTACTGCATGTCTGAGTGAAAGATTATTTCTATGTTTTATGCATACTTTGATATTCTGGGAATTATACATGCATAATCAGCCTTTGATGTCTTCACGAAAGATGTAGATATTCATGTTAGGGATCTATAGAAAGTTGTTTCAAGTTAAAAAGATGCTTGTAGCTCTAGTTATGTTCAAAATACAGAAGTATGTTCATGATGCAAATCTGATTGCTATGAAATCCGAATCTTGTTTTCAATACTGGGAATTTTGTGGTATGAATTAGTTGTTGGTGTCTTCATGAAAGTTGTAGCTAATTATGTTAAGAGTATTTTAGAACTGATTTCATTTTAAAATCATTTGTTTAGCTCTAAACGTTGAAAATACTAATATATGTATGTTTTGAAAACTCACCTGGAGGCAGAGTTGTATTTTGTGGATAAATGGTATTTCTGCTTAGAATTTGAATTTATGATCTTCATGAAAATTGTAGATATTTGTGTTAAGATTAATTTAGAATTGGTTTCATGTAAAAATCATTTTTGTAACTCCAGAAACACTGAAATTACTAACATATGTACGTTTTGAAAAACTCACCTTGAGGCAGTATGGTATTTCGTGAATAAGTGATATTTCTGTTCAGAATTTGAAATTGTGTTCTTCATGAAAGTTGTAGACAATTATATTATTAAACTACAGAAAGTGGAATCACCTAAAAAGGAGTTGATTTGCTCATATTATGACTGTTTTACTAAGGCATGTCGCTGTTTGGAAATGCTGAAATTTACATATGATGGTTATTATGGATAAAAATGATGCTTTCTCTATGAGTAATAATTTATTATTGAATTCTTGAGTGATTATGAATTATTATGAATGCTGTTGAGTATCATACAATTTGTATATTGTGGTAGTGAATAATTATGAATAACGAAATTAATTTATATGTACATGAATGCCTTGTGGTTATTGACATATGTGGTTGAAACAGTAAAATCCATGATTTTGTGAATTATTATGTGTATTGTGTCCCTTGAGGACTTGTATTATCCAAGAGGTTTTGTAAATGTGGATATCATGGTATGTTAAATGATAAAGAGAATTAAAGGCATTCATGCATCATAAGCATTGGACGCACCATGGAATTTAGGGGTTCCATGATTGCCTACCCTGGTGGGGGGGTTACTCTATGATGGGTTTAAGCCCTATTTTCACAAGAACCATGGAAGTGTACGGATCCATGGTTGTGCAAATTCCTACTGGTATACTTATTTGTGCAGGAGCCATGAAGATGTAGGGATTCATGGTTATGCTAATTCCTATTTGTGTATTTGAAAGCGAGGGCCATGAAGATGTAGGGATTCATGGTTATGCTAATTCCTATGTGTGTACTTGAAAGCGAGGGCCATGAAGATGTAGGGATTCATGGTTATGCTAATTCCTACTGGTGACTCTATGAGACTTTTTACTGCAGTATTCCCACCAAACCAAATGGATCCAGCATGACATCATTTAACTAATTGAAGAATTATTAAATGGACTTGTTTGGCATATTCATCATATCATTATGAGTTGTTGATTGTGTTTGTGCAATTATATCTATTTTATATTTATTCTATATTCTGTCTCACTCTTACATTAATTTTTACAGCGAATGACATGCAGAATGCAGAGTGATGCCATGATGAATGTCTATTTGGATTATTACCTGAACTTTGATTTTATGGATTGTAATAAGTATAATACGTCATGTACCATTATTTTCTAAATCGTTTCCGCTACTTAAGTATTTTCTTGAATTTAATTATTCACGTCTAGCATGTATGATAATTTTTCCGCTGTTATCAACTGTTACATAAACTCTGAAATAAATTGATGAATTTTAAAATGATCTTTCGAAAAAGCGAAAAATTTATTCGAAAATATTAATTAACGTTTCGGGGCGTTACATGTTGGTATCAGAGCGTTTTCAAAAAATTCAGGACCAATTACTATGATATGTATTGATTCTTGATATACTATATGAATTGTTTGATTAATTGTTTGAGAATATGTCTTATATGTGCTATATGACTTGTGCCTGACTGATAAACTGCAAAGTGATTTGTTTGATTACTAGCTTGATGATATGATAAATATGCGTTATATGACTTATTGCTTATCTGATAAATTGTAGTTACGTTATAATATTATATATATATATATATATACATACGATATATTTTCCCATAGGATTAGTATAAATCAAACCATGAATATAGGATGACAAGGAACGAGAACGACGCTATGGCAGCTGCTATCAACCGTCTGGCTGAACCTATAGAAAGGCAAAATCAACTAAGAATTTTCGAAGAAAATCACCAAGACAGATTGGCACGAGAAGAGATCAACAGACAACTGAAACCTCAGTCAATTGCCTACAAAAGGAGAGGATCGTTTTATCCAAAACGCTTCAAGGGAGGATCATCATCATCTTCTGAGAGATACAACAATCATATGGATATAAAGTATTTTAAGTGCAAAGGTAATCACCATGTACGTGATTGCAATAGACGCTTAGAAAATATCACTTGCTATCAATGCAATCAGAAGGGTCACATCAGCCCAAATTGTCCACTGAAACAGCGAATCAATAACAATAACACTATGAATAAACAAAGAGATTCGGGTTATCAAGAAGTCTGTAGAGGAAACACTCGCACTGTTTAACCTATAAGACAGTATAGGGAGTCAACAGACGAAAGACCACATACAGGAAGAGTCTTTGACATTAGCAGTTCAGAGGCAGACCAAGCAGGCAACCTCATGCAAAGTAAGTGTGAGAATAATGATACCATTTTATCTATGTTGTCTGATTCTGGTGCTACACAGAAGTAAGTTAGACGTTTTCAATTACCCGTGAAGCCTATAATATATGATTTGGTTATTTCCATTTCCAACGGTACACAACTTAGGATTACTAAGATGTGTAACGATTATTCTGAACTCACAGAAGGTAGGAACTTTCTTGTCAATCCTATTTATCTTTAAAGAATATGGAAGTAATTCTAGGAATGAATTGGTTATCGGTGAATCAAGTTTTAATAGACTGTCATAACGAGACCAAGATAGTCCAAATGTTGGAAACTCCTTATTCCCTCTTCATTTTCTTAGACATACTAAGGCTAGAGATAGCTTGGAGCTTAAGGTGAAATTCTTATACTCTTTTGTTGTTTTTGGTTTTAGGTTTTGGTTTCTATGGTGATAGAAGAATACTTTATGAATGAGTTTAAGAATAGAAATCATTTTTCATGTGAAACCCAAAGGAAGAATATGTCTTAAGAATCTTTGGATAAGTGTGAAATGGTATACGAAGATTTTAAGATTTGAGATGGAAGATAATGGCTGTTAAGGGTGACTGTTTAATTTTAGTGAAACCCTAACTCTAGGATTTGGAAAAATGAATGATAATTTTATGAAGAGTGATTTTATGGAAGCCCATGATAATGTGTGTGTAGGTGTTATTAATAATGGAGATTAGTAGTTATTAGAAATGATTATTAAGTTTTGATGAAGAGTATAATAAGTTGAGGATTTTGGTTAAGTTGATGATTCTGATGACTTTTAATACTCTAGGATGATGATATATATGAGGAATCGAATTATTAAAACATTGGTATTGATTATTAGGGATTAGGAGAAGAGTGTATATGAGTATGTGAGTGATTAGAGGACTTAAATTTAGATTGTTGATGTTTATGATGATGTTAATAATGGTTGCAAGCAATTGATAGTGAATTAAGGTAATAAATACTAGAGTCACTTTGAAGTAGTTGAAATAGTAATAGTTGAATGATTCATGTGATGATCTTAAAAACTAAGGACCATAGTATTATTATTGACGGGTGTGATTAGCTCTTGTAAGATTTAAGGAATCTTGGACTTGGGAAGGGAATTCCCGAAGCCTAACACGAGCATGTAAATTGAAGTTAGACGAGCTAGGATTTGATAAAGAGTATTGGAGGAGGATATTTACGATGGTATATTAATGGCATAAATATGTATATTGTAATAGGATTGTATTCCGGATGATGATACGGAAAGATTTCAGCTTTGAAATTTTGAGGACGAAATTTTTATTAGGGTGGGAGAATTGTAACATCCTGCTTTTAATAATAGCTCTATTATGTAATTTATAAAGCATGGAAGGTCTATATATGTTAAACAATGAATAGAACGCTTTATAAATGGTCTATTATACTTCAAAAAATTTTATTTTTGGATGAAATTTAGAAATTTCATAGATTCTCATAGATAAGACTCAAATTCCGAGTCAAGTTCTTCAAAGGATTCACTCCAGAGTCAATTATTCCTAAGTGACTCGTTTCCGAGTCAAACATCCCAGGGAGACTCATTCCTGAGTCAAGCATATTCCAAAGACTCGTTTCCGAGTCAATTAAAATCAGAAGTTGTAATCCTGAACGAAGAAATTCCTATTGACAACATATATGTCTTGGGTCGGTTTAGAATCAATCTTAGCCGAGTGACAGAAACCGAGTGAGAAATCAAAGTACTTGAGTCGGTTTCAGAGGAATTTCGAGCGAGAACTGGTTGAGTCGCTCAAGCAAGTGGGATTCCGCTTGAGCGAGAAGGACCCTTGCTCGTTTGAGCATTCTGATGTCAGAAACCACCCGATGTCCTCTATCTCACATTAGAATGCTGATGAAAGAAAGAAAGGACCCAGTATGATGCAGACCGGATTGCGTCCGTCCAAGAAAAGAAGATAATAATGAGTGGAAAGGGTACGGCTTTCCTACAAAGCCAAGTGGAAAGCTTATTAATTGACCACAAGACTGAGTGATGTCTTGTTGGTTGCTGGACGGTGTAGTTTTCCGAACTGTTGGCTATTGGAAGTTGTTAGTTGCTTACTGAATAGTTGGATGGTATTTGAACTGTTCTTTATTGGCGGAGTAAAACTTAGGCGGAGTCACGTACCTTGGTGGAGTAAAACTTAGGCGGAGTCACGTACCTTGGCGGAGTAAAACTTAGGCGGAGTCACGTACCTTGGCGGAGTAAAACTTAGGCGGAGTCACGTACCTTGACGGAGTAAAACTTTAGGCGGAGTCACGTACCTTGACGGAGTAAAGCTTAGGCGGAGTCACGTACCTTGGCGGAGTAATGAGCTTAAACGGGGTCACACGTTTTAACAGAGTAATAAGCATAGGCGGAGTCTCATGCCATGACGGAGTAATAGGCATTGACGAGGTCAAATGCCTTGGCGGAGTAACATGAACGTCTTCTTGAGCATGGGCATTTCTTACGAATTACTTATACACTAAGATGTATCAACACCGCCCTTCATAATCAACACCGCCCTCACACCCTACACCGCCCCATATACTCAATGCCGCCCTCTTCAAAATCTCCAACAACGAACACCTTTTAACTCCACTCAGACCACTTCTGATCCGTTCTGATCACCAAAGTTAGGACGACGTCAAGACTTCAAAGAAGAAGATCGGATGCCATGACACATCACATCGGATGACTTTGGACCGATGTACAAGACCGGGTGAAATCCGCCCAAAGAAGAAATTGAGGGACTGCTAAGTTCTCCTCAACCGGACTTGGAAGTGGTAGTCCAGTCGGTTTTGAAGTGCAGAAGTAACTTTTGACCTTTTTCTTGTCTTTTAGGCATTTTTTTAATGCATTTGAACCCACTAATTGCTCTAGTACGTAGGACGGCCAGAAATGGACAATGTTACAGCTCATTTCTTATCTGAACTTCCATTATTTCCACAATCAAACACACCTAACAGCCCACAAAATTGCAATCACGGGAAAGCTTGTCTCCCCACTTGCCTTTGCATTATTAAACTAACACACCTCTTCTGAATACCCTTAGAACAAGGAAATTATTGAACCTTTTATCTCTCAATTCCTCTTCTCTATCAAAGCAACTTCGGAGTTGAAACTAAGACAGCAAGGAGGCCTTTTTCAATCAGCCTAATATCTTCAGACAAGTAAGAGGGGTCAGGGTTGTGAATATTTGTGAAATGGGTAGAGTTGTATGCTGTTCTAGGATTCCAGTTTTAATTTCGTAAATTGTTGCTTAGTTTTGAAACTGAAAATGTATGAATTTGTCTCTGACTTCTTCATGAAAGTTGTAGATCTTTTTGTTTTCTAAATTTTGAGACCTGAATCAATTAAATTTAGTATGTATAGCAAAAGTTATAGCTAAAACACTACTGCATGTCCGAGTGAAAGATTATTTCTATGTTTTATGCATACTTTGATATTCTGGGAATTATACATGCATAATCAGCCTTTGATGTCTTCACGAAAGATGTAGATATTCATGTTAGGGATCTATAGAAAGTGGTTTAAAGTTAAAAAGATGCTTGTAGGTCTAGTTATGTTCAAAATACAGAAGTATGTTCATGATGCAAATCTGATAGCTATGAAATCCGAATCTTGTTTTCAATACTGGGAATTTTGTGGTATGAATTAGTTGTTGGTGTCTTCATGAAAGTTGTAGATAATTATGTTAGGAGTATTTTAGAACTGATTTCATGTTAAAATCATTTGTTTAGCTCTAAAAACGTTGAAAATACTAATATATGTACGTTTTGAAAACTCACCTGGAGGCAGTGTTGTATTTTGTGGATAAATGGTATTTCTGCTTAGAATTTGAATTTATGATCTGCATGGAAATTGTAGATATTTGAGTTAAGATTAATTTAGAATTGGTTTCATGTAAAAATCATTTTTGTAACTCCAGAAACACTGAAATTACTAACATATGTACGTTTTGAAAAACTCACCTTGAGGCAGTATGGTATTTCATGAATAAGTGATATTTCTGTTCGGAATTTGAAATTGTATTCTTCATGAAAGTTGTATACAATTATATTATTAAACTACAGAAAGTGGAATCACCTAAAAAGGAGTTGATTTGCTCATATTATGACGGTTTTACTAAGGCATGTCGCTGTTTGGAAATGCTGAAATTTACTTATGATGGTTATTATGGATAAAAATGATGCTTTCTCTATGAGTAATAATTTATTATTGAATTCTTGAGTGATTATGAATTATTATGAATGCTGTTGAGTATCATACAATTTGTATATTGTGGTAGTGAATAATTACGAATAACGAAATTAATTTATATGTACATGAATGCCTTGTGGTTATTGACATGTGTGGTTGAAACAGTAAAATCCATGATTTTGTGAATTATTATGTGTATTGTGTCCCTTGAGGACTTGTATTATCCAAGAGGTTTTGGAAATGTGGATATCATGGTATGTTAAATGATAAAGAGAATTAAAGGCATTCATGCATCATAAGCATTGGACGCACCATGGAATTTAGGGGTTCCATGATTGCCTACCCTGGTGGGGGGGTTACTCTATGATGGGTTTAAGCCCTATTTTCACAAGAACCATGGAATTGTACGGATCCATGGTTGTGCAAATTCCTACTGGTATACTTATTTGTGCAGGAGCCATGAAGATGTAGGGATTCATGGTTATGCTAATTCCTATTTGTGTATTTGAAAGCGAGGGCCATGAAGATGTAGGGATTCATGGTTATGCTAATTCCTATTTGTGTATTTGAAAGCGAGGGCCATGAAGATGTAGGGATTCATGGTTATGCTAATTCCTATGTGTGTACTTGAAAGCGAGGGCCATGAAGATGTAGGGATTCATGGTTATGCTAATTCCTACTGGTGACTCTATGAGACTTTTTACTGCAGTATTCCCACCAAACCAAATGGATCCAGCATGACATCATTTAACTAATTGAAGAATTATTAAATGGACTTGTTTGGCATATTCATCATATCATTATGAGTTGTTGATTGTGTTTGTGCAATTATATCTATTTTATATTTATTCTATATTCTGTCTCACTCTTACATTAATTTTTACAGCGAATGACACGCAGAATGCAGAGTGATGCCATGATGAATGTCTATTTGGATTATTACCTAAACTTTGATTTTATGGATTGTAATAAGTATAATATGTCATGTACCATTATTTTCTAAATCGTTTCCGCTACTTAAGTATTTTCTTGAATTTAATTATTCACGTCTAGCATGTATGATAATTTTTCCGCTGTTATTAACTGTTACATAAACTCTGAAATAAATTGATGAATTTTAAAATGATCTTTCAAAAAAGCGAAAAATTTATTCGAAAATATTAATTAACGTTTCGGGGTGTTACAAATGGCCCGTTTAATTTTTTTTTTAAATTATTTCAAATGGGTTATAATTAATTAATTAACACGTTGCATGGTGAATGGTTATGGTCTTAGTTATTTTATTTAAATACAGCCTGCGTGCTGTGCCTCTCTTCATTCTGTTGTATTTCTTTTCTCAACCCTTCACTCGTATGTAAAGCGAGTTTCTTTAAAAATCTTGTAATCTTGTTCGAGGCAACAAAGTAGAGATCTAGAAGAAAACTAGAGTGGTGACTCTAAGCACTTTTGTCTTTAAAAGGAACCAAGGAGTGGTGACTCCAAGAGGATGGTGGGTTCAAGAAGTAGGACTTCATGAAGCCTTGGCTATATAGTTCCTCGAGGTTTATTTATTTATTTATTTTATTTATTTTCTTCTAGGAAGACCATAACCATCTCACAATTTCGTTTGCATGTTTTGGGGATAATTTTATTACGTTAAAGCGTTTAACAAAGACGGTAATTTTAAAACAAATTAAAATCCCTCAAAATAATATTAAGTTATAAACGCCTTCCAATAAGTACACTCGTCAACACTAATGTCAATAAATAGTGGGTCTGCCAAAGCAGGGCACTATTATTTATATTAGTAAGACGCGATGGGATAATGGTAATATCCAAACTGTTTTATTGGGCTTTAACTTAACTAAGTTTTCAATTGGATTGAATATAACTTAGAGGCGTAAATATTGGGCTAAATATTCATAAGATGAATAATTAGTAATGGTTACTTAACCCAATGACTAAGAGTTGTATAAAGATACAATTGGAAAAAGTTTCCTACCTAAATAACCAAGTATTGGGTGATCAGCCAAAGCTGACTTAACGCTTGGCAAAATATGGATCTTAGCCCACTAGAAAATCTTCCAACGGGATTTTCTGATTCGTGGAGGGTAATTTTGTTTTGAATCGAAATAGTGGGAGACATATTTAATTTAAATGACCATAATTTAAATATGTTTTGAAAATGATACTTACTACATATTTTCTGTTTTAGATAACCATGACGTCAAACACACCTTCAAACCTTTCATTGCGATCAATCCTAGACAAAGAAAAATTGTCTAGTTCTAACTTCCTTGACTGGTATAGAAATTTAAGGATTGTCCTCAAACAAGAGAAAAAGCAGTATGTCCTGGAAGGTCCGATTCCGGAACCACCCGCGAACAATGCCTCTAAAGCTGACAAGGATGCTTACAAGAAGCATCAGGATGATGCTTTAGATGTCCAATGCCTTATGCTGGCAACCATGTCTCCTGAGCTTCAGAAGCAACATGAGCATATGGAGGCTTTCGATATGATCGAAAACCTAAGGAAACTATATCAAGGTCAAGCTGACCAAGAAAGATATAAAGTTTCTTCAGCCCTATTTAGCTGCAGACTTGAAGAGGGAGGTTCTGTAGGACCTCATGTGCTCAAAATGATTGGGTACTTGGAGAATCTAGCTAGGCTAGGATTCCCCTTCCCTCAGAAGTTGGCTACCGATCTCATTTTGAAATCATTACCTGACAGTTTTAAGCCAGTCATCATGAATTACAACATGAATGCATTGGACAAAACATTGCCAGAGCTACTTAATATGTTGAGGACTGCTGAGCCCAATATTTCTAAAGGAAAGGGCAAGGCCATAATGATGGTCAATTCTGGCAAAGGTAAAGGAAAGGGCATGTATAAAGGCAAAGGAAAGGCTATTGTAGGAAATGGCAAGAAGATTTGGAAAGGCAAGGATAAGCCAAGTACATCAGCCTTAAAACCTGTGGGCGGGGTGGCTAAGGAAGGTAAATGTCACCATTGTGGACAAAAGGGACACTGGAAGAGAAACTGTCCAAAGTACCTACAAGAGCTTAAGAAGAAGGGAAGTGAGACTTCCACTTCAGGTATTTTTGTTATAGAAATTAACATGTCAACTTCAACATCATGGGTATTAGATACTGGATGTGGATCTCACATTTGTCTTAATGTGCAGGATCTAAGAAGGAGTAGGCAGTTGATGAAGGGCGAGGTAGACCTACGCGTTGGAAATGGAGCAAGAGTTGCTGCATTAGTTGTAGGGACTTATTTTTTATCCTTGCCCTCAGGGTTAGTCCTTGAATTGGACAATTGTTATTTTGTTCCGGCAATAAGGAGAAACATTATTTCTGTTTCTTGTCTTGATAAGAAAGGGTTTTCCTTTACAATAAAGAACAATAGTTGTTCTGTTTATTTAAAAGACATGTTTTATTGTTGTGTAAATTTGAGTAATGGACTTTATGTTCTAGATCTCGAAACCCCTATCTATAACATTAATACTAAAAGGGTTAAAACAAATGATTTAAACCCAACTTATCTTTGGCATTGTCGCCTAGGACATATAAATTAGAAACGCATTTCTAAACTCCATCAAGATGGATATTTAGAATCTTTTGATTTTGAATCAATAGATACATGTGAATCTTGTTTATTAGGGAAGATGACCAAGACCCCTTTTACCGGAAAAGGTGAAAGGGCGAGTGATCTTCTTGGCTTGATACATAGTGATGTATGTGGGCCCATAGGGACAATGGCTAGGGGAGGTTTTAGTTACTTCATCACTTTTACTGATGATTTCAGTAGATATGGATTTGTGTTTCTCATGAAACATAAATCAGAATCCTTTGAAAAGTTCAAGGAGTTTAAACATGAAGTAGAGAACCAACTTGGCAAACAATTAAAGCACTTCGATCCGATCGAGGTGGTGAATATTTGAGCCTAGAGTTTGATGAATATCTTAAAGAGTGTGGGATTATATCTCAACTTACTCCCCCTGGAACACCAGAATGGAATGGGGTTTCTGAGCGGAGAAATAGAACCTTGTTGGACATGGTTCGATCAATGATGAGTCAAACTGACCTCCCTAACTCATTCTGGGGACATGCTTTGTTGACAGCAACTTTCACACTTAACCGTGTTCCATCAAAGGCTGTCATAAAGACACCATATGAGATATGGACTGGGAAACGACCTAGTATGTCCTTTCTTAAGATTTGGGGCTGTGAAGCTTATGTTAAACGCCAAAGTTCTGATAAACTTGGGCCTAAGTCAGATAAATGTCTTTTTGTGGGATACCCAAAAGAAACTAAGGGTTATTATTTTTACAATCCTACTGAGGGCAAAGTGTTTGTTGCTCGGAATGCTGTATTCTTAGAAAGGGAATTCATCTCTACAAGAATCAGTGGGAGGAAAGTAGAACTTGAAGAAATTCAAGACTCACAAGGCATTGAAGAGCCAATGGTGGAAGTGGAGCAGGACCCATAAAATGTTGTGATAACACCAGCTCCAGTAGCACAAGACTTGCGTAGATCAGGTAGAATACGTCAACAACCTGAAAGATATGGATTTCTTGTAGCTCAGGAAGGAGATGTATTCCTAATGGATCAAAATGAGCCAACATCTTATGAAGAGGCCATTGCAAGTTCAGAATCTGAGAAATGGCTAGAAGCCATGGAATCTGAAATGGACTCCATGTACACTAATCAAGTTTGGAACTTGGTTGATGCACCTGAAGGGGTAAAACCTATAGGATGCAAGTGGGTTTTCAAAAAGAAAACTGACATGGATGGTAATATAAGTACCTTTAAAGCAAGGTTGGTGGCTAAAGGTTTCAAGCAAATACATGGTATAGACTATAATGAAACTTTTTCCCCAGTTGCTATGCTAAAGTCTGTTCGGATTCTGCTTGCTATTGCTGCATACCATGATTATGAGATATGGCAAATAGATGTCAAGACTGCTTTCCTTAATGGAAATCTTCTTGAGGAAGTGTACATGACACAACCTGAAGGCTTTGTTAAGCCTGAAGCATCCAGGAAGGTGTGCAAGCTACAACGTTCTATATATGGACTTAAGCAAGCTTCCAGAAGCTGGAATCTTCATTTTGATGAAGCTGTTAAACAATTTGGCTTTACTAAAAATAAGGATGAACCTTGTGTCTACAAGAAGGTTAGTGACTGCACAATTGTTTTTCTGGTCCTGTATGTTGATGACATACTACTTATTGGAAATGACGTTCCTACTCTTCAGTCTGTGAAGAGTTGGTTGGGAAGCTGTTTTTCTATGAAAGACTTAGGTGAAGCAACCTACGTGTTAGGAATTAAGATCTATAGAGATAGATCAAGAAAACTTCTTGGCCTAAGTCAGAATACATACATAGACAAAGTGTTAAAAAGGTTTAACATGCAAGATTCCAAGAAAGGAACTTTGCCTATGGCTCATGGCATAAGCTTATCAAAAGCTCAATCTCCTTCCACTAAAGAAGAAAGAGAACGGATGAATAAGATTCCATATGCATCTGCTATTGGATCAATCATGTATGCCATGATATGTACCCGACCAGATGTCTCGTACGCTTTAAGCATGACGAGCAGATACCAGTCCGATCCCGGTGAAAGTCACTGGACTGCTGTCAAGAATATCCTAAAGTACTTAAGAAAAACTAAGGATTCATTCTTGATATATGGAGGGGAAGAAGAGCTCATTGTAAAAGGTTACAGTGATGCTAGCTTCCAAACTGATAAGGATGACTCAAGATCGCAATCTGGGTACGTGTTTTGTCTAAATGGTGGCGCTGTAAGCTGGAAGAGTTCAAAGCAAGAGACAGTTGCTGATTCTACTACAGAGTCTGAGTATATTGCTGCCTCAAATGCTGCAAAAGAGGCAGTATGGATCAAGAAATTCATAACAGAACTTGGGATTGTTCCTAGCATTGTGGACCCTATAAGTCTTTACTGTGACAATAGTGGAGCAATCGCACAAGCTAAGGAACCTAGATCACATCAACGATCCAAGCATATACTTAGGCGATTTCATCTCATTCGAGAGATCCTTGACCGAGGAGATGTAAAGATATGTAAGGTGCATACTGATGAGAATATTGCTGACCCACTCACAAAACCTCTTACACAACAAAAACATGAGGGGCACACTAGATCATTAGGCATTAGGCAAATGTCTGATTGGCTCTAGTGCAAGTGGGAGATTGTTGGTGTATGCACTATGAGCTTTTATGCTTTTTCATTTGTATCATTTTTCTACTTATCAATAGAATAAATATTTCAGTTTAAAATTGTTTTAAAACATATTTATCCTTGAAGTAATAGGTCATATAAAAAATTATTCCTAAAATATCCCTAGTTAAGTATTTACATGGGGACATGTAAATACACTGAGACTAGTGTGTGAGTGTACTGATGACCTGATCTCACAGATCATAGATATAGATGATATCGAGTCTTCACACGGGTACACATTAAGAGTAATGATGTACTGGACAGACCCACCATGAGAACGTTGCATGGATCGTTACATGATTGTCATAAACGATTCTCAATGTGATAATGGTATATGTAGTCCTTCGACCTGAAGTCACTACGATTCCTACATGAGGAGTTTATTGTTTTAATACAATTAAACGTCTTCTGTAACAAGAGGACTATAAAGGTTGTGATTAGG
Source organism: Clitoria ternatea (assembly GCA_037962975.1). Lineage (NCBI taxonomy): Eukaryota > Viridiplantae > Streptophyta > Magnoliopsida > Fabales > Fabaceae > Clitoria > Clitoria ternatea. Next base: position 23,973,819 of record CM075672.1, on the reverse strand, counting down.
CAATGAACAAATTATGCAGAGGGATGTGAGTGATGTAAATGGGATTTGTCTCTCCTATGTGACAGGAGTGATATCCATAGGCCACTTGATGGAGTAAGACTAAGAAAACGCATGGCCATGCTAGAAAGAATAAATATTAGATATTTATTCGGATCCAGTCTACTTCGGTATCAAGTAAAATAAATTGGGCCGTACAAGGATGACGCGACCATTCCTTGGGCCCAATTAGGATATCGTGACAAAAGGAATAAACGTATTAGATAATTATCACTTATAGGTTATGTTGATAATATTCGGACATAATGATGCATTGCTAGATGCCGCTCTTATTTTATATTAATAATAAAATAGTTTATTATTAATATGACCGGGTATTTTACCTATAGGGTCACACACATAGAGTAAGCCCATCAGAAAATGTTGTCTTATTTTAGTTGGACTAAAATAAAGCTATTGGGCCTAACTCATTTGGAATGAGTAAGGAGACCACTTTTAGAGAGAACAAATTAGGTCAAACCTAAGCCTATAAATAGAGCATAAGATGCTCATAGGCGGTTCACTCAAGTGAGACACAAATTCGCAAAAATTGCAAGAGCTACACGCCGTCAAACTAGCAGTTGGCAGGTGTTGCGATTCTGGTGGGAGTGCTCGTGTGGACTCCTAAAGGACGAGGCTACGACTGCTTCGGAGTTCTTCAAGAGGTAACCTAAAATAATTTCAAAATTGTTTTGTGCTTTGAAACACGGAACCTTGCAAATCCTATGGAATCCCTTTTATTTTTCCGCTGCTCATGCTTAGGGATTCCTAACACCATGATGACCTCCGTAATAAGAATCGTGGCAGTGCCACAAGAGCCTTTCCTGCTGGGATTCAGGCACACAGCGCCTGATTACTCCATCTATGCCTATTTTAAACAAAAATGGATCATCCCATAGAAAAGCCTTACTATCATGAAAGAATTTTTTTCTCATTTGGGATGTCCAACCATCAGGTACCACTGAGGCACTTTTAAAGTTTGCCATGTCAGCGTACCATGGCCCAGTTATAATGGCCATCAACGTTTCGTCTGGAAATTCCTCTTTTATTAAGACAGAATCCGACTCAACTTCCTGACGAGACAATTGGTCTGCAACTGAGTTCTCTACTCCTTTTTTGTCTCGTATTTCTAAGTCAAACTCTTGGAGTAACAGAACACACCTAATTAGTCTCGGTTTAGACTCTTTTTTAGCTAGTAAATACTTGATTGCCGAGTGGTCTGTATATACGATGACTTTGGCACCAATCAAGTATGCACGAAATTTATCAAATGCATACACCACAGCAAGCATTTCTTTTTCAGTCGTGGTGTAATGTATTTGATTTTCATTTAACACTTTACTAGCATAATAGATCACATGAGTTAATTTCTCTCTTTTCTGACCCAGCACAGCTCCGATTGCAAAGTCACTTGCATCACACATCAATTCAAACGGTAAAGACCAGTCGGGTGATGCAAGGATCGGAGCTGAAGTCAAACTTTGTTTCAATTTTTCAAATGCCTTGACACAGTTTTCATTAAATGCAAACACCTGATCTTTCACAAGCAAGTCAGTCAAAGGCTTAGCTATTTTTGAAAAATCTTTTATGAACCTTCTATAGAACCTAGCACATCCTAGAAAACTCCTTACTCCTTTCACGTTGATCGGAGGAGGAAGTTTTTCAATAGTTTCAATTTTTGCTCGGTCCACCTGCATGCCCTCAGCAGAGATCCTATGGCCAAGGACTATCCCTTCCTTAACCATAAAATGGTATTTCTCCCAGTTAAGAACGAGATTGGTCTCTTGACATCTCATCAGCACCTTAGCTAAGTTGCTGAGGCATGTGTCAAAATTGCTCCCAAATACCGAGAAGTCATCCATGAATACTTCAATAAATTTTTCCACCATATCCCCAAAAATTGCCAGCATGCACCTTTGGAAGGTTGCTGGAGCGTTGCACAAGCCGAACGGCATGCGCCTGTATGCAAAAATTCCATAGGGACATGTGAAGGCAGTCTTTTCTTGATCCTTCGGGTCGACCACAATTTGGTTATAACCCGAGTACCCATCAAGAAAACAATAGTACTCATGTCCTGATAACCTCTCAAGCATTTGATCAACAAACGGAAGGGGGAAATGGTCTTTCCGAGTAGAGTTATTCAGCCTTCTGTAATCAATGCACATCATCCAGCCTGTAGTTGGCCAAGTGGCAATGATTTCACCCTGGTCATTTCTTACAGTCGTCATTCCTCCCTTCTTGGGCACCACTTGGACTGGGCTAATCCAAGTGCTGTCCGAGATCGGGTAAATGATTCCCGCATCAAGGAGCTTGACCACTTCCTTTCTCACTGCTTCCTTCATAATGGGGTTCAGTCTGCGTTGTGGCTATACAACAGGGGAATAGTCATCCTCCATCAGGATTTTATGCATACAAAAGGATGGACTGATTCCCTTCAAGTCAGAAATGTTCCAGCCAATGGCAGATTCATGAGCCTTTAATACCCCAACTAGTTTATTCTCATCCTCTTCTTTTAAGTCGGCATTAATAATGACAGGATGAGTGTCATTTCCTCTCAGGAAAACATATTTCAGATGAGAAGGTAAAGGTTTTAAATCACATTTTTCTTCCGAAAATTCCTTTCCTTTCTCAGTTTCAGTATTTTCCAAATCATTTTTATTTTTGAAATCACCTACTTCTAAAACTTCCAGTAGGTCTAGTATTTCCGAGTGAGAATCAATTGACTCGGTCTCAGAGTCAAAGTCATCCTCTAAAAAAGTTTGTAGAGCCTCTTCCTTAGTTTTTAGCAGTAAGGGAGTCTGGTAATTTTCAACCTCTTCAATCATTAGGCAATCCATCCGTTCAGTCGGATGTTTCATGGAATTGAAGACATTAAAAATTACTTGCTCCTCCTGAACTCTCAGCATGAGTTCACCTTTTTCCACATCAATCAACGCTCTGCCAGTAGCTAGGAAGGGTCTACCTAAGATCAAAGGGATCTCTCGGTCAGCTTCCATATCCAACACTATGAAGTCTGCTGGAAAGATAAATTTATCTACTTTTACTAACAAGTCTTCCAGCATCCCTTGGGGATATTTAATGGACCTGTCAGCCAACTGCAAGGACATGCGAGTCGGTTGCAAGTCATTAATTCCCAGTTTTTTCATCAAAGATAGAGGCATCAGATTTATACTGGCTCCTAGATCACAGAGAGCACTTCCTACATGAATATCCCCTATTGCACATGGTATTGTGAAAGATCCAGGATCCTCTAGCTTTTGGGGAAGTTTCTTTTGAATGATTGCGCTACACTCTTGAGTGAGAGTAATCATTTCATCCCCCCTAAGCTTCCTCTTCTTAGACAATAGCTCTTTTAAAAATTTTGCATAAGAAGGCATCTCCTACAATGCCTCAGCAAAAGGGATATTAATGTGAAGTTTCTTGAAGACCTCTAAGAACCTAGCAAACTTCTACTCCTCTATTTGCTTTTTAAACCTGTGCAGAAATGGAGCATTTCTCAGTTTTTCAGGAGTCAGCTTAGAAGCTTCCTCCAGAATCAGATCAACCTTTTTCTTTTTCTTTTGATGGACTTTATTTTCTTTTTCTTTTTCTGATTCATTTTTATTTTCTACTTCATCTTTATTGTCCTGCTCGGTTTCTTGTATTATTTCTTTTTCTTTTTCTGAACTTATTTCTTGACCCGGAGATGGAGAAATAATTTTTCCACTCCTAGTAATTATGGCCTTGCAATGTTCCCTTGGATTTACCTCGGTGTCTCCAGGGAAATTGCCTGCTTGCCTCTCAGCTAATTGTTTAGAAAGCTGTCCTACTTGATTTTCTAAATTTCTTATGGATGCTTCCTGATTCTTAAAACTGGCCTGAGTGGCCTGGATAAACTGAGAAAGTACATTCTCGAGTTCGGATTTTTCTTTAACAGAAGGGTGAGAAGGTTGTTGTGGTCTATTTGTGGGTTGACTCGGTGGGATATTCTGATTCAAATGTGGACCTTTCTGCCAGGAAAAATTGGGGTGGCTCCTGTAATTAGGATTGAAGGAATTAGAAGGATAATTCCTTTGATACTGTTACTGCCCCATATAATTCACTTGCTCGGAAGGCACAACTGGATCACACATTCCATTTTCATGGTCTCCACCACAAAAGTCACAACTGATCATAGAAACTTGACTCGGCTTTTGGAGTTCTGAAATCTGAATGCTTAATTTTTCCAAAGCCTGAGTCATTAATTTGCTCTGAGCCAGATAGGCATCTTGTGCTTCTAATTCTAATATTCCTCTCCTAGGGACTTGGTTCCTCTCACTAATCAGGCATTCATTAGAAGCCATCACATCAATCAGCTCTATAGCTTCTTCTACCATTTTAGTTGTTAATGAGCCTCCAGCCGAGGCATCAATCAAGACTCTAGTGGCTGGCCTGACACCATTATAGAAAATAGTCACTTGCTGTACATCAGAAATCTGATGATGAGGACATCTCCTCAGACTTTCTTTATACCTATCCCATGCTTCCATCAAGGACTCACCTTCTCTTTGCTGGAAACATGTAATTTCATTGCGCAGTTTTGCATATTTAGAAGGAGGGAAGTATTTAATCAAAAATTTCCTTTGCAAATCCTCCCAGGTGGAGATACTGCCTCTCGGTTGACTCTGCAACCAGGCTTTTGCTCGGTCCCTTAGAGAAAATGGAAACAACCTTAGTCGGATTGCTTCTTCAGGGACCCCATTCATTTTTACGGTATCACAAATTTGGAGGAAGGTTGCTAAATGCAAATTTGGATCCTCAACCTCACTTCCTCTGAATTGTTCATTTCTTACCAGCTGCAGTAAAGCTGGTTTTAGTTCAAAATTGTTAGCTGCAATCGGTGGCCTAAGGATGCTAGCTTGCGATCCTTCTTCATTCGGCCTGGAGTAGTCACCTAGTGTAACTCTCCTCTGTTCCATTTCTTTTTCTTCTTTTTGCTTTTTCTCTTTTCTTAATCTACGTTCTAATAAATCGATGTCAGGATCAAAGAAGAAAGGTTCTCCTCTGCTCCTTGACTGCATACAACAATTGTTAACACAACAAAGCAACTCACAGCGACGACTACACAAAACAATAACTACTAAAAAAAATACGTATTGACTGCAAATAGAAACAAAAAGCAAATGGTTCAGTCTAGTACCGGTCCAAGGATTGTTGATATTACTCAACAATCCCCGGCAACGGCGCCATTAACTTGATGCTGAAATCCTGAGCCATTAATTTGGTGTAAAAATCTTAGTAAAATAAAATGTGACTCTCGGATTTACACTTTGGCAAGTGCACCAGTCGTTAAAATTGTAGTGTATTTGATCGTCCCACAGGGATTGTGGTAAGTACCTCAATCTAGGACTAGTACAAGCTGAACCAACAGAAAATACATGAAGTTCATTCGGTTTTTATGGTTTTAGTGTTTTATAGTTGTTTTTGTATTTTCAGAAATAGAGTTAAAGTGAAATGAGGAAAGTGATTAATAGAAAACAGGTCAGGATTGCTTCTACTCACAATTTCCTCAAGAAACATGCAATTAAGTATAATCGAACTTCACAATCTAGAGGACAATCCGCTTGTGGTTATTCCCTAATTCCTTAGGTGAAAAACACTAATCCTTAAGCAATGAACCTTAATTCCTTAAGTGCTCGATTAACCTAAGAATCTAATGTGAAATTGGAGGTTGAACTCTAACTATTCACCTAAATTGATTAGGCCTGAACTAGTTAGAAAGCTGGAAGTTACCTAAGCTTCAGCCATGATTCCTCACTGGTGAAGTTCTTCATCAGTTCTGGATTTGTCAATCCAGCGATTCTGCTCCACTCCTTAGCTTGTTCACCTCAAGATCTAGAAGTCGATCTACTTGCTCATAGCTTCAAGACTCCATTGTTCACCTTCGCAATCCCAACCTTAGGGATTTAGAACTCCATAGACTTCAGTTCCATCGAAGGATTGTGGAACGTCATGGAGGAGAGAGTTTAGAGAGATGAAAATGTAGTGAGAGAGTATTCGAAGTTTAGAATGAAAAAGAATGTGTTTTATGTATTCTCTGTCTCCACCCCTTTTTTATAGAGTATGTACATGAATATATATATAGGCATCTTAACTAAACTAACTAACTTAACTAATAACTTAGAGAACTTAAGTTAACGACTAAAACTAATTACACAGTTTACAGAGTAACCAACTAATTACAGCTCATCTCTTAACAGGATCCAGCTCAGCCTTAGCTAATTTACAGCGCAGCACCAGCTAATTGACAGTTCACTACTTAAGTTACTAAGGTTGCAGCAGTTGGAGAAGAAGGCAATGGAAGCGGAAACAGTATTGCACCAGGTGTATGTTGTTGGAGGGAAGAAACAGGGTTTAAGTTACTGCTTTTTCGCTTCAGCTGCTGGGTTTTCGCTTGAGCGGATTAAACTCTCGCTTGGGCGAGTTTGGGAATTGTAATACAGTGTTGCTTGGTCGCTTAAGCGTTATGGCGAAGCTTGGGCGAATTGGAAATATGTAATACAGAATGGCTTTCTCGCTCAAGCGTGATTGCTTCGCTTGAGCTAATTTTTATCCTTCGCTTTAGTGAATTTAACTCTCGCTTGAGCGAGTTGATTATTTAATCAGTATTCTGCAGTTGGCGTTTGGGTTCTTCATGCAATATTCCGAGTCCTTGTCCTCTTTCGGAGTCGGTGTCTTTGGAGTCTTCTTAAGTTAGCTTACTTGAAGTCTCGCTTAGTCAGTATTTGGGCTCTTTTCAGTCGGATTCAAGAAGTCTCACTCGGATTTATCAATTTCTGCTCAGATTTGTAGGATTTCACTCAGAATTTTCTTCTTATCTTGAGTCCGCCCTGTTCCTGCACTAATAAACAGCTACTTGCCTAGCAATTATACGCTGGCTGCTTAGTGAATTTATAAATACTTCAAAATTCCTTATCTAATTAATATTTTCAATCAGTTTCATACATAAATAGCATACTTTTGAAATAAGTAATTAAAACATGAATTATTAACAAATTATTAAATAATAATATCAAAACTAGACAATACTTAGTAATTTATGTTAAATAAACAGTGGAATAATTAAGTCTTTTCAAGACTTATCATTTAGCTCATGCGAATACTGCCCGTATTCCAAGAGACTTCCAGGGTTAATCTTTTGGTCCTAAATTTTTGAGGCTAGAGAAAACTATGATCCATCATCCACCAAAGCCTCTTCTATACATCATCCTATTTTTAAATACCTCCAGAGGTTAATGGCCCGTTCCATCTTTAGGCGATTAGGCAATTCGGGTACCATTCGGGCTGCTGATTTATACTTTCTTTATGCCATGATCCATCCAATACCGATCCACTCAACTAAATGGCTTTTTAGCCAATTTACTCGAGTGGGTCGAGCCACCTCTGGTAGGATAGTTATAGCCGGGTATATCAACCCACTTGCCCGCTATGTTGGCATTGACTTAGATTAGGATACCCTGTTATGTCAACCTAAACGGGTAGACATGGATAAAATGATTAACATGGGTATGATAGTACTGCAACGGGGTACTTATAGTTTAATTATTCCTGGATTTTCTACACCTCACCCCTTGCCTGACCCCAGCTTTAGTAGCCTAGAGGGGAATAGTACTTTTCTATTTACAGATCCAGGTGATGCTAAGGAGGACCATGTGGATACTGATATGCCACATTCCCCGGAGCACTTTGTTAGCCCATCCCAATCCACTTCAGGCTCCAGTTTCTCCCTGGAGTGTATGTACTCTCTGATGGAAGGCATGAGCAGTCGTATGGACTCCATGTCCCTATAGATGGAGTCCATGTCTAAAGAGCAAGAGAGGCAAGGAGCCCAACTCACCCATATCTCCCATAGAGTTGATGCCATGTACGATTGGCACTCCCAGCAGGGCCACTTCCCATATCTTTCTCCATGATAGGTATCAATTGAATTTTTGTGTCCTTTCATCCCTGGTTCCTCAATTACGGGCCTCTTTGGTCCCCTTGATATGGACATTGGGGACAATGTCCAATTTTAGTTTGGGGTGATGGGTACACAAAAGTTCAACTTGTTTTTAGTTTATCCTTTTTTATTTTTGTTCATCTTTATTTCCTAGTTCATTTGCATGATTGTATGTTTATGTTCTAGTTCATTTGCATGATTGTATGTTTATGTTCTAGTTTATTTGCATGATTGTATATTTATGTTCTAGTTCATTTGCATGATTGTATGTCTACTCATATGCCTTAGGCTAGCATTGATTGTTGACTACAGTTATTGTTATCTGTATGACATGTGATGTAGATTAGTTAGATCTTAAGCATTGTTTGGGTGAACGTAAAAAAAAATTTAAATAAAAAATCAATTAAATAACATAAAAAAAGGTTTTTGATTGCTATTGCTTCCAGAACAATCATTCTTTATGATGCTATGTTTTCTTTGATTAAACTAAGTGACCATTATGAGCTTTTGAGCCAATAGGGTACTCAGTACAGATAATTTTACTTACCCATGTTTCTTACTTTGGGTGGTTCACACATTTGATGGCACTCTAGAACTTGGCTTTTGATCAATTCAAAATAGTTTGTGAATGCATGCTTGATATGAAAAAGGCAAATTAGGTTTTACTTGTAACATCCCAATTTTAATAATAAGGAACCGGGCAAAATAAAAGCCATTTAAAATGACAAGTCAGAAGAGGAAATCTGTTCACTAATTACCCTTAACTTAATTAACTAAAAAGGTGTGAGGTAATTAGCGTTAGAAGATGCTGATGGGACAGGGTGGCGTGGGCAGGACTGCTGCTTCACGTTTCCCTATCCCACCATCCTGTTCTTCGTGCGTGTGTTTATATTGGGTGATGGCCCCTTGCCCTTCACTCTCGAGAACTCTCTCTACAAACTCCCTCTTCTCTCTTTTTCTTATTCTCTTCTTCCCTTTTTCTTCTCCCTCTCTGCTCTCTACTCCATTCCCTGTTCGAAAGCCAAGTGACGGTGCGGCAGAGAAGTCAAGCTCCCTCATACGGGTGGAGGATGAGCGTCGAAGTAGAAGAATCTCTCAGAGTCTCGCAGTTGGTAGAGGGAGTACCGTACATATTAAATGCATGGGTTACGAACGAGTTTGGAAGACATTGATAATTGTGGAACTGTATTCTGTTGTATAATATGCTTGCGTGTAGAATATCCGAGTACATGACAAGTGAGAGTGAGTGTTGCATGTTGCCATCGTCCTTGAGGATGCATATGTTACCATAGAACCCGATTGCATGATTGTGTTGTGTTGATGAGAATGCTTTATTGGATCTGTTTATGTTATAGGAATGTATGCGTTGATTGAGTCCTGACACTGTCATATACCATTTTCATGTTGTGTTACGGTTGATTGGAATGCTTGAGTGAACCTGTTAATCTTCATGTAAATGCATGTATTGATTAAGTTCTGATACTGCTGTGAACAGAGTGCATGTTAAACTCGAGTTGATGAAAATGCTCATGAAAGCTTGATATGGATTGACACCGACTGCATTAGACTCATATGCTGCTATGATGATGATTGCATGGAAGTTTGTATGTGTTAAATTAACATGCGGAGTTCTGAGAATGTGAATTACCGACTGCATGTGAAATATGTGTAATTGAATAAGAGGATGTGTGTATGAATTCAATGCTGTGTGTTGAATCCGTGTGTGGTGCACGGGATGCGTTTGTGCTGAGAGCACGTAGTGTGGGACACTACCATCGGTTATTCAGCGTGGGACGCTGCAAAATCCTTGAGTGGGACTCAAGGTAGCCCTTGAGTGGGACTCGGGCTGCCTGTGAACACCTCCGTTGGCGCTGAGAGCGTTGGTGTCACCTGTGGGTAAACGGTTGGGTACCTGTAAAACGGCCAAGCAGCTGGGAGCTGAAACGGTAGCCGAGAGCTATGTATAAAAGGCTGAGAGCCTACGTTGCAACGTTAGAACCGATTACACATGTATATGGAACCGAGTGAATAATCTGTGCATATATGGCTACTGATGTTATATGGAATTAATTATGCATGTGATGATGTTAGTGAAGTGGTGTTTACTTGTGAATAAGTACGTTATTCCATGTGCATGTGCTATAATTGCTGACTGAAACCTGCTCCGTGAATGTATAATATGTTGCTGAGGAGTTGTGAATACATTTATATCCGAGTGAGAATCGTGTATTCTGATGGATAAATGTTATGTAGAGATATTCTGATTCAAGGACCCTTAGCATTGTATCACTGATTGTGGAATGTTAATATTATTGAGTTGACGTATGTTTGTATGTATGTATGGGTATATGTTGTTGTGTGAACGTGAAGTAACTTGAATCGGTATCTATCATTTAAAATTTAAGATGCTCACCCCTGCAGTGGCAATTTTTCAGTGAATGTCTCTCGGGATGAGGATCAGAGGTAGAGTTGGAATGCCGGATGAAGTGCTGATGCACTATGGAGGCTTTATGACTGTGTAAATGTCATATATAATGTTTTAAGTTAAGCCTTGGCCGGCTCATGTCTGATGTTAGTGTTTTGAACAAGCAGAGTCCTATGGGATAGAAAGAGAATGATAACATGTTTGTAAACATCAATATACACTCTTATATATATAGCTACGTGTATGTCATGCTGCATGTTTATCTCATTCCGTGTATGATGATTGAGTAGCATATTCATATTCATGCTCTGTTGGGTGCGTAGGGATAGTATGACTTAGTATGAAGGAAGCCATGAAACTCTTAAGAGAGGTTTAAATTAGCAGGAGAGCTTGGGCCGAAAGGGCTATATCGCCGAGTGAGAAACGAGCAAATCCCCGAGTGATCATGAGAGCGGTCATTACCGAGTGGAAATTAAGTAAAACCTGAGTGAGGAAGAGTTCGTATTCCCAAGTGAAAACCCTGAGCGATCCTCTCCTAAAAAAGAAGTTAGTATAGTGGGTTAGAATGGAATGGATTCCGAGTGTAAGATATTTATAATCCGAGTGAGTTAGATGTCATTTTCCGAGGGAATGAATGAAGGATGACTCTGGGTCCGAGCGTCTGCTTAGCCGAGTGTGGCTCCCCACTCCAGCAGGAAGGATACTCGCTCCAGCGAGTGCGGTTTTGAGAAGGCTTGTGATGGCCTCGTTTAGGCGGAGTCATACCTCGCCCGAGCGACTAGGACGGTTCGCCCAAGCGTGTGGGATCGCGCTGAAGCGAGCAGATGTTAATGTGGAACTCTGCCCAATTACCTCCCTCTTCCGTTGTTTCATTATCATGTCTCGCTCGGCGGTGTTGGACCCCGCTTGAGCGAATGGACGTTATGGTGGAATTCACCCAGGCGTTGTCATGCTTCATTGAACTGGGCGGAGTTGGTTCATAATCCGTTCCTTCCACAGGTAGCCATGCATGTGTGTGTTCCTTAACCCTCCCTTGCCTTCCTCTTCTCTTCTATGCCAACTGACCCGTGGTTGTTTTGTGAAAAATTTTTATGTGTTTGGGTGAATTAATTATTAAACAAGGTTAATTAATAATTAAAAATAAGGGTGTTACATTACTTCTTTAACCTCAGAATTTGTTAAATGTATTATCCACCAGTTGCTTATTTTGGGCCATGAAAAGAAATGTTCTTTCAAAGCCTTTGGTATAATGTTTCTCATTAATATATATAGGAGGAAAAGAGATAAGGTAAACTAAAGGAGGTTTGAGAGAAAAATTATGATGGTTTGGGGTTTGATATTCAAAAGTAAAATAGAAAAAGAAAAAAGAAAAAAAGAGTTGAGTTTGGAAAATGAAAATGAAAAATACATGAACCATACTCCTTATAGTTTGAATTTACAAAGAGTTATTGACTTGGGGTTTGGGGTTTGCCTCCTTATGCCATTACTCCTCATATTTTATTAACCCTTTGTAATTTTCTTTTCTTGGTTTCCATTCCCATGCTATAAACCCCCTGGCCAAGCTACAATCACATGAAAGACCTTTTGACTAATGTATGTTTTCCTGATAACTGTGGAGTTTGTGGTTATTTGCCAAGCTTATGGTAGTGTTTATAATGTAGTGATTTGAGTGATTGAAACACAAACACTGAGTGAACAGTAAGAAAGAGTACCTTTAGTCAAATCTCAGTTTACATAGTTTGATTGGTTGTTGTGGTGTATTCGGTTAGTTTATGCAATCAACAAAAAAATAAATTTTTTTTTGGAAAATAATAACTTATAAACACATAAATAAACACAAGGTTCCTCAAGTTTGTTTGGGTCTGCCAATTTATCATTTTATGTTGTATGGATACAGTGATTGCTTGAGGACAAGCAATGCTTTAGTTTGGAGTATTATGATAGGAGTTTAGTTTGCATTAGTTTTAGGGTCCATTTAGTTTTAATTTTGGTTTATTTTCACCTTACTTTTCCCTAATTGCCATGGTTATTCTTCTACTTCCACACATGTTACTTGGGTAGTTATTTTTGAAGAAACCTTCATTGAATAAGTCTACTAGTAAAAGGATTTAGAAGATTTTGAATGGAATGATGCAACTGAGAAGAGTTTGAGCTTGTCGAAGACCTAAGATTAAAGTTAGGCCAACAATGGAAGAAGAATGTACCAAAGGAAGTGCTCCAGAACCTAAAAACACCCTAAAATTGCATGTTTGCCAAGACACAGAAATCCACTACAAGTGGGAATTCCCACTGGCCACGGAATACACTGGGAGAAGAAGAGAAATTGGGTCAGAGAAAACCACTGCCAGTGGAAAAAAACACTGGCAATGGATTACATTGCTAAAAAACCCACTGGCCGTGGATTTTCCAACTGCCAGTGGTTTCTGCCCAATTTTCTTAATTAAATTCGGTTGGGTGTAACACAGTGCGATCCACTGCCAGTGGATTTCACACGCTGTAGTAGTTACTTTCAGTTTTCGCCAAATTTTAAATAGAGAGAATGGGCAAAAACAGGAGGATAGATAGAGAATAGACACAAGACAATTTTTAGGTGAAAAATTGAGGATTCTTCTTGAAGATCTTGAGAAAGGAAACAAGAAGAAAGATCAAGGGTTCAAGCTTGGGGCAAAAGATTAGAAGATTAGTGAAAACTCTTCTTCTACCTTTAATCCTTTGTTTTTCTAATCTTTATTTTCTGAATGATGGGATAAACTCTTATAACTAGTGGATTTGTAACCTCTTCCATGAGGAACTAATTTCCTATTCTTGGGATTTTGGGGAAAATATGTGTGTATCAAATTAGGTTACTCTAATTTTCTTTTGTTATTGGATTTCTATTTTCTATTCAATTTCATGAGACCTTAATGCTTCTAATGGCTTAGAAATAAGGTTAGATGAATTTAAACAATATGGATGATTGAGAGATTGGCATATCGTTAGAACGCATGAAATTGAACCTAGGGATTTGGGTTACGAAAGTAAGCAAAGCTCTTTGAGGAATAATGGGATTTTCATAGAGCCTAAAGGACATAATTAACAAATTAAACGCGGTTCTTTGATAATTAGTACGTTAGTGAGGTTTCGAGAGGAATTCACTAATTAGCTAAGGAAATCCGCCTTAGGAACAAAAATTGAATAACAAAGAAAAGGGATAACTTTAGATTTGGTACATTGTATATGAACCTACTGATTCCTAAGAGCCTTTTTCATCTTGATTTTAAAAGAGGTATTTCGATTTGAGTTTTCTACCAATAGTCTTAGTTCTTGGTTAATTTTACTGCACCTTTTTCTTTGAAACAAATTGTCTAGACAATTAAATCACTGTGAGCTGGTACTTAGGCACAATCCTTGTGGGAATGATAACTTTTTATTATGCGATACCCCGTACGCTTGTGGTTGGCTATTAAGTTTTTGGCGCCGTTGTCGGGATTGTGTTTCCCTCAATATTGGCTAAGCGGTGTTTTTGATTAGACTAGATTTATTTTATTTCATTTTATTTTATTTTTCTACATAATTTTTCTATTTTTGGTTTTTATTTTTCTGCAGAATTACACTTGGGTTTCATTGTGTTTTTGTGGATTGTGCAAGTCAATTTATGCGAAGGAGTCATAATTTTGAGCACATTTTTGATCCAGAAATTAAAAGGACCCTCCGTAAAATCAGAGCACTTCGGAAGCACCTTGAACAAAGCAAGCAATAAGCTTCGAGTTCAAATACCGAAGAGTCAATGGACAATCCTGATAACCGAGCCCTTCATGATTTTGCAGCACCCAATGCAATGGGTAGAAGGCCTAGCATCACAAGGCCAACCATTAAGGCTAACAACTTTGAATTGAAGCCCTCCTTGCTCTCAATGGTTCAACAAAACCAATTTGGAGGTTTACCATCCGAGGATCCAAATCTGCACCTCCAAATTTTCCTTGACTACTGTGATACACTCAAGGTGAATGGCGTCTCAAGTGATACAATTCGGCTATGGCTTTTCCCATTCTCTTTAAGGGATAAGGCTAGAGCTTGGTTGTCTTCACTTCTGGAAAGGTCGATTACAACTTGGGAGCAGTTGTCGAATACTTTTCTCAACAAGTACTACCCATGCAGCAAAACGGACCAACTCTAAAAGTAAATCATCACGTTCATATAGAAAGATGATGAAACTTTGTATGATGCTTGGGAAAGGTACAAGGAAATGCTCAGAGAATGCCCACACCATGGAGTAGAGCGGCGGTTAACAGTCCACATCTTCTATAATGGTTTGACCCTGAACCAAAGGGTTACATTAGATGTCGTAGCTGGCGGTGCTTTTATGAGTAAGAATATAGAGGAGGGGTACAATCTTATAGAAGAAGTGGCACAACACACCTACCAATGGTCATCTGAAAGGAGTTTGCCATCAAAAACTCCAGGTAAGTATTCTTTAGATGTTATTTCCCTTCTTAATGCTAAGGTAGAAGCACTGTCTGTTAAATTTGATAAGTTAGGAACAGATGCTTCTAATATGGTGTGTGAATTGTGTGGGGTTATAGGTCATAGCACAACAGGTTGTCAACTTGGTGTATCCCAAGGCTCCGAGGCCGAAATACAACAAGTGGATGCTATTGGGAGCTATGGTGGAAATTTTGGGAATAATTATAGACAATAAGGCCCACCAGGATTCCAATATAGACCTCCACCATTCCAAGGAGATCAAGGTACCTAGAATAACTTCAGGTCACAACAAGGACCCTATGTTCCATAAAAATCAAAATTGGCATCCTTGATGGAGACATTTGTGACCACCTAAATTAAGCAAAATGATGAATTCTCTGATGCTATCAAGTTAACCTCCAAGGTGGACTCTCTTACCACTCATAACCAGATGCTGGAGAATCAAATTGCTCAATAAGCCTCATCTTCAACAAGAATGCCAGGAACTTTTCCTGGAAAGCCCAAAACAGGACTATCCAATCACACTATAGTTATCACTCTTAGGAGTGGTACATAATATAATGATCTGGTTGGGATGAGTGAAAGGGAGGCCAAGAAAGAGAAGAAAGGGGAAGAGTCTCCTTTTCATCCGGTAATAGAGGAGGAAAAATAGAGTGAAAAGAAGGAGGAAGTGAAACCTTATCAGCCTCCCATCCTATTCTCTCAGCGCTTGGCTAAGGCCAAGTTGGATAAACAGTTCAGTAAGTTCCTTGAGGTTCTTAAAAAACTATACATTAATGTTCCTTTCATTGATGCTTTGCAGTAGATGCCCACTTATGCAAAGTTCTTGAAGGACATTTTGTCCAATAAAAGGAAATTAAAGGAGGATGGAACCGTAGGACTTAGTGAGGAGTGCAGTGCGCTGATCCAAAAGAAGCTACCACCCTTGTGTGATTGGTAACATGGCCGTTGATAGAGCCCTATGTGACTTAGAAGCTAGCATTAGCTTAATGCCATTGTCAACTGCTGAGAAATTGGGATTGGTTGAACTTAAACCGACTAGGATGCCAATGAAATTAGCGGATAGATCTGTTAAATATCCTATAGGTATTTTAGAAGATGTGCCTATTAAAGTAGGTAAATTTTTCATTCCTGCTGACTTTGTTGTTTTGGAAATGGATGAGGATTCTATGATCCCTATTATTCTAGGCAGGCCATTTTTGGCAACCACGGGTGCGGTAATAGATGTTAAAAATGGAAAATTATCTCTAACTGATGGGGACCAAAAGGTTGATTTTAACTTGAAAAATGTTTTAAAGAAACCTTTAACGATGATGTTTGTTGTAACACCCTAAATTTTAAAATAAAGGATTAATTAAGGAGATAAATATTAAATGATTATAGTTGGATTATTTAATGTTCCAAAATATTGGGAGTAAATAAATTAAGATTTTGGGAACTATTTATAATTTATTGGAATCAGATAAGCTTAAAATGAGCCCGGTTGAAATATGGGTGTCGGTCCAAGTAACTCCGATTGGGATGATATTGGTCAAGGCTATTAAGGATATTATTTGGAATCCAAATATGTATTCAAAATATTTTTTGGATAAAGTATTAAGCCCGAACAATGATCTTGTTTGTCATAAAATGATGAATCTTTAAAGAGGGGTTAAAAATAAAGCCAAATAGCCCACTTTTCATTTCTTATTCCTGTTAGCTTTTTGGTTCCTCTTAACAAACATCTTGCTTCTTTTTCTTCTCTATTCTTCTCCTTCATTTCCTCTTCTACTTCTCTTCAAAAACCCAAAGCAAAAGGGTGGTGACTCTCTTCTCCTCTCCCATTTCCGTTCTTGAAGGATCTTGGAAGAGATTGGAGCTTGAAGTCTCACCCTACTTTTTCCTTATTTTTGTGTGGCTCCACTTCCCTTTAGAAAACCCACTCCCTTCTTCTCTTAAGGTAAACTCTTGCTATTTCTCAAGAGTATGAACTATGGGTTTTTGGGTTTTGATGTTAGGAAAGTGATTTAATGAGTGTTGTTGGGTTTTAGAGAAACCTAACCCTATGATTTGGGGGAAATGCAAAATATGAGTAGAGAAGCATTTATTGTGTTAGATAATTGTTATTGGTGAGGTGAAATGGCGTTATTAATGGTGAATGGCCATTAATGAAGCTTAATGGTTGTTGGGAACCATTAATATGGGAACCCATTAATGTGTTTGACATTAAAAGTGCATAATAATAAATGTAGGTGCCTAACCCATAGTGGTTATGGTGGAATAAATAAAATAAATGGGACTTGAGAGTTAAGATGCTAGAAGACACCAAGTAAATAAATATGAACATTAAACTGAGGTGGTTGAATAGAAAATAATTGTGTGATATATTGTGATGTAGGAAATAACCCCAGTGACGAGGTGGAATCCTTGGACCATGTTGATTACTACTTCTCTTAAGGTAGGAGGGGGTCACTATTCTAAATGCATGATTTCATCCATTGATGATGTAAAAATATGTGTATATGATTGTTCTCAATGATTGCTTGTGTGGACGATGTAATGATTTCATGATTTAAGTGTATTTAGAATGACTGATGTTATGTACCATGTATTTGGGATGATGAATATGATATTAAACTGGTCTGAGTCGGAGTCAACGATACGGTGTGCACCAGCCACGAGAGTCAAAGGATGACTAAGGTTTTATACCGATGCTGTATGTATCCGGTATGATTATCCGGTATCCCAGTGAGAGAAGACCAGTCTTGATGTTCTAGAGATCCCTCACACCGGCCTTACAGGTTGATGTGGGAGACAAGTGTGGCTTAAGAGATGGAGAATGCATCTTTCGATGGGGATGTCCCCTACACCAGTAATGGGGATGAGCGCTATTACCTAAGCCACTTATGATTATCCTTCATGTCTCTGATATAGAGAACGGATTCCATCTGATATGCGAGGTGTTAACACAGACACACCGGTATAGGGAGATCGCCTATACGGTCTTATCAGTCTAAAGTTTTACCTACTGAGTCAGTATTGAACATCAAACGGATGAAGTGATATCTGTACTTTGGTACCGGTATCAAGACCGAATCTGATATTATGTTGTATATGTTGATGAAATATGTCATGATGGTTTGAGACCATGTTTTGAATTGAAATCAATGATGTGAAATATCCCAATTATGTATATGTAAATTGATAAATGTGATTGCCACTAATTACCGATGTGTGTGAGTTCCAACGAGAATTGGTAAAGATTAAGAATACTGAAATCCACTAAGTGGTAGTAGTAAATAGACGATTGATTGAGTGGCATTTAGGATGCACACTGTGAGAGTGCATTGATTGGCATTTGCATCCATGGCATATCATTCGTTGCTTATATGGAATGTTAGGGGTTCCAATAGGCAGGCTCAGTGGGAGGGCGACCTAGTGCACGGGCATACTGTTATTGTTCCCTAGTGATTCGGGGAATCACGAAGCTGCCCTTAGTTCGGTGGCGAGGCACCCTATGTGGCAGCCCCTGTTGGAGGGCGGCTCTATGATGAGCAGTTTACCTCGGTGTTCGACGGGGCACGGCTCCCATGATGTGTGTTCAGGGAAGACCTGTAGCACTCTTGCAAGTAAGGCCATAATGTTGATCCGCAAGTCACGGGGTGACTAGTGCTACAGATAGGCGAGAGCGGTTTGGTACCAGTAAAAGTATGATGTTGTAAGCATGCATGAATTGAGATATATATGTACACATTTTACTACTGTAGTAGGGGCATAGTAGCACACCTATACTTGTCCCACATTTGATATGTTGTTGTGTCCCACAGTCGGATCCGCATTTGATAATAATTCCTTTGTGCATATGCATTAGCTTTAAGAGCATTTGCATATAGCTGGAGATATGCCTAGTTGCTAGCCCGTGGTGGCGATGGATGATTGTTAAATAGAGGGAAAGTAAGCCGAGGTACTAACATTAAAAGTGTGATGATTATTGAGAATGTTAGGGATCTATTATATATGATATTGCCTTGTGAAAATACTTAATTGGACATGTATTGTGTTGAGATGGAATAATGTATCATGTGTGTGAAGCTTGTGATGTTTTCTTGAAAAATGAATATAATGCACATATGTATAAATATCATCATAATGTATGACTTTGATACATTTAGATTATGTTACTCACCTCTTAGTTGCCATTTTTAAGCTTGATGTAGGTGTGATGTAAAACCCTACTCTTTTGGAGGTCGAGGATTGGTAAAGGTAAATGTGGAAGGAATGTGGGTGAGCCTTGACTGGCATATATGTATTCATTTTGTATAGCATATGGTGTGTATATGCTTATTTGGAAATTAATTTGATGATAGTTGATTTTGGAGGTCATGTAGGAAAATTAAACCGTATGTGTATGGCTAATTTTCATTAATGACCTTGATAATGTATGAATGATATTATTATTATTAAATTATATTTTTATTGCTTAACAAATCGATGAGGCATCATTCAACCTCTTTTTGGTATATATATTTTAATAACTCTTAAATTTAATTACATCTTCTGCTTTTCCCTTGTGACGGCCTCAAGTTCAGTCGTCCGAGGAGTACTCTGATACCGTCTCATATCTTCATATATGAGATCGGTTATTAAATAATCTGGGGTAATTACTTGGCATTATATATATATTGAATTCCTTCTACTTATAATCAATTCAAATCGTGAAAAATTTACCCCTATTTTCGGGTCAGGGTGTTACAACCTGGTATCAGAGCATTTGTTAATGCCTATTGCTTGTTATATGTGAATGAAATGCCAAAGTTGAGTGACTCTTTTGTTGAATTTAGATTGTCTGACATTGAAATGTTGTTGACTGCTATTGGATCATTGATATGCCTCATTAAAGCACTAGTTGCTTGATGTTATGAAGTTGTTACTATAGATAAGCATTGTTGGGACATAGATTGCCCACTAATTCATATCATGAATGGTGATGATTGTGTGATCGTTATTAAGCCCGGCCAGGCATTTCCTTCCTCATATTTACCTTCCAATTTATGAATATGTTCTGATGATATTTGTATTAATGATAGTTGATGATGATTAGTATATGTTGAGGAAAGAAACACGTGGTTTCTAATTATGATTATATTGTGTGTCTAGATTTATTTATGGCGAATAGACGTAATATTGACGCAACCGCTATGGCTGAAGCCTTCAATCGGTTTGCCGATATCCTAGAACGGCAACAACAACCCGCTGGTCAGCCAAATCATGGTCTTGACCGATTTCTCAAGCGGAAGCCTTCCGAATTTCATAGAGGCTATAAACCGGAGGATGCTTATGTTTGGATCCGTGACTTAGAACCGATATTTGCTAGTATAGAGTGTACAGAAGCTCAAAAAGTCGAATATACGGTGTTTATGGTCCGAGATGAAGCTGAATCTTGGTGGATTCTCACTCGTGGGCGTATGATTACTGCTCATACTCCTCTGGATTGTGAGAACTTTAAGGTGGAGTTCCTTAGGAAATATTTTTTTGAGAGCTACAAAAACAAGAAAGAGCTTGAATTTATGAAGCTCAAATAAGGAAGCATGTCGGTGGAGGAATTAATATGCCTCAAAGTTTGAAGAGCTATGTGTGTTTTACCCTCCTTTCCAACAGGAAGGTACCGAAGCTTCAAAATGTGTTATGTTTGAGAACGGTTTGCGCCAAGAGATCAAAAAGGCGATTTGTCACCAAGAGATTAGGAGTTTCCCTACTCTTGTGAACAAGTGTAGAATTTTTGAAGAGAATGATGTGGCTCCTAAGAATTATTCAGGGCATGATCATAGATTAAAGGGCCAATCCTCTAGCTTTAAGAAGAGGGGTGATTTCAAGAAAAATAGACAATTTGTGCGTGGTTCCTCTTCTCTTAGAGGTGGACGTGGTGGTGGAAGACATGGTGCTAGTGGTGGCCGAGGTAATGGCCAAGGACTCCGATGTTTCTGGTGTAACACCCCTATTTTTATTTTTATATTAAAATTTTGAAGGAATTAAATTATGATTCTTTAGAACTTTTTAATCTACGTATTATTTATTATTTTTTGGAAGTTTTTGGAATTTTTGACTTATTTTAATAAAATAATATATTTTAAATTCATATAAAATGACTTAAAATTAAAAATCTTTATAAGAAAGTGAATTTAAATTATAAGAAAATTTTTTAAAATTCATTTCAAGTAGACTTATCTAAAAATTATCGGTTTGAGAAAAATCTTGATTTTTTCCAATCGTTAAAAAAATTGGGAACGTATCAATAAATTTTTATTAACAGAAAATTTTAGATTTTTAAAATTTAAACTTTATATTACTTATTATAAAATTAGTGAGGACTGATATAATATCGCTAAATTTCAAAAAGGACTGATTTTGAATATTTAAAATATACCGAGTGAAAGGTTACTATTTGACTTAATAATTCCGCCGACAGTTACTATGTAAAACACTGTGCATGTACGAAATTTTCAAAAGATACACCAGGTTTGAAATTTCAAAAATACATAGTACTTTTATATTAAAATAATAGAATGCATAGTAATTTTTTCCTATAAATACCGAAGGAATTCTTCTTTAGAATTCATAATTTCAGATTAAGTTTTCTTAATATAGTAGTGCTAGTGATATAGTAGTGGAAGTGAGAGAGAGAAATATAATTTTTTAGAAGAAAGTTCTGCTAAAATTCTAAGGTATGAATACCTCTCTTTTATATTTTTTAGAGTTATTTTTATATCGTTTTTAGAAATCTATTATTATACTGGAAATAATATTATTTTAAGTTACTATTCTGAATAGTAAAATACTATTTCAATAGTAAATCACTATTTCAATAGTAAATTACTATTCAAATAGTAAATTACTATTTACTGTTATTATTTACTATTACTATTTACTATTACTATTTACCTTTGCTATTCACGTTTTACTATTTACTGTTACTATTCATGATTTACTATTCACTATTCAAAATTTACCATTTTTGTTTTAAGTAGTAATCTTAATTTTCATCTTGTAACTATATTAAAATAAAATTGGTATGTTTTAGAACTCGGATACGAAGCGTGCACGGATTTACAATAACAAACCAATATACAAGAGGTAAGGCGGAGTGAGATAAGAATATAATATAAAAAGACATAAGAATAATGGGAGAAGTCCCCTACTCCTTTTAAATTAAATATTATTATTATTTTAAAATATTAACTTTTAACTTAAAATTTATAATAAAATTTAAATTAAATATCTGATGTAACTAACTCTAAAATAGCTATGTAAATACCTGGATAACCTATGCGAACTGGACTGAACCTATGCAAGGACTTGGATTATTATGACCTGTATGGACTTATGGACTGAACTATACCTATGCGAGGATTAGAATATATGGACTTACATAGACCCATGCAAGGAATGGACTATAAAGACTCAAAATCAATCTTATTAATCTAAATAACCATTAAGATTTGAATTACATTATGAGTGATATTTAATTTATTTGAATTGTTTATAATTGATAATATTTGAATTTGATTGATATTTAATTGTGATTAATAATATTTGATGTGATTGATGATATTTAGTTATAATTGATAATGCTTGATTTTGATTGATGATTTTGTGATGTGGAGTTTGAGCATATAGCGAGCATGACGAAAAGCTAAAACTCAGTAAGAATTTTCTTACCTTACTCTTTAAATTTTTATTACTTTAAATCTTCTCTTCTTAGAAATTATTTTTATTAACTTTATTTTTAATATTTTGAATAAAAAAAATTAGTATTTATTTTAGAAAGGAGACATTTTATGAAAATTAATTTATATAATTAAATCTTAAATTAAAGAAAAATTTTGTAATTTTAAGTATTTTTGGTTAATGATTTAAAGATTATTCTCTTTTAATAAAATAAAATTTTCAAAGAAAATTATTTTATTTTTCCAACTTAATAACTGAAGATATTTGGAAATAATTGAGAATTTGATCTTGTTAAGAATTCAATTTGAGAAAGATTATGTAAAAGTTTTATATGAAAAAGTTTTGAGATATTTAAGGCTTAGAAACTCAATTTCAGTGAGATTTGAAAACTGTACCAAATTTATTTTTATAGGACAGAAATTTAGAGAATTGAGAAAATATACAGTTTATTGAAATGATGTTGTAAACCTTTAAGCTATTTAATAATTGAGTTTCTAAAAGCCTTAACCAACTAAATACGCGAGCAGTTCATGCATCATGAATCATTAAAGTGAAATTAAACGATATTGTCTGAGGACGGATTATAGAAACCGAGGATACATTAGAGGAGGCTTAATTACGAGCCTTGGGATGAGAGGGTGTGAAAGGGTGCTTCAGGGGACCTGGGGTAGCTCCTTAGTGTCGGGTACTTTCACAATAAAAACTTTCTTAATTTGACTAGTCTCTAAGTGTTTCCATGCCAGTTGAGTTGTTCATACTATTATTATCCGGACTTATGGAACAGTGTGAACTCCTGGTTGGCCCAGTGCAAATTAAAATTTAAGGGTCCACATATATAGGAAAGTTGTGATTAAGATATTGCATAACATTCATGCATTCATAATTGATTGTGTATGTGATTGTGATTGTCATTGATATTATAATATATTAGTTTGTGAAAACTCTTTGTTGCTTATGTCTTATTTGAGAATATTATATTCTGTTTCCCACTCCTTTCTCTGTTTTTTTGTTTCATATATTTTAAATTGATGGTTCAGAGGGAAGGATCAAAGAATCTCGGTAGTGAATATAGCACGTTCTAGAAAGGGAGCTCGGTATGAATACCGTGGTTTAATGAATAAATAAAGTTATTAAGTAACTGCTTCTGGGCCATGGAGTTTCTTCTCTTTCTTATAAATTTTAATATTTATTTTCTTCGGATGAATGTAAAATTCCTTTATAAAGTTTTAATAATATTTATGAGGTATTTCAGAAATGATGTATTTAATTTATTCTGATAGTTTCCTTTTAACAATCATTTCTTTAATAAAAAAAATACGAATTTTTCTAGTATTATTAAGGTGTAACAGAGGGTGTTACATCTGGTGTGGTGGAAACTATTTAGCCTGTGAATGTGGAAATGAAGAAGTTGTGGTGTGTTATCGATGCAACCAACTGGGACACATTCATCCCGATTGTCCTTTAAATGTTGTGGATGTGGTGGCTCGCAATGATGGAAACCGTGGTGGCCATGGTGCTTTTAGAGGCCATGGTCGTGGAACCGGTAATGGCGGCCGCAATGTTGGTCAAAATGGTAATGGCAATGAAAATGGTGGAAACAGTCGTGGTAATGGGAACGGCCGAGGTAATGGTAATGGTGGCCGGAATGGTCACAATCATGGTTGTAACCAACCAACTGCTGGAAGAGTATTCACTGTGACCGGTGAAGAAGTAGCTAAAGCCGATAACCTAGTTGAAAGTAAGTGTGAAATACTCAAAAATTTTATACATGTTATTTATGATTCGGGCGCGACCCATTCTTTTATATCTGAGGATTGTGTACGGCCATTGAGATTGCCAGTGTGCCTAATGAAAAATGCTCTTATGGTTACTACCCCTAACCGGTACTTGCCTCAGATCGGTTAACCGATGTGATAACGTTGACATGCTCCTAGAAGGGAGAAAGTTTGTTACTTCTTTCATTTGCCTACCTATGAAGGGCTTGGAAATCATTCTTGGTATGGATCCGCTCTATGCTAATAAAGTCTTGGTTGACTGTCAACAACGGACTGTCATTTTCCCTTCTTCAGATGTGGGGAAATTCAATGTACAAGGTATAGCTCAACTTTGCATACTATTATCTCTTGTCGATGAGACAAATGGTCCCGATCCCTTAAATATTCCCATTGTGTCTGAATTTCAAAATGTATTTCCTAATGAGGTACCTGGTTTACCTCCTCTACGCGAAGTGGAGTTTTCTATTGATCTTGTTTTGAGAACGGAACTTGTTTCTTGAGGGCCGTATCAGATGTCTCCTATGGAATTCACTGAGTTGAAGAGACAAGTTGAAGAATTGTTAGAGCAAGAGTTTTTTCGCTTGAGTGTGTCTCCTTGGCGTGCGCCTGTTTTATTAGTGAGAAAGAAGGATAAAAGTATGAGGTTATGTGTGGACTATCGATAACTTAACAAGTTGACCATTAAGAATCGATATCCTCTACCTCGCATTGATGATCCTCTGGATTAATTGAAGGATGCCGTTGTATTCTCAAAGATTGACTTATGTTCCGGATATCACCAAATTCGGGTGAAGACCGGGGACATTCCAAAAACTGTCTTCTAAACTCAATATGGGCACTATGAGTATGTAGTGATGCCATTCGGAGTGACAAATGCTCCTGCGATATTCATGGATTACATGAATCGCATCTTTCATGAGTATCTTGACCAGTTTGTGGTGGTGTTTATCGATGACATTCTTGTCTATTCCAAGAACCATGTAGAATATGAAGAGCATCTTCGTCTTGTTTTTAATATCCTTCGAGAGAAAGAGTTGTATGCAAAGCTCTCTAAGTGTGAATTTTGGTTATCCGAGGTCCAATTTCTTGGACACGTTATCTCTAAAGATGGTGTTTTTGTTGATCCATTTAAGGTCGGAGCCGTGCTGGCTTGGGAAAGATCGACGTCTGTGACCAAAGTGAGAAGTTTTCTTGGTCTTGTCGGTTATTACCAGAGATTTATTAAAGGATTTTCCCAATTGGCTTTGCCTTTGACGAAGCTAACCTGTAAGAATCAACCATTTGTGTGGAGTCTTGATTGTGAAAAGAGTTTCCAAGAGTTAAAAGTTAGACTCACTTCTGCTCCTATGTTGGCTTTGCCGGACATATTGGATGACTTCGTGGTGTATAGTGATGCTTCCAAGCTTGGTCTTGGTTGCGCGTTGATGCAAAAAGAGGGTGTGATAGCCTATGCGTTGAGATAGTTGCGACCGCATGAGGTTAACTACCCCACACATGATCTTGAATTGTCGGTGGCGGTGTTTGCCTTGAAGTTATGGCGGCACTATCTCTATGGCTCTAAGTTTGTGGTCTTTAGTGATTATAAGAGTCTTAAATACCTATTTGATCAGAAGGAGCTTAATATGCACCAACAGAGATGGATAGAGTTTTTGAAAGATTATGAGTTCGAATTGAGATACCATCCCGGAAAAGCAAATATGGCTGTCGATGCCTTGAGTCGAAAATCATTGCTTGTTTCTACTATGATGGTGAAAGAGATGGAGCTCATTGAGTAATTTCGGAGCATAAACATGGGTGTAGAAATATAAACCCCAAAAAAGATGTCCCTTGAGGTATTGATGGTAGCAAATGTATTTTTTGAGACTGTGAAGTTGCAACAACTGAAAGATGAGTATTTGATCGAGATGAAAGAAGCTCAAGCTAATGGGAAAAATTCATTTTTGACAGAAGGCCATGATGGCATTTGGCGTGTGAAGGGCCGAATTTATGTTCCATCTGGTGGTGATCTAAGAATATTGGTACTTGAAGAAGCTCACAAGAGTGTGTTGAGCATACATCCTGGTGCCACAAAATGTATCAAGATCTGAAGAAGAATTTCTGGTGGCCCGGTATGAAGTGGGATATGGCTAATTGTGTAGCCTCTTGCATTATTTGTCAAAAGGTGAAGGTTAAACATCAGAAACCATCTGGTTACTTAAGACCTCTTGATATCCTGGTGCGGAAGTGGGACGACATTGCTATGGACTTTATTTCTGGATTACCCAGAACACGTACTGGAAATGATGCTATATGTGTGATTGTAGATCGGTTGATGAAGTGTGCTCACTTCTTGCCCACGAACATGAAGAGTTCATTGGAGAAATTAGCATAATTATACATTAAGGAGATCGTTAGACTACATGGTGTAACCTTGAGTATTGTATCGGATCGCGACCCGGATTCACTTCCCGATTTTGGGGAAGCTTGCATGAGGCAATGGGTTCCAAATTGAAGCTTAGTTCGATGTATCATCCACAAAGGGATGGACAATCTGAGCGGACAATTCAAAGCCTTGAAGATTTGTTACGGGCTTATGTCTTGGAGCACGGTGGTTGTTGGGAAAGATCCTACCAATAATTGAATTTACATACAACAATAGTTATCATAGTTCTATTGGTATGGCTCCCTATGAAGCGTTATGTGGTCAGAAATGTAGAACTCTGATGTGTTGGCTTGAAACTGGAGAGAGTTTGGCTTTGGGGCCGGAGTTGATTGCGGAGACAAATAAACAAATCAAGATGATAAAAGAAAAGATAAAACTTACCCAATATCGTCAGAAACGTTATTATGATAAAAGGCAGAAGCCACTTGAGTTCCAAGTTAGTGATCACGTGTTTTTGAGAGTGTCAAGAGATAAGGGTATTGGAAGAGCTTTGAACAGTAAGAAATTAAGTCCTAAGTTAATTAGACCTTATGAGATTCTTGAACGAATCGGTGATGTGGCTTGTCGGATTGCACTTCCTCCGCATCTTGCGAATCTGCATAATGTGTTTCAGGTGTCACAGTTGATGAAGTATATTCATGATCCTTTGCACGTGATCCCTGTTGATGATGTTGATGTACGGCACGATTTAACTATCCCTCTTGTTTCCGTTCGTATTGTTGAACTCTTTGTAAAGAAGCTACGGAACAAATTGGTACCTTTGGTGAAAGTTGCATGGAAGCATAGAAATATAGAGACGTTCACATGGGAATGTGAAGACGATATCGGAGCACGGTACCCCGATGTGTTCAAATCCGGTATGTTAAATTTTGAGGACGAAATTTCTTTTTAGGTGGGGTGGATTGTAACATGATGATGCATGATTTATCCTTAATTCCTCAATTTAAATGTGTATAATTTGCCATCACTTAGTGTGTAATATACTGCACTTTAACACATTTTCATCATTTGAGCTTTATTTAATATTTAATTTTAAAATGAATTAAGGATAAATTTTTAATAAAAGTTGGTTTTCTCTTGTTTTGTAGTGTGTAATTAAGCCTGTAATTAAAAAAATAATTACCACAGGTCAAACGAAAGAAGCCACGACTCAAGAAATGGTCAAAAATGCGAGAAAAGCACCAGAACAGGTCTGGGAATCGATTCACCAATGTGGGAATCGATTCCCACACAAAAGAACAGCAAGGAATCGATTCAAGCACCCTGGGAATCGATTCATACAGCTAGGAATCGATTCCCCACCCATGTGAATCGATTCCCCACCCATGTGAATCGATTCCCCACCCATGTGAATCGATTCATATGCATTTTAAAGGCCTGGGAATCGATTCAAACAAGCATGAATCGATTCATGTGCTTGGGAATCGATTCCCACCCCTAAGGAATCGATTCCTATGTGTAAAATTGCCCAAAAATTGCCTAGATGAATCGATTCAGGCACAGATTCATCAGTGGAAACATCAGATAACGCATTATCAAAGTGGAAACAACACTGAAGCTGATATTGGAGCACTGAAGCATCATAATGGAGCACCATTGAATTGTAAATTAAGAGTGCACATTCCATTACAAATTAATTAAGGCATAAGCTTTGCTTTTGAGCTCCTATAAATAGGAAGCAAGGCAAGGGGCAAAACCATTCATTCTTCATCAGATCCTCCTTTATACGTTCCTCTTCTCTTCTTTATTGGAAATTCTTCCAGCAAATTCTTCATTTTCCGGGTTAGTTTTATTGTTGTAGTTGTAATTATGGAGGGCTAAAACCCCTAGATTGATTTTCTTGGAGAATGTTGTAATGTAATTTTGAGGTCATTAATTTTAATATAGTATGCTTTTATTATTGTTATTTCTTCATAATCTTTCTCTACTTATTTAATTCCATTTTGTTTAATTAAATTTGTATGCTTAATCGGTTTAATTATTCAAATGGAATAAAATAAGGTTTTAAATTAGAATGGATTAAGGAAATATGCATGCTTAATGAATATTTTCATAATCACTTTTAATAATTATGGTTTGCTTAATTCCATAATTTGAGAATAGATTATGTATATAGGCGATGTTCTTATGTATGCTCAATAATTCCTAGATTTTACGATCTTGACTCCTTTTGCTTAATTAGGATGCTTGATTAAAATATTCATTTTTAAATGAAAGTAAAGGAATTGTGAATTGAAAAAAAACGCTTAGTTGATCAATTCAAATTGAGCTAAGAAATTAACATTAATAAGTATACAAATTATTTTTAGTGAACCAAGGATAAATTTATTTACAATACTCCAAGAAAATCAATCGCTCATTATTTATTGTTTTAAATCCTTTATTTACCTTGTTTTAATTTTAATTGTGACAACAAAAATCAATCAAAACCCCCCCAATTGTATGTTAGTTGAACTTATGTTTGTAAAAATTTTTAGTTGTTTAGTTTTTATTTTTAATTGTTAAAAATTAGTTTAAGACTTGATTTTTCCTAAATTTTTGTGTTGATCCTTGAGAGAACGACCTAGGTTGACACCCTAGTACTACGTTAATTAATTTTAATGTACTAATTTGACGGAATCACAACTGCAAAAATATTCATGTCAAATTTTAGCGCCGTTGCCGGGGATCAACGATCTTTAGGAAAAACTCTTGTTTTAAATTAATTTTTTTTAAAAAAAAAAATTTAAAAAAAAAAATTTTTTTTTTGTTTGTTTGTTTGTTTATTTTATTTCTTTTGCATGATTTAGAATTCTTATGATTTATTGCTCATCATGATCAAATATCTTGTTGTATGCTATGTATGACTAGAAGAACTTTTGAGCATTTATATTCATTTGATCCTGAAATTGAAAGAACTTTTCATAGGTTAATTAGAGAAGCTAGATTTAATAATAACTTTGTTGATATTGATAGTGATAGTATTTTTTCTGAATCTGTTGAAAGTACTACTGCTAGTTTTTCTGATATGGCTGAACCTCGTGAAAGAACTCTTAGAGAACTAGCTGCTCCTGAATTCACTTACGAAAGTTTGTGTATTCAATATCCTGATGAGGATGTCCCTTTTATTCTTAAGACCGGACTTATACACCTGTTGCCTAAGTTTCATGGTCTTGCGGGTGAAGATCCGCACAAACACCTCAAAGAATTCCACATTGTGTGCTCCACAATGAAACCCCAAAACGTTCAAGAAGACCATGTCTATCTTAAAGCGTTTCCTCATTCTTTAGAGGGTGTTGCTAAGGATTGGTTGTACTACCTTGCTCCAAGATCAATCACAAGTTGGAATGACTTAAAGAAAATGTTCTTGGAAAAATTCTTTCCTGCCTCTAGAACAACTGTAATCCGTAAAGACATATCTGGCATTAGGCAACTCTCTGGAGAAAGTCTTTATGAATATTGGGAGAGATTTAAAAAACTTTGTGCAAGTTGCCCTCACCACCAAATTTCTGAACAACTTCTTCTTCAGTACTTCTATGAAGGTTTACACCACGTTGATCGCAACATGATTGATGCGGCAAGTGGAGGAGCTTTAGGAGATATGACTGCTGCTGAAGCAAGAAATCTGATTGAGAAGATGGCATCTAACTCTCAACAATTTGGTGTGAGAAATGATTCTTTCAAACCCATGTTTAATTCCAATTCTAGTTCATCTGGAATTAAATTGGAGAGCAAACTTGATGCTCTCACCACTCTAGTCACACAATTGGCAGTAAATCAAAAATCCATGACTGCTAAAGTATGTGGCATCTACTCTTCACAAGAGCACCCCACTGATTGTTGTCCTTCTCTACAAGAAAAGGATAATAATAGTCCCCAAGCCTATGCAGCTAACATCTACCATGATAGACCTCCACCACCACAAAACCATGACCTTTCCACCAATAGATACAACCCAAGTTGGAGGAACCATCCAAACTTGAGATGGGGCAACCAACAACAAAATCCCCAACCCCCATTTCAAAACAATGCACCAACCTTCCAAAGACCGACACCTCAACCACCCACAAGTGGCCCTTCTTTGGAGGATCTGGTGAAACAAATGGCTGCACAGAACTTAGAATATCAACAGAGGAATGATGCTACCATCCAGAGTCTAAGCAACCAAATTGGGCAATTGGCTTCATCATTAAGCCAGTTACAATCTCAAAACTCTGACAAATTACCATCTCAACCAGCTGCAAATCCAAGAAATGTGAGTGCAATTCAGTTAAGATCAGGTAAGAACCTTGAAGTACCCATACCTAAGGAACCTAAAAAACAAACAGATGTGGCCACAACAGTTGAGAATGATGTGCCCTCTTCAAGCACAAGCAAATCTGAGAAGCAACCATCCCAAATTCCACCTCATATCCCTCTTCCTTTCCCACCAAAAGCAATTCCAAGTAAGAAGATGGAAGAAGTGGACAAAGAAATTTTGGATACTTTCAGGAAAGTGGAAGTGAATATACCTCTTCTCGATGCAATCAAGCAAATTCCCAAGTATGCCAAATTTCTGAAGGAGTTGTGTACTCACAAGAGGAGACTCAAAGGTAATAAAAGGATAAGTATGGGAAGAAATGCATCTGCACTGCTTGGTAAGGAAAATATCCCTGAGAAATGCAAGGATCCAGGTACGTTTTCTATACCTTGTATCATAGGCAATAATAAATTTGAAAATTGCATGTTAGATTTAGGAGCTTCAATAAATGTTATGCCTATGTCTGTTTTTAAATCTTTGTCTCTTGGAAATTTACAACCTACTGGTGTAGTAATTCAGCTAGCCAATAGGAGCACTGCTTATCCTGCTGGAGTTATAGAGGATGTTTTGGTTCAGGTAGAACAACTTGTTTTCCCTGCTGACTTTTTTGTACTTGATATGGAAGAAGGTATGCCTCAAATTCCTGTTCCTATCATTTTGGGAAGACCATTTTTAAAAACAGCTCGAACCAAAATAGATGTTCATTCTGGAACTCTCTCTATGGAATTTGGTGATACAAGGGTTCAATTTAATATTCTTGATACCATGAAATACCCATCTGAAAATCATTCTGTTTTCCAAATTGACATTATTGATGAACTGGTTTTTGAACATTTTTCTAATATTGATTTGGAATACATGGATGATTCAAACAAATGTTTTGCATGCAATGATTCTGGAAGTTGTGATATTTGTGCTGAAATTGATAGATACATAATTTCTGATTCAGAGTCTTTAGATATACCTGTTAACCATAAGGAGCTGAATGCAGGATTTCAAGAAAATTCTAACATAATTTTTGAAGTGCAAGCAGCGGAATCAAAATCTACTTTGTTAGTTCCATTTGTTTTGCAGGCACCCAAGTTAGAATTGAAACCCCTACCTGAGAACCTAAAGTATGTATACTTAGGGGATGATGAACAGCTCCCGGTGATAATTTCCACTTCTCTTGATGAAAATCAAGAAGAAAAATTGTTACAGGTATTGAAAAAACATAAGAAGGCTATAGGATGGACATTGGCAGACATTCCTGGAATTAGTCCATCCATGTGCATGCATAGAATATTTCTGGAGGAAAATACTAAAGCAGTAAGACAGCCCCAGAGGAGACTCAACCCTGTAATCCTTGATGTGGTTAAGAAGGAAATCACCAAGCTTCTACAAGCAGGAATAATTTATCCTATCTCTGATAGCCAATGGGTGAGTCCAATTCAAGTGGTTCCTAAGAAAACAGGGATCACAGTTGTGAAAAATGAAAAGGATGAATTGATCCCAACTAGAGTGCAGAATAGTTGGCGAGTCTGTATTGACTACAGGAGACTTAACCGGGCAACAAAGAAGGACCATTTCCCTTTACCCTGCATTGACCAAATACTTGAGCGTCTCGCAGGTAAGTCTCACTACTGTTTTCTTGATGGATTCTCTGGATATTTTCAGATTCACATTGCACCTGAGGATCAAGATAAGACCACATTCACCTGTCCCTTTGGCACATTTGCTTATAGGAGAATGCCATTTGGCCTATGCAATGCTCCCGGAACTTTTCAAAGATGCATGATAAGTATTTTTCATGATTTCATTGAAAATTGCATAGAGGTGTTTATGGATGATTTTACTGTCTATGGATCTTCATTTAATGCATGCCTTGATAGTCTTGATAAAGTTTTAAACAGATGTATTGAAACTAACCTTGTTTTGAACTATGAAAAATGTCATTTTATGGTAAAACAAGGAATAGTTTTAGGGCATGTAATCTCTGAAAAAGGAATTGAGGTAGATCCTGCTAAGGTAGAAGTTATATCACATTTGCCTTACCCCTCTTGTGTTTGAGAGGTTCGTTCTTTTCTTGGCCATGCAGGATTCTACAGAAGATTCATAAAGGATTTCAGCAAGAAGGCTAGGCCACTATCCAGTCTGCTTCAAAAGGATGTGGCATTTGAATTTGATGAAAAGTGTAAGGAGGCTTTTAATTGCCTCAAGCAAGCATTGACCACTACCCCAATAATCCAAGCACCTGTTTGGACAGCTCCATTTGAGTTGATGTGTGATGCCTCTAATTATGCATTGGGAGCCGTCCTTGGTCAAAAGATTGACAAGCAGCCTAGGGTCATCTACTATGCATCTAAAACTTTAGATGCTGCTCAGGTAAATTACACTACCACTGAAAAAGAGCTCTTGGCCATTGTTTTTGCATTAGATAAGTTTAGATCTTACCTACTCGGTTCTCGAGTAGTTGTCTTTACTGACCATGCAGCTCTGAAGTACTTGTTGAAGAAAGGTGAGTCCAAGCCAAGATTGATTCGTTGGATGCTTTTGCTCCAAGAGTTTGACTTGGAAATTCGTGATAGAAGTGGAACACAAAACCTTGTGGCAGACCATTTAAGCAGAATTAAGAATGCTCCTGATTCGGCACCTATTCGGGACCATTTTCCCGATGAACACCTCATGAGTATTTCTAACTCTTTTGATTCACCTTGGTTTGCTAACATTGTAAATTATCTTGTTGCTTCTGTTTTTCCACCATGTGCATCCAGAAACCAAATTTCAAAATTAAAAAGTGATGCAAAGTATTATATTTAGGATGACCCGTATTTGTGGAAATTATGTAATGATCAGGTGATTCGAAGATGTATTCCCGATCATGAAATAGAATCAGTTCTTCGATTCTGCCATGCTTCACCAGTTGGTGGACATTTTGGTCCACAAAGAACAGCAAGAAAAGTGTTGGATTCAGGTTTGTATTGGCCCACAATTTTTAAGGATGCATGGAGAGTTTGTAACACCTGTGAGAAATGCTAAAGATCTAGTAATGCTACCACATGGAGACAACAGATGCCTCAGCAACCAATGTTGTTTTGTGAAGTATTTGATGTTTGGGGCATTGATTTTATGGGTCCATTTCCTCCATCCTTTGGTTTTACTTACATTTTATTGGCTGTTGATTATGTTTCTAAATGGGTAGAAGCTAAAGCCACCAGAACTAATGATGCTCGAGTTGTTGTGGATTTTGTTAGATCTCAAATTCTTTGCAGGTTTGGCATCCCGAGAGCAATCATTAGTGATCAAGGAACATATTTCTGCAACAGGACCATGCAAGCTATGCTCAGGAAGTATGGGGTTGTTCATAGAGTCTCTACTCCATATCACCCCCAAACGAATGGACAAGCAGAAGTCTCTAACAGAAAAATCAAAAGAATCCTGGAGAAGATAGTACAGCCTAACAAAAAGGATTGGAGCAGGAAATTGGATGATGCTCTTTGGGCACATAGAACAGCTTTTAAGGCACCTATAGGAATGTCTCCCTATAGAATTGTTTTTGGTAAAGCATGTCATCTTCCAGTGGAGATTGAGCATCGTGCTTATTGGGCTGTAAAAGCTTGTAACTTAGTACTTGATCAAGCAGGTGAGGAAAGAAAATTACAACTGAATGAGCTTGATGAGATCCGTTTGGCAGCTTATGAGAACTCAAGGTTCTATAAGGAGAAAACAAAGAAATTCCATGATAGCTCAATAGCTAGAAAGGATTTTACTGCTGGACAGAAAGTGCTACTGTTTAATTCCCGGTTGAAACTGATGGCCGGAAAATTGCGCTCCAAATGGGAAGGACCTTTCATTGTTACAAATGTATTTCCCCATGGAGCTGTGGAAATAAAAAGTGAAAACTCCAACAAAAGCTTCAAGGTTAATGGACAACGTTTGAAGCCATTTCATGAAAATCCTTCACTTGTGGATGTTACAATAGAGGAACATGCTTTGGGGGAACCACTTCTTGATCCCCCTTGAGGGAGTTTTTCTTACCCATCTCTTTACTTTTTCATTATATTGTCTATTTTGTATGCTCTGTCTTACATTGAGGACAATGTATGATTTAAGTGTGGGGGTGGGATCATTTGTGTGTGTGTTATTGTTTGATTAAATTTTGTGTGATATTAAAAAAAAATTATTAAAAATAAAAGATTTTTTGTGTGTTTTTGTTTTAAAAAGGCATGTTTTATTGGAATTTTAAGATATGCATGAGTAACAAGTAAATTCTTTCATGTCTGATATGAGCTTAATGATATGTTATAATTTGAACTCAAGCAATTTTGGTATGATGAGAATGACATGATAATTGATAGATGATCATATATGATGGAATTATACCTTGTGAGATTTTTGAGCCTTAAAATTTGATGGATCACTTTAAACCATCTTAATCCTTTCATGTGTGATTAATTCCTGAAAGCTTACATCTTAATTTTTGTCTTGTTTCTTGATGATACTTGAAACTCATATGAATGTATTTTGATACAGGCATTTTGTTCAATTGAGCCACTAAGCCAGATAAGCCTACCATGAATAAATTATCTCTTGCTAGCCATTTTGAGCCTATTTAACTGTTTCCTTGTTGCAGCTCAAATAAGCCATGGATGAAGAACCAAAAATATACCTACCTTAAGAAATATATTGAAGCTTTGGAATCACGTCAAAACAGGCATTCAAATAAGTGTAGGGGTGTGCAAAAAGGAATTGCAACTCTTGTTCCAAGTGTTATGCAATCTCATAAAAAAAAAAAAAATTTACCAAATACCATACAATAAATGTTTTACCTTCACTGTTTGCCAGAAAAATTAATTGCTTCATCATTCTTTTTGGTATATATATAAATATATATATTTCATCCATTTTAACCTTGGCCACATTTCAACCCTGTGAAAGCCCTGTTGATCTATACATTCATTTGTGTTGATTGTAGAATTGAGAAACTTGCCAAATTTTTAGACTGTTTGTTTTTCAGGAATTGTTTTGAGAGTATACACAAACCTTAAACACTTGAGAGTTGAGAGTATGTCTTGTGAGGTTCTATCACTTATGATCTTCTTTTCAGTTTAATTTAAATTCCACATGCCTAAGTGTTTGAATGATTTTTATATATATCTTGATGCTCTGCATCTTGCATGTTGAATAACTCTTGTTTCTCTGTATATTCTTAAAATTTCATGCCAAATCTGTGTGTTGTTTTCAACTTAATGTTTTCAATAAATTGAGATACTTATTTTTATTTTGATTTTGCCCGGGAGTGCAAAAGAATAAGTGTGGGAGTATTTGATGATGCATGATTTATCCTTAATTCCTCAATTTAAATGTGTATAATTTGCCATCACTTAGTGTGTAATATACTGTACTTTAACACATTTTCATCATTTGAGCTTTATTTAATATTTAATTTTAAAATGAATTAAGGATAAATTTTTAATAAAAGTTGGTTTTCTCTTGTTTTGTAGTGTGTAATTAAGCCTGTAATTAAAAAAATAATTACCACAGGTCAAACGAAAGAAGCCACGACTCAAGAAATGGTCAAAAATGCGAGAAAAGCACCAGAACAGGTCTGGGAATCGATTCACCAATGTGGGAATCGATTCCCACACAAAAGAACAGCAAGGAATCGATTCAAGCACCCTGGGAATCGATTCATACAGCTAGGAATCGATTCCCCACCCATGTGAATCGATTCCCCACCCATGTGAATCGATTCATATGCATTTTAAAGGCCTGGGAATCGATTCAAACAAGCATGAATCGATTCATGTGCTTGGGAATCGATTCCCACCCCTAAGGAATCGATTCCTATGTGTAAAATTGCCCAAAAATTGCCTAGATGAATCGATTCAGGCACAGATTCATCAGTGGAAACATCAGATAACGCATTATCAAAGTGGAAACAACACTGAAGCTGATATTGGAGCACTGAAGCATCATAATGGAGCACCATTGAATTGTAAATTAAGAGTGCACATTCCATTACAAATTAATTAAGGCATAAGCTTTGCTTTTGAGCTCCTATAAATAGGAAGCAAGGCAAGGGGCAAAACCATTCATTCTTCATCAGATCCTCCTTCATACGTTCCTCTTCTCTTCTCTATTGGAAATTCTTCCAGCAAATTCTTCATTTTCCGGGTTAGTTTTATTGTTGTAGTTGTAATTATGGAGGGCTAAAATCCCTAGATTGATTTTCTTGGAGAATGTTGTAATGTAATTTTGAGGTCATTAATTTTAATATAGTATGCTTTTATTATTGTTATTTCTTCATAATCTTTCTCTACTTATTTAATTCCATTTTGTTTAATTAAATTTGTATGCTTAATCGGTTTAATTATTCAAATGGAATAAAATAAGGTTTTAAATTAGAATGGATTAAGGAAATATGCATGCTTAATGAATATTTTCATAATCACTTTTAATAATTATGGTTTGCTTAATTCCATAATTTGAGAATAGATTATGTATATAGGCGATGTTCTTATGTATGCTCAATAATTCCTAGATTTTACGATCTTGACTCCTTTTGCTTAATTAGGATGCTTGATTAAAATATTCATTTTTAAATGAAAGTAAAGGAATTGTGAATTGAAAAAAAAAACGCTTAGTTGATCAATTCAAATTGAGCTAAGAAATTAACATTAATAAGTATACAAATTATTTTTAGTGAACCAAGGATAAATTTATTTACAATACTCCAAGAAAATCAATCGCTTGTTATTTATTGTTTTAAATCCTTTATTTACCTTGTTTTAATTTTAATTGTGACAACAAAAATCAATCAAAACCCCCCCAATTGTATGTTAGTTGAACTTATGTTTGTAAAAATTTTTAGTTGTTTAGTTTTTATTTTTAATTGTTAAAAATTAGTTTAAGACTTGATTTTTCCTAAATTTTTGTGTTGATCCTTGAGAGAACGACCTAGGTTGACACCCTAGTACTACGTTAATTAATTTTAATGTACTAATTTGACGGAATCACGACTGCAAAAATATTCATGTCATAACACCTTAAATTTTAAAATAAAGGATTGATTAAGGAGATAAATGTTAAATGATTATAGTTGGGTTATTTAATGTTCCAAAATATTGGGAATAATTAAATTAAGATTTTTGGGAACTGTTTATAATTTATTGGAACTGGATAAGCTGAAAATGAACCCGGTTCTAATATGGGTGTCAGACTAAGTATCTTTGATTGGGATGATATTGGTCAGGGCTGTTAAGGATATTATTGGGAATCCGAATATGTATTTGGAATAACTTTTGGATAAAGTATTGAGCCCGAACAAAGGTCCTGTTTGTCATAAAACGATGAATCTTTAAAGAAGGGTTAAAAATAAAGCCAAATGGCCCATTTTTCTCTTCTTATTCCCGTCAGCTTCTTGGTTCCTCTTAACAAACATCTTGCTTTTTTTCTTCTCTATTCTTCTCCTTCATTTCCTCTTCTACTTTTCTTTAAAAACCCTAAGCAAAAAGGTGGTGGCTCTCTTTTCCTCTCCCATTTCTATTCTTGAAGGAGCTTGGAAGAGCTTGGAGCTTGAAGTCTTACCCTCCTTTCTCCTTATTTTTGTGTGGCTCTATTTCCCTTTGGAAAACCCACTCCCTTATTCTCTTAAGGTAAACTCTTGCTATTTCTCAAGAGTATGAACTATGGGTTTCTGGGTTTTGATGTTGGGAAAGTGATTTAATGAGTGTTGTTGGGTTTTAGAGATACCCTAACCCTATGATTTAGGGGAAATACAAAATATGAGTAGAGAAGCATTTATTGTGTTAGATAATTGTTATTGGTGAGGTGAAATAGCATTATTAATGGTGAATGGCCATTAATGAAGCTTAATGGTTGTTGGGAACCATTAATATAGGAACCCATTAATGGGTTTGACATTAAAAGTGCATAATAATAAATGTAGGCGCCTAACCCGTGGTGGTTATGGTGGAATAAATAAAATAAATGAGACTTGAGAGTTAAGATGTTGGAAGACACCAAGTAAATGAATATGAACATTAAACCGAGGTGGTTAAACAGAAAATAATTGTGTGATATATTGTGATGTAGGAAATAACCCCAGTGACGAGGTGGAATCATCGGACCGGGTTGATTACTACTTCTCTTGAGATAGCGGGGGTAACTATTCTAAATGCATAATTTCATCCATTGATGATGTGAAAATATGTGTATATGATTATGCTCAATGATTGCATATGTGGACGATGTAATGATTCATGATTTGAGTGTATTTAGAATGACTGATGTTATGTGGCATGTATTTGGGATGATGAATATGATATTAAACTAGTCTGAGCCGGAGTCAACGATGCGGTGTGGACCAGCCACCAGAGTCAAAGGATGACTAAGGTTTTATACCGGTACTGTATGTATCCGGTATGATTATCTAGTATCCCACTGAGAGAAGACCAGTCTTGATGTTCTGGAGATCCCTCGCACCGGCCTTACACATTGATGTGGGAGACAAGTGTCGCTTAAGAGATGGAGAATGCATCTTTCAAGGGGGATGTCCCCTACACCAGTAATGGGGATGAGCGCTATTACCTAAGCCACTTATGATTATCCTTCATGTCTGTGATATAGAGAACGGATTCCATCTGATATGCGAGGTGTTAACACAGACACACCGGTATAGGGAGATCGCCTATACGGTCTTATCAGTCTAAAGTTTTACCTACTGAGTCAGTATTGAACATCGAACGGATGAAGTGATATCTGTACTTTGGTACTGGTATCAAGACCGGATCTGATATTATGTTGTATATGTTGATGAAATATGTCATGATGGTTTGAGACCATGTTTTGAATTGAAATCAATGATGTGAAATATCCCAATTATGTATATGTGAATTGATAAATGTGATTGCCACTAACTGCCGATGTGTGTAAGTTCCAACGAGAATTGGTAAAGATTGAGAATACTGAAATCCACTAAGTGGTAGTAGTAAATGGACGATTGATTAAGTGGCATTTAGGATGCACAGTGTAACACCCTCATTTTAATAATTAAATGAGATCCAGAACAGGGAAAATTTTTCCCAAAAAAAGCCAACCCAGCAACCGGGTAGAATTAGACAATAATAAAGGAAGGCAAAGAGCTGACCAGAAGCTCGGAAAACCAATTAGAACAAGGAAAAACATTCACAGTGGAAGAATAAAACAGCGCCTGAGCGAGACCCCAAAACAGCGTGCACTTGCTCAAGGGAGATACAGCACGCTTGAGCGAGCAGCCCAACTCGCTCAGGCGTACACCCCATCGCTTAAGCAAAATTAACCAACAACCTTCCTATGCGCTCACGCTCGTTGGAGCGAATGTCTCATTCGCTGGGGCGGACACAGGTACAAGGTAATCTTTCACTCGGATTTGGGACATAGTTTCCCCCAGTAAATCATCACGCTCGAACCTCACTCGGGAATCTACACAGCTCCTCATTTCATTCATATAGGTTACAAGTATAAACCACTCGGGAAATTACTTCCCCACCAAGCCGACCCAAAGCCTTCCATTGAGGACATACTCGCTGGAGTGAGAACTCACTCGTTGAAGCATGAAGCTAGACTCGGCATTCCAATCACTCGGTAAAGGGTTTCACTCAATATTCAGGGGTTCCATTCACTCAGGAACAGCCCCAATACTTGCCTCCCTCGGAAGTTCGTAACTTAGTCTCTCAATTTTGTCCACAGAGGCCACGCAATGGCCCACTCGGAAAATATTAATAATTCCACTCGGAATCTATGAAGTTACTCCACTCGGAGTCTAATAATTTCCCTCACTCAGCTTACCACCCAACCAAACACCGCTCGGTGTATTCCAACCACATTCAATCAGAATGTGCCACACACCTATCACTCAGTAAACTAACTCCAAGACCGACCAATACCTATTCGGTCTTCCACTCGGAATATATATATAACTTCACTCGGATTATATTTAAAACACTTAAAATATGTCCAATCTAATCCATCGTAATAACTCTTCCCTCGGAGAAGTTCACTCGGATTCCACTCGGGCCTATACAAAATAATTCCCCACTCGGGGTTTCCTTATAATTTCACTCGGCAACGATCATTCTTAATATTACTCGGGAGATTCGCCCATCAGCTTTTACACAATATAAGTTCATCTAAGGTATCTTACTCAGAATCCAATTAAGCATCACCGCTCGGAAAGGAAGGCCCAGCCATTTATAGTCTCACTCGGAGATGGCTCCCACAACTAAGTTTACTAGGAGAATCATTAACTTAGCGATATTCTATCCACCATTCTCTCTCCGTCCACTCAAACCCAAGTCACCAGTATACAACATATATGTACCTA
This sequence comes from Clitoria ternatea, assembly GCA_037962975.1. Classification (NCBI taxonomy): domain Eukaryota; kingdom Viridiplantae; phylum Streptophyta; class Magnoliopsida; order Fabales; family Fabaceae; genus Clitoria; species Clitoria ternatea. The sequence goes on along the minus strand of CM075672.1, from coordinate 23,932,412 downwards.
CATGATCATGCACTCGAAATACTCATTACCTTCCATCATTCATTCATTAGCACCTGGTATCCGATACAAGCACAGGTTATCATCATAAACCATATACGTATATAAACATGCACTCGGGTCATAATAGTTCAGATTACTTATATATATAAATTTATATTCATTATACAACACTGTTATTATGAGCCGGCCAAGGCTATAACTGACTTAAACGTAATAATTGCGATACAAGCACTCAACAATCGGAGTGCACATCACTCGGACTTGAGGTCTTCACACCATTCCGAGTCCGACCTGCATACACTAAAAAATGGTGTAGGGGTGAGCTTTTACATATGAAGCAATAGTTATTGACTCGGATTTTACCTCAAACCTCAATTATATAATTTACCTGGCTCAATCCACAAATATATATATCTACTACCAATTAATATAAAAGTCACACAATATCATCCAATCGGAAATCACACAATAACATACCTTCTCAATCACACATCACATGGCACTTGGCAACAGCATCAATACATACATATTCATTCAGTCGGAATTCACTCATATTAATGTGGACATACCCAAGGAAGACCCTCACACTACATTGGAGAAAGGACTTGAAGCATATAGAGGTCCCCTCACAAGGGCAAAGACCAAACGGGCCAAAGAGAGCATCCATAAAGCCCTTTTCTCTTTTCTCTCTTCTAGTGGGCCTAAGCCCAATAAGGAACCTATGAGGATCTATATGTACTTTGCTTGTAATATACTTCCTAAATAGTTTCTCTAGGTTTATAGGATAGCTTTGGGCCTTACAAGGTCAAATGGGCCACTTTTGGGCCTTACAAGGTCAAATGGGCCACTTTTGGGCCTTGTACTTTTCCTTTTGGGCCATGTATAGGCCATTTGCTCATCTTTTCTCTTAATGGGCCTTGGAGTCATGCTCAAGCCCACTCTTCTAGTCCTTGGCCGAAATCCTCCATGGCCTATATAAGGGCTTCTCCTTTTGTAATCAAGGACCATTAATTCATTTGCAAAATTTGAGAGCACTTACGTGTTTCCTAGTGAGAGATTCTCCTCCTTCTCTCTAGAATTTGAGAGCTCTCTCAAGCTCTTATCCAAGGGGTTTCTCCCTCCCTTGGTGGTGAGTGGAGTTATCTTCCTCCACCTTAGGAAGTGGCCTCCAACCTTTCCCTCTCCCTTTTTCCAAGCCCTCCTCCATTGTCCACCTTCTCTCCTTCCATTTCCACTCTCTTTTCCTTTGTTTTTGCGTCAATCTCCTCTAGCTTTAGGCTTTAGTTTTCAGTTTCCCTTGCCTTGAAGAAGAAATTCTCAAGCTTACTTTGAAGGAAGATAGGAGAAAGAACTCTAGATCCATTTCTCTTCAAGAAAGTGCATGAAGAGCCTACATCATGTGGTATCATTGAGCCTTGGGAGGTTCTTTTCTTCTTCTCTTCCATTTTAAATTTCGGTTTTCATTTCTTTTGCTGGCTGGAATTCTGTTTCTTAGTCATTCATATGCCTTTTTCATGCCATGTTAGCATAGAAAAATCATAAAAAGTCTTGGTTCTTTTGAGTTTTTGTGCTAGTTTCTTTGTGGTTTCAATTTTTTGCATATTGGAGGGTCATTTTCGGTTCGTTATTGTTTCCATTCTGTTTTAGTTTCTAAAATTTCAGATTTGGCACATGTTAAATTCGGTTATTAGGTGGTTAGGTTGTTGTTACATGTTAGTTAATTGTTAGTTGTTAGTTAGAGCCAATTTAGGAAGTTAGTTAAGTGCCATGTGGAACCTTTTCTAGAGTTCTAGGAAGTTAATTGTTTCTCCTTTTTAGTGTGCAAAACCGTGTGATATAGGGGCAATTCAAGCATCTTGATTAGCTCCTACAAAGGTTCCATTCTTGTTGGGAGGTCTCACATTAAAGACACTCCAAAGTCAACTCAATTTGTAGGATTGTTAGTTTCTATTCTTAGTTTGATTCTAGGTTTAATTTTGTTGCACTATTAGGATATCTCTTTTACATTCCTATTTTCATCTTGCTTGCATCAAAATACAAAACTTGTCAAAAAGAAATTTAGTCACCTCCTATACTTCAATTTAGGAGAAGGTTGCATAATTTCCCTTAAGCAAGAAGCATTAATTGAACTAGTTGAACCATTTGTGCAATTCGGTTTTGGTATTATAAAATTGGTGTTGTTATCTTGAAATCTTGAGAGGAAAAAAGAAAAGAAAGAAAAGTATCAAAAGAAAAGAAAAGTATCAAAAGAAAAGAAAGGTACCAAACAAGGAAAAGAGTATTGAAAAGAAAGCCTCATTGCTAAGTTGAATTAGACACACCAAAACATCATCACCAAATTTCAAAATTACCAATACCAAAAGAAAAGTATTTCATTATTTGACATTTCTAAGACTAGTTCATTAAGACTTCCTTGCTTATTCTTGCAACTCTAGAGTTTCTAGGCTAGGTTATACCTTAAACTTTGTTTCTTGCATTTATTTTCTTGTTTGTCTTGTTTTGTCAATTTCAATTCTATTCCAAGTTAGCTTTCATTCTTTTGAACTTTTATTTGCTTTTAGAGTCTTGTCATTCCAAGTTAATTGTTGATCCTTCATTCTATTCCATTTGATTAGCCTTTATTTCTTGAGCCTTTTTAGTTTGTCATTTTTGCTTCTTAAAGTTTTGTCTTGAGTTTGTATTCTTTTGGACTTCTAAGATCACTCCATTTCGCCATTAAGTAAGGGTAGCATATTGAAACACTTGAGATTGGTGTGGAAATTGATTGAGCTTGAAAATCTCAAAGAGAAGGCATACACTTGAGAGATACACTTTTGTGAGGTTTAAAGTTTTCTTTGTGATTTCTATTAACCAAATCTTGTTTGAAGTTGTTGCCTTGTGTTCTCTTGCTAGGTAAAGTGGAGCTTATACATCAAGAAGGACTTGTGAAGACACTTGTAAAGGAGGCAAAAGCTTTGTAACTAGTAGAACTTAGGCAAAGTTTTTCAATTCTTAGGCTTTGTGTAGTAGGATTTTGTCTTGTATTTTGGACACAACAAGGACATTGGACTTTTTGGACATTATAATTTTTTCCCTTTTGCTTGGTAAATTTCGAATTAGGATAGTGCATGTGCATTTGATTGTTAACTACTTTTAGTTAATTGGTTAGAGTTAGTTAGAAGTTACAACTATAATTAGTTAGTTAGTTGGTAGTTAGTTGAGTGTCTTAACTAATTAGTTAGTGGTTGGAACTAATTCTAGTTGTCATAACTAATTGTTAGTTGAATTAACTAATACATAACTGAATTAGTTAGGTAGTTATAGTGGTTAGACTTTGTTACAACTTCCATAACTAATTAACTACTTTTGGTTAGGGTTGTTAAGACTTGGTTAGTTAGTTGAACTTATTTTGTTAGGTTAACTACTTCTTAAAACCGAATTTGGTTAGGCTTGTCTAGGGTTAGTTAATCACTAGCAATATCCTAGGACAACCATAATCAACTTAGGTTAAGGACAACTTAGGATTTACATAAGCAACATAGGACTAACCTAGTTAAAGACAACCTAGGACATTGTTTTTCCCTTAGGATAGAAACCTAGTATTGATATTTTAGGTTTGTTGAAGTGTTTTTTTCACTTGTATTGCATTCATCTTCCTCGACTAGCTTGTCTATACATACTTTGTTTTTGTCTTGAATTTCTTTGACAACATTAAAAGATGTCATCTAGTGATAGGGAGAACAAAAGCATGCTTCATAACATAATGGATAGCTTAAACACCATTAATGTTAGGCTAAACAATCTTGAGCATAATGAACCCCCTAGAACTAGGCATAGACAACGAAATCAAAGACACAACACTAGTGATAATGAGGAAGAAACAAGACAAAGAAGGCACCATGACCATAGGAGGGATGACATAGGCTTAAGAGAGGTAAAATTAGAAATTCCCCCATTCAGTGGAAAGAGTGACATTGAAGCTTACTTAGAGTGGGAGATGAGGGTAGAACAAATATTCAACTCTCATCAAATAAAAGATGATAAAAAAGTTAGGATTGCAACTCTTTCTTTCCAAAATTATGCCCTAGTTTGGTGGACCCAAATTTGTAAGGAGAGAAAAAGAGACAACTTCCCCCCCATAGATGATTGGGTAGACTTAAAAGCTCTCCTTAGAAAAAGATATGTTCCTAACTATTATAGGGGTGAACTATTAGCAAAGCTAAATAGGCTCACCCAAGGCTCCAAATGTGTAGAAGATTACTATAAAGCCTTAGAGATAGCCATGATTAGAGCCAATCTAGAAGAGGATGAGGAAACCCTAATGCATAGGTTCTTACATGGGCTTAATAGGAACATCAAAAATAGGGTGGAACTTCTTCCACATGTGGATATAGAAGAGTTACTCCACCAATGCACCAAAGTAGAAAACCAGTTTAAGGAAAGAGAATCCTATAGTGGGGATAACAATAGAGCCTATAAGTCAAAATGGGTAGAAAATAAGGGTAAGTTTAAGAGAAACCCTAGAGAGAGAGAAGTGGGCGCTTCCTCCTCTAAACCCCAAAGTGAGTTACACAAAAATGGCAAAGTCTTTCGCAATCAACATGATAAGCATGATCCATCATCAAAACCACAATCCTCTAGATCTTCTTCCATCAAATGTTTTAAGTGCCTTGGAAGAGGACACATTGCTTCAGACTGTCCAACAAAAAGAACAATGATTTTAAAAACCAATGGAACCTACTCAAGTCAATCAGAGTCTAATTCTGATTCTCACTATTCAAGTGATGACTCTAGTAGTGATTCCAGTGACAGTGAGCACATTTTAGGGGATGATGGTGAGTTGTACATGATTAGAAGGTTGCTTGGTAGTCATGTAAAACTCGATGATACAACACAAAGAGAGAACATCTTTTATACAAGATGTTACATTAATGACAAATTATGTTCTCTCATTGTGGATAGTGGGAGTTGTGCAAATGTTGCAAGCCAAAGACTAGTCAAAAAGATGGGATTAGAGCTTATAGACCATCCAAGTCCCTACAAATTACAATGGGTAAATGAAAAAGGGGAAATGGTAGTCAATAAGCAAGTCCTAATCAATTTCACCATAGGCACATATAGAGATGAAGTCAAATGTGATGTAGTACCTATGGAAGCAACCCATATTTTATTAGGAAGGCCTTGGCAATTTGATAGAAAGGTCCCTCATGAGGGGTTCACTAACACCCTCACATTTAAACTAGATGGTAAGAAGATAGTATTACATCCTCTAACTCCACAACAAGTAGCCAAAGATCAAATCCAAATGAAAGCTAAGAGAGAAAAAGAGTTAGGATCTTCTTCCCATGTGAGTTTAGAAAAACCAAAGAAAAACAAAAAAGACAATAAAGGGAAAGGAGTTATTGTCTATAATGACTCCCAACCTAATCTCTTTGCAACTAAATATGATGTGAAACATGCCATGTTTTCACAAAAACATTGCTTGATCATATATCCAAAAGATATCCCTAACACTTCCTTGTGTTCAATGGGCACCTCTCCTTCCCCCTTGCCCAAAGGGATCCAAAATATCTTACAAGAATTTAAAGACCTCTTCCCAAAAGACATTCCAAAAGGGTTACCTCCTATTAGAGGCATTGAGCATCAAATAGACCTTATTCCTGGGGCTAGTTTGCCAAATAGACCCGCCTATAGATGCAACCCTAAGGAAAGTTTAGAAATAGAAAATCAAGTGAATGAACTACTTTCCAAAGGTTGGATTAGAGAAAGTTTAAGCCCTTGCGCATTACCGGTTTTACTTGTACCCAAGAAAGATGGTTCATGGAGAATGTGTACGGATTGTAAAGCCATTAATAACATCACCATCAAGTATAGGCATCCCATACCTAGACTTGATGACATGTTAGATGAGCTTAGTGGATCTACAATCTTCTCCAAGATTGATCTTAAAAGTGGCTATCACCAAATTAGAATAAAAGAAGGAGATGAATGGAAAGCCGCTTTTAAAACCAAGCTTGGCCTTTATGAGTGGTTAGTAATGCCTTTCGGCCTAACTAATGCACCAAGTACCTTCATGAGACTTATGAACCATGTTTTAAGGGATTTCATAGGGCATTTTGTTGTGGTATACTTTGATGACATTCTTGTGTACTCAAAGTCCATGACCTCTCATCTAATCCACCTAAGACAAGTTATGCTTGCCTTGAGAACAAACAATCTTTATGCTAACTTTGAAAAATGTTCTTTTGGCATGGATACCATTGTCTTTCTTGGTTTTGTAGTTAGTTCTAGAGGTGTTGAGGTAGATCACTCTAAGGTTAAGGCAATCCAAGATTGGCCTACACCTAAAAATGTGAGTGAAATAAGAAGTTTCCATGGTCTCGCAAGTTTCTATAGGAGATTTGTGAAAGATTTTTCAACCCTAGCCTCCCCTTTAAATGAGTTGGTTAAAAAGAATGTTTCTTTTGTGTGGGGGCCTAGGCAAGAAAAAGCCTTTCAAGATCTCAAAGATAGACTCACTCATGCTCCAATTTTAAAACTTCCAAATTTTTCTAAAACCTTTGAGCTTGAGTGTGACGCATCAAATGTGGGCATAGGAGCTGTGCTTTTACAAGAAGGTCACCCCATTGCTTACTTTAGTGAAAAACATAATGGGGCCACTATTAACTATCCCACATACGATAAGGAATTTTATGCCTTAATTAGAGCCCTACAAACTTGGGAGCACTACTTAATCCCAAAAGAGTTTGTGATACATAGTGATCACCAATCTTTGAAATTCATCAAAGGGCAACATAAGTTAAACAAAAGGCATGCAAAGTGGGTTGAGTATTTGGAACAATTTCCTTATGTCATCAAGTATAAGAATGGCAAAACCAATACTGTGGCTGATGCTTTATCTAGGAGGCACTCTTTACTTACCTCTCTAGGAGCCAAAGTTATTGGGCTTGATGAAATTAGGTCTTTGTACCCAAATGATCTTGATTTTTCAAACATCTTTAACTCATCTTCCACTTCTACATCTCATAAGGGCTTCTACATTTTAGATGGCTATCTTTTTAAAGCCAATAGACTTTGTATTCCAAGAAGCTCTTTAAGGGATCTGCTACTTAGAGAGAGTCATGAGGGAGGACTCATGGGTCATTTTGGAAGAGATAAGACTTTGTCTATCTTACATGAACACTTTTATTGGCCCAAAATGAAAAAGGATGTTCAAAAACATTGCTCTAGGTGTATTGTTTGTAGAAAGGCTAAATCAAAACTTTCACCTAGTGGTTTATATACTCCCTTACCAACACCTAGTGCACCTTGGATTGATATATCAATGGACTTTGTGTTAGGCCTGCCTAAGACCCAAAGGGGAATGGATTCTATCTTTGTGGTTGTGGATAGGTTTAGCAAGATGGCTCACTTCATCCCTTGCCATAAGGTTGATGATGCTAGTCATATTGCTAAGATCTTCTTTAAAGAGGTTGTGCGATTACATGGTGTACCCAAAACCATTGTTTCTGATAGGGACACCAAATTCCTAAGCCAATTTTGGAAAAATCTTTGGTCAAGGCTAGGAACACAACTCCTCTTTTCCATAACTTGTCATCCTCAAACGGATGGCCAAACAGAGGTAGTAAACAGGACCCTCTCACAACTTCTTAGGGTCTTAGTACACAAAAATGTAAAATCTTGGGATGAGTGTTTACCCCACATTGAGTTTGCATATAATAGGGTACAACACTCCACAACCAAGCATAGTCCATTTGAGGTTGTATATGGTTTTAACCCTCTCACACCCTTGGACCTTTTGCCCATTGAGGTTTCTGACTCTGTCCTTCATATGGATGGAGAGGCAAAGGCCCAATTTATCAAAGATTTTCATGAGAAGGTTAGACACCAAATACAAACTAAAAATGAACATTATGCTCGTTGTGTAAATAAACAAAGAAAGGAGATCACCTTTGAGGTTGGAGATTGGGTATGGTTACACCTTCGAAAGGAACGCTTTCCCAATTTGCGAAAATCCAAACTCAACCCTAGAGGTGATGGGCCTTTTCAAATTCTCAAGAAAATTAATAATAATGCTTATGTCCTAGATCTACCAGGAGATTATGGTGTGAGTGCTTCTTTTAATATAACTAATTTGTCTCCCTTTGATATAGATGATGAGGATGATGCCTTTGATTTGAGGACAAATCCTTTTGAAGAGGGGGAGCATAATGTGGACATACCCAAGGAAGACCCTCACACTACATTGGAGAAAGGACTTGAAGCATATAGAGGTCCCCTCACAAGGGCAAAGACCAAACGGGCCAAAGAGAGCATCCATAAAGCCCTTTTCTCTTTTCTCTCTTCTAGTGGGCCTAAGCCCAATAAGGAACCTATGAGGATCTATATGTACTTTGCTTGTAATATACTTCCTAAATAGTTTCTCTAGGTTTATAGGATAGCTTTGGGCCTTACAAGGTCAAATGGGCCACTTTTGGGCCTTGTACTTTTCCTTTTGGGCCATGTGTAGGCCATTTGCTCATCTTTTCTCTTAATGGGCCTTGGAGTCATGCTCAAGCCCACTCTTCTAGTCCTTGGCCGAAATCCTCCATGGCCTATCTAAGGGCTTCTCCTTTTGTAATCAAGGACCATTAATTCATTTGCAAAATTTGAGAGCACTTAAGTGTTTCCTAGTGAGAGATTCTCCTCCTTCTCTCTAGAATTTGAGAGCTCTCTCAAGCTCTTATCCAAGGGGTTTCTCCCTCCCTTGGTGGTGAGTGGAGTTATCTTCCTCCACCTTAGGAAGTGGCCTCCAACCTTTCCCTCTCCCTTTTTCCAAGCCCTCCTCCATTGTCCACCTTCTCTCCTTCCATTTCCACTCTCTTTTCCTTTGTTTTTACGTCAATCTCCTCTAGCTTTAGGCTTTAGTTTTCGGTTTCCCTTGCCTTGAAGAAGAAGTTCTCAAGCTTACTTTGAAGGAAGATAGGAGAAAGAACTCTAGATCCATCTCTCTTCAAGAAAGTGCATGAAGAGCCTACATCACATATGACATCATCTAGTCGGCATTCATTCAAATCAATCAATCCATGCCAATCATGTTGGTCTCGATAACCATGCTCATACACACATGCATGCGGATCCGGCTTAAAGCATGATTTCAGTTACAGATTCCTTCCTAGCCCCTCGTCCATTAGCCCTTCCTGCGTGGTACCGGCCTCCCATTGGCGTCTCGAGACTCCTCTCTAGCTCCTACGGCTACCACAGGCCCTCATGGAACTAGCCAGGACTGGAAGGCACCTCGTATGTGCAACCTCATGCAATACCACACAGTATTCTAAATAGAATCAAGCATCAACTCACATCTCGAGCATTCGGAAATCATTATGGCATTCTCATTCAAATACATTCAACATAACAACATACAGAACCCAACAAATCACCACCCTTTTTAACTCATAGTTACATGCATTCGGTCAACATGCTCAGAAACATTAACATGCACTAATAGATGGAATCACACCACAAAGCAGTTCACAACATCACTAACCCGGGAGTTGCACGCACAATTACTCAATCACAACACATCGAACTACACATCTCACACATAACACATCACATTAAAGCAAGCACCCGGAATTCGTCCATAAACCGTACACTTGACATGCAAAGCGCCCCCTACCTGCTGTCGTGGTTCAGGGACTCCTCGAGTTGCAATGCTGACTGATCGCCCTTCTGTTACACCTCCTCCAACAGCCTTCGAGCTCAACGTTGATCCTGGGCCAGAGTTGCTCTTTCTTCCAACGGGTTTGTCTTCCCCACGGCCCCAAGGCACTTCCCAGCACAGCTTCCAACTGGGACACTAACAGCTTCAAGCGGAAGGAGAAGAAGAAGAAGAAGAAGAAGAAGAAGAAGAAGAAGAAGAAGAAGACAGAGGGGATGAAGAGAACAGGGAGTGGAAACACGGCCACGTCGCCGTTCCACCCAGAAAAGCTCTTCAACTCTCTCCCTGTTCTTTCCACTCGGGTGATGCGAATGAGGGTGAAGAAGAAGAGAAACAGTAAAAGGAAGAGACCAGATGTACGCATGAAGGAGAGCTGTCAAGCGTGACTAATAAGGGAAAGAGAGAGTTGAAGTTCTTTTATACCTCCAGGGGTGCATGCGTCCTTTCACCTGGCATTAACATTATTTATTCAATTATTTCTAACCAATCAGCAATTACTCTAATTAACCATTAATCCTAATTCTGCAATTAACCCTTAATTAATAGCTTAATCTCAGTCGGTAATTAAATTAAGAATCGGGATGTTACAGTTCTCCCCCTCTCAAAAGAATTTCGTCCTCGAAATTCAAACACATGCTTAGCCTCAATGAACCACTCAAAAAATCGTTGTCATACCACAATAAGCAATTACACCTCTATGCATCTCAAGTATTCGTACATTGTTTAAATTCCAGTTGGTATAATTGGTTTCCAAAGCAACCTACCGACCGCTCCACCCAGAAAGCTGAGACATCACTCTTAACACATTTCTACTTCGGAAGTGTCACCATCGACTCAGAGTAACATTCCTTTCTTTCACTCAGACTTACCTTAACAAACAGATCGGAATACCACAGTCATGCTCTGACTACAACTCTTCGCTCCTCCACGTCTCCGACTGCTTCGTAATTTCTAATCAGCATAAATAAAACAACTCTTCATAGTCTTTATTACATTCAGGATTCCATTCCCCACGTAGTTACCCCCATTCAACTCTACCAGTCCACTATAACCAATGGTACATCAAGTTCCTTGGCCACTCGGCCTTACACACTCAATGTTAATCGGTGCACATCCATCTACTGTTCCTTCAGTCCCAATGGAGTCACTCAGAATAATTATGTATCCACACAGGGTATAAACACAAAGTCGTGTCGATTACAGTGTTGGGGCAGTTTAATCGGCAAGAAGCATTACCGATTCCCACAGAATACTCACCAATGTCTGATTCACCTTGGATTAAACCCTCGGGTAGTCAACATCCGACTCCAAAATTTCTTCTCTAAATCATGATATATCTTGACAATACCGAGACAAATGCTCAAAAGAGCTTCAAGGTGCTCCAATTAGCATAGACTGCCTGGATTTTCCCTTTACAGGCATCACACTCGGTTCTAGAATCTCCGATTTCTAACCATTCCTTGGGCCAATTCCATGCCTACACCCTGAGAAGGTCACTCGGGACTCTCAATCAAAAGGGTTGTTCGGTGTTTGAAGGAAATTCTTACCCGAAAAACTTTCCATTTACCCTAGTTTGCACTCAGAATTCAAGCCCACTCCGAATACAAATCTGAGTTCCAACTCAGCAGCTTCGAACATCAATCCGAACACATCTATGGATAAATTTACCCCTCGGGCATTAACTCTTCCTCGGGATAATTCACTTGGAGACTTACCCATTCATAGCCCCACATTCCGACCAGACGTCCATTTGGTAAGATTAGTCAGGGGCACATCCTACAGACTTAAAATTTTCGCATGATGAATCATTTACTTCGTACTATTCCACTCGGAAACGTCACGCTCCGAGTCACACCACTCGAATCTTACCCTACTCAGAAGTGTCACACTCGGACACAATTCCCTTAACTTAGCAATGATCCTCTCTATGAGGTTCTACTCGGAACACCATAACTTCACTCAGTAATCCTTTCTCCCAAAAGGTTTTACTCGAAATTACATTCCTTCTCTTCACTCATAATCATCTCTACCTCCTGTCACTCAAATTATATTAACCTTTCCTAAGTAAATCTTGCCTCATTAATTATCTCAGCTCGCAAATCATGAGCCTTCATCAAGTCCTCAACATTACTCGGCTAAACCCATAAACCTCTAATTCTGGTGTTAGGTTTGGGTCACGGATATATATACTCAGCAACTAATTGCTCCCATAGGGATTCGGGCTACCATCAATGAATACTTGTCATACCAACAGCATTACTACATTCCCAATAATGGTTGTAGCAATTTCTAAACGTTGTTCTAGGTATATCAGGGACCTTAATCCGCTCTAATGGCATTCTAAGCGTCAATTGACTCTGGTAAACCGAGTCGCACATAATTAATCCTCCAAATCTTCAGTACTCTGTAGTGGTTATTATTTCCTATAGTTAACTTACTCAATCGGTTGGCAATCAAGGCATGACCACACACCACCGCCACACCTTTCGATCAGTAACACAAGGTACATATGTTGGCAAGATCACCTTCTTGTCCCCGACAGTCAACACCACTTTCACAATCAACCATACTCCACATAACCTCTGATTCTCTCAGAGGTAAGCACCTCAATGCCAAACAAGTCATCTATCCTCTTCTGAATACACTATCAATTACCATCCACTCGACACACTCTCACTTTTACTCAGGACAGCCCGATAGACTCACCATCACCATAAGCAGCTACAACCTCACCTGCCCGACTCATGAATTGCTGCATCCAACTTATAGGATGACGTCTCATTCCTATAGGGTTACAACAATTACATAAAGTCACTGCAAGAGTGTACGCTGCCACAATGCCCGTGGTATGTAGAGTCGTCTCGGAACAGCATAGCTCACACCGACTGTGCTCACACAGGTAATACTAAAGCACATGAAATTAATGATAATTCACATAAATTTATAAATAACACATTTATATTAACATCATTGTTATGCACCGACTAGGGTACATCACACAACAACAGTCATAAGTTATCAATTACCATCACTATAAAAGTGTACAATAGCAATAGATTTCCGACTCACACAGGGTTCACACCTCGTCGCTGAATCTTATCCTCATAAAGCTATAATCTGACAGTCTATTATTCCATCATGTCGTCATTCATCAATCAATTGGAGCCTAACAATTCATTAATCCCACTTGAGTATACATCTCGAGGTTACCATATAATTTCCGATTAAACAACAAGTTTTTGCCTTAGTGGACTCTCTTTGCCAATCATAAGTATAACCCTCCTATTGGATATACAATCAGCCTCATCACACGAGTTCTGTCATTACTCTACTCAATACCCAATCACACCCAGGACTTAACACTACCATTTCTTTATCCATCAGGTATCATTCGTTATTTGCACTTCACCATATGGCTATTCAATCCTCAAGGAGTTACCATACAATTGCCTTACTCGGTTCAGCAATTCACAGGGTTAATCAAATTATCAGAATCGAAATTTCTAGGGGTCATTAAGTACCCGTCGTAGGCATTCTCACAACATCCAATTATCACCGAGCCTAGCTCACCATAGTGTCTGATTCTATAAGTCTAACAGTATAAGGTCATGCTAAACCCAATCGGTTTTCTACACCTTATGGGTCATAATTCAATCAATAATTTACTCGGTTTTCAGCCACAACACCAAGTCTAACCCAAGTCATCACACAATAAAATCATCACACAATGGTAATCCAAGCCTCAATGAGTTACTACACACTTGCTTTACTCGGGCTCAACAACTCACAAGATTAATAAATTATCAGACTTAGAATTTCTAAGGGGTCACCACTTACCCATCGTGGGTCACACCCAAAATATCCAAATATTATAAAGCCCAATGCCATTCACTCAGTCTTCACACACCAAAACCGAGACAGTATTCAAATCAAACAGGTATTCTATGTCATATTCATTCATTCATGATCATGCCCAATTAACTGGGTCACCACACCTAGTGGTCCAGCATCTAGTCCATCAGCCACTTGGTTTCCTCACCAACCACCGAGACGTAATCCCAATTTAACATATACCCGATCTCGCCCTTGTTTATTTATCACACACCCAGATTTTTAACTTAGGAAACTACAACACATCACTCATACCATATATCGTATACATCATATATCATTCATTCATCGCTCACTCAATTTCCCAATTTAGGAATCTGCAATCAATCAATTACATCCTATACCATATAGGATTCACGTGCCAAAAGATATATACCTGGCAACTTAGAAAACTGCAATAAATTACTTATGCCATAAACTACACACGTCATACATCATTCACTTAATCAACTCGAACATAAGAGTTCTAATCCATTCAACAAGCATGACTTGGCCATGAACCATCAACATAGCGCACCCAAGAGTCCTAACCAATTGATCCGACCTCCACCTGTACCAGGGTCCCAACATTTATCATTCTATTTCTTCTGACTGACCCAGGCTTAAAATAACCCCTAGGTAGTTCATAAACAATCAGGCTAGGGTAGCATCCAGTCTTCTATCCCCCAATCAATGTCACAACAGTAATACCCTTCACTACTGTCTGCAACAAAACACATAAGCATAGAATCACACAAATCATGATTAATCATGTATCAATTTAACAGAATACTACAGGCAATGATGACAATCGGTCATATTGCACACAACCGCCCACTAACAGTAGGCAAACCTTGGCCATGGACCTTTTGGTCTGCTCTGATACCAAAATGTAACACCCTCATTTTAATAATTAAAATGAGATCCAGAACAGGGAAAATTTTTGCCAAAAAAAAAGGCAACCCAGCAACCGGGTAGAATTAGACAATAATAAAGGAAGGCAAAGAGCTGAACAGAAGCTCGGAAAATCGATTAGAACAAGGAAAAAATTCACAGTGGAAGAATAAAACAGCGCCTGAGTGAGACCCCAAAACAGCGTGCACTCGCTCAAGGGAGATACAGCACGCTTGAGCAAGCAGCCCAACTCGCTCGGGCGAACACCCCATCGCATAAGCGAAATCAACCAACAACCTTCCCATGCGCTCACGCTCGTTGGAGCGAATGTCTCATTCGCTGGGGCGGACACAGGTACAAGGTAATCTTTCACTCGGATTTGGGACATATGTTTCCCCCAGTAAATCATCACGCTCGAACCTCACTCGGGAATCTACATAACTCCTCATTTCATTCATATAGGTTACAAGTATAAACCACTCAGGAAATTACTTCCCCACCAAGCCGACCCAAAGCCTTCCATTGAGGACATACTCGCTGGAGGGAGAACTCACTTGTTGAAGCATGAAGCCAGACTCGGCATTCCCATCACTCGGTAAAGGGTTTCACTCAATATTCAGGGGTTCCATTCACTCGGGAACAGCCCCAATACTTGTCTCCCTCGGAAGTTCGTACCTTAGTCTCTCAATTTTATCCACAGAGGCCACGCAATGGCCCACTCGGAAAATATTAATAATTCCACTCGGAATCTATGAAGTTACTCCACTCGGAGTCTAATAATTTCCCTCACTCGGCTTACCACCCAACCAAACACCGCTCGGTGTATTCCAACCACATTCAATCAGAATGTGCCACACACCTATCACTCAGTAAACTAACTCCAAGACCGACCAATACCTATTCGGTCTTCTACTCGGAATACATATATAACTTCTCTCAGATTATATATAAAACACTTAAAATATGTCCAATCTAATCCATCGTAATAACTCTTCCCTCGGAGAAGTTCACTCGGATTCCACTCGGGCCTATACAAAATAATTCCCCACTCGGGGTTTCCTTATAATTTTACTCGGCAACGATCATTCTTAATATTACTCGGGAGATTCGCCCATCAGCTTTTACACAATATAAGTTCATCTAAGGTATCTTACTCAGAATCCAATTAAGCATCACCGCTCAGAAAGGAAGGCCCAGCCATTTATAGTCTCACTCGAAGATGGCTCCCACAACTAAGTTTACTAGGAGAATCATTAACTTAGCGATATTCTATCCACCATTCTCTCTTCGTCCACTCAAACCCAAGTCACCAGTATACAACATATATGTACCTACATGATCATGCACTCGAAATACTCATTATCTTCCATCATTCATTCGTCAGCACCTGGTATCCGATACAAGCACAGGTTATCATCATAAACCATATACGTATATAAACATGCACTCGGGTCATAATAGTTTAGATTACTTATATATATAAATTTATATTCATTCTACAACACTGTTATTATGAGCCGGTCAAGGCTATAACTGACTTAAACGTAATAATTACGATACAAGCACTCAACAGTCGGAGTGCACGTCACTCGGACTTGAGGTCTTCACACCATTCTGAGTCCGACCTGTAATAGTTATTGACTCAGATTTTACCTCAAACCTCAATTATATAATTTACCTGGCTCAATCCACAAATATATATATATATCTACTGCCAATTAATATAAAAGTCACACAACATCATCCAATCGGAAATCACACAATAACATATCTTCTCAATCACACATCACATGGCACTTGGCAACAACATCAATACATACATATTCATTCAGTTGGAATTCACTCATATGACATCATCTAGTCGGCATTCATTCAAATCAATCAATCCATGCCAATCATGTTGGTCTCGATAACCATGCTCATACACACATGCATGCGGATCCGGCTTAAAGCATGATTTCAGTTACAGATTCCTTCCTAGCCCCTCGTCCATTAGCCCTTCCTGCGTGGTACCGGCCTCCCATTGGCGTCTCGAGACTCCTCTCTAGCTCCTACGGCTACCACAGGCCCTCATGGAACTAGCCAGGACTGGAAGGCACCTCGTATGTGCAACCTCATGCAATACCACACAGTATTCTAAATAGAATCAAGCATCAACTCACATCTCGAGCATTCGGAAATCATTATGGCGTTCTCATTCAAATACATTCAACATAACAACATACAGAACCCAACAAATCACCACCCTTTTTAACTCATAGTTATATGCATTCGGTCAACATGCTCAGAAACATTAACATGTACTAATAGATGGAATCACACCACAAAGCAGTTCACAACATCACTAACCCGGGAGTTGCACGCACAATTACGCAATCACAACACATCGAACTACACATCTCACACATAACACATCACATTAAAGCAAGCACCCGGAATTCGTCCATAAACCGTACACTTGACATGCAAAGCGCCCCCTACCTGCTGTCGGGGTTCAGGGACTCCTCGAGTTGCAATGCTGACTGATCGCCCTTCTGTTACACCTCCTCCAACAGCCTTCGAGCTCAGCGTTGATCCTGGGCCAGAGTTGCTCTTTCTTCCAATGGGTTCGTCTTCCCACGGCCCCAAGGCACTTCCCAGCACAGCTTCTAACTGGGACACTAACAGAGGGGATGAAGAGAATAGGGAGTGGAAACAGGGCCATGTCGCCGTTCCACCCAGAAAAGCTCTTCAACTCTCTCCCTGTTCTTTCCACGCGGGTGATGCGAATGAGGGTGAAGAAGAAGAGAAACAGTAAAAGGAAGAGACCAGATGTACGCATGAAGGAGAGCTGTCCAGCGTGACTAATAAGGGAAAGAGAGAGTTAAAGTTCTTTTATACCTCCAGGGGTGCATGCGTCCTTTCACCTGGCATTAACATTATTTATTCAATTATTTCTAACCAATCAGCAATTACTCTAATTAACCATTAATCCTAATTCTGCAATTAACCCTTAATTAATAGCTTAATCTCAATCGGTAATTAAATTAAGAATCGGGATGTTACACACAGTGTTGGTAAGTGTTGATTAAGCATTAATTTCATGACTTATTTAAACTAATTTTGTAAAGATTTGAGTTGAATTGATGAATTATGGAAAGAATTAGTGATGGATAGGTGTATAAAAGAAAAATTGTGTTAAAACTCTTGGAAAGTTACAGGAAATTCAACAAGAAAGCAAGGCAAGCTTAAGCTCATGCTTAAGCTTGAGCAAAGCAAGCTTAAGCGTGAAAGAGCAAGCTTAAGCGTGATCGGAAGCATGTGAAGACAGCAAGCTTAAGCTTGAGAAAGCAAGCTTAAGCTTGAACAACCAAGCTTAAGCTTGAGCAAGCTTAAATGTGAAATCTAAGAATGTAAAGTCAACGAGCTTGAGCTTGAGCAAAGCAAGCTTAAGCTTGAGCAAGTTAGAGAGTATCAGGACCTCCCATGGTTGAGCGTGACATAGACGCTTAAGCGTGCAATAGTGGAAGCTTAAGCTTGAGCCTTGTGCTCAAAGCGTAGGACACAACAGTAAGCTTCAGGGCCTTTCACGCTTGAGCGTGAACACTAGGCGCTTAAGCGTGGAATGATAAAAATGAAAGCCTAAGCGTGGATTGAGCGTGCCCTGAGTGCAGGGAGTTAAAATTCATCACGCTTGAGCGTGATACAAGGGATGTTTGAGCGTGACTCTAAACGTGATCAAGCACAAGAAAATAGAAACTACAATGAGCATCAGGGCCTTTCACGCTTGAGCGCGACCATTAAGCTCAAGCATGACTCATGCAGTATAGGATTTTGAATTCAATATTAACCAACTCAACCACTTTGAGATGTTTCTGCATGTTTCTGCATATTCCTTCATGGGCACTATGCAAGTAGGAAAAGAAAGCTGAAGCATAACTCCTATAAATCAGGCAAGAACAGATCTTTCATCATCAATCATCCCCTGCATCTCTTGTAAAATCCAACCTCTCTATTATTCCTTTTACCTTCTGTATTCATTTCCAAATTTTCTTGAAGTGAAAATGCAAAGCATGAGTAACTAATTTTCCTTTATTGTGATTGGTTGTAATCAATTCAAACCTAAAGTAATGCTGCTGTAAGTTTTTATATATGTTAATGAGATTTGATACTTTCTGTATTTTATTCTGTCATTAATGCCTGAAGGTACTTGATCACTATTTTCTTGTTTTAAGTTTTCTTAAGTATACTGGGAAGTAACTTTTGAAAGCAGATCTGAATGAAATACTCTTTGTGAGTAGCTGACCAGGGATGGCATCTAACACAATGAATGTGAAAACAATCGATCGCTAATGCTGGAATGATTTCAAAGTGACTGAGGGATCAGCGGTTTGAAATCATTCTTATGAATTTTTTAGTCAAGGGATCGATACAAATGACTTTGATTGTGACGTAGAAATTATCATTTCAAATTACATACATGCAATTTATTTAGCTTATGAAAGGTGAGATGCGATGAAACCAATCCCAGTTTTCCAAATCTGATTTTTACCCAAACACTTTACTGTCATTATTTTCACTCAACACTTGCTGTTTCTTTTGTATTCAATCTTTTGCACAACAAAATCAAACTAAATTTTTTGTCAAAATCAAATCAAGAACTAAGATCTTCAAACCAACACCTCCTTAGTGGAACGACATCTATACTATACTACAATTACTGTGTTTAAACTTGGTATAAACATTCCATTGAGTTCATATTATACAAACTTGATTCTCTTATTTGAACACTTCACTTCCTTACATACCAAGCTTTGGCTTAAGTTTGTATTATACCACACATAAAATCACTTACCAAGTTTTGGCGCCACAGCCGGGGAGGTGATTCAAGTTTGAACATTTTAGCACCGAATTGACTCTGTAAATAAAATTCATTTGTTTGCATTTTTTGTTTATTTGTGTGGTAACCTTGCTATAGTGAGTGCTTGATTTATGATCTTGAGAGGACAGGGACCAAAAGACCAACTTGCATTTGATCCAAAAATAGATAGGCTCCTTAAGAAAATCAAGAAAGCCAAGCAAAATCATAACTTCCACACAGGAACAACTTCCTCTGACAGAATGGTAGATGTCAATAGCAACAATCAAAATCCACCAAGAAGAACACTGGGAGATTATACCTTACAAGAAGGACCCAGACACTACTCAAGCATTGCTATTCCTAACACCATAAGGGCTATAGAAATGAAACATGTTTTTCTTAGTTTAATTAGTTCCCACCAGTTCCATGGAATAACAAGTGGAGATCCATATACTCACTTGGCAAAATTCTATGAATTAATTGGAACTATGGGTTTTGAACAGGAAATAATTAAAGCTGCATATCTAAGACTATTTCCTTTTTCTCTAGCAGGTAAAGCTAAAGAATGGCTCCAGTCCTACCCAAATCAAAGCCTGCATAGTTGGGACACTGTGGAAGAAAAATTCCTACACAGATTTTTTCCTCCATCTAGATTCATCAAGGCCAAGTCAGATATTACAACATTTAAAAAAAGCCAAGATAAACCTTTTTGTGAGGCATGGGAACGTTTCAAATCTCTCCTGAGAAAATGCCCAAACCATGGACTTGAAGATATTGCACAACTTAATATCTTTTACAGTGGACTCAAAGCTAATACCAAAATGATCTTGGATGCAGCAGCAGGAGGGACCATGATGAAAGTGGATGATGACCAAGCCACAAGGATAATAGAAGCTTTATCCTCAACAGATTACCAAGCTTAACATGATCGTCAGCAAGTTCAAAGGAAAGGAGTCCTTGATTTAAACACCACAGATGCTATTCTAGCGCAGAACAAAATTATAACCCAACAATTGGAAGCATTGACTAAAAAGATATCCAATCTTCCACAATAATTACATGTAGTGCAACAACAAATACCTGCAACATGTAATTTCTATGGAGGAGACCATCCAAATGAAAACTGTGGCTCACAAGAAGTAGCTGTATATTTCATGAACAACCAAGGAAGCTCCGGTAATTTTAATTTAAATTTTTCTAACCAACCATTTCAGGGATGGAGAAGTAACCAAAATCAAGGCCAAGGATGGAAGCAAGAGCCAAGTTCTTCAAATAAACCATATCAAAACAATGGTCCGTCCTTGATGGATAGAACTTCTAGATTAGAGGACACCTTGGAAAAATTTATGCAAGCATCTCTCGCAAGTCAAAAGAACACTGAGGCATCAATCAGGAACTTGGAAACACAGGTGGGACAGCTAGCCCGACAAGTTACTGAAAACCAGAAGCCTCAGTATGGATCAAACACTAAAACAAACCCAATAAAGCAATGAAAGGCTATGACCACACTGAATGAGGAAACAACTGAGCTGGAAGATAGACATAGTGCTATCATCCACAAGGCAGTACCTTATAACATTAAAAATCCAGGGAGTTTTTCTATTCCCATAACTATCGGCAATCTTTTAGAAAGAAAGGCTTTATTAGATCTTGGTGCTAGTGCAAATTTAATTCCATTATCCATATTTAAAAAGATAGGGGATCCTGAAATAAGACCAACAAAAATGATTTTATAATTGGCAGATCAATCAACACAAATCCCCTATGGTATTGCTGAAAATGTTGTGGTCAAAATTGATAAATTTAAATTTCATGAAAATTTTGTTATCATAGATATGGAGGAAGATTTTGAAGTTCCTCTAATTCTGGGAAGACCATTTATGAAAGTAACCAGAGTCATCATAGATGTGGATGACAGAAAAGTAAAAATTTGAGTGCAGAAAGAAGAAGCCAATTTTGTTATTGATGAAACAAATAAATACTCAGAAGGTGCACTTGAAAAACTAAATGAAAGAAAGTCAAGGCCTGACTTGGGAAAGGAGGTGGAAAAACTTAACACTCTCATTCACCAGCTCCATGATCCATATTGAAAAGTTTATCAGGCGTCAAGATAAAGACGATAAACAAGCACTTATTGGGAGGCAACCCAATCTTTTATGTTTTCTTTTCATCCTGTTGATTTTATTTTAAGTAAATTTTATCTTATGACTGAAGTTTTCTTTTATTTTTTTAGGCAACTCATCAAATTCATCTCACTCATTATCCAAATGATAAGTGCCAAGTTCAAAAGGGAAGGAAGGACAAGTTTCACGCTCAAGCGTGACTTGCCACGCTCAAGTTAGGAACACCATCATGCCCAAGCGTGATCACACTCGCTTAAGTGAGCAACGTAAAATTTGGTTCTATTTTAAATTCACTCAGGCGAATGACTGCAAGCTTAAGTGAGGGAAGAAATAAATTGAGCAGGTCCTAATTTTTCCATACACGCTCAAGCGTGTATTAAGAGTGCTTAAGCACAGTTCTTGGACCTCAGTCACGCTCAAGCGTGACCCCTCCAAGCTCAAGCATCCCCCTGTGCTTCTAATTAAGCAACCTCTCAAATTAGGAAACATGGAAGCAAGGCACCCCGACCACCCTCAAGCACAGGGAATTCACGCTTAAGCATGATATTCCTCTTTGCAATTCACGCTCAAGCGGGCAGGAATATTGGCCACTATTTCAGTCACGCTTAAGCGTGCAATATGACGACTGAAGCGAGCAGTTTTTAAACTACCCCACCTGATACCATTAAGTAGAGGAATCAAAATGTAGGCTTCATCTTAAAAAGGACTTAATTTCGTTGTTTTGCTTGCTTATATGATTTAATGTTCTTCCTCATTTGAAATTGTTCATTTAATCTTGAAATGAGTATTTGCTTTCAAATGAACAATTGCGAAAATTTCTTCTATTTTAAGGGTGCACTAACTATCTGAAAAAAAAGTCCAGAATGTGTTATACATGCTTGATATTAAATGATTCGATTGTTATTGCCATGTCAAAACACTATTGTTTAGTCATTGATATGCATGCTTAATCTGGAAATTGATGCATCTTGATTCAATTGATTAAAAAAGTCTCTAGGCTCACTGTTAAAGACTTACTCTGCCTTTTACCATTTGATATGATGATTGTTAAATATATTTCAGATGGTCAGAACAAAACACTATAGTATCCCTGTAGGCCAAATCAACCCTTGGATAGACCCTACAGTTTGGGGCATACATTGTATGGCCTAGGGACAGTCCTACTTTACCCAGGAAGGGTGAGACAGCAGGGCCATCATCATCATAGCCACTTCCTACAAGGGACCTGAGGAGGTGGAGTTAGAATCAGTAGAAGAGGAAGAAGATGATGAGTGATGAGTTTTCAAACTAACAGTTTTTGTTTTTGTTTTTTTTTTGCATTCTCTTTAGTTTTTAATATTTTTGATATTCTTGCAGTAATTTTCATTTATAATTGTTGGTTTGTATTTTGTTATCTTTCTCTGTGTGGTGAATATATGTTATGACTGTTTAGATGCAACATTACATGCTTGAAGCTGAAACATTTTTGAAAAACCCAACCAAGAATTAATTTTTAAGCAAGAAAAGATTCTGACTAGCAATTCTTTTGAGACAGTAACATTGATTTTGAAAAGGCAAATCAGCTGATTTAAGAACCATGAAAATGAAATAAATGAACTGTTGAAATTGTTTACATGCTTGAACCTTTTTCTGTTAGAATATGGAAGTAAGCCTTATAGCCCGGTGAGAAGTGAGAAACTTAAACACTGAGAATCTCATTAGAACTTATTAAGTTTGCATTGCCTAAATTCTCTGATTAACCTTTTTCGTAAGAAATAAAGCAAGGAAATGATGAAGGCAATTTTTGAAAACACAGTTAGTCAAAAGCTAAAAAGCTAACCTCAAAAATATATCCCATTCTTTAGTAGCCCATTTTGAGCCAAAAGTTTTTTTCTATAAAAACACCTAAGCATGAGAAATAAATTCCTACCTCATTAGTATGCTTATTTTTGAAAAGAGCATAAAATACTTTTTCAAAGGGTGATGTAAGAAATGGAGGCTTAAAAAGGCAATGCTAAAGAAAAATAGTAAGTTCTCCATCCAGAAATTTGAACAAAAAAGAGAACTAGAAAAAATGAAATAAAGAATTTTGTAGCTCAAAAAGGAAGAAGCCTCACAAACTTTAAAAATTTCATAACTTATGCTCTTCTTTGTGCATGCATCTTGAATGCGAGAAAAACCAAGAATTCTTGTTTAACCCAGCCTTATTACAACCATGAAAAGACCTTTCTGATCTTTGTTGTTCTTATGATTTTGATTTGATTGGAAATGACTGGCAATGTTAACTAGGCAGTTCTCATGATGGATGTGTGAAACAGTCACCTAGTTAAGAATAATTAGAAGCTCCTTATTCTTACAGCAATTGGTTACTTGCTTTATGAAAAATTAAATGGTGCATTACATTTCAAAGAAATGGGTACTAAGGATGTTATTTACCTTAAAGAAGTTAAACTGTGATTACTGTCTCTTTAACTTTGTTTACAACTAAAATCTGAACAGCATGACTGCTTTCTTATTTAAGATCTCATTCTTTTTGCTTGAGGACAAGCAAAACTCTAAGTTGGGGAGAGTCAATGAGACAGCAGGACCATCATCATCACAGCCACTTCCTGCAAGGGACCTGAGAAGGTTGAGTCAAAATTAGTAGAAGATGAAGAAGATGATGAGTGATGAGTTTTCAAACTAACAGTTTTTGTTTTTGTTTTTTTTGAATTCTCTTTAGTTTTTAATATTTTTGATATTCTTGCAGTAATTTTCATTTATAATTGTTGGTTTGTATTTTGTTATCTTTCTCTGTGTGGTGAATATATGTTATGACTGTTTAGATGCAACATTACATGCTTGAAGCTGAAACATTTTTGAAAAACCCAACCAAGAATTAATTTTTAAGCAAGAAAAGATTCTGACTAGCAATTCTTTTGAGACAGTAACATTGATTTTAAAAAGGCAAATCAGCTGATTTAAGAACCATGAAAATGAAATAAATGAACTGTTGAAATTGTTTACATGCTTGAACCTTTTTCTGTTAGAATATGGAAGTAAGCCTTATAGCCCGGTGAGAAGTGAGAAACTTAAACACTGAGAATCTCATTAGAACTTGTTAAGTTTGCATTGCCTAAATTCTCTGATTAACCTTTTTCGTAAGAAATAAAGCAAGGAAATGATGAAGGCAATTTTTGAAAACATAGTTAGCCAAAAGCTAAAAAGCTAACCTCAAAAATATATCCCATTCTTTAGTAGCCCATTTTGAGCCAAAAGTTTTTTTCTATAAAAACACCTAAGCATGAGAAATAAATTCCTACCTCATTAGTATGCTTATTTTTGAAAGAGCATAAAATACTTTTTCAAAGGGTGATGTAAGAAATGGAGGCTTAAAAAGGCAATGCTAAAGAAAAATAGTAAGTTCTCCATCCAGAAATTTGAACAAAAAAGAGAACTAGAAAAAGTGAAATAAAGAATTTTGTAGCTCAAAAAGGAAGAAGCCTCACAAACTTTAAAAATTTCATAACTTATGCTCTTATTTGTGCATGCATCTTGAATGCGAGAAAAACCAAGAATTCTTGTTTAACCCAGCCTTATTACAACCATGAAAAGACCTTTCTGATCTTTGTTGTTCTTATGATTTTGATTTGATTGGAAATGACTGGCAATGTTAACTAGGCAGTTCTCATGATGGATGTGTGAAACAGTCACCTAGTTAAGAATAATTAGAAGCTCCTTATTCTTACAGCAATTGGTTACTTGCTTTATGAAAAATTAAATGGTGCATTACATTTCAAAGAAATGGGTACTAAGGATGTTATTTACCTTAAAGAAGTTAAACTGTGATTACTGTCTCTTTAACTTTGTTTACAACTAAAATCTGAACAGCATGACTGCTTTCTTATTTAAGATCTCATTCTTTTTGCTTGAGGACAAGCAAAACTCTAAGTTGGGGAGAGTCAATGAGACAGCAGGACCATCATCATCACAGCCACTTCCTGCAAGGGACCTGAGAAGGTTGAGTCAAAATTAGTAGAAGATGAAGAAGATGATGAGTGATGAGTTTTCAAACTAACGGTTTTTGTTTTTGTTTTTTTTTGCATTCTCTTTAGTTTTTAATATTTTTGATATTCTTGCAGTAATTTTCATTTATAATTGTTGGTTTGTATTTTGTTATCTTTCTCTGTGTGGTGAATATATGTTATGACTGTTTAGATGCAACATTACATGCTTGAAGCTGAAACATTTTTGAAAAACCCAACCAAGAATTAATTTTTAAGCAAGAAAAGATTCTGACTAGCAATTCTTTTGAGACAGTAACATTGATTTTGAAAAGGCAAATCAGCTGATTTAAGAACCATGAAAATGAAATAAATGAACTGTTGAAATTGTTTACATGCTTGAACCTTTTTCTGTTAGAATATGGAAGTAAGCCTTATAGCCCGGTGAGAAGTGAGAAACTTAAACACTGAGAATCTCATTAGAACTTGTTAAGTTTGCATTGCCTAAATTCTCTGATTAACCTTTTTCGTAAGAAATAAAGCAAGGAAATGATGAAGGCAATTTTTGAAAACACAGTTAGCCAAAAGCTAAAAAGCTAACCTCAAAAATATATCCCATTCTTTGGTAGCCCATTTTGAGCCAAAAATTTTATTCTATAAAAACACCTAAGCATGAGAAATAAATTCCTACCTCATTAGTATGCTTATTTTTGAAAAGAGCATAAAATACTTTTTCAAAGGGTGATGTAAGAAATGGAGGCTTAAAAAGGTAATGCTAAAGAAAAATAGTAAGTTCTCCATCTAGAAATTTGAACAAAAAAGAGAACTAGAAAAAGTGAAATAAAGAATTTTATAGCTCAAAAATGAGGAAGCCTTATAAACTTTAAAAATTTCATAACTTATGCTCTTCTTTGTGCATGCATCTTGAATCCAAGAAAAACCAAGAATTCTTGTTTAACCCAGCCTCATTACAACCATGAAAAGACCTTTTTGATCTTTGCTTTTCTTATTATTTTGATTTGATTGGAAATGACTGGCAATGTTAACTAGGCAGTTCTCATGATGGATGTGTGAAACAGTCACCTGGTTAAGAATAATGAGAAGCTCCTTATTCCTACAGCAATTGGTTACTTGCTTTGTGAAAAATTAAATGGTGCATTACATTTCAAAGAAATAGGTATTAAGGATGTTATTTACCTTAAAGAAGTTAAACTGTGATTACTGTCTCTTTAACTTTGTTTGCAACTAAAATCTAAACTGCATGACTGCTTTCCTATTTAAGATCTCATTCTTTTTGCTTGAGGACAAGCAAAACTCTAGGTTGAGGAGAGTTTGATAAGTGTTGATTAAGCATTAATGTCATGACTCATTTAAACTAATTTTGTAAAGATTTGAGCTGATTTGATGAATTATTGAAGGAATTGAGCATGAATCTTTCAAGTAGTGATGGATAGGTGTATAAAAGAAAAATTGTGTTAAAACTCTTGGAAAGTTGCAGGAAATTCAACAAGAAAGCAAGGCAAGCTTAAGCTTGAGCAAAGCAAGCTTAAGCTTGAAAAAGCAAGCTTAAGCGTGAAAGAGCAAGCTTAAGCGTGATTGGGAGCTTGTGAAGACAACAAGCTTAAGTTTGAGAAAGAAAGCTTAAGCTTGAACAACCAAGCTTAAGCTTGAGCAAGCTTAAACATGAAATCTAAGAATGTAAAGTCAGCAGGCTTGAGCTTGAGCAAAGCAAGCTTAAGCTTGAGCAAGTTAGAGAGCATCAGGACCTCCCATGGTTGAGCGTGACATGGACGCTTGAGCGTGCAATAGTGGAAGCTTAAGCTTGAGCCTTGCGCTCAAAGCGTAAGACACAACAGTAAGCTTTAAGGCCTTTCACACTTGAGCATGAACACTAGGCGCTTAAGCGTGGAATGATAAAAATAAAAGCCTAAGCATGGATTAAGCGTGGCCTGAGCACAAGGAGTTAAAATTCATCACGCTTGAGCGTGATACAAGGGATGTTTGAGCGTGACTCTAAACATGATCAAGCGCAGGAAAACAGAAACTACAATGAGCATCAGGGCCTTTCACGCTTGAGCGTGACCATTAAGCTCAAGCGTGACTTATGCAGTATGGGATTTTTAATTTAATATTAACCAACTCAACCACTATGAGGTATTTCTACATGTTTCTACATATTCCTTCATGGGCACTATGCAAGTGGGAAAAGAAAGTCGAAGCATAACTACTATAAATCAGGCAAGAACAGATCCTTCATCATCAATCATCCCCTGCATCTCCTACAGAATCTAACCTCTCTATTATTCCTTTTACCTTCTGTATTTATTTCCAAATTTTCTTGAAGTGAAAATGCAAAGCATGAGTAACTAATTTTCCTTTATTGGGATTGCTTGTAATCAATTCAAACCTGAAGTAATGCTGCTATAAGTTTTTATGTATGTTAATCAGATTTGATACTTTCTGTATTTTATTCTGTCATTAATGCCTGAAGGTACTTGATCACTATTTTCTTGTTTTATGTTTTCTTAAGTATACTGGGAAGTAACTTTTGAAAGCAAATCTGAATGAAATACTCGTTGTGAGTAGCTGACCAGGGATGGCAGCTAACGCAATGAAAGTCAAAATAATCGATCGCTAATACTAGAATGATTTCAAGTGTGAGAGTGTATTGATTGGCATTTGCATCCATGGCATATCATTCGTTGCTTATATGGAAAGTTAGGGGTTCCAATAGGCAGGCTTAGTGGGAGGGTGATAAGTCTTGAAAAGACTTAATTATTTCACCTTTTATTTAACATAATCCATTAAATATTGTTTAGTTTGGCTTTATTATTTAATAAATTGTCAATAATTCTTATTTTATTTATTTATTTCAAAAGTGGTTAATTTATGCAAGAAAATGATTAAAAACAATAATTAGTTAAAAAATTATGTTTATTTACAAATTCACTAATCCAGCGTACAAGCGCTGGACAGCCAGCTTACAAACGCTAGGCAATTATTTATTTATATATGCAAGAGCAGTTCACGCTCAAGCTGGAAGGTTGCAAGCTCAAGCGAGAGATCCATGCAAAATACGTGAAAAGAAAGAAAGGAAAGCATGACCTCGCTCAAGCGTGAGTCCAAAACACCATTCACGCCCAAGTTTCCCCACTCTCGCTCAAGCGTGACTCCAAAATAGCTCTTCACGTTCAAGCTTGTTCATCACGCTCAAGCGTGAACTCCTATAGTGCAGTGCATATTTCGAGCTCGCTCAAGCGCGAGTACATCACGCTCGAGCGTGATTCTGTTGCGCAGTTAGTTATTTTTCCCTCTAAAAGAAGCTCTACACCATTTCTAATGTATTGCTGTTGTACTTTAGTAATTTAAGTATCAAGTTGTAATTATTTATTTATTTGTAATTATGTAATTAGTTTAGTTAGTTTAATTATTAATTAAGGTTTCTTTGTAATTAATTAAGTTAGTTAGTTAGTTATTTGCATATATATACTTGTACATACTCTCTATGAAGACACACAGAGACAGTAAACACAAAATACGATTCATTTGCTCATTTCCAATCTCTCTCTAGTTCTTTTCTCTCTCTAAATTCTCTCATGTCTCTCCATATTCCTTCGATAGAATCCATGTCTATAGGTTTCTAAGTCCCTAGGGTTGGGATTGCGAAGGTTTGCAATGAATTCTTGAAAGTGTATTAAGGAAGTCAACTTCTAAATCAAGAGGAGAACAAGCTGAGGAGTGGATCTACTTGCTGGATTGACAAATCCAGATCTGATGAAGAATCTCACTAGTGAGGAATCATGGTTGAGACTTAGGTAACTTCCAGCTTCCAAACTAATTCAAGCCTAGTAATTAGGTGAATAGTTAGGGTTCAACCCCCAATTTCACATTAGATTTCTCTGTTAATTGAGCACCTAAGGGATTAGGGTTTAATGCTTAGGAATCAGTGTTATTCACCTAAGGAATTAGGGAGTAACCATCTGTGGATTGTCCTCTTGAGTCTGAAGATTGATTGAACCTTAATTGCATGTTTCTTGATGAAATTGTAAACTAAAGTAATCCTAACCTATCTTCTATTAATCACATTTTATCTTTTGTACTGTCTCTGAAAATACAAAAACATTAGAAATATAAAACAACAAAAATAGAATGAACTCTATCTGCATTGTGTTGGTTCAGCTTGTATCAGTCTAAGATTGAGGTAATTACCACAATCCCTGTGGGAACGATCAAATATATTACAAATTTAACGATTGGTGCGCTTGCCAAAAGAATAAATCCTTCGAGAATTATGCATCAAGTTAATAGCTCAGGATTTACACACTAGAGGGCGACCTAGTGCACGGGTATACTGTTATTGTTCCCTAGTGATTCGGGGAATCACGAAGCTGCCCTTAGTTTGGTGGCGAGACACCCTATGTGGTAGGCCTTGTGGGAGGGCGGCTCTATGATGAACAGTTTACCTTGATGTCTGATGGGGCACGGTGACGTTGATATTTTTGCAGTCGTTATCCCGTCAAATTAGTACATTAAAATTAATTAACGTAGTACTAGGGTGTCAACCTAGGTCGTTCTCTCAAGGATCAACACAAAAATTTAGGAAAAATCAAGTCTTAAACTAATTTTTAACAATTAAAAATTAAAACTAAACAAGTAAAAATTTTACAAACATAAGTTTACTAACATACAATTGGGGGGGGTTTGATTGATTTTTGTTGTCACAATTAAAATTAAAGCAAGGTAAATAAAGGATTTAAAACAATAAATAACAAGCGATTGATTTTCTTGGAGTATTGTAAATAAATTTATCCTTGGTTCACTAAAAATAACTTGTATACTTATTAATGTTAATTTCTTAGCTCAATTTGAATTGATCAACTAAGCGTCTTTTTCAATTCACAATTCCTTTACTTTCATTTAAAAATGAATATTTGAATCAAGCATCCTAATTAAGCAAAAGGAGTCAAGATCTTAAAATCTAGGAATTATTGAGCATACATAAGAACATCGCCTATATACATAATCTATTCTCAAATTATGGAATTAAGCAAACCATAATTATTAAAAGTGATTATGAAAATATTCATTAAGCATGCATATTTCCTTAATCCATTCTAATTTGAAATCTTATTTAACTCCATTTGGATAACTAAACCGATTAAGCATACAAATTCAATTAAACAAAATGGAATTAAATAAGTAGAGAATGATTATGAAGAAATAACAATAATAAAAGCATACTATATTAAAATTAATGACCTCAAAATTACATTACAACATTCTCCAAGAAAATCAATCTAAGGGTTTTAGCCCTCCATAATTACAATTACAAACAAAGAACTAACCCGGAAATGAAGAAGTTGCTGGAGAAACTCCAACAAAGAAGAGAAACAGAGGAAGAACGTATGAGGAAGGAAGAATTGTGTGAAGAATGGTGTGTTATGACCCTTGCTCTTGTGCCTATTTATAGGAGTTAGAAAGCAAGCTTTTGCCATAAAATATTTCAATGGAAGGAGCACTCTTCATTAATCAATTCAATGGTGCTCCATGATCATCTTCAGTGCATTTCCCACCATCTCAGTGCTTTGCCCACCTTCCAGAAGCTTGAAAAACGTGTTTCTGGGCCAATTATTCACTCATGAATCGATTCATTGGTGGGAGGAATCGATTCATTCGTTCCAAAATGCAATCCTGGGCCAATTTTACACGTGTGAATCGATTCATTTAGGGAAAGAATCGATTCAATGCTGTTGGAACCCGTATGAATCGATTCAGGAGGCTTGTGAATCGATTCAAGTTGCAAAATTTCACTTCCTGGGTGCATTACATTCGCATGAATCGATTCAGGAGGGGGATGAATCGATTCATCCCCCTGATTCTCCATAATTTGCACACTTTTTCACCCTTTTTGAGATCTTTTTGCATATTTCTTGGTTCCTTTGATCCTTAGGCACTTTGATCTTCATTTTGGATTGGAATTCTTGAGTTCTTTGATCTATTTTCCTTTGGTACAAATTATCAATCAAATATTACATAAAGATCAAATGATAAAAATGTGTTAAAATGCAATATGTTACACACTAAGTGATGGCAAATTATACACATTTAAAATGGAGAATTAGAGATAAATCATGCATCATCAAATACTCCCACACTTATTCTTTTGCACTCCCGGGCAAAATCAAAATAAAAACAAGTATCACAATTTATTAAAAACATTAAGTTGAAAACAACACACAGAACTGGCATGCTTGTCATGAAATCTTAGAAATATACAAAGAAACAAGAGTTTTCAACATGAAAGATACAAAGCATCAAGATATATATAAAAATCATTCAAACACTTAGGCATGTAAAAATTAAATTAAACTGAAAAGAAGATCATAAGTGATAGAACCTCACAAGACATACTCTCAACTCTCAAGTGTTTAAGGTTTGTGTATACACTCAAAACAATTCCTGAAAAACAAACAGTCTAAAAATTTGGCAAGTTTCTTAATTCCTCAATCAACACAAATGCATGTATAGATCCACAGGGCTTTCACAGGGTTGCAATGTGGCCAAGGTTAAAATGGATGAAATATATATATTATATATATATACCAAAAAGAATAATGAAGCAATTAGTTTTACTGGCAAACAGTGAGGGTAAAACATTTATTGTATGGTATTTGGTAAATTTTTTTTTTTTTTTTTTTTTTAATATGAGATTGCATAACACTTGAAACAAGAGTTGCAATTCCTTTTTGCACACCCCCACACTTATTTGAATGCCTGTTTTGACTTGATTCCAAAGCTTCAATATACTTCTTAAGGTAGGTATATTTTTGGTTTTTCATCCATGGCTTATTTGAGCTGCAACAAGGAAACAGTTAAATAGGCTCAAAATGGCTAGCAAGGGATGATTTATTCATGGTAGGTTTATCTGGCTTAATGGCTCAACTGAACAAAATGCCTGTATCAAAATACATTCATATGAGTTTCAAGTATCATCAAGAAACAAGACAAAAATTAAGATGTAAGCCTTCAGGAATTAATCACACATGAAAGGATTAAGATGGTTTAAAGTGATCCATCAAATTTTAAGGCTCAAAAATCTCACAAGGTATAATTCCATCATATATGATCATTTCTCAATTATCATGTCATTCTCAACATACCAAAAATTTTTGAGTTCAAATTATAACATATCATTAATCTCATATCAGACATGAAAGAATTTACTTATTACTCATGCATATCTTAAAATTCCAATAAAACATGCCATTTAAAACAAAAACACACAAAAATTTTATTTATTTATTTATTTATTTATTTATTTTTTATTTTTTATTTTTAACACAAAAAATTTAATCACACAAAAACACACAAAACACACAAATGATCCCACCCCCACACTTAAATCATACATTGTCCTCAATGTAAGACAGAGCATACAAAATAGACAATATAATGAAAAAGTAAAGAGATGGGTAAGAAAAACTCCCTCAAGGTGGATTAAACTCAAATACCACATCCTTTTGAAGCAGATTGGATAGTGGTCTAGCCTTCTTGTGCCTTCCCAAATCTTGCAGCAATTTTTCTTCTTGATTTTCATCAAGAGAAGTAAAGATTATCACCAGAAGCTCCTCATCATTTCCCAAGTATGAATACTTGAGGTTTTCAAGTAAGAAATTTAGCTCCAGATTAGGTGCCTGTAAAGTAGATGGAACTAACAAAGCAGATTTGGATTCTTGCACCTCAAAAATTTTGTTAGAGTCTTTTTGAAAATTTGTATTTAGAACATGTATTTCTATAGACTCTAAATCAGCAGTTATGTATTTGTCAATTTCAACACAAATATGACAATTCTCAGAATTATTACATGCAAAACAACTGTATGAATCATCTATGCATTCCAAATCAACATCAGAAAAATGTTCAAAAACTAGTTCATCAATAATGTCAATTTGGAAAACAGAATGATTTTCAGAAGGGTGTTTCATGGCATCTAGAATTTTAAATCTTACCTTAGTATCACCAAATTCCATAGAAAGAGTTCCAGCATGGACATCAATTATAGTTTTGGCTGTTTTCAAAAATGGTCTTCCCAAAATGATAGGAACAGGAATTTGAGGCATACCTTCTTCCATATCAAGTACAAAAAAGTCAGCAGGAAAGACAAGCTGTTCTACCTGAACCAAAACATCTTCTATAACTCCAGCAGGGTAAGCAATGCTCCTATTGGCTAGCTGAATTACTACACCAGTAGGTTGTAAATTTCCAAGAGACAATGATTTGAAAACAGACATAGGCATAACATTTATTGAGGCTCCTAAATCTAACATGCAATTTTCAAATTTATTATTGCCTATGATACAGGGTATAGAAAACGTACCTGGGTCCTTGCATTTCTCAGGAATATTTTCCTTACCAAGCAGTGCAGATACATTTCTTCCCATGCTTATTCTTTCATTGCCCTTGAGTCTCCTTTTGTGAGTACACAACTCCTTCAGAAATTTGGCATACTTGGGAATTTGCTTGATTGCATCAAGAAGAGGTATATTCACTTCCACTTTCCTGAAAGTATCCAAAATTTCTTTGTCCACTTCTTCCATCTTCTTGCTTGGAATTGCTTTTGGTGGGAATGGAAGAGGGATATGAGGTGGAACTTGGAGTGGTTGCATCTCAGATTTGCTTGTGCTTGAAGAGGGTTCATCATTCTCAACTGTTGTGGGCACATCATTTTGTTTTTCAGGTTCCTTAGGTATGGGTACTTCAAGGTTCTTACCTGATCTTAACTGAATTGCGCTCACATTTCTTGGATTTGCAGCTGGTTGAGATGGTAATTTGTTAGAGTTTTGAGATTGTAACTGGCTTAATGATGAAGCCAATTGCCCAATTTGGTTGCTTAAACTCTGAATGGTAGCATCATTTCTTTGTTGATACTCTAAGTTCTGTGCAGCCATTTGTTTCACCAGATCCTCCAAAGAAGGGCCACTTGTGGATGGTTGAGGTGTAGGTCTTTGGAAGGTTGATGCATTGTTTTGAAATGGGGGTTGGGGATTTTGTTGTTGGTTTCCCCATCTCAAGTTTGGATGGTTCCTCCAACCTGGATTGTATCTATTGGTGGAAAGGTCATGGTTTTGTGGTGGTGGAGGTCTATCATGGTAGATGTTACTTGCATAAGCTTGAGGACTATTATTATCCTTTTCTTGTAGAGAAGGACAACAATCAGTGGGGTGCTCTTGTGAAGAGCAGATTCCACACACTTTAGCAGTCATGGATTTTTGATTTACTGCCAATTGTGTGACTAGAGTGGTGAGAGCATCAAGTTTGCTCTCCAATTTAATTCCAGGTGAACTAGAATTGGAATCAAACATGGGTTTGAAAGAATCATTTCTCACACCAAATTGTTGAGAGTTAGATGCCATCTTCTCAATCAGATTTCTTGCTTCAGCAGCAGTCATATCTCCTAAAGCTCCTCCACTTGCCGCATCAATCATGTTGCGATCAACGTGGTGTAAACCTTCATAGAAGTACTGAAGAAGAAGTTGTTCAGAAATTTGGTGGTGAGGGCAACTTGCACAAAGTTTTTTAAATCTCTCCCAATATTCATAAAGACTTTCTCCAGAGAGTTGCCTAATGCCAGATATGTCTTTACGGATTGCAGTTGTTCTAGAGGCAGGAAAGAATTTTTCCAAGAACATTTTCTTTAAGTCATTCCAACTTGTGATTGATCTTGGAGCAAGGTAATACAACCAATCCTTAGCAACACCCTCTAAAGAATGAGGAAACGCTTTAAGATAGACATGGTCTTCTTGAACGTTTTGGGGTTTCATTGTGGAACACACAATGTGGAATTCTTTGAGGTGTTTATGCGGATCTTCACCCGCAAGACCATGAAACTTAGGCAACAGGTGTATAAGTCCGGTCTTAAGAATAAAAGGGACATCCTCATCAGGATATTGAATACACAAACTTTCGTATGTGAATTCAGGAGCAGCTAGTTCTCTAAGAGTTCTTTCACGAGGTTCAGCCATATCAGAAAAACTAGCAGTACTTTCAACAGATTCAGAAAAAATACTATCACTATCAATATCAACAAAATTATTATTAAATCTAGCTTCTCTAACTAACCTATAAAAAGTTCTTTCAATTTCAGGATCAAATGAATATAAATGCTCAAAAGTTCTTCTAGTCATACATAGCATACAACAAGATATTAGATCATGATGAGCAATAAATCATAAGAATCCTAAATCATGCAAAAGAAATAAAACAAACAAACAAACAAACAAAAGAAATTTTTTTTTTTTAATTAATTTTTTTTTTTTAATAATAAAAAAAAATTAATTTAAAACAAGAGTTTTTCCTAAAGATCGTTGATCCCCGGCTGCGGCGCCAAAATTTGACGTTGAAATTTTTGCAGTCGTTATCCCGTCAAATTAGTACATTAAAATTAATTAACGTAGTACTAGGGTGTCAACCTAGGTCGTTCTCTCAAGGATCAACACAAAAATTTAGGAAAAATCAAGTCTTAAACTAATTTTTAACAATTAAAAATTAAAACTAAACAAGTAAAAATTTTACAAACATAAGTTTACTAACATACAATTGGGGGGGGGGGGGTTTGATTGATTTTTGTTGTCACAATTAAAATTAAAGCAAGGTAAATAAAGGATTTAAAACAATAAATAACAAGCGATTGATTTTCTTGGAGTATTGTAAATAAATTTATCCTTGGTTCACTAAAAATAACTTGTATACTTATTAATGTTAATTTCTTAGCTCAATTTGAATTGATCAACTAAGCGTCTTTTTCAATTCACAATTCCTTTACTTTCATTTAAAAATGAATATTTGAATCAAGCATCCTAATTAAGCAAAAGGAGTCAAGATCTTAAAATCTAGGAATTATTGAGCATACATAAGAACATCGCCTATATACATAATCTATTCTCAAATTATGGAATTAAGCAAACCATAATTATTAAAAGTGATTATGAAAATATTCATTAAGCATGCATATTTCCTTAATCCATTCTAATTTGAAATCTTATTTAACTCCATTTGGATAACTAAACCGATTAAGCATACAAATTCAATTAAACAAAATGGAATTAAATAAGTAGAGAATGATTATGAAGAAATAACAATAATAAAAGCATACTATATTAAAATTAATGACCTCAAAATTACATTACAACATTCTCCAAGAAAATCAATCTAAGGGTTTTAGCCCTCCATAATTACAATTACAAACAAAGAACTAACCCGGAAATGAAGAAGTTGCTGGAGAAACTCCAACAAAGAAGAGAAACAGAGGAAGAACGTATGAGGAAGGAAGAATTGTGTGAAGAATGGTGTGTTATGACCCTTGCTCTTGTGCCTATTTATAGGAGTTAGAAAGCAAGCTTTTGCCATAAAATATTTCAATGGAAGGAGCACTCTTCATTAATCAATTCAATGGTGCTCCATGATCATCTTCAGTGCATTTCCCACCATCTCAGTGCTTTGCCCACCTTCCAGAAGCTTGAAAAACGTGTTTCTGGGCCAATTATTCACTCATGAATCGATTCATTGGTGGGAGGAATCGATTCATTCGTTCCAAAATGCAATCCTGGGCCAATTTTACACGTGTGAATCGATTCATTTAGGGAAAGAATCGATTCAATGCTGTTGGAACCCGTATGAATCGATTCAGGAGGCTTGTGAATCGATTCAAGTTGCAAAATTTCACTTCCTGGGTGCATTACATTCGCATGAATCGATTCAGGAGGGGGATGAATCGATTCATCCCCCTGATTCTCCATAATTTGCACACTTTTTCACCCTTTTTGAGATCTTTTTGCATATTTCTTGGTTCCTTTGATCCTTAGGCACTTTGATCTTCATTTTGGATTGGAATTCTTGAGTTCTTTGATCTATTTTCCTTTGGTACAAATTATCAATCAAATATTACATAAAGATCAAATGATAAAAATGTGTTAAAATGCAATATGTTACACACTAAGTGATGGCAAATTATACACATTTAAAATGGAGAATTAGAGATAAATCATGCATCATCACACGGCTCCCTTGATGTGTGTTCGGGGGAGGCCCGTAGCACTCTGGCAAGTAAGGCTAAAATGTTGATCCGCAAGTCACGGGGTGACTAGTGCTACAAATGGGCGAGAGCGGTTTGGTACCAGTAAAAGTATGATGTTGTAAGCATGCATAAATTGAGATATATGTGTACACATTTTACTACTGCAGTAGGGGCATAGTAGCACACCTATACTTGTCCCACATTTGATATGTTGTTGTGTCCCATAGTCGGATCCGCATTTGATAATAATTCCTTTGTGCATATGCATTAGCTTTAAGAGCATTTGCATATAGCTAGAGATATGCCTAGTTGATTGATAAGTGTTTTATAACACAATAAATTAGATTTAGTTTACTTAGGATTTTAATCATTATGCACTGTATTTCCTTTATTTATTGTGATTTTTGCTTTCTTTCCACTGTATTCTACTCAGGTACTTTTATTTTGCAGAAATTAATAGATTTGGAATTATTGATGATCCATTTTAAGAATGAATGAATATAAATGGAAAATGGATTCAAGAACCCAAAAAGATGATCAAAGTGCCAAAGGATCAAAGCAATCAAGAACCATGAGCTATACTGTCCAAAATGCCTCAAAAATGCAAGAAAACACTTCCAGGAAAGGGTAGGAATCGATTCACCCTTACAGGAATCGATTCCCATGTGAAACATAGGCTGGGAATCGATTCCCCCCTTATAGGAATCGATTCATTGATGTTTGGAAGGCTGGGAATCGATTCATGAAGGCCAGGAATCGATTCATCATGCTGGGAATCGATTCCCACCTTTAGGAATCGATTCACACGCTGTTTTGAAGGCAAAAATCAACTGGAGGAATCGATTCATCAGTGAAATCATGCGCCGAATTATTGGAAACAACAAAAATACGCAAATTGGAGACAACTGGAACAGCTGGAAATCACATGCACCGAAAGTTTCCAACTTGCAACGCATTTTCTTAGCTGGCTTCCTCCCTTCCTTCGCCTATAAAAGGAGAAGCAATCCAAGCAGAGAAGGCATCCCAATCCCAATCCCAATCCAGTTCTCATTCATTCACTTTTGTTCCTTTCTTTTCCTTCGTTTTCTTCTCTGTTTCGTTTCTTTCTCTTTTTATTTTCTTTTTCTTTCTTTTATTTTGTGTAAGAATTGTGAGGATTGTGAAATTGAGTGTTCCAATTTGTAATTGGTGGAGGAATATTGCAACAAGGAAATACAGTGGTAAATTATTCTGAGCTTTTGGAGAAACCCGTAAGTCTTTATTTTTTACCATGTCTTGTATGTTTTATTTTTCCATCATGTGTATGAATTTGAATCCTTTCATGAGTAGCTAAATTAATTATCTTGGGATAAAGGGGGTATGATAATATTTTATTTTAATGTTATTTTGACTTGGAATTAAATAAATTTCTGTTTTCCATTTAGTTCAATTATGCTTAATGCTTTTAGTAATTCCTAACAAGAACCTAAATGATAAAACTGTGTACTTGCGGGTATATTAGTAAGTTTAGGTAATAAATAGAATCGAGAGATTTATTTTTACCAGAAAGCTTTGAACTAAACCTAAGATTTTTGAAATGCTTTATGTGACCTCGGTAAAACCGTGAAAGTAATCAAAATTCTTTTGAGGAAATAAAAGGGATTTTCATAAAACGATAATGGGCCTTTCTGAGGATTAAGCAGCGCTTTCCATAGGTTAGGTACATTAATAGGATTCCGAGAGGAACATATTAATTAGCTTTTGGAAAATTCGCCTTGGAAAACTTAATTCGATTCTTATTTATGAAAAGTTAAAATTCATTAAACATAAAATAGAGTCGTAATCCCCCAAAATCCCAAGATACTCTCAACTCTGATTTTTTAAGTGTCAAGTAAATTTTATTTTTATATTTACTTGTATTCTGTGCAACTTTAATTTGTGCTTTGTTTTATAAAAATCTTAAAAATCAATTGTGTGGATAATTAAATTTCAATATGCTGGTACTTTGAACACAGTCCCTGTGGAGAACGATAATCTTTTATATTACGCGACATAACCCGTGCGCTTGCGGGCCCTGTCATTGATAGCCCGTGGTGGCGATGGATGATTGTTAAATAGAGGGGAAGTAAGCCGAGGCACTAACATTAAAAGTGTGATAATTATTGAGAATGTTAGGATCTATTATATATGATATTGCCTTGTGAATATACTTAATTGGACATGTATTGGGCTGAGATGGAATGATGTATTATGTCTGTGAAGCTTGTGATGTTTTCTTGAAAAATGAATATAATGCACACATGTATAAATATCATCATAATGTATGACTTTGATACATTTGGATTATGTTACTCACCTCCTAGTTGCCATTTTTAATCTTGATGTAGGTGTGATGTAAAACCCTACTCTTTTGGAGGTCAAAGATTGGTGAAGGTAAATGTGGAAGGAATTTGGGTGAGCCTTGGCCGGCATATATGTATTCATTTTGTATAGCATATGGTGTGTATATGCTTATTTTGAAATTAATTTGATGATAGTTGATTTTAGAGGTCATGTAGGAAAATTAGACCGTATGTGTATGGCTAATTTTCATTAATGACCTTGATGATGTATGAATGATATTATTATTATTAAATTATATTTCTATTGCTTAACAAATCGATGAGGCATCTTTCAACCTCTTTTTGGTATATATATTTTAATAACTCTTAAATTTAATTACATCTTCTGCTTTTCCTTGTGACGGCCTCAAGTCCG
The DNA here is from genome assembly GCA_037962975.1 of Clitoria ternatea. Classification (NCBI taxonomy): domain Eukaryota; kingdom Viridiplantae; phylum Streptophyta; class Magnoliopsida; order Fabales; family Fabaceae; genus Clitoria; species Clitoria ternatea. Next base: position 23,892,235 of record CM075672.1, on the reverse strand, counting down.
GTCGTCCGAGGAGTACTCTGATACTGTCTCATATCTTCATATATGAGATCAATTATTAAATGATCTGGGGTAATTACTTGGCATTATATATATATATATATTGAATTTCTTGTACTTATAATCCATTCAAATCGTAAAAAATTTACCCCTATTTTTGGGCCAGGGTGTTACATTTGCTGTAGTGTGGATTTTGTTGACCAAGTGGTGAAGGAAGAAACCTTTCCTAATGAACCACTTGAATTTGTTTTCTTAATTGAGCCTGCAGGAACATCAAGTTGCTCTGAAGGAGAAGCCCCGCCAAGGCATGATACTGAGGTCATGGATGATAAAGTGGTGGGCCCCTAAGTAGAATTAAAGCCTTTATCGGCTTCACTGAGGTATGAATTCCTTGGCCCGAACTCTACATATCCTATTATTGTGAGTGCTAAATTGAATGTTGTAGAAACTGAAATATTCCTAAAACAGCTTAGGTTGTATAGGAAGATTATTGGGTATACCATGGATGACATTAAGGGGATTAGCCCTTCATTTTGCATGTATAAGATCACTGTAGAAGATGAAAGTAGGCCCACAATAAAACCACTCAGGATACTAAATCTTAAAATGCAGGAAGTGGTTAAGAAAGAAATCCTGAAATTGTTAGATGTTGGTGTCATATATCCCATTGCTAGTAGCAAGTGGGTAAGTCCAGTACACGTGGTGCCTAAAAAAAAGGGAATAACTGTTATGAAACATGAAAAACAAGAATTGATTTCAACTAGGATAGTTTCTGGGTAGCGCATGTGTATTGACTATAGAAAATTGAATAGCGCCACTAAGAAGGACCATTTCCTTCTTCCTTTCATTGATCAAATTCTTGAGAAGCTTGCTAAGCATTCTTATTTCTGTTATTTGGAAGGGTACTCTGGTTTTCATCAAATCCTCATCCATCCATCTGATCAAGAGAAAACCACTTTCACTTGTCCCTATGGGACATATGCATATAGAAGGATGCCATTTGGTTTGTGTAACATACCAGTGACCTTTCAAAGGTGTATGTAGGCCATTTTTTCTGATTTGATTAAGAATGTCATGGAAGTGTTTATGGATGACTTTTCTGTACATAGTTTTAATTTTGATAATTGCTTGACAAATTTATGTTAAGTTTTGCAGCACTGTAAGGAGACCAACTTAGTCTTAAACTGGGAGAAGTGCCATTTCATGGTACGAGAAGGCATAATTCTTGGGCACATGGTGTCCGAGAGAGGAATCGAGGTTGATAAAGCTAAGGTGGAGGTGATTGAAAGTTACCCCACCAACCAATATGAAGAGCCTTAGAAGTTTTCTTGGGCACGCCAGATTTTACCGGCGGTTCATTAAAGACTTTAGTAAAATCACAAATCCTTTGACAAATCTTTTGGGTAAGGATGTACCTTTTGTTTTTGACTCATCTTATCTTAAGGCTTTTTGCAGTCTTAAACAAGCCCTGATTTATGCTCCTGTGGTACAACCCCCCGATTGGGAACTCCCTTTCGAATTAATGTGTGATGTTAGTGATCACACAGTGGGGGCTGTGCTTGGGCAGCAGAAAGATAGGAAAGTGTATGTGATCCATTATGCTAGCCGTACTCTTGATGAGGCTCAGGTAAACTATGCAACCACTGAAAAGAAATTGTTGGCCATTGTCTTTGCTTTTGATAAGTTTAGATCATACTTGGTAGGTTCACATGTTACTGTTTATACTGACCATTCTATCATCAAGTATCTTTTAAATAAAAAGGAAGCAAAACCTAGCTAATTAGATGGATCTTAATTTTGTAAGAATTTGATTTAGAGATAAAGGATAAAAAGGGTACCGAGAACCTTGTTGCTGACCATTTGTCTCGGTTACCGTCTGAAAAAAAAAGGAGATGGGTGATATTGTTCCCATCAATGAATCTTTTCCAGATGAACAACTCTTGAGTCTTAGTATTCAACAAGTCCCTTGGTATGTTGATTTTGTCCATTTTCTTGCATGTGGCATTGTACCCCCTGACCTTGGTTTTCAGTAGAAAAAGAAGTTTTTTATAGATGTCAAGCATTACTATTGGGACGAGCCCCTCTTAATCAAGCAGTGTGCAGATGGTCTGATTAGGAGATGTATTCCTGAGACTAAAGTTCGAGCCATCCTAGACCATTGTCATTCTCTCTTCTCTGGAGGCCATATAAGCACATCTAAGACCGCCCCAAAAGTACTACAATCAGGGTTCTATTGGCCACATATTTTCAAGGATGTGCGTAAGTATGGGACCCTTTCCTCCTTCTTTTGGAAATCAACTTATATTGTTACCAATTGACTACGTGTCAAAATGGGTAGAAACCATTGCTTCACCTTATTCAAATGCTAAGACTGTGATCAAGCTTTTTAAAAAGATTATTTTTCTGAGGTTTGGGGTCCCTAAATGCATAATAAGTGATGGAAGGTCTTATTTTATTGAGAAAGCTTTTCAGACCCTTTTGAAAAAGTATGGGGTGAGGCATAAGGTTTCTACACCTTATTACCCTCAAACTAGTGGTCAAGTTGTGGTATCCAATAGGGAGATCAAAAATATTCTTCAAAAAGTGGTTAATACATCCCGTAAGGATTGGTCTATTAAATTAGACGATTCCCTATGGGTGTATCGAACAACTTATAAAACTCCCATTGGAACCATACCTTTTAAGCTAGTGTATGGAAAGCCTTGCCATTTACCTGTAGATCTTGAGTATAAATCCTTTTGGGCAGTTAAAACTCTTAATCTTGATCATAAGGATGTAGGTGAACACAGGTTACTGGAATTAAATGAGCTAGAAGAGCTCCGGTTGGTTGCCTATGAGAATGCCCGTATATATAAAGAAAAGATCATGCAATGGCATGATCAACACATCCTTAGGAGGTCATTCCAACCAGGTGACATGGTTCTACTCTTTTATTCTAGGTTGAAGCTTTTCCCTGGTAAGCTAAGGTCCTGGTGGTCAGGACCATTTAAGGTAATAAAGGTTTTCCCATTTGGAACCGTTGAGGTATGTAGTGAGAAATCTGGTCTGTTTAAGGTAAACAGACAAAGACTTAAGCACTACCTGACAGGAGAACCGATACTACAAGCAAGTGTCTCAAACTTATTTGATGTATCGGCCTTCTAAACCCAATTGGTGCCAAGTGTCCGACTGAAGATGTTAAAATTAGCACTTGTGGGGAGGTAACCCCATTTCTTATTCCTTAAATACTTTTCTTATCATTCAAATAAAGTTTGTTTGTTTCATTTAAATAAGTCCAATTTGGTTTGTTGCATGTTTATTTTCCATTCATAAATAAAGATGAATAATCCCAATACATTGCATAATTGTTCTTGTTTTGTTTTGTTGCATATTTCTCTTTTTAATTGGTCATATTGGATACATACATGTGTTTCTATTAGTAAGTTGCATAAATAAAGGCAAGTCTTTATGCATATTTGAAGGATTTCAATGATGAAAATAGTGAAATCCATTGTCAGTGTTTTTCCCACTGGGAGTGGAATCCTCTGACTTAAAATAAAAGAGAAATTCTTGGTGTGAAATAGCAAGATCCACGAGCAGTGTGTTTTTCCACTGGCCATGGGTTCTTCTGACTTATGTGTTGATTTAAAAGTTACATGTTTGTAGAGGAGGAAGGCAGCAAGATCCACTGGCAGTGTTTTTTCCCACTGCCAGTGGGTTTCCAATAGGTACAAGGCATTGTTTCAAGGGACCCAAATCAGAGAACTCCACAGGCAGTGGGAATTCCCACTGGCCGTGGGTTATCAACAGGTAAGGATGGTAAATTTTTGCACATCAAGGGGAAGAGAACTCCACTGGCCATGGGATTTCCCACTGACCATGGGTTCTCAACAGTGTGTATTTTGGCTTCAACGGACAGCAAGATCCACAGGCGGTGTAAAAAAACATTGGCCATGGACTGCAACAGGTAATGTCCCCCATTTCTATTTAACGTGCAACACTTCTCCCTCCCATTTCCTTCTATTGCACATGACCCTTCAACATTGAGAAACCTTTATCCCCATTTCCAACCTTAAACTTTCCTTCATTCACTTCCATATCAACATCCTCACTTACATTCAAATCTCACTCTCATTTTGGGATATTTCTCTAGTTTAGGGTTTTCTCATATTGGGTATTTTGCTTTGTTTTTGAGGAAATTAATCATAAGGGAGGGTTTATATGCACTCATTTGTCATTGTTGTGATAAAAAATTCAATGGGGTATGTTATTAAACCTTTGTTTAAGAATTACCATGTTCATCATGTTCTTTTTTATTTTAGAAACCCACATGGATTTTCCTCCATGATTTTCACTTTATGTTTCATATATAACAAAATTGATTCATGATTACTCATGTGTAGAATGCATATTATGAAAATGGAAGGCTTTGTGTTGCATGTTCATGAATTTTATAGTTCAGACTATATGCCCACCAAGTGTTTGTTATAATGCTCAAGCAAAATTTTTGTTTTTAACTTTAGTTCAAGGTATAAGTTGTTCATGGGTTCTTAGTCATTAATCATTCATAACTACCCCTACATGGTATTGTTACTCATTCCCTATTGCTCTTGTACATGATGGTATTATTAGTGTTACTGAGTTAAAATGAAATGGTACATGTAATTTTTTTGAAATGCTCTTTGCCTCTAAGAGTAGTTCACCAAGATTGGTTTGAATTATGTTTCAAGGTGTTGAAATACTTTGATTATCCTACATTGCTAATCATAAGGGGTATTGAAAATTATAGTTTGGGGTGCCTAAAATATGGATTGATTTGGAGTCCTTTTGTTAAGATTGTTCATGAATCTCTTATTGCTAAACTATATGCCCACCAAGTGTTTGTAAAAATGCCTAGAACATGTTCACTTCATTTTTCTTGGAATTGTTTCTTACTATAGCATGTGGAACTTATTTCTTAGATACAAGATACATGACTTCATAGACACTTTTCCACACCTAGGCATTCTTCCTTTCATTTTGGGTGAATCTTTTGTTGAATTCATGAACTTATACACTTCTCACATCTTTTGTGTGCCTTACTTTTTATCCATTTTATGTTTGTCAGGAAGGAAACATGTCTTCTGGAAGAACAAAGACAGTGGGCAAGAAGCGCAAAACAAAAGGTAAGTCATCTAATTATGCTGATATTGATGATATTGAGTGTACCTCGGATGAGCAGAGAATGAGACTTGCTTCTTTGACCGTGAGGGATATTATTCCCTCCCGGTTTTTTTGTAAAGACTCCTTGCTTGAACTTGGCCTTTACCATGATACTTTGAAACTATGCAACAATGTGGGGTGGGGTAATTTCATTGAGTTATATGAACCTTGCTATGAATGCACTACTTTAGAGTTCTTAAGCTCAATAGATATCAAACCCTGTGTAAATGACTCAGGTTGGGAGATTACCTTTAGGCTAAACAACAATGATTATAGAATGGATTTGGCGGATGTAGATATCATTTATGGTTTTCCCTCAATGACTGGTACTCCTTTAGCTAATGCAAAAACTACCCTTATTCCAAGAGACTTTCAGGGTCAATCCTTTTGGTCCCAAATTTCTGGGGCTAGAGAAAACTACGATCTATCATCCACCAAAGCCTCTTCTATACATTATCCTATTTTTAAATACCTCCAGAGGTTCATGGCCCGTTCCATCTTTGGGCGATTCGATAGTCCGGGTACCATTCAGGCTGCTGAGTTATACTTTCTTTATGCCATGATCCACTAAATACTGATCCACTCAACTAAATGGCTTTTTAGCCAATTTACTCGAGTGGGTCGAGCCATCTCTAATAGGATAGTTATAGTCAGGTATATCAACCCACTTGCCCGCTATGTTGGCATTGACTTAGATCAGGATACCATGTGATGTCAACCCAAATGGGTAGACATGGATGAAATCATTAACATGGGCATGATAGTACTACAACGGGGTATTTATAGTTTAATTATTCTTGGATTTTCTGTACCTCACCCTTTGCCTGACCCCAACTTTACTAGCCTGGGGGGCAAGAGTAATTTTCTGTTTACAGATCTAAGTGATGCTGAGGAAGACCATATGGATACTGATATGCCACATCCCCCAGAACACTTTGCTGGCGCATCCCAATCCACTTCTGGCTCTAGTTTTTCCGTGGAGTATATGTACTCTCTGATAGAGGGAATGAGCAGTCGTATGGACTCCATGTCCCTACAGATGGAGTCCATGTCCAGAGAGCAGGAGAAGCAAGGAGCCCAACTCACCCATATCTCCCATAGAGTTGATGCCATGTATGATTGGCACTCCCAGCAGGGCCACTTCCCATATCTTTCTCCATGACAGGTATCAGTTGAATTTTTGTGTCCTTTTACCCCTGGTTCCTTATTTACGGGCCTCTTTGGTCCCCTTGATATGGACATTACGGATAATGTCCAGTTTTAGTTTGGGGTGATGGTTACACAAAAGTTCAGCTTGTTTTTAGTTTATCCTTTTTTATTTTTGTTCATCTTTATTTCCTAGTTCATTTGCATGATTGTATGTTTATGTTCTAGTTCATTTGAATGATTGTATGTCTACTCATATGCCTTGGGCTAGCATTGATTACTGACTATAGTTATTGTTATCTGTATGACATGTGATGTAGATTAGTTAGATCTTAAGCATTGTTTGGGTGAACCTAAAAAAAATTTAAATAAAAAAATTAATTAAATAACATAAAAAAAGGTTTTTGATTGTTATTTCTACCAGAATAATCACTCTTCATGATGCTATGTTTTCTCTGATTAACTAAGTGACCATTGTGAGCTTTTGAGCCAATAGGGTACTCAGTGCAGATAATTTTACTTACCCATGTTTCTTACTTTGAGTGGTTCACACATTTGATGACACTCTAGAACTTGGCTTTTGACCAATTCAAAATGGTTTGTGAATGCATGCTTGGGATGAAAAATGCAAATTAGGTTTTATTTCTTTAACCTCAGAATTTGTTAAATGTATTATCCACTAGTTACCTCTTTTGAGCCATGAAATGAAATGTTCTTTCAAAGCCTTTTTCTCATTAATATATATAGGAGGAAAAAAGGTAAGGCAAACTAAAGGAGGTTTGAGAGAAAAATTATGATAGTTTGGGGTTTGATATTCAAAAGTAAAATAGAAAAAGAAAAAAGAAAAAAAAAGTTGAGTTTGGAAAATGAAAATGAAAAATACATGAACCATACTCCTTATAGTTTGAATTTGTAAAGAGTTATTGACTTGGGGTTTGCCTCTTTACGCCATTACTCCTTATATTTTATTAACCCTTTGTAATTTCCTTTTCTTGGTTTCCATTCCCATGCTATAAACCCCCTGGCCACGCTACAACCACATGAAAGACCTTTTGACTAATGCATGTTTTCCTGAGAACTGTGGAGTTTGTGGTCATTTGCCAAGCTTATGGTAGTGTTTATAATGTAGTGATTTGAGTGATTGAAACACAAACACTGAGTGAACAATGAGAAAGAGTACCTTTAGTCAAATCTCAGTTTACATAGTATGATTGGTTCCCACAAGGATTGAATATTTTCAGTGTGAAACAGTAATTCTTATTTACTATAGTAGATGTATCAAAACCTATAAGAATGATTTATACACAATTTTTACAATATTCACAGATTTAGAGATAGATTTGGTCATTGAGTGAAAGATTATAAAACTATGTAGAAAATGATTTTGAGTAGCAATTCAGAATAGATTCAATACTTAAGGAAAACACAAATTAACAACTATGTTAGAAATAGGATCCCCGCACTAGAACATAATGAAATAATCATAAACATGTACATTTAATCATCAAATTTATGTCATTGCAGCTTAAAATCATTATAACCGATCCCTCGTGATATAAATTCTAAATAGTTACCATAAAGTCTAATCCCTCAGATGCTTTCTCAGTAAAATCTTGCTTTAAGTCTTGGCCTTAACACAACAATAATTACTAACTCTATCCCTAGTAATTGGTATATTAAGGGTACTTTAACTTTTACTTTCGTTAAAAGAAGTTTTAACACGCATGAAAATCATTCTCCCGTTTGAAATTCATACTAATAAAAGATTGAAATACTAACATGTATTTGAATCGTAAACATGCAGAGGTCATAATTACAACATCATATTCATAGATAGGTTCACCAATTCCAACATAAACAAATTAGTTACATATGATGAAAAGAGAAACACAACTTATAGGTGATGACATCACAAGCACTTGATCACACTTCACAATACGGAAAGAGCACAATACAACACAACACTCTCAAGTATATGGAAACTATTCTAGAATACTAACTCAAAAAAGACCCTCTGAATTTGAGTGAATGAAGAGAAGAATGAAGAAAAGGATGATGAAAATAGGTAGAGAATGGCCCTATTTATAGGGCTGAGCAGAGGTCCTGACGCTACGGGTGAGGCTAGCACTACACGTCAGGCCTCTTACTCAGCCTCCATTATTCTTCCTGATTTTTAGCCATAATCCCCCAACTTTTTCCTAATAACGCTCAGACATGATTCCACTTCGAGTTTGGCCATTTGTTGGTAGTGGATTGGCCTTTTAGATTAATTAATTGGCCCAATTCTGAGTGTAAAGCCGCCAGCCAGTGGAGTCCACGTAGCTTCTGACTCTACATGTGGCGCTGACGCGTAGCGTCACCATCAAAACCCTGACGCTACGCGTCAGTTCTTCAAATTTGAATCCATTTTCTCCTGAAATCCTTGGCTTTTTACTGTAAAACTAAAGAAATGGATCATGGCAGTTCAAATTCAATAGTTTCTAATTATTACAATTGTGAACACCTATTTCAGTCCGATTGATATTCAAAAAAAAAACTGACTCGGAAATGATCATTTCCGAGTGAAAGGACTCAGAATGATCATTTTCGAGTAAGGGACATCCGAGTGGGACGTGGCCGAATGCTAAGTCTCCAAATAAAGAGTTTCCAAGTGGGCCTCAAGTGTCAAGATATTTTCAAACAAAGAGAAAGCTTCAAGAAAAGACACAAGGAAGGCTATTCCAAGTAAAAATGGTCCAAATTCCAAGTTCTGAGTGAGAAGAAGACTATTTCCGAGTAAAAATTGCCAAATTTCCAAGTTCTGATTGAGAAGAAGGCTATTTCTGAGTGAAAATTGCCAAATTTCCAAGTTCTGAGTGAGAAGAAGGCAGTTTCCGAGTGAAAATGTCCAAGTTTCCAAATTCTGAGTGAGAAGAAGGCTAGTTCCGAGTGAAGAATCTCCAGTCAGCACTGAGTGATGCCTCTTCAGTCAGCACTGAGTGAAGTCTCTTCAGTCAGCACCGAGTGAATCCTCTTCAGTCAGTACCGAGCCACTTCTTCAGTCAGCACCGAGTGAAGTCTCTTCAGTCAGCACCAAGTGAATCCCCTTCAGTCAGTACCGAGTCACTTCTTCAGTCAGCACCGAGTGAGTCCTTTCACTCAATTTTCGAGCCATTTTAACCTAATTCTGAGTCATCTTTCACCCAATTCCGAGTCATTATTCAACCATTCCGAGTCGTACTCCAACCATTTCAGTCGGTTCCGAGTCATTCTTCACTAGGTTTTTGTATAAACAACACCTTTTCCACTCGGTTTTGTGCATAAAAGGCACCTTTTCCACTCGGATTGTGGAGAGAAGGTAAAATCTAACCCATATTCCCACCGAGTGCCCTTGCTGACTTGGATTTCCACTATCCAAGTGGATCTTTGACTTATGGGGGGCGGCTGACAAAATGACAAAGGACTAGCTGTCGTCCCCTATAGCTGTCTAGATGCAAGCTGTGTCCACCAGCTCCATCCAGGCTGTATCCAACGTTGATCAAGTGGGACGGCTGACTTCAGGACAAAAGGAGAAGCCCCACTTGCCACTGTTGGTAGGCGTCCAGGACCTCTATAAATAGAGAGGATCCTGAAGCCTTCAAGGGGGAGCCTTCATTGAGAGAACCCCAACATCGTGCAGTCCCCTATCTTTTCCACCTAACACTGTCCCCTCTCTTCCTCCCTTCACTGTCCCTCACAACCATCCTTACTCACTCCTCCTAAATGTTGTCCCTCTCTCCTCTCACTGTCCGTCCTTCTTCCCTCTCCTTGCAACCATCCCTCTCTCTTTTCCCACCTGACAGCCCCCCTCAAAAGACCAACACCTTCCTCTTCCTCTCATTGTCTGACCTCCTCTCCCCACACCGTCTTCACTCACCCCTCTCCTAACACCGTCCTCCTCCTACCATACAACACAGCCCTTTCTCTCCCTCTAAATACCTTCAAACTCTTGTCAACCCCCTACTGTTTTTCTCCCTCGGCCAGCCCACTTTTTCACTCGTTATTCATCTTTTCACTCGGTATTCTATTTTTTTTACTCGGTATTCCATTTTTCCACTTAAATAAATTTCTTTTATTTTCTTTTCTTTTCTTTTTTTACCCCTTCCTAGGTTTGTAATAAATATATAACAAAAATGAGTGCTTCATACATTCTATTTGGACTAGCATATTATTATTGTAATTTTTATTTTTCTATTTAAAAAAAAGAGGAAGAGAAGCGAGTTTAACTTAGACGAGACGTCCCGTTAATCTCATGTAAATATTCCATGTTTTATTTTGTTTATTTTCGTATGTTTTGTCATCTCGTATACTTTCTTTTCATGAAGAAGTTAAAATAATTATTGGGTTAATTATAATGCGCGCTATCATATTGAGGTAACCGTTTTTATAACGGATAGTTGTGAGGAGCTAATACCTTCCTCACCTGTAATTAGACTCCCGAACATGGAATTTCATTTTTATAACCAGTGCTTTAACGAAAGGTTTTCCCGATATTTTATCCTAAAAAATATTGGTGGCGACTCCCTGTTTTTTTCTTTTCGAACCAAACTAAAAAAAAATCGTTTTGAGGGTCGGCCGTGCCGCCGCAATCCCGGTCGCAACAGATGGCGACTCCACCCGGGACCTAGAGAGTCAAGCCAGTCAATTTGATAGCGCATGTTTTAATTAGCATATTAATTATTTAACTTCTTCCTTTATCTTCTGTCAATGTTTATATATGGTTTCTATTTTATTTTGTATTTTATCATTTATGTTCTGTCAATGTTTGTGTGATTATTGAACCCTAGGTTAGACGACTTTGTATATTTGTTTTGTGTTTGTTCTTTGTGCAGAATGGGGTAAGGAAAAAGGTATTGAATGCCCTTCCACACACTATACTCACAATTACTTGCACACACCTATGAGTGGCGCCCTATACTCGGGCCCCAAATAAAGCTTAAGTTAGGAGGGGTTGGTAACGGAATTGTATGGGATGTACTTCCTATCCGGTGTTCGTGAGAACCTTAACCAGAGTTCGACCTCTCATGATATACGCACTTAGTGGATTCCCCACTGTTTGCGTCCCTGTCATGGGTAGGATCTTGGCTCTGGTGACCTTCTAGATGTCTAGTGGAAGCCACCCGGTGTGGAGAGTCACTTTTAGACAAGCCATAGGGCCTAGAAAAAACTTTCAACAAAACCCAACCTAGGCCACAAAAGGGCAGACTTTACTTTACCTTATGTCATTTTCACTCTCCCTTTTAAATCCAAATGAATGAATTATCTATCCATTGAGGGTACTCTATTTTGAAAACAATGATTCATTTCCAAAACACCCAGTACACTTCGAGTGGATGGATAATTCTCTTTTGATCATGTACCTCCAAGTCCTGAGTTGTAGATTTTCCTGGTCGTCAAAACAAGAAAATCAAAAAAAATAATTTTGGGTCCCTTTAACTGGGGCATCAATGACGATTAAGAAAATCTATGGCTTCTACAACTTAGACTCGCATGAGTTTTGGAAATCAATGTTTCCCAAAAAAAAACAATTTTTTTTACATCACATCTTTGGGGAAAACATGAATTTCAAAACATAACAATAGCTGATTCCTTTTCTTTGCTTCGATATTCGCAGGAAACGATTCAGAAATTGGCAGTATCTCTGAGCAAGTATGGAAATTAACATGAAACATGACAATTATAGTACAAATGTGACAGAGTTGAAATATTACATCTCAAAGCTAAGAAAGTTGATACAGTTAGTCTGCAAGCACTGGGGAAAAGATTAAGTCTGATTCTGAAGATGGCCCTTACCAGGAAATATGGGAAGATCTTAAAACTATTGGAGGTGGCAGTCCAAACCAAAGTAATTACAGCCTTGGCACAATTTTATGACCCACCCCTCCTCTGTTTCACATTTAGAGATTTTCAATTGGCTCCGTTAATAGAAGAATTTGAACAGATATTGGGGATACAAGTGGAAGGGAAAATTCCCTATCGCCATCTTGACCATCACACAACAACCGCTTCAATCGCCCGTGTTTTGAGAATCTCTCCCGAGGTATTGAGGAATGTACAAATGAACAGAAATCAAGTTCCCGGGTTCACCCGAGAATTTCTTGAGAAGCATATGCAGATCCTGGCTGATAAAGGAGAATGGGAGACTTTCATTGACACTTTAGCCTTCACTATTTACGGGGTTGTCTTGTTCCCTAATTTAGACTACTACATAGATTATGATGTCGTTGCTGTCTTCCTGGCTCGTAAGCATCGGCTCGAAAATCCCGTCACAGCCATGTTGGCTAATGTGTATTGCACCATGGATTTCTGCCACACGCAAGGGGGGAAGAGGATCATTTGTTGTTTACCTGTTTTATATGTATGGCTCACATCTCATATCTTCCATCAAATATGTAAAGCCGAGTGTCTGGTTTCTGATTTGAAATTGTGTCAATTGGCCGTGAAGAGTGGGCGTGAATGAGCTAATCACCTCATAAGCCTTACAGCTGAAAAAGTCAGGTGGTATCCTCAATGGCTAATGGTTGAGTCAATCATCTATAGTTGCGGAGGTTATCCGAATGTTCCTCTCATGGGCACGCAGGGATGCATCAACTACAATCCTGTTATTGCAAAGCGTCAGTTGGCTTATCCTCTACTCGGGCCACCGAACGAAAAACTGCTCACTCCTTTCATTTTATACTATGCAAAAGGGAATTACACATCCGTTGTTCGGGATATAGCCAATGCGTGGAAGAAGATCCATAGAATGGGAAAAGAATTAGGGGCACGAAGCCATGCTGTAGGGGCTGAATATTTTGAATGGGTCCTAAACAGGGCCTCTATTGTGAAACTACCCTTCAAAAGCCTTTCATACCAATCCGCGAATAATTTCCCTCCGCCAGTCATCATGGAAGACAAGGTCACCATGGCTCTGAAGGCACAAATAGAAGAGTTGACAGCAAAGAATCAAAAGCTAGAAGATCTTTTGAAATGTCAACAAGAGTGCTCCCTTCAAAGGAAGGAGAATTCTGAAGGGAAACATGCTATGGATGAAATATGAAAGAAGAGGAAGATTGACGAAGACTACAGGGTGAAACAGGACCATTGCCTTCGTGCGGCTAATTCCCAGCTTAAAATAAAAGGCCAACAGAGTAACGCCATATTGGCCTAAAAACAAGTCCTGAAAAACATGCTGACACTATCCAAAGAAAAAGAAAAAGAGACCTCGGTGCAAAAGGAAATGCTTCAAACCCAGGTCCACAAATTGGAGCAACAGCTTGAAGAAACATTGAGGGCTTATGAGCAAGAAATACATGATGAACAGAAAAAAGCCTGTGATGCTGAGCAACGCTACCAAAAGGCCACACGAGCTTTGGGGACTGAGTTAGCTCAATAGGACGAGGTCGTTCATTTATGGATGGACCGTTTCACCAAGTTGGCATACATAGCTAATGGAATCTTGGAGGATTTTTCCTCAATGTTGAAGCAGGCCGAAGGCATGGTCAATCCTTTATCCACCCCAAAAGAGATATCATCATTTCTGAATTATTGCCAGGAAAAACTTTGTAAAATGAGGGCCATGATTGCTCGGGCCAGGGATGGTTAAAATGTTGTAATCAAAACTTTCAAGTAATATTCTACCTCTACAGAAGAATGGAATGATGAATTAATCTGCTTTCACAATTATTTTATGTTAATTTCCACTTTACTGCTTTACCTAGTACTTTTGAACGGGACGTTCTGAGGAACGGTCAGAGAATACGTGCTAAATTCAGAATCGCATCCTGCGTAACATCATTTGCTTTTCTTTTGATTTTTTTCTTTATCTGTTTACTTTTTATTTTCCTAACAAAATGTAGTGGTTTCCAGACATAACGGGTAGACATCCTTACGCGACTAGGCTTAATACAAGACTCATGGCTGAAATAGAACAAGAAAATAAGAACTTGAGAGCTGAAGTCAATCAGTTGAAAGAGCAGATGGCTGAAATGGCCAAGCTTCTTGAAAGGAGAGTCACAGAAGGGGATTCTTCAACAGGTGTTGAAAATGCCTGACAATGACCATCCACTCCCCAACACACTCAGGGTCCTACTGGAGGGCCAAGCTCAAACCCTGCTGCACCTCCCCTAACTATTCACGTTAAGAAATCAAACCCTGCAGACACCCAGCAACCTATTTACATAGATGAGGAAGGTAATGCCATACCCTTTCCCCCATATGGGTTACCACCTGGCTATTTCCCACCACTTCAAGAAGAGCCTGATTATCAAGAAACAATCCTTTATACGGCTCAACCAAACGCTCTACCCCTCCGGGATCCTCAAACGATTCCGATCCATACACAAGCCGCGCAACCACAAGATACCCAAGCAACAACCAGACCCTACATCTTGATGCCTAATGCAAACCCGGCACATGTCGACCAACCAATTAGGGCATTAGTCATCATGTTGCTGCAGGTCCAAGTGCTGCTGCTGCTACCCAGGAGGGAAGGTTAGAGTTCCTGGAAAGGCGTTTAAGAGAAATGGAAAGAACGAACCGGTTTGGAATGGGCAGTGCTGCACAACTCTGTCTGATTCCCGATATTGTTATTCCTCCCAAGTTTAAAATGCCTGAATTTGACAAATATTGGGGGCTAACCTGTCCGAAGAACCATCTTACCATGTACTGCCGGAAGATGGCTTCTCATGCTTCCAATGACCCTCTGCTCATTCATTGTTTCCAGGATAGTTTGGCTGGAACACCTCTGACCTGGTACAATCATCTTGAACGATCTCGTATACGCTGTTGGGAAGATCTGGCAGATGCTTTCATGTAACAGTACAAGTATAATCTGGATATGGCGCCAGATAGAGTACAGTTGCAAAACATGACCAAGAAAGATAACAAGATGTTTAAAGAATATGCCCAACAGTGACGAGAAGTAGCAGCACAGGTTGACCCACCTCTATCAGAGAAGGAGGTAATTTCTACATTTATTGATACACTCCAGTCACCCTTCTATGATAAGATGATTGGAAGCATTTCCTCTTATTTCTCCGACATCGTCACTATCGGAGAAAGAATAGAGAATGGCATGAGGACTGGGAAGATTACTCGTGGCCCACCTGGGGTTGGAGCAGCAAGAAAACCTTCACTTGGAGAAGGTAAAAGAAGAGAGGGAGAGACTAACTTGGTCTCTCACAATCAAAGAAGGAACCAGCCCAGATCACCTACCCCTGTCACCTTTCTGTCAACTTACCATAATGCGCCACACCCATATGTGGCTGCAATTCTAAATTCGAACCCAACACATTTCCAACCACCAGTTATGTGACCACCTATACCACCACAAGCACCATACCAACCACCGCAAATGAACCCACCGAATCCAAACTTGAGGAGACAGAATAATGACCGCACTCAAGTGCAATTTGATCTAATTCCCATGACCTACACCGAGCTTCTCCCCAATCTTATTGAAAATACACTGGTGGCACCTTGCCCTCTAAAACCACTTCAACCACCTTATCCCAGAGGGTATGACCCAAATGCGCGGTGTGATTACCACGCTGGTGCACCAGGACATTCCACCGAGAACTGCCTGGCACTGAAATTTAAGGTAAGGGATTTAATCAGAGCTAATTGGATAAGCTTCAAAGAGGGAAGCCTGAATGTGACCACCAATCCTCTGCCTAACCACGGGAGACCAGGTGTTAACGCTGTGGAAAGAGATGAAGAATGTATTTCCAAGGTTGAGGACATCCAAATGTCGTTGGAAACGATTCACTCCCATATGTTTAAGATGGGATTGATAGAAGAATCATGGGATGAAGAGTGCAATGACCTTCAGTCCGCAAAATGAAGGGACTTCCAAAAAACCCTTCAGAGACTTATGGATAGTCATGTCATAGAAGTTTGTCGGCATCGTGAAGGCAGAATAAATATGATACAAGAGCAAAGCCGAGTTTGAGCCCCAAAGCCTCTAGTCATATTTTACAACAAAAATGCACCTGTGGCTTCGACTCCTGCTAAAACTGTCATCACGGTGAATGCACCAACCCCGTTCCCTTACAAGAATTCACGAGCTGTGCCATGGAAGTATGGCAATAATGTTGTTGTTACTAGTTCTGAGGTAGTTGAGCCTACACCATCATCCCCTGTCACGAATATTGCTGGAATTGGGGGTGTCACCTGAAGTGGAAGAGTATATGCTCCCCCAGAACCAAAACTTGACAAAGCTACAGGGGATGTTAGACCTGGGAAGGGAGAATCCTCTGGTGAGGCAAAGAAGGCCGTAGCTGAAGAGGAAGCCCAAGAGTTTCTAAGATTCATTCGTCATAGTGACTGCCAGGTGTTGGACCAACTGAACCACACCCCGACAAAAATTTCTCTGTTGTCCTTGCTAATGAGTTCCGAACCACACCGGAACACACTGATGAAGGTTTTGAGTGAGGCACATGTGAAACATGATTTGCCAGTAGATAAGTTCGAAGGCATAGTGGAACACATTGTGGCCAACAACTATCTAACTTTTATAAATGATGAGACACCGGTAGAAGGAAGAGGGCACAATAAAGCCCTTCATATCTCCGTAAAATGCCAAGATCATATCATGGCGAAGGTGCTTGTTGACAATGGGTCATCCTTGAATGTAATGCCAAAATCTAAGTTGGCAAAGTTACCTTTTGATGGGACCCATATGAGACCCAGCTCCATGGTAGTCTGGGCTTTTCAAAGAAGAAGATGATCTAGAAACCAGATGGATCATGAGATTCGACAGGGCTTCCAATGCGCTAGGACATGGAATTGGGGTTATCCTGATCTCGCCTGATAAGGAATTCATCCCTATTTGCGCTAGGTTGTGTTTTGATTGCACTAACAATGTTGCGGAATAAGAAGCATGTTCTCTAGGAATGCAAGCAGCTCTGAACATGGGAATAAAGGTCCTGGAAGTTTATGGAGATTCTGCTTTGGTTATCCATCAACTAAAGGATGAGTGGGAAACTAGAAACAGTAAACTAGTTCCTTATCATGCTCACATCAAAGAGATGATCAAAGAGTTCGATGAAGTTACTTTCCATCATGTTCCACGGGAGGACAATCAAATGGCAGATGCTTTAGCCATCCTAGCCGCTATGTTCGAAGTCAGCAGTGATTATGAAGTACTTCTCATTGAGGTAAAGAAGCAACAAGAACCTGCCCATTGCCAAGTCATAGAAGAAGAGCCAGATGGCAAGCCTTGGTATCATGACATCAAAAGATATCTCCAGTGCCAAGAATACCCTGAAGGCATTACGGATAATGACAAACGAACTTTGAGAAGGCTAGCCATGGGATACCTATTGAGTGGTAACGTGCTATACAAGAGGAATTATGATTCCGTTCTCCTCCGGTGTGTTGATACCGTTGAGGCAAACCAAATCATGAAAGATATCCACGAAGGATCTTTTGGAACTCATACAAATGGGCATATGCTATGTCAAGAAAAATCCTAAGAGCTGGTATTATTGGATGACTATGGAAGCAGACTGTTTTGCTTACGTACGGAGGTATCATAAATGTCAGATTTATGCTGATCATATTCACGCACCACCTTCATCCCTAAATGTCTTGTCAGCACCATGGCCTTTTTCAATGTGGGGTTTAGATGTAATTGGGCCCATTGAGCCAAAAGCCTCAAACGGTCATCGTTTCATTCTGGTTGCCATCGATTATTTCACCAAGTGGGTGGAGGCAGCTTCGTACACCAATGTAACGAAGAATGTTGTAGTCAAATTCGTCAAGCGTGAGCTGATATGCCGGTATGGCCTACCAAACCAAATCATCACAGACAATGGTACAAATTTAAACAACAAAATGATGAAGGAACTTTGCGAGAGCTTTAAAATTTCCTACCACAATTCCTCTCCGTACCGTCCAAAAATGAATGGAGCAGTCGAGGCAGCTAATAAAAATATCAAGAAGATAGTGCAGAAGATGGTAGTAACTTACAAAGACTGGAAAGAAATGCTCCCTTTCGCACTACATGGATACCGAACCTCGGTACGAACCTCAACTGGGGCAACCCCATTTTCTTTGGTCTATGGAATGGAAGCTGTGCTGCCATTTGAAGTGGAAATTCCATCCCTTAGGGTGATCATGGAGGCCAAACTGGAAGAAGCTAAATGGGTCCAGGCCAATTATGACCAACTGAATCTGATTGACGGGAAGAGGTTAACTATTCTCTGCAGGGGACGGTTATATCAGAAACATATAAAGCGGGCATACGAAAAGAAAGTACGCCCCTGACAGTTCCAAGAAGGGGATTTGGTTCTCAAGAAGATTCTGCCAATCCAGAAAGATGTCAGAGGGAAATGGACACCTAATTACGAAGGACCATATGTTATAAAGAAGGCTTTTTCCGGAGGAGCTCTCATACTCACCAATATGGATGGAGACCACCTGCCAATGCCTGTCAATGCCGATGCAGTGAAGAAATACTTTGCATAATATATAAAAAAAATAAAAAAATAAGAAAAGCTCGCTAGGTTGAAAACCTGAAAAGGCGACCTAGGCAAAAGTTAGAGCAGCAAGATGAGCTGAAAACCTGAAAAGGCGGTTCCACAAGCTCGACTCTGCAACTAAACCCTTCAAGCCAAAGACAAAGGAGGTCAAAACAGGTATTAGGGTCGTTGTCAAATTACTCCCTCAGAAGCAAAATCAGAGGACGAACACAAAGTCATGATAAAGGGTCAAGTTTCTCATTGCTCTCAGAAGATCACTAGAGGATATATGAGCCTTCCCCTTTCCACTTGCCTTCCATTCTCTATATCTTATCACATCTCTGTGCTTAATATTATTTTCATCTCTACTGTACATACCTGATGTTTATAAATAAAAGTCTCCATTCTTCCTACATGTGTTCATGACTAAATTTTATGAATAAACAAGTTTTTGCCTAAAAGAAATTTTGAAATTGGAAACGACAGAGCGTAAAGTTATGGGGAACGAAATGCATCCTAGCGCCAGAATTCGCTTGGTATAAGCATAACTGTCTCTGCTAAATACGCTCGCCAAAAGTCAGAGGATATTTCTATTTCATCCATGAGTTATCTTAAAAAGCCAGTCGCTAGGGAAGATTTACCTGTAAGTCTTTTTATACTAACTCATTCTTTTGTCAAAGGGACACCAAATCCATCATACAAAAGTAGGTATTCGCCAAAGTTTTCTCTCAGCAAGACCTATTATTCATACTTCAGTAGAACATAGGCTGAAGATCTCTCCCGAGGAAAACCGCAAAATGGACTCAGCTCCCTCAACCAAGATATTTCTTTGATCAGGCTTAAGAGGACTTATCCTTCCCCAGTGAGTTCACCATTACCAAACTAGCACCCATCATGCTCCTCTCACTAAAACGCTCAAACTGGGGCATCTCCCCAGATCTCTCTTCCAAACTGGGGCATCTCCCCAGATCTCTCTTCCAAACTAGGCGCATCTCCCCAGATCACTTTTCCAAAATTGGGGCATCACCCCAAAGCTCTAGATCCTGGTTAATTTGGACAGGACGTCCTGTTAACCCCCAGATCACTTTTCCAAAATTGGGGCATCACCCCAAAGTTCTAGATCCTGGTTAATTTGGACGGGACGTCCTGTTAACCCCCAAATCACTTTTCCAAAATTGGGGCATCACCCCAAAGTTCTAGATCCTGGTTAATTTGGACGGGACGTCTTGTTAACCCCCAGATCACTCTTCTAGTAATAGGGTAAACTCCCAGAATTCCTTCGAGTTTTCCAAAAATTAGGGCATCACCCCAAAGCTCTAGATCCTGGTTAATTTGGATGAGACGTCCTGTTGACCCCCAGATCACTTTTCCAAAACTGAGGCATCACCCCAGGCCTCCTCCTTTCAAACAAAGGGCAATACCCCAAGATTCTTTCAAACCATCTCAAACTGGGGCATCACCCCAGATTTATTCTCTTTCAGTCAAAGGCTTTAGTCATGGCAAGCCGGGGCATCACCTCGAGCTTTTAGGTATAGAGAGTTAATTCGGCCGAGACGTCCTGTTAGCTCCCCCAATTTTTACCTTTTTCTTTTCCTGTCAACCGAGAGGCAACACCCTCACCCTTTACTTTCCAGTCAACCGGTAGGCAACACCCTCACCCTTTACCTTCCTGTCGTTGATCAAATAGCATCCCTTTACCCTCCCGTCGTCGATCAAATGGCACCCCTTTACTTTCTAGTCACCGATCAAATGGCACCCCTTTACTTTCCAGTCCCCGATCAAATGGCACCCTTTACTTTCCAGTCAACCGGGAGGCAACACCCTCACCCTTTACCTTCCTGTCGTCGATCAAATGGCACCCTTTACCTTCCTGTCGCTGATCAAATGGCACCCTTTACCTTCCTGTCGCCGATGAAATGGCACCCCTTTACCTTCCTGTCACCGATTAAATGGCACCCTTTACTTTCCAGTCGCTGATCAAATGGCACCCTTTTACTTTCTCAGCCAATTGAGAGGCAATACCCTCAATCTTTTACTTTTCCTATCAACCGAGAGGTAACACCTTCACCTTCTACTTTTCCAGTCAGTTCATAGGTTTTCTCCCTCATCTGATACTTTGACAATGGTGTTCACGTCTTTACTCCCTTTCCATTTCAAAAGCAAGAAGAAACTACATGCTTTTCTCATGAAAAAGAAGTAAAGAGGGGCATCTGTGAACACCTATTTCAGTCCGATTGATATTAAAAAAAAAACTGACTTGGAAATGATTATTTCTGAGTGAAAGGACTCGGAATGATCATTTTCGAGTAAGGGACATCCGAGTGGGACGTGGCCGAATGCTAAGTCTCCAAATAAGGAGTTTCCAAGTGGGCCTCAAGTGTCAAGATATTTTCAAACAAAGAGAAAGCTTCAAGAAAAGACACAGGGAAGGCCATTCCAAGTAAAAATGGTCCAAATTCCAAGTTTTGAGTGAGAAGAAGGCTATTTCCGAGTGAAAATTGCCAAATTTCTAAGTTCTGAGTGAGAAGAAGGCAGTTTCCGAGTGAAAATGTCCAAGTTTCCAAATTCTGAGTGAGAAGAAGGCTAGTTCTGAGAGAAGAATCTCCAGTCAGCACCGAGTGATGCCTCTTCAGTCAGCACCGAGTGAAGTCTCTTCAGTCAGCACCGAGTGAATCCTCTTCAGTCAGTACCGAGCCACTTCTTCAGCCAGCACCGAGTGAAGTCTCTTCAGTTAGCACCGAGTGAATCCTCTTCAGTCAGTACCGAGCAACTTCTTCAGTCAGCACCGAGTGAAGTCTCTTCAGTCAGCACCGAGTGAATCCTCTTAAGTCAGTACCGAGCCACTTCTTCAGTCAGCACCGAGTGAAGTCTCTTCAGTCAGCACAAAGGGAATCCTCTTTAGTCAGTACCAAGCCACTTCTTCAGTCAGTACCAAGCCACTTCTTCAGTCAGCACCGAGTGAAGTCTCTTCAGTCAGCACCGAGTGAATCCTCTTCAGTCAGTACCGAGCCACTTCTTCAGTCAGCACCGAGTGAAGTCTCTTCAGTCAGCACCGAGTGAATCCCCTTCAGTCAGTACCAAGTCACTTCTTCAGTCAGGACCGAGTGAGTCCTTTCACTCAATTTCTGAGCCATTTTTACCTAATTCCGAGTCATCTTTCACCCAATTCTGAGTCATTATTCAACCATTTCGAGTCGTACTCCAACCATTTTAGTCAGTTCTGAGTCATTCTTCACTCGATTTTTGTATAAATAACACCTTTTCCACTCGGTTTTATACACAAAAGGCACCTTTTCCACTCGGATTGTGGAGAGAAGGCGAAATCTGACCCATATTCCCACCGAGTGCCCTTGCTGACTTGGATTTCCACTATCCAAGTGGATCTTTGACTTGTGGGGGGCGGCTGACAAAATGACAAAGGACTAGCTGCCGTCCCCTATAGCTGTCTAGATGCAAGCTGTGTCCACCAACTCCATCCAGGCTGTATCCAACGTTGATCAAGTGGGGCGGCTGACTTCAGGACAAAAGGAGAAGCCCCACTTGCCACTGCTGGTGGGCGTCCAGGACCTCTATAAATAGAGAGGATCTTGAAGCCTTCAAGGGGGAGCCTTCATTGAGAGAACCCCAACATCGTGCAGTCCCTTCTCTTTTCTACTTAACACCGTCCCCTATCTTCCTCCCTTCACTGTCCCTCACAACCATCCTCACTTACTCCTCCCAAACGCTGTCCCTCTCTCCTCTCACTATCCGTCCTTCTTCCCTCTCCTTACAACCGTCCCTCTTTCTTTTCCCACCTGACAGCCCCCCTCAAAAGACTAACACTTTCCTCTTCCTCTCACTGTCTGACCTCCTCTCCCCACACTGTCTTCACTCACCCCTCTCCTAACACCGTCCTCCTCCTACCATACAACACAGCCCTGTCTCTCCCTCTAAACACCTTCAAACTCTTATCAACCCCCTACTGTTTTTCTCCCTCGGTTAGCCCACTTTTTCACTCGGTATTCATCTTTTCACTCGGTATTCCATTTTTTTTACTCGGTATTCCATTTTCCCACTTAAATAAATTTCTGTTATTTTCTTTTCTTTTCTTTTCTTGTTTTACCCTTTCCTAGGTTTGTAATAAATATATAACAAAAATGAGTGTTTCATACATTCTATTTGGACTAGCATAAAGGTTGTAATGATTATTATTATTCTTATTATTATTGTAATTTTTATTTTTCTATTTAAAAAAAAAAAGGAAGAGAAGCGAGTTTAACTTAGACGAGACGTCCCGTTAATCTCATGTAAATATTCCGTGTTTTATTTTGTTTATTTTCGTACGTTTTGTCATCTCGTATACTTTCTTTTCATGAAGAAGTTAAAATAATTATTGGGTTAATTATAATGCGCGCTATCATATTGAGGTAACCATTTTTATAACGGATAGTTGTGAGGTGCTAATACCTTCCTCACTTGTAATTAGACTCCCGAACATGGAATTTCATTTTTATAACCAGTGCTTTAGCGAAAGGTTTTCCCGATATTTTATCCTAAAAAATATTTGTGGCGACTCCCTGTTTTATCCTTTTCGAACCAAACTAAAAAAAAATCGCTTTGAGGGTCGGCCTTGCCGCCGCGATCTCGGTCGCGACAACAATTAAAAGCTAAATTTATTACAATTTAAACTAATTTTTATTATTTTTAACACACTTTTTATTAAGAAAATAATAGTAAATTTGAGGGCTAACAAATACCCCCAACTTAGGAAATTGCTCGCCCTCGAGCAAAACAAAACAAAACAATGTTTTTGAAATCATCTTTGAAAAATCCGAAAATTTACCACCACATGAAGTAATTCACAATTTACCGTTTGGAATGATCAAAAATAGATGTCTTGTGCAAAATAGGCTTGAAGATAAAATTTATACAATGTCATATCAATAAATCAACCTTATTTCAAGGTTTACCTCATTAGTGTTTATCTTTGTAAAAAAGTAATCTGTTAGCTCAATTGATCATAAAATTAAATAATTTAATTTTGATTTTCATCTAATCAATTGTCATTTATACTAAATCAAAGAAGAGTCACAAGGTCTTTTAAAGGGTTGCAATGAGGCTTTGGTTACAAGAATTCATGGTTTTTCTTGGAAATCAAACACCTAAAATCATAAAAGAGCATTTCATAATTTCTAGGGTGCTTTTCTTGACCCAAAATCTCCCTTCGCTTTTGGTAAATACCCCCAACTTAATCCTTTTCATGGTTTCTTTTCTGATTTTGCATACATATTTTCTTTTCATTTATATTTTTCATTTTTCATATACATGTATCACTGATGATTTTGAAAGAATTAAGTTTACAATTTCACTCCCTTTTTTGTAAGAACACTCAAAATATTTTTCATTTAAATGCTCTTTTACTTAATCAGATAAAGGGAATGGTTAAAATTATTATAGGCTAAGGGTGTCAAGAACTTATTTTTAAGGCTCAAAATTGGTTATCAAAGGATAATTATATTTTACCATGGTAAGCTTTTTGGCCCTAAGTTCTTGTGTTTATCACAAATGTGCCTTGATCATGCTCTTGGATCCTTTGTATAACAACACAAATCAAAGAATCAAGCAAAATCAATTTGAAAGAAATTATGTCGAAACCCTCAAGTGTTTCAAGATCTCTCAGCGCACCGGGTTTTCAAAATTAGCTTGATTATTAAGGTTATTGTAATTGGGTTTTATCAAAATGCCTTAGTTGTAAAAGAATCAATCATTGATTATTAAAAATGGCTTATTGTTAAAAACTTCAAGTGTGTTTTCATTTTTCAAAAATTTGATTTTTTATTTAGAAAACCACACTTGTTTTTTATTTTACTATTAAGAAAATAAGATAATTATAAAATCACACCATACAGAATAAAAATCAAACCACAGTAATATATAATCCCAATCAAAATATCAAAATACCCAAGTAAATATCAAACTAAACTATATGTAAAAGTAGTAATAGAAATGCATAAAATAAACATGACCCTCAGTCATCATCCTCCATATGCTCATCATCATCACCCTCCTTATTGACATCACTCTCCTCATCTGTAGTGTCAACCTAAGCTATATAAGGTCCTCCTACATCAGGATATGTGGGCTGATCACCTAGCCAAGCTACATGAGCTGCAAACTCGGCAGGTGTCATGAATGGCGCTCCCTCTCCCTGAATCTTGTACTGGTAAAAGGAGTCATGAAGATTCACGTAAGCTCTATAAGAGGCAACCATCATTTGCATCATATACTGATGCTCTATAGTCATCCTAGCAAATCCCTGTGTCATAGCATCAGTAGATAGTGGCTGTGGTGGTCTCCTTCTCTGCCTAGGCTGAGCCTCCTGCTCAAGGGGCGGAAGCTCGTACTACTGTACAAAGTAGTCTCTGTTTGCTAGAACTTTGAGGACTCGCCCCGAAGAACTAGTAAACTCAGGTGATGGCACCTGTACCCCCTACCTCATCGGTAAGGCGGAAATAATCAGCAGAAAGGGTACAGGGTGATTCATTTTATACCCAAGGGCATTAAGTGAATCTGCTAGGATATGAGCTCGGCTATATCAATGGTGTGGCCCTGAAGAATGGAATACAGCAAACAGCATCTACCAACTGGTAAAGAAGAGAGGTGAGAAACTGGAGTGATATTATCGAGCATCAAATAAGACCACGCCTAAGCCAAATGAGTCATTTGGGTCTTCAATAGATTAGATGGAGATTTATTGACCCTACTCGGGTTAAAATAGATTCCATCTTTGCTCAAGGAGTGAGCAACCTGATCTAGGAAGTATCCTAAATCACCATCCTCAGTAGCAACCTTATTTCTGTTTTCCTTCCAGAAACAAGTGTCGCTCTCGGGTGTAGGCTCCCAAGGATTACCTAGTAGGTACTAATAGTATCCCTGTCGTAGGTGATGTGCCTGCCCCTCACCCAGCTGCTCCGTATCTGCCCAATGTTGGGCGAGTCCTGCGAGTTCGGTGGGCGTTCGTGTAAAACTCCATCACTAGGATGGGATCTCCCTCAGTGGATAAGGCAAAGAGTGTACCTCACCTTTGTAACACCCCCTTATATACACAAGATATATAAGTATGCTTATTGCTTTTAAAAACATTAGAAATATATATATATATAAGTATTCTTATTGCTTTTAAAGACTTTAGAAATATATATATATATATATATATATATCATGCCTTATCTCGTGTATACAAGGACGTACATATACATGATTTCTTTTGAATATTAAAAGTAAAAAAAAATGTTGTCTTTCAATATTTATCCATAATGACAAAATAAATCTATAGAAATCATAAGTGATAAAAGATTATAGTATTATAATTGAATGATACGGTTTATCAAAGTTTAACCTTGACCTTGTTACAATTATCCAACTTGATATTATAATAAGGTAAACTAAAACTAAATTATACATCTACTATGACTGTGACCAATCATTTCCTAGTCCTAAAACCATAGGGTTTTGGAATCTTAGTCTTGTCATATCTCTTCACCCGATGAGACCACTTTACCCTCTTATAATTTCATCCTTTCATCTTGGACTGCTAGCTATACATCACATAGCATATATTTTGAACACAAATTAAAACAAGAAGGAATGAGAAACAAAATATAATATCTTACAGATAAAACATAAGCATAAGGGTTTTCATAAACTAATATAATAATATCAGTTATAATCTCATACACAATCAATTATGAATGTAGGATTTCCACAAACATAATAATTATATTTTCATTCACACCACCCACATAGAATGTCACAATCACATAAATGGTATGTAATGCTTTTAATGCCACTATCTCATTCAGTTTATGCATGTGGGCCCTTAAAGTTTTAATTTGCATTGGGCCAACCAGGAGTTTACACTGTTCCATAATTCTGGATAATAATAACATAAATTCCTTTATGGCATATGAACAGCTCAACTGACATGGAAACACTTAGAGACTAGTCAGACTAAGAAGGTTTTTATTGTGGAGCTACCCAACACTAGGGAGCGACCCCAGGTCACCTGAAGCACCTTTTCACACGCTCTCATCCCAAGGTTCGCATTTGAACCTCCTCTAATGTATCATCAGTTTCTATAATCCGTCCCCAGGCAACATCACATCTTATTTCTCTTTAATGATTCATGATGCATGAACTACTCACATATTTAATTGGTTAAGACTTTTAGGAACTCAATTAATAAATACCATAACAGCTCACCACATCATTTCAATAAACTATACATTTTTATAAGTTCTTCTTTGAACTTCTGTTACACAAATAAATTTAGTACAGTTTTTCGAATCCAAATCTCACCAAGATTGAGTTTTCAAGCCTTAATATCTCAAAACTTTTTCATAGAAAACTTTACATATATATAATTTTTCTCAAGTTGAATCTTAAGTAGATTGAGTTTAGAAATCACGATTACATCAAAATATCCTGTAGTTACTATGTCAGGAAAAATCAAAATAATTTACTTTAAACTTCTAATTACTAAAAGAAAATAATTCTTAAAATCATTAACCAAGAATACTTAAAACTATAAAATTTTCTTTAATTCAAGAATTAATTATCTCAACCTTTTTATAAATTATTTTTCATAAAATAGCTTCTTTCTAAAATAAATACTAGATTTTATTCTAAAGATTAAAAGTAAAGTTAATGAAAATAATTTCTAAGAAGAAATAAAAGACTAAAATAATTATAAAATACTTTCTCTTAGAATAAAAATTTAAAGAATAAGGTAAGAAAATTCTTACTGAGTTTTAACTTTTCGTCATGTTTGCTATATGCTCAAACTTCACATTACCAGATCATCAATCACTTATGAATCACAACCAAATATTATCGATTACAATTAAATATCATTAATCACAAATAAATATTGTTAATCATAATCAAATAAAATAACACAATTACTATACAAAATCTACATAGTTTATTTCAAGGTGTCTTAATTATTAAAGTTCATTTTAAGTGATAGTAGTCCAATCCAAATGTTAGTTGGTTCATATCAAGTCCAAAATAGTCCAATGGTCATATGGGTCCATCATAGTCCAATCAATGTAAAGGTATAATTCGGTCCATATTAGTCTATAACAGTCCATATAAGTCCATAACAGTCCAAAACTCAATGATACGGTATGTTAGGTTAATGAGTCATCTAAATATTTTAAACTTTATCTTAGGTTAATCAATATGATTCACCCTAATATTTTAAACTTTTGAATAAATTTTATTTATTTATTTACTTAAGATGATGATAAGTATTACTTTAAAATATAATAATTATTCATAGTTAAAAGGAGTAGGGGACTCCTCCCATTATTCTTATGTCTTTTCATATTATATTCTTATCTTACTCCTCCTTACCTTGAATTGCTACCAAAAGTGAATTCGCTCTATGCCTCCGAGTTTAAAAAAATATATTAATACTAATTTATTTCATTATAGGCATAAGATGAAAATTAAGATTACTATCAGAAATGGTAAAGAGTAATTATGCATAATAACAGTAAATAGTAATGGTAAATAATAAATTTTGAATAGTAGCAGTAAATGGTAAATTATGAATAGTAATGGTAAATGGTAAATTTTGAATAGTAACGGTAAATAGTAAATTTTGAATAGTAACGGTAAATAGTAAATTTTGAATAGTAATGGTAAATAGTAAATTTTGAATAGTAGCAGTAAATAGTAAATTTTGAATAGTAACGATAAATAGTAAATTTTAAATAGTAACGGTAAATGATAAATCATGAATAGTAATGGTAAATGGTAAATGGTAAATTTTGAATAGTAATAGTAAATAGTAAATTTTGAATAGTAATGGAAAATAGTAAATTTTGAATAGTAACAGTAACTAATAAATTTTGAATAATAACAGTAAATAATAAATTTTGTATAATAACAGTAAATGGTAAATTGTGAATAGTAACAGTAAATCGTAAAAATAATGCATTGTAGTAATTTATTTTTACCATAGTAACTTATTCATAATAGTAATAGTATATTAATAGTTTAAGAGTGCTAAAAAGAATAAACTAAATAATTATAAAAAGAATATAAAAGAAAGGTATTATTTACCTTACACCTCTGGCAGAATCTCTTTTTACCAAAAAAATTTACTTCCCACTAATTTCTTAAACACTATCTCTCTAGATTCTCTCTCTAATTTTGGTATGTAAATCTTACAAATGAACCACCTATTTATGGGAAGAAAAATTTACTATTTAAGATTATTTTATTATTTATTTTACTATTTATGATGTAAGTATTTACCTAATCAATGACTATTCATGATGTAAGTAATTACCTAACCGATGATGTACGCAATAAGTAAGTGATGATGTCTACAGTGGCACTTTAGTTATTAGATAAAAGGTTAAGGGTATTTTGTCATTCTCAAAAAAAAGAAAAAATATAAAAAATTCTAAAAAATTATAAATTGTATAACAATCAATAAGTTTTAAATAACCATAATCAAATTCCTTCAAAATTTTATTTTTAAAATTCTAATAAGAGTTAAATCATAAATATAAAAAAATTTTAATATAAAAATATAAGATAAAAGTTATGAATAATAAAGCTATTAAAAATTCTTAATATAATTTTCTTAATCAGTGAATACTAATTAAGTCATTTTAAAATCCTCATTCAAAATACATATATATTATTATTTTATTATTATTATTATTTTAATAGAATAATTAAATATAAGTACCAAAATTTCATAAAAATATTAATAAGTTAATAATCAACTAACTAATAATAAGTGTTTTATCATTAGATAGATATTAATATTTATTTTCTATTTGAGTGGAAAATGGGATGTTACGACTCTACTCTCCTAAAAGAAATTTCGTCCTCGAAATTTGATATTTTTTTTAATAAATCTTACCAAGGCTAACTAAGTGAACTATCCTAATATGTTTTCTACTTTTATTGACAAATATGTATCTTTTCCTTTATGTTGCCACTTACTTTCTTTTAATCTTATCAAGTATTTTCTCATCAACTCAAAAATATCACCCTCTTAATTTTGTTAACCATCACTACAACAAAAATGCTAAAAGGATTCACTAGTTTTGTCTGCGCTACAACGGAACCACGGAAATTGTAGAATAATTTACACCAATGTCTGCAGTTCTTAACCGGAACCGCTGAAAATACTTTATTATAACTTTAGTCTGCGGTTCTAAATAGAACCGCTAATATTAATTTATAAAGGAACCGCTGACATTGGCATGGCAAACTTAAATCACACAAAATGACGTTGTTTTTAAGTATTGGTTTTGTTTTTTTCTTTCAAAACAGTATCAATCCTTTGCCCTTTCCCTTTCCTTTTTACGCTCGTTTCCCTATCTCCCTCTCGATCTTTTTCCCTCTTAGCATATGTTTGGCTTCCAGTTCCAGCTTCGTTACATCTGAAAAACTGAGGTTTCCTACACCCTCCTCTATTGTGTAGTCATTTGGCTATGAATCATCTTCTCCATTGCCGTTTTCCGTTCTCCATTTGTAGGGTTTCAACTGCGTTTGACAGTGGGCAAGGGAAAGCTCCCACAAGGCACCTCCGTTTCCTTCTCCCAACTGATGAAAATGACATGACCATTTTGCCCTCCTCTTTTGTCTTAGAAGTTAGCAGAGTGAAGGTCCCTCTCTTGATCTGCTATTCGTCTACCATTGTTATCCCAATCTGCAGCAAACAATAGGTATCATCACTCTGTCTTGATTTTATTTTGTTATCTGGGTTGTTGATTTGCTTGTTGGGTGGTGGCCAAGGGGTTGTTGGTCATGGGTCATGGTTGTCGATGGTGGTGGATGATTGTTAAGATAGAAAGGTTTTGTGGGTGGTGGTGGGTGGTTTAGGATGGCTTCGTGGTGGTCGTGGGTGGCTTAGGGTGGTGACAGGAAGGCTCCATGATGGGGAGTGGATGAATGGTATCAAATGAGGATAGGGATCACACAATTTATGAATTCTGGTTTAGGTTGGTAGGGATCATGTTTTGTTTTAGCCTCTTTTTAAAAAAACTCATTACATGACCAATAATTGTTTTCAAGAGAAAGTTAAACTTACCACATATCTTTAGAAGGGTGAACACTGTATGGATATTGAAATCTAGAAGTGCTAAAAAATAGAAATATACAATTCATCATTAAGCTTTTGGTAAAATAAAACAAAAAGAAAAACCTTATCATGAGAGTGCAATTTTTCTGTCAAGAACAGGAATGGATTTTTTAAAATAATATAAGAAAAAGTAAAAATCCTTATTCTGTAATAGGATTTTGTTTCCAAATTATGCAACTGATTTTTTAAGATTGTATGTTGTGGAAAGTTTTAGGTGAATTTACAAGTTTTTTGAGTTTATTGGGTAGAAATCAGTTGCATGTGCATTAATCATAGGGTCCTGTGTGTACCATATAGCTTTTCTTAAGAAATATGAGTCATGAGTAACTGATTATGTTGTGCATTAATTATAGGGTCTTGTGGTTTATTAAAATGGGTAGATTTTGGTGTATTGTGGTTCTATTTGGTTATATGGTTGCTATAAAAAATGAGTTTGTTACTTTTTAAATCTACAACCTATCAATAGATATACTGTATATCTTCTCTCTGTATTTCAATTTTTTTCTACCACTATTTTTCATTAATTATAATGATATGCTATTTACTTTCTTACCGTAGATGACATTGTTATAGCTATTAATCCCCAGAAGGTAGAAATTCTACAGAGGTATGCTATTTTATAGACAGATTTGTCTTTTATTATTTCAGTAATTTCAAGTAATTATGCTTAATATTCTATTTCTCCTTCCATACAATTCCTCCTTTCGGTCATGTGAGACTGAGAAACTAAAAATAATGATTTTGCTCTAGATAATTTTGCTGAGAATTTGGGTTTTGATTGAGCCCATTGGGGTTGATTGATCTGTTTAGTTGATTCTACCTAAGAGCATAAGGCTTGATTATTGTTACCATTGTAATGTGAATTCATATTTTATTTTTAAAATTCTGACTCTTTAGTTTACTGCGGCTTCTTTGTTGTTTAGGTATCTCCAGTGGTTGATTGAATACCAGGACTGTAATGATACACAGTTGCTACATTGTATGCCCTTTCACTTGTCAGATCAGCAATTGAAGCTTTTAAATCTGAAAATATGTCTGAAAATCTTGATAGTGGAAATATAGAGGCAAAAGCTTTGGCAAACACAATCTTTGAGACTCCTGTCAGGGAAAGATTGCAGATATTTTTGCAATCCTCAGACTTGTATGATCCAGAAGAAGTTCTTGACTTGATTGAAGGATTAGAATTGTGGTTAGAAAAGGTAGTTTTAAGTCTTACAACTGTGTTCTGCTGAGCTTTGTTTATCCAATTTTGGGGTGTTACTGATGATTCTTTGTGATTGTCTAAAATGCCTGGATATTTGATAGAACAGAGGTACAGTATGACATGGATATAGAGATATAAATTCTTAAAATTTCAAGATACAATACACCCTAGTTGTGATCATAATTCATAACAAAAATATTTTCTTTTATTTCCCCCTATGAAAATGTTGCAAAATACCCCTCCAACTTATGTTTGAATATCACAAAAAGCATATGCAGTCTTACATAAAAGAAGTTTTGATTTTATATGAAAGTCAGGATTTACTAGAACTTAAATGATAGATAGGAAAAGATAGAAATATATATATATATAATTTTAATTTTAATCCTTTCAAAGTACCAAGCCATATTGCAACTGTATTGGGTAAAAATTAAAAAATAGAGGATAGTTTTTATGTGTATTAGGGACTATCGTACCTGTATTAGTATGGGATATGGCCATGGCATCGATAATTTGCTAATTTTGAAATATTTGAGCTTTATAGGTGATCATAGACTATTTTTGGGAGGGGTGGTGAAAACTCCCTCATGTTTCAAAAGGATGTTTGGCATTCTTAACTTTTGTTTTTTTGTTAATTTGATCTTACTTGACAGGCTATTCTATATAGAAGACTGGGGCAAGAGACTTTGGTCCTGCAAATTCTGGCTTTGTAAGTTTCTAATTAGCTTTGAAGTTGCACTTGTTTTCATATAAACTCAATGAAATTATATTTTATTTTTATGCTATTGTGTAATTTTGTGAAAACATATCTTTTACATTTTTGTTTAATGTCGTCAGGTTGCTTGAAATGTACTTAGATCCACAAGCTGGTAAAGATCCCATGTTTACTACTGCGGTTCGCCTTCTCCATAATGATGGAGAATCATTAGACCCACTGCAAGTTTGAGAGGTATTAAATTCAAAATAGTTCCAAAAGTTCTGAAGCAAATTGTGTTCACATCAATTTTTCATTTTTTTAATAAGTAAATATTTGATGCATTCCACTAAGAATCGCATCTCTTAGTTTTAAAAATTTACTCACTGAACCTAAAAGTTTTTCCTTTATAATGGATTATTGTCAGTTTCAAAAGTTCTCCCCAAGTGAGGTTTTGAGAGCATTCTGTAAGATTTTGGTAACCAACAAAAGTTTAAATTATGAAAAATGTATGAGTTACTTTATTGTGATATTTTGTGTATAGCGTTAACGGTATCACTAGTTTATGTGGATGTACCAAATTAGTTATTCTTATTCATGAACTTGAACTAGTTTTACCAATAATTTTCATATGCAAACTTCCCTATTAAGTGTTTTCTGTATATGCTCTATAGTCTGACTTATCTAGGATAATTGCTTCTTGTCATCTACCTCTTTAGTCAGTGATGTTTTGCCAGCTAGTTATGTTAGTAACATAAGTTCTTTCAGATTGTGCATAATTTATCTCGTGCCGTAGACATTGATACAAGATTGTCAAGATTGGATGAGAGGTCAAGGCACGTGCAAATTAATGATGAGAGTCTCTGTGATTCCTATGATGCACGCCTTGGGACAAAGCTATTTACAATGTATCCTGATGACATTGTTGTGTGTTACAAGGTTAGTACTCCAGCTCTACTCTTAATTGTTGCCTCACATAAAACTTTTGCCCCAATCCTTGTGTAGTGTTATCGCCACCAAGGTGAGTCGGTGTCTGTCTTAGGCCGCAATTTTAAGGAAAACATGCTAATAAAACCAGGTTGGCCAGTGAGTCGCTGATGTTGAGTCCCAGGATTTGCATAGAAAGTAACTTGATTTTGTCATCATTGTATTGTGCAGAAAAGCTACCTAGTTATCCAAGAATGCTAATAGTTAACTTTTTGCTTAAATAATAGTAGTAGAATTATAAATGCATTTTTAAAATGTATAGCGAGAAAGAAGGTGAAAATAATTCACTTTATATATATATATATATATATATAAGACCCGTGAAGTATATATATATATATAAGACCTTGAACCTTAGGAGACATTTTGTCATTATTCTGTGTTTCACTGGAAATTTTTTTTGCCTATTTTTTTATATGCTTTTTTGGGGATCTTAATGTCATTGTATTGAATTAATAGATCAAAATGTTTATCTAAATACAGGGTAAAAATTATGAAGATATCATTTCTACACTTTGTAATGGTTCAGCAGCAATAGCAATAGCATATGTTGAAGGAGACAGACAAGTATTATGGAGCTAAAGCCACTATAAATGTATGGCAACCCAAGATTCAACAACCTAAGTTCAATTTGTCTCCAAAATCATTTTTAGTCTGCAGAATCACATTGATAGCATTATCATCTAGCTGTCTTTGGTTTAAGTTAAGAAATTCTGATAAGGATGTAGGTGTAAAATGTGTTTGTTGAGTTGCAAGTCTAAGATTCGAAATGGAAAATGTAAAGAAATAAGGTAAGAGTATTGTAATGTGTATCAGTTGTATTAAAAGATTTTGTATTATAAAAATTGTTAGTTGGTGTTTTACTTTTTTAGGTATTGTTGTTATATTTATAATTCTTAAACTATTAGCGTAAAAATTAGTGTATTAAATTTAATACAGGTTTAGGAAATTAAAAATTAAAAAAAACCAACTATTGTCTGCGGTTATAGCTTTAAACGCTGACATTGTGAGACTATTGTCAGCGGTTCCACATCCCAACCGCTAACATTGTTTGACTATTGTCAGCGGTTCCACATTACAACTGCTGACATTGTTTGACTATTGTCAGTGGTTCCGCGTTACAACCGCTGACAATACATAACTAATGTCAGCGGTTGAAGCGCTGATGTTGCTTTTTGTGCTATTAATAGCGCCATTATTGTCGGTGCTTGTACCGCTGACAATAGCTATGACAGAACCGCTGACAAAGGCCTTTTTTGTAGTAGTGCATGCTCATCATAAACTGATGGTAACGCCTCAATAGTTACATTTTTTAATCCATTAAGACATTACATAATATAATCCTTAACATCTATAAATTAAAATTCCTACTCGCAACATATGAAAATAGACCGTTAAGAATTAATCACTGGATAACTAGCTGTTAGCAACTAGCCGTTGGACTAACCGTTGGACTATCCGTTTATGACCTATGCTAACTCTCCTTTGTTTGCTTATAAATTTCCAATCGATTCTCACTTCCTATCATAACTTCAAGGTTTCCTAGTTTCTCTCTTCTATCTAATTTCTTCAATCTTTTTCCTAAAGTAATATCATACTATTCGATGGCCAACCTTCCTAGAAGTGATGAAGAGCGAAGGCGAGCTGGACTACAGTTTGTGGTAACAAGTACCTCACGTCTTATAATCATTATGGTGATTTCTCTAGTTTGGGTATTTTATGTATTGCCAAAACTCTTAGGCCTCTAACTACTATGATTCTCCAATAATTATTAAAAAATAAGTGGTTACTTATCGTTTAACTATGATGTACTAGATGTTCTACTTTATTTTCCTTAGTGTAATCATGTATAATAAATTATCCTAGTGAAAAAGGATAAATATGTCTTAGTCCGTTTTGTACTTGTTCGTCTAACTAAATCCTTATGTTCTTTGCTTCAAGACAATCTAGGGTATGAAATCAATTCTTATTGTCCTACATAATGGATTAAATATTTCTTAACTAATTGATTGCATATCCCATCATAATTAACTACAATCATTACATAGATTTGATAAATTCACTAATCTTAATGATCACAAGTCACTACATTGACTTAGAAATACTCACTTAAATTTTTGTTATCGTTGGCTAAGGTTTATGTAACTCACACTACGCTAAATTAATAAGTAAGGGTTCATATTTATTTACCCATAGTTTACTAACACATTTTTTATTATACGTCTATCAAAATATTTGTACAATAAACATTACATAACAATGATTTATATAGGGTATGTATATTCCTTGGACAATTGATGACTAGAAGAAAATAGTTTGATAAATATGCATCAGATTGTTAGGAATCATAAAGAAAATATTTTATGATTCAATTTTCTAATATTAAACCAATATAATTATCTCCCAAAGATCTATAGTACTTATTTTAGATCCTTTATTAACATATTTACCACAATAAAACACTTAGAAAATTCAACAATCTATGATTGATTGCATTCAATGTCACAACCATAAAAGTTTCCTTAATTTATATATTTATACATATAACCATCATATATATTATTCAATCGCAGACATCATTAAAGGAAAACTTCATCAAATCAAACAACCATTAGCATGCCTTATATGTTATACAAAAGAAGAATCAATACAAATACTTAGAGATACAATTCCTAACACGATTATTTGTCACACCAAACAAGTTAGTTAATAAATTACCATATTTCTTTCATAAAGCATACATTGTAACATCCCAGTTTTGAAATTAAATGCCGAATGAAGAATAAACCATTAAGACTTGATCTCAATAGAAAATAACTGTTAATTACATTTAACTAAGTAGATTTAAGCCATTAAAATATGAAAATGGTGGTGGTCAGGGGATGGGGTGGAGTGCACGTGGCTGCTGGGCACACACTCTCCCATCCCACTCTTCTCTTACTTGTGCGCATGTACATATATATAAAACGTAAGCCTATGGTGATGAACACACTCACTATTCCTCCAGACTCCTTCCTCCGTCACTTCATCCTCTACTTTCCTCTCTTCGTCTCCATCCTCCTTCTTCTCTTCTCTCACTCTTCGCTCCTGGAGATCTTGATTTCAGTACTGGAGAACGGACCACACTACATCCCAGAATCAGGCGCAGGATACGACAAAGCCAAGGAAGACCGAACGAACCAGGAGAAAGACATCGGACCCAACGACAAGAACGGAAAGATTTCTGAGGTTCTTCAAAAAGGTAGGGGGCGCTTGCATGTCAAATGCATGGTCTAAGAACGGTACCGGATGAACGTACTGCTGAGTGTGGGTGTGTGTGTGCATGTATTCATAATTATTAAAACTGATGCATGATTTAAGATTCTGATAGTGATTTTTGTGGCGATGGTGTAGCCTGTTAGTGGATGATAATGATGGATGATATGCATGGATCTATTTTCTTGTCACTATGAAAAATATGTATGTGCATGCTCTTAATTGGATTGTTCAATGTTGTTAGTCTGATGACCGATTGTAACATGTGCTGGTGTGATTGACTGAATGATTACGAGTAGTGTGGGAAATCCGCTTTTGCTTAATGACTACGGTGAAGGTGTTCGTGGCACGATGATGTGTATTAATGAATGTGTTAGTTGCATGAGTGAGAGTGGGGCGACCCATAGAAGGTCAAGAACCCCAAGGGAAACGACTTCCAGTTACCAACCCTGGCTAGATCCCGATAGTGCTCGTGGTAGCCGTAGGAGCTAGAGAAGAGAGTCTCGAGACGCCGTGGGGAGGCCGGTGCCACCTGGTAAGAGCTGAAGGACGAGGGGCCAGAAGAAAAGGGGACCGTAACTGAGAGTCTTTACCCGAGTCGGATCCGCAGGCATGCATATAGAAATAAGGCCGATTGTGGTGATGTATAAATCTATGTATGTATATGTGTATGATTTGAATGCATGAATGTAGATGTGCGTAGGAACTCTGAGTGCATGAATATATAAGGATGTGGGATAAACTCTGTGTATTATGTATGTCATGAATATTGTTTGAACTGCATGAACTTGGTTACTTGAGAAAGGTCGAATGATGGCAGGAGCATGTACTGACGCTGATATCGAGTCTGTGAGTATCATTTTACATGTAAAAGCTCACCCCTGCAGTGGCCATTTTTCAGTGAATGTCTCTCGTGATGAGGATCAGAAGCAGAGCTGGAACGCTGAGCGAAGTGTTGATGCATCTGGAAGGCTTAATTAAGGCGTTGTTAGATTAAGCCTTGACTGGTTCATACCGGATGTTAATGTTTTGGGATAAATAGAACTTTTTGGACAAGGAGAAATCCGATTTTGTGTTGTAAATATTGACATACACTCTTATGTATATATGGATGTATGGTTTTGTGTGTGTGATGCTATGTGCTACCTCGTTTCGTAATTGTGTTTTAATGGATACGCAGGGACGGTATGATTGAGCAGGCTATAGCCAAGTCAGAGTGAATTGAGAATTATCTTAGGAAAACTTATGCCGGATACGTTGGGCGGAGTCGTACCCCGCCCGAAGTATGGGGACATTTCACCCAAGCGAGAGGACTCGCGCTGGAGCGATGTAGTTGTTAGAATGGGACACCGTTCAATTACCTTTCCTATCCGTTGTGATGCTAATGCAATCCAGACCCCGGTGTTGACCCCTGATTTGGGCGTTGTGGTTGAGTCCGCCCAGGCGTTGTCATAATTAGTTGAGTTGGGCGGAATAGGTTCAGACTCCTCTTTCCTCCACAATCTACTACCGCATATGTACATTGTAACTTCCCGTTTTCTGAGTGAAGTGCGAGCGTGAGGATTTATCGAGTGAACCCTTATCCATATCCAATTGAGGAATTACCTTGTGTTGTGTTGGAGAGGCATTGTGCTGACCTCGCTTAGGCGGTGTCATACCTCGCCTAAGTAACTAGGACGGTTCGCCCAAGTGCGTGGAAATGTGCTGAAGCAAGTAGATATCAACTTGAGACTCCGCCTATGTACCTCCCGCCTCCGTTGTCACATTATTACGTCTCGCTGGGCGGTGTTAGACATCGCCTGAGTGAGTGAACGTTGTGATGTAGTCCGTCCAGGCGTTGTTGTGCCTTGCCGAACTGGACGGCGGTGTAATCACTTCCTCCTATTGTGTGACCAGTGTTACTCGAGGGAAAGCTTTCCTTGTGGAATTCCCTCCATCCGCTGCTGCATTATAATACTCCGCCTAGACGGTGTCAGACCCTGTCTGAGCAAGCGAACGGTGTTATGTAATCCGCCCAGGTGTTGGTGTGTTACAATAAACCCATTGAGCCGGTCCCAGTTTTAGCTTCTCTGTAGGTTGCTATACGCGTGTGAATGCTCTTCATTCTCCCCTTGCCTGTTCCCTTCTATATCGAATAATACGTGACTGCTTTTGTGAAAAATTTTCTTATATTTTTGGAATTATTAGTTGTAAGAAATAAGGTGTTACATTTTGGTATCAGAGCGGACCGAAAGGTCCAAGGCCAAAGTATGCTTACCGAGTGTAAGCGGTTGTGTGTGTGTCTTTTTGATTGAATGGTTGAAATTGTTCTGATACTAGTTGAACTTGATTGATGTTGACTTGAGGACAAGAGGTTGTTTTCCCCTGGTCCGATTGTGTGTATGACCCAGGCGAATGATATAATGTGCTAAGCTATTATTTGTTGGACTAATAACTAGATCGGTAGTAAGTGGCTCCGTATACTTATCCTTAAATGTCAATTTCAGGATAAGGAATGGCGCATCGTCAAAGTATGGAGGCTATAGCCACAGCATTCCAACGCTTTGCGGATGTGTTCGAAAGGCAGGGCCAGACTCGACCTGAGGATGGCCATGTGCTGGACCGCTTCTTAAAAAGGAAGCCGAGTGAATTCTTAGGAGGACGGAACCCTGAGGCGGCGTTCAAGTGGACTCAGGAATTAGAAAGGATTTTTGGGGGTCTTCGCTGTACCGAAGCCCAGAAGGTGGAATGTGCAGTGTATATGCTGCGAGATGAAGCGGAGAACTGGTGGAAAATAGCCAGAAGCCGATTCCCCGAAGATGATAATCAACTGACGTGGAACGATTTCAAGGCCTGCTTCTTAGAGAAATACTTTCCCGACACAGTGAGGAGTCGGAAAGAGCTGGAGTTTATGGAGTTAAAACAGGGCTCCATGACTGTGGAAGAATACGCGACCAGATTCGAGGAATTGTGCCTATTCTATCCGCCCTTCCAGCAGCCAGGAACGGAGAACTCCAAGTGTCTTAAGTTTGAGAACGGATTGAGATCGGATATCAAGAGGGCCTGCAGATACCATGAAATCCGGAGTTTCCCTGCATTAGTGAACAAATGTAGAATATTCGAAGAGGATGACAGGGCCCATTCGGGCCAGTGCAGCAGAGCCAACCAGCACCTGAGGCCTCAGCAATCACGTTTCAAGAGGCCAGGGAACGTGAGGAGGAATGGACCCTTCACCAGATATCAGAATCATGGTGACCGAGGGAGACAAATGAGTGGACGACCAAGATATGGCGGATGCTTTAAATGCGGCGGTGACCACTTTGCTAAGGATTGCAATGATACAAATGTTAAATGCTACCACTGCGGAGAGAAGGGACACGTTCGTCCTGACTGCCCCCGACTCCGCCAGGCAAACGCCAATGTACGTCAAGGAGGATCTCAAGATAGAACCCGAGTGAATGATAACCAACGACCTGGTGGCAGAGGCAACGGAACCAGAGGAAACATGACGCGTGCTCCGAACAGCCGAGGGAGGAATACCAGTCCGCCAGCAGCAGGAAGGATCTACACCATCAATGCAGAAGATGTTGCACCAGCAAACGACTTAGTACAATGTAAGTGCTCACTTGGAATGAATACGCTTAATGTTGTTTTCGATTCGGGAGCTACCCATTCTTTTATAGCTGATGAGTGCGTGGAACGGTTAAAGTTACCAACTGTGTCTATGGATCGGACTTTGGAAGTGGCCAGCCCTACTGGCGCTAATGTGTTCACATCGTCAATATGTAAAAATGTAGCATTTGAGTTGTATGATCGGAGTTTCACCTTCGATCTGATTTGCATGCCTTTAAAGGGTCTTGATATCGTGCTTGGGATAGATTGGCTTTCAGCCAATAAGGTATTAGTAGATTGTAGAAACCGAGAGATAGTTTTTCTGAAACAGCCCACTGAGAACGACACGGCACTAGGTATAACCCAACTATTTATGATGCTTTGTCTAACCAAAGATGAGAGTGAGACCCTAGTGAACGAAATTCCGGTTGTCTGCAAATTCCCAGAAGTGTTCCCTGAAGACGTTCCGAGTGTGCCTCCCAATAGAGAAGTTGAATTCTCTATAGACTTGATCCCTGGAGCCAAACCGGTCTCCAGCGCACCCTATAGAATGTCCTCAACTGAATTGGCTGAGTTGAAGAAACAAGTGGATGAATTACTCGAAAAGCAGTTCATTAGACCAAGCGTGTCACCATGGGGCGCACCTGTGCTACTTGTTAAGAAGAAGGATGGCAGCATGAGGCTTTGTATAGATTATCGACAGCTTAACAAACTCACACTGCCTAGAATTGATGATTTAATTGACCAGCTGCGTGGAGCCTCAGTCTTCTCGAAGATCGACTTACGATCGGGATATCACCAAATCCGAGTGAAAGATTCGGACATTCCTAAAACTGCCTTTAGGACTCGGTATGGTCACTACGAGTATGTAGTGATGCCGTTCGGTGTGACAAACGCCCCTGCTGTTTTCATGAATTACATGAACAGCATATTCCACTCCTTCTTAGATCGGTTTGTTGTTGTCTTCATCGATGACATTCTAGTTTATTCTAAGACGTCTGAGGAGCATGAAGGACATCTCCGAGCGGTACTCCAAGTGTTGAAAGAGAAACAATTGTTTGCAAAGCTCTCGAAGTACGAATTCTGGATGGATGAGATCCACTTCCTCGGGCATGTGATCTCCGAGCGAGGCGTCTCGGTGGACCCTGCGAAGGTAGCTGCTGTAATAGCATGGGAGAGGCCCAGATCGGTCTCGGAAATAAGAAGTTTTATGGGCTTGGCAGGTTATTATAGGAGGTTCATCGAAGGTTTTTCTAAATTGGCATTACCCCTGACTAAATTGACTCGGAAAAATGTTCCCTTCGTGTGGAGTCCGGAGTATGAGAACAGCTTCCAAGAGCTGAAGAATAAGTTGACGACTGCTCCGGTGTTGGCATTACCTGAGTTACGAGAAAGCTTCGTGGTCTATTGTGACGCGTCAGGACTCGGATTAGGGTGTGTACTCATGCAGAAAGATCGAGTGATAGCATATGCCTCTCGACAATTGAGACCCCACGAGCAGCATTACCCGACCCATGACTTGGAGCTGGCAGCAGTAGTTTTTGCATTGAAAATCTGGAGACATTACTTGTACGGGTCCAAATTTGAAGTGTACAGCGATCATAAGAGCCTCAAATACCTATTCGACCAAAAGGAGCTGAACATGAGGCAGAGAAGATGGATTGAGTTTTTGAAGGACTACGATTTCGAGTTAAAATACCACCCAGGTAAGGCAAATGTCGTGGCTGACGCATTGAGTCAGAAATCCCTCCACATAGCAGCCATGATGGCAAAAGAAGTTGAGTTGTTGGAGCGGTTCCGAGACATGAACTTGCATGTTGACACCCCTTTCTCTCAGAAGATGACAATCGGTACGTTGAGGATTGCCAATGAATTCTTAAAATCCGTGTACGAGCAGCAACAGGCGGACTCTCACCTAGCTGAAATGAAGGAAATTCAGGCCAAAGGAAAGGACTTATCCTTGGCCGAGGGGCCAGATGGGATCTTCCGGGTGAGAGACAGAATATACATACCAAGTGGAGGAAGATTGAGAAGAATGGTGCTTGATGAAGCCCACAAAAGCCTACTCAGCATTCACCCAGGAACCACGAAAATGTACCACGACTTGAGGAGACAGTTCTGGTGGCCCGGACTAAAGAAGGATGTGGCGGAGTACGTGGTCCGGTGTATCACTTGTCAGAAATCGAAGGTAGAGCACTAAAAACCGTACGGTGCAATGCAGCCTCTAGAGATCCCCGTGTGGAAATGGGACTCAATTGCGATGGATTTTATCATGGGATTACCCAAAAACCGAGCGGGCCATGATGCAATTTGGGTCATTGTTGACCGATTGACGAAAAGTGCACACTTCTTACCTGTAAATATGAAGTACCCATTGCATAAGTTAGCTCGGATTTACATTCAAGAAGTTATCCGACTGCATGGCATACCTACTTCCATTGTATCAGATAGGGACCCTAGGTTTACGTCCCGGTTTTGGACCAGCATGCATCAAGAATTGGGGACGAAGCTTTGGCTTAGTTCTGCCTACCACCCCCAATCGGATGGACAATCCGAGCGAACAATTCAGAGTCTAGAAGATTTATTGAGAGCGTGTGTGTTAGAACACGGTGGGGACTGGGAGCAGTACCTTCCCTTGATCGAGTTTACGTACAACAACAGCCATTATCACAGCATTGGCATGGCACCCTACGAGGCATTATATGGGCGCAGATGCCGAACCCCACTCTGCTGGTCGGAAACGGGTGAAAGTCTACTATTGGGACCAGACGTCGTGAAGCAAACCACAGAACAATCCGAGTGATACGGGAGAAGATGAAAGCATCCCAAGACAGGCAAAAGAGCTACCATGACAAGCGCATCAAGCCATTGGAATTTTCAGTCGGAGATCGAGTGTTTCTGAGAACCTCTCCGAGTAAAGGAGTCGGACGAGCCTTAAAAAGTGGGAAGTTAAGCCCTCGATACATTGGACCTTATGAGGTGTTAGAACGGATCGGCCCCGTAGCATACTGCATCGCATTACCAACTCACTTGTCCCGATTGCACAACGTATTTCACGTGTCTCAACTAAGGAAGTATTTGCATGACCCCAGCCACACGATGCCTGACGACGAGGTAGAGATCAAGGAAGACCTAACCACTGTGACTACACCGATTGGAATCGTGGACCGATCGGTAAAACGCTTAAGAAACAAGAACGTAAGGCTGGTTAAGGTGGAGTGGCAGCAAGGCAAGACCACCTCCTGCACGTGGGAACGCGAAGATACCATGCGACAGCAGTACCCCAAGTTGTTTACCTAGGTAAGTACCGACTGAATTTCAGGGACGAAATTCTTTTTCAGTGGGGGAGAACTGTAACATCCCAGTTTTGAAATTAAATGCCGAATGAAGAATAAACCATTAAGACTTGATCTCAATAGAAAATAACTGTTAATTACATTTAACTAAGTAGATTTAAGCCATTAAAATATGAAAATGGTGGTGGTCAGGGGATGGGGTGGAGTGCACGTGGCTGCTGGGCACACACTCTCCCATCCCACTCTTTTCTTACTTGTGCGTATGTACATATATATAAAACGTAAGCCTATGGTGATGAACACACTCACTATTCCTCCAGACTCCTTCCTCCGTCACTTCATCCTCTACTTTCCTCTCTTCGTCTCCATCCTCCTTCTTCTCTTCTCTCACTCTTC
The DNA here is from genome assembly GCA_037962975.1 of Clitoria ternatea. Taxonomy (NCBI): domain Eukaryota; kingdom Viridiplantae; phylum Streptophyta; class Magnoliopsida; order Fabales; family Fabaceae; genus Clitoria; species Clitoria ternatea. Next base: position 23,847,876 of record CM075672.1, on the reverse strand, counting down.
GCTCCTGGAGATCTTGATTTCAGTACTGGAGAACGGACCACACTCCATCCCAGAATCAGGCGCAGGATACGACAAAGCCAAGGAAGACCGAACGAACCAGGAGAAAGACATCGGACCCAACGACAAGAACGGAAAGATTTCTGAGGTTCTTCAAAAAGGTAGGGGGCGCTTGCATGTCGAATGCATGGTCTAAGAATGGTACCGGATGAACGTACTGCTGAGTGTGGGTGTGTGTGTGCATGTATTCATAATTATTAAAACTGATGCATGATTTAAGATTCTGATAGTGATTTTTGTGGCGATGGTGTAGCCTGTTAGTGGATGATAATGATGGATGATATGCATGGATCTATTTTCTTGTCACTATGAAAAATATGTATGTGCATGCTCTTAATTGGATTGTTCAATGTTGTTAGTCTGATGACCGATTGTAACATGCGCTGGTGTGATTGACTGAATGATTACGAGTAGTGTGGGAAATCCGCTTTTGCTTAATGACTACGATGAAGGTGTTCGTGGCGCGATGATGTGTATTAATGAATGTGTTAGTTGCATGAGTGAGAGTGGGGCGACCCATAGAAGGTCAAGAACCCTAAGGGAAACGACTTCCAGTTACCAACCCTGGCTAGATCCCGATAGTGCTCGTGGTAGCCGTAGGAGCTAGAGAAGAGAGTCTCGAGACGCCGTGGGGAGGCCGGTGCCACCTGGTAAGAGCTGAGGGACGAGGGGCCAGAAGAAAAGGGGACCGTAACTGAGAGTCTTTACCCGAGTCGGATCCGCAGGCATGCATATAGAAATAAGGCCGATTGTGGTGATGTATAAATCTATGTATGTATATGTGTATGATTTGAATGCATGAATGTAGATGTGCGTAAGAACTCTGAGTGCATGAATATATAAGGATGTGGGATAAACTCTGTGTATTATGTATGTCATGAATATTGTTTGAACTGCATGAACTTGGTTACTTGAGAAAGGTCGAATGATGGCAGGAGCGTGTACTGACGCTGATATCGAGTCTATGAGTATTATTTTACATGTAAAAGCTCATCCCTGCAGTGGCCATTTTTCAGTGAATGTCTCTCGTGATGAGGATCAGAAGCAGAGCTGGAACGCTGAGCGAAGTGTTGATGCATCTGGAAGGCTTAATTAAGGCGTTGTTAGATTAAGCCTTGACTGGTTCATACCGGATGTTAATGTTTTGGGATAAATAGAACTTTTTGGACAAGGAGAAATCCGATTTTGTGTTGTAAATATTGACATACACTCTTATGTATATATGGATGTATGGTTTTGTGTGTGTGATGCTATGTGCTACCTCGTTTCGTAATTGTGTTTTAATGGATACGCAGGGACGGTATGATTGAGCAGGCTATAGCCAAGTCAGAGTGAATTGAGAATTGTCTTAGGAAAACTTATGCCGGATACGTTGGGCGGAGTCGTACCCCGCCCGAAGTATGGGGACATTTCGCCCAAGCGAGAGGACTCGCGCTGGAGCGATGTAGTTGTTAGAATAGGACACCGTTCAATTACCTTTCCTATCCGTTGTGATGCTAATGCAATCCAGACCCCGGTGTTGACCCCTGATTTGGGCGTTGTGGTTGAGTCCGCCCAGGCGTTGTCATAATTAGTTGAGTTGGGCGGAATAGGTTCAGACTCCTCTTTCCTCCACAATCTACTACCGCATATGTACATTGTAACTTCCCGTTTTCTGAGTGAAGTGCGAGCGTGAGGATTTATCGAGTGAACCCTTATCCATATCCGATTGAGGAATTACCTTGTGTTGTGTTGGAGAGGCGTTGTGCTGACCTCGCTTAGGCGGTGTCATACCTCGCCTAAGTAACTAGGACGGTTCGCCCAAGTGCGTGGAAATGTGCTGAAGCAAGTAGATATCAACTTGAGACTCCGCCTATGTACCTCCCGCCTCCGTTGTCGCATTATTACGTCTCGCTGGGCGGTGTTGGACATCGCCTGAGTGAGTGAACGTTGTGATGTAGTCCGTCCAGGCATTGTTGTGCCTTGCCGAACTGGACGGCGGTGTAATCACTTCCTCCTATTGTGTGACCAGTGTTACTCGAGGGAAAGCTTTCCTTGTGGAATTCCCTCCATCCGCTGCTGCATTACAATACTCCGCCTAGACGGTGTCAGACCCCGTCTGAGCGAGCGAACGGTGTTGTGTAATCCGCCCAGGTGTTGGTGTGTTACAATAAACCCATTGAGTCGGTCCCAGTTTTAGCTTCTCTGTAGGTTGCTATACGCGTGTGAATGCTCTTCATTCTCCCCTTGCCTGTTCCCTTCTATATCGAATAATACGTGACTGCTTTTGTGAAAAATTTTCTTATATTTTTGGAATTATTAGTTGCAAGAAATAAGGTGTTACATACATCCACACATTTTTTTATTTAAAATATATCATCAAAGGACAATTGAATGTTTAAAGAAAATTAATTCATAAATATATCACACATGTATATTTTTGAAATTTAAAATACAAAAACTAAAATTACTTTTTAACAATCATGCAAGAGAGTATAACAAACATTACGAAGCAAAATATTTTTGATTTTTAAGAAAAAACAAACAAACAAAAATTCACAAAAAATTAAAAATAAATAAAATTTATAAACAAATAATGGAAAAACAATTTTTTTAATTTTCAACAACCAAAACAAAAATTCATGCAATATATTATACAAATTTACAAATATTAAGATAAAGTAAAACAGAAAAATTAAGAAAATAGAGACAGGGGCCTGACGCGTAGCGTCAGCCCTGTTCTTCCTACGCTATGTGTGGGAGTGCAGACTTGAAACCAGATAAATGGGGGTTACGCAGCAACAACCCCTCTATCTCATTTTCACACATTCAATCAGAAACAGCAATTACGACAACAATCAAACCCAGTGGTCTTCTAATTCTATCATAACCGTATACATTTCTAAAAATTGAGAACAAAATTAAATGAGAAAAGGGAAAGAAAGCTTACTTGAGTCTTGAAAGAGTGGAGAAAATGTGAGAGATTTTGGGATGGTTTTGGGTTGGGAAATTAGGGTTTGAAAAATGATGGAGGCAGAGAGGAAAAACTTAGGATTAAACTTTGGAATGGGCCTTCATTTTGAATTAGGTTTAATTTTTTAAAAACTGAACACAGACCCTGACGCTACGTGTGGCTGGGACGCTACGCGTCAGGTCTAAAATTCTGACTCCACGCTACGCGTGGGCTCAATTTTTCACTTTCTTCAATTTTTAATTTTAAAACCATTTTCAAATCCCTTAAAATCCATTTCAATTTTCAAAAATTCCAATTTAATTCGAAATTGAAAAATCATCAAATTTATTATTATTATTTTTATTATTTAAAAATTGAAAATAACATAAATGAGAAAAATTAATAGTTTGCCTCCTATTGAGCGCTTGGTTTAATGTCTCTAGCTTGACATCCTGCGCATCACAAATCAGTCAGATAACAGATAGTGGTGAGTTTGTTGATTTCACCACCCAGATATGGTTTCAACCTTTGCCCATTTACCGTCCAACTTCTTTTAGAAGTTGGATCTTTAATTTCCACTGCTCCATATGGTTTAACTTCCTTGATTACAAATGAGCCTAACCACTTTGATTTCAATTTACCAGGAAAATATTTTAATCTTGAATTAAACAATAAAACTTGCTGACCTGGTGTGAAGTGTCTTTTCTTTAATTTCTTGTCATGGCAAGCTTTCACCTTACTCTTGTAACATCTGGATGACTTATCAGCATTGTTCCTCATTTCCTCTAACTCAAGTAATTGCAACTTTCTTTTGTCAGCTGCTACATTTGGATCAAATTTGAGAAATTTTAATGCCCAGTATGCCTTATATTCCATCTCTACTGGAATATGACAAGCTTTTCCATAGACCATCTGAAAAGGGGAAAGGCAAATGGGGGTTTTAAATGCATTTATGTATGTCCAGAGTGCATCATCATGTTTTTGTGACCAATCCTTCTTGGAAGAAGACACAGTCTTTTCCAAGATTCTTTTCACTTCACAATTTGAAATCTTAGCTTGTCCATTGGTTTGTGGATGATATGTTATGGCCACCTTATGTCTCACTCCATAATGATATAAGACTTTCTGAAGAACTTTGTTACAAAAGTGTGAACCTCAATCACTAATCAAAGTTCTTAGTGTCTCAAACCTACAAAAAATATTTTTCTTCAAGAAATTTACCACAGTTTGGGTATCAGCATTAGGTGAAGCAATTGCTTCTACCCATTTCAAAACATAATCAACTGGTAAAAGAATGTATTGATTGAATTGAAAGTGGGGGAAGGGTTCCATGAAATCTATTCCCTAACAATCAAATACCTCTACTTCTTGAATGTTTGTGAGAGGCAGTTCTTGCCTCCTATTGACATTACCTGTTCTTTGGCAGTTATCACAAGATTGCACAAATGAGTGAGAATCTTTAAAAATAGAGGGCCAATACAGACCTGATTGAAGAATTTTTGCAGCGGTCCTCTTACCATTAAAATGACCTCCATAAGGTGATTTGTGGCAATGCCACAACATATCTTTTATTTCCCAATCGGCCACACAACGACGTAATAAATTATCCATACCAATTTTGAATAAATGAGGGTCATCCCAAACAAATTATTTTGCATCTTTGAAAAAATTTTCTTTTCTACCAAGTTAAATCATTTGAAGAATTCGTGCTGCTTTAAAATTGGCCATATCAGCAAACCATGGCCACTTTGTTATTTCAAAGAGTTTTTCATCAGGAAATTCTTCTAAAATTTCTTTTTCTTGGGCAGTGACCTCATCATTTATCAATCTAGAAAGATGGTTAGTGACAACATTTTCACTACCCTTCTTATCTTTGATTTCAAGATCATATTCCTGTAGGATCAAAATCCATCGGATTAACCGAGGTTTAGAATTAGTTTTGGTCAAAAGATATTTGATGGCTGCATGATCAGTAAAAATAATTATTTTTAAGCCAATCAAATATGATCTAAATTTTTCCAAGGCATACACTATAGCTAGTAACTCTTTTTCAGTAATTGCATAATTTATTTGATTTTCATTCAAAACTTTACTAGCATAGTGTATAACCCTAAAAACTTTTTCATACCTTTGACCTAACACAGCTCCAACAACATAATCACTTGCATCGCACATAAGCTCAAAGGGTAAGTTCCAATTAGGAGCAACAATCACAAGAGCAAAAACTAATTTTTCTTTTAAGGAATTAAAAGCTTTAAGACACGCTTCATCAAATTTGAACTCAACATCTTTGTTTAGAAAGTTTGTGAATAAACCTTCTATAGAATCCAGTATGTCTTAAGAAACTTCTAATATCTTTCATATTTACAGGGGGTGGGAGTTTAGAGATCACCTCAACTTTTACTTGGTCAAGCTCTATACCCTTTGTAGAAATTTTATGACCAAGTACAATACCTTCTTTAACCATGAAGTGACATTTCTTCCAATTCAACACCAAATTTGTTTTAATACACCATTTTAGTACGATGTCCAGGTTGGATAGACATGAGTCAAATGAATTCCCAAAAATTGAGAAGTCATCCATGAAAATTCCAATGCTCTTTTCAATTAGATCTATAAAAATAGCAAACATGCATATTTGGAAAGTAGCAGGTGCATTACAAATCTGAATGGCATCTTTCTATAAGCAAAAATACCAAAAGGACATGTAAAAGCAGTCTTTTCTTGGTCAAGAGGGTCAACAGCAATCTGATTATATCCAGAATATCCATCAATAAAACAATAATAAGCCTGTATAGATAGTCTTTCAAGCATTTGATCCATAAAAGGGAGAGGAAAATGGTCTTTTCTTGTTGTTTGATTAAGTTTTCTATAATCAATACACATTCTCTAACTTGTGACAGTTCTTGTTGGGATTAATTCATTTTAATCATTCACAATTACTGTTATTCGTCCCTTTTTTTGAACAACTTGAACAGGACTTACCCATGCACTATCATAAATAGGATAGATGATACTTACTTTCAGTAATTTTAGAACCTCCTTCTTTATTACCTCTGTCATGGTTGGATTGAGGTGCCTTTGAGGTTGAGCTACAGGCTTAAAATCATCTTCCAATAAAATCTTATGCATGCAGTATGATGGACTTATACCTTTCAAATCTTCAAGTGTCCATCCAATTGTTTCTTGATTTCTCTTCAGTATTTCTACCAGTTTTTCTTCTTTTGTTTTAGTTAACAAATTACTAATGATAACTGGTTTAAGATTACCTTCCTTCAAAAAGATGTACTTTAGGTTGATGCTAGAACTTTCAATTCTGGCCTCTGGATTTCTTCAACAGGTACTTCTTGGATTTCTTCAATTTTTCTTGATTCAAGAGAAGTTTATTTCCCTCATTCAAGTTCTTCTAAACACCTGTCTATCTGCTTCTCCTCTTCCTCATTCAAACATTCAACAGAGTCAATCAATAACTTATTTAGAGGGTCAAAAATAGACATACCTTTAGATACGGAGAGGCAAACTTCATCAAGGACATCCACTTTAAAACAATCTTGTGTTTGAGTTAGGATGTTTCATAGCTTTGAAAACGTTAAAATTTACCTCTTCATCGTGCACTCTGACTATGAGCTTACCATTGTCTACATCAATTAATACTCTAACAGTCTTCATGAATAGTCTTCCAAGAATCAGGGGGACTTCAATATCCTCCTCCATGTCTAAAACCACAAAAGGGAAGTAGAACTTGTTAACTTTCACAAGTACATCTTCCATAATTCCATAGGGTCTCTTGATTGATCTATCAGCCAATTGCAGAGTCATTTTTGTTCTTTGAGGATCTAGATCACCAATACACTTCATCATACTTAGGGGCATTAAATTGATGCTTGCCCCCAAATCTAATAAAGCCTTCCCAATATTTACTCCTCCAATTAAGACAGAAATGGTGAAACTTCCAGGGTCTTTCGACTTTTCTGGCATGTTATATTGCAAAAATAGCACTGCAGCCTGCTTCAAGTTCAACTATCTCTTCATTGTACCTCATTTTCTTAGTGAGTAGTTCTTTCATAAACTTAGCATAAGTTGGCATTTGTTCCAATGCCTCAGAAAATAGAATGTTTATGTGTAACTGTTTAAAAAGTTTAAGGAATCTTTTATACTCTCTTTCCTTATCCTTTCTTGATGGTGCATGAGGATATGGCAGATCCTTGACAGGAGGAGTCTAACCCAAATACTGATTTTTTTGTTTTTTTATTTTTTTGATTTTTTGTTTTTCTTTTATTTCATTGTTCTCTTTTTCTTCACTTTCTTCTTTTTCTCTTTCTTTATCCTTTTTTTCTTCTTCTTTGCTATTTTTTTCTTTTTCCTCTTTTTTTCACTTTTATTACAATCATTTCCTACAACTTTACCACTTCTTATGAAAATAGCCCTACATTGTTATCTCGGGTTCTGAGTGTTTGTAGAAAAACCAGAACTTTTCATGTCGGCTACTTCCTTTGCTAGTTGTCCCAATTGCACATCCGACACTTTACATGCGGCATTATTAGTTTGTATGTATTGCAGTAATTGTTGGATAGATTCCTCTATCCTTATCAGCCTTGATGCCTGATCAGATTATGGTTGTTGTTTGAATTGATTATTAGGAGGTCTGTTGGAAGGTCCGGCATCTTGTTTCCAACCAAAGTTCTGATTCTGCCATCCCTGTGGGTAATTGTTAGGAAAAAGATTACCAAAATTAAAAGGTAAATTACCTATAGGTATTCTTTGATTGAGTAAAAAATTGGCTTGCTCTTATTCATTTCCATCAGGTGCATAGTAACCATATGATTGTTCACCCATGCAATGCACACATTGTTTCAATTGAGCAGGGGGTGTGATGAAACTTGAGCAATTTGTAATTTCTCTAGTTGTTTGCTCATTACTTCTATTTGTTATATCAGTAATTTTTGCTGAGCTAAAACTACACCATTTACCCCCAATTAAAGCATACCTGGCTTCCTTGTTATGTTACCTCTTTCATGCTTCGTTTGTCGGTCACTTGTGGACATGGATTCCATTATGTACATGCATCTAACATCATCTTGAACTGAGGCAATAAACCATGATAAACGATTCTTACATTTCCGGCATCATCCAAGTTATGGTTTGGACATTTTCTAAGAAGCGCTTTGAATCATTCCCATGCTTTGCCAAGTGATTCATAATGATTTGTGAAAAAGAATGAATAGTTGTCATGGCTTCAAAATATTTAGAAGGAGAATAAAATCTTTCTAAAAATTTTCTCTCAACATCGGACCAGTTTGCAAAACTACCGAGTGGACAAGATTTAAACCATTCTTTTGCTTGCCCAATCAAAGGAAATAATCTCATGTAAACAAATTCTTCTTGATTGGGTTCAAAACCAATTCTGCTGCATAATTCATAAAAAAAGTTAAGTGTTCATATGGTTCTTCATGATTTAAGCCAGCAAATTGATTGTTTTGAATTATATTTAGTGTGGCAGGTTTAATTTCCACCGCAGCAATAGGTCCTTGGAACATCCCCGATACACGGGGTGGTCTATTGATAGCAACAAACTGTCCCAATGTTCTTCGTTGTTCAGCCATATTAGAATTTTTAGAATTTTGAAAAGAAGATAAAGTTGAAGAAGAAGTAGTTTGTTTTTTAGATTGTAAAGCTTTGAGTCTTTTTACAAACTTTTCGATCTCAGGATCAAAGAATAGTCTCCCTGTAGAAGATCGAGTTTGCATAAACAAACTATGTAGAAAAAGTGAATGTAACAATAATAATTGAAGAAAAAGTAAATAAATAAATGTATAAGTAAAAAGTAAAATTAAAAATGTTACCTAAGGTAAAAAATAAGAAAATTTTTTACCATGGTAATTAAAAATTTACTATTTTACTGAATCAATTTAATCCCCAGCGACGGTGCCAGAAAACGTGTTGGGCGGATTATTGGATCCTTTTATTGGCAAAGGCACCAATTTATCATTGCAGTTTTTGAAATAGATATCGTTCCTACAAGGATTGAATATTTTCAGTGTGAAAAAGTAATTCTTATTTACTATGGTAGATGTATCAAAACTTATTAACAAAAGAATGATTTATACACAATTTTTACAATATTCACAGATTTAGAGATTGATTTGGTCATTGAGTGAAAAATTATAAAACTATGTAGAAAATGATTTTGAGTAGCAATTCAGAATAGATCCAATACTTAAGGAAAACACAAATTAACAATTATGTTGGAATTAGGATCGCCGCACTAGAACATAATGAAATAATCATAAACATGCATATTTAATCATCAAATTTATGTCAATGCAGCTTAAAATCATTATAACCGATCCCTCGTTGTTGCTACCCAATTTTATCCGGGTCCATTTAAAATTTCCAAAAAAATAAGAAAAAGTAAAAAATAAAAAATAATTTATTTTTTAAGAAAAAGTGAACCTGTGGGCTTGTTTGAATTTTAAATTTTTAATCTGGGTTTTGATCTTCAAATTTTTTTAAAATCTCTATGAGGACCATAAAATTTAAATTTTTAAACTCCTAATCTTAGGCAAGTTTTTTAAAATTCAAATTGAAGAAAGAAGTCTAAAATTTGAATTAAATTTTTAAGAGATTAGAGGAAAAAGATAGGGTTTTTTTTTAAATATAATAAAAAGATAAAGTTTTTATGAAATAGAGCTTTCTATATATTAAAAAATGAGATAAAGCTTTAAAATAATTTTTTTAAAATGAAATCAGTTTTTAATATATATTATAAAAGTTTTGCGTAAGAGGATAATGGAAAATAAGGAAAGAAAATCAATTATATATATATTAGATAAGGTTTGTTACATTTAATATATATTAGAAAAGGAAAAGAGATCAAGGCAAAAAAAACAAAACGAAACAAGACGTAAGATTCCGCGCAGCAGTAAAATTTTCAGTAGCTATATATATATATATATAGCATATTCACATTGATAAAAGGGGGCGTGGTCAGTTGGCATAGAAAAAGGCATATAATTGGAAAAGAAAAGGAGGTTTAACGTGAATGAAGGAGAAAAAATTCTGGAAGAGGAAAGCACATTCACGTTAAACATCAGGAGTTTTTTTGGTGATTTAGTCCATGGAGAAATTCATGCGCGTTGAAAGTGTTGAAAGAAGAAAGTAACGAAATAGGTATTTATTTTTCCTCTCTTCTAAATTTTTGTTGTAATTCTCGTTTCTTAAAAATCATAATAAACACGATTGAATGTGAAGTCCCTTTCCATCTAGAAAAATCTTAATAATCAATATCATGTGGTACTTTTTGATGTCACGTTATTAACTAAGTTAGAGTTGTTATATTTGTAAAATAGAAAGAATAAAACTAATATTGGCATGTGCCTGAAACGTAAATATTCATGTTAGGGTTCATTTGGATAAGACGTCCTGTTAACCTATGTTTAATTTCTTGATCATAAAATATTTAGGTAAGGTCAATAGGTAACTAAAATTAAAATCTTTAGGGTTAGTTTGGACAAGACGTTCTATCAACCTATGATGTTTAATTTTTAGATCATAAAATATTTTAGTAATGTCAATAAGCAACTAAAATTAACACATTTATATTAGAAATCAATTTGAACGAAACGTCCTGTAGGTTTAAGTTTTCAAATAAAATAATTTTTTTAAATTATCTCAAAATTAACGTAGACTATAAAAAAAAATATTTTGATAACAAATTTAGGGTCTTTACAGATTTTTTGGACAAGACGTCCTGTCAATCTATGTTAATAGACGATAAAACACTTTAGTAATATTGATAATATAATAAAAAATATCTTTATAGATTCTTTGGACGGGACGTCCTGTTAATCTAGGTCTTCAGATAAACCTTTCATTCTTAAATCAATCTAGACTATTAAGTTTCTCTCTAAAAATATAATAAAAAATCAATAAAACCCAAGGTTCCCTTTTTTTTTACAACATTCAAAATCAATTTGGACGAGACGTCCTGTTGGTTAACGTTTTAAATCTCAACATTTTTCAATCTACTTCTCATTTTTTTAAAAATAACTCAAAGAACTACGTAACCCTGATTTCCCCTAACGCTTGGGGAATACGTAGGAGCGGGAACAATTATTCCTGTCGGGCCCAAATTTTAAAAAATATATATCCCTTTTACTAGTAAAAATAAAATCATCACGCTTTTAACGATAACTCGATTAATTTGGACGAGACGTCCTGTTAATCACAAAGTTTATAATTTTAAAAATCATTAAATCAACCACAAATCCATGAGGCATCTCTAAGAGGTTTAAATTATAAATTAGTAGGATTATTCAAACTTAAACAATTTAGGGTAACCCTTTTAAAACGGACACCTTCCCCACCTGTAATTAGACTCCCGAACTTAAAATCTTAATTTATGACCAGTACCTTCACGTTAAGGTTTTTTCTGATGTTTTACCTTAAAAACATTAGTGGCGACTCCACGGTTTCCGGAGGGAACTCGGGAAACCTAATTTTCTTTTTACGGTCGGCCTCCCGCCGCGATCCAGGTCGCGACAGATGGCGACTCCACTGGGGACCTTAGAGAGTCAAGCCCATTTAATTTGTTTAAGTATATTTGAATTATCCTACATGTTTTCTTGCCTATGTTTATGCCATGTGTTTGGTTGATATACGTTATTATTGAACCATAGGGTAGGAGATGTTATATTTTGTATTATTGAACCTTAGGGTAGATGATTTTTTTTATTATTATTATTTGCTCTGTGTTTGTTTCTTGTGAAGGAAGGGTAAATTACATGTACGCCCCTCACACACTACACTTACACTTTTTCATACACATTTCGAGTGGGACCCTACACCCAAGGGTCTGAATAAACCATTAAGTTTAGGAGAGGTTGTGTAGCGGTGTCATTTGGGACATTCGTCTCCGTCTGACATCGTGAGAGCCTCAGCTAGAGTGTGACTTTCTCATGGTGCCCACACCTGGTAGATTTCCTATCGTTGTGGTCCACATCATGGGTAGAGTCTAAGCTCTAGTGGCCTTTAGTAATTTAAAATAGCCACCCAAAGTGAGAGGACACTATTAGAGGAACCTTAGAACCAATAAGAGGACTTCAGACAAACCCTGTATAGAGAACACAAGGGGCAATGGTACAATACCTTCTTTTTTTTTCTAAATTAAAAGACTCCTTTTCCAATAAACATTTTCTTAAAAAAAAGGCCCAATACTTTAACATGGGGCAAATAGTTCAAGCCCGTTCAATTTTGTGCTTTAAATTATAGGCCTTTTGGATCGTAAGTTTTTATGTAAAGTTTTCCAAAAAGTGGATGATCTGAGATGTCTGTAATTTATTCACACAGAAAATATTTTTAAGAAATAATGATAACAAGCCCATAAGTTGATTTTTTTTCTCTCTTCCAGAAGGTAATCGAAACTTGGTGAGTATCCAACAAAAATGGAAACTAATGTGGATCTAGATGAATGTGGGGCCAACAAGACCGAATTGAGGAAGTTACTACATGTCAAGGTTGGGAAAATTGACACTGCTAGCTTGCAGGTTTTGGGAAAGAAGCTGAATCTGACCCAAAGGATGGCCTTCTCAAGGAAATATGGGAGAATCCTAAAGCTTTTGGAAGTTGAAGTACAGGTCGAAGCACTCACTGCTTTAGCCCAATTTTACGACCCACCTCTTCGATGCTTCACATTTCGAGACTTTCAGTTAGCGCCATCAGTGGAAGAGTTCGAGCAGATTTTGGGCTTACCATTAGAGGGGCAGGTACCTTACAGACGACTTGGGCAGTATGCTAACATCACCTCCCTTTCTTCAATACTGAAGATTAGTCCGACCGAGCTAGAAGAAGCGCGACTATACAGGAATCAGATACCAGGGTTTACCAGGGCATATTTGGAAAAACACATGAACAGTTTAGCTGAAAATAATGATTGGGAAACTTTCATGGATACCTTAGCACTTACCCTTTATGGTATCATCTTGTTTCCTCGAATCGAGAATTATGTAGACTATGATGCTATAGATGTTTTCCTGGCCCGTAAACTTCATCGTGAAAATCCTATTACTGCACTTTTGGCGGATGTTTACTGTACCATGGACTATTGCCATACTCAAGGGGGGAAAAGAATCCTCTGTTGCTCACCAGCTTTGTATGTGTGGCTTACATCACATGTCTTTAGCCAAATGGGCAAGGTTGAATGCCCTATATCAGACCTAAAGTGGTGCCAATTGACTGTGAAGAGCGGGCGTGAATGGGCCAGCCATCTTATTGGGCTCACTGCTGAAAAGATAAGATGGTATCCACAATGGCTAAAGGTTGACACCATCATTCACCATTGTGGAAGTTATCCGAATGTCCCGCTCATAGGCACTCGTGGATGCATCAATTATAATCCAGTCATAGCCAAACGCCAATTGGCTTACCCTTTGCTCGGACCACCAAGTGAAGAGTCGTTGACCCCCTTTGTCCTCTACTACACAAACGGGGAATACGCTTCTACCCTCAAGCATATAAGGGGTGCCTGGCAAAAATTTTACAAGAAAGGGAAAGAGTTAGGTGTCAGAAGTCACGGTATCAAAGAAGAATACTATCAGTGGATCCTAAATCGAGTCTCTATAGTCAAGCTGCCATTCAGGACATTTGATTCCCCTCCGAGGTATGAATCATCTACTGGACCCCTTTTTGAAGATGAAAGGGCCAGAGAAATAGAGGAGCTGAAAGCCAAGAACAAGAAGTTAGAAGATGACTTGACAAAAGCCTATCAAGATTGTGCTCTTTTGAAGAGGGAAAATCATGAAAAAGAGCAAGCCTATGAGGATATTAGTAGAAAGTGAAAGGCCGAAATGATTCATAGGCAGAAGTTAGATCAATGCCTCCGAGCAGCTAACTCCCAGCTAAAAGCCAAGAATGAAGAAAGAGATGTTATTCTTGCAGACAAACAGCTATTAAAACAGATGATGGAGAGAGCAAGAGAAAATGAACAGAAAGCCATGGCAGAAAAAGATTTTCTGCAATCTCAAATCATTATCATGGAGCAACAAATCGAAGATATGACAGAAACGTCTAGACAAGAAATAAATGATGAGAAATGGCGTGCATATGAGATAGAGAACAGATGTCAGGAAATGATACAGTCTATGAGAGCCGAAGTAGCAAATCAGGATGAAATCATTCACTCATGGATGCGCCGCTTCCACCAGCTAGCGTATCTGGCAAATGGAACTTTGGAAGACATCCCACAGCTGCTGAGAAAGGCCGATGGAATGACAAATCCCCTTACTACCCCCAAAGAGATTGTAGTTTTCCTAGAATATTGTAAAAATTGGCTTAATGAAATGAAGGCTATGATTGCCCGAGCTAGGAGAGACTGATTATTTCTGCTGGATGTAATGACTGCTTTTATTAAAGTAATAAAATGATTGCTTCACCTCCACAATGATACCATATTAGTTTCCATATTGCTTAACTTAGTACTTTTGAACGAGACGTTCTGAGGAACGGTAAAAGGATGCTCGCCAAGGCTCATGATCGCTTCAATCATTTTTATTTTTATTTTTATTTTTTATCTCTTTATTTATTTATTTATTTATTTATTATTATTATTATTTTATTTTTTTGGTCTCTTTCTTTTCTTTTCTTTTTTTTTCCCTTCTCACTAATACATTTCTTTATTTATAAAAAAAACAAGAATAGAAAGAAAGAAATCACGGGGAGACATCCTTATAGAACCCGGCTTCAGACAAGACTCATGGCTGAAACGGATAATGAGACTGAGAACTTAAAGAATGAAGTCAACTATTTAAGGGAGCAGATAACTGAGTTGACCAAACTTCTAGAAAAAAGGGTCACAGAGGAGGGCCCATCCACAAACAACGAGCGTCAACCAACTTCTCCGTCTGCTAACGATATCGGAAACCTGGGCAAAGCTGCTGAACCCCGAACCATGCAACCACCATTTTATGGCATGCCATATGGGTGCATGCCTCCTCAAACCTTCACTGATCAGGATGGTAACCTCATACCCTTTCCGTTGTATGGTTTACCTCCTGGTTATGTTCCTCCTGTAATCTCGGGTCCACAAGATGGGAACACAATACCCCCGTTAAACCCACAGGTTCAGAATCAAGTCCCGAGTCCACAGACCTCTGAGCTTCGAAACACTCAGTCACCCGTAATTCAGGCAACTACACCTATTCCGAACCCACAAGGAGTGGCACGGTCAAATCTGGCATATCAAGCACAACAATTCCCTCACCTCCAATCACAACATAATTATCCTTATGGGTATATGATGCATCGCCCTGTCGTCATGCAAACCACCAATCATGCTATTGCAAATACTGGGCCTAAGGGAAAGATGGAGATTCTCGAAGAACGCCTTCGTGTTATGGAAGGTGTGGGAGGTTTTGGCCCAACAGACGCATCTGAACTTTGCCTGGTTCCAGATGTGGTGATACCCCCCAAATTTAAAATGCCTGAATTTGACAAATATCAGGGTATGTCTTGTCCTCGGAATCATCTGACCATGTACTGTCGAAAGATGGCTTCCCATGCCCTCGATAATAAACTACTCATTCACTGTTTCCAAGATAGTTTGGCAGGAGCTGCCCTGACTTGGTACATGCATCTAGAACGTGCTCGCATACACTGCTGGAGAGACCTAGCTGATGCCTTCTTGAAACAATACAAATACAACCTAGACATGGCACCAGACAGGATGCAATTACAAAATATGACTAAGAAAGATAATGAGTCTTTTAAAGAGTATGCCCAGCGTTGGCGAGAAGTGGCTGCACAAGTGGACCCCCCGCTGCTAGAGAATGAGGTTGTGGCAATGTTCATCGATACACTCCAAGCTCCTTTTTATGACAGAATGATTGGGAGTGTATCATCAAATTTCTCTGACATTGTTACCATTGGAGAAAGAGTGGAAAGTGGGGTAAGGACAGGGAAAATTGCCCAAATTGCATCAGGGGAACCTTCCATGAAAAAACATGTGCAAACTGGAAAAAGAAAGGAAGGTGGGGCTAATGCTGTCACCTATGACTTAAGGAACTTTCCTCAAAGACCGCACCACCCTACATTTCTCCCCCAGAATGACCCTTATAAATCCACGTTATACCCTCAAGTAGCTACTACTGCCAATAACCATTCTCAGCCTTCCAATCAACCACCTCGTTATCAGTTACCCATACCACCACACAATCATCATCACATGCCAGTACTACCACCGCAACAATGGACTCGACCACCAAACCCTAATCAAAATCAAAGAAGGATAAACGATGGTCGCAATCATGTTCAGTTCGACCCAATCCCTATGAGTTACACTGAACTGTTACTGCACCTTATCCAAAAATCCCTTGTGGTGCCTTGTCCTTCCACAATTCTTGGACCACCTTATCCCAAAGGATATGATCCCAATGCTCAATGTGACTATCATGCTGGGGCACCAGGGCACTCAACAGAAAACTGTTTGGCTTTGAAACGTAAAGTGCAAGACTTGATTAAAGCCAAGTGGCTTAATTTTCGGGAAGGAAATCCGAATGTGGCTACAAATCCCTTGCCTAATCATGAAGATTCTGGGGTTAATGTCATAGAAGAAACAAAAGAATATGTGAAAAACGTCTGTGACATCAAAACGCCATTGAAAGAAATTCATGGTCATTTAATTAAGGCAGGATTGCTAGAGGCGTCTTGGGACCTTAGTTTTCATGAAACCCTTCAAAGGTTGATGGATAGTCGTTTCGTACAAATCTATAAGCGCCATACCAATGGCGTAAATATGATCCAAGGGCAATCAAAGGTTCCAGCTCCTGTACCGTTAGTGATTTACTACACCAAGAGCTCTGCACCAACTAATACTCCAACGCCTCAAACAGTAACTATCGAAGCACCTACTCCTTTTTCATTCAAGGACTCTCACGCTGTGCCATGGAAATATGATATGAATGTAATTTCCAAAAGCTCTAAAGCAGATGGACCATCCTCCTCTGATGTAATAAACATATCTGGAATAGGAGGAGTTACCCGAAGCGGCAGAATTTTTACTCCGCCAGAGTTAAGAAAAGACCCTAGGTCCGCTATCAGAAACACTAATAGTGGAAAAGCTAAAGTTGATGAAAAAGAGACTGAGGAGGTTAAAAGTACTGTATCTGATGAAGAAGCCCACGAATTTCTAAAATTTATTCGTCAAAGTGAATACCAAGTGGTAAACTAGTTGAATCGTACACCTGCAAAAATTTCTCTTTTATCATTATTGCTTAATTCAGAACCTCATAGGAAAACACTTATGAAAGTTTTGAATGAAGCCCATGTTACCCGTGACATTTCTGTTAACAAATTCTAAGGGATAGTGGGGCACATTATCACTGATAACTATCTAACTTTCACCGATGATGAGATACCAGCAGAGGGAATGGGGCACAACAAAGCCCTCCATATCTCAGTCAAATGCCAAGACTATATTCTGGCAAAAGTGCTCGTGGATAATGGGTCATCTCTTAATGTTATGCCCAAATCTACGCTTGCCAAATTACCTTTTGACGGGACCCATATGAAACCAAGTACCATGATAGTGCGAGCCTTTGATGGGACTCAAAGAGAGGTAATGGGGGAAATTGAGATTCCTATCCAAGTAGGCCCGTGTACTTTTGCAGTTCTTTTTCAAGTCATGGATATCGTACCGGCGTATAGTTGTTTATTGGGTCGGCCGTGGATCCATTCTGCTGGAGTGGTCCCATCCACATTACATCAAAAGCTGAAGTTCATCATAGGTAACAAGCTAGTAATTGTTTCAGGAGAGGAAGATTTCTTAGTTAGCAAACCTTCATCCACTCCTTACATCGAAGCAGCGGAAGAAGCTCTTGAGACATCCTTTCAAGCACTAGAAATCGCCAATGCTTCTTACATAGGGGAAGGAGCGTCAATGATGAAAGCTCATATATCAAATGCGTCCTTGATGATAGCAAAAATGATGTTGCGAAAAGGGTATCAACTCGGGAAAGGTTTGGGACATGCACTAAAAGGAAAATTGGAAGTTGTACAATTACTAGAAAATAAGGGCGGATTTGGCTTGGGATACAGACCCTCTGAAGCCGATAAAAAGAGGGTTATAGAGGAGAAGAAGGAGAGAAGGAAAGCTCGCCTGGAAGGCCGTGAACCTCACATCAAAAGAATCCCTATCTGTGACCTTTATCAGAGTTTTCAGAGTGCAGGCCTAATATATCCAGATCAAGTGGCTGCTATTGAGGACGACTTTTATAATGATGCAAGCTTTGTGCGCCTCTGTTCACCGGGCACAGAACTTTGTAACTGGGAGGCCATTGAACTCCCCACGAGTTTAATTTTTGATTCAAAGTAATTTGTAATTGCCTTAATGACTTAATTTTCCCATTGCTATGCCCAAGGCTTTGGGGTTTACTTTTACAATAAGGGCAAAACAAGTTTTGTCATGTTTTTAAAATTTCCATTAATAAATGCATATTTGAATTTCAATATCTCTTTCTTTACATCTTTCTCAAACTCCCTTTCCCTTTTCCCTCATTCAAGTATTTTTGTTATTCACCTAAATGCAGACCTAAAAAAGATTCAATCGAAAGCAGTAAGAACGTGATCCCATTTCAGGATTTTGAGTATCCGGTTGATTACGCTAATGAGGATAGTGAGGAAGATTATGGTCTCTCTCCCGAATTAACAAGAATGTTGGAACAAGAAGCCAGAGAAATTCAACCCTATCAGGAAGCGATTGAGGTCATCAATCTGGGGAATAAAGAAGATAAAAAAGAGGTTAAAATTGGCACTTCCTTGAGCCAAGAATAGCGGGGAGAACTAATTAAGTTATTGATAGAGTTTCGGGATATCTTTGCTTGGTCCTACCAAGATATGTCTGGTTTAGATAACAACATCGTGGAACATAAACTACCCTTAAAGCCTGAATGTCTCCCGGTTAAGCAGAAATTACACCGAATGAAGCCAGAGATGCTCTTAAAGATCAAGGATGAAGTAAAGAAGCAATTCGATGCCGGATTTCTAGCTGTTGCAAAATACCCTCAATGGGTGGCCAATATTGTCCCCGTCCCAAAGAAAGACGGAAAGGTGCGGATGTGTGTGGATTATCGAGACCTGAATAGAGCCAGTCCCAAGGATGATTTTCCCTTGCCACAGATTGATGTCCTAGTCGATAATACGGCTCAGAATTCCATCTTCTCATTCATGGATGGTTTCTCTGGGTATAACCAAATTAAAATGGCACCTGAGGACATGGAGAAAACCACCTTTGTCACCCTGTGAGGAACCTTTTGCTACAAAGTGATGTCCTTTGGTTTAAAAAATACTGGGGCAACTTATCAGAGAGCAATGGTGACCCTGTTTCATGACATGATGCATAAAGAGATAGAAGTCTATGTAGATGACATCATTGCTAAATCCCGAAGTGAGGAAGGGCACATTCGTGACTTAAGAAAGCTTTTTGAGCGACTGAGAAAGTTTAGACTCAAGCTAAATCCGGCTAAGTGCACTTTTGGTGCGAGATCTGGCAAATTGCTAGGATTTGTGGTGAGTAAAAAAGGAATAGAAATTGATCCTGATAAAGTCAAAGCAATTCTTGAAATGCCTCCACCCAGTACAGAAAAGGAGGTCCGGGGATTCTTAGGAAGGTTAAATTATATCGCTCGATTCATTTCGCAACTAACGGCAACTTGCAAGCCTATTTTCAAGCTACTCTGCAAGAATCAACCAGGACAATGGAACGAAGATTGTCAACTAGCCTTTGACAAGATAAAACAATACTTACAGGAACTACCTATCCTGATACCTCCGACCCCTAAGAGGCCTCTCATTCTTTACTTGACGGTGTTGGATAAATCCATGGGCTGCGTACTAGGGCAGCATGATGAGACAGGAAAAAAAGAGCATGCTATTTATTATTTAAGCAAGAGGTTCACAGAATGCGAGTCAAAATATTCCGCGTTAGAGCGTACTTGTTGTGCATTGGCATGGGCCGCTCGACGTTTAAGACAATACATGTTGTTTCATACTACTTGGCTTGTATCCAAAATGGATCCAGTCAAATACATCTTTGAAAAACCCGCCTTGACCGGGAGGATTGCTCGCTGGCAAGTTCTGTTGACTGAATATGACATAACATATGTCACCCAGAAAGCCATAAAAGGAAGTGCTCTAGCAGATTATTTTGGCGCACCAACCTATGCATGACTATCAACCCTTACAATCTGAGTTTCCTGATGAGGACATCATGACCTTGATTAATGAAGAGGAAACCCAGGGAAACAAATGGATTTTAAGATTTGACGGAGCATCTAATGCACTGGGGCATGGAATAGGGGCAGTTCTGATTTCTCCAGATAAAAAGATTATCCCTATTTGTGCTAGGTTATGCTTTGACTGCACCAATAACATCGCCGAATACGAAGCATGTGCTATGGGGATCCAAGTAGCTTTAGATACGAAAGTAAGGTTGCTGGAAGTTTATGGGGATTCTGCATTGGTTATTCATCAATTAAAAGATGAGTGGGAGACTAGGGATACCAAGTTAATTCCTTATTATACTCACATCAAAGGATTAATCAAAGGGTTTAACAAGATCTCTTTTCACCATATTCCTCGTGATGATAATCAAATAGCCGATGCTTTGGCAACCCTGGCATCGATGTTCAAAATAAGCAATGATAGTGACATGCCCCTCATTGAGATAGGCAACCATGGCCAACCTGCGTACTGCCAATCAATAGATGAGGAGACAGATGGGAAGCCTTGGTATCATGATATCAAAAACTACATCAAAAGTCGGGAGTACCCTCGGGAAGCTACAGAAAATGACAAAAGAACCCTACGATGACTTTCTATGGGTTTCTTTTTAAATGGCGATGTGCTTTACAAAAGGAATCATGACTCCGTACTTCTTCGATGTGTAGATGTGAATGAGGCAAAAGGGATCATGGTTGATATTCACGAAGGATCCTTCGGAACTCATGCCAATGGCCATGCCATGGCAAGAAAGATCCTAAGAGCTGGGTATTACTGGACAACTATGGAACCTGACTATTTTGAATATGTTCGGAAATGCCATAAATATCAAACCTACGCTGACCGAATTCATGCACCCCCCTCATCCCTAAATGTTTTATCAGCTCCATGGCCCTTCTCGATGTGGGGTATGGACGTCATTGGGCCCATCGAGCCAAAAGCCTCAAATGGCCATCGCTTTATCTTGGTCGCTATCGACTATTTCACTAAATGGGTTGAGGCAGCGTCCTATGCCAATGTGACGAAAAATGTTGTGGTTAAATTTGTCAAAAAGGAGCTAATATGTCGATATGGCTTGCCAAGTCAGATCATTACTGATAATGGCAAAAACCTAAATAACAAAATGATGAAGGAATTGTGTGAGAATTTCAAAATCCATCATCATAACTCCTCCCCGTACCGGCCAAAGATGAATAGAGCAGTTGAAGCAGCAAATAAAAACATCAAGAAGATAGTACAGAAAATGGTTGTGACCTACAAAGATTGGAGTGAGATGCTCCCTTTTGCTTTACATGGGTATCGCACTTCGGTTCGAACTTCGACAGGGGCAACCCCGTTCTCTTTGGTATATGGCATGGAAGTAGTCATACCTATTGAAGTCGAAATCCCATCTTTAAGGGTAATCATGGAGGCCAAATTGGAAGAAGCTGAGTGGTTCAAGTTCGACATGACCAACTGAACCTAATAGATGGGAAGAGGTTAACTGCCTTATCTCACAGACGGTTATATCAGAAGCGTATGAAAAAGGCTTATGAAAAAAAGGTACGACCTCGGCAATTTCAAGAAGGGGATCTAGTTCTCAAGAAAATTCTGCCAATCCACAAGGATCATAGAGGAAAATGGACACCTAATTACGAGGGACCATATGTGGTAAAAAGAGCTTTTTATGGTGGAGCTTTGGTATTGACCAACATGGATGGAGATGACCTACCGATGCCTATAAATTCAGACGCAGTCAAAAGATACTTTGCCTAAAAAAAACAAAAAAAAACAAAAGAAAAAAAACAAAAAAAAACAAACAAAAAAACAAACAAAACAAAAAACAAAAAAATCATGCTCGTTAGGCTGAAAACCTGAAAGGGCGGCCTAGGAAAAAATTAGAGCGACCTGGTGAGTCGAAAACCTGAAAGGGCGGCTCAGGCAAAAATTAAGGTCAAAATTTTGGCAAAGTAATTGAATATCCCCCATCCAGGCAGAGCAGAACTAAACTAAGGTACAAGGGCAAGGACCATAATAGAATTACTTTCTCAGAAGCAAGATTGAAGGATAAACTTATCGTCTGATACATGATCAAGATTCTTACTGTTCTCAAGGATTCACTGGAAGATCTGCAAACCCCATTACATCCCCTATTATCAAACTCTTTACCTATATTTGTTTCTTTTTGCATCTGATTTCCCTTTGTCTTTTCCAGTACTTGATCAACCTACATAAATAAATGTGCCACCTTTTTCAATACGCATTTATACATGAGTTTCATTAATATGACAAAACGTGTGTTTTAACGAAATAAAACAAGGCAACGACAATTATTTTCATAAAAAAGAAAAATCATAGGAGTGAGAGGCTCCTATTATTTGATAGCACCTCAGACAAGCATCACAAGGACTGCGCTGAATACATGCTCAAGAGAGAAAATCACCTTGTTTATCCATTTCACCTATGAGTATAAACCAAAAATCTGTAAAGATTGCAGCTCTAAAGGTTTCTCCCCGGATTTCAAACTCGATTTTAATTTCCAATCGCCAAACATGGCATCATTTAAATTTTCAGTCGCCGAGCGGGGCACTGTTTTACTTTTCAGTTGCCAAGCAGGGCACCATTTCAATTGCCGAGCGGGGCATCATTTTATTTTCCTAGAGCCGAACATGGCATCTTTTAAAAATTCTAGTTGCCGAGCGGGGCACTCTTTTAATTTCTAGTCGCCGAGCAGGGCACCATTTACTTTTTTGTCGCCGAACATGGCATCTTTTTAAATTTCCAGTCGCCGAGCGGGGCACTCTTTTAATTTCTAGTTGCCGAACAGGGCATTATTTTACTTTCCTAGAGCCGAACATGGCATCTTTTAAATTTATAGTCGCCGAGTGGGGCACTCTTTTTCAGTTACCAAGCAGGGCATCATATTACTTTCCAATCGCCGAGCGGGGCACCATTTTATTTTCCTTTTGCCAATCATGGCATCATCTAAATTTTTAGTCGCCGAGTGGGGCACTCTTTTAATTTCTAGTTGCCAAACAGGGCATCATTTTACTTTCCTGGAGCCGAACATGGCATCTTTTAAATTTACAGTCGCCGAGCGGGGCACTCTTTTAATTTCCAGTAACCAAGCAGGGCACCATTTTACTTTCCTTTCGCCAAGCATGGCACCATTTTACTTTCCAATCGCCGAACGAGGCACAATTTTACTTTCCAGTAGCCGAACAAGGCACAATTTTACTTCCCAGTAGCCGAGCGGGGCACCATTTTACTTTTCAGTCACCGAGCGGGGCACCATTTTACTTTTCAGTTCCCAAGCGGGGCACCATTTCAATTGCCGAGCGGGGCATTATTTTACTTTCCTGGAGCCGAACATGGCATCTTTTAAATTTCCAATCACCGAACAAGGCACAATTTTACTTTCTTACCGCCAAACATGGCACCATTTTACTTTTCAGTTGCCAAGCGGGGCACCATTTTAATTGCCGAGCGGGGCATCATTTTACTTTCCAATCGCCAAACGAGGCACAATTTTACTTTCCAATAGCCGAACAAGGCACAATTTTACTTTCCAGTAGCCGAGCGGGGCACCATTTTACTTTCCTGTCGCCGAGTATGGCATCATTTAAATTTTTAGTCACCGAGTGGGGCACCGTTTTACTTTTCAATTGCCAAGCGGGGCACTATTTCAATTGCCGAGCGGGGCATCATTTTATTTTCCTAGAGCCGAACATGGCATCTTTTAAACTTACGGTCACCGAGTGGGGCACTCTTTTAAAGTCCAGTTGCCGAGCATGGCATCACTTAAATTTTCAGTCGCCGAGTGAGGCACCATTTTAATTTCTTCGTCGTCAAACACGACTTTCTTTAAAACTGGCGCCCTGGACAAAATTGTTCCGCTCAGTCTTTACTTATCCCTTACTGTACAGTAAGGGAAAAGTAAAGAGGGGCAAGCTGTTGCTACCCAATTTTATCCGGGTCCATTTAAAATTTCCAAAAAAATAAGAAAAAGTAAAAAATAAAAAATAATTTATTTTTTAAGAAAAAGTGAACCTGTGGGCTTGTTTGAATTTCAAATTTTTAATCTGGGTTTTGATCTTCAAATTTTTTTAAAATCTCTATGAGGACCATAAAATTTAAATTTTTAAACTCCTAATCTTAGGCAAGTTTTTTAAAATTCAAATTGAAGAAAGAAGTCTAAAATTTGAATCAAATTTTTAAGAGATTAGAGGAAAAAGATAGGGTTTTTTTTTAAAAAAAAATATAATAAAAAGATAAAGTTTTTATGAAATAGAGCTTTCTATATATTAAAAAATGAGATAAAGCTTTAAAATAATTTTTTTAAAATGAAATCAGTTTTTAATATATATTATAAAAGTTTTGCGTAAGAGGATAATGGAAAATAAGGAAAGAAAATCAATTATATATATATTAGATAAGGTTTGTTACATTTAATATATATTAGAAAAGGAAAAGAGATCAAGGCAAAAAAAACAAAACGAAACAAGACGTAAGATTCCGCGCAGTAGTAAAATTTTCAGTAGCTATATATATATATAGCATATTCACATTGATAAAAGGGGGCGTGGTCAGTTGGCATAGAAAAAGGCATATAATTGGAAAAGAAAAGGAGGTTTAACGTGAATGAAGGAGAAAAAATTCTGGAAGAGGAAAGCACATTCACGTTAAACATCAGGAGTTTTTTTGGTGATTTAGTCCACGGAGAAATTCATGCGCGTTGAAAGTGTTGAAAGAAGAAAGTAACGAAATAGGTATCTATTTTTCCTCTCTTCTAAATTTTTGTTGTAATTCTCGTTTCTTAAAAATCATAATAAACACGATTGAATGTGAAGTCCCTTTCCATCTAGAAAAATCTTAATAATCAATATCATGTGGTACTTTTTGATGTCACGTTATTAACTAAGTTAGAGTTGTTATATTTGTAAAATAGAAAGAATAAAACTAATATTGGCATGTGCCTGAAACGTAAATATTCATGTTAGGGTTCATTTGGATAAGACGTCCTGTTAACCTATGTTTAATTTCTTGATCATAAAATATTTAGGTAAGGTCAATAGGTAACTAAAATTAAAATCTTTAGGGTTAGTTTGGACAAGACGTCCTATCAACCTATGATGTTTAATTTTTAGATCATAAAATATTTTAGTAATGTCAATAAGCAACTAAAATTAACACATTTATATTAGAAATCAATTTGAACGAAACGTCCTGTCGGTTTATGTTTTCAAATAAAATATTTTTTTTAAATTATCTCAAAATTAACGTAGACTATAAAAAAAATATTTTGATAACAAATTTAGGGTCTTTACAGATTTTTTGGACAAGACGTCCTGTCAATCTATGTTAATAGACGATAAAACACTTTAGTAATATTGATAATATAATAAAAAATATCTTTATAGATTCTTTGGACGGGACGTCCTGTTAATCTAGGTCTTCAGATAAACCTTTCATTCTTAAATCAATCTAGACTATTAAGTTTCTCTCTAAAAATATAATAAAAAATCAATAAAACCCAAGGTTCCCTTTTTTTTTTACAACATTCAAAATCAATTTGGACGAGACGTCCTGTTGGTTAACGTTTTAAATCTCAACATTTTTCAATCTACTTCTCATTTTTTTAAAAATAACTCAAAGAACTACGTAACCCTGATTTCCCCTAACGCTTGGGGAATACGTAGGAGCGGGAACAATTATTCCTGTCGGGCCCAAATTTTAAAAAATATATATCCCTTTTACTAGTAAAAATAAAATCATCACGCTTTTAACGATAACTCGATTAATTTGGAGGAGACGTCCTGTTAATCACAAAGTTTATAATTTTAAAAATCATTAAATCAACCACAAATCCATGAGGCATCTCTAAGAGGTTTAAATTATAAATTAGTAGGATTATTCAAACTTAAACAATTTAGGGTAACCGTTTTAAAACGGACAGTGTGGGGTGCTAATACCTTCCCCACCTGTAATTAGACTCCCGAACTTAAAATCTTAATTTATGACCAGTACCTTCACGTTAAGGTTTTTTCTGATGTTTTACCTTAAAAACATTAGTGGCGACTCCACGGTTTCCGGAGGGAACTCGGGAAACCTAATTTTCTTTTTACGGTCGGCCTCCCGCCGCGATCCAGGTCGCGACACTCGTGATATAAATTCTAAATAGTTACCATAAAGTATGATCCCTTAGATGCTTTCTCAGTAAAAACTTGCTTTAAGTCCTGACCTTAACATAACAATAATTACCAACTCCATCCCTAAAGGGTACTTCAACTTTTACTTTCATTAAAAGAAATTTTAACACACATGAAAATTATTCTCCCATTTAAAGTTCATACTAATAAAAGATTGAAATACTAACAAGTATTTGAATCATAAACATGCAGAGGTCATAATTACAACATCATATTCATAGATAGGTTCACCAATTACAACATAAAAAAATTAGTTACACATGATGAAAAGAGAAACACAACTTACAGTTGATGACATCATAAGCACTTGATCACACTTCACAATACGGAAAGAGCATAATACAAGACAACACTCTCAATTATATGGAAACTATTCTAGAATACTAACTCAGAAAAGACGCTCTGAATTTGAGTGAATGAAGAGAAGAATGAAGAAAGGAATAATGAAAATTGGTAGAGAATGGCCCTATTTATAGGGTTGAGTAGAGGTCCTAACGCTACGCGTGAGGCTGGCACTACGCATCAGGCCTTTGACTCAGCCTCCATTATTCTTCCTGATTTTCAACCATAATCCCCTATTTTTGTCCTAATAATACTCAGACATGATCCCACTTTGAGTTTGGCCATTTGCTGGTAGTGGATTGGCCTTTTAGATTAATTAATTGGCCCATTTCTGAGTGCAAAGCCACCTGCCAGTGGAGTCCATGTAGCTTTTGACGCTACACATGGTGCTGACGCGTAGCTCAGCATCAAAACCCTGACGCTACCGTGGGGTTGATGCTACGCGTCAGCTCTTTAGATTTGAATCAATTTTCTCCTTAAATCCTTGGATTTTTACTACAAAACTAGAGAAAATGGATCATGGCAGTTCAAATTCAGTAGTTTCCAATTATTATAATTAAAAGCTAAATTTATTACAATTTAAACTAATTTTTATTATTTTTAACACATTTTTTATTAAGAAAATAATAGTAAATTTGAGCACCAACAAGTAGAGACTGAGTTTAACCTATCACCCTCAAACGGATAGTCAATCAGAGCGTACTATCTAGACATTGGAGGATATGCTCCGTGCATGTTTGTTGGAACAAGGTGATTCTGGGGAGAGATATTTGCCATTGGTGGAATTTGCGTATAACAACAACTACCATGGTAGCATTGCTATGGTTCCTTACGAGGCTTTATATGGTAGAAGGTGACGTACACCTCTATGTTGGAATGAGAATGAAGATGTCGTCCATCTGGAACCCGAGTTAATCCAGGAAATGAATGACCAGGTTGCCTTGATTCGAGAGAAAATGAAGATTGCCCAGGATTGTCAAAAGAGTTAATATGATAACCATCATAGGCCACTTGAGTTTCAAGTGGGAGATTGCCACCGCTCTCAACATGTTTTTCTTTAATTTAATTTATGTTACTTATATTATTAAGCATAATGGTCAGCTTTGTCGCCATTCTTAACATTTTTCTTAATTTTTGTCATTTATTTTATTGAATATAATGGTCGGCTTTGTCGCCTTATTCTCAGCAATTTTCTTTATTTAATTTCATGATCGGCTTTATCACCTTACTCTCCATATTAAATTTTTCTTTATTTTATTGTCGCTATCTATATTATAATCGTCGGCCTTGCCGCCTTATGTAATATTTTTTTCTCTTATCTATACTGTTGAATGGTCAGCCCTGCCGCCTAACTTTCTGTATAAGAATTTATTAAAATACAAATTACTACTATTACTATTATTATAACACATTATTTACTCTTCTAACTAGACGTTAATTAAGCCAAAATATAGCTGATATATTTTCTAAAATAAAGATAAAAATAACCTACAACGTCTGGAAAAACAGGTGGGACCTAACAACTTGAGGACAAATATTACAAGGTAAGAAACACATAGATACCAGGGGTCAAAAGTAATAAAGAGAACTAAAACGTACATGTTGCATCATGAAAAGGATTCTTTGTGAAAACTAGAGCATACACCGGGGTACGTTGGAGAACATTCACGTTTAATCCCCATGTAGGATCTTAGGAGTACGATTGGGTTGGGCATCTAATGGCTCAGATTTGTGCCTGATGTCGAATGATCCATGGCAAGCCTAATGTATTTCAACTAAAGACGGAGTGTAACTATGATCGTGTAGAGCCAAGTCCCATTATAATGTGATATGAATGATGAGATGAGATGGATCCATATTTATGTGTAGGACCTGTAGCTCCTTGGTATTCAGTAATATGATATGATGTGTGAAGGGCTTGGTGGGCTCCGATCGCTCTACTATGGAAACGTTGTACCCAAGAGCAGCCTGAGTAGGACAGTTTCCAGTGAATAAGATGATGATGATGGATTAGTTTATTGGGCCCATATGCATCATGAGACTTAAACTTCAGATAATTCATAATGAACCTAACACATTCATTCCATGATAACATTATTGATTGTTATAAGTTATAGATGTGTTGTTCGGATTATTTATATTCTGATTCTATTGACTGGATATGCCTACATCAGGAACCCTCAGGGTCTAGAGTATATACTCACTCCTTTCTGCTTAATAATAATAGAAGATCCAGGAAACCAGGAATTAGAATACAAGGGATGACAATAAGTAGGACCAACTAGGAGTGCCCAACAAAAGTAGGATGTATATAGCTATATATAGTTAATTAAATAGCAAGACCAAGGATGACTGTATGTATTTAAGGGTGCCTGCATGCCCCATTCTGTTGAGAGTATAATTACTTACAGATTATGAATGACTATGTAAATTGTTTAATACTTGCTTCCACTGATCCGCCATTATTTTACTTGTATAAAAAAAATTTCTCACTTTACTAAAAACTTGTGACTTCTTAGTTAAGTAGGATAACCCAGCAGAAGGGCTTGTCCTAGTTAACCGAGGGTGTTACTCAAACTATGGGCAGCTTTGTGATTCCACTAAATCACTAGGGAACAACAATGATTTGCTCGTGCACAGGGCCGTTTCCTATTAGGCCCACCTATTGGAACCTCTAACTTTCCAAAACAGACAGCATAATGATATGCCATGGATGTAAATACAGATCAATGCATTCTTATACTATACATCCTATAATGCCACTTCACAATCATTAACTTACTACCATCACATAGTGGATTTCAATTCCATTATCATTTCTCAAATACCACCAATGGTTATTAGACTTCACTCATATAAACAGTTAGTGGCAAACAATATCCACACAATTCTATCAATTCACACTTCATAGGATGTTCAACACATTTATATAGTTCTAATCATAATCATAGTATTAATTACAAGCACTTCACAATGCTATGCATCAAAATCAACATCATAATCATCATCCCAAATATCATTCACAACATAACATAATTTTTTTCCAGATGAATTTCAATCCATATATCTCATCAAGGCATATATTCAAATCAAATCATGGAACACATCCATACATATACATCATCAATGGATGAAATCATTCATTTTTGAAGATTTTACCCCCTCCTACCTCAAGAGAAGTAGAAATTGTTGCGGTTTGAAGGTCTCGTTTCGTTAATGGGGTTGTTTCCTACACCACGCAATGTATAATACAACTATTTTCATCTAAACCATCAAGATTTAAATGTTTTAAGTTAGCTACTTGGTGCCTATGTCATTATTAATCTCAACCTATCTCCCATTTTATTTAATCTATCACAACCACCATGAGTTTGGTATTCATATTCCTTATTATCATTTATGACACCCACTAATAAGCCTCCTCATTAATGGCTATCTACCATCATTAATATCATCTCCCAACATTAATAATAACACCCACACTATAAATATCATATTATCATACTTAAAATCAACTATCCTAACCACATTATGTATTTTTCTTAAATCTTAGGGTTAGGGTTTCATCAAAACCTAATAACCCCCATTAACACACTTCATCTCCCACCTCATTAAATGTTATTTTTGTGTACCCATGTACACCTACACAAAACCATACATTTATCACACCCCACCTTAGGGCTTTACATAAAAATGGTTCCCTTTCTATAACCCATATGCATTTAACATTCTCCCATCAAACCAAAACCTTAACATAGGGATTAGAACACCAAAATAATAAAGGAACTTATCTCAAGCTCCAAGAAAACCCAAGCCCTAGCACAACCACAAAAATGGGCAGACAATGGAGAGAGTTTCCAAGCTCCAAACACCTTCTAACCTGGTCTTGATACTGGTACCTGGGAACAGACAAGTAATTGTATCCGTTCTCATTGCGCTACCGGCCTCACAGGTATACTTTCAGACTATAACTCTGTATGGGATGTTCTCTATACCGGAATGCCAAGGTTCTTAGCCTACATACTAGAAAGCATCCATGTCACCCGACAGAAGATACAAGGTACAGCCATAAGAATGATACGTGAGAAATGCGGCTCTCCCTGCATCGTGTGTCAGAATCATACACTGAGCATTGTACTATTTGTCTCCTGGCCCTACCTGTGCCTAACGATTCATTCTCCATACTCATCTATAAATAGTCAATTTTCATACTCACAAAAGGTTACGTTATTCTAACCCTTGATATACTATTACATTGCTCAAGTTTCCTATGATTTCGTATTCTCTCCACTGACTTGAGCATTGGAGAATCTTCATAGGTGACACCACCGTTCGCCCCCTAATAACGCAAAAGCTTGGTGTGAAGGATCTCTAGGATAACAAGATCAGATTCTCCCACTGAGAGTTTAGACTACAATACCGGATACCAACTGTACCGGTGTATAAACACTACAATCATTGACTTTTATGGCTGGTCCCCACTCCAGATCCTTGAGCCCAGATTAGACCAGTTCATTGGCACGCCCAGTAGGACACGTTAGAGTTATTCCTACTTTTCACAGAAGTTTAGTAGTCATCCATGGAAGGAGATGAACGTGATTTCATTGATGGTCATGTGGAAGATGTGACTCATCAACATGTTAATAGGAGACTTCTTTTTAAATCTCCTGGAACCAACTCAAGAAGGGTGATACCTGCAGTAATTTCAGACCTTTGAGATGAAGTTATAAGGCAACTTAGGGAGGAGTTAATAGAGTTAAGGAGAGAGAAGGGTGACAGAAGACAAGGTGATGTCTCAAGCAGAGGAGACTCATCACACCTCTAGGAGAGAAAAATCCACCACTCTCTAGTATTCAAAGATTCCTACGTACGAGGAGGGTGAGCAAACTCATGACTCTAGGGATAAAGTCAGTGGAAGAAGAAAGGAGCCAGTGGTAGTAGCCTCCGGGATGTATCAGCTCAACGTTCCATTCTCGAGAAGGCTTATGAGTGTGCCTATTCCCAGACATTTTCAGTCGACTCAACCACTCTCTATCAGGAAGTATAACGGAGAGACGGACCCCACCAAGCATCTTGATGCTTATATTTATGAAGCTATGTACCTGGGAGCTGATGAGGGCATGATGTGTAAGATGTTCCCACGAACCTTAGTGCAGGAGGCCCTTAGCTGGTTCAAGGGTCTACCATCGGGGTCAATAGACTCCTGGGAGGAGATGGCAGCTGCTTTCGAGAATCACTTTGTCATTTCTAGGAATGTCCCCATGACGTCTCACACCTTGGCCCATATCAGGCAAGGGGAGAACGAAACTCTTAAGGAGTTTCTGAAGAGGTTTTATAAGGAGGTAGCCATGGTGCCTAACCTCACAGAGGCCATTCAGCTGCATATCGTCATTGAGGCCCTACAACTTAGATCAGCCTTTGTCTTATCTTTAACAAAGAGTCCTCCGATAACATTTGAAGAATTCCGGAGGAAGGCCTCGAAGTATGTGGGCATAGAAATGCATTTGGAAGCCAGGGTGGCTAGGGCTAAGCCACTAGTACCTTCCTGTCAACAGTGGAGAGATAAGGAGGGGGTGAAGCCAGAGAGGCATGCCTAGAGAGATGACTTCAGGAGCCCCCAACCTCAGCAGCAGGATAGGCGCGTAACTTCTTTCAGCAACTACGCCCCGCTAAACACCAGGCATTCCCAGATCTTAAGAAAGGTCGGATGGCCTACACTTAGCGTGTATGGGATTAGGAAACCGGCTCCGCTGAGATAGCCTGGTAATCCGTGCAAGTACTGCGGTTTCCACGAGCAAGTGGGCCACTCTAGTGATAAATGTAAGGCATTGAAGAACGCTATGGAGACTCTCATCGGAGAGGGAAAGTTGAAGCAATACCTCTTCAAGGAGAAGTCCTTGGATGAACTGGACCAGACTGAGAAGAGAGGAAGAGATCACGATGATGAGGGTGATAATAGCCGTAACCCGGTCAGGAGGTTTATAGCCGTTGAGAAACAAAAGGGAGTTATTATCAGTGAGGCTGTTCAGCAGGACGACATGCCCCAACAGCAAAGGCAAGGTCGGCGTGAAGTAATTGACATGATCGCTAGAGGCTTTGCTGGGGGTGGATCTTCGATCATAGCCCAAAAGAATCACCATCAAATAATTTTGTCCATCCAAGGGAAACCCAGGGATAACCGCCCTTTCAGAGACGGTATGGTAGCACCGGTGGTGTCATTCTCGGATGAAGATTTTGGCGCAACCATCCTTAGGGGCGATGACGCTGTGGTCATAGTTGCTGTGATCGCTAACAAGGATGTCAAGAGGATCCTTGTTGATCAGGGGAGTTCCTATGATGTTATTTTTTATAATTGTTTTAACAGAATAGGTTTCAATGACTCAAACTTACAACCTTACATGCAGGAACTCACAGCCTTTAACGGAGTGAAGCAACCTACCAAGGGTTACCTTGAAACCCTTATGTCCTTTAAAGGCGAGCCGGGAGCAAGGACGGTGAAGTCCACGGTGTTGGTGATTGATGTGGAGTCACTTTACAATGGCATTATAGGCCGCCCTACCTTAAATGCCATGGAAGTGATCGTATCTACTCCATATCTCCTTATCAAATTCATCGATAAGGACAATGACGTATCTTCCTTTTAAGGTGATCAGGAAATGGCCAGGTACAGTTACAACCTGAGCCTAAACATGGTAAAGCTAGAGGCATTCAACGAAAAGAGGAAGTTGAATGATGGAGGAACAATGATAGGGTCTATCAGTCTGATTGATCTTTACCCTAGACCGAAGTTAAAGACTGATCTGCTCAACCCTTCCAACCTATGCCAGAAGGAGGTTCTAGAGATGTTGTGTTGGGAGATTCTCCATAAAAGATCACGCATATCCATGACAAGTTAGAAACTGTGATGTAACAGCCGCTGCTTGCACTCCTTCACGAGTTTAAGAACTTGTTCGCATGGACTGGTGTGAATATACCTGGGATGAACCCCAATTTCTATTGTCATAAGTTATCCGTCTACCCTGAGATGAGGCCAATCGCCTAAAAGAAAAGAAGATTAGGGCCAGAGAAGCAGAAGTCAGCTTGTGAGCAGACAAAGGAGTTGCTAAAGGCCAGATTTATCAGGGAAATCTGTTATTCCTCTTGGCTCTCCAATGTGGTGATGGTCCCAAAGGCCAATGGTAAATGGAGAATATGCACTAATCATGTGGACCTCAACCGTTGTTGCCCAAAGGATCCATATCTTCTCCCTAATATAGATCGAATGGTGGATGATTCCTCTGGTTATCAATACCTGAGTTTCATGGATGCATATTCGGGGTACAACCAAATTCTGATATGGGAGGAGGATCAAGAGAAGACGGCTTTTGTCAATGACCGCAGTGTTTTTTGCTACACCGTCATGCCCTTCGGTTTGAAGAACACTGGGCTACTTACTAGCGTATGATTAACAAGGTGTTTGAGGGCATGCACACCAAGCTGGTGGAGGTATACATTGATGACATCATAGCCAAGGCCCCGGCTGGGGGTGATCATATTGAAGATCTACGACAGGTATTCATGCGCTTGAGGCAATATAACATGAAGATAAACCCATTGAAGTGCACTTTTGCTGTCTCAGCTGGGAAGTTCTTGGGTTTCATGTTAACTCAGCGTGGCATTAAGGCCAATCTAGGGAAGTGCCAAGTAATACTGAACATGCAAAGTCTGAAGAACCTGAGGGAGGTTCAATCTTTGAATGGAAAGGTAGCAGCCTTGGCTCGATTCATGCCTAAGATGGGATCCTTTCCCCTGTATAAAATGTTGAAGAAATCTAAAAAGTTCAAGTGGGACAGGAGCAAGAGCAAGCCTTTTAGGAGCTCAAGGAGGTGTTGTCGAGCCCTCCAATCTAGGTAAAACCTGACCCTAGAGAAACTCTCATCTTATATTTGGCAATCTCAAATGAAGCTCTGGGATTAGCTTTAGTTAAGGAGACCCTAAAGGGGCAGAGGCCAGTGTACTTTACAAGCAAAACGCTATAAGAAGCTGTGGGCCAGTATCCGAAGATCGAAAAGGCCACCCTCGCAGTTGTTTGGGCTTCACATCGTTTAAGACCGTACTTCCACGCGCACCCAATTATGGTGAGAGTGGATATTCCACTCCGTTCCGTGTTAAGCAAGCCGGACCTCACGGGGAGGATGATTAAATGGTCTATCGTGCTTTCAGAGTTCGAGGTTTCTTATGAACCACGAGGCGCTATCAAGGCTCAAGTTTTGGCTAATTTTGTTGTGGAGATAACGGGAGCAGACCCAGCCACACCTCGTGCTCACTGGACCGTTTATGTGGATGGTTCATTAAAGAGTAAAGGTTGTAGAGCAGGTGTCATTGTTGAGAGTGATAATGGCGTACATTTGGAGATCTCTCTCTAATTTAATTTTAAAACTTCCAATAACCAGGTTGAGTACGAAGCTTGTCTTGCCAGACTCCGAGCCGCAAGTGATATCGGAGCAACAGAGGTAACCCTCTGTAGCGATTCACAGCTGGTGATATCACAGATCCAGGGTGAATATCAAGTCCGTGAGCCTCAGGTCCAGCTATATTTGAACTGTGTGAATAAATTAAAGGGAAGATTCTCTATGTTGGAGTTTAAGCATGTGCCCAGAGAGGAAAACACTAGGGCAAACATCCTCTCGAGGCTTGCAAGCATGAAGCTACCTGGGAGTACAACCACAGTGGTGCAGAGCCCTCTGACATCGCCCAGCATCCCTTTGACCATCATTGAATGCAATATTATACCGTGCCTTCGACGAGAATTCATGGGTAGCTCCTTACATACGGTACTTCGTCAACGGGCAGCTGCCCACTGATGACTTGGAGAGGAAGAAGTTGGAAAGGGGGTTGCCTTACTTTACGTTAGTAGATGGCATGCTCATACAGAGGGGATTTTCTGTGCCATACCTCAGGTGTTTGAATGAAAATAAGGTACGAAGTGTTTTGGAAGAAGTACATGAGGGGCAATGTGGACACCATACTAGAGGTAGAAGCCTGATGAGGAAGGTTCTTAGAGCGGGTTACCGGTGGCCCATAATAAAGAAAGACTCCATTAATTTCATAAAGAAGTGTGATCCGTGTCAGAGATTTTCTAATCTTCATCACACACCTGCCCAGGAACTTTCTACGTCCGTCGTGCCATGGCCTTTTCATTAGTGGGGCCTCGATATCCTGTGTCCATTCCCAACAGCGCCTGGTGGAATCAAGTATCTCATAGTTAGGGTGGATTACTTTTCCAAATGGATAGAAGTAGAGCCTGTTATGCACATCACATCAGCTCAAACACAACGCTTCATGTACAAGAACATCATAGCATAATTCGGAGTCCTAGGACGGATCGTTACTGACAACGACACGTAATTTACTGACAAGAAGTTCACGGAATTACTTGAAGGACTAGGGATAGTCCAAATCTTCTCATCTGTTGAACATCCTCAAATGAATGGCCAGGCCGAGATGGCTAATAGAGAAGTACTGAAGGGGCTAAAGAAGCGTTTAGGAAAAGCAAAGGGCAGATGGACTGATCAACTGTGCCATGTCTTATGGGCATACCGCAATACACCCCACTCCTCCACCAATGAGTCTCTATATCGCCTTACTTACGGTGTTGAGGCGATGATCCGTTGGAACTCTAGACCAAGTCAACAAGGGTGGAGTATTTTTCCGAGGAGAATAATAATGCCAATCTGGCATCAGAGTTTGACGTTCTTCAAGAGCTTAGAGAAGAATCTTTTGTCAGGGATCAGGTAATTAAAGCAAAGGTCGCCCTCTGATACAACAAGCGCGTACAACACAAAGCATTTAACACAGGAGATCTCGTTCTAAGGAAGGCAAGTGTGGGAAATAAGTTTGCTCACCAAGGTAAATTAGCACCGACATGGGAAGGCCTTTATAGAGTATCCGAGGTGACTGGAAAAAGGTCATACCGGTTGGAGAATCTTGATGGCACACCAATCAGTAACAAGTGGAACACTCAGAACTTACGCATTTGCTACAGCTAGTTGGTAAGACGACATGTACTCTTTTTCCTTACTTGAGTTTTTTCCCAATGGGTTTTCTCAAGAAGGTTTTAATGAGGCATCACCCCAACTACGGTTTCTTTGTAATACGCATTCAATTCAATGAGAATTCAATTTATGAACATGATATCTTCACTTTTCTTTCTTATGTTGCGATTTATAGCATTACGCCGGTTTGTGTGGAGACCCTCAGGACGGCTGATCCCAATTACCTATTCTATAATTGGCGATGTAACTCCTCGAGTGAACCAAAGGGTTATAAGCTCAGACCTTCTTCAAGGCTATACCAAACCCTATTAGAAGACTTGGATTGTAGGATTAAACCAAACTCCAGGTACGGTTAGTAGGTTTGGCTGAACACTGGTAAAGACCTGAGTTGTAGGATTGAACCAAACCTCAAGAAATGGGTTGTAGGTTTGGCCGAACCCCATTAGAAGGCCCAAGTTGTAGGATTTAAACCGAACCCTAGGTACGGTTAGTAGGTTTGGCCGAACACCGAGGAAGACCCAATTATCATCCCTATGGTTGAGGTATAATTCCCCAGGATGGATAATGTCACTCATCATCCTTATGATTGACGGTATACCTCCTGGCGTGGACAATTTTAATCATTATTCTTGTGATTGAAGGCCCGGTCATTATTCTTATGAGTGAGGTAGATTCTTGCAGGACGGATATTCCTGATCATTACTTCTATCTTGAACGATACCTCTCTTTAAGTAAATCAATAAGCACGTCTATTATCAGAGCAGACTAAAGCTCCCATTCTTAAAAGTTAAAGGTATTATTCTACAGCAAATACTCATGCCCTTCATAATCAACACATGCTTGGGGATAGTATTTATCGAGTTCAAGTCTCTGTTATACAGTATGGTTACTAAGAATTCGATCTAGCTGTTTCATTCTACATTGTAATCATTACTACTTGTTCTTAAGTTTCAACTCAGAGAACGGCTTAATGAGTTTTATGAAGGTAAAAAGTTAACAAGTTTCTGGAAAAATGTCAGAGTTATATCATAGCAGTTTATTTCTCGCAATCATATCAGAGACAGTATTTGCAAAAGAAAATTCATTCATGAAATAAGTCATATACAAACATAATATTCAAGGAGTTTAAATTGGAGCTGATCCCCACACACAACAGTAAGAGTAGGAAAAAACATATAAAGCTAAGAGGTGGGCGTCTGATCTTCAGTTGTATTAGTCTCTTTTTCTCTATCCTCTTTTCCACCATCCTCACCAGGGCGTTCTCCAAAGTTCTCTTGAGAGGGCTAACCTTCTGCCTTATCGCCTTGGGCCCTCTCACCTTTGGGCTCTCCTTCCTGAGTCAATTCTTTTTCATTGGGATCTTTTTGTCCCGGAGTAGCTGGCTCAAGTCCCATGCTCTGGATTTCAGGGAGAGGTGGCAGCTCATATAGAGAAAAAGGAGGTTCCTCATGCTGGCCATTAACTACTGCAACTA
Source organism: Clitoria ternatea (assembly GCA_037962975.1). Taxonomy (NCBI): domain Eukaryota; kingdom Viridiplantae; phylum Streptophyta; class Magnoliopsida; order Fabales; family Fabaceae; genus Clitoria; species Clitoria ternatea. The sequence goes on along the minus strand of CM075672.1, from coordinate 23,809,581 downwards.
GCTTCCTATTGTGGAACTCATAAAAAGGGCTCATACCATAAAAGTTAAACTTCACTCCGGGGTTGCGATAGTAGACTTGACGGACAGCTAAGCCAAAGGATTCATAGGCCACAACGGTGCAGACCTCTACAGCCTTGTTCGCCCTGGCTTTTGCCTTAGCCAAGTCCTTCCTCAGCTTGGCATTCTCCTTCTCCATCGACCCAGCTGTGGCACTCCCCTACTTCAACTCTTCAATTTATTTAAGCAGCTCCTTTTTCTTTGTAGCAAATTCTTTACCGCTCTTGAGCTTCCCGGTCTCAACTACCTTCAGGTCCTTAGAGAGCTGAACATTCTTTTGTTTCTTTGCCCTGAGATCTTCTATAAGCTGAGAAACCCTGGTTGCCTCTGCCTGAAGTTCAGAAACCTTTCCTTCAAGAGATTTGACTGTGTTCTTCAGGGCAGATACTTCTACAGAACATTCCAGCTCCAACTCCTAGGCCTTCTTTAGTTTTTCCTTTGCTGTATTCAAATGAGCCCTGTCCTTAGTAGCGGAAATGTTCAGGTGCTCCAGCTTGGAAGCCAGCTCATCCGCTTCCTTCACGCTATCGACGGTGTGGCTCAAAGACTCGAGGAGACTGGTCAGCTCAGCCAGTTGCCACTTGCCGGCTATGATCGCATCCTTCATCTCCTCCACCTCTAGAGTAGGACGAAGTTTATACAATGGAGGTGGAAGACCAGCCGGCATGGGTGCTTCATAAACTAAGAACGGAGTGAGGAAAGAATTGGTAGGCGGATCCATCCTCACCTACGGGAAGGTTGGAGGAGTAGGACGGGTAGTGGTCTCAGGGACCGCCCTAGAAGACGTTGTTGTCTCTTCCACGTTGGCTTCATGTAAGATTTTCTACTTCTTCTTAGGCATGGCGGTAGGTTCCTTCTTATCAGCAGCCTTTACGAGCCTGCTTCTTTTTTTTCCCTTCTGGCTGTTCTTGTTGAGAGGTCTCCTCCTTATCAGCTTGAGACTCCAGGAGAGGGGGGTCCTCGCCTACCTTGGAGGTCAGAGGGACGTACTCTGCCATAGCCTTAGTAGTGTTCCTCTTAGCCTAAACATTATTCTCTTCACCCTCAGATGAAGAGTTGTCTTCCCCCAGCAGAGATTTTAGGGCAATCATTTCAGGGCAATTTCTCTCTATCCGATCTATAAAAAGAAGGAAGGAAAATATTAATAGCAAGTAGACATCGGATTACCACAGTGGAATAAAGAAACAAGATTATTACTTAAATACTCATTTCTGACAAAAGTGGACCCCAAGAGATGCTTGCAAGAGATTTCCTTGTGGGTAGAAGTGAACGCCTTTAGGGCACTCACTACTTCAATGGAATGGGCAGAGAGTTCACTCACTTCCGTAACATAAGCCCGGCTTGCAAGCAGGAAATGCTCATGAGTCCAGCTAAGGGGAAACTTCAGAATGTTGTCCTCACTAAGCCAGAAGACCGATTTATTGGTTGAATCCGGATCCTCATGTAATATTATTTGAAAGATCAACCGTTAATCTTGGCCGATTCAGTAAAGGACTCTAAGTTTATAACCTTGGCGTCATAGCAGAGGGTGACAAAACCAAGACCGCCTTTCTTATTTGCATGGAGGACTACCTGGCAGTAATAGAAAAGCATAGCCACGGTGGGTTTGAAGTTGAAATGTGCTCCCAAGACCTCGAGAAAGCGGATGAGACTCCACTCGTTGGGATGCACTTATGAAGGGGCGCATTCCAGAAATCTCAGAATGCCCATCTGAAAGTTGTTGAGAGGGAAGCATACTCTGAAGCGCTGGAAGACAAAGTCGTACATGTATACAGAGCGGTTGTCTAGCATCTTGTGGCAGATCCTCTCCTGTGGCTGGGGTGCCAAGACCATAAACCTCTCGCGTAGTCTATCTTTTACGATGACCCTAAAGCGTGGGGACACCGGCCTACTGTCCTCACATGTGTGTCGAGAGAGGATCTCCTTGAACTCTTCCTCTACCCAGCAGTAAGGGTGAGTCTTTTTTAGGGCTTCCCAGTCTAGCCAGTGTGCCACAACATTGACGCACCCCTCCTGAGTGCGTAGAATTGGAACTTTACCACGCCCTGCAATCTCTATCTTGTCTGTCGCGTGGTAAAAGGCGTCTGCGCTGTGGTAAAAAGCAATGTCATCAGCAAAGAACCATTCTGAACCTGACGGGCTTCCTTGGGAACCGTTGGCCTCAGAACTAGAGGAGGATTCAGGATTGGGCCTAGCCACTGGCCGCCTTGATGAAGAGGTTTCACCTCTCCCTAAACCACAAGGCCTTACTCCAGAAGGACCCACAAAAATCCTTCCGCCAAGGTAACTGAAGGGCCTGTAAGGGGTACTCCCCCTCCTATTTGAAGGACTAGCGCGGTTCTGCCTAGGGCATATGGTTGCAATATAAAGGTAATGAAGATGAAGAAGCTTAAGAAAAAGAGAGAAGTGAGGTTACCTAAAGGGAAGTAAGGTTGGAAGAGGAAGGAACTTCGTAAAGAATGGCAGCAACTGTCTTCTCGAAATTTCAACAGAGTTTCACTAAGGTAGTAGATACAAATATCTTCCAGAAGGTGCTAAGTGTTCCTTTTATAGGTACTAGAGGGTCCAACCACCAGCCAGAAGTTGTGTCGTTTATCAAAAAATGTAACATTTCAGAGCCAAATGACGTAGTCGTGTTAAGCCCAAGCGCGCGAAAATGGTGACGATTCATGAAAAGTTTCTTTCGAAATAGGCTCAAAAATTCAAATTTTAGGCCCATAACAGCCCCAGCGACGGTTACGAAATCATGTACTCTAAGGCCATTATGACTCACGTGTTAAAGGCATTTAATGCCTATCATTGGAAGTGTTTTAAGGCTTCACAATCATAACACTTGAATACCAAGAGTTTTGATTCCCAAAACCCTTGGGATCCCCTCACAACAACTATCATTGTCTGAATCCATTGTATAGGTATCCTGAGAATGACATCTTCACCCTAAGAACAGATCGACAAATAGGTTATCAGCACAGCGCATACGTGTACCCATGGGTATGTTCACGTGTTACACAAGTATCAAGACTTCATACACGGACAATTTAGCTTATATGAGCAACTCTACCAGTCCCTCACACAAGCTAGGGGACAGATGATCCAGTCTCGATACCGGTACCTGAGGACAGACAAGTAATTGTATCCGTTCTCACTACGCTATCGGCCTCACAAGTATACTTTCAGACTATGACTTCGTATGGGACGTTCTCCATACTATGACTCCGTATGGGACGTTCTCCATACCGGAATACCAAGGTTCTTAGCCTACATACCGGAAAGCATCCACGTCACCTAACAAAAGGTACAAGGTACAACCACAAGAATGAAACGCGAGAAATGCGGCTCCCCCGTGTCGTGTGTCAGAATCGTATACTGAGCATTGTACTATTTGTCTCCTGGCCCCACCTGTGCCTAACAATTCATTCTCCACGCTCATCTATAAATAGTTGATGTTCACACTCATAAAAGGTTATGTTATTCTGACCTTTGATATACTATTACATTGCTCAAGTTTCCCGTGATTTCTTATTCTCTTCACTGACTTGAGTGTCGGAGAATCTTCGCAGGTAACACCACCTTTCGCCCTCCATCAACGCGAAAGCTTGGTGTGAAGGATCTCCAGGACAACAAGACTGGATTCTCCCACTGGGAGTTCGGACTACAATACCGGATACCCATTGTACCAGTGTACAAACACTACAATCATTGACTTTTGTGGCTGGTCCCCTCTCCGGATCCTTGACCCCGGATTAGACCAGTTTACCTTCCAAAGTGAAGAAGTGGAAAAATTGATTAGGTATGGAAGGAGGCCTACAAATTTGATGTGTTTTGTGGGAGAAGAAGAGAAATGAAGGGGTTTGTGTGAGGGAGAGAGAGGGTGACAGGAATGGGGAAAGGAGAAGGGGCAATGTGTCTTAAATGACTTCCCTTTTCTTTTTACACACCACACATTAAAATTTTACCGTTTTAAAGTTTACACGATATCCATACGGGCTCAATATTTATCTAAAAATTATTCTAAACATATATTCGTATTCATAATGACATCCTTAATATCCCTGACCAACGGTGTCACAATCGAAGATATTTGGTCTGACGCCCATATTTTAATTAATCAATTTAGGTGTTAAATTCAGGTCTATAAATCTTAATAAATTATGAGTGACCATATTAAATTCCAATTTAATAATTTCTAAATTTCAGGACATCAATCAATTCACATTTAATTATTTTGTTAATTATCTCACTCAATAAGCATTTATTTAAATTTTAGGGATGTTACACAACTTGTTTGTCATGACCATGCTGACCTCAGAGAATGACTTCTTGTCAGGTCTTTCATCTTTAGTTGTCGGGTCATGCATTACATTATTGCCCGCATCATTCTTCCCCACACTACCAACTTGGCATAAGTGATTGAAGCTGATCTTTTCTCATGTGGTCACTCATAACTATGCATCCTTTCAATTGGGCATCTTTCATTCGATTTGCCAGATGAAAAAGGCCTTGAAGAACAATGCTTCACTTCCCTATGCTGCCCTTGTCACTCGCATCATTCGCCACTTCAATGTCCCTATTTCTAAGGAACTCTGCATCAAGTCCCAAAGTTCCTTTATAATTAGAAAAAATGATTTCTCCTTCTTCAGATATAAACAAAATGAAGATGGTGAATGGGTCCCAAAAGTCACCATTCCTCCAGTTGATCTAGATCCAGTACCCAACTCACTCTCTATGACCAACCTAGCTACTAAATTCAATCCCTTCGTTCCTACATCCACGATCGCTTTGATCACGTGGACACTACCATGCAGATTATCCTCTCTCGTCTTTCTCTTCCCGACCTGCTTAAATATTTTATGATGCTTTTCGTTGTTTAGTTGTTCTCTTAATTATGTGATATATTTAGTTTCTATTAGTTTTATTTTATTATTTCTTAAACTTTGTTCCTACTACGTTAATGCTATAATTACTCTTCTTGTTTATTGCATGTATTATTTTTTATAATGAGAAAGGGGGAGAAAGAATTGAAATAAATGGGGAGAAATGGTTAAAATTTTGCAACATTTTAGAAATAAATTATACAAGGAAAATTAAAGTTTTTTTACTTTGAAAAATAATATACAAGGGAAATTAAAGTTTTTGCAACTTAGTAAAATAACAACGTATATTTCCCGTTAGGTGTCTCCTTGTAAAACTTTTCAGGATAAATTTTGTCATCATCAAAAAGGGGGAGATTGAAGATGCAAGATTTTGATAATGACAAATAATGAATAAAGCAAACCAAGATCAAATGACTAAGATAATGCAAAATTAAGATACTGGCCTAGGATACAATGTAAGGCTTAAAGGAATTATAGTATGGCTTAAAAGCTTTGTAAACAAAATTAAATTTGTGTTATTTTCTAATTTTAACAATATGTAATCGATTACAGTAGTTTTAAATGTTGCATATTTTAAAACATTTAAGGAACTTTAATTTTAAAGATCATGGTAATCGATTACAAGTTAAGCGTAATCGATTGCAGTATTAAACATTGCATATTTTAAAAAGTTTAAATCAATGTAATCGATCACACCATTATGGTAATTGATTACACTATTGTCAGAATTGCTGAAACATCACAATTCTTCATGGTTTCTTGCATGAAAGAACATGATTCTTTATCCGAAACTCATGAATCATTGCACCCTTTTGAAAAAGTATATTTTTAGTGATTTCTGACTATCCAAATGCATTCCTTTATGACTTTTCATAAATTATAAATAGAGAAGAAAATCATTTTCCAAAACACCAATTCTTTCTATCATTTGCATGAAATAAAAAGCTCCAAAGGCTATTCTATCTTTTTTATTAAGTCATTAGTACTTTAAATTGTCTATCTACTCTTTTGAGAGTTTTAAGTGTATTTCATTCTTCAAGAGCTTGTACTTGGGTGATATCCCAAAAGGATTGTGAAACAAGAGATAGGTTTCTCTTAGAAGTGCTTGGAGACTCCATAGAAGGAAAAGGAATTCCTAGATGTTGGAGTGCTCAACTTGTGTATGATTTCAAAGTCATAATGGAATTCTCAAGTGGTTTCTTAAGAGAATTGGACGTAGGCAAGTGGTTAGTCGAAGCAGTATAAAATTAAGTTTGCACATCTCTTATCATTTATCTTTTATATTTTACTATCTTTAAATTCAAAAATATAATCTTTGCATCAACTTAAAGGAGTTCATAAATTGATTTTGTCAAAAAACTTGTAATACTCAATTCACCCTCCTCTTGAGTATTAGAGGCCACTTGACTAACAATAATTACACTTTTTAGTGAGAAGATTGAAATTCTCTCAACTCTTATTCTTTGGAACTCTTCCAAGGTGGCGAGTTTTCTTGGCTTATCTCTTCCTTGGAGTGGCTCCTAGTTCCTATTAGTTCCACTCCTAGTTTCTATCTCATAAATTCCTATCATTTCCCTTACAATTTCCTTTGAGTTTAAGTCAATTTTTCATGCTCCCCTCTTTGTGTTCCATATGGCCAACACCTAGCTTAGCATCAAAAGAGTTTGAAAATCAAGAAAAAGAAGAAAAAAAGTGAAGATCTATGGAGATTGACAAGGTTAGATCCAATTTTAGAAGACAATCTTACATCACTTGTTGTTATGCTTATTTTTTAACAGGTAATAAAAAGATCTGTAACCTTCCATCCACGGGTACTTGTACCTATAGGTTTTTGTACCCTTGGCAAGTTTTTACCCATAGATATTTGAGAGCTTGGATTTTTTGACACTCCTAATCCTAGCATAGAAATGCTCGTATTCCTCTATTGATAAATAATGAAAGAAGTTTACATGAAATCAAAATGATAGTTTCAAAACCTAAAACTATAAACCAAAAATAAATGTTATATTTTAAAATATAGTTTTCAAACTATTTTAAAAATATATTAAAAAGAAATTACATTTATTTAATTTAAACAAATTTTATTTTTAAAATTACATTTCAAAGCCAAAAATAAAAAACTACCAACCATCTTGATAAATAAAACTTACTATGATTAAATAGGTTAAGTATGTTTTTTGTCCCTGTAAAATGAATAAATATCAATTTTTATCCCTATAAAACTTTTGTTATAGTTTCACATTATAAAATTATAATATCTTAGAAATAGTCTCCAACGTTAAAGAGTCACTATTAACAACTGAGTTGTTAGACAAATCTTTACGTAATTCACTATTACCTTAAGGATTCATATAAAAAACTTTTGAGATGGAAATATTAAACTTCTCATGATATTTTTGATCAACATAATCGATATATTTATGTAACATATTGTTATATTTTTATATTTTTATCAATAACTTCTAAATTAGATGATGTAAACATATCAGATAATGGTATGAGAATCTATTGAATAAATTACAATTAATAAAAAAAATAAGGGACTACAAAAATAATTAAATTAATAGGGGTTGATTATGAATATTTTATATTAATCAATGATAAAAAAGTGATGAAAATGTTAATAAGGGTGAAAAATGCAATAAATTTAATAGAGACGAAAACTAAAATTTAGTAATGTTAACCAAGTGGCCTCAATTACTCAAGAGGGGGGGTGAATTGAGTATTAAAAATTTTCTTTGGAATGCTCTTGAAATTGATTCTTTTGGTTGCTATGTTTATTTAGGATAATAAACTAGATTGTAAGTAACAACAAATAATACACAAGACAAACTAATAACAACTTAAAGAGTTTAAGAGAGTGAATCAAATAAGTTACAAAGCAATTTATGGAACCTTAGAAAGATTGATTCAAGATTGTTGCTTAAGCCCAAGTTCAACAAAGCTATTAAAAAAAGGTTTTCAACTTAATATATCATGCACTTAGTCCAATTAATGAAGCAACAAATTAAGCAAACAAGTAAAGTGCACAATTTAAAAGAGTTTAGGGAAGAGAGATTTGCAAACCGATGTATACGAGTTCCACCACGCCGGTGTACGTCTCGCCTCTAAGCAACCCACTTAGAGGATTTCCACTATTGTAGATTAGAGATACACTTTGAGCAATTGCAACTTCCTAGTGTCCCACACTCAAGAATCCAATCCTCACAAGTACAAGGGCACCCCACCCAATCTCTCAATCTCACAATTACAAGGTTGAAACCCAACCCAAAATTTGTATGAAGTTTGATGTTTAAGTGTACAAGGAAACTCTCTCACTAGAGTGGATTTACAATTCAAAGCTTTCACAAGATATTAACTCTCAAAGAGAGGATATGCAAGTTAAGTACACAAATATAATTTCCCCACAAATTAACTCTCAAAAATAATCTCAAGAAATATGCCAATCAAGAATTAAAGAGAGTAAGTAGAAGAGCAAGAGAATGGAGGAGGAAGAAAGCAAATGGAAATGCTTCAAATGCTTGGTGTAATTTGCTTCTCCAATTTCCTCTCTATTTATAGCCTCCAGCAACATGGAATTTTCACTTAAAATATTCCAATGGATCCATGAATCATGTAATGGAGCTTGTCTTTGTCTGCTTAGTGGTCCATTATTCATGAAGTGCGATCTTGAGTTTTCCACTGTGCAATTCCAGCTTGTAACGCATGTTTAAGAATCATTTGAACTAAATGAATCAATTTATTTTATAAAAGAATCGATTCTTTTAGTGTTATTTATGCAATCTTGGACACTGCCAGGCGTATGAATCGATTCTTTGTGATGTGAGTCGATTCAAGCAATTAAAAAACACATCCTGGTCATTAATAACACGCATGAATCGATTCTTAACAAGGATGAATCGATTCAATTACCTGAAAAGTAGATCCTGGCCATTTTATAACGCATGAATCGATTCAATGGAGGAGGGAATCGATTCAACCATTTGTTTTGCACATCCTGGAGCTTTCTGTACGCATGAATCGATTCATATGGCTATGCATGGCTGTGTGAATCGATTCAATTACCTGATTCATGCATTTTGGCACTTTGTTTCACTCTTTTTGATATTTGATGAGTCTTAGTTCCAATCCTTTGATTCTTGGCACATTTGTTGATCATTTGCACTTGTGTTAAGCTTCTTTAAATGCCTTTAACATAAGTCCTTGATTGTTCATCAAAATTTAAACATCAACCAATTTAAAATCCACATCAAACATAATTAAATGCTTGATAACATCCTTGATACTTCTCCATTTGTTGTGTCATTATCAAAACCTACATCAACATAAAAATACATTCTCCCCCTTTTTGATGATGACAACAAATGTTTGTCTCTTGGGATGTTAGTATCATAATAATTCAAATATGAAATAACTCCCCCTATCACATGTAATTAGATACCATATATATATGACATTTAAAGGCACAAATTTTCAAGAGAATGTTTAAAAAGTTCTCTCCCCCTTAATATATGTTCTCTCCTTCTTAATCAACTCTCATCTTTATACAAGATATTCTATTTAGAGTGTAAATCTACTCCCCCTTTCTTATAAATTTCTTTCCCCCTAGAAATGTATGTATTTCTCTCCCCCTTTGGCATCATCAAAAAGACTACCTTATTTGATAAGCATACATCATCAAAAACATTACCACTTAAAGGTACATGCATACAATTCAAAGTAAGATGACAATGCAACATACATCACGAAATCATTCATAGCATATAGGCACATAATGTCTCATGGGAATCGATTCATCTAGCTATTTTTGCACGAGTAGGAGGAATCATGTTACTAAAGGATTTATACACGGATTTAGATTTTGCAAGTTGCCAATGATTTTGTTGCACAAGTAAGTCAAGAAAATCAAAGGTCATTTGCCATTTATTTTTGAGATCCATGATGTATATAGGAGATTATTTTTGTGTCAAAATATGTTTAGAAAATAAATGGGGATTCCACAAGGTCTTAAAATAAGACAAGAGATTTGTAGAGCATTGAGTTGATTATTGAAAAATGAGAGTATAAATTTTCTTCAAAAATATGTATGTATATCACAAAGTAAGGTATTATGTTCAAGGAAATGAAAATTTTATGAAAAATATTATTTTGAAATCTTTAAGTTAAAGATTTGCAAAATTTTGTTCAAGTAGTAAGAAAGTGTGATAAAATAAACCAATTAGGAAATTTTCAAAATTCCTAACTCCCTTCTAATATTTATAAATTGTTCCTTTGGAAGGGGTTTTGTAAAGATGTCCGCCAATTGTTTTGAAGTTTCAACATATTCAAGTACACAATCTCCTTTCAAAACATGGTCTCTAATGAAGTGATGTCTTATTTCAATGTGTTTGGTCCTAGAATGCATGACCGGATTCTTAGAAATATTTATTGCACTAGTGTTATCACATTTAATGGGGACTTTATCCAAGGTAATACCAAAATCAAGAAGTTGTTGTCTCATCCAAAGAATTTGAGCACAACAACTACCGGCTGCCACATATTCTGCCTCAGCCGTTGACAATGCAACACTTGCTTGTTTCTTGCTATGCCAAGAAACAAGGGAACTACCAAGTAGATGACATGTACCACTAGTACTTTTTCTATCAAGCTTACAACCCGCAAAGTCAGAATCAGAATATCCTAAAAGATTACATTCAACGCCTTTGGGATACCACAAACCAACATTTTGAGTACCCACAAGATATTTCAAAATTCTTTTTACGGCAGTTAAGTGTGATTCTTTAGGACATGCTTGATATCTAGCACACATACATACCACAAACATAATATCGGGTCTACTAGCAGTTAAATAGAGTAACGAACCAATCATACCTCGGAATTTAGTTATTTCAACGTTCTTACCCTTTTCATCTTTGTCTAAATAGCAAGATGTACTCATGGGTGTTGCTACTTCGTTTGCCTTGTCCATTTCAAACCTTTTGAGTAGTTCTTTACAATACTTTGTTTGACTAATGAACGTTCCTTCACTTGTTTGTGTTATTTGTAATCCAAGGAAGAAGGTGAGTTCTCCCATCATGGACATTTCAAACTCATCTTGCATAATCTTAGCAAACTCTTGACAAAGACTTTCATTAGTAGAACCAAAAATTATGTCATCAACATAAACTTGTACCAAAAGAATGTCATGATTTTTACGCTTTATAAATAGTGTAGTGTCAACCTTTCCTCTTTCGAAATTATTTTCTAAAAGAAATTTGCTAAGTCTTTCATACCAAGCTCTTGGAGCTTGTTTTAAACCATATAAGGCTTTTCTCAATTTAAAAACATGATTTGGAAATTTATGATTTTCAAAACCGGGAGGTTGATCTACATAAACTTCTTCTTGAATATAGCCATTTAAAAAAGCGCTTTTGACATCCATTTGATAAAGTTTAAAATCCATACAACAAGCAAAAGCTAATAATAATCTAATGGCTTCTAACCTAGCTACGGGAGCATACGTTTCTTCATAGTCTATTCCTTCTTCTTGATTATATCCTTTAGCAACTAGCCTAGCTTTGTTTCTAGTTATTATTCCATTTTCATCTAGTTTGTTTCTAAAAACCCATTTGGTGCCTATTATTAGATGGTCATTGGGTCTTGGCACAAGCTCCCAAACTTTATTTCTTTCAAATTGGTTTAACTCTTCTTGCATGGCCAACATCCAATGTTCATCAATAATGGCTTCATCAATGTTTTTGGGTTCAATTTGAGATACAAAAGCTAAGTGATTGCATGCATTTCTAATGGCATTTCGAGTACTTACCCCTTTGGTTATATCTCCAATGATCTTGTCTAAGGGATGGTCCTTTAAGGTTACCCAATCTTGTTGTTTATCAAGTTGAGTTGTACTTCCTTCATTGTTGGCTTCTTCTTTGTCTTCCAAGTTCATTTCTTGGAAGGTACCTACAAGATCATCAACTTCCTTTCTCGGAGGATTTTGGTTAAGTTCATCAAATTTAACATGTATGGACTCTTCAATTGTATAGGTTCGTTTGTTAAAGAGTCTATATGCTTTACTAGTAGATGAATAACCTAGAAAAATTGCTTCATCAGATTTTGCATCAAATTTGCCAAGATTTTCCTTTCCATTGTTTAAGACAAAGCATTTGCATCCAAAAATGTGAAAGTAAGAAATATTTGGTTTTCGTCCTTTATAAAGTTCATAGGGAGTTTTCTTTAATATAGGTCTTATCAAACAACGATTCATAACATGACAAGCGGTGTTCACCGCATCGGCCCAAAAATGTTTTGAAATATTAGCTTCATTCAACATAGTTCTTGCAAGCTCCGCTAAAGATCGATTTTTCCTTTCAACTACTCCATTTTGTTGTGGAGTTCTAGGAGCCGAAAAATTATGTTCAATGCCAAACTTTTCGCAAAATTTCTCAAAAGATTGGTTTTCAAATTCTCCCCCATGATCCGTTCGAATGGATGCTATTTTTAAATTTTGTTCATTTTGGATGACCTTGGCAAGTTTCTTAAATGCTTGATATGCTTCATGTTTATGAGTAAGAAACAATGTCCATGTATATCTAGAGTAATCATCCACAATCACAAGACCATAATAGTTTCCACCAAAACTTTTGATTTTTGAAGGCCCAAATAAATCCATATGTAAAAGTTGTAAAGGTCTTGTTGTTGAAACAATATTTTTTGCTTGAAAAGAAACCTTTACTTGTTTTCCTTTTTGACAAGCGTCACAAAATTTATTTTCAAATTTCAATTTTGGTAAACCAATAACTAAATCTTTTGAAACAAGTTTATTTAAATGGTCTACATGAATATGAGCGATTCTTCTATGCCAAAGCCATGATTCATCCTCTTTAGTTATAAAGCATTGTACATCATTTGAAGCAAGACAATCTAGATTAATCATGTAAATGTTATCTACTCTTTGACCAACAAACTTTATCTCCTTGTTTAGTTTATTTTCAATTATGCAACCGTTTGTTTCAAAAACAATTTTATAGCCCTTGTCACATAATTGACTAATACTAAGCAAGTTATGTTTTAGTCCTTCAACATATAATACATCATTTATGGAGGTGGAAGAATTTTTACCAACATTTCCGATTCCAAGTATTCTTCCCTTTGTGTTATCTCCATAAGTAACAAATCCTTTGCTTCGTGGAGTAAGTGATATAAACTTACTTTTGTCTCCCGTCATATGTTTAGAACACCCACTATCCAAGTACCAATGGGTGTTACTTGCCTTAAAACATACCTACAAAACAATTCAAGTTAGAGAGCTTGGTACCCATTTTATGTTGGGTCCTTGTAGGTTAGTTTGTGAAAATGTTCCTTTAGGAACCCATACTTTTCTCACTACTTTTGGTCCTAATCTTCTAATATTGCAATTATAAGAGTCATGACCTTTAAGACCACAATGATTGCATTTCACAAAAGGTGTAGATGATTTATAAGAAGGCACAAAGAAATTTTTGTAATGTTTTTCCTTCTTGTGAGCATGCAATCCTTGATTATATCCTAGTCCCGTTTTGTTAAACATACAACGTTGTTTTCCTAGAAGTGCATTCAAGTTATCTCTACCATTAGTAAACTTTTCTAGAGTTTTATTCAAGTCCAAAACCTTAGTTTCTAGCATATCACATTTCTTTACAAACTCACAAGGTTTGGTCCTAGAGCATGCTTGAATATTAGCTAATTCTTCTTTTAAACCTTCATTTTCTTTACAAACTTCCATAAGATGCATCTCTAGAGTATTACTAGTTTTTTTAGACAACTTAAGTCTATTAGAAACTTTTATGAATTTTTCATACAAATGTTCAAGAGCATCAAGTAATTCTTCCTTATCTAAGTTATGAAAGTTTACCTCATCTTCTTCATCTAGGTGATTGGCCATGAGATAAAAATTTGCTTCTTCATTCTCGGATTCGTCCGAACTACTCACCTCATTTTCATCCCATGCTATGTATGCTCTCCTTTTTCCTTTTTGATCCTTGTGTTTCTTTTTGAGATTTGGACAATCCACTTTGAAATGTCCTTCCTTTCCACATTCAAAACAAGTTGGTGAAGTAGAATTTTCTTTAGGTATAGATTTCTTACCTTGTGATTTGAAGTGCTTTTGAAAACGTTTGTTCTTCATGAGCTTTCCAAACCTTCTTACAAATAGGCTTAACTCTTCATCTTCGTCAAGATCACTCTCGATTTCATCTTCAACTATTGAAGTAGCTTTGAGAGCTAGTCCTTTCTTTTTGGAGACTTTCTCTTCTTCTTCCGCCATCTTCAATTCTTTTAGCTCTTGTTCTTGTTCTTGCAACTTACCAAATAGTGTAGCAAGAGACATTTCATTGATAGTAGGCGATTGTTTGATGGCCGTGACTAATGGTTGCCATTCCCTATTAAGACTTTTCAAGACTTTGTGAATAAGCTCTTTATTAGTATAAGTCTTTCCAAGTGTAATGAGTTGATTTATAATGAGTGTAAAACGTTTTTGCATATCAACAATTGATTCATTGGAGTTTAGCCTAAAGCACTCATATTGACTAGTTAATGTACTAATCTTAGAGTCTTTAACATCATTGGTACCTTCATGGGTTACTTGTAAAGTATCCCACATCTCTTTAGCCGTTTCACATGTTATTACTCTAAAGAATTCATCGGGACCTAAGGCCGAAGTAATAAGATTTTTTGCCTTATAACCATATTGCACTTTCTTTTCTTCTTCACTAGACCAAATGTCCATAGGCTTTTCAACTTGTTTATTATCCACAATATGCATAGGTATAAAGGGACCATTTTCAATAGCATTCCACACTCTTAAATCTATTGATTGTACAAAAATTTTCATTCTTGCTTTCCAAAAAGCATAACCCTCACCATTAAAAGCGGGAGGTCGGTTTGTAGCACCACCCTCGGGAAACATGTTATATGAGGTTGAGGCCATTTGTTCTCTTGAAGCCGTTAAGCTTGATTTACCAAGAGTCAAGCTCTGATACCACTTGTTAACCAAGTGGCCTCAATTACTCAAGAGGGGGGGTGAATTGAGTATTAAAAATTTTCTTTGGAATGCTCTTGAAATTGATTCTTTTGGTTGCTATGTTTATTTAGGATAATAAACTAGATTGTAAGTAACAACAAATAATACACAAGACAAACTAATAACAACTTAAAGAGTTTAAGAGAGTGAATCAAATAAGTTACAAAGCAATTTATGGAACCTTAGAAAGATTGATTCAAGATTGTTGCTTAAGCCCAAGTTCAACAAAGCTATTAAAAAAAGGTTTTCAACTTAATATATCATGCACTTAGTCCAATTAATGAAGCAACAAATTAAGCAAACAAGTAAAGTGCACAATTTAAAAGAGTTTAGGGAAGAGAGATTTGCAAACCGATGTATACGAGTTCCACCACGCCGGTGTACGTCTCGCCTCTAAGCAACCCACTTAGAGGATTTCCACTATTGTAGATTAGAGATACACTTTGAGCAATTGCAACTTCCTAGTGTCCCACACTCAAGAATCCAATCCTCACAAGTACAAGGGCACCCCACCCAATCTCTCAATCTCACAATTACAAGGTTGAAACCCAACCCAAAATTTGTATGAAGTTTGATGTTTAAGTGTACAAGGAAACTCTCTCACTAGAGTGGATTTACAATTCAAAGCTTTCACAAGATATTAACTCTCAAAGAGAGGATATGCAAGTTAAGTACACAAATATAATTTCCCCACAAATTAACTCTCAAAAATAATCTCAAGAAATATGCCAATCAAGAATTAAAGAGAGTAAGTAGAAGAGCAAGAGAATGGAGGAGGAAGAAAGCAAATGGAAATGCTTCAAATGCTTGGTGTAATTTGCTTCTCCAATTTCCTCTCTATTTATAGCCTCCAGCAACATGGAATTTTCACTTAAAATATTCCAATGGATCCATGAATCATGTAATGGAGCTTGTCTTTGTCTGCTTAGTGGTCCATTATTCATGAAGTGCGATCTTGAGTTTTCCACTGTGCAATTCCAGCTTGTAACGCATGTTTAAGAATCATTTGAACTAAATGAATCAATTTATTTTATAAAAGAATCGATTCTTTTAGTGTTATTTATGCAATCTTGGACACTGCCAGGCGTATGAATCGATTCTTTGTGATGTGAGTCGATTCAAGCAATTAAAAAACACATCCTGGTCATTAATAACACGCATGAATCGATTCTTAACAAGGATGAATCGATTCAATTACCTGAAAAGTAGATCCTGGCCATTTTATAACGCATGAATCGATTCAATGGAGGAGGGAATCGATTCAACCATTTGTTTTGCACATCCTGGAGCTTTCTGTACGCATGAATCGATTCATATGGCTATGCATGGCTGTGTGAATCGATTCAATTACCTGATTCATGCATTTTGGCACTTTGTTTCACTCTTTTTGATATTTGATGAGTCTTAGTTCCAATCCTTTGATTCTTGGCACATTTGTTGATCATTTGCACTTGTGTTAAGCTTCTTTAAATGCCTTTAACATAAGTCCTTGATTGTTCATCAAAATTTAAACATCAACCAATTTAAAATCCACATCAAACATAATTAAATGCTTGATAACATCCTTGATACTTCTCCATTTGTTGTGTCATTATCAAAACCTACATCAACATAAAAATACAAGTAATTTTATTAGGGTGAAAAACATATTTACATAAATTAAAATTTCCAGAACTAGAGTCCATTACTATATAATTTTGAGAAGGCTTGATTAAGTTTTGATCCCTTATATATTACCCAATTTTGAAATTAATCCCTCATCTAATTCTTTTAGGATTTAATCACTCAACCTAATTAAATAGTAGGATTTGGTCCATGTTGTTAGTCTTATTTTATTAAGTGTTGATATGACTAACGAGAAGTCAACCTCAACACCACTACTTGTAATATGTGCTAAAATGTTAAATAATTTTTTCCACATCAGCCCTGATCCTTCCTCGTACTTCACCTATTTCTCTCTCTTCATCACCACCTAGCCACTCACCACCTATCCACCATCATCTGTAACCTGAAATCAATAGCAACTTGTCGACCACCACCACCCGCACCTTGAAACATGTTAATCGTAGAAGTGGATGAATGAACCAATCTAAAAATTAATCGTGAAAACTAATGAATGAACCCAAAAAGCAAATGAACCCAACAAAATTTCTACCATTGTTTTCATCTCCACCAAGTTTCAGATTCTAATTTGAACAACACAAACCAAATTTTCAAGCATTCAAGAAACACAAAGCAAATAAAATATTCAAAATTACAAAGTTGAACCAATAACACTCATATAAGGAATCTAGATTAAAATTTTACAAAGAGAAGTCAAGAAAGATCACTCTCAGATTGATACAATGAAACATATATCAAGGTTTGAATCTAAAGAAGCAAAAGAGTGCCAAGATTGAATCCTTTTACAATCCTAGATACCCAACTGAACCAAAAATCAAACCCATCGACCCACAAGCTTATTTGACTGTTGAAATAATTTAATGAAGCCATTGACCCATAAATTTTTTTCAAATCAAAAATTGAAAATCTATGTACGATTATTTGTTCAAGGTTATGCAGATGAAAGATGGTGGTGGTTCTAGGGGAAAGAAGAAAGGGGTAAGAAGAAACTTTCAACTAGAAGCACCAAATCAAACTCGAATTTTTCAATTTTTAAACCCTATGACAAAACTTTCCATACTCTCCAAACCTTGAAACAATGTCATAGGAAGGAGATTTGTGAAAAAGAACGAATGAGCGGTAGTGCGATTTGGTTATGGTTGTGACTCTCCGTGTCCATTATTATGATAGCCAAAACGAGTTTACAAAGAGGAGACCAACTGACAATTTTAGGTTTGAGGAATGAAGTGGAGACTAAGATAAAGGGTTGTGGTGGAAATAGTGGTAGTTTGTAAAGAAAGAAAGTTGTTAGGTGGGTGGAGAAAGGTAAATGTTAATTGTTTTTTTAGGGCCAAGTGGAATTATTAAATTATTTTTTTAAAGTGTTACTGTTAAGGTGAACTTCTATTAGCTACTTGAACACTTAATGAAATATGATTAATGGTAGAGACCAAATCTCGTTATTTAATTTAGTTGAAAAATTAAATCCTAAAAGAAATTAGATAAGAAACTAATTTTAAAATTCGGGAATAAATGAGAGACTAGAATTAACTAACCTATGGGTTTTTGTTTTTAATACTAATACGTGGGTTTGTTTATTTTTGTCACTCCACTTACATGAGGCCAACATGACCCAAAACTGAGTATGCATGAGCGGGACCCAAACAAAGAGCACGTTGTCGTGGCTTGGATGTCGATGGAGGAAACCCAGTGTTCTCAGGTTCTCCAGAACCTCACCACCATCGCCAACCAAATCTCAAATATCACCTCCTTCAAATCCCTCATCAAGCCGCAATGCTCCGATCTCACTCGTAGGATAAGGTTCCTCGCACCCCTCTTCCAGGAGCTCCAAAGCGACGTCGTCCCTTACCACGTCCTTTCCTCCCTCGAACACGCTTTGCTCAACGCCAAGGACTTCCTCGATTTTGCCACCCGTGGAAGCCAGCTCTTCATGGTGTGTATTGCTCCAAATGGCAACACCTAACTCCATTTTGCGTCGTTTATTTATTGTGAATTTCATTTGATATTGCGCAATTGCAGGTACTGGAGAGAGAGCATGTTAAATGCAAGTTCGGCGATGTTTCTGTTCGTTTCGAAGATGCTATTAACAAAATCTCCTTGGACGAACTTGATATTTCTGAAGAAGTCAAGGAGCAGGTGAATTTTTTTCAATGTTAATCCCTTGTTATGTGTGGTGTCGTGATTTTATGATGCTGATTGAGTGCATTCTAATTCTTCAGTTCAGAAATAAGTTTGTTGCTGATTCGTTTCATTTTTCCTTATGCTGTGTGATTGTGAAGAGTTACTGATTGATAGGAATGTAAGGTCATGTTGGGTAAATAGTTTAGGGGGAATTGGTTCAACTTATTTTAGAGAAATAATGGCTTCTTTTTGTAAACTTTTTGAGGCTGCGTTGGAAAATCGGTGATTGTTTCTTTTGAACAGTTGTTTCCAATTCCAAACATGTAGATAATTAAGTGGGACATAGGGCTTTGAGAACTTATAGCTAATTTAGCTAGGTTTTGCTTTATAATTGACTGAAATAAGCTACAAAGAGCTTACAAAAAGGTCATAATTCATACGCCACTTTGATGAACTTCGTTTAATACTTGATTAAGTGTTTACATAATAAGATAAGCCCGAATAAGCTCTGTCAAAGATCTTCCACATGTTCCCTAAGGAATGGGGTTTTCTGTGATGTCTCGGTCTTATTCTTTTTTGCTTCTATTTTTCATCTTCAGGTTGAACTTGTGACCGCACAGTTTAGAAGAGCCAAAGAGCAGTTTGATCCACCTGGTTTTCAGCTTTATGAGCATCTATTGTCTGTTTACAACCAGGGCTATGATGTGTATGCTGAAGCTGCTGAACTACGTTTAATCTGTGAAAAGCTACAATTTATTAATGTGGATGATGTCAAACAAGAGTCACTTTCTCTACAAAAGATGGTTGGAGACAGGGATGGCCATTCTCAGAAAAGCATATGTGATATGTCGTTATTTGTACTGAAAAAAATTGAAGATTTCTTGGTGACAGAAAGTGGAAACAATATTGTGTTGTCAACTGAGGATTTTCCTTCTCATACTGATGAGCCATGTTTGCAGCTATGTCTTCAGTCCCTGGTTATACCAGATGAGTTTCGCTGCCCAATATCTCTAGAGCTTATGAAAGATCCTGTTATCATTTGCACAGGGCAGGTTTGTTTTCAAATCTGTTTTTTTTTTTTCTCTTTTATTTGTCAGACTTGATATATGATAAAAGTTTTGAAGCTCTTATGACAAACTAGTTATTTAGTTTATTGGAATATAAAAGTAGAAACCAGAGTTGTTTCCTCATTGAACCTTTACATGTGTTTATTTGTCATATGGTTTATTTTTGCTAGTCTGGAATTTCAACATGGTAACTTGGGAGCACCCTCTGGTTCTGTGTTTTCTTATATCATTAATGTGATCACTATTTGTTTACAATATAATATTCTCAACAGCAATTAGTAACCAAGAATGATCCTATGTACAGAACTGCTAGAAGGGCAGTGGAGAACAGAGGTCTTGGAAAAAAATTGTTAGGAACATTCAAGTACTTTAGATCAAGGAATAATGTACTTTGACAACCATGGATAAAATGAACAGCTAAGTGAAAAGAAAAATTCGAGGGTTATGGTTATCTTATCTGCTATTAATCTTGTATTTTAATATTGTTGAAAAGCAGCTGTGAAACAGGTAGAGTCAGAGAAAAATTGTTGTATTTGTTGCCTTTATTAATTTATTGCTATATTATTTGCTAAACAATAAATTTGATATTGTTCTTGTGTGAAACTGATAGTATCAAGCAGTTGGATGATGTGCATTATCATAGTATTGCATATAAAATTAGTGTGTAGAGTGACATATCCGTGATCACAGCTTGTATGATTCTATTTAGTTAAAAAAAAAAGTTGTAAACTAATTTCTTTTCTTGAAGAAAATAATTTGATATAATTAAATGAGATAACCATGTATCTTATGAAGATTGTGTTAGGATGTATAGTGGGGTGGGAGCTGTTAGTCATTTAGTCCATTAGGTAGTTAGTTGGAGTAGTTAGTTAGAAGATTGGTTATAATTATAAATAAGGAAAATTAGATTGGGGAAGGGCATTCTATGGATTTGATAGATTGTATTAGTGGAAGGAGAGATTCTTGTGAGGGGGAAAACCTTGGGGAGAATCGTATTCTCCATTTTCTCCAATAAAGTTCTTTTCTTATGGTTCTTTTTCTCTAGTTTTTCCATCTTATTTTCTTTGGTTTTCTATCAGATTGAATTTTCTTATACTATGGATAAGTATATTTGGGAGACTAAAAGGTTCTTTCTGTTTTATATACTGGGTAACTTATAATTTATTTCTGGAAATACAAGAAAAGAAAAAAAAGTTCTTTTTTCTCTTTTCCGTTTAAAAGTAAAGAACAATATAATGTTACTACTGTGAAGCATTGCTGCGTAGAATATAAAATTGGATTTATCAGTTATCTATTTGTAATGTCTATGATAGCATTGCTATTGGTGAGCATGTTGCATAACAAGTATACAATTTCACAAGAATGCATTTGTGGTACTTGAAAAGAAACAGAAATTTCAGCATGAGATTTATTTGACTTTGTTAAAGGTTCCATCCCAAAACCAATTGGCAATGGTTGGAGTGGCCCAACAGGTATTTAAACCATGCGAAATATTATATACAATACAATTGATACCATCTTAAATTTTGGGTATTGGGCCTAACTCAATCCTAAAAGCTAGCTCATAGGATGAGGTTTACCCTCCACCTTATATACTTTTGATTGGCCATATCTCTAGTCAATGTGGGACTTTTAACAGACTTATTTACATTTAGTCCTTAGGAAGAGGGAATGAAGTATTAAAAATATGTTCTATGATTAGAATCTACTTTTCTGTGTTAGAAAAAGAGAATTTGCATGTTGAACAGTCACATTGCTGTTTACAAATATTGTCGGTGTTGCTGAAAACTGGTATATGATTTTTCCCCAGTGCCCCCTTTAGTGTCACTGTCAACTGTATGAATTCAATGCTGTTTATGGATGTAATGTACACATTGCATTGGAAATTTTGAAATGAAAAAAGAAAATAAAAAGCTATGTTTTCTGCATTATTATACAGTTACCCAGCATTATCAAATTTAAATCTCTAGGATTTGTTATATCTTTCTTTGACTGTAATTATGGTCAAGCTTTAAAATTATGGAACCCTTTCCCATCCTGCTACAGAGCATTGGGTCTTTGTTAGTATTGTGAGAGCATCAGAGCAAAATATGGTAAAAGCAATGGCTGAGCAGGGTATGATCAGTGTTTTCTTGGGGATGGGGGGGGGGGGGGGGGAGTTTGGGCAGTGGCAAGCCATTATGAAGATGGTTTTGAGGGGGCGATGAATAAAGGGAAAACAAATAAAAAATAGTGGATTCTAAAATTGATGAAAAGGTCACATGTGGGTGGTTATGTTGATAGCAATACTATATGAAAAACTTGGAGTTTTGAATACTTGAATGTGGACTAGTAAGATATTAATATTATTTAGAATTTGTCCATGTTTAGAGCCCCTATAATTTTGTTACCTGACTCTTTTCTACAGACATATGAACGGTCTTGCATAAAGAAATGGCTTGAAGCAGGGCATGGAACATGTCCCAAGACTCAACAGTTTCTTTCCAGCCCGGTCCTCATACCTAACCATGTTTTATACAGCCTGATATCAAATTGGTGCGAGGCAAATGGAGTGGAACCACCTAAAAGGTTTGGAAATTTACGGTTCTGTAAGACAACATCAGATGGCTCTTCTTCTGAGCTAATAGATCTTGATGTCTTAATGAGCAAACTTGCTTCCAGTAATACTGAGGATCAGCGATGTGCAACAGGTGAGCATTGTATCAAACAAATTGCTTCACTTCCCCTCCTCTTTGTCTCTCTCTCTCTCTCTCTCTCTCACACACACACACACACACACTTGTGGAAGTGAAGAAAGTTTGGTTTTTCATTGCTTCCTAACAAATTTGGTACATCCTGTTGTTCTGATCTTTACTTTTGTGTTTTCTCAAAGTCTGGAACTATTTATGAGTGAGAATCCTTCTTTCATCTGATGTAGCGCAGCAGAATGTTTTGGGTTTCATAGATTATTTGAAGGAAATTTTTGGTCTATTAATGGTAGAAATAGGCATATTAATAAGTTATTGCCTGTAGTTAAAGGTTGGATGGGTTTGCAAGAAATAGATTGTGGTTTAAGGGCTTAGATTGCTAGCTGTTTGGGTGCTGGGAACAGAACATAAAAAAATACTAGTGTTGAAATTGGTGGGTTTGGAGCAAATTTGAAGAATTAACTAAAGATTTGAGGGGACAATTTTTTGATGATGCCAGCTAATGAAACTTGATCTTTGATGTTGGTAAAATCCAAAAAATATGAAAACATGGAGTAATAGATAAGACCAAGAAAATAGTCCATGGCATCTAAAGCTAGAATTGTAAGCTTTGCATGAAGGATTATGATAAATAGCTTCAGTTGTAAAGTTCTCTTTATTCTTTATAAGGGAATCATGGAAATAGTATCAGCATTTTGTAAATAGGTGTACCAAAGTTCTCTTTGGTACTCTTTTGACATCTTCATAGGCCCTACAATTGGTGGCCTGGTGAACTCCATGCAGTGACGGACGTATGGGGTGACCCGTGTATGTCGTGGTCACCCCCATAATTTGAGTCCTTCCTAATATGGCTGATATAGTTTTTTTTTTTTTGTCTCAATTGTATTGTATATAATATTATAACATTATACTAGTAAGTAACACTAACTTATCAATTGGGTGGCACAATGGGAACATGCAGATGGTCATTCGGTCACATGGTAGCTTAAAAAATAGTTTCATTATTTTATTATTAGATATTTGAAAGTAAAACTTGTCAAAGAAGCAATTGATATTTTATCTCTTGTTAACTTTTGATTGTAAAAACAAAGCCTTCGTCTCTTGTCTTGCCGTACTCATGCAAGAATGCAGGTTATCAATGTTTCTACTATAAATAATTATGTTTTTTAATGCTCCTTACTGCATGGTGTTGTCTTTTTGTTTTTGTTTTTGGAAGGAATTGGCTGTCAACTTAATAGGTACCACTTATTACCCTTAAACTTCTTATATTAATCTCATACATAAATATAAATATATAACATCAAGTGTGATAGAAATTAGAGTTAACTATCCAATTAGTTAATTGACAACTAAACAAATCAGTTAGAGTTTGTTAGAGCTTTCTATTACCCTGCTTTCCTTTACTTTTCCTTGTATAAAGGTTTCCCTTGTGTTCACATCTTCAATAACAAAAAATCATTGTTCAACAAATCATCTTTTCTCTTATCATGCAATACTGATTCGTGTGATGATATAAGAGCCTCGAGCTACGCTTAGACCATCAAGATCACCATGGGTCATTGATGCGATATTTTCATATATTCTTTTGACAAGTGCACCAATCGTTTAATTGAGTATATTTCAGTATTGTTCCTATAAGGATTGCGTCTCAAATTCCTATGATCCTAGGTCAATACTATCTGAACAACAATTATCATGTTCGTATGTTACAGTAGTAGCAATTGTATTTATCAAATTTTAGTAATTTCCATAAAACGAAAATAAAGTTAGGATAAAGAAGTGCAAACAGTAGATTCAGATGGGAGTCATTCCTCAACTAGCTTGGATGCATAAAATCTGGATTAAATGCGTTTCAATTCCGTAATTGAAGGTTGATTCACACAAATAGACAATGGCTAATTCCTTAGGTCAAAATCTCTAATTTGTCATATTACGAACCCTAATCCCTTTGGTGAACATGAAACAAAAAATCAAATTGCGTAAATTTTATTTAGAAATTAGCAAAAAAAAGAATCATTCAACTCTGATTTCGTATGGTGGAGGAGATATGATCGAAATACTAATAGGTGCGCGATTAAGTTAGAGAAATGACAAGGTACTGACTTGTTTTACAAACTGGGCCAAATGGGCTTGGAACTGGGTTTCATGCTTAGCATGAATATTGTAGAGGATTTTGATATGAGAATTTAGAAACAAGAATCAAAATTTTTTGACGTCAGGGGAAAGAGTTATGCCAAAAATACTGAAGGATGCGCAAAGGCAACATGAATTATCGGGCTCAGACTCTTAAAATTAAATTTAGGGATCTGTGTTTGGAATCGGACCTCGGGTCCTTCACAGGAAATGTTGTATGCTTTGATACAGACACTCGTGGCATTTGCTTGGCCAAAGATGGCGAAGCATGCATACACACAAGGTCATGCATTGGTTTGAGCTCAGGAAAAAAAGGGTGAAGGAGCCGCAGGTCTATATCGGCTCTTAAAATTTTAAACGGTCACCATAGTGAATATCTTCAAGCTTAATAACAAGGTCTCAGGGTGTTCTCCTCATCCCAGGGTCTGTGGTGTCTTCCGTTGCTTGTTACAGTTCTCGGGACAACTTCCGACAAATACGACAATCGAGGGATTTATTAGAATCTTTATTGTTTTATTAATTATCAACTAATTACTCCTTACTATTTTAATTAATTACTTAATTTTAATTAATTACTTAACACTAATCACTACATTAATATCTTATAACTCATCGCCCGACATGCCTTCCCCGGAAATCCAGGATGTTACATAGGACACAAATGAGTCTAGAAAATTAAGAGGCATGCTGATGGCAGTATAGCAAGCAGTGTTATTAAATAGCGGTTATAACGGCGTTATAGCGGTTTTTTGTGGCGGTTTTTGGAACCCCCGCTAAACGATATATGAAAAAACGCCAGAAATAGCGGCGTCCGCTATTTGGCTCATGGCGCCGCTATTACCCCGCGATGAAGGTTTCGTTATGGCGCCCTAAAGCGGAAATGGCGGTTGACCCCTTTTTTTTGTTTTTTTTCTTAAATGGGCTGGGGCTTAGGCCCATTTACCTTATCACCCTCACCGTCTCTCCCCTTCACTCACTCCTTTCACTCATCGTGCCCGACCCTCACTATTCGCCGCCAACCTTGACCGCCTGACCACCGAGACCACCGGATGACCACGACTGCCTCATCTCCTGTTCTCTCCTCACTGTCCTCACTCCTCACTGTTCTCTCCTCTCCGCGTGATCTTCTCTTCTCTCCGCGTGCTGTCCTCTCCTCTCCGTGTGCTTTGTTTTCTTCTCCGACCAGTTCGCGTGCGCTTTTCTCTTCTCCGACCAGTCTGCTGCTCTGTTCTCTTCTCCGATCAGTGCTCTTTTCTCTACACTGTGTATTCTGCATCTTCTCCGACAACTAGTGACCAGTAACCACTGCATCTTCTCCGACCAGTAAGTAACCACTGTGTGCTCTGCATTTTCTATTTTCTCTTTCAAGCCAGCAAGCTGTCTCTTTTCTCCGACCACTAACCACTGCATCTTCTCCGACCAGTAACCACTGTGTGCTCTGCATTTTCTATTTTCTCTTTCAGGCCAGCAACCACTGCAGCTCTCTTTTCTCCGACCAGTAACCACTGTGTGCTTTGCATTTTCTCTTTTCTCTTTCAGGCCAACAACCATTGTAGCTGTCTCCGTCTTAGTCTTGCAGGTCCAGGTCTCCTCTTCTAGCCCCTTAGATGGAAACAAACACCCCCCAAACCAATGCTGCAGCCACTGGAACTGCAAGGAACACTAGGACAGATATTGGGTGGAAATATTGCACCATTGTGAATGACGGTGACACCAGTGTGGTTCAGTGCAAATTTTGTGGAAAGGTGATGAAAGGAGGGATTACAAGAGGAAAGGAGCATCTCATGAGAAAGGCGGGTAATGTTGCACCTTGCCTAACTTGTCCAGTGGAGGTTAGGGAAGAACTCTTGGTTGCTGTAAATGATAAAAAGAAGAAGACTAGAGAAGCTATGAAAAAAGTGGTGCAAGAGATTGTTGATAGTGATGGGGAGGGGGATGAAGTTGCTGTTGCAGACATTATCAGAGGATTAGAATCTCAATCCCAAACCCAATCTGCCAGCAGTGTTGCATTGAATAAGAAGGCCAATTTGAAGGGTCCCATTGATCTCTATTGTCGGCGACCGGAATCCGCTGTTACTAGAAATCGGAAGGAAAGTTTAAAACAAACAAGTATAAGAGATGCTTGTGATAAGGAGGCAACATCAAAGGTACATCAATACATTGCCCGTTTTTGGTACCAAGCTGGGTTGTCTTTCAATATGGTCAAGTTGCAAAGCTTTAAGGACATGATTGCAGCCATTGGAGCGTATGAACAGCATCTACGACCTCCTAGTTTTCATGAGATTAGAGTGCCACTCCTCACGAAGGAAGTGGAGTACACAAATGAATTAATGAAGGATCACAAACAGCAGTGGGCAACTTTTGGTTGCTCTTTAATGTCTGATGCTTGGACGGATAGGAAACAAAGATGCTTGATTAACTTTTTGGTGAACTCTTCCGTTGGGACAATGTTCATCAAGTCTATTGATGCTTCTAACTTTGTGAAGACCGGGGAGAAGCTGTTTGAATTACTTGATGCTGTTGTAGAAGAGATTGGAGAGGTAAAAAATAGTGCAAGTCATAACAGACAATGGAAGCAATTATGTTCTTGCTGGGAAGTTATTGGAGGAAAAAAGACCAAAGATTTTCTGGACTCCATGTGCAGCACATTGCATAGACTTGATCTTGGAGGATATTGGCAAGATGCCAGTAATTAAGAAGACACTTCAACGGGCAATCTCATTGGTGGGTTTCATTTATAGCCATTCAAGCACTTTGAGCTTGTTGAGGCAGTTTACAAACGAAAGAGAGCTTGTGAGACATGCAGTGACTCGATTTGCGACATCTTATCTTTCCTTGGAGAGGATCTATCAAGAGAAGGCGAATAGGAAAATGTTTGTTTCGGATGAGTGGAAAGGAAACAAGTTGTCATTGGAGGCCAAAGGTAGGGAAGCTTGCAAAACTATACTAATGCCAAGCTTTTGGAGGAACGTTGTGTATATCTTGAAAGTGATGGCTCCACTTGTGAAGGTTCTTTGCCTTGTGGATGGAGAAAGAAAGCCAGCTATGGGATATATTTATGAAGCAATGGACAAGGCAAAGGAAGCTATTATGAAGTCTTTCAAAAATAAAGAGATAAGGTACAAAGAAGTTTTTCAGATCATTGATGGAAGGTGGAATTGCCAGCTTCATCGCCCATTATATGCAACTGGTCACTTTTTGAATCCGGAGTTGTTTTATGCTAACCCCAATATGGAGTTTGACAGTGAGGTTGTTAGAGGGCTGTATGAGTGCATTCATAAGGTGGTGGTAGACCTAGAGGTGGAGCAAAAGATAATGATGGAGCTACATGCTTATAAAACTGCAAAGGGATTGTTTGGTACTCAGCTTGCAGTATCTATGAGGAACACAACAGCCCCAGGTAAAATCAAAGCAATAATTACTTTGCATACAGGTGTTATTGTTTAGTTAGTAAGATAACAACCGGGAATTTTTGCTTTGCATTGCAGCTCAATGGTGGCGACTTTTTGGTTCTGATGCTCCTCATTTGCAACATCTAGCCATAAAGATCTTGAGCTTAACTTGCAGTGCATCCGGTTGTGAAAGAAATTGGAGTGTCTTTGAGCAAGTAATTATGGATTATCATCTTTGAATTATTTTCTAAAAGTCAATTTACTACAATATTTTCTTATCATTTTTTATTTCTAAATTATGCAGATTCATTCTAAAAAAAGGAATAGGCTTGAGCATGAGAGATTGCATAATTTAGTTTATGTTAAGTATAACCAAGCACTGAAACGGAGATACAACCTTAAGGATGAAACTGATCCAATTTGCCTTAATGAGATTGATGATTGTAATGAATGGCTAGTTGGAGAAATGGATGATGGAGGTCATGATGATGAGAGGGTTTTTGAGGGAGATGATTTATTGTGGAGAGATGTTTATAAAATTTCAGGAATTGGAGAGCCTAGAGTATACACACGGCAAAGGAAAAGGAGCAAAGAACAAACATGTGCTTTAACATTGTCTAAAAGGGGTAGAGGTAGAGGAAGTGGTTCTTCAACAAGAAAAGGAAAAGAGAAAGTGGTTGAAGTTGAAGAAGAAAGAGAAGCTGAACTTGATGATGACATGGAGGAAGAAGAATTGGAAGATATTGTTTTTGACAGCTCGGAAGGAGAAGAAGCTGAAGGCTTTTCCGTAATTCCTAACAATGAGAATGATTATGTTGAAGTTGAAGAAGAGGAAGGAGATGAAGATGAAGAGGATTAGATTTCTAGGCCTTTTCTATATATGTTGCATTGTTGTTTTCCTTGTCTTTTATTGTAGGATCTATGTTTTATGCATTATTATTTGCTTGACCAAAGACTTATGATGTTTGATGCAGCTATATATCTATATATATATATATATATATATATATATATATATATATTTTGCATTATTTTATTGTGTCCGCTATGTAACTTCCATAGGCCGTTATAGCGGCTGCCATGACCTTTATAAAGTTTTTTTGGCTTACCGCGATAAGCCGCGACCGCTATGTGATTACCTTGATAGCAAGACACAAGGCTAGGCTGGTGGCAAAGGCATACACCTAAGTGGAAGGCATTGATTACTTTGACACCTTTTCTCCGGTGGCTAAGATGACCACAGTAAGAGTTCTCCTAGCCTTGGTAGCCATGAATTGGTGGCCTCTATATCAACTTGGATGTAGACAATGCCTTCCTCTATGGAGACTTAGAGGAAGATGTTTACATGGAAATCCCCAATGGAGTTCAGGCTCAGCCAAATCATGCTTGCAAGCTTCTCGAATCTTTGTATGGCCTTAAACAAGTTAGTAGAAGATGGTTTGAAAAGCTCACTGCTACCCTCTCCAGTTTTGGATATTCTCCAACTCATTCAGACTCATCACTGTTTGTCAAGTTTCAGGGTGCTTCATTCACAGTACTAACTGTCTATGTTGATGATGTGATCTTGATGGGAAATGATCTCAGGGAATTTGACTTTGTTAAGCAAAGTTTGCATGGACTCGTTGGAATTAAGGATCTGGGACCATTGAAGTTTTTCGTGGGCATGAAATTGCCAGAACTCAGGCTTTCCTTCAAGACACAGGCTTGTTGGGTTGCAAACCTGTCTCCACACCACTAGATCCTGCCATCCAGCTTTCTACCACTGACTGTGTTGCTTATTCTGACATTGCAAGGTACAGGAGACTTATTGGCAGGCTCCTATACCTCACCACTACCAGGCCAGACATCACTTTTGTTGTCAACCAGCTAAGCCAGCATCTTAGTGCTCCTTTAATCAAACATCATGATGCAGGATTAAGGATTGTGAGATACCTGAAGCAAGCCCTAGGAAATGGCCTATTTTTTTTCAGCTTCTTCCCTCCACCTACAGGCCTATGCTGATGCAGATTGGGGATCGTGTCATTTAACCAGAAGGTCCATGACAGGGTACTGTTTCTTCCTTGGTGATTCTCTAGTCAGTTGAAAATCTAAGAAGCGGACAACTGTCTCTCGGTCCTCTTCTGAAGCTGTGTACAGGGCTCTTGGTATGGCTACCTGTGAGCTCCAATGGCTCCTCTATTTGCTCAAAGATCTTCGCCTCTCATGCTTCAAACCACCTATTCTCTTTTGTGACAGTCAAAATGCTATCCATATAGCAGCCAATCCTGTTTTTCATGAGTGGACAAAGCACTTGGATATTGATTGCTATAATGTTCATGAAAGACTACAACTGGGTTTATTCAAACTTCTTCCCATCTCCACTAAACACCAGGTTGTTGACCTCTTGACCAAAGCATCTCTCCTGAAATAAACTATTTTGTTTCCAAGCTTGGCATGGTGAATATTTTCTCTCCATTGCCAGCTTGTGGGGGGTGACAGAAACTAGCGTTAACTTAACTAAACTAGTCCAATTAGTTAATTGACAGCTGTACAAATCAGTTTGTTAGAGCTTTCTATTACTCTGCTTTCCTTTACTTTTCCCTGTATAAAGGTTTCCCTTGTGTTCATATCTTCAATAACAAAAGATCATTGTTCAGAAAATCATCTTTTCTCTTATGCAATACTGTTTCGTGTGAAAGTGAAAAGAAGCATGTGATAATTTTTTGTTTTTTCTAAATTATATAACTATTTGGTTCCGGCACTTCTCCACTTAAGATCCTGTTTCCGTCCCTAACTCCCATGGAAGGTCAAGAGAGAATTTGGGTTATTCCTCCTTTATATATTATGTTAGCTATGTAAACAAATATAATTTGTATGTTCAGGGATCTTATTATTTTAATCTTTTTTGGGGTTATTACTAATCAGCTTTGAGGGGCTGTGCTCCCATTCTAAGGTCAGTATATGCCACATGCTTTAGCAGAATCAAACCCAGGACTTCTATGCAGTTCAATCCCACCAATGAAGGGATCCTAATTTTTTTTCCCAAAGGAATTTTGCTTTTCTCTGCCTTTTGACATCTTTCTAATTTGAAAAGAATGTTTTGTAGGGATCTCACAAATCCCATCCTTGTATTTTCTAATGCTACGTTAATTTGATGGAGACTATCCTCATTTTAATGTAGGGGAGCTCCGACTTCTTGCCAAATACAATTCTGAAAATCGAATACTGATTGCTGAAGCTGGTGCTATACCTCTCCTTGTTGATCTCCTCTATGTACCAGATACTGCCACCCAAGAGCATGCAGTTACTGCTCTACTGAACTTGTCTATCTATGAGGATAATAAAAAGTGCATCATGGTTTCTGAAGCTGTGCAAGGTATCCTTCACGTGCTAGAAAATGGTAGTATGGAAGCTCGGGAAAATGCAGCAGCTACCTTTTTCAGCCTCTCTGCGGTAGATGAGAACAAAGTGGCAATTGGTGCATCTGGGGCAATACAGCCATTAGTTACTCTATTTTGTGAGGGAAGTCAAAGAGGGAAGATGGATGCTGCATCAGCATTATTCAATCTCTGTTTATATCAAGGGAACAAAGGGCGAGCTGTTAAGGCTGGTATTGTGCCGAAGTTGATAGAAATGCTAACAGAACCTGGTGGGGCAATGAGGGATGAGGCATTGACACTCACAGCTCTAGTAGTTGGCCATCCTGATGGAAAAGCAGCTATCAGATCTATGAATATTGTGACCACTTTTGTGGAATTAATCAGAAATGGATCTCCTAGGAGCAAAGAGAATGCCACTTCAGTGTTGGTGCACCTCTGTAGTGGCGATCCTCTATACGTGTCAATTGTCAGTTCACTCGGGGTGATCAATCCTCTCTTGGAACTGGCAGAAAACGGTTCCGAAAGGGCGCAGCGGAAAGCTGCCCAGCTTCTTGAGTTGATTGACCATTGTGAATACTGAACAATGAACATATTGGAAAACTGTCAACTGATTTTAGGTGCTTCTGTTGCCATTTTAATTTGCAGCAGCTGGCATTAGATAGTGATAGTGATTTACGACAGATTACTGATAAAGGATACCCAATATTATTTCCTTTTTATTTTTTAGTTAAAAGGAAATTTCCATTTTATTTTGCCAATCACTTTGTTGCATTGAATGATTACTTATAAAGCTGGGAAGAAGTCCTACGGTGGCCGTGTAATACATAATTGAATACAGATATTTGTTACCTGAAGAAATTATTGTCCGTTTGATAAGACGAGTTTATAGTTTATGACTTATGACTTTTTAAGTAGCTTAGGGAGCATATTAAAATATAGCTGCTTGGTAAAATTAGTTTAAATTGTGTTAAATGACTTTAAAAGACATAATATTTTAATTATGTGAGAAATAAAAATTGTTATTAAAAGAGGGTAAAAATAAAAACTAAATAATTAATGAGAGGATTTATAGTTTTTGAAAAACCATAAGTTAGTAGTTTTTTATAAGTTAAGAACTTATAAATTTTTTTTATTTTTTATGTTTACCAAAAACTCTAACTTTTGAAAAATTATAAATTCCTCAAAAAGCTATAAATTTATTGTGTTAAATGGACATTTTACCTCAATTAATTGTCTCTTTAAGAGTTGTTTAGCCTTATGTTTCGGTCTCACTTTAGATCTAGTTTCTTGTCTTTCGGTGGTAGATCTCAAGTGACAAATCTTGGACCAAAAGGTTACAATATTATATTGTTTTTCCCTTTCTTTCAAGGGGTGCAACTTTTCTTTCCCTAAGCATGTGATCTCAGGAAAGAGACAGATCCTGATGACGATTTCCACAAAGATATAATAAAATCATTGTAGGTAATGGGGGCATGGTTACGTGATTCATCATTCCTGGTTAGGATACCCGAATAACACGCTCTTCTTTTTTGTTTTGGCTGATGACATAATTCTAGCATAAATGTATTTTAGAAAAAAAGGCATGATGTCGAAATTGCAAAAAGGGTAGCTATTGCGTAGTGTCAAATAACTTTCATATGTGCAATCAATGTTTGGGACCGTGAAGGATTTTGCATAACTAAACCATTATAATGAAAAACAGTTAATCAAGTAACCGAGATTGTTAAAACCATAAGGTCAAGGATATAAAGGCTTGGCATGCTATAAAAGGTTACGTAGTGCTACAAAGTTGAATCAGCATCGTGTGGAAAGAGATCCATTGCCACTACAACGACAGGGAATCGGGAAGACAATTACTCGATAGAAACGGCTTCGTAACATGATTAGTTTGTTATATTTGTGGCTACAATCTAAAAACAATTTCATTTTCGACAATGCGTGCATGATCTCATCTTCAAAGCCATCATCACTTTACCATTTTCTTCGATCTAACATTATAATCGAATTCCATATCAAGCAACATGAGCAGGCCTCCCAATAAAGTTTGCCATATCTTTCACTTCTTTGTCACACACACAATCCTCTTATTCAAACTCAGGTTGGGATGGATTACTATGAGACGATAAAATTCTTAATAACATGATTTATGAAATTGTATTATTTGAAACTTATTGATAAGGGTCTCCTTAACTTGGTGGACACTTAAAAGGATATAAGACACTTTAAAGAGTCTTTTTTTTTGGTCTAACACTTTAAAGAGTCTTAGTGGTCCCATGACTAGGTCAAGGGCCAAGAAGACTAAAGAGGTCTTCTTAAAGCTTGCAGGCCTTATTGTTAGATCCCAAGGTGGGTCCAACACATGCACCATATTCGAGAGATAGACTTCACTCATTGGGCCTCATTTGGACTTGAGACTCATTTTATTTTCATATCTTAGAAGCCCATTAGACTTAGTTAGGTTTTGGTATTGCATGACCATGTGTATTGAGTCACTTTTGGGTTTTGTATTTGATTCATTTACTTTTCGGCCATTATTTCGTTTTGTTGTCTTCTTTTCTTTTGGTCTTTGAATGAAGCTTTCTAAGGCCCATTACTTGGCCGTGTGCTTCATGTAGAGGGAAGCCTATAAGTAGCTTCCTCTCCTCCCATTTTGACCATCTTTGATTCATTTGTTGAATTTAGAGAGATTTGTGAGATTACTTCCCTCTTTAGAAACTTAGAGCTCTTAAAGCTTCTCTTTCTTTGTTTTTAGACAGAACACCCCAGTTAGTCCCTGTCTCCAACAGAGTCGGACATTTAGGTCCCCGACTTAGTAAGTTGGACCCATAAATCCCTCACGTCCAGTATCGTCGGACACATAGATCCCTACCGTTAGGCGTCCGTTGGTTTAGGGTGACGTGGGTCGTTATGTGCCAACTAGGACTGCCAGGTACGCATCAAACGACCACGTTTTGGCTACACACGTCAGAGCCTTCAATGGTGATTAAACGACACCGTTTTAGGGCTTAACCCTAACCAAATTGTCTTCCCATCTTCGATCTACAACTCCGATGGGTATCCCATTTCCTTCTCCACTTTAGTGTCTCACCTTATCTTCTCCCTCACCATTTGCGAGTTGTCGAT
The DNA here is from genome assembly GCA_037962975.1 of Clitoria ternatea. Taxonomy (NCBI): domain Eukaryota; kingdom Viridiplantae; phylum Streptophyta; class Magnoliopsida; order Fabales; family Fabaceae; genus Clitoria; species Clitoria ternatea. Next base: position 23,775,103 of record CM075672.1, on the reverse strand, counting down.
GCTTCAAGGAATCCACCATGAGTCAAAACCGAAGCCAGGGATCGTCATCCTCTTCATCCAGCCAAGGTCGACGACGGCTCCGTTGCCGTTGTGGCGACCCACCAGCATTGCGCGTGTCCCACACATCGAACAACCCAAATCGACAATTCTGGAGATGCGCACAACTCCGTGGTGGACAATGTGATTTTTTTGCCTGGGTCCAGGAAGGGGACAATGTGCTTCACGAGGAGGAAATGAGGAATGCAGTGTTATGCAAGCTAACAGAGATGAAGGAAGTGATTGAAGGGCATAAAAGTGATGTGCACAGGGATGTTTATGAAGCTATGGCCCAAGTTATACGTAAGGTGGAAGGTAAGTGGCAAATGCAAATGGAATCATTGATGAAGAAAGGATGCATGGAAATCCATCAGGATTTGCATAAGTTGAAGATGATTTTGGTTATGCAGAGTGTAATAATTTTGACTTTGGTATTGGTTTTGGTTGTGGGTCCTGGTTCTTAGGGTAGTATTTGTAATGAGAATATGTCCAAGCATTTGTAACGATCCTGATTTTAGATTATATTCCTAAGGATGTGTGTTCCTCTGTATTATACAACCTTGACAATGAGAAAGTGTATTCCTATGCACTTGACAATGAGAATGTTGTATTCATTGAATTGCCACAAGTGTTTGTTTAAAAATTGACAACAGAACCAATCATGATTCAAAAACCGAGTTTTGTATTTAAAGCAAGGAATGGAGTGACTGAAAATATAGTAAATGGTTCACCAACCATGTTTTTAGTTTTCACTTGTGATAAATTTGAAGTTGTCACCAATAAGCATTTTAAGTTTTCACCTGTGATTGATTTTATCTTTTTCACCAATCAACATTCTCAGTTTTCACCTGTGATTGATTTTATGTTTTTCACCAATCAGCATTCTCAGTTTTCACTCATGGAGCACAGTTAACATAACCAAAAATAACACATCAAATTTGCAGCAGAAATAACACAACCAAAAATTGTTTCAGAATTAACATAAAACAGAGTTACATGAAACCATCAAATTGTCAAATTTGGTAGCAGCATGCTAAACCAAGATTACATGAAACCAGAATTACATGAAAACCAAGATTACATTAACTTGTCATATAAAAAAGGAGTTGTGAGCCTTGACATCAAATTTACAATCATGGTGTGTCTATGAAGACCATGTCTCCAGCCTTTTTGGTAGGCAACTTCCTCCTTAGACTCCTCCTGGGTGGTGAAGTTGTGTCAAGGGGTGGAGCTGCCAACCTTGGACTCCTCCTCACAGGGGTTATTTGAGACAGAGGTTGTGAGGTAGACACTGAAATTATATCTTGGGTTTGTTGAGGTATTGGGTTGGTGTGTTGGGTCTCCTGTGGTTGAATACTTTGGTTGCTTTCCTGGGTTTGTGTTTCCTCAGCATGAGCCCTTCTTTTGTTGTCTTTAGCCACTAAACATGAGCCCTTCCTATGTCCAGTCTGACCACACACACTACACCTCCCTGGCTGCAACTTCCTCTTCATCCTCTTTGTATGGTTGTCCCCTTCATTGTTATTTTTTGGATCCTCTTCATTGTTATTCTGAGTTTGGTTCTCTTTCCTTCGCTGCTTCTTGGGCCTTCCAATTGTCTTTTGAACTGTTGGTGGAATTGGTGGTACAAATCCTGTCTTCTCCCAAAACTCTGAGCCTGGGACAGATTCAATATGGTGCTCATAGGTTGCAGTCCAAGTTGCCATGGTGACCCCTACATGGCAATGATCTTCTGGTCTTTCTCCTCTGTAGGATATGGCTGCACAGGCATGCTTGCATGGCAGTCCTGTAGTCAACCATTTCTAATTATCAGTTAAAATGCATACTAAGATTGATTAAATAAAACAATGCACACTAAACAATACAGACCTGTCAGCTGCCATACTCTACAACTGCACTTTTGTGTCCCTAGATTAACAGAGACTTTGTCTGGAAAACAGGTTACCTCATATCTCTCAACTCCACCATCACCTACATAAAATGGTGGACAAGTCAATCTCCAACACTAGAAATGTTAAGCAGAAGAACAATCAAGCAAACAGGACATACCTGTCCACACCACTGTGTAGTTGTTACTTGCAGTCTTAGCCTTCTCCAACCTACTCTGTTGAATTGGGGGCAGCACCCCAGAATGGCCTGTTAACTTCAACTTGTGATTGCCTATAGTTACTATGATATAGGTCCTGACCTCCTCAAGCATTGTTAAAATAGGTTTGCACCTGGCATGTAGAAGCTTGGAGTTGAGTACCTCACAGTTGTTGTTAGTGATGTTGTCCACCTTGCAATTTTCATCAAAAAAAGCCTTACTCCATGCCTCCTTTGGGAATTTACACAAGTATGTCCAAGCTTTATCATCCACCATCCTGATTTTCAACATACTTTTTTCAAAATCATTGGGTGTAGTGGATCTGGCTGCTTGCCACAGGAGTCCCCTTAGCTCTTTCCCCCTCCACTGTTTTGAGAAGTTCTGCCATAAGTGCCACACACAGTATCTGTGTGGTACACCAGGCATCACCTCCTGTAGTGCGGGTATCAGGCCCTACAAAAACCACACAAAAGAATACAAGCATTAGTAGATTAATAGGTTTTGATAAAAAAATACTAAATTATAAGGGTTAGTGTTCACACCTTCTGCATGTCACTCATAAAGGTCAACATCCTCTCCTTATAGTCACCTATGTCTCCATGTAACAGCTCCAAAAACCATTTCCAATTCTCCTTGTTCTCAATCTGACAGACCCCATAAGCAATGGGCCATATATGGTTGTTGGCATCCTGTCCCACAGCAGTCAACAACTGGCCCCTGTAGTAGCCTTTCAAAAAACATCCATCCAGCCCCACCAATGGTCTTCTACAGTCAACAAATCCATCCTTACACCCCTTCAAACAAATATACAGCCTACTAAACACTGGTGGTCCTTCAGGCTGTGGGTCACATTCCATCTTAACTGTAGACCCAGGGTTCCTCTTCAATAGCTCCCCACAATAGTCCCATAGCATCCCAAACTGTTGCTTTTCACTACCCTCAATCACTTCCCCGGCCCTCTTCATTGATCTATATATCATCTTATGCTCTAACTTTACTTTGTACCTTTCCCTAAACAATTCATACACTCCTGAGTGTGTAATGTTTTGATGCCTCCTCATATGCTTCACCAATTTCCCTGTAACCCATTGCTGGTCACAGGCTGAATTTTTTAAAACCTTCACACATGTGTGATGATCATTGAAGGTTTTGATCTGATAGGATTGCCTTGTTGGATTCAAACTACAAAAAATCTCCCAACCACAGTGCTTGTCCTTGCACCTTGCCCTGGCTCTAAGCTTATCATTCTTCACCCATTTAAACTCTCTGCCTAGGTGTACATTATAATCTTTAACAACATGTTTAAAGATGTTCAGTGTAGGAAACTCCATCTCACACTCCAGCACTACATGCCCAAAAGTAGCTGTCTCATTAAACTGAGGGTACACTTCTCTACCTACTTCCTCTTCATCTGATCCTTCAGGAGTTTTCAACTCTTCTGAAACCCAAGAGTTTTCAGAACCTCCATCAATGCCTCTACCACCCAACCCGTATCTACCTACATCTTCAGTGTCAGAATCACTGTCAATTATAGTAGGAATAGCTGACTTCCTATTCTCTTGCACCTTCCTCTTATGTTTCTTATTTTTCTCATCCCTATCATCTAGCCCTTCATCACTGGTCTCATTTACTTCATCACATGTACCTACATCTCCATCACTGATCCTAGAACTGCCCCCTACATCCTCCTCCCTAGTCTCAGGACCAACTTCATCACATGTACCAACTTCATCATCCACACTCACAGGCACCTTCACCCTCACCTTATCAGCTGCAACAGGGTCCCTCTCATCCACATCCATCAATACTGTGTCATCAAGTGGATGCTCAAAATATACTTCTATTACCCCCATGTTATCCTTAGCACACTTGACCATATCCAATATATCAGTGTCCCCCTTCACCACATTCAACCCTTCATTCATCTCCATCTTAGGGTTATACCAATACACATTCTCTATCTTAAAGAACCCACGATTTTCTGCAAACCTAATGAAAGCAAAATAGTCTAAATAATCAGGGTCCAACTCCTTCCACCTTTCCACCTTACCCCCTTTATATCCCTTTTTGCCATCCCCGTCAACCACAAACCTTCCGCCTATGTGAAGCCTAATCTGAGTATTAAACCCAAAATATATAACAACACAAGTCAATCGCTACATTAACAAAAAAGTTAAAGACCATTACGCAAACACAGAACCAATACGCAAATAGAAACAATACCCAAACAGAAACAATACGCATACACATAACCAATACACATGTGTAGAACCAATGTAGGTGTCTACGGGTTTACTAACCTCAACGCGATCTCCCATCACTTGCGAAACAGCCCAATACGACCCCCGTCCAACACGATCAGTGACGATGCTGACCAATTAAGGGCCCGGGGTTACAAGAGTGAGTTTCGATCGTTGGTGAAATTGAGGGGATTACGTTCAGGGTTACCAGAAAGACGAAATTAAGGGGAATTGATGGGATTACGTTTAGGGTTACACGAGAGGGACTTGAGAGAATTCAGGGGAATTGGAGGGTTTCCGTTTAGGGTTACGCGAGAGGGAAATGAGAGATTGAAGAGGTATTTGCACGTCGTCGTCCACACCCTAAGCCTAAACGACGTCGTATACTTTCTAATGGAAACGACGTCGTATACTTTCTAATGGAGACGACGTCGTTTGATGCGTACTTGGCAGTCCTAGTTGGCACATAACGACCCACGTCACCCTAAACCAACGGACGCCTAACGGTAGGGATCTATGTGTCCGAGGATACTGGACGTGAGGGATTTATGGGTCCAACTTGCTTAGTCGGGGACCTAAATGTCCGACTCTGTTGGAGACAGGGACTAACTGGGGTGTTCTGTTTTGTTTTTATCTTTGAATTGTTCCAAAGTGGTGAACCTTCCAAAGACTTATCTCCCTTAGAGTGGCACCTTCTCTCCCCCTAATCCTTTCCTATTCCATTTTTTTTTCATATCTCTCCAGTTTTATTGATTTTTAGAACCAAAAATCATCATATTCCAACAAGACATGTCTCGGCCAAGGCTATATGGTGAAGAAGGAGTTTTTCTTTTTGTTACAAGTGAAGCTTAGAGATCAAGAAACTTTAAGAGTTGATCCTAATCCTACATCAAGTGGTTTCATAAGCTTGTTATTAGAGGTCTGTTCACACACAGAGCTTAGAGCACAAAACCCTAGGAAAATCCTCATAGGAATTAGGTTTATTAATCTCTATAATGTGTCACTTGGTTACAACGTACGTGCAGCAGGTACTTTTATACCTAGGTTACAAAGTGGGCCTTGGCCCATTAGGCTATAGTCTAAATCAATCTACTACTAAATGACGTGAAGAGGTTTAGGGGGGGTGTGGGGACCATCCCTTAAACTCGAGGGGACCAGGAGCCCCCTAGCCACGAGCCTTGGGTGTGAAACCGAGCGAAGTAGCTTAAATGCAAGTCGAAATTTCTTCTTCCCATAGAGACTTCCCTGATTGCAGAGGGGAGAAGTTGTTGCTTGGGTTAAAGTAAAAATTTTTGAGTGGGTAAAGCTTTATTTTCGAGTGGGGGTTTCCGTGTGAGGCGAGTCTTGGTTCCGAGTAAGAGTCTCCGAGTGAGGCGAGTCTTGGTTCCGAGCAAGGGTCTCCGAGTGAGACGAGTCTTGGTTCCGAGCAAGGGTCTCCGAGTGAGACGAGTCTTGGTTCCGAGCAAGGATCTCCGAGTGAGGCGAGTCTTGGTTCCAAGCAAGGATCTCTGAGTAAGACGAGTCTTGGTTCCGAGCAAGGATCTCTGAGTGAGACGAGTCTTGGTTCTAAGCAAGGATCCCCAAGTGAGACGAGTCTTGGTTTCGAGCAAGGATCTCCGAGTGAGACGAGTCTTGGTTCCGAGCAAGGATCTCCGAGTGAGACGAGTCTTGGTTCCGAGCAAGGATCCCTGAGTGAGACGAGTCTTGGTTCCGAGCAAGGATCCCCGAGTGAGACGAGTCTAGGTTCCGAGCAAGGATCTTCGAGCGAGACGAGTCTTGGCTATGTGGCGGGAATACAATAACCGTCATTTGCTGTCACGAGGGAGTGGAGGCGCGCGCTTGTCATGATTGCGTTGTTTCTGTATCCCAAGGTCGTTTAAAGGTGCATCGTTTCACCCAAAGTTGTTTTGAAGCATCACATCCGTCGATCTAGGGCTTTTGCATCCCCAATCGTTGGATCTTGGATTACGTGGCCTCCTCTGAGGGTGTCAGCTCTTAGATACATCGCGTCCATTGCTCCCCCTGGCCTTTTGTATTCTTACCGTTGGATTAAAGGGTACGACCAAAAGGTGCTCCCTCCTTATAAATTCATCTTCCTTCTTCATGTCAAAACTTTCAGGCCTTCGACATTCTTCCACCTTTTTCGTTAAGTAGCTCTGTACTTCTCAGTGATCTCTGCTGCTGTCCTTGTTTCATCCCTCGCCTTCTTTCTCATTTAGCATTTCTTTTGTTAGGGTAGTGCTTCTCTTTTCTCTAGGCTTTCTTCATTTCTCAACTCCTTTTACTTAATTTTAGGAATTATTGTGAGTGTATCCATGGCGGGAGCTTATGACTGGGTTAGGGATGAAGCGTTGCTCATCTCTTCTTCTCTTCAGAGTAAAGAGTCGGTGGCCCAGTTATAGGAATTAGGGACCTTCAATCACTCTATCTAGGGTCGCAACTAGAGTGCGTTTGTTGTTCCGTGTCTGATAGGGTTTGTCATGAGTGTAATGGCCCTAGTGAGTTAGATTTTACCTTCGTGTACGAAACCTTCTTCTCCCGACTTCATTTTTCCTTTCCCTTCTCCGAGTTTCAGATTTGGGTTTTGTGCGCGTTGAACATTGCCCCTACTCAACTTCATCCAAACGGCTGGGTATTTGTTCGGGCATTCGAGGTACTGTGCGAGCACTTTGGCCGCACTCCTTCCGTACCCTTATTCTTTTACTTCTTTAATGCTAAGATCGCCAAGGCCGGGACACCCGTGGGATGGGTTTCACTTAATGGTGTTGCTCGCCGTAACCTTATTAGAGCCTTTGACCAATCCTACAAGAACTTTAAAATGGGTTTCTTCAAAATCCAAGTCGAGTTGGGCCCACCTGGGGAGGATTTCTTGCATTACCCTGACGCTCAGCCTCATTTCCCGCTGTACTGGACTCGCAAGCCGGTTCAATTTCGAGTCTCCTTGGACGACTTGACTTTGCCCGAGAGGACGAACGCTAAGTTTTTGTCTAACGACTTGGGGATCTTCTTTAGCTCCCAAGCATTGATCGCCTTGTCTCCTCATTTGAGTTCTTTTCATGCTTGGATAGGTGAGAGTAGTTCCTGTTTTGCTATGTATGCTTTTAGTTGTTTTTGTTTTGTGTGTTCTGAACGGTTGTGTATGTTTGTGTAGCTGATATGGCCCCCGAGAAGATTTCTTTGAAGGATCTGAAGAAACTATACCCTGGGAAGGGTTCCCGAGCGGGAGGGAGGAAAGAGACGACACAAAAGGGGGAGAGCTCTGTTGCTCCTGGGGGCTCTCCCTGGATTATCACCAACGCTGTCCCCATCTCCGTGGTTCCTACCATTTCTCAGCTTAAGAGGGAAGCAGGGCGATCGTCTAAGAGGTCACGCTCAGGAGAACTTGGTCAGGAGGGTGGAGCAGGGTCAGAGGCCTTCGCGGTGAGTCACCCTGACTCTCCCCGATGCATTGAAGATCAAGTTGGGGAGGGAGTCTCCCGGATCGTTATATTTGACAGCCCTGAGAAGGGAGAAGAGATTCCTAAGCTTCAGAATCGGATGTGCCGAAGGTCGGATGAAACCAGCTCTGCAGGGGAGGTGTCAGCGGAGCGGATTGCCGCAATCCTTCCCAGTGAGACGGAGCTTAAAAACAGGAGGTGGGAAAGTTTTGCCAACGGGTCTCTGTGTGGCACCCGTAATCCTGCTCACTCATTGTGGGATGTCCGATTCCCAGTTTCCGGGTTTCGTGGACCGGACGGTGGTCTTTAAGGAGGACGAGAAGAAGTTCGAAGGTTTGAACGCGCCATCCATGTGCTGGGCGATAGAGATGTTCAACCTCTGAGCGACCTTAATGGCTCAGTTCTTGGAGAAAAGGTTCGCCGAACAGGAGAAAGAGTTAGCAACCTTGAAGGCGGAGATGACCACCTTTCTTCGAGAAAAAGACCAGCTGCAGTAGTCCCGCGACTTCTCTGCCATGCAGCTTGACAACGCCTTGAAAGAGATCGGGGGAATGACCAATGAGCTTAAGCAGGCTAAAGCTAAACTGTCGGAAGCCCAGAGGGGGTAGGAGCTGGATGAGACAAAGCTGATTACTACCACAGAGCAATGTGCCAATCTCAGTAGGCAACTGAGCTCTGTCGAGGAGACTTATGGCTAGGTTTGTGTGCGTAAGAGGGAGGCAGAGGACAAGCTGATGGAGACGAAGTCTGCCCTGGAGAAGGAGAGGGAAGAGAGGGAGGCTTACAAGCTTTTTACGGTAGAGGAGTTATCAAAAAAACATGTGGTTGCCTTCGACCTTTGCCAGCAGCAGATACAGGTACTGAATCCTTCTTTGGAGTTGAATCTGGAGGGCGTTAACCCCTTCCGCATTGTCGTGGATGGGAAGATAGTGGATCTTTTGGATTCCGAAGGGGAGGAAGAGGTAGCTGCCGAAACTGTTGAGATTGCTGTCGGGGTTGGATCAGGTGGTCACATGGATTCCGTGGTTCCTCAGGGTGACGCTCCCATCTTCGATGCCTCGTCTGCTGAGACTCCTACCCTCAATGTTCCTACTATAGATTCCTCAGCCGCGGATGCTTGACTTTTTCCTTTTTCCTGTCTTCTTTTATTTTGCTTCTTTGTACTTGTAATTCTACTTTATAAATGAAAGGTTAAGTTTCCATTGTTTGCCTATTGCCTGATTTGTTTGGCTTGTGTCGTTCGTACCTTTATTCTTATCGGTGAGCTTGTGCTTGGTGTTTTTTTGTACTCGAACAAATTTTAAATCTCGCATACGTACATGTCGAGAGACTGGATCCGTCCTGGGACTTTATCTTACGAGGGATTCGTTCCGAGAGGAGGGAGGTACGTGAATTGTTGCCACGTAGGAGTCGCGCTAGGTAGTTTTATATACAACCTTGTTAGAGTGAAGTTAACCGTTGTTCATTTTATCACTGGTGCTATATTATGTTAATGCTTATTTCATCATTTGGTGCTGACCGTGTGTTGTACTTTTGTGGGCAGGCGATATGGCCCCGCATAAACTGACACTAAAAGATCTGAGGAAACGTTACCAGGAGGTACATCCTCAAGGGGTTGAGAAAAAGATCACCAAGAAGCTGAGACCTTCTTCGATAGCGACAGGGGCTGATGGAGTATCTGAGTCTTGCCCATCCTCGGTCGTCACTCTTGTTGGGGTCGTTAGCGTTACTGAAGATTAAGGGGAGAAGGAGGCGGAAATTTCTCCCTTGGCGGCTTGTGGGGAGACTTCAAAGCCGTCTGGGGATGTGGCCTCTGGCCCCGACCAATTTATGTCCGCGAAATCAATCGTCGGGTCCATGCCTAGCGTGACGGATGCGTGTAACACCCTAGATTTTAAAATAAAGGATTAATTGGGAAGATAAATATTAAGTAATTATATTTGGGTTATTTAATGTTCCAAAATATTAGGAATAAATGAATTAAGATTTGTGGGAATTATTTATGGTTTATTGGAACCAGATAAGCTGAAAATGAGCCCGGTTGAAATATGGGTGTCGGACCAAGTATCCCCGAATGGGATGATATTGGTCAAGGCTGTTAAGAATATTATTGGGAATCCGATGGTATATTCGGAATAATTTTTGGATATGGTATTGAGCCCAAACAATGATCCTGTACATCATAAAACGATGAATAATTATTGGGGAATTAAAAATAAAGCCAAATAGCCCGCTTTTCCCTTCTTATTCCCGTCAGATTTTGGTTCCCCATAACTTGTACTTCACTTTCCTTCTTCTACACTCTTCTTCATTTCTTCTTCTTCTCTCCAAAAACCCTAAGCAAAGGTGGTGACTTTTCCTCTCCTATTTTCGTGCTTGAAGGAAAGCTTGGAGGAGCTTGGAGCTTGTAGTCTCTTCTTTCTTCCTTATTTTCGTGTGGATTTTTCCTCTCTTGGAAAACTCTCTCATTTCTTCTCTTGAGGTAAGATCTTGCTATTTCTCAAGAGTATGAACTATGGGTCTGTGAGTTTTTGTATGGGAAATGTGAGATGTAAATAGAGAAGCATTTATTGTGTTAAATAACTGTTTTTGGTAAGGTGAGATGCTGTTATTAATGGTGAATGGCCATTAATGACGCTTAATGGTTGTTGGGAACCATTAATAGGGGAACCCGGTGTTGGGTTCAGCATTGAATGTGCAAGATAATAAATCCAGACACCTAAATCGTGGTGGTGGTGGCTGAACGAGTGAAATAAATGGAACTGAGAGTTAAGACGCCGAATGTCACCAAGTAAATAAATATGAACGTTAGGTCGATGTGGTTGAATGAGAAATTGATTGTGTGATATATTTGTGTTTGAATATGTATTTCAGGTTGCATAATTTTGATAATAACAAAGAGGTCAAAAAGCAATTGAAGAATCATGACCAAGAGAACAAGTGTTTATAAAAGAACACTTGGAAGGATAAAAACAGAGGAAAACAACATCAGACCTATAAAAACACGAAGCCTAATCGATTACAGGACCTCAAATAATCGATTACTGAAGTTCTATCAAATACCTAATCGATTACCTCATCAAACACTAATCGATTATAAAGCTTCTGTTTGTCACCTAATCGATTGCACCAAGGAGGCCAATCGATTACCAAGCTGAGAAAATGAATTGAAAGCATCAGGTGCATCTGCTAATCGACTACAAGGATGACACAATCGATTACAATGTTTTGTAAGGCCACTAATCGACTACAGAGTTTCTGTTTGTCCAGTAATCGCTTGCACATGAGTCACAATCGATTACCATGCTGCGTAACACAATTAAATGTATTAGGTGCCACTCACAATCGATTACAAGGTAAAGAACAATCGATTAACAAGGTTCTGTCTCTTAGCTAATCGATTACATGGTAAAGGCTAATCGATTACCAGGTCAATTTCACTGAAGAATTCAAAGTGTAATCGATTACAGCTCGAGGCTTAATCGATTACACTAGTGCCAGAATTTGGGGAAAGCGTTTTTAAGTGGGAAACCAGCTCACTTCTCCAGTGTTACTCTAATGCCCATACTGTGCAACGGCTCTGAAGACTTTAGGGAACCTCTCCAAGGCCTATAAATGCAAGACTCATTCAAGCTACTCCAAGCATCCAAATCCATCAAAGGGAAATAAAAATCTTGAGTCTTGTGAGTTCTATTTTTTTGTGAAGTTTCATTTTCTGAAACTTAGAGCTTATATTTGTAAATCCTCTCTTGTGAGAGTTTAGAAATTGGGAGAGCCTTCATTTGTTTATATACTCCATTGAGAGAGTTTATTGATTGTAAAACCAAACACCAAAACACCAAGGTTATTCACTCTAGGTTGAGTGGTCACAAAGGTTGGGGTTCAACCTTTGGGTATTGAGAGTTTGAGAGATTGGGTGGGTTGCCCTTGTGCTAGTGAGGATTGAGTTCTTGAGTGTGGGACACTAGGAAGCTGCAATTTCTCATAGCTTGTATCTCTAAACTTCAATAGTGGAAATCCTTCAAGTGGGTTGCTTGAAGGCGAGACGTACACCGGGTTGGTGGAACTCGTTAAATTGGTTTGCAAGCTTCTCTTCCCTACTCTCTTTCATTTACATATTGCTTTTGGCTTGATTATTGTTGTTGATTGTGAAAGCCCCTCTTATATTTGCTTGAACAACTTGTGTTAAAGTGTTGTACACCAAGTGTTTGATATATTGCCTAATTGACATTTGCACATTGTTTTACATTGATTCTTGCACTACACTTGCTATTTATTGCATACAAGTATATTTTATGAAAGAGGAATCAATTTCAAAGGCATTCTAAAGAAAAGTTTTTAACACTCAATTCACCCCCCCTCTTGAGTATTGAGGTCACTTGAACAACAATATTATGATGTAGGAGATAACCCCGGCTACATGGCGAAACCTTCTGACCGCAGTGATTACTACTTCTCTTGAGGTAGGAGGGGGTAACTATTCTAAATGCATGATTTCATCTATTCCTGATGTGAGAATATGTGTATATGATTGTGCTTGTTAATTTTTTGTGTAGATGATGTGATGATTTCATGATTTGAGTGCATTTAGAATGATTGATGTTATGTGGCATGTATTTGGATGATGAATGTGTTGTTGCACTGAACTGGGCCAGAGTCAATGACCCGGTGTGGGATAAGCCCCTAGAGTTAGTAGATGGTTGAGGTTTTAGACCAGTGCTGTATGATTATCCAGTATCCCAGTGAGGGGAGACCGATTTTAATGACTAATGTTTTACTTACTGAGTCTGTATTGTGTACAGAACGGATGAAGTGATATCCGTACTCTAGTACCGGTATAGAGGCCGGATCAGACATTGTGTTGAATATGGTGATGAAATATGTTATGATGGTTTGAGATCATGTCTGAATTAAAATCAATGATGTGAAATGTCTAAATGTTGTATATGTTAATGAATAATGCGATTGCCACTAACTGTCGATGTGTGTGAGTCCCAACGAAAATTTGTAAGGGTTGAGAATGTTGAAATTTACTAAGTGGTGGTTATGAATTGATGATTGATTGAGTGGCATTTAGGATGCACAATGTGAGAATGCATTGATTGGCATTTGCATCCATGGCATATCATTCGCTGCTTATATGGAATGTTAGGGGTTCCATTGAGAGGGCCCAGTTGGAGGGCGACCTAGTGCACGGGTATATCATTGTATTTTCCCTAGTGATTCTGGGAATCACGAAGCTGTCCATAGTTCGGTGACGAGGCACCCTATGTGGCGGGCCCAGTGGGTGGGCAACTCTATGGTGAGCGAGTTACCTCGGTGTCCGACGAGGCACGGCTCTCTCGATGTGTGTTCGGGAGGGCTAGCACTTTGGCAAGTATGACCATGATGTTAATCCGCAGTCACGGGGTGACTAGTGCTACAGATGGGCGAGGGCGGTTTGGTATTAGTAAAATATGATGTTGAACACGCATGCAATTGGATATAAGTGTACATATTTTACTACTGCAATAGGGGCTTAGTAGCACACCTATGCTTGTCCCACAATTGATTATGTTGTTTTCCCACAGTCGGATCCGTACTTGAAAGTAATTCCGTTGTGCATATGCATTAGCTTTAAGAGCATTTGCATATAACCGAGATATGCCTAGTTGATAGCCGAGATGGATGATGGTTGAATAGAGAAAGTAAGCCGAGGTGCTAACATTTAATGTGTGATAATTATTGAAAATATAAGGATATGTATATATGATATTACCTTGTGAATATGTGTATTCGGACATGTATTGTACTGAGAATGAGTGACGTGTCATGTGTGTGGTGTTATCCTGAATTTGAATGTAATACACCCATGCATAAATCTCATCATAATGTATGACTTTAATTCATTTGGATTATGTTACTCACCTCCCTATTGCCATTTTTAAGGTTGATGTAGGTGCGATGAATCCCTACTCTTTTTGGAGGTCGAGTATTGGAGAAGATAAATACGCAAGGAGATATGAATGAGCCTTGGCCGACATATATGTATTCATTTTGTATGCTTATTTTGAAATTAATTTGACAACAGATGATTTTGGGAGGTCATGTAGGAAAATTAGACTGGATATGTATACCTGATTTTCATTAATGACCTTGAAAATGTATTAATGATATTATTATTATTATTTATGAAAATATATTCTGTTGTTAAAATAAACCGACGAAGTACCTTTCATCCTTTCTCAGTAAATGTTTTAATCACTCGAAATTATTTTATCTTCCGCTTTTTCCCTTGTGACGGTTGATGACATATCTTTTTACCTTTAATTACTTACTCTGTTTGTCTGTTTTATCTACTGTTAAATTATAATAACTGTGTTTTAGCGTAATTTGTCAGTAATATCTATTTTTAATTTTTACCTTACTACTTGCTAGTGATCACTGTTTTCTTATTTTTACTGTTACTATTGAGTGTTGAATTTTATGATTTATGTTTTCCTTTACTGTTACTGTTTATTAGTGATTGTTATTTTTTTTACTGTTTCTGTTTCTTTTGTATTAATTAGTATGTTTAAAATAAATTAAGCTTTCATCCTAAAATAAAATTAATTGAATTAACGGCCTCAAGTCCGGTCGTCCGAGGTGCACTCTGATACCGTCCTCATATCTTCATATATGAGATCAGTTATTCAATGATCCGGGGTAATTACTCAGTATTTTATACATTGAATTCCTTCTACTTTTAATTATTTTAAATTGCAAAAAATTAACCCCTGTTTTTGAAAACGAATCTGGGGTGTTACAACGCGATTGAATGTCCTTGGGAAGAGTTTGTTAATGGGTCGTTGAGCACTGACAGGAGCCCAGTTCTTTCTCTTTGGGACACGCACTTCCCTATTTCGTAGTTCGTGGACCGCACGGTTCTTTTCGAGGAAGATGAGGAAAAATATGCCTCCTCTAATCCCATTGCCATGTGCAGAGCTGTAGAGATGTTTGCGCTCCAGGCAACTTCGATGTCTCAAGCTCTTGAAAAGCGGTTGGTTGATCAGGGTAATGCAATGGCAGCAATGGTTCAAGAGCATAAATCTTTAAAGAAATAGAATGAGCTGCTGTGAGAGAGAAGAAAAAAGGATGCTGCCCGTGCTGCAGATACCAAGAAGTTGATCACCACTCTGAGGTCGGTCTTGCAGCGATCAGAGGAAGACCTGAAGACTGCCAGGGCGGCTCGGGATTTGGTAGAGTCACGATTGGTCGACGTTGAAGAAGACCTGAAAGTTACTAAGGCGGGGCGAGATTTGGCAGAGTCACAATTATTGGTTGTGGAGGAGAGGTGCTCCTACTGGGACCGAAAGGTTTTAGAGGTCGAGGAGACGTATAATGTCTTGTCTCTCAAAAAACACACATTAGAAAGGGACCTTCAGACGGCTCGGTTGGATTTGGAGGCTCTGAAAAAGGAGGCAAAGGAGAATCTCATAGCAGCGGAGCAGGATATCACTGTGAAGTATTTCAACGCATTCCAACTTTTTCAGGAGCAAATCTCTGTTCTGAATCCCGCTGTTGTGCTAAATTTTGAAGGTCTTGATCCCCTTAAGGTAGTTGTGGATGGCCAAATTGTCCCTCTACCCAACTCGAAGAATGAGCAGATGGATGCGGACTGGGGCAAGAAGTGAGGTGTGCTTAAGTTGGCCTCTAAAGTTTTGACTATCGGGCCTTCTTAGGCGATTTTTTGTGTTGTGTCTTATTTTCTTTTCTTCCTTATGAATGTACCTGTATGAGCACTTAATGATATTAATGAAGTTTTGTTGGTTGTCTTGGATCTCTGGTTATTGCTTTCTTTCGTTGTCGTTTTATTGTTTCTGTCAAAACGGACTGCCTTGTTCAGATTTTTGACTGGCAATTAAATTTTTCATTGACTTGTATGATGTTTGGATGAATTTAAGCCTGCAAAATGCGTGCCGAGGGATCGAATCCACGCTCGGGCCGAGGGATCAAATCCGCACTCGGGCTTTTCGTAACACTTGAATGAGTTCAAGCCTTCAAATCGTATGCCGAGTGGACGATTTCGAGCTCGGGCTTTCTGTAACACTTGATGAGTTCAAGCCTTCAAATCGTATGCCGAGTGGACGATTTCGAGCTTGGGCTTTTTGTAACACTTGAATGAGTTCAAGCCTTTAAATCGTATGCCGAGTGGACGATTCCGAGCTCAAGCTTTTTGTAACACTTGAATGAGTTCAATAAGTTTTTATGAATAATGTAGAGAATTTTTATTGAGAAGATAAGGGGGAGGGGGCCTCGTTAAAACCTCCTGAGGGAAAAACGCAGTGGGAAAAACCCTTCAGGTAGGAAAAAAAGTACCCAGGTGTATAATAATTAGCTAAAATACATCTTTTAGATGGGTTGCATTCCAAGTTCTGGGTAACTCATTTCCTAACAACTCTTTTATTTGGTATGCGCCTTTCTCCAATGCTTCTTGGACTCGGTATGGACCTTCCCAAGAGGGTGCAAGCTTGCCTTCTTCTCGTGCTCTTCTGTTATTGTCCGTGGTGCGCAGAACAAGGTCGCCTTTTCGAAAGGGTCGGGGTTGGAGAAAAAAGTTCCACTTCTGAGCGGATTTATGCTTAGCCGCCTGTATCTTGACGTATGCCACATCTCGCTCTTCTAGACTGAGGTCCAAGTCTTCTCGCCTTCCTCCGTCGTTTGTGTCTTCATCATAAGCAAGACGCCGAAAAGTGGGTTCTCCCAACTCAACGGGTATCATGGCATCAGCTCTGTATGTGAGTCGGAACGGAGTCTCATGGGTCGATGAGTGCGAGGTGGTGTGATAGGCCTAAAGAATTTCGTGCAATTCTTCTGTCCATCGGCCCTTGCCTTGTCCGAGCCGTCTCTTGAGTTGCTGAAGGATGACTATGTTTGCTGCCTCAACCTGACCGTTGGTTTGTGGATGCTTCACGGAAGAGAATTTTCTTTTTATACCAAAGTTCTCGCAGAATTCCATAAAACTTTTATTCATAATTTGTCGGCCATTGTCAGAAATGATTGTGTGGGGAAGTCCGTGTCGGCAAATGATGTGCTTCCACGTAAAGGTTTGTACTTTGGTTGCTGTGATGGTGGCCAGGGCTTCAGCTTCGATCCATTTGGTGAAGAAGTCGATGGCTACTAAGAGAAACTTAAGTTGTCCCTTTCCTGGGGAAAAAGGGCCCAGGATATCCATCCTCCAAGTGTTAAAAGGCCAAGGTGACGGGATTCCATGTAACGGTCTGGGGTGGCTGTGGATCCGATTGGCATTACGCTGACAAGAATCACATTTTTTGACAAGGTCGTAGCAATCGGAGCGTAAAGTTGGCCAGAAATACCCTTCTTGGAGGACTCGAGCGGCCAAGGGTCGGACTCCTACGTGAAGACCACAAAATCCTAAGTGCAATTCTCTCATAATATAGTCGGTTTGTTCTTCGTTTAAGCATTTTAAAAGAGGCATTGTGAAACCCCTCTTATATAAGAGTCAATCTATCAGAGTGTAATTGGTCGTTTAGACTTGCAACTTCTTGGCTTACTGCCGATCTTTTGGTAGGGTTCCCTGCTTTAAAAACTCAACAATAAGGGTCATCCATGTATCTTTAATTTGAACCTCACTTACCTGATGAATCTGCTGTGTCTTGTAACACCTTAAATTTTAAAATAAAGGATTAATTAGGGAGATAAATATTAAATAATTATATATAGGTTAATTAATGTTCCAAAATATTGGGAATGAATAAATTAAGATTTTTGGGGGCTGTTTATACTTTATTGGAACCTGATAAGCTAAAAATAAGCTCGGTTGAAATATGGGTGTCGGACCAAGTATCTTCGATTGGGATGATATTGGTCAGGGCTATTAAGGATATTATTGGGAATCCGAATATGTATTTAGAATAATTTTTAGATAAGGTATTGAGCCTAAATAATGATCCTGTTTATCATAAAATGATGAATATTTAATGAGGGATTAAAAATAAAGCCAAATGGCCCATTTTTTCCTTCTTATTTCCGTCAGTTTCTTGGGTTCTCATAACATGCACTTTACTTCTTCTTCTTCTTCTTCTTCTCTACTCTTCTCCTTCATTTTCTCTTCTACTTCTCTCCTAAAACCTTAAGCAAAGTGGTGTGCCATCTTTCCTCTTCCATTTTCGTTTGGAGCTTGGAGTCTCACCCTTCTTTCTCCTCATTTTCATGTGGATTTCCCTCTCTTGGAAAACTCTCTCATTTCTTCTCTTGAGGTAAGCTCTTGCTATTTCTCAAGAGTATGAACTATGGGTTTTTGGGTTTTGATGTTGGGAATGTGATTTAATAAGTGTTGTTGGGTTATTGGAGAAACCCCAACCCTATGATTTGGGGGAAATGCAAAATATGAGTGGAGAAGCATTTATTATGTTAAATAATTGTTATTGGTGAGGTGAAATGATGTTATTAATGGTGAATGGCCGTTAATGAAGCTTAATGGTTGTCGGGAACCATTAATGTGGGAACCCGTTAATGGGTTTGGCATTAAATGTGCATAATAATAAAGGCAGACGCCTAAACCATGGTGGTTGTGGTAGAATGAATGAAATAAATGGGACTGAGAGTTAAAATGCTGGAAGACATCGAGTAAATGAATATGAACGTTACGCCGAGGTTGTTGAATAGAAAATTGATTGTGTGATATATTATGATGTAGGAAATAACCCCAGTTACGAGGCGAAACCATCTGACCGCGGTGAATACTACTTCTCTTGAGGTAGGAGGGGGTAACTATTCTAAATGCATGATTTTATCCATTGATGATGTGAAAATATGTGTATGTGATTGTGCTTAATGATTGCTTGTGTGGACGATGTAATGATTTCATGAATTAAGTGCATTTAGAATGATTGATGTTATGTGGCATGTGTTTGGAATGATGAATTTAATGTTGACTTGGTCTGAGCCGGAGTCAATAATCTGGTGTGGGACCAGCCACGAGAGTCAATAGATGACTCAGGTTTTAGACCGGTGCTGTATGTATCCGGTATGATTATCCGGTATCCTAATAAGAGGAGACCGATCTTGATATCCGATGTTTTACCTGCTGAGTTTGTATTGCATACAGAACAGATGAAATGATATCCGTATTCTGGTACCGGTATCAAGACCGGATCTGATATCATGTTGAATATGTTGATGAAATATGTCATGATGGTTTGAGACCATGTTTTAAATTGAAATCAGTGATTTGAAATACCCCAAATGTGTATATATGAATTGATAAATGTGATTGCCACTAACTGCCGATGTGTGTGAGTCCAACGAGAATTGGTAAAGATTGAAAGTACTGAAATCCACTAAGTGGTAATTATAAATGGACGATTGATTGAGTGGCATTTAGGATGCACAATGTGAGAATGCATTGATTGGCATTTGCATCCATGGCATATCATTCGCTGCTTATATAGAATTTAGGGGTTCCAATAGGCAGGCCCAGTGGGAGGGTGGCCCAGTGCACAGGTATACTGTTATTGCTCCCTAGTGATTCAGTGAATCACGAAGCCGCCCTTAGTTTGGTGACGAGGCACCCTATGTGGCAGGCCCTGTGGGAGGGCGGCTCGGTGATGAGCAGTTGACCTCGGTGTCCGACGGGGCACGGCTCCCTTGATGTGTGTCCGGGGGAGGCTCGTAGCACTTTGGCAAGTACGACCATAATGTTGATCCGCAGTCACGGGGTGACCAGCGCTACAAATGGGCGAGAGCAGTTTGGTACCAGTAAAATATGTTGTTGAGCATGCATGAATTGAGATATAAGTGTACACATTTTACTACTGCAGTAGGGGCATAGTAGCACACCTATGCTTGTCCCACATTTGATATGATGATGTTTTCCCACAGTCGGATCCGCACTTGAAAATAATTCCGTTGTGCATATGCATTAGCTTTAAGAACATTTGCATATAGCCGGAGATATGCCTAGTTGATAGCCCTTGGTGGCGATGGATGATTGTTAAATAGAGCGGAAGTAAGCCGAGGTACTTACATTAAAAGTGTGATGATTATTGAGAATGTTAAGGACATATTATATATATGATATTACCTTGTGAATATACTTGATTGGATATGTAATGTGCTGAGATGGAATAATGTATCATGTGTGTGAAGCTTGTGATGCTTTTTTGAAAAGTGAATGTAATGCACACATGTATGACTTTGGTACATTTGGATTATGTTACTCACCTTCCTGTTGCCATTTTTAAGCTTGATGTAGGTGTGATGTAAAACCCTACTCTTTTTGGAGGTCGAGGATTGCTGAAGGTAAATGTGGAAGAAATATGGTTGAGCCTTGGCCGGCATATATATATTCATTTTGTATAGCACATAGTGCGTATATGCTTATTTTGAAATTAATTTGATAACGGTTGATTTTGGGAGGTCATGTAGGAAAATTAGACTGGATGTGTATGGATAATTTTCATTAATGACCTGGATAATGTATGAATGATATTATTATTATGAAATTATATTTCTATTGCTTAACAAATCGATGAGGCATCTCTCATCCTCTTTTTGGTAGATAATTTAATCACTCTTGAATTTAATTTCATCTTCCGCGTTTTCCTTGTGACGGCCTTAAGTCTGGTCGTCCGAGGTGCACTCTGATACCTTTCTCATGTCTTCATATATGAGATCGGTTATTAATGATCCGGGTTAATTGTTTGGTATTATATATATATAGAATTTCTTCTACTTTTAATTATTTTAAATCGTGAAAAATTTACCCTTATTCTCAGAATCGGGGTGTTACATGTCTCCTGGAACGTAGGCTCTTCTAAGACGACTTGGACAATCGTCTTAAGGTTCCTAATCTTGACTGTGCTGGCGAGCTTGGAAAGGATATCTGCACGCTCATTCATTACTCGCAGAACATGGATGATTTGGAAATGCTTGAGGTCCTTTGTTATCTTATTTACCCGGGCCAAGTATTTTGCTAGCATTGGGTCTTTGGCCTGGTATGACCCTTTAATCTGTCGGGCCACTAGCTGGGAGTTGGTCTTTGTTTGGACGCATCGGGCACCCAGGTCGATGGCTGTTTGTAACCCTGCGATGAGGGCCTCATACTCTGCTTGATTGTTACTGGGTTGTTACTGGCTTTAAATCGGATCTGCAATGACTCTTCAACTACCAGACCGGTTGGCTATTACAAAACAACATCCGCCCACTACCTTTAGCCTTGGAGGAGCCGTCTACTGATAGGATCCATAAGCCATGCTCCGCGTCATACTCTTCCTTGTCCTCCCCCAGTTCTATTAAAGAATCTACGAGCACTTAGGCCTTTATAGGTCCGACTCATACCAAATACCATACTCGGATAGCTCTACTGCTGAGGCCACTATATGCCCCGCAAGTTCAAGCTTCTGAAGGATTTTCCTAAGTGGCTGGTCGGTGCGTACCACTATTTGGTGACTGTGGAAGTAAGGGCGGAGTTGCCGGGCGGCTACGACAAGGCTATAAGCAAACTTTTCCACCCGCTGGTATCGTGTTTCGGCTCCCTGTAGGATCTTTCTGGTGAAGTAAATTGGCCTCTAGATCGGGCCCCCCTCTTGGACCAAGACTGAGCTCACCACCTTAGATCCTGCGGAAAGGTAAAGAATCAAGTCTGACCCCATTTCAGGCCGTGTCAAGATTAGGGGGATGCCAGGTAAGTTTTGAGGTCTTGGAAGGCTTGTTTGCATTCAGGAGTCCACTCAAATGAGTCTGTCCTCTTTAGCACCTTGTAGAATGGCATGGATTTTTCGGCGAACTTTGAGAGGAATCGGGAAAGGGCCGCAATCTGCCTGGTTAGGCGCTGAACCTCCTTGACATTTTGAGGGCTTCGCATTTCCAAGATGGCCCGACACTGATCTGGGTTAGCCTCGATGCCTTTGTAAGTGAGCATGTATCTAAGAAATTTTCCCCCTTAGACCCTGAAAGAACATTTTTCGGGATTTAACTGCATGTTGTGCCTACGTAACTCGACAAATGTCTCCTCCAAGTCTTGTACGTGTGACTCGGCTTGTCTAGTTTTCACGACCATGTCATCCACATACACTTCCATATTCCTTCCGATCTGCTTGGAGAATATCTCGTCTACCAGTCTTTGGTAAGTTGCTCCTGCATTTTTTAGGCCGAAAGGGATCACTCGGTAGCAGTAATTAGCTCTTCCGGTGATAAACGCTGTTTTCTCCTCATCTTTTGGGTCCATTCAGATCTGGTTGTAGCCCGAGTAGCCATCTATGAAGCTTAGCATCCTGTAACCTGAAGTACCATCTACCAAACTATCAATGCTAGGTAAAGGATATGGATCTTTGGGACATACCTTGTTCAGGTCGATGAAGTCAACACACATACGCCATTTGTCGCTTGACTTCCTTACCATGACTATGTTTGATAGCCAAGTCGGATACTTAACTTCTTGAATGAACTTTACAGATAGGAGTTTCTCTATCTCTTCTTTGACTACGCTCTTCCGATTGGGGCCCATCTTCCTGGGTCTTTGTGACACGGGCTTGGCATCCTGTTCAAGGTTGAGTGAGTGGTAGATTACATTGGGATCGATGCCTGGCATGTTGACGGGGTTCCAGGAAAATAGATCAGCATTTTCCCTTAATAGTCTGACGAGGGCTTCCTCCAAGTTTGGATCGAGAATCACGCTGATCGGTGTGAATTGGCCGGGGGAGGATCCGACTTGGATGAGCTTCAGTGATTCCACCGGTTGAGGACTCTCGTATTCTCGATCCTCACAAGGGTCAAAACTTGTCTCCACATCTTCCTCGATTATGAATGTTGTCTTGGGGTGGAGGCTTTCGTGGTAACACGCCTGCGCCACCTCCGGGTCGGCTCTGACAATTCCCACTCCTCCATCCCTCAACGGGAAATTTCATCGTTAGGTGCATGATTGAGACGACAACACCTAAGGCGTTGAGCGAAGGTCGCCCCAATAGAGCATTGTAGGAGCTGGGAAAGTCTACCACCAGGAACTTCACCCATATTGCATGACTATCTTTTCTGCTTCCAAAACCGGTCCTCAAGTCGATGCATCCTAAGACCTGCACAAAATCACCCAAAAAACTAAAAAGCGCACCGTCATACCTTTGGAGTTGCTGGATGAGGAGACCCATTTTCTGGTACACCTTCCAATATAGTATGTCTACTGAACTTCCCTGGTCTATTAGGACTCGCTCTATCACGAAATCTTCAACCTTCAAGGTAACCACCATTGGATCGTCTCGATTTGGTCCTCCCCTTGGGAAATCTGACCTGTCAAATGTGATGACCGTAGAGTCGGGATGTTCCTGCAATAAGTTTACCTGACCCGACTAGTATGATCGGCATGTGCAGGCTCCTGGGAATCCTCCTGAAATGGTGTGTATGACTCATCGTGTATCTCCCCTTTCTCCTGCGGGGCTGTGAGATCGGGAGCGGGGGGCTCGCGAGTGGTTTCGAGTCTAGAGCTTTACTTGTTCAGGAAGGTCTCTCTCCCTTTTGTGATAACCTTCTCTAGGATTGTCATCCCTCCGAGTGACAAATCTCGTTAAGTGCCCCTGTCGGATTAGGTGCTCTATTTGGTTACGGAGGGATCGGCAGTTTTTGGTCGCATGGCCGTAGGTCCTGGAATTCACAGAATTTGGACGTATCTGATCCCTTGGGGCCCTCCCCCAGAGGCGAGAGAGCAAGGAGCCCTGTTTTATATATTTCGTGTAGGATCCGATCCCGGCGGTCCTTTAGCGGCGTGAAGTTCGTGTAGAGGGGAGCAGTGTAAGCCTCAGTGCGTGCGTCTCTGTTTCTTCTGGGGCTTTTTCTTTTTGGCTCGGGACAATGATTTTTTTGACCTGCATGGTTGGCTCGACCGGCAAGATTGGTCTGATTGGCACCATGCTCATCAACAACAATATACCTTGAGGCTCTCGCACAAAAGTCATCCATGTCCAGTGGTGGCTTCTTCGTTAGGGAGTCAGCAAATTTCCCAGGGTGCAAACCCGTTTGAATGACATGTAAGGCTACTTCCGGGCTGAGGTCTCAGATCTGGATGGCTTGCTCGAAGAAACGGGCCATATATTGTTTTAGGGATTCGCCAAGAAGTTGGCGCAGATTAACCAGGCTATGCGATGTCTACTGTATGGCCCTGCTGGTGGAAAACTGGCTAAGAAACTTCTTGCTTAGATCAGAAAAGCTAGAGACACTCTTCGGAGGGAGGTAGGAGAACCAACGGAGTACCGACTTAGTCAAAGTGGTGGGGAATATTCGACAGAAAAGGGAGTCAGATGCCCTTGTTACTAGCATGGTATTGGTGTAGATGGTCAGATGGTCCTCTGGGTCACCTCTACCATCATATTTCTCAATCGCCGAGGGCTTGTAGTTGAAGGAGGTAGGGGCTTCCATTATCAAGTCGGTCCAAGGATATACAGCGAAAGATAGTTCTGGATTGTATTTAGCAGTCTCTGTCTGGTACGAAGCCTGCCTGGCGATCTTTTGGCGAGCGGATCGATCAGCGCTGTGACTGGAGGCTTCGCGTTCCCCTCTCTTTTGCCTACGGAGTTTTGTATTCTTCTGCTGGAGGTTGGCAACTGTCCTCTCTAAGGTTTCGACCATGTTGGTGAGGTGTTGTATCTGATCATCGTGATCAGATGACGCTTGGTGCCCGTTGTCTTCCTCTCGTCGCGTATTACGAGTGTTCACCATGGTTAGGGGTCGCCTGGGATCAGGATCAAGATTAGGATTAGGGTTTAGGTGATGGTGGTGTAGGATCTGTTTTACCGGGCCCCACGGTGGGCGTAAAAATGTTCACACGCAGAGCTTAGAGCATAAAACCATAGGAAAATCCTCCTAGGAATTAGGTTTATTAATCTCTATAATGTGTCGCTTGGTTACAACGTACGTGCAGCAGGTACTTTTATACCTAGGTTACAAAGTGGGTGTTGGCCCATTAGGCTATAGTCTAAATCAATCTACTACTAAATGACGTGAAGAGGTTTAGGGGGGTATGAGGACCACCCCTTAAACTCGGGGGGAACAAGGTCTTTTCTTGATTTTTCCATTTTTTGAGATCAACATTGAATTCTATTTGGTAGATTAGTATTTCTTGCAATCTCCTTTTCAGTGTGATATAAAATTTGTTTATGATCATGAACCATTTCATTTTCCCTCCAAAATTTCAAGAAACCTGAATTTCTATATCTTTTGAGTTTGGATTGAAATTTTGCAAATTTTTTTCAAGATCCTAGCTATACTAAGTGACTGATCCATAACCTAACAAGAATATTTTTATTTGGAGCAAAAAAGTTCTTAGAATTTTGTTTATCATCAAAATTGGAGACAAGTTCTTAAGTGCTTAATCCTTTCTTGATCCTTTTAATATTTAGTTCTTTTTAGTAGTTGTTGTTAGAAGTATACACTAAGAACGTATGTGTTTAGGACATATCACTTTATTTGAATAAGACATTTTATTGAATAGTTTAACAACCTTTCTTAGTCCATTGAATAGTAGGTTAATGAGAAATATTGCTAATTCGTCCCTTGTTAGGTATTAATATGGGGACATAAAAAACATTATGACTATTACGTGAGTGTAGTAATGATTTGATCCCATAGATCAATATGGATGATAAAGTCTTCCACACGACTACACATTAAGAGTAATGGTAGACTAGACAGACCCACCATGAGAATGTTGCATGGATAATTACATGTGTGTCACAAATAATTCTCATCGCAATAATCATGTATGTAACCCTTCAACTAGAAGTCACTATGATTCCTACATGAGGAATTTGTTGTTTTAATATAATCAAACGTCATTTCTAACAAGCTATTTATAAAGCTTGAAATTGGACAGTGAACAAATCATGTAGGGGGATGTGACTGAGGTAGACAAGATTTATCTCTCATATGTAACGAGAGTGATATCAACAGGCCACTAACAACACACCGCAAGCGTGCGGTTGTGTCGCGTAATATAAAAATATCGTCTCCATAGGGACTGTGTTCTCAAGTACTTGTAATTTCAATTCCAATTATCTAGACAACAAATTCAAAGTTGTTTTGCTTAAAAAGTTAAACAGATAAGTAAATAAAAATACAATTGAGAAATTCTTTAGGAAAAAGGATAATTTAAACATATCTTGGTTAGAGGATGCAATTGCTCTATATTGATGTGTAAAAATTTTGTTTTTATCTCAAAATATCATATACTTAGGATAAATTTTCTAAAATTATTAGCTTTCTCTTCTCAAAGCTCCACTAAAGTACTCTGTTTTCAAAGAACAACGTTCAATTTGAAAACAGAGCCCATTAACATTTTATGAAAATCTTAGAGTCATCAAAAGATTTAGTTACTTTCGTAATTTCAATCTTAGGTTCAATTGCCAAAATTGATTAACTAGGTTCATTTCTCAGTCCCCCACTAATTAAATAAAAATCACCCAAGCCTATCTCTAGATCATTGAGCGTATAAAGACATTAAGTAATTAAAGACAATAATGATTTCATTGATAAAAATAGATTAAAGATCACATCAATACATTACAGTGCATCGCTAAATCCCAAGAAAAACTATTTAGCCACACATGGTTTGGTATATCACAATACAAATAATTGAATCCATGGTTTTTAAAAACAAGGATTACAAAGGAAAGCTTAAAATGAAAAGAGAGCCTAAAACCAACCACACAAGTGATGAAGTCTTCACAAATCTTCTCTGTTCCTCCTTCAATTTTCCTTTGAAATTCGTCCCGAAAATCCTTCCCAAAGCTCTTTCCTTGCCTCTACAGAGTGATTGTGCCTCCAAAGTGTAGAAGCTCTAAATCTGGCCTAACTTTTAGCTTTTATAGTGGAACGTGCAAAATAGGGTTTCCTGTCAAAGCACGAACCATAACCATGGAGTGTACTACGGCCTGGCCGTGGAGTGCTCTGCTAGGCCCCTGTTTCATTTTCTAACGACATGAACCACGACCATGGTTGGAACCATGGGTTGGCCGTGGAATGCACTACTTGGGCCACTAAAAATCTTTATTTTTCTATCTTTTTGGCACATGATGCTTTTCTATGGATTTCTTGTCAAATGTTTACCATAAATTAGGCCTTCAAACTTAATTATTCTGCAAAGCTAGCAAATAGAGTAGCAAAGGAGGGAAATAACGAAACAACTAAGGGATTTAGGGGAATGACCTAAATATGCCTAACAAATGGTTACCCTAAACTAAGACATTGCTTGTCCTTAAGCAATCATCACATTCATCAAGTTCTAGAAAAGTAAGTAAGGATCTAACATGCAAAGGAACCAAAACAAAATCATGATGTTTTTAATTTTGAAATCATAGATGAAATATGAATGCCAAATAATTCATGTTTTCTTTTAAACCACGCCTCTAATGATTTAGCAAGATCACTCTCTCACCAATTCTCTCTAAGTGTTTTTGGGAATCAAACAATTTTACTCAAGTCAAATTAATAAAAGTATTACCATGGTAGTATTAAGAAAGCATACCTAACTCAAAAGGTCTTTCCATGGTTGTAATAGGGTAAGGGATCAAACTTTAGGCATGAAAACCAAGAAAAGGATATCACAAAGGGCCTAAAGCATAATCATAAGAGGTTTTTCAAATTTTGTAGGAACTAGGAAACAGAAATCCAAGTTCTAAGATTTTTTCTAAGGACTCTTTATTTTGTTTTTCTCAACCTTTTTTATGGTTTTTCTTCTTCTTTCTTTTCTTCTTCCATTTTCCTTTATTTTTTAATTTTTTTTTCACTCCCATGATTTTTCTTCTCTTAGGTCCCCTTATTTTCCAATTTTTATTACTCTCCTAGTTCCTTATTTACGTACTTAACCTCAAAACTCTTTAATGAAAAATGTTTTCAAAGAAAATATTTAAAATTCTGGCTCAAAGGGGGCAACTAATGGATATTATTTTTTTTCAAAACTTTTGGGGCTTCAAGAAGGCATAAATTGCCTTAATCATTCTAGGGTACACAACCAAACACCACTTTACCATAGTCACAAGCCAAGTTCTAAAGCACTTAAAAAGATTTGACTCACTTAACCAAGAAGAAATAAGGGTTATAATTTTACAATGTAAATATCCTTTATAGGCTCAAAAGCTCACCAAACTAAATTAAATCAAATGAAACATGGAAAAAAATTTCATCATTTGTTTGGCAGACGTATAATCACCCTATTAAGCTATGTAAAGATCATTATTGAAAATTTATGGGGTTCCTAAGATATTTTATAATCCTATACTCATAATCAACAATCTGACCAATACAATAACTAGCATAAAACAATCAATGCCTATACCTAACAAGATAAAAATAAAAACATACCAAGAAAAACAATAAACAACTATCCTAATAAAAATAAATAAACAAAGACAAATTAAAATAAAATAGAAAAGGGAGTAAGTTGTCTAACCTATCACCACAAACTAAAGGTGGACATTATCCTTAATGTTCAAACAATGATGAATAGGATTAGACAACTTACCTAGGAGATGTTACTTCAAGGGAAGTGGAAAGTGGCCCTACTAGATGTGTCAAGCGTATAAGGAGTCACTCCATAGGGTAGGCCGAAGCCTTATGCTTTCCTTAGAAAGTTCCACAAGACACTCTCAAGAGTCCCTGAGGGTCTAGGGTCTTGCCTTAAAAACCTAGGCTGTTACACTCTCCCCACCTTTTAGGTCATTCCTAAAATTCTCTACGCTCATTACAGGCATCGAGGTAACCTCAGTCATTGACCCTTGGTATCCTTATTTGATGCTTGAACTACTTACGGTTAATCAAGTAGCTCCCACCACACATATTCTGTTGACTGTCAAGCAAACGAATGTTTAGAGTACAACAGGGCATAACAGTCTATACCCCAAGCCTGTTGAATCGATCATGCTTTGATACCACCAATGTAATACCCCCGGTTAACTAAGGTAATCCCTTCCACTAGATCATCCTACTTAATTGAGAGGTTACGAGTTTTAGGAAATTATAGAAGTTTTTTTTGTACATAAAAACTTGGTGGAAGAGAAACATTATATACCACATTGTTATATAATACATGGTCATCAGCAGGCTGTATATACCCTAAACATCAGAAGCATGCAGGCTCCCATAAAATCTTGTTGTTGTTGTCTACTTTGCCACACTCTCCTGATGACTCATAGTGGACTAAAGCCAACTCTGTCTATTGTAATAATCCTCTCTGGTAAGCCTTGTTCTCTACGTTAGGTCTCTCCTCGGATATGAAAAATGATGGTTGTAAAGGGTGAGGAATGTCCCCTCACTCACAAACAACAGAGAAGTTATCATCTCTAACGTTTCTCCCACACAGTTCATATTTTGAAACATCCCTGGGTATTGAGCCTTAGCCCCACATCATTCATTATTCACTATCCTCGAATGACGTTGTCCTTGACCCGGCTCACCTCACTAGCATTACCTCACATTTCATCTATAGCTAGTTCGTCTCAAGAGGAAATTGTGTAGTCGTTACTCTTTAGTCTTATGTGTATCATCCATCAATACTATTACACACATATCATGCATCAGATCATAAACCAATCAATCATATTACAATGCATAGATGCAAGTCTTAATTATTTAATCTTTCCTTTATCGTTATATATGCAATGCATGTGGGACCATAAGCTTATGATTACAATAATCACAATCACCATAATCCATCCTATTCAGTCTGACATTGGGCATAACGTTTCTGCATTAGAGCGATCAGAGCCCACCGAATTCCCATAACATCAGGGTACTATAGGACACTCAGGTCCTCAATTCTGTAGGATTCTTCCATAATCACATCATAATTAGTGTGTCATAGTTATGCTCCATCACTTAGTTGAAGTGCACCAGGTTTGCATTACTACGTCCCGTATCGGTGAGCTTCCCTTAAGCCATTATATTTACAGCTCAGTTGTATTCCCAAGATCCTGCTTGGGGATCGAACGCGAACGTCCTCCAGCGTACCCCAGGTGTATGCTCTAGTTTCCACAAGATTATATGCAGATGATGCATGCTCAATGTACAATCTTTTATCTTTCATTATGCTCGTCATCGGTAGGGTCCTTCCAACATCCCACATTTGTCCTTAATGCCGAGGATTGTTTTATTTCTTACTTACTTTTGACTAAGCTTTTCAGTCTTTTACTTGAATAACATTCATAATACTTCTTTCTTAATTTTATGAGGTTGGGGCTATCAGGGATTAGCCTAAGTTCTTTATGATATCCTCCTTGTATTACCAGATGAGAACTAATTAATTTGGTTGAGTGTTCTTATATACTTAAAGCATGGGTTATCATAGTTTAGTTACTACTTATGAGTGTACTTGGTCGTTGACTATTTATTAAATATCACTTATTTACTACTTATGCCTTCACCTACTCGATAGGGAATTAATTTATATGTAGGGATAGGTGTAATTTAATTTAGTTGGATAGGTTCCTTCTCAGGGAAATTAATTAAATAAAGTGATACTCTTATGCTTTTTCCTGGTTCGCATCCTTATTATAACTACTGGGTATTCATTTAATTTGTCTTAAGTTATTAGTTGGTGATTAAGGACAAAATGGTCGCACATCATCATTCATCACAATTCATAATACTGTCCCGTACCTCGGTGCGTCACCATCTCATTACAACATTTCGGGGTACCTCTCATTACACTTTTCCACACCACATCATCACATCGTGCCAAAACCCCACCGAGACTTATTCTTAATTTGTATTTCGCACGTGATTCATCACAACACATACACATATAGTTCCATTACTAAACAACTTCATACAACCATATCATACACATAGGTAACATATATTCACATAATTACCCAACACATTCATCACATACACATATCCAAGCATCAAGTGAATTATTCACACACACAAGTACATTTATTTGCCTAGTGATTTCTTTTCTTGTCTTATCCTGACACGTCCTATTATCATCGTTTACAAGAATATCTTATTAAATTTTACTAATAATATATCCATTCATTAGTCAGGCTTCGATGTTTTATCTCTTTGTCTAATTTATCTTAGTATCAAAAGTAATCGTAACTTATATTTATTTAGTCATTATAATTCTTGTAAGGCGTGGGTAACATTCTTTTATTACTCCTATAAATCCTATTATTTTTCTTAGCTTAGAATAATTCCCCCTATTATTAAACATTCTATTGTTGTTTTTAAAGCCATAGTTATTTTTAAGCAAATACAGCTACGCTGGTTTTTATTATTTTATCAGTATAACTATAATTCATGATTAGGCGTTACCTAACTCTACCTCTTTATGACTAAATCCTGTTTATTTAATACAACCCTAATAACTTTATCTTATTACTTTCTTCGTCATTTTTCTCACGACTTATAGTAAAACTCTTTACTTACCTTTTATACTAATATAATTATTATTGTTTATAAAGATAATTAAGTTTTTAATCAATATTTTTCATTTGCTAATATATATCTATATAAACATATACATATATACACGTACATATGTCTAAATATTCATAATTCCAAAATATAATTTTGTTTATAAAATAATTTCTGTTTATAGGGTCTAGTGTAACTATCTATATTTTACCCTATTACCTTCCAGATATATTTCCTATTATTATGATATTGTATTTTAGTGTTCCTAAGGTTACACATCCCCTTTGTCAAGAAAACTATAGTCAAGACTTTTATGTTTACAACTAACTATAACTTATTTATATTATCCTTACTTTATTAGCCATAAATCTATTTGTTTGTTACTATCATCTATAGAGCCTATTAATCCATAAACCTCCTAATTTCACTATTATAATGAGTTGTATATGCCATACTTATATTTTACCGTCATTATAGTTAGAACTAACATTTGTTAATCCAATTTTTTTATAATTATCTATAAAACTCCTAAAATCATAACCTTCCTATTTTTTTTATTTATTCTTATAAAATTAATTACATTATAATCCCATTTTTATCTTGATTATTGTAGACATCTATTTTAACTATTTCTAAATTTAGCGATTATTATTTTTATTATTATGTTTATTTTACCTAATTGCACTTGATTTTACTTACTTTTGTTAATACATATTTGTAATTGAGTTATTAACCGTCACGTGCGTAACATTTATAAATTACCGTTAAAATGAAGAAAATATTGATGAAAATAGTCGTGGGTGCTTGTAATTCATAATTTTGGCGGCAGATCTTTCGGTTCCTTGGCAGATTCCTTGGGAATGGTGGCAGAACCTTCAAGGCTTGGTAGGATCACACATGCAAGTAGCAGAAGTTATAAAAATAACAAAAATTAGAATAAGTGATTACAATTTACAAACCAAAAGAAAAATAGTGCGCGGGCTTTCGGTAGCTTGCATGCGATGATCTGAGGTGGCAAAAGCTTCTAGAATCGTGACACAATGTGCGTAAGCGTTGGTGGGACTTACAGAAAGGTGGTAAAATACATAAAAATAAAAACTTTACACACAGAAGCTTGGCAGAAATCACAGAAAGTGGTAGGAATTCACAAAAACATCAACAGAACTAGCGAAACTTGACAAAACTTGGCAGAAATGTAAATAAAAGCTAGAGATGCAATTAGAACAAGGTTTCAAGGGTTTAGAGTAGAGGAAACCCCTTTTTACCTCGTCATAGTGTTACTGTTTGGAAGAAGAAAAGGCTTTGGCGCTCTGAAATTTAACGATCGCCATTTAACTTGTCCCGATCGCTTCTGATCGCTCTCAGGACTATTGAAACACAACATCCAACAACAAAGGGGAAAAAGGGATCAACAACAAAGGGAAACAACTATTAAAATTTAGGAAATTGAAAGGAGAAAAATAAAGAAGAGGAGAAATTAAAGAAAAACAAAGTGGTTACCTTGGCGGAGTTTTAATGGTGGTGGTTGTCTTTGGAGGAGGTGGTGCGGTAGGACTGTGGTGGAGGAAGGCAGAGACGATGAGAGGAGGTGGAGAAAGAGATGGTGGTGGCTGGTTGCACATGGTGGTAGAGAAAGGTGGAGGAAGAAAAGGAAAAATTAAAGGGTGATGGTGGATTTCTTTGTGATGGCCGTGAGAAACAATTAAGAGAAAGAGTGAATTTCTTTGCAATTGAGTAAGTGAAGTCTGAAGCCAATATATATAGAGGGGAATACATGGGAGCAAGTCAATAGGGGGAAAAATGGTGGCCGGAAATGTAATTTAGGGTATTGGAAATTGGTTACCTGATAAACAACAAGTTACCTTAATCATAACTAGTTTTAAATAAATTCCTAGTTTATTATAGGATGAGAATTAAGAGAGACGCTCAACATGAAAGTTGTAGAGCTTTATTTTCTCTTCAAAAGGGTATATGACACACTAAAATCTAGCAATCGAAGCAAGAGTTATGCCCAAACCAAGGAAAAGTGCTACTAGAGCTCCCAAATTCTTTAGGGATGAAAAGATTAATTTTCTGGGTTTAGGGCTTTGGGAATCTGGTTTCGAGCCTTTCATGAAAGTTATAGGGTTTTCTGATATGAAACCATAGAAACAATAGTGGAGTGGTTTCGACGTCGTATGAGGGAGATATGCACATTTTACTAAAACTAGGTGGTTCTGTTATGAGTCTGGAACAACCTTAAAGAGATTGAATCAATTGCACCAATTGTGATATAGCCATCACCCAGGAGGAAGTCACATATCCCTCACATACCCTGGAGGTTACCTTGGACAGTTTTAAGGGTCCTTTGACAAGGTCAAGGGCCAAGAAAGCTAGAGAGACTCTCCAAAATCATTTGGCTTCTTTCATGGATACCACAGTTGGGCCCAAGCCCAAGGAGGAGTTCTTGAAGACTCTTACCCTTTTCTCTTGCTCTATAGAAGGGTAATGGGCCTACTTTTATGGTTTGAGTCTTTTTGTTGGGCATGGACATTTTTGTACATATTTTTCATTCTAATATTTTTAGGAGTATGTTAGGATATAAAATTAGATTTTAGTTTAGGCTTTGCATAGCCATTGTGTTTGGGCCACTTTTGGGCCTTGTAGTTAGTATTTTTGTATTTGGGCTTGTATTAGGCTAATTTTGTGTAGGCTTTAGGATTGGGCCCTAGGAAATAATACAAGGCCCATGATTAGCTAGCTTTGGCCAAAAATTCCAATGAGCTATATGAGCTCCTCTCCTTCGTAATTTCTTCATAATTTGAATGTTAGTAAACTTTAGAGTGAGAAACTCTCCCTTCTCTCTAGAAAGTAGAAGCTCTAGTCTTCTTTCTTTGTCTTATCCTTTGGCTTCCTCCCAAAGGTGGTGACTTCACTTCCTTATCTCTCTCAACCTAGAGTGAGTGGCGGTTTCCTCTTCATTCCTTAACCTCTCTATTTTCTCATCCATTTCTCTTATATTCTTAAGCTAGATCTAAGTTCCTATCACTTAAATCTTCCATTTTCCACTTCATAAACATTTCGGCCAGCACCTTATGTCCAAAACCATGTGCATTCTACTCATATTGAAGAGCTTGCTTGGATCTATAAAGAGCTAGAGAAGAAGATCCATCTCCCTTGCTTGAAAATGAAGGTATTTCCTACAACATTTGGTATCATGAGTCTCCCCTTCTCTTAGCTTTTTCTTAGATATAATTTTGTGCAGTTTGAATTTTGTATTTTCAGTCCTAGATTTGAATTCCTCTTCTCCTCTATGTAAATATTCATACATCATATGCTAAAAAACTCAAAAAATTGAAGAAGTTATGCTTACTTGAATTTCTAGATCTATATAGTTTGACTTAGATTTTTGAAAAGTGTCTTTACAAGTCTTGTTACTACAGTGATTCGTGACATAACCTCAAAATTTGAGAAAAAATTGAGGAAAAAAATTTAGGTCAAAGTTGTTGACCTTTAGGTGTCTTACACTTCAAGTTACCTTCTATATCTTGTGTTTTCTTGCCATTGCCTTGCATATTGTGGTTGTTTTGTGTCATTTACTTAACTTTTAGTAGAATTTCAGATCTGAACTTCTTGAAATCCACATGGTATAGGTGTGTCTTTTAGGTGTTTGATTAATTGCCTGAATGCTTTTAGCTTCCTTAGAAAGTGTCTTAGGTTATAGAGCTTGTTTCTAGGTGTTTCCTTTTGACTTTCCTATTGTGTTGTGTTGTTGGAATCTTAGGCATTTTAAAGACATTATTTGAAGTGCCTAACAAGCTCCTTTGAGTGTTGTGTCCATCTCATTTTAAGATAAACTTGTGCCTTGCTTTTTGTAGGTTGTTTAGTTTCTCCTTTAGATGTGTGTTTCTAGATTAATTTTCATTTTTCCAGCAGCTGTACTTCACTCTTTGCATATTGTATTTTTGGTTATTTTGATGTCATTTGATGCATTTTACCTTGCCTTCTATTGCCTAATTGTGTTAGAAGTTGATGCTTACTTTGGCCTTTGACTAGTTTCTTTTTTAGATTCAGGTGCTAGCCCACACCATCAAAAGGAAAGGGCAATTAGGCACGAAGATAAGGGGAGCCTCTAAAGCAACTAGCACAAGCGGACCTGGTCTATGGGGAGACTTAGAGAATGATGATATTGAGCACTCTAAATGACTTTGACACTTTATGACATGGTTATCACCTAGGAAGAAGCCATGGACCCTACATAGTCTTTGGAGGTTGCCTTGGATGCTTTCAAGGGCCCTATGACTAGGTCAAGCGCCAAGAGAGCCAAGGAAGGCCTCCAAAAGCATTTAGCTTCTTCCATACATTCCTTGAGTGGGCCCAAGCCGAAGGAGGAGCTATTGAAGACCCTTACCCTTTTCTCTTGCCCTATAGAAGGGTAATGGGCTTGGTGTGGATATTTGGGCCTCTTTATTGGGCCTCATATATCTTGTACATATTTTTCATTCCTTTATATTCTAGGTATACTAGGACTATATTTTAGGAATTAGTTTGGGCTTTGCATAGCCATTAAGTTTTGGCCACTTCTGGGCCTTGTACCTTGTTCCATTTTGTGTTTAGGCTTGTATTGGGCCAAGTAGAGTAGGATTTAGGATTGGGCCTTAGGAGCTAATCCAAGGCCCATGGTTAGAATGGCTTGGCTTAATTTTTCAAGGAGCTATATAAGCTCATCTCCTTTGTAAGTAGCTCATAACTTGAATGATTAGAGATTTTAGAGTGAGAAACTCTTCATTCTCTCTAGAAAGTAAAAGCTCTACTCTTATCCTTTGGTCTTCTCCCAAAGGTGGTGACTCTCCACACCTTATCTCTCTTCTCTCTAAAGAGTGGCGAAACCCTACTCCATTCCTCTCCTCTTTATCTCCTCCATCTCTAGACCAAATTCTCTTTAGATCTAGGTTCTTTTCCCTCTCTAACTTCCACCACAAGACTCTTCTATCTTCCTCCATAAGCTTCCTAAAATGTGGCAATTCCTCTCTATTCTCATCAAGGATTTTGGATATAAGAATGCTCAAGAAGAGAAGATCCTTCAACAAAAGCTAGGAATTGAAGAAATTCCTACAACATGTGGTATCAGAGCTTCAACTTTTCTTGAATTCCTTTTCTTAGATCTGTTTTGGTACTATTTTCTTTTTGCATTTTTGGTTCTAGATCTGAATTCCTTGCCTTCTCTACATAAATTTTCATATATCATATGCCTAAAAACTTAAAAAAATGCAAAAGTTATGCTTACTTGAAATCTAAGATCTAGACCTTTTGGCTTTGAATTTTCCAAACTTCCTTCACAAGTATTACTACTGCATAGATCCAAAACACAACCTCAAAGTTTCATAAAGTTTGGAGAAAAAAATTTTAAAAGTCAAAAAGTTGACCTTAGATGCCTTCTACTTCAAGTAACTTGCTTTGCCTAGTGTTTCTTTGATTTTTCTTTGCATCTTGTGTCATTTTGTGTGCCTTTTCTCATTTGGAAGTATATTTTCAGTTCTGGACCTGTTTAGATCCATGTCATATAGTTGCTTAATTTAGGTTTTAGTTGCTTGCTTAGGTGTTCCTTAGTTGCCTTAGATTGTGCCTTGAGTTTGGAGCTTGTTTCTTGTCACTTCTAGGAGTTTTTGTGTTGATCTTTGCTTGAGTGATTTTCTGGATTCATAGGAACTTTAATCACATTTGTTGAAGTACCTAACAAGCTCCTTAGAGTCTTGTTGTTCACCTCACTTTAAGGTGACAAGTGTGCTTAAGTGTTGTAGGATTGTTAGATCTCCTTTAGGTTGAATTTTCTAGTTTGTTTTGATTTTTCCAGCAACTGTCCACTAATCTTTGCATGCTGTTTGTGTGTTTATTTTAATGTCATTTGTTGCATAAAGTCATGCCTTCCATTGCATATTTGATTGGGAAGATGATGCTTGCTTTACACTAGCTTTGGTTGCATTTTTTGCCTCTTTTTGTGCATTATTAGTACATTTCTTGTGGCTGCAATAGGTGGCTGTAAAAAAACAGAGAAAAACACATATAAAAACAGAGGAAAAAAGTGAAAAAAAGTTATAAGTTCATTGGCCATTTGTTCCATAATTGTTTAGGCCTTTTTCCTTATAATAAAAAAGTGAAAAAAGTGTTGAAAAATACTTGAATTGGAGAAAAAAAATTCCAGCACCTATATTTTTGTTTGTGCAGTACCTTATTGTTGTCTTTTAATGCCTAATTGTACATTTGTTTGAGGCAAAAACATTAGCAACATACCTCTAAAGTTTGTGCAAAGTTTTAAGCATTCTAGTGTTCTAGGTAACTTTTTGTGTGCCTACTTTCTTTTCTTGCATTTAATTTTAGTTTGTCTTTGTTGCACTCTAAGTTTGTCATAATATTGTTCCTCTTGTGTGTGCCTTCCTTCTTTGAACATTTATTGCTTGTCATACTCTAGTTTGTCTCATCTTACTCCTTTGGTTTAGCTTCCTAATTTGCCTTTGTTTGCTTGTCCTTTTTCTCTCTAGTTTTATCCATTAAGTATTTCAATTCTTGAAACTCTTGAGATTAAGGTCTAGTGAGCTCATCATTAGTTGGGTAGCATATTGAAGGCATTGAGATTTGACAAGAAGATTTGATCTAGAGCAATCTATCAATATAGAGAGAAGTGGACCTTGAGTGAAACACTTGTAAGCTAGAGTGTAAACACTTTCATTCTCTTTCTCTTATATTTTTGTGCTAACCATTACTTTGAGTTTCCAAGTGTCTCTTTTTTTGTAGCTTGGTGGGTCATTTTGGTGGACTTGAAGAGCCTTGGAAGACTTGTGTATTGGAAAGCAAAGTTTGTAATAAATTAGGACTTGTTTCTTTTGCATTGTATTTTCTTTTCCCTTGTATTTTGGGACTTTAAATTTGATTCTTTGTTTAGTCCTTGTATTTGGACTTTAGAGACATTAGACATTGGACTTTAAAGTTTCTTTTAATTAATTGATTAGGAGTCATTGCGCTTAGGACTTAGTTTATATTTTTGCTTTTGACAAGTGTAAGTGCGATTTGATATCCTAGGTCTAGTTTACATTTTTGGACTATCCGACTAGTTTGATTTAATTGCTTTCTACTTAGCATAAGTGCGCTCTTGCATGCTAGGTTTAGTTTAGAATCTTGCACCTCGTCTAGTCTTGTCTACAAGCTTTTCTTTTACTTTCCTCATTGTTTTGCGATTAAAAGAAAAACAAATTGAGTGAAACGACTAGTATCTTATCATTAGCATACTTGCATTCTAACATGTCTTCATCTAGTGAGAGAGTTAGAGGGCACACCCCCCCACACATGCGTAAAATATTAGAGCAACTTAATAACATGGCTACTAGGCTAGATAACATAGAAAATGGGGAGGGTAAAGATAGTACCACTAGGCATCATAGACATAGAACTAGACACCATGCGGATAGACAACATGATGACACTAGTGAGGTTGAACATAGGCACCATAGAAGACATAGTAGAAACCATGAGAAAGGTGGCTTGAGAGAGGTCAAGTGACGTGAGTATTTTTTGTAGTCGTTATTCCGTCAAATTAGTACATTAAAATTAATTAACGTAGTACTAGGGTGTCAACCTAGGTCGTTCTCTCAAGGATCAACACAGAAATTTAGGAAAAATCAAGTCTTAAACTAATTTTTAACAATTAAAAATAAAAACTAAACAACTAAAAATTTTTACAAACATAAGTTCACTAACATACAATTGGGGGGGGGGGGTTTTGATTGATTTTTTTTTTTGTTGTCACAATTAAAATTAAAACAAGGTAAATAAAGGATTTAAAATAATAAATAACAAGCGATTGATTTTCTTGGAGTATTGTAAATAAATTTATCCTTGGTTCATTAAAGATAACTTGTATACTTATTAATGTTAATTTCTTAGCTCAATTTGAATTGATCAACTAAGCGTCTTTTTCAATTCACAATTCCTTTACTTTCATTTAAAAATGAATATTTTAATCAAGCATCCTAATTAAGCAAAAGGAGTCAAGATCTTAAAATCTAGGAATTATTGAGCATATATAAGAACATCGCCTACATACATAATCTAATCTCAAATTATGGAATTAAGCAAACCATAATTATTAAAAGTGATTATGAAAATATTCATTAAGCATGCATATTTCCTTAATCCATTCTAATTTGAAATCTTATTTAACTCCATTTGAATAACTAAACCGATTAAGCATACAAATTCAATTAAACAAAATGGAATTAAATAAGTAGAGAATGATTATGAAGAAATAACAATAATAAAAGCATACTATATTAAAATTAATGACCTCAAAATTACATTACAACATTCTCCAAGAAAATCAATCTAAGGGTTTTAGCCCTCCATAATTACAACTTCAACAATAAAACTAACCCGGAAATGGAGAAGTTGTTGGATAAACTCCAACAAAGAAGAGAAGCAGAGGAAGAACGTATGAGTGAGGGAGGAATTGAAGAATGAAGAATGGTGTGTCTCTGCCCCTTCCTCTTGTGCCTATTTATAGGATTTCAAAAGCAAACTTTTGCCATAATTAATTCATAATGGAAGATGCACTCTTGATTAATCAAATCAATGGTGCTCCATGATCATCTTCAGTGCATTTCCCACCATCTCAGTGCTTTGCCCACCTTCCAGAAGCTTGAAAAACGTGTTTCTGGGCCAATTATTCACTCATGAATCGATTCATTGGTGGGAGGAATCGATTCATTCGTTCCAAAATGCAATCCTGGGCCAATTTTACACGTGTGAATCGATTCATTTAGGGAAAGAATCGATTCAATGCTGTTGGAACCCGTATGAATCGATTCAGGAGGCTTGTGAATCGATTCAAGTTGCAAAATTTCACTTCCTGGGTGCATTACATTCGCATGAATCGATTCAGGAGGGGGATGAATCGATTCATCCCCCTGATTCTCCATAATTTGCACACTTTTTCACCCTTTTTGAGATTTTTTGCATATTTCTTGGTTCCTTTGATCCTTAGGCACTTTGATCTTCATTTTGGATTGGAATTCTTGAGTTCTTTGATCTATTTTCCTTTGGTACAAATTATCAATCAAATATTACATAAAGATCAAATGATAAAAATGTGTTAAAATGCAATATGTTACACACTAAGTGATGGCAAATTATACACATTTAAAATGGAGAATTAGAGATAAATCATGCATCATCAAATACTCCCACACTTATTCTTTTGCACTCCCGGGCAAAATAAAAACAAGTATCACAATTTATTAAAAACATTAAGTTGAAAACAACAACACACAGAACTGGCATGCTTGTCATGAAATCTTAGAAATATACAAAGAAACAAGAGTTTTTAACATGAAAGATACAGAGCATCAAGATATATATAAAAATCATTCAAACACTTAGGCATGTGAAAATTAAATTAAACTGAAAAGAAGATCATAAGTGATAGAACCTCACAAGACATACTCTCAACTCTCAAGTGTTTAAGGTTTGTGTATACACTCAAAACAATTCCTGAAAAAC
This sequence comes from Clitoria ternatea, assembly GCA_037962975.1. Taxonomy (NCBI): domain Eukaryota; kingdom Viridiplantae; phylum Streptophyta; class Magnoliopsida; order Fabales; family Fabaceae; genus Clitoria; species Clitoria ternatea. The sequence continues at coordinate 23,734,397 of CM075672.1, read as the reverse complement.
AAACAGTCTAAAAATTTGGCAAGTTTCTTAATTCCACAATCAACACAAATGCATGTATAGATCAACAGGGCTTTCACAGGGTTGCAATGTGGCCAGGTTAAAATGGATGAAATATATATATTTATATATATATACCAAAAAGAATAATGAAGCAATTAATTTTACTGGCAAACAGTGAGGGTAAAACATTTATTGTATGGTATTTGGTAAAATTTTTTTTTTTTTTATTATTTTTATTTTTATGAGATTGCATAACACTTGGAACAAGAGTTGCAATTCCTTTTTGCACACCCCCACACTTATTTGAATGCCTGTTTTGACTTGATTCCAAAGCTTCAATATATTTCTTAAGGTAGGTATATTTTTGGTTCTTCATCCATGGCTTATTTGAGCTGTAACAAGGAAACAGTTAAATAGGCTCAAAATGGCTAACAAGAGATAATTTATTCATGGTAAGCTTATCTGGCTTAGTGGCTCAACTGAACAAAATGCCTGTATCACTTCAAATACATTCATATGAGTTTCAAGTATCATCAAGAAACAAGACAAAAATTAAGATGTAAGCCTTCAGGAATTAATCACACATGAAAGGATTAAGATGGTTTAAAGTGATCCATCAAATTTTAAGGCTCAAAAATCTCACAAGGTATAATTCCATCATATATGATCATTTCTCAATTATCATGTCATTCTCAACATACCAAAAAAATGTTTGAGTTCAAATTATAACATATCATTAAGCTCATATCAGACATGAAAGAATTTACTTGTTATTCATGCATATCTTAAAATTCCAATAAAACATGCCATTTTAAAACAAAAACACACATAAATTTATTTATTTATTTTTTTTTTATTTTTTATTTTTAACACAAAAAATTTAATCACACAAAAACTCACAAAACACACAAATGATCCCACCCCCACACTTAAATCATACATTATCCTCAATGTAAGACAGAGCATACAAAATAGACAATATAATGAAAAAGTAAAGAGATGGGTAAGAAAAACTCCCTCAAGGTGGATTAAACTCAAATACCACATCCTTTTGAAGCAGATTGGATAGTGGTCTAGCCTTCTTGTGCCTTCCCAAATCTTGCAGCAATTTTTCTTCTTGATTTTCATCAAGAGAAGTAAAGATTATTACCGGGAGCTCCTTATCATTTCCCAAGTATGAATACTTGAGATTTTCAAGTAAGAAATTTAGCTCCAGATTAGGTGCCTGCAAAGTAGATGGAACTAACAAAGCAGATTTGGATTCTTGCACCTCAAAAAATTTGTTAGAGTCTTCTTGAAAATTTGCATTTAGAACAGGTATTTCTATAGACTCTAAATCAGTAGTTATATATTTGTCAATTTCAGCACAAATATGACAATTCTCAGAATTATTGCATGCAAAACAACTGTATGAATCATCTATGCATTCCAAATCAACATCAGAAAAATGTTCAAAAACTAGTTCATCAATAATGTCAATTTGGAAAACAGAATGATTTTCAGAAGGATATTTCATGGCATCTAGAATGTTAAATCTTACCTTAGTGTCACCAAATTCCATGGAAAGAGTTCCAGCATGGACATCAATTATAGTTTTGGCTGTTTTCAAAAATGGTCTTCCCAAAATGATAGGAACAGGAATTTGAGGCATACCTTCTTCCATATCAAGTACAAAAAAGTCAGCAGGGAAAACAAGCTGTTCTACCTGAACCAAAACATCCTCTATAACTCCAGCAGGATAGGCAGTGCTCCTATTGGCTAGCTGAATTACTACACCAGTAGGTTGTAAATTTCCAAGAGACAAAGATTTAAAAACAGACATAGGCATAACATTTATTGAAGCTCCTAAATCTAACATGCAATTTTCAAATTTATTATTGCCTATGATACAGGGTATAGAAAACGTACCTGGATCCTTGCATTTCTCAGGGATATTTGAAACTTCTTTACTAAGCAGTGCAGATACATTTCTTCCCATGCTTATCCTTTCATTCCCTTTGAGTCTCCTCTTGTGAGTACATAGTTCCTTCAGAAACTTAGCATACTTGGGGACTTGTTTGATTGCATCAAGAAGAGGTATATTTATTTCTACTTTTCTGAAAGTATCCAAAATTTCTTTGTCCACTTCTTCCATCTTCTTGCTTGGAATTGCTTTTGGTGGGAAAGGAAGAGGGATATAAGATGGAACTTGGGATGGTTGCATCTTAGACTTTCTTGTGCTTGAAGAGGGTTCATCATTCTCAACTGTTGTGGGCACATCATTTTGTTTTTCAGGTTCCTTAGGTATGGGTATTTCAAGGTTCTTACCTGATCTTAACTGAATTGCACTCACATTTCTTGGATTTGCAGCTGGTTGAGATGGTAATTTGTCAGAGTTTTGAGATTGTAACTGGCTTAATGATGAAGCCAATTGCCCAATTTGGTTGCTTAAACTCTGAATGGTAGCATCATTTCTTTGTTGATACTCTAAGTTCTGTGCAGCCATTTGTTTCACCAGATCCTCCAAAGAAGGGCCACTTGTGGATGGTTGAGGTGTAGGTCTTTGGAAGGTTGGTGCATTGTTTTGAAATGGAGGTTGGGGATTTTGTTGTTGGTTTCCCCATCTCAAGTTTGGATGGTTCCTCCAACCTGGATTGTATCTATTGGTGGAAAGGTCATGGTTTTGTGGTGGTGGAGGTCTATCATGGTAGATGTTAGCTGCATAGGCTTGGGGACTATTATTATCCTTTTCTTGTAGAGAAGGACAACAATCAGTGGGGTGCTCTTGTGAAGAGCAGATTCCACACACTTTAGCAGTCATGGATTTTTGATTTACTGCCAATTGTGTGACTAGAGTGGTGAGAGCATCAAGTTTGCTCTCCAATTTAATTCCAGATGAACTAGAATTGGAATCAAACATAGGTTTGAAAGAATCATTTCTCACACCAAATTGTTGAGAGTTAGATGCCATTTTCTCAATCAGATTTCTTGCTTCAGCAGCAGTCATATCTCCTAAAGCTCCTCCACTTGCCGCATCAATCATGTTGCGATCAACGTGGTGTAAACCTTCATAGAAGTACTGAAGAAGAAGTTGTTCAGAAATTTGGTGGTGAGGGCAACTTGCACAGAGTTTTTTAAATCTCTCCCAATATTCATAAAGACTTTCTCCAGAGAGTTGCCTAATGCCAGATATGTCTTTACGGATTGCAGTTGTTCTAGAGGCAGGAAAGAATTTTTCCAAGAACATTTTCTTTAAGTCATTCCAACTTGTGATTGATCTTGGAGCAAGGTAGTACAACCAATCCTTAGCAACACCCTCTAAAGAATGAGGAAACGCTTTAAGATAGACATGGTCTTCTTGAACGTTTTGGGGTTTCATTGTGGAACACACAATGTGGAATTCTTTGAGGTGTTTGTGCGGATCTTCACCCGCAAGACCATGAAACTTAGGCAACAGGTGTATAAGTCCGGTCTTAAGAATAAAAGGGACATCCTCATCAGGATATTGAATACACAAACTTTCGTAAGTGAATTCAGGAGCAGCTAGTTCTCTAAGAGTTCTTTCACGAGGTTCAGCCATATCAGAAAAACTAGCAGTACTTTCAACAGATTCAGAAAAAATACTATCACTATCAATATCAACAAAATTATTATTAAATCTAGCTTCTCTAACTAACCTATGAAAAGTTCTTTCAATTTCAGGATCAAATGAATATAAATGCTCAAAAGTTCTTCTAGTCATACATAGCATACAACAAGATATTAGATCATGATGAGCAATAAATCATAAGAATCCTAAATCATGCAAAAGAAATAAAACAAAGAAACAAACAAACAAAAAGAGAAATTTTTTTTTTAAATTTTTTTTTTTTTTTTTCAAAAAAAAAATTAATTTAAAACAAGAATTTTTCCTAAAGATCGTTGATCCCCGGCTGCGGCGCCAAAATTTGACGTGAGTATTTTTTGCAGTCGTTATTCCGTCAAATTAGTACATTAAAATTAATTAACGTAGTACTAGGGTGTCAACCTAGGTCGTTCTCTCAAGGATCAACACAGAAATTTAGGAAAAATCAAGTCTTAAACTAATTTTTAACAATTAAAAATAAAAACTAAACAACTAAAAATTTTTACAAACATAAGTTCACTAACATACAATTGGGGGGGGGGTTTTGATTGATTTTTTTTTTTGTTGTCACAATTAAAATTAAAACAAGGTAAATAAAGGATTTAAAATAATAAATAACAAGCGATTGATTTTCTTGGAGTATTGTAAATAAATTTATCCTTGGTTCATTAAAGATAACTTGTATACTTATTAATGTTAATTTCTTAGCTCAATTTGAATTGATCAACTAAGCGTCTTTTTCAATTCACAATTCCTTTACTTTTATTTAAAAATGAATATTTTAATCAAGCATCCTAATTAAGCAAAAGGAGTCAAGATCTTAAAATCTAGGAATTATTGAGCATATATAAGAACATCGCCTACATACATAATCTAATCTCAAATTATGGAATTAAGCAAACCATAATTATTAAAAGTGATTATGAAAATATTCATTAAGCATGCATATTTCCTTAATCCATTCTAATTTGAAATCTTATTTAACTCCATTTGAATAACTAAACCGATTAAGCATACAAATTCAATTAAACAAAATGGAATTAAATAAGTAGAGAATGATTATGAAGAAATAACAATAATAAAAGCATACTATATTAAAATTAATGACCTCAAAATTACATTACAACATTCTCCAAGAAAATCAATCTAAGGGTTTTAGCCCTCCATAATTACAACTTCAACAATAAAACTAACCCGGAAATGGAGAAGTTGTTGGATAAACTCCAACAAAGAAGAGAAGCAGAGGAAGAACGTATGAGTGAGGGAGGAATTGAAGAATGAAGAATGGTGTGTCTCTGCCCCTTCCTCTTGTGCCTATTTATAGGATTTCAAAAGCAAACTTTTGCCATAATTAATTCATAATGGAAGATGCACTCTTGATTAATCAAATCAATGGTGCTCCATGATCATCTTCAGTGCATTTCCCACCATCTCAGTGCTTTGCCCACCTTCCAGAAGCTTGAAAAACGTGTTTCTGGGCCAATTATTCACTCATGAATCGATTCATTGGTGGGAGGAATCGATTCATTCGTTCCAAAGTGCAATCCTGGGCCAATTTTACACGTGTGAATCGATTCATTTAGGGAAAGAATCGATTCAATGCTGTTGGAACCCGTATGAATCGATTCAGGAGGCTTGTGAATCGATTCAAGTTGCAAAATTTCACTTCCTGGGTGCATTACATTCGCATGAATCGATTCAGGAGGGGGATGAATCGATTCATCCCCCTGATTCTCCATAATTTGCACACTTTTTCACCCTTTTTGAGATCTTTTTGCATATTTCTTGGTTCCTTTGATCCTTAGGCACTTTGATCTTCATTTTGGATTGGAATTCTTGAGTTCTTTGATCTATTTTCCTTTGGTACAAATTATCAATCAAATATTACATAAAGATCAAATGATAAAAATGTGTTAAAATGCAATATGTTACACACTAAGTGATGGCAAATTATACACATTTAAAATGGAGAATTAGAGATAAATCATGCATCATCATCAAGCTAGAGGTTCCACTCTTCCATGGCAAAAGTGATGTATAGGCCTATCTTGATAGGGAGATGAGAGTTGAGCAACTCTTCACCTCCCATGAAACTAAGAATGAGAAAAAGGTTAGGATTGCCACCCTTAGCTTTCAAAATTATGCATTAGTATGGTGGACCCAAATCCTAAAAGAAAGAAAAAAAGACCATCTACCACCCACTGATGAATGGTAGGATTTGAAAGCCTTACTTAGGAAGAGGTATGTCCCCTCCTACGATAGGGGTAAACTATTGGCCAAGCTCAATAGACTCACCCAAGGGTCCAAGAATGTGGAGGATTATTATAAGGCTTTAGAGATGGCTATGATTAAGGTCAATGTTGAGGAGGATGAAAAAATTCTCATGCATAGGTTTTTACATGGCTTCACTAGTGGAAAAAAGGCTTTTTACACCGGTCCTTTTTGGCTTTTTACACCGGTTTCACGACCGGTGTGGATGGAGCCGGTGAGAAAAATAGGGACTTTTTACACCGGTTTTGGGACCGGTGAGAAATATACATTTTACACCGGTCCGGTTTATAATGACCGGTGAGAAAAATATATTTTACACCGGTCCTGTTTATAACGACCGGTGAGAAAAATACATTTTACACCGGTCCTGTTTTTCACGACCGGTGTAAAATCTGTTTTTCTCACCGGTTTTATTATTGTGGCCCGGTACAAAGAGGACTTTTCTCACCGGTCCTGTTGTTGTGGACCGGTACAAAAACAAACTTTTCTCACCGGTCCTGTTGGTTAGGCCCGGTACAAAATACAGTTTTTTTTATTTTTATTTTAGTATATTTCTCACTCGGCTTTCTAATATTTTGGATTTCATATATAGTTTCATGATCAAATCTGTCTCAAAACTTGGATTAAAAATTATAGATCATCATTACCTTGATATTTTAATTATTTGGGTAACAGAATGTCTGAAGAATTAACCAGGTAAAGTGTAGGCAGTTAGCTCAAGCATCAGTGGCAGATGCTGAGTGCTACCAAAAAGATGTTGACTACTGCAAAAAGAAATATTAGGACCTTTCTAGACCAATAACCTCAATAAATCTGTAAAGACATACCAATGTTTAATACTATATTTTCACTCTCTTGAATCGTTAATACTTTTATCTGACAAAGAATTACAATAAATCTGTAAAGACATACCAATAACCATAGCAACCTAGAATTACAATCAGAAACATCTGCATCTGTTCTATTTCAATAAAACTATTATCTGACAAAGATATACAGAGCCTATACAAAAATTTTATGTTACTCAAAAACCTATCGAGCATTTACCTAAACATCAAATCACATATTAAGCTGGTCATCAGTTCCATGAAGATGGAAGATCAAGTCACGTGATCCTTTGCAACAACCACCCTCCAGTGTCAATAATCATCCATGAATGTGTGGATTCCCTTGTCTCCAAGAGCTTTGTATAGAAATAATTTCTGTATTATGGGCCTTCCGTCTTGATAAATTGTCAATTAATGATCGGCATTATATAATTCCATATCATCTATTCATCATTTGAAGTTATCATTATCATCCATGAAAAATTTATTCTTGAATTTACTTTGAATCTGTACAAATGACAAGCCAATCATTTAAATAAGTAACAAAAGAAAGTAGAAACAAGTCAAATGACTCAAAACTACACTCACCTTCAATGAGAAATCAGTCAAGTCTAACAGAAGCAACTTGGCCTCAAAGTAATGAGCTAAAGCCTTGGCAAGCATCTGCTGGTAAAGTTCTTCAAGACAGAAACATTAAGTCATATGCAATCCCTTATCAATAGAGAATAGCATATGCCAATTTACTAACAACTAACCTGCAGGCCCTGAAAGCAGAATAGTAAGGCTTGCAGGAGCAAGATTACGTGTATATTTAGAAACCTCAACATGCTTTAAATGCACATAAGTAGCACTTGTCAGCAAAACCCTTGTCTGCTCACTGTTATACCCAAATACAGATTGTATTAACAACATATAGTAACCACTTCAGATATATGGTCAAATCAACCCTCTACCTGGTGCAACAATGAGGGCATATTGAATGAAATTTCTTGACAAACTATATTAGACATATATTATCTCTATATACAACATTATGTAACGTCACTTTGAAAATCATCTTTAGCTGTACGCGATATGTGTAATTCCAAGTCATGTGCAATATTTAAATAAAAACTGAACACCTAAGCATTGAATAGAGCCGTTAAAAGTTTGAGGGAAACTACAAATTTTAACAGAAAATAACATACAAGTGCTAATATCGAATCAGAAGATTATGATTTCATATTAAATCAAAAAAATTTACTCGATTATGTGAGGATACAAATTGAGTACAAGCTATGCCATCAAAGAATTATTCTAATTAATAACAATATGTATGAATTGTTGTATGAATATAATTTGAATATTTCTCATGTGTTATATATATGATTATATATAAACATTACATACCTTTCTCCATTGGCAATTTCATTGTCGCTTTCACTGTCACTGCTGTGACCAGATATGCCATCTTTGATCTTCTGGAGAAAGTTTATCTTGTGTCTCTTCCCTTGAGTGGCATAGCCAAACATGTCACCAGCACCAACCTCCTCAGGGCGCTTGGTGAAGTGGCCATGCACACCCTGGGCAATATCAGGGCTCTGCTGCTCAATGTTCACCAAGACCTTGCATTTGTCAGCATCAAGACCAACATCATCAGAGATGAATCCAATGCTACGGCATGTGTCACGAACAATCTTCTCATAGTCAACATTGGCCTTGGTGGTAATCTCTCCAAAGACCATTACCAATGTTAGTCTTGGTGCATGTCTCATAGGCAACCTTGCTGTCAGGGTCCTGTTCAAGGCAGGCATCCAGCACTGCATCAGAGATCTGGTCACATAGCTTGTCAGGGTGACCTTCATTCACGGATTCAGAAGTGAATAGAAAGGTTTCCGCCATTTCACAATCTACACAAAAACCACAAAATGGTAAGATTCGAGATTATGTCACAAAAGGAATAAATTAAAGTACGCACCATAAAATCAAATTGAAGAAATATCTCGAAACTTTATGCTAATATTAATTAAAGAAATATCTCACAAACTAATACACATCAGGCACAAAAACTAGATCGAGAGAGAAACAGCTATAACGGATTATCCTCATGAAAGCAGCAGATCTAAACCACAAAAGACAAAGATTCAGTAACAACAAAACAATATTTAGTAGAAGAACTTGGGTAAAGGATTGAGCTAATTAGTTCAAGTGTGTAAAAGATCCTTGGATTTATAAAAGGGACAACAAAAGCATTTGATAAACTCAAAGGAAAACAGTGACAAGCGTATACGCATATAGAAAACAGTGATAGGGCAGGCACATTTTCAAATCACATAGTTAGAAACCAAATCAATGGAACCGCGCGAGTACCTGGGGTTAGAAGGTGGATCTGGAAACGCGGAAGTGGAAGAGGAGGAAGAAGATCCATGATCCATGGAAGACATTTCGAGGACGGCACGATCGTTGGCCAAGACAGGGCGATACTTGCGACCATTGGGAGCATGAAAACCGTCGTCGCCACTGCCACTGCCACCGCCTTCAATGTCACCGTCTCCCACTTCTCGATCCAAATCGTAGATCCAAATCGCAAATCTGAAGAGTAAGATACAGTGGGAAAGATACAGGGAGAAGAAAGTTAGAAGATGGAGATGGAGACGTCGGTCGGAAGAGGAAGATGTTGGAAATGGACGAGAGACAGAGAGACGAGAAAATAGGAGGAAGACGAGAGTGACTTTCGAGGGTTTCGCGTGCTCCAAAATAAAAGGGGTGAAAGTTTTCTCACCGGTCCCCAATGTAAGACCGGTTTTAAAATTGTTTATTTCTCACCGGTCCAAAGCATAGACCGGTACAAACTTTACATTTCTCACCGGTCTAAATTACAGACCGGTACAAACATAACTATTTCTCACCGGTCCAAAACATAGACCGGTGTAAAGTTTCTTTTTATTTACAAAACTGCCACCGCCTTATTTTTTACACCGGTCAAACTATAACCGGTGTAAAACCCCCAGTGTAAAAGGTCTTTTTTCCACTAGTGCTTTAATCATAATATTAGGAAAAAAGTGGAACTTCTACCTCACGTGGACATTGAGGAACTTCTCCATCAATGCACAAGAGTAGAAGCTCAACTCATGGATGGAGCTTCCTACTACAATAGAGAATCCAAACCTTTTAGATCTAGATGGAAGGGTAAGGAAGACTAAATTCCTAAAGAGGGTAGTTTGAGTAAGAAGGGTAAGGAGCATGAAGTGGGCACTTCAACTCCTAAACTCAAAAGTGAGGTTCATAGGGATCATACCCCTATAAGACCTTCTAGACATAACCCTTCTAAGAACAACAACTCTTCATCCCAACCCAACTCTTCAAGAACAAGTTCAATCAAAAGTTTTAAATGCTTAGGAAGAGGTCACATTGCCTCTCAATGCCCAACAAAAAAAGTTATGATTTTAAAAGGCATTGACCACTATTCAAGCTATGAGGAAGCATCCTCTTCACACTCTAGTGATAGCTCCAATAGTGATTCCTATGGGAGTGAACATGTTCTAGGAGATGAAGGTGAGCTATTTATGATTAGAAGACTCCTAGGTAGTCATATAAGGGATGATGACACTACGCAATGAGAGAACATCTTTTATACAAGATGTTACATTAAAGAAAACTTTGTTCTCTCATTGTGGATAGTGGTAGTTGCGCCAATGTGTCTAGTCAAAGGCTAGTTCATAAACTTGGTTGTCCGCCAATAGATCACCCAAAACCTTACAAACTTCAATGGCTTAATGAAAAGGGTGAAATGTTAGTGAACAAACAAGTTCTTCTTTAGAGGATTTATATTCTTTGGCAAGCGCACCAATGGTTAAATTTATAATATATTTGATCATTCCCACAGGGATTGTGGTAATTACCTCAATCTTGGACTAGCACAAGCTGAACCAATAATAGAATTCAGTATAATATTCATTTTGTTTTTGTTGTTTTATACTTTCTATGTTTTTGTATTTTTAGAAACAATATAAGAGATGAAATGTAATGAATAAAAGATAGGTTAGGATTACTTCAGCTTACAACTTCATAAAGGAACATGCAATCGAGGTTCAATTAAGCTTCAGATGCAAGAGGACAATTCACAGTTGGTTAATCCCTAATTCCTTAGGTGAATAACACTAATTCCTAAGCATTAAACCCTAATACCTTAGGTGTTCAATTACAGAGAAATCTAATGCGAAATTGGGGTTGAAACCTAACTATTCACCTAATTACTAGGCCTGAAGTAGTTAGGAAGCCAGAAGTTACCTAAGCCTCAACTATGATTCCTCACTGGTGAGATTCTTCATTTGGATTTGAATTTGTCAATTTAGCAGAGTAGATCCACTTATTAGCTTGTTCTCCTCTTATTTCAGAAGATAATTTCCTCAATACAGCTTCAAGATTCCATCGGAAGCTTGAGCAATCCCAACCTTAGGGGTTTAGAAACCCATGGAAATGGATTCTGTCAAAGGAATGTGGAGAGACATGGATGAGAGAATTTAGAAAGAGAAAATAATTAGAGAGAGATTGAAAATAAGAAAATGAATAGTGTTATTGCTTCTGTGTGTTCTCTCTCCTTTTCTTATAGAGTATGTACAAGTATATATAGACATCTAACTAACTAACTAACATAATTAATTACAAAGGAATACTTAATTAATAATTAACTAACTAAACTAAATACATAATTACAGGGAAATAATTAATTACAAAACATTACTTAAGTTACTAAGGTACAGTAGAAAACAGCAACTGTGCAGCACTTCACTTAGAGGGAAAAACAGCAAATTAAATAACCACCTTCACGCTTGAGCGTGAAGGACTCGTGCTTAAGTGCGAGCTTTATTTCATACATTCTGTTGAATATTCGCTTGAGCGTGATTGTATTTGGTCTTCACGCTTGAGCGTGGTCGTGTTTTCCTTTTTCCTTTTACGTGAATTGCATAGATCTCACACTTGAGCGTGAAGTTTTTAAGCTTGAGCGTGAAGAATATTTTACTGTACCTGCACATGCAAACAAATAAATGCCTAGCGTATGTACGCTGGGTTAGTGAATTTACAAATAAACAAATTTCCTTAACTACTTTCTCTTTTTAATCATTTTCTTGCATAATGTAAACACTTTTGAAATAAATAAATAGAACCAAAATTATTGACAGTTTATTAAATAATAATGCCAAACTAAACAAAATTAAATGGATTAAGTTAAATTAAAGATGAAATAATTAAGTCTTTTCAAGACTTATCACATCCCCAAACTTAAAACTTACTTGTCCTCAAGCAAGGACTTAGATTAATTAAATTAATTGCACTTAAAGCAATGAACCTTTCTTTAACTTAATTCATACCATAATTATTGAATACCATTCATGCTTTATTTTAGCAAATTTTGAAAATATAACCACTCACACTTCCTTTGGAAACAAGCTGGTGATGCTTTCCTCACTGGATTGGTGTTTCACTCTTCTCTCAGTGTATAGGTTTAATTGCATGCACTCATCACCTGCATAATTGTCAGATCAACATAGGCTTACAACAGTTTTAAACATCATGACATATGCTAGCATAATTGGATCAGTAAGGGCTTTTTAAGCTTGTAATGGAGCTAGGCTACAGGCTTTATTTTTGTTTTTCTAGTCAATGTTGGGTTAAAAGATGTGCCCACTGATGCCTTGCCTCAATCTTAACTTAAATGCCTTTTCTAACCAGTTCTTGTGCTTTTATTATTTTTCAGATGAAGGGGTGTTTTGTACTTCCTTCTCTTTCAGTCCTTTGGACTCTTTCTTTCTTTCTTTTCTTCCATCTTTTTTTTAAAAAAAAATTCAATATAATTTTTTTTCTTATGGTGATTTGCACTTTCTTCTTTGCTGATTTTTCACTTTTCTTTTTCTTTTGTTGTTCTTCCTTATTATTATTTTTTCTCTTCTCTTTTTTTTCAAAACCCTCATCTATAATTAAGGTCAGAGTGTGTCCTTTGCTTTGCTGTTAGGCACACTCTTCATCCCCAAACTTAGAACTTGCTAGTCCCTAGCAATAAGATAAGACTCAGCAGTTCATCAGTGGAACATCCAGGGATAATTCTCTTGGTTTTTCTCAGATAAATTGGCTTGTAAAGTTAGGTACATAAGTAGAATGAAAGGGTCTCAAGCTCAAAATATAATTGTTAGGTCAAAGGATAATTAATAATATGGATGACTAAATTTGGCCCTGGCTAATTTCCAAAGAAGGCCTTTATCATTTCCAATTGGCAAACATATAATCATTTAGCAAGCACTGGAGCAAATTCTGTCTCATACTAAGCAATAATGCAGGCACACTCGAAAAAGAAAATAAAGGCTCAAAAGCTAATAAATTATAGGTGATCAGCTAATCATGTCCCCAAACTTAATGCAAGATTATAAATTCAGATTGCTAACTAGCATGATGAATAAACAAATAATTAATAATGAAAAATAGTTATGGGCAGGGATCATGAATCAAGCAATGCAAATCAATTAATTTATCCAATTGATGTCTGAGAATAAGCAAACTTTAAATAATTAAGATGGATTCTAAATTAAATATAGTTAATACCTTTCATAAATTAAGAAGGTTAATGGATAGATTACTTCCCTTTTTACCTATATGGCAGCGATTGGTGAATGATGGATATAGGAATAATACAATTCAGTTGAGAAATAACAACAAACAACTAAACAGGGAAATATAATTTCATTACAACTGAAAAGGAAATACATTATTTAGGGGAAAGAAAACATTAAAAGAAAGTTATTACAACCCAGAATTCACTTAACAGAACTATAAACAAAGTAAAAGATCAGTCATCCTTTTCTTCATTTTCTTCATCCATAGGCTCATCCTTGTCCTGCTCAGGATGGGGTGGAAATTCAGTTGCTAAAGGTATGTCATCAGGGGGAATGGTGAATCCAATGGAAGCCAACCATAGGTCTCTGTCAGCTGGAACTCCTATTTCTTCAGTGTGATCCACATTCATTGCAGTGGCAATCTTCCTCAGCATAAGATCATGGTTCATGACCAGATCATAGGTTCCTAGCTGCATCTTCTTCATAACCTAAAGTTCCTACATTACCACGGAAGTATTAGAAGAAGTACCTGCTCCTGTTGGGGGTGGTGGTGCAAAAGATGTTGGATTGGGTTGTCTGGGACGTTTTGACTCTTGAGGCATAAAATGGTCAATGTGGTCTATTACCCAGTACTTATCCATAATCCTTTCAGGCTTCGCCTTTGTCAATTCTTCATAGTTCAACCTAGCCTGATTCTTTTGGGCCAACAAAGTGATAACAGAGCAATATGGGAGTTGGATATTCTTTTCAATGGCTTTCATCATCTCCTCCAGTATTAACTCACCCAGGTTAACATACAGGCCTCTCATTAAATAGTAAATTAACACCAACCTCTTAATGGCAATCTCAGTAGCATGAGCCACGGGTTGTATGGATGAAAGAACATAGTGGCACCATAAGAGGGGGAGATGATTCAAACAACTCTTCCTGACACTTTTTGGTGCACCATTCGCTTTTGTTATATATGTAGCTCCTTGTTCACAACATTCCTCTAATATTTCTTTCCTAAGGTTTTCATTTTCAGCCCTATGAAGGATATCTACTTTCCAAGTGTAGTGACATCCTTCCTCATCCAATATAGGTACTTTCAAAAGCTTATTCAATATATGACCAGATAGAGGAATGGTGACTCCTCTCAAGAAGGAAGAGAAAGGAAACTTTATCCTCAATAGAATTGGCCCTTAGATTGGTATAAAATTCCCTAGTAAGTTCTTGGTAACCATTCCCTAAATTCTCATTAAAAAATTGCCACCCTCTTCCTAACATGGCAGCTTTTACAATGTAATCAGAACAATTTTCTTCCTCCAAGACTAAAGCTCTATCCCTTATTACTCCCCTGTGTTTAAACTTATTCTCATAAGCTTGGGCAGCCTTGGAATCTCTAAACCTATACCCATCAAAAACCTCAACTGTCTGAGACTTCTTTTCTTCCTTAAGGCTTTTACTCCTTTTAGTTGATGGAGAATCAGGGATACTGATAGTAGCCACCCCTTTTCCTTTCTCTTTTGGGGTTTTCTTCATACTTTCCTTTTCAACAATTCTTTCTGATTTTCCAAAAAGTCTTTGTGATCTTCTAGACATTATGAATGTTCAGGATGGTATTTATAAAGCCTAAGTGAGTACAAATGCACAAAAAAAACAATCATAGCAAATTGAAAATGTAAGATGAACAAATATGATGGATGAAAGGAATTTGAAATTGAAACAATGAAATACAAAAATTCTAACTATGAACTGAAAGTAAGAACTGAAAAGATGGTACCTTTCAAAGGAATCCAGAGATTGTGCCTTTTCCTCTTTAAAACCCAAGGTTCTAACGTACAGAGTTAGGGTTTGTACGCTGAGAGGGTTTTATACTGTTGAACCCAATATATGAGGTACGCATAGTTACGCTGAAATGTTGGCGTATAAACGCCTATATTAAATCATAACAAGTAGCATCAGGTATGAATTTTGCTCATGCGGACCATTATTCGCTTAAGCGAGTAATAGGACCATGAATCAGGTTTGGTACAAGCACGATTAAACTTAAGCGAAGCTAGTTCGCTTAAGCGAAGAGAAAGTATCATTAGCACGATCAAGCGCTAAGGGACCACGCTCAAGCGACAAGCTTGAACAACAAGCTCTTAACTCTCTCAACCACAAGCACGTTCAAGCGGACAGTTACCACGCTTAAGCGTGGAGGTATATACCACAGGTCTAAGGCTCACATTTAAGTGCTAAAGTGTTCGCTCAAGCACAAGGCATGAAACAGTGAGAGGTTTGGTGCAGGCACGCTTACACTTAAGTGTGAATTTACTCGCTCAAGCGCAAGGCCAATTACATGAATCACGCTTAAGCGTGAAGTGGTCACGCTTAAGCGCAAGGCCAAATCAGAGCATATATTTCTTGATCACGCTTAAGCGTGATGGGCCAAGCTCAAGCACGATATTCTCCATAAGGCACAGGGGATCACACTTAGAGCGTGTAGGCATACGCTCAAGCGCCAATTTGGATTCAGTGTGGTCAGATATTATTCGCTCAAGCACCCAAAAATTTTCCCAGACTACCAATGCTCTCGCTCAGCGCAAGAAGACTCGCTCAAGCGAGTAGGCATAATAAAAGAATCATATGGCTTCACTACCATGATTATGCTTAAGCATGAATAATGCTCGCTCAAGCGTGAGCCATTTTCATGGATCACGCTCAGGCGCACACAAGCTTTGCTCAAGCGCCAAGGTCATATGTAGTCCAGGCGCAATCACGCTTAAGCGTGAATTTATCACGCTCGAGCGCAGAGCCATATACAAGAGTTACGCTCAAGCTCACTGAAGTCACACTTAAGCGTGAGGGAACAATTTTATCCACGCTTGAGCGCGAGAGGCATTTGCTTAAGCGCCAGGAGGGTCTGATGCTAATTTAATTCCGCGTAACAATGCCCATTTTGAAATGTATATACGCATACTTCCTGGTCCACAATTTTATTATTCTGGTGAAGTGCATATGTATACTGAAATTCAAAATATGCACAGTCAAACCTTATTCAAAATTTTACAAGTTTATTTACAACTTGATCAAAAAATTTTAGTTTTCTTTTATTATTTCCAACACAAAACACAAAATACAACAATCAAAGTGTAGGGTTGCCTCCCTAAAGCACTTCTTTAAGGTCACTAGCTTGACCTTTGACACCTAAGAAGGTGACTGCAACAGCATGGAGGTTTTCTGCCTATCAAACTCTCCTCTAAAGTAGAGTTTGAGTCTCTGGCCATTCACCTTAAATGTTCTTCCAGTGGCTGGTTCTTTCACCTCAATTGCACCATGAGGAAAAACCTCATTCACAATAAAAGGTCCAGACCACTTTGATCTTAGTTCTCCTAGAAAGAGTCTCAGCCTAGAATTTAACAACAAGACCTTATCATCTTTTTAAAACTCTTTTCTATTTATCCACTTATCATGCCACCTCTTAGTTTTCTCTTTATAAATTGAGGCACTTTGATAAGCATTGAGCCTAAACTCCTCAAGTTCATGGAGTTTTAGAACTCTTTCCTCTTGAGATTGGTCAAAACCCATGTTTAACAGCTTTGTGGCCCACCATGCCTTATGTTCTAACTCCATAGGAAGATGACAAGCCTTACCATATACCAACTGATAAGGAGACATGCCAATTGGAGTTTTAAATGCTATTCTATAGGCCCACAATGCATCATTTAATCTCAGAGACCAATCCTTCCTAGACTTCCCTACCACTTTCTCTAATATTCTCTTAATTTCTCTATTAGACAGCTCAACTTGTCCACAAGTTTATAGATGATATGGAGTAGATACCTTATGTAGTACCTTATAGTGTCTCAGGACTTTTTCCACGATTCTATTGCAGAAATATGACCCTCCATCACTAATGAGGACTCTAAGGACTCCAAATCTAGAGAAAATGTTCTTATTTATAAACCTAAGCACCACATGTGCATCATTGGTTCTGGTAGGGATTGCCTCTACCCACTTGGAGACATAATCCACAGCAACAAGGATATACTCATTGGAGAATGACTTTGGGAATGGTCCCATGAAGTCGATGCCCCAAACATCAAATAACTCCACAACTAAAATATTTGTCAAAGGCATGCCAGCTTTAGTAGAGAGGCCTCCACTTCTTTGACACTTATCACACCTTTGCACATATACTCTAGCATCCTAAAAAATTATTGGCCAATAAAAGCCACATTGTAACACTTTTGCTGTGGTTCTGGAGGCACCATGGTGTCCTCTATAATAGGAGTCATGGCAGTGCCATAAGAGTCTTTCCTACTCAAATTCAGGCACACATCTCCTGATAATTCCATCTACTCCTATCTTATCAAGAAATTGATCATCAAATAGAAAAGTTTTACTGTCATGAAAGAATTTTTTTTCATTTGGGATGTCCACCCTTCAGGTACCACAGAGGCACTTTTAAAGTTAGCCATATCGACATACCATGGCCCTGTGATAATTGCCGTCAACCTCTCATCTAGGAATTCCTCTTTAATCAAGATAGAATCAGATTCACCCTCCAGACGAGAGAGTTGATCAGCCACTGAGTTCTCCACTCCCTTTTTATCTCTTATTTCCAAATCAAACTCTAAGAGTAAAAGAACCCATCTGATCAATCTTAGCTTTGATTCTTTTTTAGCTAGATAATACTTGATTGATGAATGATCTGTATACATAATGACCTTAGCACTAATCAAGTAAGCTCTGAATTTATCAAATGTATACACCATAGCAAGCATTTCTTTTTCAGTGGTGGTGTAATTTATTTGATTCTCATTCAGCACTTTACTAGCATAATAGATCACATGTGTTAATTTTTCTTTCTTTTGTCCTAGCACAACTCTAATAACAAAGTCACTTGCATCACACATTAGTTCAAATGGTAAAGACCAATCAGGTGCTGCAAGGATTGGAGCTGTTACTAATCTTTGTTTCAGATTTTCCAAAGCCTTGATACATTTTTCATCAAAAAGAAAAGCATGATCTTTCACAAGTAAATCAGTCAAAGGCTTAGCTATTTTCATAAAATCCTTAATAAATCTCCTATAAAAGCTAGCACATCCTAAGAAACTCCTCACTCCTTTCACATTGATTGGGGGAGGAAGTTTTTCAATGATATCAATCTTGGCTCTATCTACTTGAATACCCTCAGCAGAGATTTTATGGCCAAGGACTATCCCTCCTCTAACCATAAAATGACACCTTTCCAAGTTAAGGACAAGATTAGTCTCCTAACATCTCACCAACACCTTAGATAGGTTGCCGAGGCATATATCAAAAGTATTTCCAAACACAGAGAAGTCACCCATAAACACCTCAATGAACTTCTTTACCATGTCCCCAAAAATTGCCAGCATACACCTTTGAAAGGTTGCTGGTGCATTGCACAAACCAAATGGTATGCGCCTATATGCAAAGATTCCATAAGGACAGGTAAAGGCTGTCTTCTCTTGATTTTTTGGATCAACTATAATTTGGTTCTCATAACAGTAAAACCTTTCTTTGGGATGATCCATTTCTTTATAAGATAGGAGTAGATGGGATTATCAGGAGATGTGTGCCTAAATCTGAGCAGGAAAGGTTCTTGTGGCATTGCCATGACTCCTATTATGGAGGACACCATGGTGCCTCCAGAACAGCAGCAAAAGTTTTACAAAGTGGCTTTTATTGGCCAACCATTTTTCAGGATGCTAAAATGTATGTTCAAAGATGTGATAAGTGTCAAAGAAGTGGAGGTCTCTCTGCTAAAGCTGGCATGCCTTTGATAAATATTTTAGTTGTGGAGTTATTTGATGTTTGGGGCATTGACTTCATGGGACCATTCCCAAAGTCATTCTCCAATGAATATATCCTTGTTGCTGTGGATTATGTCTCCAAGTGGGTGGAGGCAATCCCTACCAAAACCAATGATGCACATGTGGTGTTTAGGTTTATAAAGAAAAACATTTTCTCTAGATTTGGAGTCCCTAGAGTCCTCATCAGTGATGGAGGGTCGTATTTCTGTAATAAAATCATGGAAAGAGCCCTGAGACACTATGAGGAACTGCATAAGGTATCTACTCCATATCATCCATAAACTTGTGGACAAGTTGAGCTTTCTAATAGAGAAATTAAAAGAATTTTAGAGAAAGTGGTAGGGAAGTCTAGAATGGATTGGTCTGTGAGGTTGAATGATGCATTGTGGGCCTATAGGACAGTATTTAAAACTTCTATTAGCATGTCTCCTTATCAGTTAGTTTATGGTAAGGCTTGCCATCTTCCTGTGGAGTTTGAACATAAGGCATGGTGGGCCACAAAGCTGTTAAATATGGATTTTGACCAATCTCAAGAAGAGAGAGACCTAAAACTCCATGAACTTGAGGAGTTTAGACTCAATACTTATCAGAGTGCCTCCATTTATAAAGAGAAAACTAAGAGGTGGCATGATAAGTGGATAAATAAAAAAGAGTTTCAAAAGGATGATAAGGTCTTATTATTCAATTCTAGACTGAGACTTTTTCCAGGAAAACTTAGATCTAAGTGGTCTGGACCTTTTATTGTGAATGAGGTCTTTCCTCATGGTGCAATTGAATTGAAAGACCCAACCACTGATAGAACTTTTAAGGTGAATGGCCAAAGACTCAAACTCTACTTTGGAGGAGAGGTTGATAGGCAGAAAACCTCCATGTTGCTGCAGACATCTTTTTAGATGCCAGAAGGTCAAGCTAGTGACCTTAAAGAAGCGCTTTAGGGAGGCAACCCTACATTTTGTTGTTACATTTTGTTGTTACATTTTGTGTTTTTGTGTTGGAAATTAAAGAAAACTAAAATGTTTGTGAATAAAGTTTGAATAAAATTGTGAATTTTTGAATAAGGTCTGAGTTTCAGTGATCATACTCATCCATTCTTTAGTTAGAATTAGAATCAGGTACTTGAGTCGCTTGAGCGAATCTATTTGCGCTTAAGCGTGACCTCCTACTTGACTAGTTATATACTGTGGCGCTTGAGCGTGATCCTTTCTCGCTTAAGCGTGAATGGTGTCTGATGTTAATTCTTTCTGTTCGCTCAAGCGAGTACACTGTGAGCTTAAGCGAGTGCATCCATTTCTCTTATTTCGCTCGAGCAAAACACTTTGCGCTTAAGCGAATTTAATACAGAATGCAAATTACTAAAGATTTGTCTGCTCACTCAAGCGAAAACCATTTAAGCTTAAGCGAGAAGCTCGTGTTGTTCCTCCACGCTTAAGCGGAAGCTTACCACGCTTGAGCGTGATTGATCTGTTCCTCCTTGCGCTTGAGTGCATACTACCCTCGCCTGAGCGTGAGCTCATTTGTAAGTGCATGATGCTCGCGCTTGAACCTTGTAGTGTCACGCTTAAGCGCCTCAAGCTCCCGCTTGAGCGCGATCGGGGCTGAGGATGTACTGTTCATTTCTCGCTCAAGCGTGCTACTATGAGCTTAAGCGAGAGTACCATATTCAAGCCACTGATACTCACGCTTGACCCTTACCGACCGGAAAATTCTAACATCCCCCTAAACTTTGATGTTGGACCGAAGGGGGGACTTTAAGAAATGGTTTCAGGTCGTTGATATAAAAAACGGGTCAGATGATGAAGGGTGACTTGTTTAACCGGTTATATGTAATGGAGGGCATGCATGTCATTTGGCAATCCCTTATTTGGCCCTTCAATCACTCGGCCCTTCGTTCACTCGGTCACTCTCTCACTCTTCCACTCGTCACTAGCTCACTCGTTCTTTCATTCATTCGGTCTTCCACTCTCGTTCTTTCACTCTTTCGTTCCTCACCCGGTTTCATTCACTCGTTCTTTCATCCACTCTCATTCTGTCACTCTCTCGGTTCCCTCACCCAATCTCTTTCACTCGTCTCTACCTCTCACTCGGTCTCTCACTCTATCACTCGGCCCTTCATTCACTCGGTCACTCTTTCACTCTTCCACTCGTCACTAGCTCACTCGGTCCTTCATTCATTTGGTCTTCCACTCGTTCTTTCACTCTTTCGTTCCTCACCCGATTTTATTCACTCGTTCTTTCATCCACTCTTATTCTGTCACTCTTTCATTCCTCACCCAATCTCTTTCACTCATTTTTTCATTCACTCGGTCTCTCACTCCATCACTCGGTTCTTTCATCCACTCGGTATCTCTTTCACTCGTTTCATTCACTCGTTCTTTTTCTCGATCTTTCAACGTATACGGAGATTTAGCATACTACCCACGCTTGAGCGTGAGTGCCAATATTGAAGGCACCTGATGCTATTTGTTTGGCGCTTGAGCGTAGTATGACACGCTTGAGCGAATATCATACCTGATGCCTTCTATGTGATTTAAATTGGGCGTTGGTACGCCAATATTTCAGTGTACTTACGCGTATCTCAGGTAGTGGGTTCAACATTATAAAACCCCCTCGGTGTACAAACCCTAACTTTCTACACTGGAAACTTGGGTTTTTGGAGAGGAAAAGGCACAACTTCTGATTCTTGAGAAAGGTACCATTTTTCATTTCTTTCTTTCAATTCTTAGTTACATAGTTAATATTTTACTGTTTCATTGTCAAAATTCTTTCATTATTCATAGCCATTCATCTTACATTTTTCGGTTTGCTGTGATTGTTTAGTTTTTGTACTTATTTTCATTTAGGCTTTTTAACCACCATTTTTACCACTCACAATGAGAAGAAGATCACAAAGATTTTTGAAAAAACTTGAAGAAATTGTGGAAGTGGAAAATATGAAGAAAACCCCAAAAGATAAAGGAAAGGGGGTGGTTACTGCCAGTATTTCTGATTCTCCACCACCTAAACCAACTCAAAGTCTGAGTGAGAGAAATAAATCCCAGGCAGCTGAAAGTTTTGATAGGCATAGGTTTAGAGATTTTAAGGCTGCCCAAGAGTATGAGAAAAAGTTTAAAACCAGAGGAGTAATCAGGGACAGAGCTCTGGTCCTTGATGGTGAAAAATGTGCTGATGTTACTGTGCAAGCTGCTATGATTGAAAGGGAATGAAAGTTCTTTAATGAGAATTTAGGCAATGGTTACCAGGAACTCACTAGAGAATTTTATGCCAATTTGAGGATTCATTCTATGGAGGATAAGTTTCCTTTTTCTTCCTTTCTAAGAAGAGTCACCATTCCTCTAACTGGTAACATTTTGAATAAGCTGTTGCAAATACCTATACTGGAGGAAGAAGGATGTCACTATACATGGAAAGTGGATGTTTTTCATAGGGCTGAAAATGAAAATCTTAGGAAAGAAATATTAGAGGAATGTTGTGAACAGAGAGCTGCATATTTGACACGGGTCACTGGTGTACCAAAAAGTGTCAGGAAGAATTGTTTGAATCACCTTCCCCTTCTATGGTGCCACTATATCCTATCATCTTTACAACCTGTGTTGCATGCTACTGAGATTACCATTAAGAGGTTGGTCTTGATTTACTGCCTAATGAAAGGTTTGTATGTAAATCTGGGTGAGTTAATACTGGAGGAGATGATGAAAAACCTTGAAAAGAATCTTCAACTGCCATATTGCTCTGTTATCACCCTGTTGGCCCAAAAGAATCAGGCTATGGTGAATTATACTGAACTAACAAAGGTAAAGCCTGAGAGGATTATGGATAAGCAATGGGTGATAAACCACATTGACAATTTTATGCCTCAAAAGTCCAAGCGTCCAAGGCAACCTCAACCAACATCTTTTGCACCACCACCTCCAACAGGAGCAAGTCCTTCTTCTGATATTTCCATGATAATGCAGGAACTACAGGTTATGAAGAAGATGCAGCTAGGAACCTATGATCTGGTCCTAAACCATGATCTCATGCTGAGAAAGATTGCCACCAAATTGAATGTGGATCATGCTGAAGAAATAGGAGTTCCACCTGACAGAGATTCATGGTTGGCTTCCATTAGATTCACCATTCCCCCTGATGACACACCCTTAGCAGCTAAATTTCCACCTTCTCCTTAGCAGATGATGATGAGTCCATGAGTGAAGATAATGAAGAAGAGGATGACTGATCTTTTACTCTGTGTTTATGTTATGATGATTCTTGGTAATGACTTTGTGTAAATATTTCCTTGAACAATGTATTTCCCTTTTCAGTTGTAATGGAACTTTATTTCTATGTTAAATTGTTTTTTATTATTTCTTTTCTCAATTGTATTGTTAAATCCATACACTCCATTCCAAACAATTTCTTACCATGCACTGCCATTCAGGTAAAAAGGAAAGTAATCTATCCTTTCATCTTATTGATTAATAAGTTATGTTAATTATGTTTAATTTAGAATCCATCGTAATAATTTAAAGTTTGCTGATTCTTAGGCTTTAATTGGATAAATTAATTGATTGGCATTGCTTAATTCATGATCCCTGTCCATAACTATTTCAATCCTATATTATTTGTTTATTCAGCATGCTAGTTAGCAATCTGAGTTATAATCTTGCATTAAGTTTGGGGACATGATTGGCTGATTACCTGTTATTTTTTTTTAGCTT
This sequence comes from Clitoria ternatea, assembly GCA_037962975.1. Taxonomy (NCBI): domain Eukaryota; kingdom Viridiplantae; phylum Streptophyta; class Magnoliopsida; order Fabales; family Fabaceae; genus Clitoria; species Clitoria ternatea. The sequence goes on along the minus strand of CM075672.1, from coordinate 23,710,604 downwards.
TTGAGCCTATATTAATTCTTTTCTGAGTGAGCCCGCATTCTTGTTTAGTGAGACAGAATTTGCTTCAGTGCTTGCTAAATGATTATATATGTGCCAATTAGAAATGATGAAGGCCTTCTTTATTAAATTAGCTAGGGCAAAATTTAGCCATCCTAATTTTATTAATTATTCTTTGACCCAATATTTGAGCCTGAGACCCTTTCATTCTAATTATGTACCTACCTTTACAAGCCTCTTTATTTGAGAAAAACCAAGTGAATTATCCCTGGATGTTCCACTGATGAAGTGTTGAGTCTTACTTATTGCTAGGGACTAGCAAGTTCTAAGTTTGGGGATAAAGAGTGTGCCTAACAGCAATTAAAAGGCACACTCTGACCTTAATTATAGATGAGGATTTTGAGAAATGAAAGGAAGAACAACAAAAGCAAAAAGAAAAAATGAAAAAAAGCAGCAAAGAAAGAAGGTGCAAAGCACCACAAGAAAAAAATGGTATTGAAAAACAAAATAGAAGAAAAGAAAGAGTCCCAAGGACTGAAAGAGAAGAAGGTGCAAAGCATCATAGATTATTAAGTTACCATTCATATGAAAAATAATGTAAATAAAATAGCTAGTTAGTTAAGACATTTAAGTTAAGATTGAGGCAAGGCATCAGTGGGCACATCTTTTAACCTAACATTGACTAGAAAAACAAAAATAGAGCCTGTAGCCTAACCCCATTACAAGCTTAAAAAGCCCTTACTGATCCAATTGTGTTAGCATATGTCATGATGTTTAGAACTGTTGCAAGCCTATGTTGATCTAACAATTATGCAGGTGATGAGTGCATATTATTGAACCTTATACACTAAGAGAAGAGTGAAACACCAATCCAGTAAGGAAAGTATCACCAATTTGTCCCAAAGGAGGTGTGAGTAATTATATATTTAGAATTTGCGAAAGGAAAGCATGGATGATATTCAATAATTATGGTATGAACTAAGTTAAGGAAAGGTTGATTGTTTTGAGTAAGTGCTGTTATTTAATTAATCTGAGTATTTGCTTGAGGACAAGCAAGTTTTAAATTTAGGGATGTGATAAGTCTTGAAAAGACTTAATTATTTCACCTTTTATTTAACTTAATTCATTAAATATTATTTTGTTTGGCTTTATTATTTAATAAATTGTTAATAATTTGTATTTTATTTATTTATTTCAAAAGTGTTTAATTTATGTAAGAAAATGATTAAAAACATTAATTAGTTAAGAAATTATGTTTATTTATAATTTCACTAACCCATCGTACAAACGTTGGACAGCCAGCGTACAAACGCTAGGCAATTATTTGTTTATTGGTGCAGGAACAAGTCCCGCTCAAGCTTGAAGACTGCAAGCTCAAGCGAGAGCCATGCAAAGAACGTCAAAAGAAAAGAAAGGAAACCATGAGCTCGCTCAAGCGAGAAAGCTCACGCTCAAGCGTGAGTCCAAAATACCATCCACGCTCAAAGCTTCCACCCTCACGCTCAAGCGTGACTCACACAGTGCATTGAATAATTCGAGCTCGCTCAAGCGAGAGCCTTTCATGCTTAAGCGTGGTGGCAGTTATTTAAATGTTGTTGTTCCCTCCAAAAGACGCTCTGCACCATTTCTGTTCCTGTTGCCTGATCTTTTGCTTTTGTACATTAGTAATTTAAGTATCAAGTTGTAATTATTTATTTACTTCTAATTATGTAATTAGTTTAGTTAGTTTAATTATTAATTAAGGGTTCTTTATAATTAATTAAGTTAGTTAGTTAGTTATTTGCCTATATATACTTGCACATACTCTGTAAAGTGGGACACGAACAGAGACAATAGAGCACAGTAGATACAATACGAATTATTTTTCCATTTTCAATCTCTCTCTAATTCTTTTCTCTCTCTAAATTCTCTCATCCATGTCTCTCCATATTCCTTCGATAGAATCCATTTCCATGGGTTTCTAAGTCCCTAGGGTTGGGATTGCGAAGGTTTGCAATGAATTCTTGAAAGTGTGTTGAGGAAATTGACTTCTAAATCATGAGGAGGACAAGCTGAGGAGTGGATCTACTTTGCTGGATTGACAAATCCAGATCTGATGAAGAAACTCACTAGTGAGGAATCATCATTGAGGCTTAGGTAACTTCCAGCTTCCTAACTAATTCAGGCCTAGTAATTAGGTGAATAGTTAGGGTTCAACCCCTAATTTCGTATTAGATTTCTCTGTTAATTGAATACCTAAGGGATAAGGAATAATGCTTAGGAATTAGTGTTATTCACCTAAGGAATTAGGGAGTAACCATCTGTGGATTATGCTTGATTGAACCTTAATTGCATGTTTCTTGATGAAATTGTAAGCTGAAGTAATCCTAACCTATCTTCCATTAATCATATTCCATCTTCTATACTGTCTCTTAAAATACAAAAACATTAGAAATATAAAATAACAAAAACAGAATGAACTTTATCTGCATTGCATTGGTTCAGCTTGTATCAGTCTAAGATTGAGGTAATTACCACAATCCCTGTGGGAACGATCAAATATATTACAAATTTAATGATTGGTGCGCTTGCCAAAAGAATAAATCCTCTAAGAGTCATACAATAAGTCAATATTAATTCAAGATTTTCACACCAAGTTAATGGCTCAGGGATTTAGCATCATGAAGTCTTAGGCCTTGATATATACTATTTAGAAATTGTTGATTGATGATGGTCTTGAATAGAGCCAAGAGGCTTATAATAAATTTGAATGAATTGTGATGATGAGTAGTAATCGACATGATGATTTGGAAGTCTCATGGATAAGGGCCATGGTATTGTTGTTGTTGGATTTGTTTAGCCTTTTAAGATTTAGAGAATCTTGGTCTTAGGAAAGGAATTCCCAAAGCCTAACATAAGCATGTGAATTAGAGTTTAGACAAGACTAAGATTTGATTATGAGTTTTAAGAAAATGATGCCTTATGATGGCTTATTAATTTCATATACAAATATGTGTTTATTGATTGGATTGTGTTCCAGACGATGACGTGGAATAATCAAAGTACTTGGATTGCGGTTCTTCTCTTAAGGTAGGAGAGGAGTTTGCATTTTAAATTTGCATGAGTGAATAAATGTTGAATTATGTATATGTGTGGACTCATGCATTGCCTTACCATGACTATGGTGTATGTTGAATAGATGATGTGATGAATGATGGCTTGGTTTTTGTTGAACATTAAGAAATTGTATATGTATACATAGGTGTGAAATAAGAATGATTGTTTGATTGTCCCTTGGTTGGACCTGAATTAGTGGTTGATGAAAACTTATGAATATATGAACTAAGTGAGGAGTAAGGTATTATTTGTGATGATTGTGTAGAAAAATGAGTGAGGTAGTGATGTGGAATATTGTTAAAACCTCCCTTAGGTATTTGAAGGTTTAGAATTGAAAATAGGGAAGCACGGTTTCTTGGAATAAGCCTAAATACCTAATTCAATATAGGTAAAGTGTTAAATTAGGCCAACTATTGATGAGAAGTATATTGGCATGTGGAAAGGAGTTAAAAACTCAAGTTTTTATGCGTGTGATGGTTAACTCACTTAAGCGAGATGGATTCTTGCTCAAGCGAGAGTCCCCTGTATCAGGGGAGAGGCCTCTGGCCCAATTTCGCTTAGGCGAACATGAGTCTCACTCAAGCAACACGCATACAACAAAGAAGGGTAAGTTACTGGGTGAATTTCGCTCAAGCGGGTGTGGCCATGCTTGAGCGGGTGAGTTGGAAAACGGTGTTGTGAGTATCTCACTTAAGCGAGTGGCGAGGTAAGATGGGTCTCGCTCAAGCGAGTGAGCCAAGAATTTGATACTGGACAATTTCCGGTGTGAGAGACCTGATGCTTCATGATTGTCTCTCTCAAGCGAGTGACCAGGTGAAAGGTGTCTTGCTCAAGCGAATGAGCGAGGGGTTAGACACTGGTGTATTTTCACTTAGGAAAGAATGCCTTGCCCAAGCGAAAAAGGTTGAGAATTGAGGATCTCATTCAAGCGAGATTGGCTCGCTTAATCGAGATCGGGGCCTGATAGTTAAAATCCTTCTCGCTCAGGAGGAATTGAGGGCGCTCAAGCGACCCATCTCAATCTCGCTCAAGCGAGTATGGGTCTGGCTTGAGCGAGTTGCCCAGAATGTAATTTTATTTTATTTCCTTTTTTTTGGGGCTTATGTTGGACCCCTTCCTTGTATTGTGAGGCATTTGAAGGAATGTATAGGGGGTATATGAGCATGATATAATATGGTGGTGTTTGATGTTGATTCAAACATTGGGATAATTCGTTTATACCCATAATGTGTAATGAAAAACATAATTGTTGTCCACCAAGAGTGGGATATGGATGAAGGGTAATGAGTAATAAATGGATGGTGATGTTGATCATTTTCTTATATAAAGGATGATTGTCATTGAGGTTGATTGTTTTTATTGATAAGTTGTTGTGTACCATTATGAGTGATACAAATGTGATGTTGCATGTGTGGTTTGACTTATATTAATGAATTTTGTGAATGCCACACCAATATATAGACGAAACAATGGTAATGATAATTGATATGAAAATCCACTAAATGACTATGTGGTGGTATTGATGAAAGATTAATGAATGTTAATGATGATTTGTGATGTTTGTAATGCCATTGTGGTTGATTGCAAGTGTTAACTTGCATGTATAATATATGATATATTGAGATGAAAATGCCACACATAAAACGCGAAAAACAATGGCTAAAACCAACAATGATAAAATCCACTAAGGTGTGTATGGTGGTGTTGGTGTTTATGATGATGATGACTAATGAGTGGCATTTAGGATGTATAGTGTGAGAAATGCATTTTATTTGGATTGTATTGCATCCGTGGCATATCGTTTGCTGTCTATGTGGAATGTTAGCGGGTTCCACTAGGCGGGCCCAGTGGCAGGATGGCTCAGTGCATGAGCATTCTCGTTGTTTCCCTTGTGACTCAGTGTGTGAGCCACGAAGCTGCCCTTAGTTTGGTGACAAGGCACCCTATGTGGCAGGCCCAGTGGGCGGGCGGCTCTATGATGAGAATGTACCTCGGTGTCCGACGGGGCATTGCTCCCTTGATGTGTGTTCAGGGGAGGCCCTAGCACTTGTGGCAAGTGAGGCCATGTTGTTGATCCGCAAGTCACGTGGTGACTAGTGCTACAGATGGGCGAGAGCGGTTTGGTACCAGTAAAGTATGTTGTTGATACGCATGCATGCTTTAAGATATGTGTACATATTTTTCTACTGGAGTAGGGGCATAGTAGCACGCCTATGCTCGTCCCATAATTTGGTGTTTATTCCCACAGTCAGATCAGCATTTGTTGTCTATTCCATTGTGCATATGCATTAGCCATAAGAGCATTTGTTGTCTATTCCATTGTTGTATTCATATCGTCATTTAAAATGTATAACTCACTCTCCCATGTGGTCTACTTTTTAGTATTGATGCCGGGATATCATGGGAAGAGAACATTTTTAAAGTAAAGCTTTTGTGAAGGTAAAATAGTGGTAATGGAATGCCTTGGCCGGCAGCATTGTGAATTATTTCATTATGAATAAATGTATATAAGATTGTTGATAATTACTGTTATTGGTGGATGTAATGTGAATAATGTATAAGTGTTAATAATGTATGACTTTAAGGACGAATTGAATATGGTCAATTATAGACTATGAATATTGGAGATGTATGATGCATGACCATATAGATATGTATATACATATACCTTAGGCATTGCATGTTCATGAGATTATGTGAAAAGATGAGTGGTTGTCTATTAGGCTTATGATATGTCGTTGCATGCCTTGCCGAGCCTTTTCTCATATCCTCATATATGGGACTTGGCGTATGCCCGGTATACACATTCTGCTTCCTAATAAGTCTTGAAAAGACTTAATTATTTCACCTTTTATTTAACTTAATTCATTAAATATTGTTTAGTTTGGCTTTATTATTTAATAAATTGTTAATAATTCTTATTTTATTTATTTATTTCAAAAGTGTTTAATTTATGTAAGAAAATGATTAAAAACATTAATTAGTTAAGAAATTATGTTTATTTATAATTTTACTAACCCAGCGTACAAATGCTGGACAGCCAGCGTACAAACGCTAAGCAATTATTTGTTTATTGGTGCAGGAACAAGTCCCGCTCAAGCTTGAAGACTGCAAGCTCAAGCGAGAGCCATGCAAAGAACATTAAAAGAAAAGAAAGGAAACCACGAGCTCGCTCAGGCGAGAAAGCTCACGCTCAAGCGTGAGTCCAAAATACCATCCACGCTCAAAGCTTCCACGCTTACGCTCAAGCGTGACTCACACAGTGCATTGAATAATTCGAGCTCGCTCAAGCAAGAGCCCTTCACGCTCAAGTGTGAAGGCAGTTATTTAAATGCTGTTGTTCCCTCCAAAAGACGCTCTGCACCATTTCTGTTCCTTTTGCCTGATCTTTTGCTTTTGTACATTAGTAATTTAAGTATCAAGTTGTAATTATTTATTTACTTCTAATTATATAATTAGTTTAGTTAGTTTAATTATTAATTAAGGTTTCTTTGTAATTAATTAAGTTAGTTAGTTAGTTATTTGCCTATATATACTTGCACATACTCTGTAAAGTGGGACAGGAACAGAGACAACAGAGCACAGTAGAATACAACACAATTCATTTTCCCATTTTCAATCTCTCTCTAATTCTTTTCTCTCTCTAAATTTTCTCATCCATGTCTCTCCACATTCCTTCGATAGAATCCATTTCCATGGGTTTCTAAGTTCCTAAGGTTGGGATTGCGAAGGTTTGCAATGAATTCTTAAAAGTGTGTTGAGGAAATCAACTTCTAAATCATGAGGAGAACAAGCTGAGGAGTGGATCTACTTTGTGGGATTAACAAATCCAGATCTGATGAAGAAACTCACCAGTGAGGAATCATGGTTGAGGCTTAGGTAACTTCCAGCTTCCTAACTAATTCAGGCCTAGTAATTAGGTGAATAGTTAGGGTTCAACCCCCAATTTCGCATTAGTTTTCTCTGTTAATTGAGCACCTAAGGGATTAGGGTTTAATGCTTAGGAATCAGTGTTATTCACCTAAGGAATTAGGGAGTAACCATCTGCGAATTGTCCTCTTGAGTCTGAAGATTGATTGAACCTTAATTGCATGTTTCTTGATGAAATTGTAAACTGAATCAATTCTAACCTATCTTCTATTAATCACATTTCATCTTTCATACGGTCTCTGAAAATACAAAAACATTAGAAATATAAAACAATAAAAAAACAGAGTGAACTCTATCTGTATTGTATTGGTTCAGCTTGTATCAGTCTAAGATTGAGGTAATTACCACAATCCCTGTGGGAACGATCAAATATATTACAAATTTAACGATTGGTGCGCTTGCCAAAAGAATAAATCCTCCGAGAATTTAGCATCAAGTTAATGGCTCAGGATTCACCAACCACTTCCATTGTAAACTCTGTTATTTTGTATACCGTTATGGGTAAACTATTCAACAATCCAGTTATTGATAATCAAATCTCACATTTTGGTTTTCTTTGGTTCGAGTCTTGATGTAGTCGTGGTGATGTCTTGAAAATATTTCAAAGGCAAAAAATTTATTCGTACTTTTATTATTTAATTATCTTGATTACATTAGGATTCGAGTCTGGAAAATCGAGGTGTTACACTTTGAAACAACAATCAAGTTTTTTTTTTTGCAGTGTGTAACATCCTGCTTTTAATAATAGCTCTATTTTGTAAATTATGAGGTATAGAAGATATGTTAGTGTTAATCAATGAATAAAACACTCTATGGATGGTTTTTAATGCTCCAAAAGTTTCATTTTTGGGTATAATTCTAGAATTTATATAGATCCTTATTGATAAGGCCCAATTTCCGAGTGAAAATGCCTTAGAAAGAACTGTCCGAGTGAGAAAGAGACTCTGTTCCGAGTGAAAACTGCAAATTCCGAGTGACCAAAAGGAATTCCGAGTGGAAAATGGAAATACCGAGTTAAAATTGTGTTTTCCGAATGGAACATGGTCAAGAGGACTCATTCCGAGTGAAATTCTGTCTCAGAGACTCACTGCTGAGTCAAACATGTTAGGAAGACTCAATTCCGAGTCAATTATTCCTGAGTGACTCATTTCCGAGTCAAACACCTCAGAAAGACTCATTTTCGAGTCAAGTACTCTCCAAAGACTCGTTTCCGAGTCCAATGTTTCTGAAGGACCAGTTTTCGAGTCAATCATAGTCAGACATAGCATTTCTGACTGAAAGTTCACTGAGTGCCTTCATTTCCGAGTGAAGAGACTCAGTCAGGGATATAACCAATGCAATCTGAGTAAGTTAGTCCAAGTCAAACCTTCCCAGTGAGAAAAGGGAATAGCATTCCGAGTGGGATATATATATATGAGGTTTAGAGCCATTGAGTGAGGTTAAATATGTAGCCTTTCCGAGTGAATAGGCTTGGATGATCCCAAGTAAGATATACTCGAGTGGGAAATAATACCGAGTGAAAATGATGTGTGTAGGAATGGATTTGGATATTCCCGAGTGGAAATCCGAGGGAAGATTTGTTGTAATGGATTAGATTGGAAAATTTCTAAGTATATGATGATAATCCGAGTGGATTGGGTTAGAACAAGTCTGAGTTGGACTTAGCGTAATGGTTTCCCCGAGTGAATAAAATGAGGTATACCGAGTGGTATTTGATTAGTGATAAACCGAGTGATTAAGTTAAGGATTTCGAGTGGTTATATATATATATATACTGTATGGTTAAGACATTACTTGGCTTGAATATGAGTGGTGATAAATGAATAATACTAAGTGAATAGATACCGAGTGGAAAATGTTATTGGGAGCCCATTCCGAGTGAATTTCAGTATGCATAGAGCCATTTCCGAGTGAGTAAGGTGTTATGAAATCCTGAGTGAAAATTGATTTGATGTTAAGTCGGCTAAAGGATGATTTAGTTGAGTGAGAAATAGATAAGAATAGGTTGTTTGCCGAATGGAAATCATGAGTAAATCCGAGTGAGGAAACTCCGACTGTCACCTCCAAAGAAGAGAAATCAAACTGAGAGTTTCAAATAGAACCAGTTTCGAGTGAGTAATAGGTGAAGACTCGGTTTCAGGAGATTTTACCGAGTGGACTAAAATGTAGAATAAAAACCGAGTGGATTCGCTTAAGCAAATGAGATCCTTGCTTAAGCGAGGGAGAGTGCCTGGCTCAAGCGAGTTGGTATTCGCTTGAGCGAAACTCACACTCGCTCAAGCGAGTCGGTTTTCGCTTGAGCGAAAGCCCTCTGCCAGTGCATTATATGGCACTCGCTCAAGCGAGTCATATTTCTCTTGAGCGAGAGGACTCGGTTTCTCTACTTCTTCACACAACTGAAGGAATTCCAGTCGGTTTATAGGCTAACCGAGTGGAATTCTAGTCGGTTTTCAGTGCCAGGAATAACTTTTGACTCCTTTCTTGTCTCTTATGCATAGTTTAATGCATGTAGCCCCATTAATCCTCTCTAGTGAGTAGGACGGCCAGAAGTGGACCATTATAAGCCACTTTCTTATTTTAATCCTCCATTATCTCCACTATCAAAGCACTAACAGCACTAAACATCCACTCACGAAGATAATGTTCCCCACTTGTCTTGCATTATTAACTCTGCCCCTTGCTAGACCAGAAGGCATTAGAACAAAGTTAGTGAAATATCTTTCCTTCAATTTCTCTCCTTCATCAAAACATTTTCGAGCTGGAACTAGGACAACAAGGAGGACTTCTTTTCAGTCAGCCATAGATTATCAAACCAAGTAAGAGGGGACAAGGTTGTGAATAACTATGAAATGGGTAGAGTTGTATGCTGTCCTAGGATTCCAGTTTTATTTTCGTATCTTGTTGCTCAGTTTTGAGATTGAAAACCTATGATTTTGACTCTGACTTCTCTATGAAAGTTATAGATATTTTTATTATGTGAAATTTGAGACCTGGACCGACTGATTTGAGTATGTGTATCAAAAGTTATAGCCAAAATACTACAGCATGTCCGAGTGGAATATTTATCCCATGTTTTGTGTATATATTAATATGCTGGGACTTATACATATATAATCAGCCTTTTATGTCTTCATGAAAGTTGTAGGTACTTATGTTATGGATCTATAGAAAGTGGTTTCAAGTCAAAATGATTTTTGTAGCTTTAGTTATGCCTAAAATACTAAAGTATGTACAAGCTGTAAATCTGTTAACTATGAAATCTGAATCTTATTTTCCAAACTGGGAATTTTGTGGTGTGAATTAGTGGTTGGTGTCTTCATGAAAGTTGTAGATAATTATATTAAGAGTAATTTAGCACTGGTCTCATGTCAAAACTATTTTTGTAACTCCATAAACGTTGAAAATACTAATATATGTACGTTTTGAAAGCTCATCTGGAGGCAGTGTTGTATTTTATGGATAAATGGTATTTCTACTTAGAATTTGAATTTATGATCTTCATGAAAGTTATGGATATTTGTGTTAAGGATAATCTAGAACTGGTTTCATGCCAAAATCATTTTTGTAGCTCCAGAAACGTTCAAATTACTAATATATGTACGTTTTGAAAAAAAAAACTCACCTTGAGGCAGTATGGTATTTCGTGAATAAGTGGTAATTATGTTTGGAATTTGAAATTGTGTTCTTCATGAAAGTTGTAGATAATTGTATTATTAAGCTATAGAAAGTGGAATCACATGAAAAGGTTTTGCTCATGTTATGACTGTTTTCCTAGAGTATGTTGCTGTTGGAAATGCTGAAAGTTAATTTTAATGGTTATTATGAATGAAAAGATATTTTTCTCTATGAGTTAAAGTCCTAATTTTGTTATGAGGGTCATGGGGGTGTAGGGATCCATGACTGTATTAATTCCTACCGATGTGTTGGTCATGGGGCTGTAGGGATCCATGACTGTATTAATTCCTACCGATGTGTGGGTCATGGGGCTGTAGGGATCCATGACTGTATTAATTCCTACCGGTGTATCTATGAGACCTTTTACTGCAGTATTTCCACCAAACAAAATGGATCCAATATGATATCATTTGACTAATTAAAGACTTATTAAATGAACTTGTTTGGCATATTCATCATATCATTATGTATTATTGATTGTGTTTGTGCAATTCTATATATTTTATATTTATTCTATATTCTGTCTCACTCTTACAATAATTTTTACAGTGAATGCCACTCAGAATGAAGAGTGATGCTATGGTTGATGTCTATGTGAACTATTGCTTGGATTTCAAATTTATTCTAATTTTACGATTTGTAATAAATACAACGTGTTATATACTGTTATTTATAAATCGTTTCCTCTATGCAAATATTTCATGAATATTATTATTCACGACTAGTATGTATAATAATATTCCGTTATTATCGACCTTTATGTGAACTCTGATTTTAATTTATGAACTTTAAAAAGATCTTTTAAAAACGCAAAAAATTTATTCGGAAAATTTAATTAATATTTGCCTGGGCGTTACACAGTTAGCCCAAGTTTTGAAACTATTTTTTTGTCCTATAGAAATTTTCAGGAATTACATTATCTACAGGATGTGTCTCTCGCATAAGAGCCACTGTTTGCTTAAAAGATTGTTGAGAAATGTTTCCCTTTAATTTAATTGTCAACAATCTAACAGCAACAAATAATTTAGTATGATCAGTACATCCAGGCCATAATGGCTTTTGGGCTGCATGTAATAAGTCATAAAACCTTTTAGCTTCAATATTTTGAGACTCATCATTTTCTTGAGGTATTTGAATCTTTTCACCAACTACTTTATAAACCATACTTTCAAATCTACTACATTGTTCATTATGACCCTCTTGAGCATTGTTACTAGTACCCTCATGACACAAGTTAGGATCACTTTCTCCATGACATATCCAACATAAATATTCAGGTTTGAATCCCTTTTGATAAAGATGAACCTTAACTTCTTTAGGATCTAAGAACTTAAGGTTTTGCATATAGAACAAGGGCACCTAATTTTTCCATTGGACATACAAACTTGTTGGCATGCAAAAGATACAAATTCACCCACCCCATTTATAAATGCATCAGTAAGCCCTTTTCAGCCAAGAAGAAGTCTATTGTACATCCAATTATGATTTTGCCTAATATCCATATTCTGTAATATATTAAAGCAAAACCATTTAATCATAATATACTTTCCATTCATGTAATAACTAACTACAACTTAAAACTAAACTAACAATATGTAAATATTTCTTTATATAGAATTAAAAACACAAATTAAATACGGTATCAATATTAATAGGCATATTAAACCTCACAACTTATGTACATGGTCAATGGAATAAGTACCTTGGTGAGGTCATTGATTAATTAACAAGCACAAGGTAGTAAATTGATAATAACTGTATGGAGATGATTCCCACGTAGCTAGCTAGAGCTACAACTTACAAAAGCAAATTATCAATTAGATGGTCTGAATTAACTAATGTTGCTCATGCTATCAATTAATTACATAGTGAAAAGTAACGATTTTAACAAAAAAAAAATAAGCAACCAGTTCTAAATATTAACACACAAGCTAAATAATAAGTTCTAAATAGAATTAATTAAAGTTTTAATTTCAATTGATTAGGGACACAAATATAACAAGGACAAACTACAGAACAAAATAAAGCATAAGCATGTATTAATCAATTATCAATGTGTACTGCAAAACAATATAGCAAATACTTAAAGCCTAATAAATAAAATAGCATATACCAAATATAAGATTCATACCAAATCAAATATAAGTATATATACCACACAATTCGTTTATGAAACAGATTATAGCGATATATGACAAATTTAAATCACTAATTGATTGATTTCAATTCATTCTTTATATAATACTACAATTCATTCATTTAACTAAACATGTAGTTGGAGAATTAAAAATTTTTTTCAAGAAAACTTATGCAACAGAAATAAATTAATTTTTTGAGTTTGACATTCTTTCTACTTATATTATTAAATTCTATTATTTATTAATATATATATTATTAAAAGGCTAAATTACACTTTTGGTCCTTTAACTTGTAAGTTTTTCCCAAATTGGTCCCTGATTATTTTTTTAATTCAATGAGGTCCCCAAACTTTTTAAAACGTGTCAACTTGGTCCTTCCGTCAGAAACTCAGTAACGCCGTTTGCTCACATGGCATGCTTGGACACGTGTCACAATCTTGTCAGCACATGTCTCACTACCAGAACTTAAGACACGTGTCAGATTTTGATTGGGTGATGATTTTGTTCGAAATTAAAAGAATTTGCCTTAGGTAGGACTTGAACCCATGACCTTTAAGTCAAATACCACATCCATCACCACTAGACCACATGTGACTTTAGTGATTTAGATGACAATATTTATATATAAAGTAAACTTTCAATATCTAAAAGTGTATTTAATTTAATTATTATAATAAAATATTTATAGGTATATTTAATTTATTTATTACAAATAAAATATTTAAGGCTATATTTAATTTTATTATTGTTAATAAAATATTTAGTTATTTTTTTAATTTAATTATTTTGATAAAATATTTAAGAATATACTTACTTTATTTATTCTTAATAAAATATTTAAAGGTATATTTAATTTTATTACTATATATTTAAATTATCAATAAAATAATTACATATTTTATTAATAATAAATAAATTAAGCATATTCTTAAATATTTTAATAATAATAAAAATAATTAAATTAAAAATATTTTTAAATATTTTATTAATAATAAATAAATTAACTATATTTTTAATATTTAATAAAAAATAATTAAATAAAATATTTTTAAAAATATTTGATTAATAATAATTAAACTAAATACATTTTTCAATATTTTATCAATATAATTAAATTAAATATATTTTATATATTTTCTTAACAATATTGAAATTAAATATTTTTTATAATATTTTTTAAAATAGTTAAATATACCTATAAATATTTTATTATAATAATTAAATTAAATACACTTTTAGATATTGAAAGTTTACCTTTATATATAAATATTGTCATCTAAATCACTAAAGTCACATGTGGCCTAGTGGTGATGGATGTGGTATTTGACTTAAAGGTCATGGGTTCAAGTCTTACCTAAGGCAAATTTTTTTAATTTCGAACAAAATCATCACCCAATCAAAATCTGACACGTGTCCTAAATTCTGGTGGTGACACATGTGCTAACAAGATTATGACACGTGTCGAGGCATGCCATGTGAGCAAACAGCATTACTGAGTTTCTGACGGAAGGACCAAGTTGACACGTTTTAAAAAGTTTGCCGACCTCATTGAATTAAAAAAATAATCAGGGACCAATTTGGAAAAAACTTACAAGTTAGAAACCAAAAGTGTAATTTAGCCTTATTAAAATAATATTCTTTATATATAATAATATCTATATATAATAGAATTATTCTAGTAATTATTAATTTCAAATTATTCAATTAACTACTCCAATTTTTAGCTAAGAACAACTAATAGTGAGTGGTCATTCTAGCTTTTTAATAAAGAAAATTTTATGAAAGAAAAAAGGGAAAAACATAATGACGAGGAATTGGGAGTTGGAACAAAAGTTAGGTGCAAAGTAAAAAAATAATGTAGCTAAAAACCAATACACCACACTGTTGCACCACCCTGTAACATGCATAGGTTGACCATATTTATAATTTCATCATCATAAAATTTGCACATATTAATTCCAAGATGCTAAAAGGTCACCTTATCTTCACAACCGAGATCAACAACAACTATTCCAAGATCTCAAGGTCATATTTATTAATAATACTTAAACAGTAGCTTTAATAAATATTTCAGACAATCTAATTACTTTTCCAAAACATAAAATCTATTAAACTTGAAATATAGGTTATGAAGTTGTCATTTTAATCTATAATTGTCACTATAAACTATTTGAATCTTGGTATTTTCTAAAACAGAGTTCAATTCATATATTAAACATTATTTATACTAAATACAGTGAACTACTTGCAGCCACAATTTAAAACCCTAGAATCTAGATCTATGCATGACAACAAACTCTGAAATCTAAAAACAACAAAGAAAGATATACTAGATAATTTTATGACTCTAGTCAATCAGAGGAACTCATTAAAGATACCAAACAAGACATGGATTTTAAGTAAGAGGCATAGCATTTAGTAAGATAACATGAAGTACAAAAAAATGGACAAAACAAATCAGTAAGAAACAAGCAAAGAAGAAATGCACAACGTCATGAAAGCTACGCTAAAATATCTGTGACTAGTTAAAAGAATTCTCAATGCTATAAGGTATCAGATTTCAGTTGTAAAATGACATGTAATGTGAATTAGAAGAGAAGCTGTCTATCTCTTGTTCTTTTTTCGTGATAATGCACTCAAGGGCTAACAAGCATAGGAATGGTAATATTCAACCACATATAGTGTAATTGCAAATAGAGCTCACTGCACCGGAGAAGGATTTAAGTAACATCATATGCTATTAGAAACTATTACTTTTATACTAAAAGTTATGATGAATGTCAAATTGAAATAAGCTTTTAAGGGCAAACAAAGGGAGGAAAAGAAGAAAAAGATAAATAGATTGATAGACAACATTTCAACCATAATCTAATGAAAATCACTCACTTAAAATCAATATATTTAGATGCAATCCAAAGAATCCTCAAAATATTGAAAAAGTAGAAATCGAAGCATGAATACTTACGATAGAATTCTGCTGTATAAGGTAGTCTTGTGGTCTTAAAACCATTGATGCACCATCAGCAAAGTTCAGAGTTACTTGAGGAAAAATATCAGTGACACTACACATGGTACAGAAAAAAGAAGTTAGGGAAAGAAAATATCAAAGATGATCTATTTTTTATTTTTTAATACCCAAAACAAACACCAAGTATTCATATATTTAATATGAAGTAAAACAAGTCAGAAAAAGATGGCAAAAAACAAGGATAACCTCCCCATAGGTGGCATGACTGCCACCAATGTCTCTTTCCAAATTTCAAGAAATTATTTGACATCTACACAAATAAAACACAAGATAGCTAAGCTTGATATTATAGCAGTAACAACTAGAAATGAGATTTCTTTTCTCTTATTTCTTTTTTAAAGTTGTCACAGAAAATAAATGTGAATGGCACAGAATAACATAACACAAGGAACTAAATTTGTACCATAAGTGATAGAAGAAGGTTGAAGCTGGAAACAAGTTGAATCACAGGTATCCAGAAGCCACTGCCTTGGGTACGAGGAACCATGTGAACTAGGAAGGGAAATATTGACCATAAGAGAAGCTTGGAACATAGAAGCCGGTCAATAACAGCATAAGCACAGACATCATTATTTTTTTAAACAAATGACACTATAAAGAACAAACAAAACCACCCAACAAAATGGAATCAAATGGTTCAACAAAGAGAGAGCCCCAACTATGGGATTT
This sequence comes from Clitoria ternatea, assembly GCA_037962975.1. NCBI lineage: Eukaryota > Viridiplantae > Streptophyta > Magnoliopsida > Fabales > Fabaceae > Clitoria > Clitoria ternatea. Next base: position 23,694,071 of record CM075672.1, on the reverse strand, counting down.
CTAAACATTCTCAAATAGGGGCTAAGGGTTCACATTTCAAAAATAGAAATTAGACTCAAAGGGGAGTACAGGTTTGTGAGGAAGAAGGACCTATGCACGGGCGTTGCCGACGATTGAGGAAAGAGGCTCCATGGGGGCGTCAATGGTTGAAGAAGAAAGCTCCACCGTATAGAAGGATGAGGGACCAGTTCCCTGGGCTTTGGCAAACAACTACGAAACCTTATGACGGAGAAGAAGAGCACACGGCTACGAAACCTTATGACGGAGAAGAGGAGCACACGGTTACAAAACCTTATCAAGGAGAAGAAGAGCACGACTCATAATAGTTCCTATAGATGTTACAGAGAGAAGGGAAGACAACAATGGCTACAAGGAGGAGCACCACTCAGAGGTGCGGCAGCAATGACACGAGGCTGCTTACTCTCTGACCATGGCGGAGCTCGTAGAGGAGAGCGACGGTCTCCAACGGTGGTCTGAGGCGGAGGGAGTCTACGACAGAGGGAGGGGGGCTACGAAGGTCATTTGGGGATGACACAATGTAGGTACGGTGAATATGGTGGGGAAGAGTTTTGTCACGATTGTTATGGTATTTGGAGAAAGCTGTTGGAAGGAGCTGAGGTTGGGGTGGAGCAGCAACGTGCAAAGTAGAAAGAGAAGGAGATGGAAATTGGGAATTGGATAGAAAGTTAGGGTTTTGTTAATGAATTTGGGAAACACGAAAGTAAGGGAGAGGGAGAAATGGTTTAGAGCGGTAACTTTTAATATTTTAGGTAAAAAATAAATTTAAAATCTTTACATACTAATTTTTTTTACCTTAAAGACCGATTTTTCAGTCAGTAAATTTTAATATTTTAGGTAAAAATAAACTTAAAATTAGAGACTGATTTTTCAGTCACTAAAACCTCTCCTTAATAAATACTCAACATGTCTATACTTTAGAGACTGATTTTTTGGTCTCTAAACCTTATTTTTTTAAAATTATTTTTAATGTGATAACATGAATTTTAATTAGATGTTTCTAAATGGAAAAATAATTTTTAAAAATAACATTTTCTAAATAGAAACTAATTTTTAAATCTTTATTATATTATAGAATTAAAAAATATTTTCTTCTTTTAATTTCAGTTTTTTGAAAATATTTTTATATGATAGCATAAATTTTATATTAAAAATATTTTTATGGGATAACATAAATTTTATATTAGATGATTTTAAATATAAAAAATTATTAAAATAAAATTTTTTAAATGAAAAATTATTTCAAAATAAATAAAAATTATTTTATTAAAAAATATTTTTTTCTTTTATTTAGTTTTAGAAAAATTATTTTTTCAATTTTTTTACAATTAAAAAATATTTTTTCTTTTAATTTCATTTTTTTAAAAAATTATTTTTACGTGATAACATGAATTTTTTATTAGATGTTCTTTAATGGAAAAATAATTTTTTAAAATATAATTTTTTAAATGGAGATTATTTTTCATTCTCTATTGTGACCGAATTAGTGACCAATTCTATATAAAACTTAACCCACTTCTTGTTGGTCTCTAAATCAGTCACTAAACTTAGAAACGAAGAAATCAGTCACTAAAATCAGTCTCTAACTTTAGTGACTAATTATTTAGTTGCTATTCCAATCACTAATTTAGGGACTGAATTTCGGTCTCTATTGACAAATTTGGTGACTTTTTTTTCAGTCTCTAATTTTAGTAACCGATTTAGAGACTAATGGTAATTTGGTATAGTTTTCTAAGAAATCAGTCTCTAATTCAGTCACAGTAGAGACTGATATATTTTAGTCACTAAATTGGTCAATAAACAACAGTTTTCTTGTAGTGGTGGTCTACCCCGATATACTCCCGAAACCTCCCACAGGGTTGGAACGTCGTTGTTCCCCAGTGTACCCCATCACTCTATGCTCTAGGGGATCACTCACCATCCCTCTACATATGCAATATGCGATCTACTCATTTATCATAAGAGTGCCCGAGTGTTAGACGAAACCAACCTACCTGATATCCTCGTCCTTAAAGCGATTCAATTGAATTGTCGTAATCTTTTAACAATTAAAATTTATATGACAAGACCTTGAATTCTACCTAATGGTTTGGAGAACAGACTGAGAAGGGGGGTTGAATAAGTCTGTACACTTTTTCAAAACAAAAAGTGATATTTAAACATTATTGTGTTACACACAATGGACCAGACTTTTGAGAGACAAAGAGTGTGATACTTTGATTGAGAGTGCTATTTTGCCAGACTTTTGATAGTAAAGTGTTGGAAATATGCACTAAAAGCCTATATAGGACGCATCATTTTGAAGAAGTCATTTTTTGTTAAATAGTTTAACAACCTTTATTTATCCTTGGAGTAATAGGTCATATGAGAGTTATTCCTAAAATGTCCCTAGTCAAGTATTTACGTAGGGACATGTAAATACATTAAGACTAGTGTGTGAGTGTACTGATGATCTGATCTCACAGATCATGGATATAAATGATATCAAGTCTTCACACGGGTACATGTTAAGAGTAATAATGTACTGGACAGACCCACCATGAGAACGGTGCATGGATCGTTACATGAATATCATAAATGATTCTCAATGTGATAATGGTATATGTAGTCCTTTGACCTGAAGTCAATACGATTCCTACATAAGGAGTTTGTTGTTTTAATACAATCAAACGTCTTCTATAACAAGAAGACTATAAAGGTTGTGGTTAGACAATGAACAAATTATGCAGAAGGATGTGAGTGATGTAGATGGGATTTGTCTCTCTTATGTGACAGGAGTGATATCTATAGGCCACTTGATAGAGTGAGACTAAGGAAATGCATGGCCATGCTAGAAAGAATAAATATTGGATATTTATTCAGATAAAGTCTACTCCGGTATCAAGTAAAATAAATTAGATCGTACAAGGATGACGCGACCATGCCTTGGGCCCAATTAGGATATCATGATAAAAGGAACAAACATATAAAATAATTATCACTTATAGGTTATGTTGATAATAAATAATATTCAGACATAATGATGCATTGCTAGATGCCGCTCTTATTTTATATTAATAATAAAATAGTTTATTATTAATATAACCGAGTATTTTACCTATAGGGTCACACACATAGAGTAAGCCCATCAGAAAATTGCTTTTTATTTTAGTTGGACTAAAATAAAACTATTGGGCCTAACTCATTTAGAATGAGTAAGGAGCCCACTCTTTAGAGAGCAAATTAGGTCAAACCTAAGCCTATAAATAGAGCATAAGATGCTCATAGCGGCTAACCCAAAAAGAGACATAAAGTATGTAAAAGTTGCAAAAGCTACACGCCGTCAAACTAGCATTTAGAAGGTGTAGCATTTCTGGTGGGAGTACTCATATGGACTCCTAAAGGACGAGGCTACGATTGCTTCGATATTCCTTAAAAGGTAATCCTAAAACACAATATTTTTTATGTTTGTCTTATGCTTTGAAACACGGCACTTTGCAAATCCTATGGGAATCCTTGTATTCCCGTTGCTCATACACTAGGGATTCCCTGACAGTGGTATCAGAGCTTGATTGCAAAACCGTGTTTTGGGCAAATGTTTGTTTAAAGAACATGTAAAAAAAATTTCTTTTAGGAAAAGAATTGTAAAGGTTGAATCCTTTTGCAAAGGTTGCATCTTTTGTTAGATATGTTACAAATGTTGCATTTTTAATGAGATATTATGTAAAGGTTGCATTTTTATGAGATATGTTGCAAAGGTTGCACCTTTTGAAAGCTAATATCAATTTATTTTTGTTTTGTGTATATTGATTGCTTTTCTCAACATTTTAATTAAAGAACATGTTTTTGGGATGTGTTTTATTATATGAACATGTTGTATGTTGCAATGGTAATTGTTTTATATGTGTTCTAATTATAAGGTATATTTTATGTTCATTTAATTAAATTGAAATCAAGGGTTGAATGCAATGCATGTCTATATGCTTTCTCTTTTCTAATATGAATTGTTCATGTAAGATTGTGTTTAGAAAGTTTAAGAGTTAAACCCTAGCCGTAATGAAAACTAAGATTCAAAAGTTGAAACCTAGCCGTAATGGTATTTTATTTATTTGTAAATGTTACAAATAAAATATTTGATTTTAATATTATATATTAAATTCGATTTGTAAAAGTTGCAAATCAAATTTTAATTGTTTGTTAAATTTAAAGTTTGTAAGAGTTACAAATTTAAATAATTTATTCTTATTAATTTTAATAGGATTTGCATCGTTTATGATCTTTTTAAAATTAATGCAATTTGTAAGAGTTACAAATTTAAATAATTTATTCTTATTAATTTTAATAGAATTTGCATCATATGTGACCTTTTTAAAATTAATGTGATTTGTAGGAGTTACAAATTGATTCATATTTATTAAATTTAATATGATTTGTAATTGTTACAAATAGAAGATAAGATCTTTATTAAATTTAATAATTTTAGAATTAAATATTTAATCCTTAATAAATTTGATAGGATTTGCAAAAGTTGCAAATTAAAGATAAGATCTTTATCAAATTTCATAGGATTCAAAATAAAATATCTTGAACTCTAGAGATAAGGTTTAAAATTTAAACCTTGATCGTTCCTAAAAATAAGATGATTGTTGATGCTCTAGAGATAAGGTTTAAAAGTTAAACCTTGACTATTCTTATTTTAGGATAGTTGTTGGGGTCAAAAGATAAGGTTTAAAAGTTAAACCTTAGCCGTTCAAAAATTTATGATTCAAGAGTTGAAACTTAAAATTGGGATTTCAAATTGTTTGAAATCATATCCAAATATTTTGAGCTGTTAATGGTCAGTGGGACGTTCTGGCTAGGAAAGACTTGGTACTTAAGCGGCCACACCAGACCCACCTCTCTTTCCTGGGAACTAACCTAATTACAGTACTAAATTTTTAGGATGGAACGCTACTCGACACCCTATAAAGGGTAGCCTCCCCTTGACCCTGTCTGTTGAACGGTTAACGGAGCCGCCAAACTTCTTTGAGTAGTTTTCCTTTTATGACCCCACGTGTTTAATTATGTGTTTTAAAATTTATTTTATTTTAAATACAATTGATTACTCTATTAATTGATTAATTAACACATCCAGCGGTGAATGGTTATGGTCTTAGATTTTTTTATTTAATTTTTAGACAGAACCCCCCAGTTAGTCCCTGTCTCCAACAGAGTCGGACAATTAGGTCCTCGACTTAGTAAGTTTGACTCATAAATCCCTAACGTCCATAATCTTCGGACACATAGGTCCCTACCGTTAGGCGTCCGTTAAAAGTGGGTGACGTGGGTCGTTATGTGCCAACTAGGACTGCCAGGTGCGCATCAAATGACGTCGTTTCCATTAGAAACAATACGAAGTCATTTAGGTTTAAACAGTGGATGACCACACAGTGGCTTCTTCAATCTCTCGATTCCTTCTCTTGTAACCCTAAAGGAAATCCCATCAATTCCCCCCAATTCTCTTAATTCCGTCTCTAGTAACCCTAAACGTAATCCCCTCAATTTCACTAACGCTCAAAACTCACTTTTGTAAACCCAGGCCCCAAATTGGCCAGCGTCGTCAGTGATCGTGTTGGACGAGGGTCGTATTGGGCAATGTCGTCAGTGATGGGAGATCGCGTTGAGGTTAGTAAACCCGTAAACACCTACATTGGTTCTATATTTATGTATTGGTTCTGTGTTTGCTTATTGTTTTTGTTTTGGCGTATTGTCTCTTGCACTATGTGGTTTATTTTGTTCAAATTATTTTTTTAAAATGTTTTCGAAATTGTTATGAGCAAATGTTGTGGGAAAATGTTGTGTGAAAATGTATTTGAAGTTGTTCTGTGAATGAAGATGCTTGTGTTGGTCAGGGTAGAAAGTGTCATGTTAATTCCCCCTATAGCCATTGACTTGTTGGGTAGGGTTATTTCGAACATATGGTCATGTTATGATTCTACTGTTCTGTGTTATGTTTTGTTTATTGTTTATGACACAGTATTGATTGTGTTGTTGTGTATTTTGGGTTTGATACTCAGATTAGGCTTCACATAGGGGGTAGGTTTGGGGTTGATGGGCATGGCAAAAAGGGATATAAAGGGGGTAAGGTGGAAGGGTAGAAGGAGTTGGACCCTGATTATTTAGACTACTTTGCTTTCATTAGGTTTGCAAAAAATCGTGGGTTCTTTAAGATAGAGAAGGTGTATTGGTATAACCCCAAGTTGGAGATGAATGAAGGGTTGAATGTGTTGGAGGGGGACACTGATATATTGAACATAGTCAGGTGTGCTAAGGATAACCAGGGGGTAATGGATGTATATTTTGAGCATCCAGTTGATGACACAGTATTGATGGATGTGGATGAGGGGGACCCTATTGTAGCTGATAAGGTGAAGGTGAAGGTGCTGGTGAGTGTGGATGATGAAGTTGGGTGTGTTAGTCCTGAGACTAGGGAGGAGGATGTAGGGGACAGTTCTAGGATCAGGGAAGAAGATGTTGTGGGAACTTCTAGGATCAGTAATGGAGATGTAAGTACATGTGATGAAGGTAATGAGACTAATGATGAAGGGCTAAAGGACAGTGATGAGAAAAAGAAGAAACATAAGAGGAAGGTACAAGAGAATAGGAAGTCGGCTATTCCTTCTATAATTGATAGTGATTCTGACATTGAAGATGTAGCAAGATATGGGTTGGGTAGTGGAGGCACTGATGGAGGTTCTGAAAACTCTTGGGTTTCAGAAGACTTGAAAACTCCTGAAGGATCAGATGAAGAGGAAGTGGGTAGAGAAGTGTACCCTCAGTACAATGAGGTAGCTACTTTTGCAAATCCTTTCTTCAACTTATGCAAATCCTGATGGATTTCCATGCATCCTTTCTTCACCAATGATTCTATTTGCATCTGCCACTTATGTAACACCCTCTGCTAGATAAGACAAATCCTTTTGTAGGTTCATCCTATTTAACTGAGTGTGTTAACAGTTTTCAGAAAAAGTGAATATGTTTTATTTATTTATTTATTTTTCATGAATACGTGGCAGATCAGTGGAAGCAATAATGTATATATCACATAGTCATTCACAAACTGTAAGTAATTGTACTCTTAACAGAATGGGGCACGCAGGCACCTTTAGATATTATACAGTCATCCGGTGTCTGATTATTAATCATAAATATTCTATCCTTAATGATTGTTCTCAATGGGTTCAGCATATTGCTGATCTTCACATTCGGGTTCTTGAGTTTCTAATTCCTCTGAAAAATGGTCAACAGTAAGGGTGAGTATAACCCAAGACCCTATAGGTTACCCGGTGCGGACATAATCCAGCTAACAAGTAATAACATGTAATCATACAATTCACATTTCAAAGATTATAACAATCAAATATGTCATCAGGGAATGCATGAGTTTGTTCCATTATGATATTTCTTGATTACGTTTCATGATGCATGTGGGCCCAAGAAATTATTTCTTCTTCTCTGGAATATCACCATTCCAATTCTCTAGAGCGATCAGGGTCCGCCCAAGCTCTGGTATAAATGAACTCATTGGTTCTCATCATTGATTTATATATATATATATATTTGAGACTTGGATCCCTACGATCATAGTTACACTCCGTCATTTAGTCAAAGTACACCAGAATTATTCGTCTCACCCGGCTATCAGGGCGCGACTCTGATGCCATTGGGTTGCCGTTCCAGTTGTACTCCCAAGATTCTTCATGGAGATCGAACGTGAGTGTTCTCCACTGTACCAAGTGTATGCTCTAGAGGTTTTTCTTCTTCAAAAATATTTTCATGATGCGAAATGTATTCTCTTTCATCTTTTGAGTCATGGGTATTTATGTGATTCCAGCCTCATCATATTCGTTCACAAGCTTTTGATTTAATGGATCAAACGTTGCAGGTCATTTTGATAAAATATATCGTTTATAACTTAGTTGAAATTATACCTTGTATAAATAATAAAATATAATTCATATTTATTTACTCATAGTTAATAAAATAAGATATTTATAGCAATAATACTAATTATAATAATAGGAATTACAATAATAAAAATAATAATAAAAATAATAATAATAATATTAAGAATAGTAATAGGGAAAAGACCAATAATGATATTTATAACATTTTAATAATTCAATAAGGAGTATAGAAGGGATTCTGAATGAAAAATCCAAGTATAAAACGTTAAGACTGCCTTTCTGAGGAGAAGGAGTTAAATACCGAGTGACAAATAGGTTTTTCCGAGTGAAATCAATTAAATACCGAGTGAAATATAATTATCCGAGTAAAAGAAGTCTGTTTCTGAGTAAAAATGAATTTTTCGAGTAGAAATAGATTGGTACCGAGTAGAAATGAGTTTTCCGATTAAAACACAAGTTATGTCCAAGTGGAAATGTTGATAACCAGACTTTCTGAGTAAAACTTGGATAAATACCGAGTGCAAAAGTTAAGATTCCGAGTAAAAATAAGCAGGATTTCCAATAAAATCAAACTGAGAGGATTTTCCGAATAAAACAAATCTGAATCCGAGTGAAATCAATTTGAAAGAATTTTCTCAGTGAAGTTAAAACGTTTTTCTGAGTAAATCATAATGAAGAAAAAGCTCTCTGAGTGAAATAATTATTTTCTGAGTAATTTCTGATTTAAAAGAGATTTTATGTGTGAAAAGATTATAAATCCGAGTAGAATCATATTGATGAAGTTTTCTGAGTTAAATAAGATGTTTCCCGAGTAAAAATCAAACTGGGTAAGTTTTCTTGAGTGAAATAACTGATTTTCCGAGTGAATCAAAAATGAATAAGTTGAGTGAAATAAGTTTTATTCTAGTTCCAATATATATATAGCTCCAAATGAAATCAATTGAAAAGAGCTTTCTAAGTGAAATACTGATTTCCGAGTGAAATTAACTTGAAAAGATGTTTTCCGAGTGAAATTAAGGTGTTTATCAAATTAAATATAATCCTGTGTGAAAATTTAAATAAGAAACTTGTATTCTTCAGATAACCAATCGGATTAATATATAACTGGTCAAATCACTGTAATTTCTGAGTGAATTTGTGTATTCTTTAACTGCTCTGGTTGATTGGTACAATACCGAGCTTAATATCATAGTATCCGCTGTCAGTTCATATCTCTTCACTGGAGTTCTCATAAATACCCATGATACTTTAATATTTTTTTTTCAGTCCAGCATCAAACATATACACTTATTCATTCATATTAATCAATAAAATCAACATATTCACTGAATTCTCATGGTTAATAATAAACAACGCTGTAATTAAACATGTTCAATACATTATATATACAAATATAACAAATAATTAAAACATTTAAATCACAACAAAACCAGATCTGTCCTGGAGAGGTAAGGAAACACATTCCTTAACCCTTTCCTTTCACTCAGATTCCCCCAGAATACCCGAGAATATACCCCCCTTACCTTGATGGAGTTCTTGGAGGAGAAGAAGAGCTGTCCTGCACCAATTCCGAGTGAAACAGAGGAGAGGAACTTGAGAGATAAATAAAGAAGTTGGTGCTGGTACGTAAGAGAAAGAAGAAGGAAGAGGAAGAAGTTCTTAATTTTGGTTCTGATAGTTTGGCTTGGAGATGCATTGATTTAATAGTTGCAGGAGACAAGTGGGAGACACCAATTGGAGGATTAGGTGGGATAATGGAAACTTTTGACTCATTCCACTGTCAGCTTTGCATTAAAGGGGTTAGTGATATATTAAAATATATAAAGTGGTCTGAATGGGGTTAAAAAGGTGTTCGGTATTGGAGATTTTGAAGAGGACGGTATTGAGTATGTGAGGGCGGAGTGCAGTATGAGGGCGGTATTAACAGAGGGCGGTGTGGAGTGTGAGGCGGTGTGCTGTATGAGAGCAGTGTGGAGTGCGAGGTCGGTATGGAGTGGGTGGTGTTGAGTGTTAAGTAGGGAAGGACGGTGTGTGTGAAGGAGTTAAGGACACCGTCTATGGAAAGAGGGCGGTGTTGTGATGAACACCGGCTCATAGTTGTCCGGTGTGAACCTCTGATCTAAGGACGGACCTAATTGGCCAACCGGTGTGAAGTGCTGACATCGGATTGCTTAAGCGAAATCCGATTCGCCTGAGCGAGTCCGCCCTTCATGGCTCGGAAATCTTCTAAAACTAATTCGTTTCTCTTCGTCCTCACTCTTGATTGTTTCTTCTTAAAACATCTAGTCAGATTTCTCCTCTCTAGGTCAGATTTCTTCTAGATTCAGTCGGATTCTCTTTATTCAGGATTTCCATTCGGCAAACAATCTATTCTTATTTATTTCACACTTAACTAAATCATTCCTTATCCAACTCAACATCAAATCACTTTTTACTCGGATTTCATAACACCTTAGGCTTACTCGGAAAAAGGGTATCCATATTCATACAGTTTCCACTCAGAATTATAACATCCTTTATTCAGAAATCAACACTTTCTCCACTCGGTCCACTCATATTTCTCCCTCGGTTTGAACCAAACTCTTCAACTACAATTTCAATCGAAGCCTATTAAGGTCATTACCTCTCGGAAAAGACATACACGTATGAGCCTCACCCGGATTTGGTCCAGTAGAGTACCTCTCACTCGGAAGAGGAGTCATACTCATAGACTTTACTCGGAAATGGCCCTGCCTACTGCAATTCACTCGGAATGGGTTCCCAAATACCATTTTCCGCTCGGTATCTACTCAATTAGCATTATTCATTCATCACCACTTATATTCAAGCCAAGTAATGCTTTAACCATACAATATATATATATATATATAACCATTCGGAATTCATAACTTAAATCACTATTTCTTCCATCAAATCTTCCCAATAATTTTAATAGCACATTTCAGTCGGTAGAAGGCATCAACTCTACATATGCATTCATTCACTCGGAACTCCTCAGCATTCACTCGGGTTTCTCATTCAGACCTAATAAATTCTGGTCTACTCAGAACCATTCAAACTCTCCATCACTTAAAGGGTTTCATTCACTCGGGTTTATTTCATACTTAACTACTCAAGTCTTTAAGTTCTTCATCAAAATACATTTCATTCAGAATCTTTTCAGGTCTTTCACCACTTGGAAAATGAGTAACAGACATAAACTTTACTTGGAAATATCTCTGCCCTATATATTCCACTCAGAATGAGCTTCCATTACTCTATATTTCACTCGGAATTGCATATTTGGGGTCATGTTCCTTAGAACAAGTTATACTGGATTCAAATATGCCCTTACTCGGAACTCTACTACCCAAAACACCACACTCTATGATCTTTCTACCCAGAATGCTATTCCCTTCCTCTCTAGGAAGATCTGAGTTGGACAACTCACTCGGATTACACTTGGTTATAATTTTGATTGAGTCTATTCACTCGGTATACTGTAATCATAACGATTGCCACTCAAAAAGAAACAATTGGCAAGATCTGACTCGGAAGTGAGTCTCTCAAGGGTGTTTTCACTCAGAATATTCACCCAGAAGTGGTTCCCTTGAACCCACTTCACTCCAGCTGTTTCTAAGACCAAGATTTCACTCGGTAATATCCATTTTTAGTAATATTTTATTCGGTCAACCTAACTTTACACTCGGAATTGGCTCCCTCCACCATTTTCCACTCGGTTTCCTAAGCAAATACATAGGAAACCGTTCGGAATCCTTCTCAATTGATTCCACAACACACTCCAATCGACAGGAAGCATCAAATCAATATAAACATGAGTATTTATACATTCTTTCACTCGAAATACTCCAATCAGTGTAGTCTCCTTCAAAATAGGAAGTATTTGACTCGGAACCGAGCCTTTCTAGGGTGTTTTGACTCGGATTTTCACTCAGGAGTGGTTCTCTTGAACACACTTCACTCCAAATGTCTCTGTGATCAAGAATCCACTCGGTAGTAACCTTCTTGGTCATATATTAGTCGGATAACATAACCTTACACTCGAAATTTCATTCCTTACTCGGATTTTCTTTCTATCACTCGGTATTGCTCACTGTCACTCGGATCAGAGTCCCTTTTCACTCGGAATTTGATTAATATCCTCAAAGGTCTGCATAAATTCCATAATTATACCCAAAATATAATTTTTAGAGTATTACTGACCCTATACAAGGTATTCACTCACTTATTCTTACTTTCTGACCTTCCACACTTCAAAATTTACCAAATAAAACTGCTACTAAAAACAGGGATGTTACATTCTCCCCCCCTTTTAGGAATTTCGTCCCGAAATTCAAAAGGTGAAATTGTTTTGCATCATCGTCCTGAATACAATTCTTTCATAATCATACTTATATATACTATTAATATACCATCATAGGACATCGTCCCCCAAAACTTATCATCAAGTCCTAGACTTGTCTGAATCCAAGTTATATGCTCATGTTATGCTTCAGAAATTTCTCTCTCAAGATCAAGATTCTCTTAAATCTTAAAGGGCTATCCGTACCTAACAAAACAATGCTATGATTTCCTTAGCCTTAAGACTTCCAAATCATCACATGAATCATTTAATCATTACTAAAATTTAGTCAAACTCATTATAAGCCTCTTGGTTTCATCTAAGATCATCACCAATTCATCTTATTTCAAAATGACATGGCTATTTATCATTTCAAATATCTTAATCCACTATCAATTGTTTCCTTAATCTACTATCATAACATAATAGTCTAAATTAATTACTCCAATTACATACTTACTTATATACACTCCTTTCCCAATCCTCAATAATCAACACCTAATGCCTCAGATATTTATTTCCTTATATGTAATCATTCTAGAGTATTCAAAGCCATCAAGATCATCAACTTAGTTAAAATCCTTAAATCCTAGAGTTAGGATTCCACTACAATCAAATAATTACCATTAATAACCATCATCTCCCATCAAATTTTAAAATTTTTTTTTATACTACTTCACATCCACCTTAAGACACACCTAAGTACATCCCTCCTTTGGGTTTCATATGCGAATAATTTTTTATTCCTAACACCCATTCATAAGGCATTCTCAGAAATTCAAAACCTAGCAACAAAAGATTAGAGAATTTTACCTTAAGCTCCAAGCTATCCCAAGTCCTAGTATATACACAAAAATGAAGAGAGAATAAGGAAATAGGTCATATCTTGTTTCCCGTTTTATAACGAACAGGATCTCAGTTTGGGCTTAATACTAACTTCAAAAATTACCATTAATATCCTTAATAGCCCTAACCAATGGTATCTCAATCGTAGCTACTTGGTCCTATAATCAGATTTCTAATCGGTTCTTATTTTAACTCTTATGGTCTAATAATACTTGACAGATTTTCTGTTGTAACCCTTTCTCTGAATTACGTAAGATCATTTTGCTGAAAGTTAGCTAGTACTTGGTTCTGCCTAGTAGAGATATGGGGTAATTCTTGTTGTTCTATCATCTCCACGATTTGAGTGAGAAATTTCTCCATGTCGTGATCATTGTTTCGGTGAGTCATTAGGAAATTGTTGATGGAATATCAACAAAGAGGTTCAGGGTATATGTTATGTGGATTATTCCACATAGGAGTGTTAGTCTTAGGAGTGTTATGGACTATTCAATATTTCTATCAGAGTACGTGGAAACCTAATGGTCCACTCCCCAAGCTTAATGAATCGACTATGCTCTAATACCACCTTTGTAACACCCTCTGTTAGATAAGATAAATCCTTTTGTAGGTTCATCCTATTTAACTGAGTGTGTTAACAGTTTTTAGAAAAAGTGAATATTTTTTTTTATTTTTTTTCATGAATACGTGGCAGATCAGTGGAAGCAATAATGTATATATCACATAGTCATTCATAAACTGTAAGTAATTGTACTCTTAACAGAATGGGGCACGCAGGCACCTTTAGATATTATACAGTCATCTGGTGTCTGATTATTAATCATAAATATTCTATCCTTAATGATTGTTCTCAATGGGTTCAGCATATTGCTGATCTTCACATTCGGGTTCTTGAGTTTCTAATTCCTCTGAAAAATGGTCAACAGTAAGGGTGAGTATAACCCAAGACCCTATAGGTTACCCGGTGCGGACATAATCCAGCTAACAAGTAATAACATGTAATCATACAATTCACATTTCAAAGATTATAACAATCAAATATGTCATCAGGGAATGCATGAGTTTGTTCCATTATGATATTTCTTGATTACGTTTCATGATGCATGTGGGCCCAAGAAATTATTTCTTCTTCTCTGGAATATCACCATTCCAATTCTCTAGAGCGATCAGGGTCCGCCCAAGCTCTGGTACAAATGAACTCATTGGTTCTCATCATTGATTTATATATATATATATTTGAGACTTGGATCCCTACGATCATAGTTACACTCTGTCATTTAGTCAAAGTACACCAGAATTATTCGTCTCACCCGACTATCAGGGCGCGACTCTGATGCCATTGGGTTGCCGTTCCAGTTGTACTCCCAAGATTCTTCATGGAGATCGAACGTGAGTGTTCTCCACTGTACCAAGTGTATGCTCTAGAGGTTTTTCTTCTTCAAAAATATTTTCATGATGCGAAATGTATTCTCTTTCATCTTTTGAGTCATGGGTATTTATGTGATTCCAGCCTCATCATATTCGTTCACAAGCTTTTGATTTAATGGATCAAACGTTGCAGGTCATTTTGATAAAATATATCGTTTATAACTTAGTTGAAATTATACCTTGTATAAATAATAAAATATAATTCATATTTATTTACTCATAGTTAATAAAATAAGATATTTATAGCAATAATACTAATTATAATAATAGGAATTACAATAATAAAAATAATAATGTAAATAATAATAATAATAATATTAAGAATAGTAATAGGGAAAAGACCAATAATGATATTTATAACATTTTAATAATTCAATAAGGAGTATAGAAGGGATTCTGAATGAAAAATCCAAGTATAAAATGTTAAGACTGCTTTTCCGAGGAGGAGTTAAATACCGAGTGACAAATAGGTTTTTCCGAGTGAAATCAATTAAATACCGAGTGAAATATAATTATCCGAGTAAAAGAAGTCTGTTTCCGAGTAAAAATGAATTTTTCGAGTAGAAATAGATTGGTACCGAGTAGAAATGAGTTTTCCGATTAAAACACAAGTTATGTCCAAGTGGAAATGTTGATAACCAGACTTTCTGAGTAAAACTTGGATAAATACCGAGTGCAAAAGTTAAGATTCTG
Source organism: Clitoria ternatea (assembly GCA_037962975.1). NCBI lineage: Eukaryota > Viridiplantae > Streptophyta > Magnoliopsida > Fabales > Fabaceae > Clitoria > Clitoria ternatea. Next base: position 23,678,822 of record CM075672.1, on the reverse strand, counting down.
AGTAAAAATAAGCAGGATTTCCAATAAAATCAAACTGAGAGGATTTTCCAAATAAAACAAATCTGAATCTGAGTGAAATCAATTTGAAAGAATTTTCTCAGTGAAGTTAAAACGTTTTTCTGAGTAAATCATAATGAAGAAAGAGCTCTCTGAGTGAAATAATTATTTTCTGAGTAATTTCTGATTTAAAAGAGATTTTATGTGTGAAAAGATTATAAATCCGAGTAGAATCATATTGATGAAGTTTTCTGAGTTAAATAAGATGTTTCCCGAGTAAAAATCAAACTGGGTAAGTTTTCTTGAGTGAAATAACTGATTTTCCGAGTGAATCAAAAATGAATAAGTTGAGTGAAATAAGTTTTATTCTAGTTCCAATATATATATAGCTCCAAATGAAATCAATTGAAAAGAGCTTTCTAAGTGAAATACTGATTTCCGAGTGAAATTAACTTGAAAAGATGTTTTCCGAGTGAAATTAAGGTGTTTATCAAATTAAATATAATCCTGTGTGAAAATTTAAATAAGAAACTTGTATTCTTCAGATAACCAATCGGATTAATATATAACTGGTCAAATCACTGTAATTTCTGAGTGAATTTGTGTATTCTTTAACTGCTCTGGTTGATTGGTACAATACCGAGCTTAATATCATAGTATCCGCTGTCAGTTCATATCTCTTCACTGGAGTTCTCATAAATACCCATGATACTTTAATATTTTTTTTTCAGTCCAGCATCAAACATATACACTTATTCATTCATATTAATCAATAAAATCAACATATTCACTGAATTCTCATGGTTAATAATAAACAACGCTGTAATTAAACATGTTCAATACATTATATATACAAATATAACAAATAATTAAAACATTTAAATCACAACAAAACCAGATCTGTCCTGGAGAGGTAAGGAAACACATTCCTTAACCCTTTCCTTTCACTCAGATTCCCCCAGAATACCCGAGAATATACCCCCTTACCTTGATGGAGTTCTTGGAGGAGAAGAAGAGCTGTCCTGCACCAATTCCGAGTGAAACAGAGGAGAGGAACTTGAGAGATAAATAAAGAAGTTGGTGCTGGTACGTAAGAGAAAGAAGAAGGAAGAGGAAGAAGTTCTTAATTTTGGTTCTGATAGTTTGGCTTGGAGATGCATTGATTTAATAGTTGCAGGAGACAAGTGGGAGACACCAATTGGAGGATTAGGTGGGATAATGGAAACTTTTGACTCATTCCACTGTCAGCTTTGCATTAAAGGGGTTAGTGATATATTAAAATATATAAAGTGGTCTGAATGGGGTTAAAAAGGTGTTCGGTATTGGAGATTTTGAAGAGGACGGTATTGAGTATGTGAGGGCGGAGTGCAGTATGAGGGCGGTATTAACAGAGGGCGGTGTGGAGTGTGAGGCGGTGTGCTGTATGAGAGCAGTGTGGAGTGCGAGGTCGGTATGGAGTGGGTGGTGTTGAGTGTTAAGTAGGGAAGGACGGTGTGTGTGAAGGAGTTAAGGACACCGTCTATGGAAAGAGGGCGGTGTTGTGATGAACACCGGCTCATAGTTGTCCGGTGTGAACCTCTGATCTAAGGACGGACCTAATTGGCCAACCGGTGTGAAGTGCTGACATCGGATTGCTTAAGCGAAATCCGATTCGCCTGAGCGAGTCCGCCCTTCATGGCTCGGAAATCTTCTAAAACTAATTCGTTTCTCTTCGTCCTCACTCTTGATTGTTTCTTCTTAAAACATCTAGTCAGATTTCTCCTCTCTAGGTCAGATTTCTTCTAGATTCAGTCGGATTCTCTTTATTCAGGATTTCCATTCGGCAAACAATCTATTCTTATTTATTTCACACTTAACTAAATCATTCCTTATCCAACTCAACATCAAATCACTTTTTACTCGGATTTCATAACACCTTAGGCTTACTCGGAAAAAGGGTATCCATATTCATACAGTTTCCACTCAGAATTATAACATCCTTTATTCAGAAATCAACACTTTCTCCACTCGGTCCACTCATATTTCTCCCTCGGTTTGAACCAAACTCTTCAACTACAATTTCAATCGAAGCCTATTAAGGTCATTACCTCTCGGAAAAGACATACACGTATGAGCCTCACCCGGATTTGGTCCAGTAGAGTACCTCTCACTCGGAAGAGGAGTCATACTCATAGACTTTACTCGGAAATGGCCCTGCCTACTGCAATTCACTCGGAATGGGTTCCCAAATACCATTTTCCGCTCGGTATCTACTCAATTAGCATTATTCATTCATCACCACTTATATTCAAGCCAAGTAATGCTTTAACCATACAATATATATATATATATATAACCATTCGGAATTCATAACTTAAATCACTATTTCTTCCATCAAATCTTCCCAATAATTTTAATAGCACATTTCAGTCGGTAGAAGGCATCAACTCTACATATGCATTCATTCACTCGGAACTCCTCAGCATTCACTCGGGTTTCTCATTCAGACCTAATAAATTCTGGTCTACTCAGAACCATTCAAACTCTCCATCACTTAAAGGGTTTCATTCACTCGGGTTTATTTCATACTTAACTACTCAAGTCTTTAAGTTCTTCATCAAAATACATTTCATTCAGAATCTTTTCAGGTCTTTCACCACTTGGAAAATGAGTAACAGACATAAACTTTACTTGGAAATATCTCTGCCCTATATATTCCACTCAGAATGAGCTTCCATTACTCTATATTTCACTCGGAATTGCATATTTGGGGTCATGTTCCTTAGAACAAGTTATACTGGATTCAAATATGCCCTTACTCGGAACTCTACTACCCAAAACACCACACTCAAAGATCTTTCTACCCGGAATGCTATTCCCTTCCTCTCTAGGAAGATCTGAGTTGGACAACTTACTCAGATTGCACTTGGTTATAATTCTGATTGAGTCTATTCACTCGGTATACTGTAATCATAACAATTGCCACTCGAAAAGAAACAATTGGCAAGATCTAACTCGGAAGTGAGTCTCTCAAGGGTGTTTTCACTCGGAATATTCACCCAGAAGTGGTTCCCTTGAACCCACTTCACTCCAGCTGTTTCTAAGACCAAGATTTCACTCGGTAATATCCCTTTTTAGTAATATTTTATTCGGTCAACCTAACTTTACACTCGGAATTGGCTCCCTCCACCATTTTCCACTCGGTTTCCTAAGCAAATACATAGGAAACCGTTCGGAATCCTTCTCAATTGATTCCACAACACACTCCAATCGGCAGGAAGCATCAAATCAACATAAACATGAGTATTTATACATTCTTTCACTCGGAATACTCCAATTAGTGTAGTCTCCTTCAAAATAGGAAGTATTTGACTCAGAACCGAGCCTTTCTAGGGTGTTTTGACTCGGATTTTCACTCAGGAGTGGTTCTCTTGAACACACTTCACTCCAAATGTCTCTGTGATCAAGAATCCACTCGGTAGTAACCTTCTTGGTCATATATTACTCGGATAACATAACCTTACACTCGGAATTTCATTCCTTACTCAGATTTTCTTTCTATCACTCGGTATTGCTCACTGTCACTCGGATCAGAGTCCTTTTTCACTCGGAATTTGATTAATATCCTCAAAGGTCTGCATAAATTCCATAATTATACCCAAAAATATAATTTTTAGAGTATTACTGACCCTATACAAGGTATTCACTCACTTATTCTTACTTTCTGACCTTCCACACTTCAAAATTTACCAAATAAAACTGCTACTAAAAACAGGGATGTTACAACTTACCTTCCTGCTTACGTATCACTTGGGTCATAGCTTCATAGACATCCCTGTGCATATCACTTTTATGCCCTTGAATCACTTCCTTCATCTCTGTTAGCTTGCATAACACTGTATTCCTCATTTCTTCCTCGTGAATCACATTGTCCCCATCCTGGACCCAGGCAAAAAAATCACACTATCCTCCTTGAAGTTGTGCGCATCTCCAGAATTGTCGATTTGGGTTGCTCACTGTGTGGGACACGTGAAATGCTGGTGGGTCGCCACAATGGCAACGGAGCCGCCGTCGACCTTGGCTGGATGAAGAGGATGATGATCCCTGGCTTGGGTTTTGACTCATGGTGGATTCCTTCAAGCCTCAACAATTCGTAGATAGTGACGGAGAAGATAACGTGAGACACTAAAATGAAGAAGGAAATGGGATACTGATCAGAGTTATAGATTAAAGTTGGGAAAAGAATTTGGTTAGGGTTTACCCCCAAAACGGTGTCGTTTAATCACCATAGAAGGCTATGATGTGTGTAGCCAAAACAACGTCGTTTGATGTGCACCTGGCAGTCCTAGTTGGCACATAACGACCCACGTCACCCACTTTTAACGGACACCTAACGGTAGGGACCTATGTGTCCGACGATTATGGACGTCAGGGATTTATGAGTCCAACTTACTAAGTCGAGGACCTAATTGTCCGACTCTGTTAGAGACAGGGACTAACTAGGGGGTTCTGTCTAATTTTAAATACAGCCTGAGTGTTGTGCCTTTCTCTATTCTTAAATTTCTTCTCTCAACCCTTTACTCGTATGTAAAACGAGTTTTCTTTATTACATTGTAATCTGGAAGAAGCCAACAAGGTGGAGACCTAGAAGAAACCTAGCATGGTGACTCTTGATGGGTATGACCTTGAAAGGAACAAAGGAGTAATGACTCCAAGAGGATGGTGGTTTCAAGAAGTAGGACTTCACGAAGTCAAGACACCATAGTTCCTTTAGGTTTATTTTATTTTATTTTATTTTCTAGGAAGACCATAACCATCTCACAATTTTGATTGCATGTTTTGGGGTTTTATTTTGCGTTAAAGCGTTTAATGAAAGTCAGTAATGAACAATAAGAAAATTGAAATTCCTTAAGCCCGACAATCATACCTTCCAATAAGTAATAACGTCTAACTTGATATAAATAAAGTGCAGGTCACGTCATAGTTGGGTGCCTTTATTTATGGTTAGTAGGACATGATTGGATAATTGGATTATCCAAGTATAACTTATTAAGTTTTATTCAAATAGATATTTTTCAATTGGATTGGAAAAGCCTAAAGGTATGGACAGTCTAAAACGTGTTCTAATAAACAACAGTCATCAATGCTAGTTTCAATAGAGTGTAGCATTTCTGGTGGGAGTACTCGTGTGGACTCCTAAAGGACGAGGCTACGATTGCTTCGATATTCTTCAAGAGGTAATCCTAAAACGCAATATTTTTGTGTTTGTCTTATGCTTTGAAACACGGCGCTTTGAAAATCCTATGAGAATCCTTGTATTTCCGCTGCTCATACACTAGGGATTCCCTAACATAAAGAGCAAGAGAGAAGAAGACAATACATAAGCAATTTATACTGGTTCACCTCCAACTAGGAGACTACATCCAGTACCTTCAAATCTAAAGGATTTCCACCATGTAAAATCATTTTACATTACATGTTGAGTATTATTGACTCTAGCCACTCCTGGCTTAAGCACAACATGTGCTTCAAGTATTCTTGACACCAACCACTTCTGGCCTTGAGTATTCTTGACTCCAGCCACTCCTGGTCTAAGCACACCTCGTGCTTCTGAGTATTCTTTTGCAAGTGTAACACCCTGATTTTCTGTACTCGAATCCTGATGTAATCAAGATAATTAATTAATAAAAATGTGAATAAATTTTTCATATTCAAAATAATTTCAAAAACACTGCCACGACTACATCAAGACTCGAACCACAGAAAACCAAAGGGTGAGATTTGTTTATCTAGAACTGGATCAGTAAATAGTTTTCCTATAACGGTATACAAAATAACAGAGTTTACAGCAGAAGAAGAATGTGTATACCGGGCATACGCCTAGTCCTATATATGAGGATATGAGAAAAGGCTCGGCAAAGCATGCAAAGGCATATCATAAGCCTAATAGACAACCATCGTCTTTTCATATAATCTCATAAACATGCAATGCCTGAGGTATATGTATATACATATCTATATGGTCATGCATCATACATCTCCAATATTCATAGTCTATAATTGACCATATTCAATTCATCCTTAAAGTCATACATTATTAACACTTATACATTATTCACATTACATCCACCAATAACAGTAATTATCAACAATCTTATATACATTTATTCATAGTGAAATAATTCACAATGCTGTCGGCCAAGGCATTCCATTACCACTATTTTACCTTCACAAAAGCTTTACTTTAAAAATGTTCTCTTCCCATGATATCCCTGCATCAATACTAAAAAGTAGACCACATGGGAGAGTGAGTTATACATTTCAAATGACGATATGAATATAATTAAAATTATGTGTATATGCATATCAACATCATGTATACTTTGCTAAACACGTCAAGAATCACCATAAATCATTACTTCAACAATATATTCACATTTCATATTCTTTAATCAAGTCATAGCAAAGCAAGCATACACACATCATTACCAATGCCACAACAGGCCAACATCATCAATATCGACCATTCAGGTCTTTTCTCATATCGTCATATTCAATATCATTTCATTGTATTCATGTCTTTCATCAATTTTATATGGTCTTTTAGCTACTCACATACCCATCTCATCAAACCCATACTACAATCTCAATCATTATCAATCATCATTAACTCCTGGCATATCTCTGTGCTATATGTAAATACTCCTATGGCTAATGCATATAAACAATAGAATAGATAACAACAAATGCGGATCTGATTGTAGGAATAACACCAGGTGTGGGTCGAGCATAGGTATGCTACTATGCCCCTACTGTAGTAGAAAAATGTGTACATATATCTCAAAGCATACATCCATATCAATAACATCTTTTACTGGTACCAAACCGCTATCGCCCATCTGTAGCACTAGTCACCCTATGACTTGTGGATCAACAACATGGCCTCAACTGCCAAAAGTGCTACGGGCCCCTCCCGAACACATATCAAGAGAGCCGTGCCCCGTCAGACATCAAGGTACTTGCTAATCATAGAGCCGCCCGTCTACTGGGCCAGCCACATAGGGTGCCTCGTCACCAAACTATGGGCAGTTTCGTGACTCACACATCGAGTCATAGGGGAAAACAACAAGAATGCTCGTGCACTGAGCCGCCCTCTCACTAGGCCAACCGGGGGAACCCCTAATATTCCTTACCGACAGCGTATGATATGCCATGGATGCAATACAATGTAAATCAAATGCATTTCTTACACTGTGCATCCTAAATGCCACTCATCAATCATCATCATTATAATCACCAACACTACCAAACTCATTTTAGCGGATTTTATCATTGTTGGTTTCTTAGCCATTGTTTTCAAGTTTTATAGGTGGCATTTTCATCTCAACATATTTCACATATATTTCATATCATACACGCAAGTCAATACTTGAAATCAATCACAATAGCATTACAACATTACATAATATTCATCAATATTACCAGACTGTCATTTAGTGGGTTTTCATCTCATTATTCATCACCATTGTTTCATATATATATTGGTACGGTATTCACAATAATTCATTGATATAATTCAAGCCACACATACAAGATCACACTTGTATCACACACAATGGTATACGACAAATCATTAATAATAACGATCATCCTTGACTCAAGGAAATGATCCACAACATCATTTATCATTACATATTACAATTTTCATCTCCGATTCATCGGTTTATAATAAATACTATGTCATTAAACTATTCTCTCATTGATTTCATAATCACTCTAGGTGTACCTCTTAACCTCATCATCAACTCTTATTATCATTCTTCTATTTTTCCATTCTAGGTAGTGAATATATCATAGTTAATTTCATCCCAAATGTATCAATCAATTTCAATCACCACCATGCCATTCCATCATTAAATACCCCTCATATATTTCCTCAAGCATTTCATAGTATAAAGAAAGGGGCCAACATAAGTTCACCATAAAGAAAACAGAACAAATTTGATTCTGGGGGAAACTCGCTCAAGCGAGACCCTGCACTCGCTTGAGTGAGATTAAGGTGGATCGCTTGAGCGCCCCCAGTTCCCTTAAGCGAAGGAACTTTCCAACATCAGGCCCCGATCTCGCTTGAGCGAGCCACTCTCGCTTGAGTGAGATCCCTCAAGTGTCTAATTCAGGCTCACTCGCTCGAGCGAGACCCCACACATCCTCATACTCACTCGGGTGAAACTCATCCAGTACCTCCTTCAAGGATGGCTCGCTTGAGCGGGATTTAACTTGCTTCGCCTCTCGCTTAAGCGAGATCTGTCCAGGACCATTCCTCCCTTTCGCTCGCTCAAGTGCGGCCATACTTGCTTGAGCGAGAATCATCCAGTAGCTCACAGTCCAATTTCGCACACGTCTCGCCTGAGCAAGATTGGTCCAAAGACCACTCCCCTGATACAGGGGACTCTCGCTTGAGCGAGAATCCATCTCGCTTAGGCGAGATTACTAGTACACGCTCAAAAACTCAATTTTCCACTCCCTTTCACATGTCAATATCTTTCTCATACATAATTGGCCTAATTCAACATATCACATACATTTATTCATGTATTTAGGCCTAATTTAAGAATCATACATCTCTATTTTCAAATTCTAAACCTTCAATTGCATATAGGAGGTTTTAACAATACTCCACATCACTACCTCACTCATTTTGCCACACAATCATCTCAAAACAATTCTCTACACTTTATTTAACTCATCCATTCATAGATTTTTACCATCATTTAATTCATGCCCAACCAAAGGACAATCAAACACCTACCATTAACATCATATATATATTTTTTCATAACAATCAACATAAGCCAAGCCATCATTCATCACTTCATCAATTCAAACATTTAACACATTTATAGCAAGGCAATGCATGAGTCATACATATGCATAATTAACAATCATTCACTTATGCAATTTGAAATGTAAACTCCTCTCCTACCTCGAGAGAAGAACCGCAATCCAAATGCCTCAATCATTTCCATCATCGTCCGGAACACAATCCTATCATAAATACACATATACATGCATGCCATTAATAAGCCATCATAAGGCATCATCACAATGTTAATAAATTATTAACATCCTATGGGGATCGTATCAAGTCCTAGACTTGTCCAAACACCAATTCATATTCTTGTGTTAGGCTTTGGGAATTCCTTTCCTGAAACCAAGATCCTCTAGATATCAAAGGGGCTAACCACACCCAACAACAAAAAGATCATATTCCTTATTCATAATACATACAAATTCTTAAACTCAATTCCTTAAATCTCAAGATTGGAACCTCAACAATTTAACACCAATGATTTTCAAGCATCATCTTTACCCACCAAATCATTCTCATGACCAATAGATTATCAATTTTTTAAAGCTTTCATACAATCACCAATCACCAATTCCATCAATTCACATGCATCATTACAAACATTATATCATTATCAAAGTGCCAATCATTTGTAAACAACAATCAATGGTCCCAATGGTCATCTACCCTAGGATTTGGGTTTCTCATGCATAAACCATCATTCAAATAACATCAACTTAGCTAAAAAAATCATCAACATCAGTAATCAATCCTAATACATCTAAATGTTCATTTCCTCATATAAATTCATTCCCAAGGCATCAAAATCACTAAGACTATCAATTTGGTAAAAATCCCTAATTTATCACACTTAGGGTCTTCTAAAATTTTCCAATAATAATCAACTTCCGCCATTTCCATGAATCCTCATAAACTCAATAACCCTCATTTATTCAACACAAAACATTTATCAAGAATCACCTTCTCAAACCATCCAACCTAGGGTTCATCATTTTCTTCAATAACCTAAGTTTCTAACATCACCATTTTAAACTCAAGCAACAAAAAAATAAAAATAGAGCAAGGTAAGTTCAAAACCTTACCTCATCTCCTAGCCCAATGTCAAACACAAAAATGAAGGAGTAAGGAGGGAAGACCATCAAATATTTGCTTCAATGTCACTTTTATGCTCCATGAATCCAAGTTTTGTTGTTGATTTTTTTGCAAGAGAATGGAATGGAGAAGGGGAGGTCGGTTTGCCATGAAGAAATAAAGGAAAAGAAGAAACATAAAGATAAATGGAAGAAGAAGAAGACTCCACGGTGATAGAAGGAAAATGAGAAGAATTTTAATGTAAATTAGGTATTACCCAATGGACAAAAGAGTGCTCCAAGTTGCTTTTACGAATGGTTAATAATTCCCCATTATCCAATGGATTTAAGGACCAAAAGAGAGAGGGAAAGATGCTACGGTTATGTGAAGGGAGAGGTAGAGAATTTACATTTTTTTTAATCCTATTTGGTTTGTATTTTCCCCGTTTTATAACTTACGTCGTGTCCAATTAATCATTTCCACACTAAAAATTATTTTAACTATACCATCATAACCACAATAATTTTCTAAGTATTCTAGACCCATCAATTATTTAATTTGACCAAGTGGGTCCCACATCATTCGTTAAATCATCCAAATCCAGTAAGTCTTAATTTACCAGTAATTCACCTCTAATGTTTAATAAAATCTCTCCTAATTATTTGACCATAAATAATTAATTATCATTATTCAATAAATTGTTTTCTTTAAAATTTAGGGTGTTATAGCAAGCATCCACTCCTAGGACGGACCTAAGTATTGTTAATAGACCCACAATAACAAAGTCTGGCAACACACCAGACCTGCACTACAAGAGGGTCGAAAGAATTATTTCAAATGAATAAGTCCTTCTAACTTAGCAAAGCTAAGTGATCAACTACATGAGGAAAGACTTATTGATTAAGTAGACTTAGTACCTATGTAATATGAAATAGGAGTACAAGAGGTACTGAGTCTGAAAGCATGACCAGAGATGATATGCTCATTAAAGAGTAAAGAGATATGAGCTAGTGGCATCTCTCTGGTTGCTATAGCTTCTAGGAGATAAAGGAATACACATGGCGAGCTTTCTTTAACTTAATGGCAGTTCTTTTAAATATGATCTTTTATTCTATAAGTAGAATGCCATCTTATTCTTCTTCCTGCGTTGTTGTATATAAACGTCTGGTGCTCGTTCATATTTCTTCTTACTTGCATTTTCCTTAGTATATCTTTCCCATCTTTTTTTTCTTCAGCAGGATCTTTCTCTTTTTCATTTCATGCCCTTTCTGTAATTTTTACCCTTGTTTTAGAGTATGCTCTTGCGATCTATTACAGCTGACTTCTTCTGAAGAGATTGGTTCAATATATAAAGGACAAAAGGCTTTTTGTTAAAGCCCAAATTTTGTAATTAAATTTGAATTGGTAATTAAACATTACAAATTAAAGTTTATCTGATAAATAAGAACTGAATTTTAGAAAATAGGAAATTGATTATAGATACATGGATATTTTTATTTCGTAAATCGGATTTAAAATGAAATTAGACAGAAACAGAACGTGACAATAAAATGTAGAATTATTAAGGAACCCATTAAAAAAAGAGAGAAGAAATATCTCCTCTGCCTCCCATCTCTGGAAGGCTATCTTTCTGCATTTCTTTTTTCCATCGCCATTTCTCTAATGCCATAAAAGCTTATATATACCACCATAAAACCTCAAATTCAATTCAATTCATCTTTCCATACTCTTTTTTCCTCTATTTCCATTCTCAGCAAGCTTTCTTCTTCTCCATTCTCACACTAAATTCTTCCAATTTCTCTTATCAAGATTCATACCTATTTGAAGATACAAGGGATTTTAGCATAAGGAAAGCTTGGAATCTTCAATTGAGGTAAGAAAGAAGAGATATGATATTAAATAGATACGAATTAAGTTAGAATTGTTTGTTTAATTGATTAATGGTTTAGAAACCCATATAATTAGATTTTAATTTAAATAGAATTAAGTTATGAAATTGATGTTAATTGATATGGAATGATATATGATATGTTTTTGATGTTGTGTGATGATTTGGATTTAATTGACATGTTTAATTTGCAATTTAAAGCATTTAGAACAGCAAAACAGAGGTGTTGTTTTCGTTTCTGTAGAATCAGACCCTTTAACAGCGGATATTTGCAACTAGTGTTAAAAATCAGAAACAGTGGCATTTTTGTAATTAAAACAGAAACCGTGGCATTTTTGTAAATAAATCAGAAGCAGTGGCATTTTTATAAATAAATTAGAATGGTGGCATTTTCGTAAATAAGACTAGTGACATTTTTATAAATATGATTAAAAACTTAAAATAATGATTTTTTTTATAAAATCAGAATTATTATTAAATAATGGATTTTTAATTATCCTTGAGATTTTATCTTCAAATAAATAAATATAATTAATTAAATCATTTTTAGAAGTTTATTTAAATTGTTTAAAGGAGAAAAAAATCTTGTTTTAAATTATTTTAGTGGTATAATTTTATAATATGGAAAATGTGTTTCCATTTTCTTTGGATTATGAAATATGGAGTATGCTTATAAATGTGATAAAATAATATAGTATTTTGATTGTTATGATAATTTTATTCTTAAGATTAATTATAAAAAGGAATTTGATATTTTAATTAAGATCTAATGCATTCATGTATCATATGCATTGGCCGTTCAAAGGATCCACAAGGAGGTTCATTGAGGGGGTTGCAGGTGGGGGAATGCGCTCTATTGAGCAACAGACCCCTACGGTGGTTTTATACCCCGACCATCTTAAGGGATGAGTAGTGTGTCCTTAAGGGGGTCCCGTAACACTTGTTATTGATATTATTGTTATTCGATGTTGGTGTTGCATTATGAGGTGCGGTATCGGTTGGATATCCGTAAAAATGTTATTATTGTTGGAAATCACTACTTATGTTCCCACCAGAATGGATCCATCATGCATTTTCATTCATATAAAGAATGGAAAATAATAATATAAAAATAATACAAGACACTTGTTTGGCATCTGTATCGTATAGTATCCTACTTATATTTGTGTATATTCTAATTAAATTTCTTTTTATTTGATATTTTATTTCACTCTTTCTGTTACTTATGGCAACCCTTTAGTGTTTAATCAGGAAGATATGTGACAAACTGGATGATGCTTGATACAGATGACGTATGAAGAATCTTGATGCTAATGCTTGCTTGCATAACTACTATGGCTGTATTATGTATGCTTATGCTATGTTTTGGTGTTTTTTATCTTTATATTTTATAAGATCTAGGTACTTGTTGTAAAACATAATATGTATGGAACTCTAATATTATGTATAATAATAAGAAGTTAATTATGTAAAAGATAAGAAATTTCATATGGTGACGGTAATTATCTTGGGATTTTCAAGTTGGCTCCATGGTGTTACATTTGAAGTGGTACCAGAGTAATCGTTTATAAAATATAAAGAAAACCTTAGGAAGTAACTAGAGATTTACATAAGATAGCTTGAAGTGTGTGAACCTTGATTACTATTTGTTTGAAATTTGTGTGCTTGTGTGTTATGTGTGCTTTTTGTATGTTTGTGTTTCATATAATAGTTAGTTAGATACTGAAAAATTGTAAGAACTCTGAGTATATTAGATACTCAATAACTGAATGCAGTGGTACCTGTAGGATAAGATATGGCTAGATGTCAGAACGATGAAGCCATGGCTGCTACATTCAATCGATTTGCTGAGATCCTTGAAAGATAGAAACAGCAAAGATTAGCCGAAGGAACCCATGGACTTGACCGTTTCTTGAAAAGGAAACCTACCCAATTTCAAGGAGATTATAATCCAGAGATGGCTTAGCTGTGGATTAAAGAAATTGAACATATTTTTTGATCCTTACCTTGTATTGAAGCCCAGAAGGTAGAATATGTTACCTATATGATGGTAGGGGAAGGAGAGTGTAACATCCCAGATTTTTTTTAAGTAATTATAAATGTCAGATTAAGGTTATGGATTGATGGAATTAATGGTTAATTAAGGATTAATTGCCAATTAGGCAAATTATTGAGTGATAATAATAATAATTTTAATAATGATAAAAATAATAATAGTGATGCCTTGGTGGCATTAGAGTGAACTTCGGTCCTCTCTCCCTCTCTCTCTTCATTCACGTTGAGTGTGATTTGATGGATGATGGAAATGCATTAAATGATGTGGGACCAGAATTAATGGTGTTGTGATGGCTGATGGAGAATGAGACCTTTGATGGGAACAGACGCTGGCTGTGTGTATGTTGATAAGCCTTCAGCATTGGGTTTTCCTCCTCACTCTCTCATTCCTCATTGGGTTGCATGTTCTGAAGAGTGAAACACTCTTCCTTCTCTCTAGAATCCATTGATGCTTCATCTTCTTCCTCTTCTTTATCTTCTTCTTCCACACAACACTGTGTTGAGCCGAGTGGAGCTGAATGGTGGTGGAATCCAGCGTGGTACTGGGTGCCTTTGAGGTTGGTTCTCCTTCTTCTCCTTCCTCTATTTTGATGAGCTGTTTGTGGCTCTGGTTTGGGAGATAGCTGCGTGTGGGTGCCTTGGTTTGTGGATAGTGGTCCACTATGTAAGGCAGTGATGTTGTGAGGAAGAAGGCATGCATGGATGGTGCTGTTCAAGTGGGGAACAACTTTGTACTAAGCCTTGGAGGTTGCTGCTCGAGTAAACAGCATGGATTCTTCCATGCCTGTGAGCAGAGTAGAACTTGGGTGTTGATGGCTTGAAGACTTGAGTGGAAATGGTGGCTGGTTCTCCAAGCTGAGAACGTTGCTGGGATGAGTGGAAGCCATGATGGCTTTTCTCAGTGCCGAAGTGCCGAGCAGATTGCTGCTGTGGCTGGGCCGAGTAGCCATATGACTCCTGGAAGCTTCATCCAGGTAAGGGGAGTATTGCATCTTAAGTGCATAGTTTATGGACGGGTTTTCCGGGTGATATTCTTCTATTGTGATGTGTGGTATTCAATATGTGTTGTTTGATTGATTTTCGAGTGAGTAGTAGCCCGGACATGCATGATGATTATATATTGCTTGATGTTGTTGAATTCCGTCCATATATGTGTTGATGTCTATGGTGATGGTTACGTTAAGATGCTTGAGATGCATGTATGTTGATGCTGAGTGCATGTATGATCCTCTATTTGTCCCTGGGTGTGTTGTACATTTGAATGCATGCAAGCTTTGTTGATGCATGTGCGTATGCTGAATGCATGTTTGGGGACTGTATGTTGAATGCTGAGTAGGCTTTATAGAGGAGAGCATAAAATGCTTACTGGAAAGGATAAATCCGAGTGAATAAAGGATAATCCGAGTGGATGGCATAGGATTGCCGAGTGAATGTGATGAGTTGCCGAGTCATCTGATTGTTGTTGAATTGTTGTGTGCATATAATGCTGAATGCTAAATACTGAGTGGGCAATCGGATAAATATGCGTTTAATGAAGCTTAATGTGTTGATATGATATAAGACCTGGGTTGGACTCGGGCGGTGCCTAGGGCACTAAGCGTTGGACGCTTGATGAAGTCCTTGGGTTGGACCCAAGGCAGATGCCGGGTGTATTGGAGTTGGACTCCGAGTGAATATGACCATATGCATCCGATTCGCCACTGGAATGCTTGGAGCATGTATATATATACCGATCGGCAATCAGATGATGAAACATGTGATGAATATGGCTAAGTCCTGGAGCTGGGCTCAGGCACACTCCTTGAGCAAGGCTCGGAGTTGAGTGAAATCCGAGTGGATCAGTATACTAGTTAATGAGTGAATTAGGCTTTATAGCCGAGTGAAATGGGTGAAACCCGATCGGAAGATGTTTGTGATTGCTCAAATTGAATGGCAGTATATGTTGAATGATTGATGATATATATGTATAATTGTATTGTGGATTCTACGATTAATCTGAGCCAATATCTGTCATTTAATATGTAATGCTCACTCCCTACACCATTTTTCAGTGTATGCAGGTCGGTTTGGATGATGTAAGGGCCTTAACCCGAGTGTTGGGTATTTATTGATAAGGCTGTGTATATAATATTATGTTTCGAGTACATTTAATGTATTAAAGCCTTGGCCGGCTCGTAATATCAACGTTGCATAAAGAATACAATTTGTACATATATATTGAACCTGGGTTAGTAGAAATCCGTGTGCATGTTTGTATACATATGGATTTATATTGAAATCAAGTTCTTGTATCGGATAATGGGTCTTGTTGAATGAATAATGATAAGCTGAAATTATCCGAGTGTATGCATATGTATATATATATGTGTTATGTTGATAACATGGTTATGAATCGGTGGAAGTGTACTGCTGTATCGGTAGTCATACTTGGAATTAGAGAATATATATATGAGCGGTTTATGTTGATTTGATGCATCTCACTGACTAGGAAATGATGTTGTATGAATGATGCTAAGTTAATAAAAACCGAGTGGAATATTATTGTAAGAGCTGGTTTGATTGACGTGGCTTAAGTATATGATCAAAGTGAAGTTATGCATGTATTCCGAGTGAGCATAGGTACCTATTCCGAGTGAATAAGGTAATATGTATTCTGAGTGTGTAAGTGTGGAATGAGTCTGAGTGAATTACTTGGGAAATTCCTCTGAGTGTTGAGGAGTTTGGATCATTCCGAGTAGAATTGATTATGTAGGCTATTTCTGAGTAATGAATGGTTTAGGGATTATCCGAGTGAGAATAGGCATGAATACCGAGTGTGTGGCCGAATGAGTATTGGTCGGTAATGATATTAGTTACCGAGTAGAATACCACTGAGAAGATAAGTTGGTTTATGAATGATTAGACCGAGTGATTTATGGCCGAGAGGAAGCCTATGTATTCTCTGAGTGATGGAGTTCAAATATGCCGAGTGCTAAATGGTTGATGTTTACCGAGTGACTCAAGGTTGAATTATACCGAGTGGTGGATTTGCCGAGTGTGGCTTCTCGCTTCAGCGAGTGGGTCCTCGCTCCAGCGAGTGTGTGTAGATGGAAGGCTTGGGGTCGGTTTCGCTTAAGCGAATGGTGGTTCGCCCGAGCGAGTTGTGCGGTCCCGCTCAAGCAGAGTCGGATCTCGCTTGAGCGAGTGGGCACTGGTATAGCCTTCGCTCAGGCGCTGTGTGTCTTTCGTTGGGCTTTGTGCTCGGTTTTATTTTCCTTGCCTTCCTTCCATCTTGTATTTCTCTTCCCTGATTGGCACTTTGCCTTTCTGCCTTGCGCTGCTTGTCTTCTCGATTGGTCATTGGACCTAGCTCTCATATCTTCATATATGGGAGTGGCTTTTAATTATTGATCCAGGTATTTTCTAAATAATTGACCCGGTTCTTTATGATTTATTTTTGGAAAATTTCTCTTGTCCCGGGTTTAACTCTAATTAAATTTAGGATGTTACATTTTGGTATCAGAGCAGACCAAAAGGTCCATGGCCAAGGTTTGCCTATTGTGTGGGCGGTTGTATGCAATATGACCGAGTGTCATCATTGCTTGTGAGCTATTATTGGATTTTATGCATGCTTGTTGATCGGACTGGAACCCATAAGTGGAATTAACTGAGTGAATAATATTTCATGAATTCCCTAGTATGTTGAATTCGGATTATGTGGCTGGTTGTGCCATTTGTAAAGATTGAATTTTATACCCTTTGGCATAAGAATCCAGTATGATATATATATATATATATATATATATATATGATAGGAGTGATTACTGCAGTTTCCTAGGTATGAGAATTTTAATATGTAATGATTGAATGAATGTGGAATTGGGTACTATCTCAGTTTGCAGTGTGAAAACCGAGTGAATGAACTGAATGTTAGCCACTAGGCATATGATCCTGTTGATTAGGCATGGATTGTTGAAACCGAGTGAAATAATTGTGTAATATATTTTTGAGGCTTGAATTGTTGTATGAGGGAATGCAATACCGTGTAGTGATGCTGAATTCTGGGTATGCTATGGTAATGAATATGGTGACGATGGAAAATATATTGTGACCCGGAGTTACATGGCTTAGTGAGTGTAGTAAATTAATTGACTTAGGCAGAGTTATGGTCAGTAATAATGATGGCATTGAGGATTATTATCATATGATTCACACTAGAATAGGTGTAAGGGCTACATATATGCCTTGAATGAGTCGGAAATCCATTGATAATATGCATTTTACTGTGAGAATGATTAGTGTTTGCTGACTGTTGGCATGAGATGCATCACTGTTGGTGCCTAATGGTGGTATTGATTCGGATGTATTACTTATAAAATGGTAAGAATTGCCACTAATTTTCATGTAGATTGGCATTATCTGAGTGATTTTGGTCGGTATGAGTAAAATAGGATGTGAGGATGCTGTTCCGAGAGGCTCTCCATGGCATAGGTACTGTGGCAGTGTGTAATTTGCTGTGACTTGATACAACTGTTATGACCCTATAGGAATGAGGCATCATCCTATAAGTTGGATGCAGCAGTTCATAGGTCGGCAAGTGAGACTGTAGCTGCTTATGGAGATGGCTTGAGTCTATTAGACTGCTCCGAGCAAGGTGAGGATTTGAATCTGAATAGATGAGTATGTGGTTGAGTATTAAAATGATGGACAAGTGAAAGAAAGAGTTGCTGAGTGAAGTGGAAGGTGTTAAGAGTGGGCTGTCTCGAAATTTCTTGTGGTGTGGTCGGTAACCACTCGTGAAGTGGAATTGTGCCGATTGGAATTGACTGGTCGGCGAATGCTTGGAGGGCATCGGTATGTAGGTTGTTTTGTGTGGCATGTAGTGTTATGCCGGGTTGTTATTGAGGCAGGTTCCTGATTGAATTTCAGGGACGAAATTCCTTAAAGGTGGGGAGAGTGTAACATCCCAGATTTTTTTAAGTAATTATAAATGTCAGATTAAGGTTATGGATTGATGGAATTAATGGTTAATTAAGGATTAATTGCCAATTAGGCAAATTATTGAGTGATAATAATAATAAATTTTAATAATGATAAAAATAATAATAGTGATGCCTTGGTGGCATTAGAGTGAACTTCGGTCCTCTCTCCCCCTCTCTCTTCATTCACGTTGAGTGTGATTTGATGGATGATGGAAATGCATTAAATGATGTGGGACCAGAATTAATGGTGTTATGATGGCTGATGGAGAATGAGACCTTTGATGGGAACAGACGCTGGCTGTGTGTATGTTGATAAGGCTTCAGCATTGGGTTTTCCTCCTCATTCTCTCATTCCTAGTTGGGTTGCATGTTCTGAAGAGTGAAACACTCTTCCTTCTCTCTAGAATCCATTGATGCTTTATCTTCTTCCTCTCCTTTATCTTCTTCTTCCACTCAACGCTGTGTTGAGCCGAGTGGAGCTGTATGGTGGTGGAGTCCAGCGTGGTACTGGGTGCCTTTGAGGTTGGTTCTCCTTCTTCTCCTTCCTCTATTTTGATGAGCTGTTTGTGGCTCTGGTTTGGGAGACAGCTGCGTGTGGGTGCCTTGGTTTGTGGATGGTGGTCCACTGTGTAAGGCAGTGATGTTGTGAGGAAGAAGGCATGCATGGATGGTGCTGTTTGAGTGGGGAACAGCTTTGTACTAAGCCTTGGAGGTTGCTGCTCGAGTAAACAGCATGGATTCTTCCATGGCTGTGAGCAGAGTGGAACTTGGGTGTTGATGGCTTGAAGACTTGAGTGGAAATGGTGGCTGGTTCTCCAAGCTGAGAACGTTGCTGGGACAAATGGAAGCTATGATGGCTTTTCCCAGTGCTGGAATGAAGAGCAGATTACTGCTGTGGCTGGGCCGAGTGGCCATATGACTCCTGGAAGCTTTATCCAGGTAAGGGGAGCTATTGCATCTTAAGTGCATAGTTTATGGACGGGTTTTCTGGGTGAAATTCTTGTATTGTGACGTGTGGTATTCAATATGTGTTGTTTGATTGATTTCCGAGTGAGTAGTAGCCCAGACATGCATGATGATTATATATTGCTTGATGTTGTTGAATTCCGTCCATATATGTGTTGATGTCTATGGTGATGGTTATGTTAAGATGCTTGAGATGCATGTATGTTGATGCTGAGTGCATGTGTTGATGTCTATGGTGATGGTTATGTTAAGATGCTTGAGATACATGTATGTTGATGCTGAGTGCATGTATGATCCTCTATTTGTCCCTGGGTGTGTTGTACATTTGAATGCATGCAAGCTTTGTTGATGCATGTGCGTATGCTGAATGCATGTTTGGGGACTGTATGTTGAATGCTGAGTAGGCTTTATAGAGGAGAGCATGAAATGCTTACTGGAAAGGATAAATCCGAGTGAATAGAGGATAATCCGAGTGGATGGCATAGGATTGCCGAGTGAATGTGATGAGTTGCCGAGTCATCTGATTGCTGTTGAATTGCCGTGTGCATATATTGCTGAATGCTAAATACTGAGTGGGCAATCGGATGAATATGCGTTTAATGAAGCTTAATGTGTTGATGTGATATAAGACATGGGTTGGACTCGGGCAGTGCCTAGGGCACTAAGCGTTGGACGCTTGATGAAGTCCTTGGGTTGGACCCAAGGCAGATGCCGGGTGCATTGGAGTTGGACTCCGAGTGAATATGACCATATGCATCCGATTCGCCACTGGAATGCTTGGAGCATGTATATATATACCGATCGACAATCAGATGATGAAACATGTGATGAATATGGCTAAGTCCTCAGCTGGGCTCAGGCACACTCCTTGAGCAAGGCTCGGAGTTGAGTGAAATCCGAGTGGATCAGTATACTAGTTACTGAGTGAATTAGGCTTTATAGCCGAGTGAAATGGGTGAAACCCGATCGGAAGATGTTTGTGATTGCTCATATTGAATGGCAGTATATGTTGAATGATTGATGATATATATGTATAATTGTATTATGGATTCTACGATTAATCCAAGCCAATATCTCTCATTTAATATGTAATGCTCACTCCCTACACCATTTTTCAGTGTATGCAGGTCGGTTTGGATGATGTAAGGGCCTTAACCCGAGTGTTGGGTATTTATTGATAAGGCTGTGTATATAATATTATGTTCCGAGTACATTTAATGTATTAAAGCCTTGGCCGGCTCGTAATATCAACGTTGTATAAAGAATACAATTTGTACATATATATTGAACTTGGGTTATTAGAAATCCGTGTGCATGTTTGTATACATATGGATTTATATTGAAATCATGTTCTTGTATCGGATAATGGGTCTTGGTGAATGAATAATGATAAGCTGAAATTATCCGAGTGTATGCGTATGTATATATATATGTGTTATGTTGATAACATGGTTATGAATCGGTGGAAGTGTACTGCTGTATCGGTAGTCGTACTTGGAATTAGAGAATATATATATATGAGCGGTTTATGTTAAATTCATGCTTCTCACTGTCTAGGAAATGATGTTGTATGAATGATGCTAAGTTAATAAATACCGAGTGGAATATTATTGTAAGAGCTGGTTTGATTGATGTGGCTTAAGTATATGATCCGAGTGAAGTTATGCATGTATTCTGAGTGAGCATAGGTACCTATTCCGAGTGAATAAGGTAATATGTATTCTGAGTGTGTAAGTGTGGAATGAGTCCGAGTGAATTACTTGGGAAATTCCTCTGAGTGTTGAGGAGTTTGGATCATTCCGAGTAGAATTGATTATGTAGGCTATTTCTGAGTAATGAATGGTTTAGGTATTATCCGAGTGAGAATAGGCATGAATGCCGAGTGTGTGGCCGAATGAGTATTGGTCGGTAATGATATTAGTTACCGAGTGGAATACCACTCAGAAGATGAGTTGGTTTATGAATGATTAGACCGAGTGATTTATGGCCGAGAGGAAGCCTATGTATTCTCTGAGTGATGGAGTTCAAATATGCCGAGTGCTAAATGGTTGATGTTTACCGAGTGACTCGAGGTTGAATTATACCGAGTTATGGATTTGCCGAGTGTGGCTTCTCGCTTCAGCGAGTGGGTCCTCGCTCCAGCGAGTGTGTGTAGATGGAAGGCTTGGGGTCGGTTTCGCTTAAGCGAATGGTGGTTCGCCCGAGCGAGTTGTGCGGTCCCGCTCAAGCGGAGTCGGATCTCGCTTAAGCGAGTGGGCACTGGTATAGCCTTCGCTCAGGCGCTGTGTGTCTTTCGTTGGGCTTTGTGCTCGGTTTTATTTTCCTTGCCTTCCTTCCATCTTGTATTTCTCTTCCCTGATTGGCACTTTGCCTTTCTGCCTTGCGCTGCTTGTCTTCTCGATTGGTCATTGGACCTAGCTCTCATATCTTTATATATGGGAGGGGCTTTTAATTATTGATCTAGGTATTTTCTAAATAATTGACCCGGTTCTTCATGATTTATTTTGGGAAAATTTCCCTTGTCCCGGGTTTAACTCTAATTAAATTTAGGATGTTACACAGAGAATTGATGGATCTTTGCTCGCGATAGATTATTGGAAGCCGGTAGGCTACTGAACTGGGAAAATTTTAATGAAAGGTTTCTTGAGGAATATTTCCCCTCTAGTGTGAGGAGCAAAAAGGAATTAGAATTTTTAGAATTAAAGCAAGGGAATATGTTTGTTGGAGAATACACTACCAAATTTGAGGAGCTGTCATTGTTCTATCCTCCTTTCCAACAGCCGGGGACCGAGGCATCTAAATCCGTCAAATTTGAAAATGGTCTGAGGCCAGAAATTAAAGAAGCCATAGGACATCAGGAGATTAGGATTTTTCCTGCTCTAATTAACAAATGCAGAATCTTTAAAGAGAACCATCAGGCCAAGATAGAGCAGGAGAAAAGCAGTAAGTAATTGAAACCTCAATTAGTGAACTTCAAAAGGAGAGGAGTATTTAACCAGATTCGATTAAGAGGTGGACCATCTTCATCTGGAGGACGCGTGAACCAACCAATCACTTAGAACTATTATAAATATGGAGGAAATCACAAACTAGTGATTGCATACAAACAGATGTTACCTACTTCCAATGCAACCAAAAGGGACATATTCGTCCCAATTGCCCATAAATTCGCCAAGGCACTAACACTATGAATCTTAAGACTGAGGACAACAACAATGGAGACAGTAGAGGAGGAGCCAATATTCCTGATAGACGTAATGGAAATGGTCGCGGAGGACATAATGTCACTGGCACATCTGGTTGAGGACGAGAAAATAGTCAACTAATGAAGAATCAAGACAAATCACCTACAGCTGGCAGAGTATTTGTAATTAGTTGATTAGAGGCATCACAGGCATATAACTTAGTACAAAGTAAGTGCATTCTTAATGACACTACCTTATTTGTTTTAGTTGATTCTAGTGTGACACATTCTTTTATCGCTAACGAATATGTTAGGTATCTAAATTTACCTGTGAAATCTATGCAATATGATTTACTTGTCTCTACTCCTACTGGTAACCATCTTAGGACATCTAACGTATGCGAAGGTTGTTCTATACATATAGGAGGTAGAAATTTTAATGTGAACTTAGTATGCTTACCATTAAATGATTTGGAAATTATCTTGGGGATGGATTGGCTATTTGCTGATGGATTTTTAATTATCCTTGAGATTTTATCTTCAAATAAATAAATATAATTAATTAAATCATTTTTAGAAGTTTATTTAAACTGTTTAAAGGAGAAAAAAATCTTGTTTTAAATTATTTTAGTGGTATAATTTTATAATATGGAAAATGTGTTTCCATTTTCTTTGGATTATGAAATATGGAGTATGCTTATAAATGTGATAAAATAATATAGTATTTTGATTGTTATGATAATTTTATTCTTAAGATTAATTATAAAAAGGAATTTGATATTTTAATTAAGATCTAATGCATTCATGTATCATATGCATTGGCCGTTCAAAGGATCCACAAGGAGGTTCATTGAGGGGGTTGCAGGTGGGGGAATGCGCTCTATTGAGCAACAGACCCCTACGGTGGTTTTATACCCCGACCATCTTAAGGGATGAGTAGTGTGTCCTTAAGGGGGTCCCGTAACACTTGTTATTGATATTATTGTTATTCGATGTTGGTGTTGCATTATGAGGTGCGGTATCGGTTGGATATCCGTAAAAATGTTATTATTGTTGGAAATCACTACTTATGTTCCCACCAGAATGGATCCATCATGCATTTTCATTCATATAAAGAATGGAAAATAATAATATAAAAATAATACAAGACACTTGTTTGGCATCTGTATCGTATAGTATCCTACTTATATTTGTGTATATTCTAATTAAATTTCTTTTTATTTGATATTTTATTTCACTCTTTCTGTTACTTATGGCAACCCTTTAGTGTTTAATCAGGAAGATATGTGACAAACTGGATGATGCTTGATACAGATGACGTATGAAGAATCTTGATGCTAATGCTTGCTTGCATAACTACTATGGCTGTATTATGTATGCTTATGCTATGTTTTGGTGTTTTTTATCTTTATATTTTATAAGATCTAGGTACTTGTTGTAAAACATAATATGTATGGAACTCTAATATTATGTATAATAATAAGAAGTTAATTATGTAAAAGATAAGAAATTTCATATGGTGACGGTAATTATCTTGGGATTTTCAAGTTGGCTCCATGGTGTTACATTTGAAGTGGTACCAGAGCAATGGTTTATAAAATATAAAGAAAACCTTAGGAAGTAACTAGAGATTAACATAAGATAGCTTGAAGTGTGTGAACCTTGATTACTATTTGTTTGAAATTTGTGTGCTTGTGTGTTATATGTGCTTTTTGTATGTTTGTGTTTCGTATAATAGTTAGTTAGATACTGAAAAATTGTTAAAACTCTGAGTATATTGGTGTGTAAATCCTAAGCTATTAACTTGATGCATAATTCTTGGAGGATTTATTCTTTTGGCAAGCGCACCAATCATTAAATTTATAATATATTTGATCGTTCCCACGGGGATTGTGGTAATTACCTCAATCTTAGACTGATACAAGCTAAACTAACGTAATGCAGATAGAGTTCATTCTGTTTTTGTTGTTTTATGTTTCTAATGTTTTTGTATTTTCAGAGACAGTACAAAAGATAAAATATGATTAATGGAAGATAGGTTAGGATTGCTTCAGTTTACAATTTCATCAAGAAACATGCAATTAAGGTTCAATCAATCTTCAGATTCAAAAGGACAATCCACAGATGGTTACTCCCTAATTCCTTAGGTGAATAACACTGATTCCTAAGTATTAAACCCTAATCCCTTAGGTGCTCAATTAACAGAGAAATCTAATGCGAGATTGGGGGTTGAACCCTAACTATTCACCTAATTACTAGGCCTGAATTAGTTAGGAAGCTGGAAGTTACCTAAGTCTCAACCATGATTCCTCACTGGTGAGATTCTTCATCAGATCTGGATTTGTCAATCTAGCAAGTAGATCCACTCCTCAGCTTGTTCTCCTCTTGATTTAGAAGTTGACTTCCTCAATACACTTCCAAGAATTCATTGCAAACCTTCGCAATCCCAACCCTAGGGACTTAGAAACCCATAGACATGGATTCTATCGAAGGAATGTGGAGAGACATGAGAGAATTTAGAGAGAGAAAAGAACTAGAGAGAGATTGGAAATGAGCAAATGAATCGTATTCTGTGTCTACTGTCTCCGTGTGTCCTTTACAGAATATGTACAAGTATATATATAGGCATCTAACTAACTAACTAACTTAATTAATTACAAAGAATGCTTAATTAATAATTAAACTAACTAAACTAATTACATAATTACAAATAAGTAAATAATTACAACTTGATACTTAAATTATTAATGTACAGCAGGCGAAACAATGGATGCAGCGGACTGCAACACCTGGAGGGAAAATTAACTAACTACGTAACTAACACCACACTAGAGCGTGATATAGTCACGCTTGAGTGAGCTCAAAATATGCACTGTATTGTTGGATTCACGCTTGGGCGTGATGGAGAAGCTTTGGGCGTGGATGGTGTTTTGGAGTCACGCTTTGAGCGTGAGCTTGCTCGCTTGAGCGAGGTCGTGCTCTCCTATCTTTTCTCTTTACGTACTTTGCATGGCTCTCTCGCTTGAGCTTGCAGCCTTCAAGCTTGAGCATGACTTGTTCCTGCACATGCGAACAAATACGCTGGCTGTCCAGCGCTTGTACGCTGGATTAGTGAATTTATAAATAAACATAATTCCTTAACTAATTATTATTTTTAATCATTTTCTTACATAAATTAAACACTTTTGAAATAAATAAATAAAATAAGAATTATTGATAATTTATTAAATAATAAAGCCAAACTAAACAATATTTAATGAATTAAGTTGAATAAAAGATGAAATAATTAAGTCTTTTCAAGATTTATCATATCCCCAAACTTAAAACTTGCTTGTCCTTAAGCAAATACTCAGATTAATCAAATCAATTGCTCTTACTCAAAACAATCAACCTTTCCTTAACTTAGTTCATACCATAATTTTTGAATACCCTTCATGCTTTCTTTTCACAAATTCTGAAAATATAACTACTCACACCACCTTTGGGAAATAAGCTGGTGATACTTTCCTCACTGGATTGGTGTTTCACTCTTCTCTCAGTGTATAAGGTTCAATAATATGCACTCATCACCTACATAATTGTTAGATCAATATAGGCTTGTAACAGTTCTAAACATCATGAAATATGCTAGCACAATTGGATCAGTAAGGACTTTTTAAGCTTGTAATGGGGTTAGGCTACAGGCTCTATTTTTGTTTTTCTAGTCAATGTTGGGTTAAAGGATGTGGCCACTGATGCCTTGCCTTAATCTTAACTTAAATGCCTTAACTAACTAGCTATTTTACTTTCATTATTTTTCATATGAAGGGTAACTCAATAATTTGTGGTGCTTAGCACCTTCTTCTCTTTCAGTCCTTTGGACTCTTTCTTTTCTTTCTTTTCTTCCATATTTTTCAAAAAAAAATTTCTTTTTTTTTCTTATGGTGCTTTGCACCTTCTTTCTTTGCTGATTTTTCACTTTTCTTTAGCTTTTGTTGTTCTTCCTTTCATTTCTCAAAATCCTCATCTATAATTAAGGTCAGAGTGTGTCCTTTAATTGCTGTTAGGCACACTCTTCATCCCCAAACTTAGAACTTGCTAGTCCCTAGCAATAAGATAAGACTCAACAGTTCATCAGTGGAACATCTAGGGATAACTCACTTGGTTTTTCTTAGATAAATAGGCTTGTAAAGTTAGGTACATAATTAGAATGAAAGGGTCTCAAGCTCAAAATATAATTATTGGGTCAAAGGATAATTAATAATATTAGGATAACTAAATTTGGCCCTGGCTAGATTAACAAAGAAGGCCTTCATCATTTCCAATTGGCAAACATATAATCATTTAGCAAGCACTGAAGCAAATTCTGTCTCACTAAGCAAGAATGCAGGCACACTCAGAAAAGAATTAATAAAGGCTCAAAAGCTAAAAATTAACAGGTAATCAGCCAATCATGTTTCCAAACTTAATGCAAGATTATAAACTCAGATTGCTAACTAGCATTCTAAATATACAAATAATATAGGATTGAAATAGTTATGGATAGGGATCATGAATTAAGCAATGTGAATCAATTAATTATCCAATTAATGCCTGAGAATCAGCAAACTTTAAATTATTAAGATGGATTCTAAATCAAACTTAGTTAACATAGTTTATCAGTTAATGATATGAAAGGATAGAATACTTCCCTATTTACCTGAATGGCAGTGCATGATGAGAAATTATTTGGAATAGAGTGCATGGATTTAACTATACAATTAAGAAAAGAAATAACAACAAACAATTAAACATAGAAATAAAGTTCCATTACAACTGAAAAAGGAAATACATTGTTCAAGAAAAAATCTAAACAAAGTTATTACAAAGAAGCAACATAACATAAACACAAAGTAAAAGATCAGTCATCCTCTTCTTCACTTTCTTCATTCATAGACTCATCATCATCTTGCTCTGGATAAGGTGGAAATTCAGCTGCTGAAGGTGTGTCATCAGGGGGAATGGTGAATCCAATGGAAGCCAACCATGAATCTCTGTGAGGTGGAACTCCTATTTCTTCAGCGTGATCTACATTTAATTTGGTGGCAATCTTTCTCAGCATGAGATCATGGTTCAAGACCAGATCATAGGTTCCTAGCTGCATCTTTTTCATAACCTGCAGTTCCTACATTATCATGGAAATATCAGAAGAAGGACCTGCTTTTGTTAAAGGTGGTGCAAAAGATGTTGGTTGAGGTTGCCTTGGATGCTTGGACTCTTGAGGCATAAAATTGTTAATGTGGTTTATCACCCATTGCTTATCCATAATCCTCTCAGGCTTTACCTTTGTCAGTTCAGCATAATTAACTATAGCCTAATTCTTTTGGGCCAACAAGGTGATAAAAGAGCAATATGGCAGTTGAAGATTCTTTTCAAGGTTCTTCATCATCTCTTCCAATATCAACTCACCCAAATTTACATACAAACCTCTCATTAGGCAATAAATCAATACCAACCTCTTAATGGTAATCTCAGTAGCATGCAGCACAGGTTCCAAAGATGATAGGACATAGTGGCACCATAGAAGGGGAAGGTGATTCAAACAATTCTTCCTGACACTTTTTGGTACACCAGTGACCCGTGTCAAATATGCAGCTCCCTGTTCACAACACTTCTCTAATATTTCTTTCCTAAGATTTGCATTTTCAGCCCTATGAAAAATATCCACTTTCCATGTATAGTGACATCCTTCTTCCTCCAGTATAGGTCCTTTCAGCAACTTGTTCAAAATATCACCAATTAGAGGAATGGTGACTCCTCTCAAGAAGGAAGAAAAAGGAAACTTATCCTCCATATAATGGGTTCTTAGATTGGCATAAAATTCTCTAGTGAGTTCCTAGTAACCATTGCCTAAGTTTTCATTAAAGAACTGCCATCCCCTTTCAATCATAGCAGCTTGCACATTAAGGTCCACACATTTTTCTCCCTCAAGAACCAGAGCTCTATCCCTTATTACTCATCTGGTTTTAAACTTTTGTTCATAATCTTGGGCGGCCTTAAAATCTCTAATCCTATGCCCATCAAAACTTTCAACTGCCTGGGATTTATTTCTCTCACTCAGACTTTTACTTATTTTGGGTGGTGGGGAATCAGAGATGCAGACAGTAACCACTCCTTTTCCCTTATCTTTTGGGGTTTTCTTCACATTTTCCACTTCCACAATTTCTTCAGGTTTTTTCAAAAATATTTGTGATCTTCTTCTCATTTTGAGTGATAAAGATGGTAGTTAAAAAGCCTAAATGGAAACAAGTACAAAAACAAAACAATCACAGCAAACTAAAAAAAAATGTAAGATGAATGGATAGAAAAAAAATGGAAGAAATTTGAACTTGAAACAGTGAAATATTAACTGTGTAACTAAGAATTGAAAGTAAGAAATGTAAAGATGGTACCTTTCTAAGGAATCAGAAGTTGTGCCTTTTCCTCTTCAAAAACCCAAGTTTTCCAGCGTAGGAAGTTAGGGTTTGTACACTGAGGGGGTTTTATAATGTTGAACCTATTACCTGAGGTAAGCGTAACTACGCTACAATCTTGGCATACCAACGCCCAAATTAATTCACATAGAAAGCATCAGGTATGATACTCGCTCAACCGTGCTACATTATGCTCAAGCGCCCATCAAACAGCATCAAGTTTCTTCAATATTGGAACTCACGCTTAAGCTCACATCACTACACTTAAGCGAGAGGTTAGAACAGTACAACCTCAGCCCGATCGTGCTCAAGCAAGAACTTGAGGCACTTAAGCATGGCACTTATCCATAAGGCACGCTCAGGGCAAAACACAATCAAGTAAACATGCATCACGATCACGCTCAGAGCGTGCAGAGTAACGCTTAAGCGTGAGATGCAATCAGGAAGTAGTTCGCTCGAGCGACAGCAAGGCACGCTCAAAGCGTGGTCAGCAAGGGTCAAGCGCGGATTCTTTTCTTTCAGGTACCAGCAATCATGCTCAGAGCGTGTTAAATCACACTCAGGCGTGAAATACAAACAGAAGTTATGCATCACGATCACGCTCAGAGCGTGCGGACTAATGCTTAAGCGTAAGATGTAACAGTAAATGATTCACTCGAGCGACGGCAAAGCACGCTCAAGCGCAAGGAGGAAATCATCAGTCACGCTCAAGCGTGAGAATCAATGGCTCACAGATGAGCTCACGCTCAGGCAAAGATAGTGTGCACTCAAGTGCGAGCTGCAAACAGGGGTACAAAGTTCATCCCGCTTAAGCTCAATAAGTTTTCGCTTAAGCGTGTAGGAACAACAGGAGCTTCTCTCTTAAGCTTAAAAGGTTTCGCTTGAGCGAGGAGACAAGACTTTAGTAATTTGCGTTTTGAATTAAATTCGCTTAAGCGAAAGATGATTCGCCTGTACGAAATAGAGAAAATGGGTGCACTCCCTTAAGCTCACCTGTATTCGCTTGAGCGAATGGAAAGATCAAACCTGGAACAGTTCTCGCTTAAGCGTGAGTAAATCACGCTCGAGCGACTAGTTCCGTAAAACAGGTCTCGCTCAGGCGCAAATAGATTTCTTCCAAGCGACTGGACAAACAGGAGGTCACGCTTAAGCGCAAATAGATTTGCTTAAGCGAACAAGGTACCTGATTCTAATTCTAACTAATGAATTTTCAAGTATGCACACTGAAAATTTGAGTGTATGAACACTCAGACCTTATTCAAAATTTTATAATTTTTTCACACTTTATTCACAAACATTTTAGTTTTCTTTTATTATTTCCAACACAGAAACACCAAATACAACAATCAAAATGTAGGGTTACCTCCCTAAAGCGCTTCTTTAAGGTCACTAGCTTGACCTTCTGACATCTAAGAAGATGCCTGCAACAACATGGAGGATTTCTGCCTATCAAACTCTCCTCTAAAGTAGAGTTTGAGTCTTTGGCCATTCACCTTAAAAGTTCTATCAGTGGTTGGGTCTTTCAATTCAATTGTACCATGAGGAAAAACCTCATTCACAATAAAAGGTCCAAACCACTTGGATCTTAGTTTTCCTGGAAAGAGTCTTAGTCTAGAGTTAAACAACAAAACTTTATCATCTTTTTGAAACTCTTTTCTATGTATCCACTTATCATGCCACCTCTTAGTTTTCTCTTTATAAATTGAGGCACTCTGATAAGCATTGAGTCTGAACTCCTCAAGTTCATAGAGTGTTAGGACTCTCTCCTCTTGAGACTGGTCAAAATCCATATTTAATAGCTTTGTAGCCCACCAAGCCTTATGTTCTAACTCCACAGGAAGATGGCAGGCCTTACCATAAACCAACTAATAAGGAGACATGCCAATGGGAGTTTTAAATGTTGTCCTATAGGCCCACAATGCATCATCTAGTCTTACAGACCAATCTTTCCTAGACTTCCCTACCACTTTCTCTAAAATTCTTTTAATTTCTCTATTAGATAGTTCAACTTGTCCACAAGTTTATGGATGATATGGAGTACATACCTTATGCAGTACCTCATAGTGTCTCAGGGCTTTTTCCATAATTTTATTACAGAAATGTGACCCTCCATCACTAATGAGGACTCTAGGGACTCCAAATCTAGAGAAAATGTTCTTCTTTATAAACCTAAGCACCACATGTGCATCATTGGTTTTGGTAGGGATTGCCTTCATCCACTTAGAGACATAATCCACAGCAACAAGGATATATTCATTGGAGAATGACTTTGGAAATGGTCCCATGATGTTGATGCCCTAAACATCAAATAACTCCACAACTAAAATATTTGTCAAAGGCATGCCAACTTTAGCAGAGAGACCTCCACTTCTTTGACACTTATCACACCTTTGAACATACACTTTAGCATCTTGAAAAATGGTTGGCCAATAAAAGCCACTTTGCAAAACTTTTGCTGCTGTTCTGGAGGCACCATGGTGTCCTCCATAATAGGAGTCATGGTAATGCCACAAGAGTCTTTCCTGCTCAGATTCAGGCACACATCTCCTGATAATTCCATCTACTCCTATCTTATAAAGAAATAGATCATCCCAAAGAAAGGTTTTACTGTTATGAAAGAATTTTTTCTTCATTTGAGATATCCAACCTTCAGGTATCACAGAGGCACTTTTAAAGTTGGCCATATCAGCATACCATGGCCCTGTGATAATTCCCATCAACCTCTCATTTGGAAATTCTTCTTTAATTAAAATAAAATTAGATTCACCTTCCAGACGAGATAATTGATCAGCAACTGAGTTTTCTACTCCCTTTTTATCTCTTATTTCTAAATCAAACTCTTGGAGTAAAAGAACCCACCTGATCAACCTTGGCTTAGATTCTTTTTTAGCTAGCAAGTACTTAATTGCTGAATGATCTGTATACACAATGAC
Source organism: Clitoria ternatea (assembly GCA_037962975.1). Classification (NCBI taxonomy): domain Eukaryota; kingdom Viridiplantae; phylum Streptophyta; class Magnoliopsida; order Fabales; family Fabaceae; genus Clitoria; species Clitoria ternatea. The sequence goes on along the minus strand of CM075672.1, from coordinate 23,646,488 downwards.
CTTAGCACTAATTAAGTAAGCTCTGAATTTATCAAATGCATACACCACAGCAAGCATTTCTTTTTCAGTAGTGGTGTAATTTATTTGATTCTCATTCAATACTTTGCTAGCATAATAAATGACATGTGTTAATTTTTCTTTCTTCTGACCCAGCACAGCTCCTACAGCAAAATCACTTGCATCACACATTAGTTCAAATGGTAAAGACCAATCAGGTGCTGCAAGGATTGGAGCTGAAATCAATCTCTATTTCAAATTTTTGAAAGCCTTGACATATTTTCATCAAAAATAAAAACATGGTCTTTCACAAGCAACTCAGTCAAAGGCTTTGCTATTTTTGAAAAGTCTTTTATAAATCTCCTATAAAAGCCAGCACATCCTAAGAAACTCTTCACTCCTTTCACATTGATTGGAGGAGGAAGTTTTTCAATGATATCAATCTTGGCTCTATCTACCTGAATATCCTCAGCAGAGATTTTATAGCCAAGGACTATCTCTCCTTTAACCATAAAGTGACATTTTTCCCAATTAAGGACAAGATTAGTCTCTTGACATCTCACTAGCACCTTAGATAGGTTGCTGAGGCATATATCAAACCTATTCCCAAATACAGAGAAGTCATCCATAAACACTTCAATGAAATTCTCTACCATGTCCCCAAAAATTGCCAGCATACACCTTTGGAAGGTTGCTGGTGCATTGCACAAACCAAAAGGCATACGCCTATATGCAAAGATTCCATAGGGACAGGTGAAGGCTGTCTTCTCTTGATCTTTTGAGTCAACCACAATTTGGTTGTAACCAGAATACCCATCAAGGAAGCAGTAATACTCATGGCCTGACAGCCTTTCAAGCATTTGATCTACAAATGGTAAAGGAAAGTGGTCTTTTCTAGTGCAGTCATTAAGCCTTCTATAATCTATGCACATTCTCCAACCTGTAGTTGGTCTAATGGCAATGACTTCACCTTTCTCATTTTTAACAGTGGTCATCCCTCCTTTCTTAGGCACCACTTGGACTGGCCTAATCCAAGCGCTGTCTGAGATAGGATAGATAATTCCTGCATCAAGAAGTTTAACCACCTCTTTCCTTACAGCTTCTTTTATTATGGGGTTTAATCTTCTTTGTGGCTGAATAACAGGGGAATAGTCATCTTCCATTAAAATTTTATGCATACAAAATGATGGACTAATTCCCTTTAAATCAGAAATGTTCCAGCCAATAGCAGACTCATGTTTCCTTAAAACCCCTATCAATTTTTCTACATCCTTATCTTTTAAATCAACATTAATGATTACAGGATGTGATTCATTATCTCCTAAGAAAACATATTTCAAATGAGAAGGCAAGGGTTTTAATTCATGTTTTTCTTCAAACACCTCCTTACCTTTCTCAAGTTCAGTATTATTCAAATTTTCTTTCTTTTCATTTTCAAAATCACCTACTTCACATGCTTCAAGTAGGTTCAGCAATTCAAAATGTGAGTCATTTAACTCCTTAATCTTAGAGTCAAAATCATCCTCTAAAAAGACTTGTAAGACCTCTTCTTTATTTTTCAACAACATAGGAGTATTATAACTTTTAATTTCTTCAATCATAAAACAATCCATCTTCTCAGCTGGATGTTTCATAGCATTAAAGACATTAAAAGTTATTGCTCCTCTTGAACTCTCAACATGAGTTCTCCCTTCTCTACATCAATTAAAGCTCTACCTATAGCTAAAGAGGGTCTTCCCAAAATCAATGGAATTTCTCTATCAGCTTCCATATCCAGAACTACAAAATCTGCTGGGAAGATAAACTTATCTACCTTAACTAATAGATCTTCCAACATCCCATGAGGATATTTGATAGACCTATCAGCCAACTGCAAAGACATATGAGTTGGTTGCAGGTCATTAATTCCTAACTTCTTCATTAAGGATAAAGGCATCAAGTTTATGCTAGCTCCTAGATCACATAAGGCACTTCCTACATGAACATGTTAGGGAATCCTATTAGGGTCAGGCAGCGGAAACACAAAGGATTCCCAAAAGAATTGTAAACACATATGTCTTAAAGCATTATGCTAAATTAAAATTTTTTAATTAGGGTTTACCTCTTGTAGACGCAGAACAAGATCCTCTATCGAAGCAATTGTAGCTTCGCCCTTAGAAGTCCACACGAGCACTCCCACTAGAAAAAAGAGCTCTGAATGCTAGTACGGAATTTTGTTTTGGTCTAATTTCTGAGCAGCAGCCTATGAGCATCTCATGCTCTATATATAGGCTTAGGTCTTGACTTGAGCTCTCATTAAACATTGGGCTCCTTACTCATTCTAAATGAGTTAGGCCCAAATAGTTTTATTTTCAGTCCAACTAAAATAAAACTATCCTCTGGTGGGCTTACTCTATGTGTGTGACCCTATAGGTAAAATATTCACTTATATTAATAATAAACTATTTTATTATTAATATAAAATAAGAGCGGCATCTAGCAATACATCATTATGTCCGAATATTATTTATCATCGACATGACCTATAAGTGATAATTATTTTATATATCTATTCCTTTTGTCACGATATCTAATTGGGCCCAAGGCATGGTCGTCGTCATCCTTGTATGGCCTAATTCATTTTACTTGATACCAGAGTAGACTTTATAGAATAAATATCTAATATTTATTCGTCCTAGCATGGCCATGCATTTCATTAGTCTCACTCCATCAAGTGGCCCATAGATATCACTCCTGTCACATAGGAGAGACAAATTCCATCTACATCACTCACATCTCTCTACATAATTTATCTATTGCCTAATCACAATCTTTATGGTCATCTTATTACAGATGACGTTTGATTGTATTAAAACAATAAACTCCTTATGTAGGAATCGTAGTGACTTCAGGTCGAAGGACTACATACCATTATCACATTGAGAACCGTTTATGACACTCATGTAACGATCCATGCAACGTTCTCATGGTGGGTCTGTCCAGTACAACATTACCCTTAATGTGTACCCGTGTAAAGACTTGATATCATATATCCATGATTTGTGAGATCAAATCATCAGTACATTTACACAGTAATCTCAATGTATTTACATGTCCCCATGTAAATACTTGATTAGGGACGTTTTAGGAATAATTCTCATATGACCTATTATTCCAGGATAAATAGCATTTGTCTAAAACTGAAAATACTAATTTTATTAATAAGTTAAAATTGATACATTAATAGCTCGTAGTACATACACCAACAGAACATCCCCTATTGCATAAGGTATTGTAAAAGATCCAGGATCTTCCAGCTTTTGAGGGAGTTTCTTTTGAATAATTGCACTGCACTCTTGAGTGAGAGCAATCATCTCATCTCCTTTAAGCTTCCTCTTCTTAAACAGAAGTTCTTTCAAAAATTTAGCATAGGATGGCATCTCCTGCAATGCCTCAGCAAAAGGAATATTTATATGAAGCTTTTTAAACACATTTAAGAACTTAGCAAACTTTTGCTCCTCTATTTGTTTTTTAAATCTATAAGGAAATGGAGCATTCTTTAATTTTTCAGGAGTTAGCTTAGAAGCTTCCTCCAAGATCAAATCAGCCTTTTTCTTTTTCTTCTGATGAACTTGGTTTTCTTTTTCTTTTTCTGTTTTAACTTTATTTTCAGTTTCATTATTAACTTGCTCACTTTCCTGCTCTTTTTCTTTTTCTTCATCTTTTTCTAAACTATTTTCATGACTTGGAGGTGGGGAAAGAATTTTCCCACTCCTAGTAGTTATTGCTTTGCAATGTTCCCTAGGATTTACCTCAGTATCTCCAGGAAAGTTGCCAGACTCTCTCTCAGCTAATTGTTTTGATAGCTGTCCAACCTGATTTTCTAAATTTCGAATGGATGCTTCTTGATTTTTAAAACTGGCCTGAGTGACTGAGACAACACATTCTCAAGTTCTAATTTCGTTTTAGAAGGAGGGGGAGAAGGTTGTTGTGATCTATTTATGGTTTGATTTTGTGGCGTGTTCTGATTCAAATGTGGACCTTTCTGCCATGAAAAATTGAGGTGATTCCTATAGTTAGGATTAAAGAAATTAGAGGGATAATTCCTTTGAAATTGTTGCTGACCCATATAATTCACTTGCTCAGTAGGCATATTTAGATCACACATGCCATTTTCATGATCTCCACCACAAAAATCACAGCTTATCATACAAACTTGGCTAGGCTTTTGAAGTTTTGAAATCTGTACACTTAATTTCTCTAAAGCCTGAGTCATCAACTTACTTTGAGCTAAATAAGCATCTTGTGCTTCCAATTCTAGTATCCCTTTCTTAGGGATTTGGCTCCTTTCGCTAACCAGACATTCATTAGAAGCCATAACATCTATCAGCTCTATAGCTTCTTCTATAATTTTGGTGGTTAATGAACCTCTAGCTGAGGCATCAATCAAGACCCTAGTAGCTGGTCTTACACCATTATAGAATATAGTAACTTGCTACACATCAGTGATTTGATGATGAGGACATTTCCTTAAACTCTCTTTATATTTATCCCATGCTTCCATTAGAGATACTTAATCAAAAATTTTCTTTGTAAATCCTCCCAAGTAGAGATACTACCTCTTGTTTGGCTCTGCAACCAGGCTTTTGCTCTATCCCTTAAAGAAAAAGGAAATAATCTCAGTCTTATTGCCTCTTCAGGGACTCCATTCATTTTCACATTATCATAAATTTGGAGGAAGGTTGCTAGATGTAAATTTGGATCCTCAACCTCACTTCCTCCGAATTGATCATTTCTAACCAACTGCAGTAAAGCCGGTTTAAGTTCAAAATTATTGGCTACAATCGGAGGCCTAAGGATGCTAGATTGCGATCCTTCTTCAGTAGGCCTGGAGTAGTCACCTAGTGTAACTCTCCTCTGTTCTATTTCTTTCTGCTCTTTTTGTTTTTCTCCTTTCTAAGCTTACGCTCTAACAAATCAATATCAGGATCAAAGAAGAATGGCTCTCCTCTGTTCCTTGACTGCATACACCAAATGCTAGACGCAAACAATGTTAAAGCTACTTCTACAGCTACACAAAACTTCTGTTATACTAAAAACAAGAATTAAACTACTTACTAAATGCAAAAACAAAATTAAACGGTTTAGTCTAGTACCGGTCCAAGGATTGTTGATATTACTCAACAATCCCCGGCAACGGCGCCATTAATTTAGTGTGTAAATCCTGAGCTATTAACTTGGTGCATAATTCTCAGAGGATTTATTCTTTTGGCAAGCGCACCAATCGTTAAATTTGTAATATATTTGATCGTTCCCACAGGGATTGTGGTAATTACCTCAATCTTAGACTGATACAAGATGAACTAACGTAATATAGATAGAGTTCATTCTGTTTTTGTTGTTTTATATTTCTAATGTTTTTGTATTTTCAGAGACAGTACAAAAGATAAAATGTGATTAATGGAAGATAGGTTAGGATTGCTTAAGTTTAAAATTTCATCAAGAAATATACAATTAAGTTCAATCAATCTTTAGACTCAAAAGGACAATCCACAGATGGTTAATCCCTAATTCCTTAGGTGAATAACACTGATTCCTAAGTATTAAACCCTAATCCCTTAGGTGCTCAATTAACAGAGAAATCTAATGTGAGATTGGGGGTTGAACCTTAACTATTCATCTAATTACTAGGCCTGAATTAGTTAGGAAGCTGGAAGTTACCTAAGTCTCAACCATGATTCCTCACTGGTGAGATTCTTCATCAGATCTGGATTTGTCAATCCGGCAAGTAGATCCATTCCTCAGCTTGTTCTCCTCTTGATTTAGAAGTTGACTTCCTCAATACACTTCCAAGAATTCATTGCAAACCTTCGTAATCCCAACCCTAGGGACTTAGAAACCCATAGACATGGATTCTATCGAAGGAATGTGGAGAGACATGAGAGAATTTAGAGAGAGAAAAGAACTAGAGAGAGATTGGAAATGAGCAAATGAATCATATTCTGTGTCTACTGTCTCTGTGTGTCCTTTACAGAATATGTACAAGTATATATATAGGCATCTAACTAACTAACTAACTTAATTAATTACAAAGAAAGCTTAATTAATAATTAAACTAACTAAACTAATTACATAATTACAAATAAGTAAATAATTACAACTTGATACTTAAATTGTTAATGTGCAGCAGGCGAAACAATGGATGCAGCGGACTGCAGCACCTGGAGGGAAAATTAACTAACTACGTAACTAACACCACGCTTAAGCGTGATATACTCACACTTGAGCAAGCTTGAAATATGCATTGTATTGTTGGATTCACGCTTGGGCGTGATGGAGAAGCTTTGGGCGTGGATGGTGTTTTGGAGTCACGCTTTGAGCGTGAGCTTGCTCGCTTGAGTGAGGTTGTGCTCTCCTATCTTTTCTCTTTACGTACTTTGCATGGCTCTCTCACTTGAGCTTGCAGCATTCAAGCTTGAGTGTGACTTGTTCCTACATATGCGAACAAATAATTCCTTAACTAATTATTATTTTTAATCATTTTCTTACATAAATTAAACACTTTTGAAATAAATAAATAAAATAAGAGTTATTGATAATTTATTAAATAATAAAGCCAAACTAAATAATATTTAATGAATTAAGTTGAATAAAAGATGAAATAATTAAGTCTTTTCAAGACTTATCATATATTAGATACTCAATAACTGAATGCAGTGGTACCTCTAGGATAAGATATGGCTAGATGTCAGAACGACGATGCCATGGCTGCTGCATTCAATCGATTTACTGAGATCCTTGAAAGATAGAAACAGCAAAGATTAGCCGAAGGAACCCATGGACTTGACCGTTTCTTGAAAAAGAAACCTACCCAATTTCAAGGAGACTATAATCTAGAGATGGCTTAGCTATGGATTAAAGAAATTGAACATATTTTTTGATCCTTACCTTGTATTGAAGCCCAGAAGGTAGAATATGTTACCAATATGATGGTAGGGGAAGTAGAGAATTGATGGATCTTTGCACGCGATAGATTATTGGAAGCTGGTAGGCTACTGAATGATAAGTCTTGAAAAGACTTAATTATTCCACTAATTATTTAACATAATTTACTAAGTATTGTCTAGTTTTATTATTATTATTTAATAATTTGATAAGAATTCATGTTGTAGTTAATTATTTCAAAAGTATGTTATCTATGTAAGAAACTGATTGAAAATTTTAATTAAATAAGGAATTTTGAAGTATTTACAAATTTACTAGGTAGCTAGCGTATAAATGCTAGGCAAGTAGCTGTTTATTGGTGCAGGAACAGGGCGGACTCGAGATAAGAAGAAAACTCCGAGTGAAATCCTACAAAGCCGAGCGAGATTTGATAAATCTGAGTGAGACTTCCTCAATTCCGACTGAAAAGAGTCTAAAGACCGACTGAGTGAGACTTCAAAGACACTGACTCCAAAAGAGAATAAGGACTCAGAATACTGCATGAAGAACCCGAGTGCCAACTACAGGATACCCGAGTGCCCAAGCGGGAGTTAAATCCGCTCAAGCGAGGGTCCAAGTTCGCTTAAGAAAAGCAAGACTCCGCCCAAGCAAGACTCCGCCCAAGCAAGACTTCAAGTAAGCTTACTTAAGAAGACTCCCAAGACACCGGTTACAAAAGAGAAGAAGATCGGAATGTTACATAAGAAACCGATATGCTTAGTCATTATTTAATCCGTCCTAGTAAAATCCGGACTCACTCAAGTATTACTTTAAGAGACCGTCCTCGCCCAAGTTTTGCCATAACGCCCAAGTGAGAAAGAAACACTGCAGTGTTAATCCGGACTCGCTCAAGCGAAGCTTAATCCGCCCAAGCGAATACTCAGCAGCTGAAGCATCAAGGCAGTAATTTAAACACTGTTCCTTCCCTCCAACAACACACTTGGTGCAGTACTGTTCCGCTCCCATTGCCTTCTTCTCTACTACTGTAACCTCAAGCTAACTTAAGAAGTGAGCTGTCAATTAGCTGGTGCTGAGCTGTACATTAGCTAAGGTTGAGCTGGATCCTGTTAAGAGCTGAGATGTATTTAGTTAGTTATTTTGTAAACTATGTAATTAAGTAGTGGTTAGTTGTTAGCGGAAGTTGTCCGAAGTTATCAGTTAAGTTAGTTAGGTAGAAACTTATAAATAGGATGTACATACTCTGTAAAGAGAGGTAGGGGTGTGTGTGTAGAGACACAGAGCAATGTAATACAATTTCATTTTCCAATTCCAATCTCTCACTACATTTTCATCTCTCTAAATTCTCTCCTCCATGACGTTCCACAATCCTTCGATGGAACCGAAGTCTATGGAGTTCTAAATCCCTAAGGTTGGGATTGTGAAGGTGAGTAATGGAATCTTGAAGCTGTGAGCAAGTAGATCGGCTTCGAAGATCTTGAGGCGAACAAGCTGAGGAGTGGAGCAGAATCGCTGGATTGACAAATCCAGAACGAATGAAGAACTTCACCAGTGAGGAATCATGGCTGAAGCTTAGGTAACTTCCAGCTTTCTAACTAGTTCAGGCCTAATCAATTTAGGTGAATAGTTAGAGTTCAACCTCCAATTTCGCATTAGATTCTTAGGTTAATCGAACACTTAAGGAATTAAGGTTTGATAAGTGTTGAATAAGCATTGATTTCATGACTCATTTGAACCAATTTTGTAAAGACTTTAAGCTAAATTAAGGAATTATTGAAGGAAGTGAGCATGAATCTTTTAAGCATTGTATAAAAAGACATGTTGTGAAAAGTTACAGGAAAGACAAAGTAAGCAAGCTTGAGCATGAAAGTTGGAGAACATAAACACCTCTCAGGCTTAAGCGTGAATACTAGACGCTTAAGCGAGGATTAAGCATGACTTAAAGGAGACAGAGGCATCAGGACCCCTCTCACGCTCAAGCGTGGGGATGAGACGCTTGAGCGTGAGCTCGAGAGTGCCCAAGCGAAGACCAAGCGTGAGCGTGAGTGTGACCCTGCACATGAAGCACGCTTGAGCGTGACTAAATGGAGCTTGAGCATGACCAGGCACATGGAGGGCGCTTGAGCGTAAGCTTTACACGCCTGAGCGTGAGGGATGGATAATAAGGCCACGCTTAAGCGTAGCTGAGGAGGGATAAGTGTTCTGCACCAAAACGAGAAGGCCACGCTTGAGCGTGGTTACTTCAGCTTGAGCGTGAGACCATCAAAAAGCATCAGAACCCTTCACGCTTGAGCGTAAGACCATCAAGCTCAAGCGTGACTCTTGCAGTATGGGATTTTCCAATTTAATATTCACCAATGATGCGATGCCAACTCACCCAACTTCTTGTGTCTCTGCAAGTCTCTGAAAGATGCTGCATGGGTTCTACGCAAGTGGAAAAGGGAAGCTGAACCTTGACTCCTATAAATCAAGCTGCAAACAACATATCCATCATCAGATTCATCCCCTGTATTTCATTCACAATCCAAACTTTTCCATTATTTTCTGTATTCATTCTTTTGATGGTGAAAATGCAAGGCATGAGTAACTAAACTCCCTTATGGGATTGGCTGTAATCCATTCAACACTAAAGTAATGCTGCTGTAAGTTTTTATTTGGTAATGAGATTTGATAAGTTGCTGTATTTCTTTCTGCGTTTAATGCCTGAAAATACTTGATCACTATTTTCTTGTTCTGAGTTTTCTCAAGTATGCTGGGAAATGACTTTTGAAAGCAGAACCTGAAGCAAATACTTATTGTGAGTAGGTAGCCAGGGATGGCATCTAACGCAATAAACGTCAAAGCAATCGATCAATAATGCTGGGATGATTTCAAAGTGACTGGGGGATCAGCGGTTTGAAATCATTCTTATGAATTTTGTAGTCGAGGGATCGATACAAATGACTTTGATTGTGACGTAGAACTTATCTTTTCAATTTACTCATATAAAAACTTATGCAGCTTACAGAGGTGAAGATGTGATGAAGCCAATCCCTGTGTTACACAACTGATTTCTCCAAAACCAATTACTATTATCTTTTGCAACTTTTACTCTCTGTTATTTACTGTCTTCTTGATCAACATCATTTATAACAAAACAAAAACCAAACCATTCTGCCAAATCAATTCAAGACTAAGATTTTCATTCTCACACCTCCTCAGTGGAACGACATCTATGCTGTACTACAATCTCTGTGTTTAAACTTGGCAGATCCATTCCATTGAGTTCATATTATACAAACTTGATTCTCTTTCAATAAACTCTTCATTTCCAAATATCTCAGAAACACCTCATCAAGGTTCATTGCTTAAGGATTAGTGTTTTTCACCTAAGGAATTAGGGAATAACCACAAGCGGATTGTCCTCTAGATTGTGAAGTTCGACAATACTTAATTGCATGTTTCTTGAGGAGATTGTGAGCCGAAGCAATCCTGACCTGTTTTCTTTTAATCACTTTCCACATTTCACTTTAACTCTATTTCTCAAAATATAAAAACAACTATAAAACACTAAAACCATAAAAACCGAATGAATTTCATGTATTTTCTGTTGGTTCAGCTTGTACTAGTCCTAGATTGAGGTACTTACCACAATCCCTGTGAGACGATCAAATATACTACAATTTTAACGACTGGTGCGCTTGCCATAAGTGTGAATCCGAGAGTCACATTTCATTTTACTAAGATTTTACCATCAATTTAATGACTCAGGATTTCAGCATCAAGTTAATGGCGCCGTTGCCGGGGATTGTTGAGTAATATCAACAATCCTTGGACCGGTACTAGACTGAACCATTTGCTTTTGTTTCTGTGTGCAGTCAATAAGTATTTTTCTTAGTAGTTATTGTTTCAAGTAGTCTTAGCTGTTAGTTGTTTTGTCGTGTTAACAATTGTTGTATGCAGTCAAGGAGCAGAGGAGAACCTTTCTTCTTTGATCCTGACATCGATTTGTTAGAACGTAGATTAAGAAAAGAGAAAAAGCAAAAAGAAGAAAAAGAAATGGAACAGAGGAGAGTTACACTAGGTGACTACTCCAGGCCGAATGAAGAAGGATCGCAAGCTAGCATCCTTAGGCCACCGATTGCAGCTAACAATTTTGAACTAAAACCAGCTTTACTGTAGTTGGTAAGAAATGAACAATTTGGAGGAAGTGAGGTTGAGGATCCAAATTTACATTTAGCAACTTTCCTCCAAATTTGTGATACAGTAAAAATGAATGGAGTCCCTGAGTAGGCAATCCGACTAAGGTTGTTTCCATTTTCTCTAAGGGACCGAGCAAAAGCCTGGTTGCAGAGTCAACCGAGAGGCAGTATTTCTACCTGGGAGGATTTGCAAAGGAAATTTTTGATTAAATACTTTCCTCCTTCTAAATATGCAAAGCTGCGTAATGAAATCACATGTTTTCAGCAAAGGGAAGGTGAGTCCTTGATGGAAGCATGGGATAGGTATAAAGAGAGTCTGAGGAGATGTCCTCATCATTAGATTTCTGATGTACAGCAGGTGACTATTTTCTATAATGGTGTCAGGCCAGCTACCAGAGTCTTGATAGATGCCTCGGCTGGAGGCTCATTAACAACTAAAACTGTAGAAGAAGCTATAGAGCTGATTGATGTGATGGCTTCTAATGAATGCCTGATTAGTGAGAGAAACCAAGCCCCTAGGAGAGGAATATTAGAATTAGAAGCACAAGATGCTTATCTGGCTCAGAGCAAATTAATGACTCAGGATTTCAGCATCAAGTTAATGGCTTCATTTACTCGGTATTTCATTCATTCCATTTTTCACTCCTGTCATTTTTGTTTCTCGCCCAAACTCTCATTGTCATTCACTCATTCTTCATATCTCTGATCTATATCACTCAGTTTCATCCACTCGTTCTTTCTTTCGCTCAGCCTTACTCTCATTCGTTCTTTCTTCCACGCACTTCTCTGTTCACTCGTATCTCACGACGGTTGTTCACTCGTCCATTCATAGGCACACTCGGTTCTCATACACTTATCTTCATTCATTTATTCTTTCATTCTGTGACCCATTCGGTATTCATTCAATCAGCACCCTTTTCATTCAGCGTTTTATTCATTTTTTCTCACTCATCACTTAGTTCCTTATTCACTAGGTTTCTCGCTAGTTTATTCGGTTCCTTCATTTACTCATCTCCTTCATCGATAGGTATACCCTTTCCTCATTTTCACTCGGTCACTCTCTTTTCCGTTTCTCACCCGTCATTCAGCTTTTCAGTTATGCATTCATTCTTTCCCTTTCATTTACTCGGACTTGCGTTGTTCACCTCATTCGTCGATCAAGTATTCATTCACTCAGTATAAATTGTACCCACTCGGCATCTATTCCTTCATTCACTTTTTACTCGCTTATTATCTGACCGGTATTATTTACTTGGTATTCATATACTTGTTGTTTCACTCCACTTATTTTACTTTCTTCGATTTGTTTTGTATTATCTCATTGTCAGCCACTCGTTCTTCATTTTTCAGATTTTTATCACTCGGTACCCGTCTCCATTCTCACTCGGTTATCATCTTTTCGCCCTTTCACTCTTTTTATTCATTATTTATTTATTCGAGTTTTCATTCATTCGTTCATACTTCTATTCGTTTCTTTTTCATTTCTTGATTCACTCGTATTCCATTACAATGGTTCACTCATTTTTCATGCACTCTATTTCATGTATTTAAATTTTTCATTTACTATTTTGTCTTACGGTCTATTCATTTATCCATCTTCCATTCTCCTATGTCCATTTGGCATCACATTGGTATCATCCCGCTCTTCCTCGATCTTCAGACCCCTCTAGTAATTGAGTATTCAAAAATAATAATAAATAAAATAATAATGAATAAAAATAAAAAAATAAAATAAAAAATCCAAAATATATATATAAATAAATAATAAACATAATAATAATAATAACAGTAGTAATACATTTAATAAAAGTAATAATTAAAGTTGACCGTATTTACGTGTTTCTGGAAAATTGAATTCCTCGTTATAAAAGAGAAACCTTTCAGTTTCCAACCTTCAGTACCTGTGTTGAACTTGAGCTGAAGACGAAAAGACACTTTCTGATTTCTAAGAAAGGTATCACCTTTTCACTTCTTTCACTTCGCAGTTCGTGGATATTATCTTCTTGTTTCATTATTATTGTTTTCCACTGTTCATAAGCCGTGCATCTCACAGTTTAGTTTGCTGTTTTTCTCTTGGATTTATGTTCTTATTTTTGTTTGATTAGGTTGTTTATCATTGTTATTTTAACATTCATCATGAAAAGAAGATCTCAAAGACTTCTACAGAAACCTAGACCAAACTTCGCAGAAGGAAGTGTGCGAAGGAAACAATTAGATACTGAAAGAGAAGTGGCAACCATCACGATATCTGATTCGTCTGTCCAGGTCCCTAGTCGAAGTCAGGAGCAAAGGGATGTATCTGCTCTGGTTCAAAGGAATGTATCTCCTGCCAGTGAGGAAAATGAGTCACCAGAGGTTGAAAGTATTAAAGCTGATGAAAACTGTGCTGTGAAGATTAAAGACACAGAACCAGAATGTCCCAAGCAATCTGTAGGAGCTGGTTCTTCTTCTTCTTCTGACATTCTTTTGGTGTTACAGGAATTGCAGGTTATGAAGAAGATGCAACTTGAAATTTATGATCGGGTTTTGAACCACGATCAGATGCTCAGGAAGATTGCTTCGAAACTGAGGGTTGAACATTCATCAGATATGGGAGCCCCACCTGATAGAGATGCGTGGTTAGCTTCCATTGGATTCACGATTTCCCCCCAGCAGGACAAGGACGATGAAGATCAGAATGTTTAAGCAGTTGTTCCCTGATTTTATGATGTTTAATATGTATTTAGTTTGAACCTATTGTAATTGCTTGCTGAACACTGAACTTATTTTTTTTTAATTATGTAATGAAATTTTACTTTCTTGTTCAAATGTTTGTTTTATTCGGTTTTTCATATGTATTGGTAAACTCCATGAGTCTCGATCCGATTACGCGCTTCCAAGCACTGCCATTCAGGTAAAAGGGAAGTATTCTAGTATCCCGACTCCTTATTTGATTTTCCAAGTCTTTATTTGATAAAATATGATAATTATATTTAATTTCAAAATCCATCTTCATAATTTAAAAAGTTTGCTGATTCGTTAAGCTGTAGTCGGATAAATTAATTGATCGGTTTTTGCTTAACTCATGATCTCTGACCATAACTATTATTCATCATTAATTAAAATGTTTACTCGGCATGCTAGTTAGCAATCTAGATGTATGATCTTACATTAAGTTTGGGGACAAGACTGGCTGATTAACTGTTATAATTGTATGAGCTTTTGAGCCTGTTTTATCTTTTCCGAGTGAGCTTGCATGCTAGTTAGTGAGACAGAATTTGCCTCAGTTATTGCTAATTGTCGTATGTCAACCAATCAGAAATGATGAAGGCCTTCTTTGATTATTTAGCCAGGGCCAAAAATAACCTTCCTAATATATTAATCATCCTTTGACCCAATAATTATGTTTGAGCCTGAGACCCTTTCATTCGTTTTATGCACCTAACGTTACAAGCCTATTTATCCAAGAAAAACCCGACTGAATTACCCTTGATGTTCCACTGGTGAAGTACTCGGTTTTTGCTTATTGCTAGGGACTAGTAATCTCTAAGTTTGGGGATGAAGAGTGTGCCTAACAGTAATTAAGGACACACTCCGACCTTGATTATGGATAAATTTGTAGAAAAATAAAAGGAAGAAAGGCAAAGCCGGGAGAAAAATGAACAAAGTACTGGAAAGAAAAAGAGGTGCAAAGCACCAAAAGAAAAAAAAAATTCGATCGGAAAAGATGGAAAGAAAAGAAAGAAAAGGAAAAGAAAAGTCCGAAGGACTGAGAGAAAAAGAAAGTGCAAAACAACACGAGTTATTAAGTAGCATCCAGTCGAAAAAGTTAAGAGAGTTGTTAGTAGAAGGCAAGTAAGTTAGAATCGAGGCAAAGCATCAGTGGACACATCCTGTAACCTATCTATGACTCGGAAAAACAATAATTGAGCCTGTAGCCGAGCCCCATTATAAGCTTAAAAAGCCCTTACTGATCCGATTGAGTTGGCATATTTCATGATGTTTAGAACTGTTGCAAGCCTATGTTGATCTAACAAGTATGCAGGTGCTGAGCGCATTTTATTTACCCTACACACCGAGAGAAGAGTTAAACACCGACCAGTGAGGAAAGCATCAGCAGCTTGTCTTCCAAAGGAGGTGTAAGTATTTATACTTTTAGAAATTGCGAGAAGAAAGCATGATCGGTATTCAATGATTATAGTATGAATTAAGTTAAGGAAAGGTTGACTGTGTTGATCAATTGCTGATTGATAATTAATCTGAATATTTGCTTGAGGACAAGCAAAGTTTTAAGTTTGGGGATGTGATAAGTCTTGAAAAGACTTAATTATTCCACTAATTATTTAACATAATTTACTAAGTATTGTCTAGTTTTATTATTATTATTTAATAATTTGATAAGAATTCATGTTGTAGTTAATTATTTCAAAAGTATGTTATCTATGTAAGAAACCGATTGAAAATTTTAATTAAATAAGGAATTTTGAAGTATTTACAAATTTAATAGGTAGCCAGCGTATAAATGCTAGGCAAGTAGCTGTTTATTGGTGCAGGAACAGGGCGGACTCGAGATAAGAAGAAAACTCTGAGTGAAATCCTACAGAGCCGAGCGAGATTTGATAAATCCGAGTGAGACTTCCTCAATTCCGACTAAAAAGAGTCCAAAGACCGACTGAGTGAGACTTCAAAGACACTGACTCCAAAAGAGAATAAGGACTCAGAATACTGCATGAAGAACCCGAGTGCCAACTACAGCATACCGATTTAATAATTAATCCGCCCAAGCGGGAGTTAAATCCGCTCAAGCGAGGGTCCAAGTTCGCTTAAGAAAAGCAAGACTCCGCCCAAGCAAGACTCCGCCGAAGCAAGACTTCAAGTAAGCTTACTTAAGAAGACTCCCAAGACACCGGTTACAAAAGAGAAGAAGATCGGAATGTTACATAAGAAACTGATGTGCTTAGTCATTATTTAATCCGTCCTAGTAAAATCCGGACTCACTCAAGCATTACTTTAAGAGACCGTCCTCGCCCAAGTTTTGCCATAACGCCCAAGTGAGAAAGAAACACTGTAGTGTTAATCCGGACTTGCTCAAGCGAAGCTTAATCCGCCCAAGCGAATACTCAGCAGCTGAAGCATCAAGGCAGTAATTTAAACACTGTTCCTTCCCTCCAACAACACACTTGGTGCAGTACTATTCCGCTCCCATTGCCTTCTTCTCTACTACTGTAACCTCAAGCTAACTTAAGAAGTGAGCTGTCAATTAGCTGGTGCTGAGCTGTACATTAGCTAAGGTTGAGCTGGATCCTGTTAAGAGCTGAGATGTATTTAGTTAGTTATTTTGTAAACTATGTAATTAAGTAGTGGTTAGTCGTTAGCGGAAGTTGTCCGAAGTTATCAGTTAAGTTAGTTAGGTAGAAACTTATAAATAGGATGTACATACTCTGTAAAGAGAGGTAGGGGTGTGTGTGTAGAGACACAGAGCAATGTAATACAATTTCATTTTCCAATTCCAATCTCTCACTACATTTTCATCTCTCTAAATTCTCTCCTCCATGACGTTCCACAATCCTTCGATGGAACCGAAGTCTATGGAGTTCTAAATCCCTAAGGTTGGGATTGTGAAGGTGAGTAATGGAATCTTGAAGCTGTGAGCAAGTAGATCGGCTTCGAAGATCTTGAGGCGAACAAGCTGAGGAGTGGAGCAGAATCGCTGGATTGACAAATCCAGAACGGATAAAGAACTTCACCAGTGTGGAATCATGACTGAAGCTTAGGTAACTTCCAGCTTTCTAACTAGTTCAGGCCTAATCAATTTAGGTGAATAGTTAGAGTTCAACCTCCAATTTCGCATTAGATTCTTAGGTTAATCGAACACTTAAGGAATTAAGGTTCATTGCTTAAGGATTAGTGTTTTTCACCTAAGGAATT
The DNA here is from genome assembly GCA_037962975.1 of Clitoria ternatea. Taxonomy (NCBI): domain Eukaryota; kingdom Viridiplantae; phylum Streptophyta; class Magnoliopsida; order Fabales; family Fabaceae; genus Clitoria; species Clitoria ternatea. Next base: position 23,629,482 of record CM075672.1, on the reverse strand, counting down.
AAAGAATTACCACAAGCGGATTGTCCTTTAGATTGTGAAGTTCGACTATACTTAATTGCATGTTTCTTGAGGAGATTGTGAGCCGAAGCAATCCTGACCTGTTTTCTTTTAATCACTTTCCACATTTCACTTTAACTCTGTTTCTCAAAATATAAAAACAACTATAAAACACTAAAACCATAAAAACCGAATGAATTTCATGTATTTTCTGTTGGTTTAGCTTGTACTAGTCCTAGATTGAGGTACTTACCACAATCCCTGTGAGACGATCAAATATACTACAATTTTAACGACTGGTGCGCTTGCCATAAGTGTGAATCCGAGAGTCACATTTCATTTTACTAAGATTTTACCATCAATTTAATGACTCAGGATTTCAGCATCGCTGAACTAGGAAAATTTTAAAGAAAGCTTTCTTGAGGAATATTTCCCTGCTAGTGTCAGGAGCAAAAAGGAATTAGAATTTTTAGAATTAAAGCAAGGGAATATGTTTGTTGGAGAATACACTACCAAATTTGAGGAGCTGTCATTGTTCTATCCTCCTTTCCAGCAGCCCGGGACTGAGGCATCTAAATGCGTCAAATTTAAAAATGGTCTGAGGCGAGAAATTAAAGAAGCCATAGGACATCAGGAGATTAGGATTTTTCCTACTGTAATCAACAAATGCAGAATCTTTGAAGAGAACTATCGGGCTAGGATAGAGTAGGAGAAAAGCAGTAAGTAATTGAAACCTCAATTAGTGAACTTCAAAAGGAGAGGAGTATTTAACCATAATCGATTAAGAGGTAGACCATCTTCATCTGGAGGACGCGTGAACCAACCAATCACCTAGAACTGTTATAAATATGGAGGAAATCACAGAACTCATGATTGTATACAAACAGATGTTACCTACTTCCAATACAACCAAAAGGGACATATTCATCCCAATTACCCATAAATTTGCCAAGGCACTAACACTATGAATCTTAGGACTGAGGACAACAACAATGGAGCAAGAAGAGGAGGAGCCAGTATTCGTGATGGACATAATGGAAATGGTCGCGGAGGACATAATGTCATGGGCACATCTGGCCGAGGACGAGAAAATGGTCAACTAATGAAGAATCAAGACAAATCACCTGCAGCTGGCAGAGTATTTGTAATTAGTTGATTAGAGGCATCACAGGCAGATAACTTAGTACAAAGTGAGTGCATTCTTAATGACACTACCTTATCTGTTTTAGTTGATTCTGGTGTAACACCTTCTTTTATCGCTGAAGAATATGTTAGGCATCTAAATTTACCTGTGAAATCTATGCAATATGATTTGCTTGTCTCTACTCCTACTGGTAACCATCTTAGGACATCTAACGTATGCGAAGGTTGTTCTATACATATAGAAGGTAGAAATTATAATGTGAACTTAGTATGCTTACCATTAAATGATTTGGAAATTATCTTGGGGATGGATTGGCTATCTGCTAATGGATTTTTAATTATCCTTGAGATTTTATCTTCAAATAAATAAATATAATTAATTAAATCATTTTTAGAAGTTTATTTAAACATGTTTAAAGGAGAAAAAAATCTTATTTTAAATTATTTTAGTGGTATAATTTTATAATATGGAAAATGTGTTTCCATATTCTTTAGATTATGAAATATGGAGTATGCTTATAAATGTGATAAAATAATATAGTATTTTGATTGTTATGATAATTTTATTGTTAAGATTAATTATAAAAAGGAATTTGATATTTTAATTAAGATCTAATGCATTAATGTATCATATGCATTGGCCGTTCAAAGGATCCACAAGGAGGTTCTTTGAGGGGGTTGCAGGTGGGGGAATGTACTCTATTGAGCAACAGACCCCTACGGTGGTTTTATACCCCGACCATCTTAAGGGATGAGTAGTGTGTCCTTAAGGGGGTCCCGTAACACTTGTTATTGATATTATTGTTATTCGATGTTGGTGTTGCATTATGAGGTGCAGTATAGGTTGGATATCCGTAAAAATGTTATTATTATTGGAAATCACAGCTTATGTTCCCACCAGAATGGATCCATCATGCATTTTCATTCGTATAAAGAATGGAAAATAATAATATAAAAATAATACAAGACACTTGTTTGGCATCTGCATCGCATAACATCCTACTTATATTTATGTATATTCTAATTAAATTTCTTTCTATTTGATATTTTATCTCACTCTTTCTGTTACTTATGGCAACCCTTTAGTGTTTAATCAGGAAGATATGTGACAAACTGGATGATGCTTGATGTGGATGACGTGTGAAGAATCTTGATGCTAATGCTTGCTTGCATAACTACTATAGTTGTATTATGTATGCTTTTGCTATGTTTTGGTGTTTTTTATTTTTATATTTTATAAGATCTAGGTACCTGTTGTAAAACATAATATGTATGGAACTCTAATATTATGTATAATAATAAGAAGTTAATTATGTAAAAGATAAGAAATTTCATATGGTGACGGTAATTATCTTGGGATTTTCAAGTTGGCTCCATGGTGTTACATTTGAAGTGGTACCAGAGCAATGGTTTATAAAATATAAAGAAAACCTTAGGAAGTAACTAGAGATTAACATAAGATAGCTTGAAGTGTGTGAACCTTGATTACTTTTTGTTTGAAATTTGTGTGCTTATGTGTTATGTGTGCTTTTTGTATGTTTGTGTTTCGTATAATATTTAGTTAGATACTAAAAATTGTTAGAACTCTGAGTATATTAGATACTCAATAACTGAATGTAATGGTAACTGTAGGATAAGATAAGGCTAGATAACAGAACGATGATGCCATGGCTGCTGCATTCAATCGATTTGCTGAGATCCTTGAAAGATAGAAACAGCAAAGATTAGCCGAAGGAACCCATGGACTTTACCGTTTCTTAAAAAGGAAACCTACCCAATTTCAAGGAGACTATAATCCAGAGATGGCTTAGCTGTGGATTAAAGAAATTGAACATATTTTTTGATCCTTACCTTGTATTGAAGCCCAAAAGGTAGAATATGTTACCTATATGATGGTAGGGGAAGTAGAGAATTGATGGATCTTTGCTCGTGATAGATTATTGGAAGCCAGTAGTTTACTAAACTGGGAAAATTTTAAAGAAAGCTTTCTTGAGAAATATTTCCTTGCTAGTGTCAGGAGCAAAAAGGAATTAGAATTTTTAGAATTAAAGCAAGGGAATATGTTTGTTGGAGAATACACTACCAAATTTGAGGAGCTGTCATTGTTCTATCCTCTTTTCCAATAGCCGGGGACTGAGGCATCTAAATGCGTCAAATTTGAAAATGGTTTGAGGCGAGAAATTAAAGAAGCCATAGGACATCAGGAGATTAGGATTTTTCCTGCTCTAATCAACAAATACAGAATCTTTGAAGAGAACCATCGGGCCAGGATAGAGTAGGAGAAAAGTAGTAAGTAATTGAAACCTCAATTAGTGAACTTCAAAAGGAGAGGAGTATTTAACCAGAATCGATTAAGAGGTGGACCATCTTCATCTGGAGGACGCGTGAACCAACCAATCACCTAGAACTGTTATAAATATAGCGGAAATCACAGAACTTATAATTGCATATAAACAGATGTTACCTACTTCCAATGCAAACAAAAGGGACATATTCGTCCCAATTGCCCATAAATTTGCCAAGGCACTAACACTCTGAATCTTAAGACTAAGGACAACAACAATGGAGCCAGTAGAGGAGGAGCCAGTATTCGTGATGGACATCATGGAAATGGTCATGGAGGACATAAATGTCATGGGCACATCTAGTCGAGGACAAGAAAATGGTCAACTAATAAAGAATCAAGACAAATTACGTACAACTGGCGGAGTATTTGTAATTAGTTGATTAGAGGCATCACAGGCAGATAACTTAGTACAAAGTGAGTGCATTCTTAACGACACTACCCTATCTATTTTGGTTGATTCTGGTGTGACATATTCTTTTATCACTGAAGAATATGTTAGGCATCTAAATTTACCTGTGAAATCTATGCAATATGATTTGCTTGTCTCTACTTCGACTGGTAACCATATTAGGACATCTAACGTATGCGAAGGTTGTTCTATACATATAGGAGGTAGAAATTTTAATGTGAACTTAGTATGCTTACCATTAAATGATTTGGAAATTATCTTGGGGATGGATTGGCTATCTGCTAATCATTTCCTCATGGATTGCGGTAATAAGACAGTGATCTTTCCACCAAATAACATGGAGTGTAAGGAGTATGATGCCTCACAAAACCCTATAGGATATTCCTTGAACAATGAAGCCCAACTATTCATGGTATTTGCATTTACGGAAGGGAAAGTTATTCCTGATGTAAGTAAGATACTAGTAGTTTGTGAATTCCCAAAAGTATTCCCTAAAGATATTCCAGGATTACCTCTTAAACGAGAGATAGAATTCTCTATTGACTTAATTCCTGGAGCAGAACCCATTGCTAGAGCACCTTATAGAATGTCTTCAGTAGAACTGATTGAACTAAAGAAGCAAGTTGAGGAGTTATTAGAAAAGCAATTTATACGACCCAACGTATCTCCTTGGGGAGCACCTTACTACTAGTCAAGAAGAAGGACGGTAGTATGAGACTTTGTGTCGATTATCGCCAACTGAACAAAGTCACAGTTAAGAATAAATATACATTACCAAGGATCGATGACCTCATTGATCAACTACGAGGAGCTACTGTGTTCTCCAAGATAGACCTAAGATCGGGGTACCATCAGATTTGTGTAAAAGTTAAAGATATTCCAAAGATAGCCTTAAGGACACGCTATGGCCATTATGAATATTTAGTTATACCTTTTGGAGTAACTAATGCTCTAGCTGTGTTCATGGATTACATGAACCGAATATTCCACCCATACCTTGATCAATTCATCATTGTCTTTATAGATGATATTCTCATCTATTCTAAAACCAAGGAGGAGCATGAGGATCATCTGTATTTAGTGCTACAAATACTAAAGCAAAAATAACTATATGCCAAGTTATCCAAATGTGAATTTTGGCTTAATGAAGTGAAATTCTTAGGCCATGTGATATCTAAGAATGGAGTGTCAGTCGACCCTATGAAGATTGAAGCAGTAATAGCTTGGGAGAGGACAAAAACTGTCATAGAAATTAGGAGTTTCTTAGGACTCGCGGGTTACTACCAAAGATTTATTAAAGGATTCTCCCGAATTACCCTACCAATGACCTAATTAACCTGTAAGAATAAACCATTTTGTTTGGACTCTTGAATGCGAAGCAAGTTTCCAATAATTAAAGAAAAGATTAATAACTGCACCAGTTCTAGCTTTACCAAATCAACAAGAAAACTTTGAAGTTTATTGTGATGCTTCAAAGTTGGGACTTGGTTATGTCTTAATGCAACAAAGGAAAGTAATTGCTTATGATTCAAGGCAATTATAACTACACGAACTTAATTACCCTACACATGACTTAGAATAAGCGGCCATTGTCTTTGCTTTGAAAATTTGGAGGCACTACTTATACGGTGCTAGGTTTAAAGTTTATAATGATCGTAAGAGTCTTAAATACCTATTTGACCAAAAAGAATTGAATATGAGACAACGCCGATGGATGGAATTTCTCAAGGATTATGACTTCAAGTTGAAGTACCATCCAGAGAAAGCCAACGTAGTAGCTGACACGCTTAGTAGGAAAGCTGTGCATATGGCAACTTTAATGATAAAAGAATTAGAAATGATTGAGCAATTCAGAGACTTAAACATAGCAGTTGAGAAGAAATCTTAAGTAAATATGATTACCGGAGTTCTTAAAATCACTAATGATTTTCTAAAGATGGTGTGTGAAAAACAAAGATTGGACGCATGTCTCTAAAGGATGATCGAGACACAACATAATGGGAAAGATCTAGGATTATAAGAAGGTTTAGATAGAGTCTGGAGGCTGAAAGGAAGAATATATGTCCCCGATGATGCAGAATTAAAGAAGATGATTCAAGATAAAGCTCACAAAAGTATGCTCAGTATTCATCTTGGATCTATGAAGATGTATCAAGACTTGAGAAAGGATTTCTAGTGGAAGAGGATGAAAAAGGAGATAGCTGAATATGTTTCATCTTGCTTAATATGTCAGAAAAGTAAAGTAGAACATCAAAAACCATCTGGTCAATTACAACCACTAGAAATACCAGTATGGAAATAGGATGACATTTCCATGGACTTTGTGTCAGGCTTTCTTAGAACACAAAGAGGCAATGATGCTATCTGGGTGATAGTTGATAGATTAGCAAAATCAGCCCATTTTCTTCTAATCAACATGAAGCATTCACTTGAGAAATTGGCTCAAGTATATATAAAAGAGATAGTGAGATTACATAGAGTACCGTCAAGTATAGTGTCTAATAGAGATCCTAGATTTACTTCCCGTTTCTAGGGAAGTTTTCATAAAGAGCTTGCTACTAAGCTAAAGTGAAGCTCTGCTTATCATCCACAGACCGATGGACAGTTAGAGAGGACTAGCTAGAGTCTGGAGGATTTACTAAGAGCATATGTGTTAGAACATGATGGAAGTTAGGAACATTACCTTCCACTAATCGAATTCACATATAATAATAATTATCACTCAAGTATTAGAATGGCACCATATGAAGCACTGTATGGTAGAAAGTGTAGGACACCAATCTGTTGGTTAGAGACGAGTAAGAATCTAACTCTTGGACCAAAAATTGTCCAGCAAACGACAGAGCAGATTTAGATGATTAGGGAAAGGATGAAAGTTGCATAGGATAGGTAGAAGTCATACTATGATCAAAGAAGGAAGCCATTAGAGTTCCAAGTTGGAGATTATGTATTTTTGAAAGTATCGCCTAATAAAGGAGTTGTAAAAGCGTTAAAAAGCAAGAAGCTAACTCCAAGGTATGTAGGACCTTATAGATCTTGAAAAGAATTGGTAAAGTGGCATATCAGATCACATTGTCACATCACCTTTCCAATCTTCATAATGTGTTCCATGTCTCACAATTGCGAAAGTATGTACCTGACCCAGACCATGTGATCGAGATGATGATATAGAAGTTAAGGAAAACTTTACGATTCCAGTAACACCAATGAAGATAATGGAAAAAGATGTCAAGCAACTAAGAGGCAAGGAAATCTCATTAGTGAAAGTAGCTTGACAACAAGGAGATGGAATAACAATGACTTGGGAACGAGAAGATAAGATGAGAAGTCAATACCCTGAACTATTCTAAAGAGGTACGTTTAAATTTCGAGGACAAAATTTTTATAACCGGGGGAGGGTGTCACAACCCAATTTTTGTAATTAAATTTGAATTGGTAATTAAACATTAAAAATTGAAGTTTCTCTAAAAAATAAGAACAAAATTTTAGAAAATAGGAAATTTGATTCTACATACAGGGATATTTTTATTTCATAAATTGGATTTAAAATGAGATTAGACGGAAACAGAACGCGATAATAAAACGTAGAATTATTAAGGAACCCATTAAAAAAAAGAGAGAAGAAATATCTCCTCTGCCTCCCATCTCTCGAAGGCTCTCTTTCCGCGTTTCTTTTGTCCACCGCCATTTCTCCACCGCCATAAAAGCTTATATATACCACCATAAAACCTTAGATTCAATTCAATTCATCTTTCCATACTCTTCTTTCCTCTATTTTCATTCTCAGCATGCTTTCTCCTTCTCCATTCTCACTCTAAATTCTTCCAATTTCTCTTATCTAGTTTCATACCTATTTGAAGATACAAGGGATTTCAACACAAGGAAATCTTGGGAATCTTCAATTGAGGTAAGAAAGAGGAGATAGGATATTAAATAGATAGGAATTAAGTTATAATTGCTTGTTTAATTGATTAATGGTTTAGAAACCCATATAGTTAGATTTTAATTTAAATGGAATTAAGTTATTGAATTGATGTTAATTGATATGGAATATGATATATGATATGTTTCTGATGTTGTATGATGATTTGGAATTAATTGACATGTTTAATTTGCAATTTAAAGCATTTAAAATAGCAAAACAGATGTGCTGTTTTCGTTTCTGCAGAATCAGACCCTTTAACAGCGGATATTTGCAACCAGTGTTAAAAACCAGAAACGGTGGCATTTTTATAATTAAAACAGAAGTGGTGGAATTTTTGTAAATAAATCAGAAGCAGTGGTATTTTTGTAAATAAATTAGAACGGTGACATTTTCATAAATAAGACTAGTGACATTTTTGTAAATATGATTAAAAACTTAAAATAATGATTTTTTATACAATTAGAATTATTATTAAATAATAGATTTTTAATTATCCTTAAGATTTTATCTTGAAATAAATAAATATAATTAATTAAATCATTTTTAGAAGTTTATTTAAACATGTTTAAAGGAGAAAAAGTTCTTGTTTTTAAATTATATTAGTGGTATAATTTTATAATATGGAAAATGTGTTTTCATATTCTTTAGATTATGAAATATGGAGTATGCTTATAAATGTGATAAAATAATATAGTATTTTGATTGTTATGATAATTTTATTGTTAAGATTAATTATAAAAAGGAATTTGATATTTTAATTAAGATCTAATGCATTCATGCATCATATGCATTGTCCATTCAAAGGATCCGCAGGGGGGTTCTTTGAGAGGGTTCCAGGTGGGGGAACGCGCTCTATTGAGTAACAGACCCCTGCGGTGGTTTTATACCACCACCGTCTTAAAGGATGAGCAGTGTGTCCTTAAGGGGGTCCCTGCAACACTTGTTATAAATATTATTGTTATCCGATGTTGGTGTTGCATTATAGGGCGCGGTATCGGTTGGATATCCATAAAAATGTTATTATTGTTGGAAATCACTGTCTATGTTCCCACCATAATGGATCTATCATGCATTTTCATTTGTATAAAGAATGGAAAATAATAATATAAAAATAATACAAGACACTTGTTTGGCATCTGCATCGCATAGCTTCCTACTTGTGTTTGTGTATGGTCTAATTAAATTTCTATTTATTTGATATTTTATTTTACTCTTTCTATTACTTGTGGCAACCCTTTAGTGTTTAGTCAGGAAGAAATGTGACAAACTAGATGATGTTTGATGTGGATGACCTATGAAGACTCTTGATGTTGATGCTTGCTTGTATAACTACTATGGTTGTATTATGTATGCTTATGCTATGTTTTGGTGTTTTATGTCTTTATATTTATAAGAACTAGGTACTTGTTGTAAAACATAATATGTATGGAACTCTGATATTATGTGTAACAACCCTAGTTTTTAGAATAAGGGCTTAGACTCTTAGGACTTCTGAAAGTGTTTTAATAAGTCTTTTAGTGGAAGTTGAGGCTTCGGCCTGATCCTGAGTGACTATGAGGAATTAGGAATGATGAGGAAATGAGTGTTCAAGGTACTAGCAATAGCTAGTTATGTGTAAGAGGAAAGGTGTAGTAGGATAATAGAAATTTATGAAAAGGGTAAAGAGTACCTGAGAAAGAGTACAGTAAGAAATTAATGAGTATAAGTGTTGGTGAAATATTGTAGGTGTTGATAATTGATTATTTATAATTTATTTTATCTTGATTGATTGTTGAGATTATTCTTTTAGTAAACTATGGGTAGATTAATTGGTTAATTAGGAGTAATTAGTAAAGATTTAATTAAAATATATAATTATAATAATAATTAATAATCATTCAAAAATATATATAAATATGTATGTATAATATTAAAATAATATTTTATTAAGTTTTTAATTAAATTATATTGTATAATAATATTTTAATAATAAAATGTTAAGGGCTTTCCCAGTATTGTATTGTGGGGCCCAGTTGTCGAACTTTTTTGGTAACTATACCTGAGACTAATGACTCCGCAAAGGAGGTTAGTCACAGTAGGGTTTCCCTGTAGCGGATCAAGGATGATTGATTAGGTCTAATCGGGCTAATTAGAACCTTCGATGTCACCTGAGTTTGATCGTGCTTATACCTCGGAGTATCCAATGGTGACACGGTCAGTCCTCGGTGACTCGTTTCGATGTTTTAGAAATGTTTCCTACAGAGCCAGAGACTTGATTCAGACTCTATCAACCTCATTCTTATATTATCGCGTTCCTTCAAAAATTCAATTTGTGCACTCTTAGCATTTTGAGCCTAACTTTCTCAAACGATGCTTGATCAGGATGATTTTAATCTCATTCACTTTGTTTCGAAGAGATCTTCAATCTCTATTCTGGTCTCGACCCAAATTCCTACTCTCTCATGCTCAGATTCAAGGATTAAGTAAAGTCATCTTAAAACCATGTCATTCACATTTTCACTCTACGCATGCTTCACTTAAAAATTCATAACTTTCTCGTACGATCTTCGATTCATGTAAACTTGGTGCAAAATCTCTGTATTGAAATTATCTAAATTTTTTATGAGACTTGAAAGCTAAATCCTCACAGATTAGTATAGTTTTTAGGATCTTTACCAACCTTTTCTCATCACATTATTGTACTGAACAATTTCAGAAAAGTAGGCGTATCACCCTTTTCCATTATTAGAATCACTCTATTATTTTTGTTTTGGATCCATATCAAAGATATCTACAAGTCTTATGAAGGTAATGAAGCTCAATTCTCAAAGGAAAAAGTTCTACAAATTTATTTCTACAGCCCTATCTGATTCGGGGACGAATAGAGCATCCTGTCGTATTTTGATCATATCCCAGGCTACCGAAATTGGATCATCACAAATGATATATCAAATTGAAGGGAAAAAGAATATCTACAAGTTTGGTGTTTGTCATTTTCTAAGATTCTTCTCCCAAGAATTATTATATATTTATATTTAACACCTTTCTTTTCCAGTTCCTAGAAATCCTGCACACCTAAAACCATCGGGTAACAATTTAATTTTCTGGCCACCGATTTTTGGCAACCCCACCATTGTCTGACACCTTAGAGGTTAGGTGTCACCACCATACAACACCAGTGCATTCAACCACTCATTCTCCTTACTCCTCACGCTGCTTCCTTTATAAGGAACTAACATCACATGATGTTATATCATGGACATGCCATCATTGCCATATGACCATGCCATATAACCATGCCATATATGCCTATAAAAAAACATTGTCACACTGGGAACAACCCATGGTTTCAATTCAGGTACATTAACTACTCTAATTCTCTTCTTAAGCAAATTCTATTTCTTAGATAGTCACACAACATCACTAAAAAATCCAACTTATCCTCCATTTTGGTTTCTTAAATTCTCTTCTCCTCTTTTTGCTCTCCCTTCATCCAGCAACCAACACACACCAGTGTATTTTGGGGTTTTAACCACGGTTATTTTTTACCTTTAAGCATGGTTTCTAGAACCATGGTTATTCCCAATGTGGTTATAGGTAAGGGCCTTTTAGCACGATTTTTAACTGTGGTCGTATGTCACCTGTAAAGACAGTTATTTTCAACCGTGGTTAAAGAAGAGACCTATAAACACAAATATTTTTAACCATGGTTAAAGAGGAGACCTATAAACACGAATATTTTGAACCATGGTTAAAGATGGACTTTTAAGCACGGTTGTGCCTTAACCGTGCTTAAAACCTTGTTTTTTAATTTTTTTTTATTTTTATTCATTCCTCAAACCTACAAGCAGAATTTATAACCGGACAGCCCAATGACGAATACAATATATATATAGCTCAAATAATGAAAATGAATAAATTTCAATAAAACCATATAAACATAAAAAAGCACAATAATCCTAAAGCTACATTAATAGGTATAACTACACACTAATCATAATAAATGACAAAAGTCTATTGGAGTCCTTCTTTGACTTGAAGAAAGCTGGTGGCCTAATGGGTTCTGATTTTGTCAATGTATTTTTCAGGGAACTTTGAGGAGTCTTGAAAGTGCTGTAAAAAAGAGACAATCATTAATAGTAGTGGTGAGCAACAAATTGTAATAGTAGTATGTAAAAACCAAATAAAATAATGTAGGCAGTGAAAACTTATAGTTGTCCATCTGTCTACTATACCGAATTAGACAAAGGTGAGCATCATCTTTATGATGAAATACCCGCACTCAAAGGTGCCATCCTACCGATAAGACTACAAGGTACCATACATTGAATTCACAATTGGTTATTATTTTTGTTACTAATTAAGGTAACTTTAAAAGTAATGCTTGTTAATTAAAGTACTTACTTTTGGGAAGACCCGCCATAGTTTTTTCTTGGTCACTCTGTTGTGTAGTCGATAGTACCCTATTAAAGCCCTGTGAGAGAATAAAACACTAGTTCAGTTAATAGAATGGCTTAATCAAATATGTAAAGTTATCTAATTTTTAAAAGTAACTTATGCATTGAGTATTTTCATGTAGTCCACACTAGGACTCTCATGCAAGGAACAGAAGCATGCAGCAATGCCATCCTTCAGGTAAATGACCAACAGTTGCCAGTGAAGGCTGTAATGAACATTAATTAGTAACCACGCCAAAATTATTAAATTAACAATAGCTTTTAAATATTTAATAGACTCTTACTCTCTGTAATATGGTGCAAGGTACACAATCTTGTTTAAGGCATTCATCCAATTATGGATGTATGCCTAAATGTCCTCTTTGCTGTTCCCGTGAACTTGTATTAGAAAGGGCTCCAGGAAACCATAAGTGTCAAGGACACCCCTCTCTATGCAAAGTCTATGTAAAAACCTAAGAAAATTTATAGATGTTTAGTTAGTGAAAAATAACATTTTAATTGACACAATCATTGAATGAAAAACATTATACTTACAGCTCCCAACACTGGATCATAGAAATGATCAACATTGTCATCCCCATAAGGACCTCACACAAGCCAGGCCGTGCAATGTACACTGGCATGGGACTTGGGCGGCCAAAAACGGATTCTTCCCATGGGACCAGGATAGTATTCTCACGTAGCAAAGCAGATAAAGCCCATAGTTGTTCAATCGGATCAAGAGAGCTGTGGCTTCTTTGATGGGCCAACACCCTGCTAAAATAGTCAAAACAATTAGAAGCAATTTCAAATTATTGAAACCATAACTTAATATACAATTGATGTTAGTTTAAGGAGTATACCTTGGGACCAAAATCTGACAAAAGTTTTGTCAGCCATATAAGGAAGTGCCCTATAGCTTGGCCAATGAGTTGTACCTCAGAAGTTGGAATAGGCACAGCTGCGTCCGCCTCGAGGACCTGTACAACCGAGACCTTTGACACACCATCAGGCATTGCCTGATGGTGAACCAAAGGGCCTAGGTCATACACTGAACCAATGGCAACTGGCTCTTCCACTCTATCAATAAAGAGGTCACACTGACGACAGTCTCTAAGATTTATGTCGTCATCATCACCGTCAGGTGCAGCACATGACCCCTTTGTGCTGATCCGCCTAATCTGCATATTTACATAACATTTTTAAGTTATTCAAGAAATAATGATAACGAATTACAAGTAATTCAATTAAATAATGTACAATATAACCTGTGGGTCCATAACTGGTTGTGTAGGTTGACATTGTTGACTGAATTACGCCATCATCTCATCCCGAAACTGTCTCATCTCTTTTTGCAGAAGCCTCTACATCTCCCCCTGGCCTCTTCCTTCACTGCAACTACCTTGTCCTCAAAACACTTCTCTAAATCAGAGATGGACTGGGAAGGGGCGGCGGAATGACCGAAATATCTTCGGAAGCCTACGGAGAAAGAATGGTTAGAAATAAAAATGTTATTATAAAGAATCTAAAACTATTAATATAAACGTACCATGACCTCAACCAGCTGGACGCACTCGTTTAGGGTGCTCTGGTCGGCCGATGGCGGTAGCCAATATATCATCCCTACTATGCGGCACGAAAGACCCTTGGGTCGACTACTCAACCAAGGAATCGTGCAACCGAAACCCAGTGATTAGTGTAGTTAGTAAAGGATGTATAATTCAAGTATCATAAAACCTTTTAAGAAGCTTTGTACTTACAATTCGTTGGGCAACCTCCTCAGCATGTGATGAAATGTAGTCACCACTCTTAATCGTCCTGGCCCTCTTCCATTTTTCATGGCGTGAGGGTGGGGAGGGGGATCCACAATAGTGGTGTTAGGGTGGCTACCCTGGAATTGACTGGCCTTCTCCTGGACCATCTTTTCCTCCAATAATCAGTAAACCCCACATGACAACGTGTGAGGGTAGTCATTTTTCCCACGAATGTCCTATGCTCTCATGCGTCTGGCCTGCAAGAAAAATAATTCAAATACATATATTGTTGTTGTATGCACTACGAGCTATTAATGTATCAATTTTAACTTATCAATAAAATTAGTATTTTCAATTATAAGACTAATTTTAATGCTATTTATCCTAGAATAATAGGTCATATAAGAATTATTCCTAAAATGCCCCTAATCAAGTATTTACATGGGGATATGTAAATACATTAAGATTAGTGTGTGAATGTACTGATGACTTGATCTTAAAAATCATGGATATATGATATCAAGTCTTTACACGGCTACACATTAAGAGTAATGTTGTACTGGACAAACCCACCATGAGAACGTTGCATGGATCGTTACATGAGTGTCATAAACGGTTCTCAATGTGATAATGATATATAGTCCTTTGACCTGAAGTCACTACGATTCCTACATAAAGAGTTTGTTGTTTTAATACAATCAAACACTATCTGTAATAAGATGACCATAAAGATTGTGATTAGGCAATAGACAAATTATGTAGAGGGATGTGAGTGATGTAGATGGAATTTGTCTCTTCTATGTGACAGGAGTGATATCTATGGGCCACTTGATAAAGTGAGACTAACGAAATGCATGGCCATGCTAAGACGAATAAATATTAGATATTTATTCTGTAAAGTCTACTCTGGTATCAAGTAAAATAAATTGGGTCATACAAGGATGACGAGGACCATGCCTTGGGCCTAATTAGATATCGTGACAAAAGGAATAAATATATAAAATAATTATCACTTATAGGTCATGTCGATGATAAATAATATTTAGACATAATGATGTATTGCTAGATACTGCTCTTATTTTATATTAATAATAAAATAGTTTATTATTAATATAACTGAATATTTTGCCTATAGGGCCACACACATAGAGTAAGCCCACCAGAAGATAGTTTTATTTTCGTTGGACTAAAAATAAAACTATTTGGGCCTAACTCATTTAGAATGAGTCAGAAGCCCAATGTTTAATAAGAGCTCAGGTCAAGACCCAAGCCTATATATAGAGCATGAGATGCTCATAGGCTGCTGTTCAAAAATTAGATTACAATCAAATTTCCATACTAGCATTCGGAACTTTGTTTTTCTGGTGGGAGTGTTCGTGTGGACTCCTAAGGGCGAAGCTACAATTGCTTTGATCGAGGAACTCATTTTGCATCTACAAGAGGTAACCCTAAATCAAAATATAATTTTGTATAATGCCTTGAGACGTTTGTATTTGCAATCCTTTTTTTTGGGAATCCTTTGTGTTTCCGCTGCCTGACCCTGGTGGGATTCCCTAACAGTGGTATCAGAGCCAGGTTGCAAAGCTATGTTTTGGGCATTTGTTTACATTTCATGATGGCATGTTTTTCATTCTATAAAAGCTTTTAAAAATTTCGATTTATGAAATCGTTTTCTTGTTATAAGCTTTATGTTCTGTTTTGCAAAATTTGTTTATGAAAATTGTTTTGAAAAACATTCAAGCATGTTATATATGAAATAATATCATGATTCGTATGCTCTTATATTTTCTGTAAATTGTATGAGATACTGTTTATAGGCTTTCTCATTTGAAGTATGCTTTTCTGTTATTTTAGAGGCTTGTATGATATTTGCGTTTTCAATTTTTTCGTATATGATACATGTGTTGAATTCGTTAATAATCATTGTCATCATACAAACTGTATTTTGATAATGCGTTAATCTCCGGGCATGAATAGTTCATGTTATGGGGCGTCAAGTGATAAGGTTTAAGTGTTAAACCTTAGTCGTTCCTTAACCTAGAGTTCAAATGTTGAAACCTAGGCAGCCGTCATGAGAAAGGTGTAATTTGAATTCTAGGTTTTGAAACCCTAGACGGCGCTGCCTACTTGTGCCTTGACGGCTACGTTGTGAAGTGTTCGCCATAAGGAATTAGAGTTTTAACACCCACGTGTTTAATAGCCTGTTTAAAAAAATTAATTTTTTTAATGCTTTCAAATAGGTTATAATTAATTAATTAACACATTGCATGGTGAATGGTTATGGTCTTAGTTATTTTATTTAAATACAGCCTATGTGTTGTGCCTGTCTCCATTTTGTTGTATTTCTTTTCTCAACCCTTCACTCATATATAAAGCGAGTTTCTTTAAAATCTTGTAATCTTGATTGAGCTAACAAAGTAGAGACCTAGAAGAAAACTAGAGTGGTGACTCTAAGCGCTTTTGACTTTGAAAGGAACCAAGAAGTGGTGACTCCAAGAGGATGGTGGGTTCAAGAAGTAGGACTTCATGAAGCCTTGGTAACATAGTTCCTTTAGGTTTATTTATTTATTTATTTTTCTTCTAGGAAGACCATAACTATCTCATAATTTCGTTTGCATGCTTTGGGGATAATTTTATTTTGTTAAAGCATTTAACAAATACGATAATTTAAAATAAATTAAAATCCCTAAAAATAATATTAAGTTACAAACGCCTTCCAATAAGTACACTCGTCAATACGAATGTCAATGAATAGTGGGTCTGCCAAAGCAGGGTACTATCATTTATATTAGTAAGACGCGATGGGATAATTGTAATATCCAAAATGTTTTATTGGGTTTTAACTTACTAAGTTATCAATTGGATTGAATAAACTTAGAGCCGTATAAATTGGGCTAAACTTTCAAAAGATGAATTATCGGTAATGGTTACCTAACCCAATGTCTAAGAGTTGTATAAGATACAATTGGAAAGGAGTTTCCTACCTAAATAACCAAATGTTAAGTGATTAGCCAAAGCTGACCTAACATTAAGCCAAATATGGATCTTTTCCCACTAGAAAATCTTCCAATGGGGTTTTCTGATTCATAGAGGGTGATTTTATTTTGAATCAAAATAGTAGGAGACGTGTTTAATTTTAAGACCAAAAATCAAATGTTTTTAATTGATACTTACTACATATCTTTCTGTTTTAGATAACCATGACATCAAACACGCCTTCAAACCTTTCATTACGATCGATCCTAGACAAAGAAAAATTGTCTGGACCCAACTTTCTAGACTGGTATAGGAATTTGAGGATTGTCCTCAAACAAGAGAAAAAGCAGTATGTCCTGAAAGATCCGATTCCGGAACCACCCGCGAACAATGCCTCTAAAGCTGACAAGGATGCTTACAAGAAGCATCAGGATGACGCTTTAGATGTCCAATGCCTTATGCTGGTAACCATGTCTCCTGAGCTTCAGAAGCAACATGAGCACATGGAGGCTTTTCATATGATCAAAAACCTAAGGAAACTATATCAAGGTCAAGCTGACCAAGAAAGATATGAAGTTTCTTTATCCCTATTTAGCTGCAGACTTGAAGAGGGAGGTTCTATAGGACCTCATGTGCTCAGAATGATTGGGTACCTAGAGAATCTAGCTAAGCTAGGATTTCCCTTCCCTCCAAAGTCAGGTACTGATCTCATTTTGAAGTAATTACCTGACAGTTTTAAGCCAGTCTACATGAATTATAACATAAATGCATTGGATAAAACATTGCCAGAGCTACTCAATATGTTGAGGGCTGTTGAGCCCAATATTTTTAAAGGAAAGGGCAAGGCCATAATGATGGTCAATTCTGGCAAAGGTAAAGGAAAGGGCATGCATAAAGGCAAAGGAAAGGCTGTTATGGGAAAAGGAAAGACAATTTGGAAAGGCAAGGATAAGCCAACTACATCAGCCTTAAAACCTATGGGCGGGGTGGCTAAGGAAGGAAATTATCACCATCATGGAAAGAAGGGACATTGGAAGAGAAATTATCCAAAGCACTGATGCTAAATCCCTTAGCCATTAACTTGGTATGAAAATCATGAATTAATATTGACTTATTGTATGACTCTCAGAGGATTTATTCTTTTGGCAAGCGCACTAATCGTTAAATTTGTAATATATTTGATCGTTCCCACATGGATTGTGGTAATTACCTCAATCTTAGACTGATACAAGCTGAACCAACGCAATGCAGATAGAGTTCATTCTGTTTTTGTTATTTTATATTTCTAATGTTTTTGTATTTTCAGAGATAGTATAGAAGATGGAATGTGATTCATGGAAGATAGGTTAGGATTGCTTCAACTTACAATTTCATCAAGAAACATGCAATTAAGGTTCAATTACGCTTTAGACTCAAGAGGACAATCCACAGATGGTTACTCCCTAATTCCTTAGGTGAATAACACTAATTCCTAAGCATTAAAGCCTAATCCCTTAGGTATTCAATTAATAGAGAAATCTAATGCGAAATTGGGGGTTGAACCCTAACTATTCACCTAATTACTAGGCCTGAATTAGTTAGGAAGCTGGAAGTTACCTAAGCCTCAACCATGATTCCTCACTGGTAAGTTTCTTCATCAGATCTGGATTTGTTAATCCAGCAAAGTAGATCCACTCCTCAGCTTGTCCTCCTCATGATTTAGAAGTCGATTTCCTCAACACACTTTCAAGAATTCATTGCAAACTTTCACAATCCAACCCTAGGCACTTAGAAACCCATGGAAATGGATTCTATCGAAGGAATGTGGAGAGACATGGATGAGAGAATTTAGAGAGAGAAAAGAATTAGAGAGATTGAAAATGCAAAAATGAATCATATTGTATCTACTGTGCTCTGTTGTCCCTGTTCGTGCCCCACTTTACAGAGTATGTGCAAGTATATATAGGCAAATAACTGACTAACTAACTTAACTAATTACAAAGAAACCTTAATTAATAATTAAACTAACTAAACTAATTACATAATTATAAGTAAATAAATAATTACAACTTGATACTTAAATTACTAATGTACAAAAGCAAAAGATCGGCAACAGGAACAGAAATGGTGTAGAGCATCTTTTGGAGGGAACAACAGCATTTAAATAACTGTCACCATGCTTGAGCGTGAAGGGCTCTCACTTGAGCGAGCTCGAATTATTCAATGCACTGTGTGAGTCACGCTTGAGTGTGAGCGTGGAAGGTTTGAGCGTGGATGGTATTTTGGGCTCACGCTTGAGCGTGAGCTTTCTCGCTTGAGCGAGCTCGTGGTTTCCTTTCTTTTCTTTTGACGTTCTTTGCATGGCTCTCGCTTGAGCTTGCAGTCTTCAAGCTTGAGCGGGACTTGTTCCTGCACCAATAAACAAATAATTGCCTAGCGTTTGTATGCTGGCTGTCCAGCGTTTGTACACTGGGTAAGTGAAATTATAAATAAACATAATTTCTTAACTAATTAATGTTTTTAATCATTTTCTTACATAAATTAAACACTTTTGAAATAAATGAATAAAATACGAATTATTAACAATTTATAAAGCCAAACTAAACAATATTTAATGAATTAAGTTAAATAAAAGGTGAAATAATTAAGTCTTTTCAAGACTTATCACATACCCAAACTTAAAACTTGCTTGTCCTCAAGCAAATACTTAGATTAATTAAATAACAGCACTTACTCAAAACAATCAACCTTTCCTTAACTTAGTTTATACCATAATTATTGAATATCATCCATGCTTTCCTTTCACAAATTCTGAATATATAATTACTCACGCCTCCTTTGGGACAAATTGGTGATACTTTCCTCACTGGATTGGTGTTTCACTCTTCTCTCAGTGTATAAGGTTCCATAATATGCACTCATCACCTATATAATTGTTAGATCAACATAGGCTTACAACAATTCTAAACATCATGACATATGCTAACACAATTGGATCAGTAAGGGCTTTTTAAGCTTGTAATGGGGTTAGGCTACAGGCTCTATTTTTGTTTTTCTAGTCAATGTTGGGTTAAAAGATGTGCCTACTGATGCCTTGCCTCAATCTTAACTTAAATGTCTTAACTAACTAGCTATTTTATTTACATTATTTTTCATATGAATGGTAACTTAATAATTTATGATGCTTTGCACCTTCTTCTCTTTCAGTCCTTGGGCCTCTTTCTTTTCTTCTATTTTGTTTTTAATACCATTTTTTTCTTGTGGTGCTTTGCACCTTCTTTCTTTGCTGCTTTTTTTCATTTTTTCTTTTTGCATTTGTTGTTATTCCTTTCATTTCTCAAAATCCTCATCTATAATTAAGGTCAGAGTGTGCCTTTTAATTGCTGTTAGGCACAGTCTTCATCCCCAAACTTAGAACTTGCTAGTCCCTAGCAATAAGTAAGACTCAGCACTTTATCAGTGGAACATCCAGGGATAATTCACTTGGTTTTTCTAAAATAAAGAGGCTTGTAAAGGTAGGTACATAATTAGAATGAAAGGGTCTCAGGCTCAAATATTGGGTCAAAGGATAATTAATAAAATTAGGATGGCTAAATTTTGCCTTGGCTAATTTAATAAAGAAGGCCTTCATCATTTCCAATTGGCACACATATAATCATTTAGCAAGCACTGAAGCAAATTCTGTCTCACTAAACAAGAATGCAGGCTCACTCAGAAAAGAATTAATATAGGCTCAAAAGCTAAAAAAAAATAACAGGTAATCAGCCAATCATGTCCCCAAACTTAATGCAAGATTATAACTCAGATTGCTAACTAGCATGCTGAATAAACAAATAATATAGGATTGAAATAGTTATAGACAGGGATCATGAATTAAGCAATGCCAATCAATTAATTTATCCAATTAAAGCCTGAGAATCAGCAAACTTTAAATTATTACGATGGATTCTAAATTAAACAAATTAACATAACTTATCAATCAATAAGATGAAAGGATAGATTACTTCCCTTTTTACCTGAATGGCAGTGTATGGTAAGAAATTGTTTGGAATGGAGTGCATGGATTTAACAATACAATTGAGAAAGAAATAATAACAAACAATGTAACATAGAAATAAAGTTCCATTACAACTAAAGAGGAAATACATTGTTCAAGGAAATATTTACACAAAGTCATTACAAAGAATCATCATAACATAAACACAGAGTAAAAGATCAGTCATCCTGTTCTTCATTGTCTTCACTCATGGACTCATCATCATCTACTAAGGAGAAGGTGGAAATTCAGCTGCTAAGGGTGTGTCATCAGGGGGAATGGTGAATCCAATGGAAGCCAACCATGAATCTCTGTCAGGTGGAACTCCTATTTCTTCAGCATGATCCATATTCAATTTGGTGGCAATCTTTCTCAGCATGAGATCATGGTTCAGGACGAGATCATAGGTTCCTAGCTGCATCTTCTTCATAACCTGCAGTTCTTACATTATCATGGAAATATCAAAAGAAGGACCTGCTCCTGTTGGAGGTGGTGGTGCAAAAGATGTTGCTTGAGGTTGCCTTGGACGGTTGGACTTTTGAGGCATAAAATTGTCAATATGGTTTATCACCCATTGCTTATCCATCCTCTCAGGCTTTACCTTTGTCAGCTCAGCATAATTCACCATAGCCTAATTCTTTTGGGCCAACAGGGTGATAACAGAGCAATATAGCAGTTGAAGATTCTTTTCAAGGTTTTTCATCATCTCCTCCAGTATTAACTCACCCAGATTTACATACAAACCTTTCATTAGGTAGTAAATCAAGACCAACCTCTTAATGGTAATCTCAGTAGCATGCAACACAGGTTGCAAAGATGATAGGATATAGTGGCACCATAGAAGGGGAAGGTGATTCAAACAATTCTTCCTAACACTTTTTGGTACGCCAGTGACCCGTGTCAAATATGCAGCTCCCTGTTCACAGCATTCCTCTAATATTTCTTTCCTAAGATTTTCATTTTCAGCCCTATGAAAAATATCCACTTTCCATGTATAGTGACATCCTTCTTCCTCCAATATAGGTATTTGCAACAGCTTATTCAAAACGTTACCAGTTAAGGAATGGTGACTCCTCTTAGGAAGGAAGAAAAAGGAAACTTATCCTCCATAGAATGAATCCTCAAATTGGCATAAAATTCTCTAGTGAGTTCCTGGTAACCATTGCCTAAATTCTCATTAAAGAACTTCCATTCCCTTTCAATCATAACAGTTTGCACAGTAACATCAGCACATTTTTCACCATCAAGGACCAGAGCTCTATCCCTGATTACTCCTCTGGTTTTAAACTTTTTCTCATACTCTTGGGCAGCCTTAAAATCTCTAAACCTATGCCCATCAAAACTTTCAGCTGCCTGGGATTTATTTCTCTTACTCAGACTTTGAGTTGGTTTAGGTGGTGGAGAATCAGAAATACTGGCAGTAACCACCCCCTTTCCTTTATCTTTTGGGGTTTTCTTCACATTTTCCACTTCCACAATTTCTTCAAGTTTTTTCAAAAATCTTTGTGATCTTCTTCTCATTGTGAGTGGTAAAAATGGTGGTTAAAAAGCCTAAATGAAAATAAGTACAAAAACCAAACAATCACAGCAAATCGAAAAATGTAAGATGAATGGCTATGAACAATGAAAGAATTTTGACAATGAAACAGTAAAATATTAACTATGTAACTAAGAATTGAAAGAAAGAAATGAAAAGATGGTACATTTCTCAGGAATCAGAAGTTGTGCCTTTTCCTCTTCAAAAACCCAAGTTTCCGGCATAGAAGGTTAGGGTTTGTACACCGAGGGGGTTTTATAATGTTGAACCCACTACCTGAGATAAGCGTAAGTACACTAAAATATTGGCGTACTAACGCCCAATTTAAATCACATAGAAGGCATCAGGTATGATATTCACTCAAGCGTGTCATACTACGCTCAAGCGCCAAACAAATAGCATCAGGTGCCTTTAATATTGGCACTCACGCTCAAGCGTGGGTAGCATGCTAAATCCCTGTATACGCCGAAAGATCGAGAAAAAAAACGAGTAAATGAAACAACAAGTAAAAGAGATACCGAGTGGATGAAAGAATTGAGTGATGGAGTGAGAGACCAAGTGAATGAAAGAACGAGTGAAAGAGAACGGGTGAGGAATGAAAGAGTGACAGAATGAGAGTGGATGAAAAAACGAGTGAATGAAATCAGGTGAGGAATGAAAGAGTGAAAGAACGAGTGGAAAACCGAATGAATAAAGGACCGAGTGAGCTAGTAACAAGTGGAAGAATGAGAGAGTGACCGAGTGAATGAAGGGCCGAGTGATTGAAGGGCTGAGTGATGGAGTGAAAGACCGAGTGAGAGGGAGAGACGAGTGAAAGAGATCGGGTGAGGGAACCGAGAGAGTGATAGAATGATTGTGGATGAAAGAACGAGTGAATGAAATCAGGTGAGGAATGAAAGAGTGAAAGAACGAGTGGAAGACCGAATGAATGAAGGACCGAGTGAGCTAGTGACGAGTGGAAGAGTGAAAGAGTGACCGAGTAAATGAAGGGCTGAATGAGGGATTGCCAAATGACATGCATGCCCTTCATTACATATAACCAGTTAAACAAGTCACCTTTCATCATCTGACCCGTTCGTTATATCAATGGCCTGAAACCATTTCGTAAAAGTCCCCCCTTCGGTCCAACATCAAAGTTTGGGGGGATGTTAGAATTTTCCGGTTGGTAAGGGTCAAGCGTGAGTATCAGTGGCTTGAATATGGCACTCTCGCTCAAGCTCATAGTAGCACGCTTGAGCGAGAAAATAAATAGTACATCCTCAGCCCCGATCGCACTCAAGCGAGAGCTTGAGGCGTTTAAGCGTGACACTACAAGGTTCAAGTACGAGCATCAGGCAGTTACAAACGAGCTCATGCTCAGGCGAGGGTAGTATGCGCTCAAGAACAAGGAGGAACAGATCAATCACGCTCAAGCGTGGTAAGCTTCCGCTTAAGCGTAGAGGAACAACATGAGCTTCTCGCTAAAGCTTAAATGGTTTTCGCTTGAGCGAGTAGACAAATCTTTAGTAATTTGCATTCTGTATTAAATTCGCTTAAGCAAAAAGTGTTTCGCTCAAGCGAAATAAGAGAAATGGATGCACTCGCTTAAGCTCACAGTGTACTCGCTTGAGCGAACAGAAAGAATTAACATCAGACACCATTCACGCTTAAGCGAGAAAGGATCACGCTCAAGCACCACAGTATATAACTAGTCAAACAGGAGGTCATGCTTAAGCGCAAATAGATTCGCTCAAGCGACTCAAGTACCTGATTCTAATTCTAACTAAAGAATGGATGAGTATGATCACTGAAACTCAGACCTTATTCAAAAATTCACAATTTTATTCACACTTTATTCACAAACATTTTAGTTTTCTTTAATTTCCAACACAAAAACAGAAAATGTAACAACAAAATGTAGGGTTGCCTCCCTAAAGCGCTTCTTTAAGGTCACTAGCTTGACCTTCTGGCACCTAAAAAGATGCCTGCAGCAACATGGAAGTTTTCTGCCTATGAACCTCTCCTGCAAAGTAGAGTTTGAGTCTTTGGCCATTCACCTTAAAAGTTCTATCAGTGGTTGGGTCTTTCAATTCAATTGCACCATGAGGAAAGACCTCATTCACAATAAAAGGTCCAGACCACTTAGATCTAAGTTTTCCTGGAAAAAGTCTCAGTCTAGAATTGAATAACAAGACCTTATCATCCTTTTGAAACTCTTTTTTATTTATCCACTTATCATGCCACCTCTTAGTTTTCTCTTTATAAATGGAGGCACTCTAATAAGCATTGAGTCTAAACTCCTCAAGTTCATGGAGTTTTAGGACCCTCTCTTCTTGAGATTGGTCAAAATCCATATTTGACAGCTTTGTGGCCTACCATGCCTTATGTTCTAACTCTACAAGAAGATGGCAAGCCTTACCATAAACTAACTGATAAGGAGACATGCCAATAGGAGTTTTAAATGTTGTCCTATAGGCCCACAATGCATCATTCAACCTCACAGACCAATCCTTTCTAGACTTCCCTACCACTTTCTCTAAAATTCTTTTAATTTCTCTATTAGAAAGCTCAACTTGTCCACAAGTTTGTGGATGATATGGAGTAGATACCTTATGCAGTACCTCATAGTGTCTCAGGGCTTTTTCCATGATTTTATTATAGAAATGCGACCCTCCATCACTGATGAGGACTCTAGGGACTCCAAATCTAGAGAAAATGTTTTTCTTTATAAACCTAACACCACATGTGCATCATTGGTTTTGGTAGGCATTGACTCCACCCACTTGGAGACATAATCCACAGCAACAAGGATATATTCATTGAAGAATGACTTTGGGAATGGTCCCATAAAGTCAATGCCCCAAACATCAAATAACTCTACAACTAAAATATTTGTCAAAGGCATGCCAGCTTTAGCAGAGAGACCTCCACTTCTTTGACACTTATCACACCTTTGAACATACATTTTAGCATCCTGAAAAATGGTTGGCCAATAAAAGCCACTTTGCAAAACTTTTGCTGCTGTTCTGGAGGCACCATGGTGTCCTCCATAATAGGAGTCATGGCAATGCCACAAAAGCCCTGCTCAGATTCAGGCACACATCTCCTGATAATTCCATCTACTCCTATCTTATAAAGAAATGGATCATCCCAAAGAAAGGTTTTACTGTCATGAAAGAATTTTTTCTTCATTTGAGATGTCCAACCTTCAGGTACCACAGAGGCACTTTTAAAGTTGGCCATATCAGCATACCATGGCCCTGTGATAATTGCCATCAACCTCTCATCTGGAAATTCTTCTTTAATTAAAATAGAATCAGATTCACCTTCTAGACAAGATAAATTATTAGCAACTGAGTTTTTTTCTCCCTTTTTGTCTTTTATTTCTAAATCAAACTCTTGAAGTAAAAGAACCCACCTGATGAACCTTGGCTTAGATTCTTTTTTAGCTAGCAAGTACTTGATTGAGGAATGATCTGTATACACAATGACCTTAGCACCAATCAATTAAGCTCTAAATTTATCAAATGTATACACCACTACAAGCATTTCTTATAACTTTTGATTTCTTCAATCATAAAACAATCCATCTTCTTAGCTGGATGTTTCATAGCATTGAAGACATTAAAAGTTACATGCTCCTCCTAAACTCTCAGCATGAGCTCACCCTTTTCTACATCAATTAAAGCTCTACCTGTAGCTAAAAAAGGTCTTCCTAAAATCAAAGGAATTTCTCTATCAGCCTCCATATCCAAAACTGTAAAATCTGCTGGGAAGATAAACTTATCTACCTTAACTAACAGATCTTCCAGCATCCCCTGAGGATATTTAATGGACCTATCAGCCAACTACAAAGACATGCGAGTTGGTTGCAGGTCATTAATTCCCAACTTCTTCATTAAAGATAAAGGCATCAAGTTTATGCTAGCTCCTAGATCACATAAGGCACTTCCTACATGAACATCCCCTATTGCACAAGGTATTATAAAAGATCTAGGATCTTCCAGCTTCTGAGGGAGTTTCTTTTGAATAATTGCACTATACTCTTGAGTGAGAGCAATCATCTTATCTCCTTTAAGTTTCCTCTCCTTAGACAGAACTTCTTTCAAAAATTTAGCATATGAAGGCATCTCCTGCAATGCCTCAGCAAAGGGAATATTTATGTGAAGCTTTTTAAACACATCTAAGAACTTAGCAAACTTTTGCTCCTTTATTTGTTTTTTAAATCTGTGGAAATGGAGCATTCTTTAATTTCTCAGGAGTTAGCTTAGAAGCTTCCTCCAAGATCAAATCAACCTTTTTCTTTTTCTTCTGATGAACTTGATTTTCATTTTCTTTTTCTGTTTCTGTTTCTGTTTCTACTTCATTTTCAATTTTATTATTATCTTGCTCACTTTCCTACTCTTTTTCTTTTTCTTCAGTATCTTTCTCTAAACTCACTTCATGACTCGGAGTTGGGATAAGAATTTTCCCATTCCTAGTAGTGATTGCTTTGCAATGTTCCCTTGGATTTACCTTAGTATCTCTAGGAAAATTGCCTGATTGTCTTTCAACTAATTGTTTCGACAACTGTCCAACTTGATTTTCTAAATTTCTAATGGACGCTTCTTGATTTTTAAAACTGGCCTGAGTGGCCTGAATGAACTGAGACAGTATATTCTCAAGTTCCGATTTCTCTTTAGAAAGAGGGGGAAGAGATTGTTGTGATCTATTTGTGGTTTGATTTTATGGCATGTTTTGATTCAAATGTGGACCTTTCTACCATGAAAAAGTGGGGTGATTCCTATAGTTAGGATTAAAGGAATTGGAGGGATAATTCCTTTGAAATTGTTGCTGCCCCATATAATTCACTTGTTCAGTAGGCACAATTGGATCACACATTCCATTTTCATGATCTCCACCACAAAAATCACAACTTATCATACAAACTTGACTAGGCTTTTGAAGTTCTAAAATCTGTACACTTAATTTCTCTAAAGCCTGAGTCATCAACTTACTTTGAGCCAAATAAGCATCCTGTGCTTCCAATTCTAGTATCCATCTCTTAGGGATTTGGCTCCTTTCACTTACTAAACATTCATTAGAAGCCATAACATCTATCAGCTCTATAGCTTCTTCTACTGTTTTGGTCGTTAATAAACCTTCAGCTGAGGCATCAATCAAGACCCTGGTAGTTGGTCTTACACCATTATAAAATATAGTAACTTACTGCACATCAGTGATTTGATGATGCGGACATTTCCTCAAACTCTCTTTATATCTATCCCATGCTTCCATTAGAGATTCACCCTCTCTCTATTGGAAACAAGTGATTTCAGTGTGCAACTTAGCATACTTGGAAGGAGGGAAATACTTAATCAAAAATTTTCTTTGTAAATCCTCCCAAGTAGAGATACTACCTCTTGGTTGGCTCTGCAACCAGGTTTTTGCTCTGTCCCTTAAAGAAAAAGGAAATAATCTCAGTCTTATTGCCTCTTCAGGGACTCCATTCATTTTCACAGTATCACAAATTTGGAGGAAGGTTGCTAGATGCAAATTTGGATCCTCAACCTCACTTTCTCCGAATTGATCATTTCTAACCAACTGCAATAGAGCCGGTTTAAGTTCAAAATTATTGGCTGTAATCGGAGGCCTAAGGATGCTAGATTACGATCCTTCTTTAGTAGGCTTGGAGTAGTCACCAAGTGTAACTCTCCTCTGTTCCATCTCTTTCTGCTCTTTTTGTTTTTTCTCCTTTCTAAGCTTACGCTCTAACAAATCAATATCAGGATCAAAGAAGAAAGGCTCTCCTCTATTCCTTGACTGTATACACCGAATGTTAGACACAAAAACAATTCACAGCTACTGCTACATCTACACAAAAACAAACTACTACTACTATACTAAAAATAAGAATCAAACACCTTACTAAATGCAAAACAAAATTAAATGGTTCAGTCTAGTACCGGTCCAAGGATTGTTGATATTACTCAAAAATCCCCGGCAACGGCGCCATTAACTTGGTGTGAAAATCTTGAATTAATATTGACTTATTGTATGACTCTCAGAGGATTTATTCTTTTAACAAGCGCACCAATCATTAAATTTATAATATATTTGATCGTTCCCATAGGGATTGTGGTAATTACCTCAATCTTAGACTGATACAAGCTGAACCAATGCAATGCAGATAGAGTTCATTCTGTTTTTGTTATTTTATATTTCTAATGTTTTTGTATTTTCAGAGACAGTATAGAAGATGGAATATGATTCATAGAAGATAGGTTAGGATTGCTTCAACTTACAATTTCATCAAGAAATATGCAATTAAGGTTCAATCAAGCTTCAGACTCAAAAGGACAATCCACAGATGGTTACTCCCTAATTCCTTAGGTGAATAACACTAATTCCTAAGCATTAAACCCTAATCCCTTAGGTATTCAATTAACAGAGAAATCTATGCGAAATTGGGGGTTGAACCCTAACTATTCACCTAATTACTAGGCCTGAATTAGTTAGGAAGCTAGAAGTTACCTAAGCCTCAACTATAATTCCTCACTAGTGAGTTTCTTCATCAGATCTGGATTTGTCAATCTAGCAAAGTAGATCCACTCCTCAGCTTGTCCTCCTCATGATTTAGAAGTCGATTTCCTCAACACACTTTCAAGAATTCATTGCAAACCTTCGCAATCCCAACCCTGGGGACTTAGAAACCCATGGAAATGGATTCTATCGAAGGAATGTGGAGAGACATGGATGAGAGAATTTAGAGAGAGAAAAGAATTAGAGAGAGATTAAAATGGAAAAATGAATCGTATTGTATCTACTGTGCTCTGTTGTCTCTGTTCGTGTCCCACTTTACAGAGTATGTGCAAGTATATATAGGCAAATAACTAACTAACTAACTTAATTAATTACAAAGAAACCTTAATTAATAATTAAACTAAGTAAACTAATTACATAATTAGAAGTAAATAAATAATTACAACTTGATACTTAAATTACTAATGTACAAAAGTAAAAGATTAGGAAACAGGAACAGAAATGGTGCAGAGTGTCTTTTGGAGGGAACAACAGCATTTAAATAACTGCCACCACGCTTGAGCGTGAAGGGCTCTCGCTTGAGCGAGCTCAAATTATTCAATGCACTGTGTGAGTCACGCTTGAGTGTGAGGGTGGAAGCTTTGAGCGTGGATGGTATTTTGGACTCACGCTTGAGCGAGCTCGTGGTTTCCTTTCTTTTCTTTTGACGTTCTTTGCATAGCTCTCACTTGAGCTTGCAGTCTTCAAGCTTGAGCGGGACTTGTTCCTGCACCAATAAACAAATAATTGCCTAGCGTTTGTACGCTGGCTGTCTAGCGTTTGTACGCTGGGTTAGTGAAATTATAAATAAACATAATTTCTTAACTAATGAATGTTTTTAATCATTTTCTTACATAAATTAAATACTTTTGAAATAAATAAATAAAATACAAATTATTAACAATTTATTAAATAATAAATCCAAACTAAACAATATTTGATGAATTAAGTTAAATAAAAGGTGAAATAATTAAGTCTTTTCAAGACTTATCAAGTACCTAGAAGAGCTTAAGAAGAATGGAAGTGAGACTTCCACTTCAGGTATTTTGGTTATAGAAATTAACTTGTCAACTTCAACATCATAGGTATAGATACTGGATGTGGATCTCATATTTATCTTAATGTGCAGGATCTAAAAAGGAGTAGGTAGTTGATGAAGGGCGAGGTGGACCTACGTGTTGGAAATGGAGCAAGAGTTGCTGCATTAACTGTAGGGACTTATTTTTTATCCTTGCCCTCAGGGTTTGTTCTTGAATTAGAAAATTGTTTTTATGTTCCGGCAATAAGAAGAAACATTATTTCTGTTTCTTGTCTAGATAGGAAAGGGTTTTCCTTTATAATAAAGAACAATAGTTGTTCTGTTTATTTGAATGACATTCTTTATTGCTGTGCAAATTTGAGTAATGGACTTTATGTTCTCGATCTCGAAACCCCTATCTATAATGTTAATACTAAAAGGGTTAAACCAAATGATTTAAACCCAACTTATCTTTGGCATTGTCGCCTAGGACATATAAATGAGAAACGTATTTCTAAACTCCATAAAGATGGATATTTAAACTCTTTTGATTTTGAATCAATAGATGCATGCGAATCTTGTTTATTGGGGAAGATGACTAAGACCTTATTTACTGGAATGGGTGAAAGGGCGAGTGATCTTCTAAGCTTGATACATAGTGATGTATGTGGGCCAATAGGGATAATGGCTAGGAGAGGTTTTAGCTACTTTATCACCTTTACTGATGATTTCAGTAGATATGGATTTGTGTTTCTAATGAAGCATAAATCAGAATCTTTTGAAAAGTTCAAAGAATTCAAACATGAAGTAGAGAACTAACTTGGCAAGAAAATTAAAGTACTTTGATCTGATCGAGGTAGCGAATACTTAAGCCTGGAGTTTGATGAATATCTTAAAGAATGTGGGATTGTCTCTCAACTCACTCCTCCTGCAACACCACAATGGAATGGTGTTTCTGAGCGGAGAAATAGAACCTTGTTAGACATGGTTCGATCAATGATGAGTCAAACTGACCTCCCTAACTCCTTCTGGGGACATGCTTTGATGACAGCAACTTTCACACTTAACCGTGTTCCATCTAAGGCTGTCATAAAGACACCATATGAGATATGGATTGGGAAATGACCCAGTATGTCTTTTCTTAAGATTTGGGGCTATGAAGCTTATGTGAAGCGTTAGATTTATAACAAACTTGGACGTAAATCAGATAAATGTCTTTTTGTGGGATACCCAAAGGAAACTAAGGGTTATTACTTCTACAATCCTACCGAGGGAAAAATGTTTGTCGCCCGGAATGCTATATTCTTAGAAAGGGAATTCATCTCTAAAAGAATCAGTGGGAAGAAAGTAGAACTTGAAGAAGTTCAAGACCTGCAAGGCATTGAAGAGCCAATGGTGGAAATGGAGCCGGAACCACAAAATGTTGTGATAACTCCAACTCCAGTAGAACAAGACTTGCGTAGATCAGGTAGAATACGTCAACAACATGAAAGATATGGATTTCTTGTAACTCGGGAAGGAGATGTATTGCTAATGGATCAAAATGAGCCAACATCTTATGAAGAGGCCATTTTAAGTCCAGAATCTGAAAAATGGGTTGAAGCCATAGGATCTGAAATGGACTCTATGTACCCTAATCAAGTTTGGTCTTTGGTTGATGCACCCGAAGGGGTAAAACCTATAGGATGCAAGTGGATTTTCAAAAAGAAAAATGACATGGATGGTAATATAAGTACATATAAGGCAAGATTAGCGGCGAAAGGTTTCAAGCAAATTCATGGTATAGACTATGATGAAACCTTTTCTCCAGTTGCTATGCTAAAGTCTGTTCGGATTCTGCTTGCTATTGCTGCATACCATGATTATGAGATATGGCAAATAGATGTCAAGACTGTTTTCCTTAATGGAAATCTTCTTGAGGAAGTATACATGACACAACCTGAAGGCCTTGTTAAGCCTGAAGCATCCAGGAAGATGTGCAAACTACAACGTTCCATATATGGACTTAAGCAAGCTTCCATAAGCTGGAATCTTTATTTTGATGAAGCCGTTAAATAATTTGGATTTACTAAAAATGAGGATGAACCTTGTGTCTACAAGAAGTGTAGTCACTACACAATTATTTTTCTGGTCCTGTATGTTGATGACATACTACTCATTAGAAATGACATTTCTACCCTTCAGTCTGTGAAGACTTGGTTGGGAAGCTATTTTTCTATGAAAGACTTAGATGAAGCAACCTACGTGTTGGGAATTAAGATCTATAGAGATAAATCAAGAAAACTTATTAGCCTAAGTTAGAATACATACATAGACAAAGTGTTAAAAAGGTTTAACATGCAAGATTCTAAGAAAGGAACTTTGCCTATGGCTCATGGCATAAGCCTATCAAAGGCTCAATCTCCTTTCACTATAGAAGAGAGAGACTGATGAATAAGATTCCATATGCATCTGTTATTGGATCAATCATGTATGCCATGATATGTACCCGACCAGATGTCTCGTATGCTTTAAGCATGACGAGCAGATACCAGTCTGATCCCAGTGAAAGTCACTGGACTGCTGTCAAGAATATCCTAAAGTACTTGAGAAAAACTAAAAATTTATTCTTGATATATGGAGGGGAAGAAGAGCTCATTGTAAAGGGTTACATTAATGCTAGCTTCCAAACTGATAAGGATGACTCAAGATCGCAATCAGGGTATGTGTTTTGTTTAAATGATGGCGCTGTAAGCTAGAAAAGTTCGAAACTAGAGACAGTTGCTGATTCTACTACAGAATCTGAGTATATTGCTGCCTCAAATGCTGCAAAAGAGGCAGTATGGATCAAGAAGTTTATAATAGAACTTGAGGTAGTTCCTAGCATTGTGGATCCTATAAGTCTCTACTGTGACAATAGTGGAGCAATTGCACAAGCTAAGGAACCTAGATCACATCAGCGATCCAAGCATATACTTAGGCGTTATCATCTCATCCGAGAAATACTTGAACGAGGAGATGTTAAGATATGTAAAGTGCACACCGATGAGAACATTGTTGAGCCACTCACCAAACCTCTTGCACAACAAAAGCATGAGGGACACAGTAGATCATTAGGCATTAGGCAAATGTCTGATTAGCTCTAATGCAAGCGGGAGATTGTTGGTGTATGCACTATGAGCTATTAATGTATCAATTTTAACTTATCAATAAAATTAGTATTTTCAGTTTTAAGACTAATTTTAATGCTATTTATCCTAGAATAATAGGTCATATGAGAATTATTCCTAAAACGCCCCTAATCAAGTATTTACATGGGGACATGTAAATACATTAAGATTAGTGTGTGAATTGTTATTCAAGTGGCCTCAATACTCAAGAAGGGGGTGAATTGAGTGTTTTAAAAAAATTTTACTTGGAATACCCTTGAACTTGGTTCTTTATGCAATCTTAATGAGATATGTAAAACTTCTCAAGCAGCAACAATCAAATGCATAATAATTTGTTTGATTTGAGATAAAGAACTTATTTGAGACACGTGAGACTTAACACAGAAATGAGAATCAAGAGAGAATAATGGTTTGGTAATTTTATCAAACAGTTGGTGTGCAGGTAGTTTAGTAACTTGTTATGAACACAATTAATTCAAGCAATCAACTTAGGCAATTTAACAAACAGTTAGTATGCATACACAAGTAAAGAGTTCAAGGTAAGGAGAAATACAAATTTAACGAGTTCCACCAATCCGGTGTACGTCTCGCCTTCAAGCAACCCACTTGAAGGATTCCACTATTGATGATTTGAGATACAAGCTTTGAGCAATTGTCTCCTAGTGTCCCACACTTAAGAACCCAATTGTCACAAGCAAAGGGCAACCCACCCAATCTCACAATCTCTCAATATCCTAAAGGTTAAACCCCAACCTTGGTAACCACTCAACCTAGAGTGAACTTTGGTGTTTGATGTTTTGTGTTTACAAGCAATATACTCTCTCAGTAGAGTGGATAAGCAAATGAAGAGCTCTCACAATTTCTAACTCTCAACAAGAGAGGATATACATGTTCTAAGCTTAAGGATTCAGAATATACAAATAAAATGAACTCACTAAGCACAAATGTAAGTAAAGATTGATTGCCTCTTGTTGTATCTCTTGTGCTTGAGTCGGGGATCCATTTATAGAGCCTTGAAGGTCCTCATAGCTGTTGTTCATCATGGTTCCAGCTTGTCTCTGCATATATTGGGTTATGGGTCTTTGTTTCCCACTTAAATCTGTCTTTTTAGTGATGTTTTCCACTACTTGAATTGATTCATTAGTATGTGAATCGATTCACGTAGTTCTGTTTTGGGCATTTTGAATTTCAACCACGTGTGAATCAATTCATGCTTGTGTAAATCGATTCATAACTTGCTATTTTGAGTTTTTGAGACTTCTAGGCCTTTGAATCGATTCATACGTGTAAGAATCGATTCATGCATTATTGTTTGGTACTTTTCCATACTCTTTGATATTTCCTTGATGTATTTTAAGTCATGGTTCCTTTCCTTGATCTTCATGCATTGCTTTCTTGATTCTTTTGATTATTTGGGAGCGTGTTCTTCATGGTTTCTTGATCGTAGATTTTAAATGTATCAACTTCTTGTATTTCCTTTTGAATTATGCATTTGTTTATGGTCCAAGAGTAATGTTTGGCTTGTGCTTGAGTACTTGTCATTATCAAAACTAATCTGCAACATGCAAATACATTTAAATACATTAAGATTAATGTGTGAATGAACTAATGATTTGATCTCACAAATCATGGATATATGATATCAAGTCTTTACACGGGTACACATTAAGAGTAATGCTGTACTGGACAAACCCACCATGAGAATGTTGCATGGATCGTTACATGAGTGTCATAAACGGTTCTCAATGTGATAATGGTATATAGTCCTTCGACCTGAAGTCACTACGATTCCTACATAAGGAGTTTGTTGTTTTAATACAATTAAATGTTATCTGTAATAAGATGACCATAAAGATTGTGATTAGACAATAAACAAATTATGTAGAGGGATGTTAGTGATGTAGATTGAATTTGTCTCTCCAATGTGACAGAAGTGATATCTATGGGCCACTTGATGGAGTGAGACTAACGAAATGCATGGCCATGCTAAGACGAATAAATATTAGGTATTTATTCTGTAAAGTCTACTCTAGTATCAAGTAAAATGAATTGGGTCATACAAGGATGACGACGACCATGCCTTGGGCCTAATTAGATATCGTGACAAAAGGAATAAATATATAAAATAATTATCACTTATAGGTCATGTCGATGATAAATAATATTCAGACATAATGATGTATTGCTAGATATCGCTCTTATTTTATATTAATAATAAAATAGTTCATTATTAATATAACCGAATATTTTACCTATAGGGTCCCACACATAGAGTAAGCCCACCAGAGGATAGTTTTATTTTAGTTGGACTAAAAATAAAACTATTTGGGCTTAACTCATTTAGAATGAGTTAGGAGACCAATGTTTAATGAGAGCTCGGGTCAAAACCTAAGCCTATATATAGAGCCTGAGATGCTCATAGGCTACTGCTCAGAAATTAGATTACAATCAAATTTTCGTGCTAGCATTCGGAACTTTGTTTTTCTGGTGGGAGTGCTCGTGTGGACTCCTAAGGGCGAAGCTACAATTGCTTCGATCGAGGAACTCGTTTTGCGTCTACAAGAGGTAACCCTAAATCAAAATTTAATTTTGCATAATGCCTTGAGACGTTTGTATTTGCAATCCTTTTTTTTAGGAATCCTTTGTGTTTCCGCTGCTTGACCCTGGTGGGATTCCCTAACACATATACGTTATGTATGTCGTATAAAACATACATCGTCAACTATAAAAACATCAAAGGTAAAAGATATGTACCATAAAGTCATCTGTATGCCTGGATGCAACAAAGGTATCCCAAGTCTGCTTATCTATAAATGTGTATGTCTCTCCAAGAAACTTACCCTGCTTCTCCCCGAAGACATACCTATAATTCAAAATACTTAGAGTAAGAAATTAATAGGATAAGATAGTACAATTTTAAACACTTAATTTTTAACATGCATGCATACGTGGAAGTCAGTTTGGCCTTGAATGACCTCCATCATTCAGCGATCTCAGACATGATCTGCCTATGTAGTGTATCGACTACAGGAATATCCCAAGCATCCTACAAATGGCAAATTAACATGGTTGAGTGTATTATGCAGAACATATTGCAATACAATTAAAAAACAAATGTGTAGTTAAAGTACTTATAAGAACATCTACCCAAATTGCATTCTTCACGAACCCCTCAACACTATCCCAATCAGGGATAATGATGGACACCTTTGACTATGTCAAGACACCCAAGTAACTCTGAAACTTGGTGGCATTAGGTCCCGAAGTCCTCCTTGTGCAGATATCAATGTCAACATGGCTCCTCTGACCTTGATAGGGCCTGAGAGTAACATTGGTCATCCGGGTAACACCAAATATCCTCCTAGCTGAGGACTCTGTGTCCTGGGAGTCAGATCTCGCGTGTAGACCCTGGTCATCCATGAGTATCTATTCAAACAAGCGAAAAATATAATTAGTGAGTATAATAAACATATTTAGTAAACAAGTTCAGTTAATAAATGTATGTTTACTTATTATTAATCAATAATAAGCACAATCAATGATATACAACCTAGAAGACATACCCTATGTTTCCCACAGACCCTCCTGGTGGTCATGACGAGTTGCAACTATATCATCTATGTGATCTTCTACAACCCCAGTTGGTGTACATGTTGTTAGACAAGGTATGTCTAGCACATCAAGACTTGGATCCCCAATGTTAAGTCTACCTTGGCCAACAACTGACCATCTTTTATCTGATGGGTCAACAACATAAAAACCTTGCTTTACTTGAGCTGCTATGATGAAAGGCTTTTCCTTGTGACCTTCCTTTTTCAGGTCTACTAATGTAAATCCAAATTCATCTACCTTGATACAGTTCTTACTATCAACCCACTTGCATTTAAACACAGGAACTGTGAAACGACCATAATCGACTTCCCATATATCTTCAATGACACCAAAATAACATAACTCAGCCATGATAGGGTTATTATCTTTTAAAGTAGAAAAATGCATTGATTCGGCCACAACCATAACTCTACTATTCTATACCATACTCTTGTCATCTTGGGCCCTTGTATAGAATGAATAGTTATTTATGTCATATCCACAATAAGTGATTACACCAAAGTTAGGACCTAGTGTTAGTCGATGTAAGGTCTCAGAAGCAGATGTATCTTTGAGAAGGGTCATTTTGAACCACTGCATAAATGTTTTGTTGTGTTCGTTCAACACCCACTTTTTAGCCATTCTAGGGTTGTTTCTTTTGACTATGTCTTTGTGAGTCATTAAATACGGGAGGATAGCATCTGTGTTGTTCAAAATATATAAGTGTGCTTAGAGGACTTCATCACGTGACATGCTTTTAATTCCTTTTCCAATGGTACCTTTCCCGTCCAATCGCCCTTCATGACGATTCTTTAGAATCCCAATGCTCTCAACCTGTGACATATAATTAGTGCAGAACTCAATTGCTTCCTCTGCAATGTATCTTTCTATTATCGATGCTTCAGGGCAGTATTGGTTCTTCATATATCCTTTCAATATTTTCATGTATCGCTCAATAGGATACATCTACCTCAAGAACACTGGCCCACACGAATGGACCTTTCTCACTAAATGGATGATTAAATGTACCATTGTGTCAAAGAATAAAGGCAAAAAATGCATTTCCAACTGACAGTATAAGAAACCTGTGAACACCTATTTCGGTCTGGCCAATTTCCACCTAGAATGGACACCGTCAGCAATAGGTCCTAACACCGTCTGATGTCAAAATGAAGTGAAACATCTTCAAAGACACCAGTTTGGGCCATAAGCAGACATCGTCCGATGTCTAAAAGAAGAGGAACACCGGTCTGGGTCATTGAGAGGGATACCGATCTGGGCCAATAGGAGAGACACCGTCTTGCTGAGTTTATTCAGCGAGACCGGTGTACGTTATTATCCGACACGGGAGGTGTTTCTATAAACCCAATACCAGACCCGTGTGACACCGTTTGTAGAGTCTGGCTGCCCATGTTATGACTTGGAATCGCACTACCCAAGTTGATCCTTAAATCCTAGGAGTGGCAGACAATGAATAAAAAATTAAAATAATAAAAAAACACACCACCAGCCATTGTTCCCCACAACTGCTAGTGGCCAGGCTGTCTCCACTACGCATATGGGTGAGTGGGAGCTTGAGTTGTCCAGGCACTCAGGCTCCAGAAGGCCTCTATAAATACCTCCATTGAAGAGGTCCAGAGGTCCGTACTTTGAACCTCTGAATCCTAAGAAATTGCTCTGGTGTTCGAAACACTATGTCCTTTAGAGAATTACCCCAACTTTTGGTTCTTTGACTCTCTAGAGGAAAAGAATTGGCCCCAAGGTTCTGAATCCAGTCACTAAGATACCGGCCCTTACCCTGCTTGAAGTAAGTTCTCCCCTACTGCTCAGACTCTGTCCAAAACCCCATAAAAGCTCCTTATTTCAATCCCACACCGGTTCCCCATTGCTTTACCCCGCTTCTCCACTGAACCCTATACTGTCTCTCCACTGAGCTCCACACTGGATCTCGTAACTAATCAATCCTCTTATCATTTTGGCTGCTGTTCTAGACCACATCGGCTCGTACCCGAGGATCGGCTCTTTTCAGCATCTCCACCACACCGGTTACAATCCTCTCCACTTTTATCCCTTTTTTAGTTTATTTTATTAGTTAATCTTACACTGTTTGTTCTTTTACAAAGTCTGTCATTTTTGTTAAATCTATTCTCTTGGTTAAATTTGTTCTGTTGTTAAAAATCCTCTTTTATCCTGTCTCATGATAATAATAATAAAAACAAACATTTTTCGTGTTTATTTTGATCAATGGAAAAGTCGTTTTAGCCAGTGTCGTGCAGAAGTGCTTCTACCTACACTATTCCTAAAGATCATACACGTGCGGAGAACTGTGCCTTGTATGTATCGTTCCTATGAATTTTACCCGTCCCTAAATCCCTAGCTTCATCTAAGACACCCTTCATCAAGAACTACCTAACCCTGATTTCTCAAAAATTCAAGAATACGTAGGAGCAGGACTTAACTCCTGTCAGGCCCACCTCCTTTCCTTTCTTATTCTTCCTTTTAAAAATTAACCTAACCCTTACCATCTTCATGAAAGTCAATTTAGACATAACGTCTTGTTGATTTTCTTCCTTTTCCTTATCCGTTATTATTTTTCATAAAAATCAGGTTAATTTGGACGAGACGTCCTATTAACTCCTTTCACCATTCGATCCTGCATTTTGATGGAAAATGACTAACTTGGACGAGACGTGCTGTTAGCGTTCTCTCCCTTCCCATACATTCCTCCGTTAAAAGCTCGGATTAACTTGGACGTGACATCCCGTTGACCCCTCCTTTTCTTTCCCGATCAGGTATCTTGACGAAAAGATGACTAATTTAGACGAAGCGTCTTGTTAGTTTCCTTTCTCTTTTTTCCCGTTCCCTCAATTAAGGCCAAGATTAATTTGGACGAGACGTCCTGTTGATCTTACTCCTTTTTCATTTTGTCTGTCTCTTTCATTTCAAAAAAAATAGAAACAATTTTAAGGCTATTCATGATGCGTATTTTCAACTTTGGTACTGTTTTTAACAGGCGATGTGGGGTGCTAATACCTTCCCCACTCGTAACCGACTCCAGACCTTGAATCTCACTTTTTTAAACCAATGCTTTGTTAAAGTTTTTTTTCCAATGTTTTTTTTTCTATGAATAAAAATGTTGGTGGCGATTCCCTCTTCTGATTTATTTTGATTTCGAGCGTTGGCCACGCCACCGCGTTCCTGGTTGCGATAGATGGCGACTCCGCTCAGGATGCTTGAGTATCAGGCCATTTAGGTTAAAAGCGCATGTTTTTCTTATATAGCCTTTTGTTTGTTTTAATTTCTTTTGTTTTATTTTTGACTAATACTGTATATGCTTTCTTTAATTCTAGTTATGTTTTGTCGTTTATGTACTGTCAATATTTATGCATGATTATTGAACCCTAGGGTAGATGACTCTGTGTTAGTTCTCCGTATAACTGTTGAACCCTAGGGTAGATGACTTTATTGTTGTTGTCTCGTGTTTGTTCACTGTGCAGGATGGGGTAAGATATAGGTATTGAATGCCCTGTCACACACTACACTCATATTTTTTTGCACACACTTATGAGTGGTGCCCTATACCTGGGCCCCAAATGAAACTTAAGTTAGGAGGGGTTGGTAGCGGTGTCGTTTGGGATGTACTTCCCATCCGGCGATCGTAAGAACCCTAACTAGACTTCGACCTTTCATGATGTACACACCTAGTAGATTCCCTACTCTTGTGACCACATCATGATTAGGATCTTGGCTCTAGTAACCTTTAGAAGTCTAGTGCAGGCCACCCAATGTGAGGAGTCACTCTTAGACAAGCCTTAGGGCCCAGAAAAGACTTTCAGAAAAACCTGGTCTAGGTCACAAAAGGGCAGACTTTACTTTACCTTACACCATTCTCGCTTTCCCTTTTAATCCAAATGAATAAATTGCCTACCCGTCGAAGGATTGCTTTATTTTGATATATGGCTGATTTTTTTGAAACGCTCAGTAATCTTTGGGCGGGTGGGTAATTCCCTTTTCATCGTGTACTTCTAAGTCCTGAGTCATAGATTTTCCTAGTCGTCAAAAAGAAAATGAAAAAAATAATTTCCCTCCAACTGGGGCATCAATGATGATTAGAAAACCTATGACCCTTTAGACTTAGACTCGCACGAGTTTTGGTAATTGCTACTTCCCCAAGTAAAAAATTGCTTTGCATTAAATCAATCGGGAAATATCAGTTTCAAAACATGACAATGACTGATTCCTCTTCTTTGTCTTGGTGTTCGCAGGAAACTATTCGGAATCTAGTAGTATCTCTGAGCAAGTATGGAAATTAATATGGGACATGACAATTGTGGTACAGATGTGACAGAATTGAGGAAGATATTATATCTTAAGGCCAGGAAGATTGATACTGGTAGTCTACAAGCAATGAGGAAAAGATTAAACCTGACTCAAAAGATGGCTTTTACCCGAAAACATGGAAGGGTACTGAAACTCTTGGAGGTGGAAGTGCAAACCGAAGCAATCATAGCCTTGGCATAATTCTATGACCCACCCCTTCGTCGTTTCACATTTAGAGACTTTCAACTGCCACCTTCTATAAAAGAATATGAACAGATTATGGGGATGCCATTGGAAGGACAAATCCCTTATCGCCATCTCAACCATCATGTAACCATCACTTCTGTCTCCTGTATTTTGAAAATCCATCCTGAGATATTGAAAAGCGCATAAATGAAAAGAAATCAAGTTCCCAGGTTTACTTGAGAATTTCTTGAGAAACACATGTAGGTTTTGGCAGATAAGGAAGAATGGGAGGCCTTCATGGACACCTTAGCACTTACTATCTACGGGGTTGTCTTGTTCCCTAACTTGGATAACTATGTAGATTATGATGCTATCAATGTCTTCGCCACTCACAAGCACAGGCTTGAGAGTCCAGTTACAGCAATGCTGGCCAATGTATATTGCACCATGGATTTCTGTCACACGCAAGGAGGGAAGAGGATCATTTGCTGCTTACCCATTTTGTATGTGTGGCTTACATCTCACGCCTTCCATCAAATATGCAAGGCTGAGTGTCCCATTTCTGACCTGAAATTGTGTCAGTTGGCAATAAAGAATAGGCGTGAATGGGCTAATCATCTTGTGGGTCTTACATCTGAGAAGGTCATATGGTATCCTCAATGGCTAGAGGTCAATTCAATCATTCATCATTGTGGAAGCTATCCTAATGTTCTTCTTATTGGCACGATAGGGTGCATCAACTATAATCCTACCATAGCCAAGCGGCAGTTGGCCTACCCTTTGCTTGGGCCACCAAATGAAGAGCTGCTCACTCCTTTCGTTTTGTATTATGCGAAAGGAAACTACACATCTGTTGTTCGGGACATAGCCAATGCATGGAAGAAAGTCCACAAGATGGGAAAAGAATTAGGGGCGCGAAGCCACACTGTGGGGGCAGAATACCATGAATGGGTCTTGAACAGGGTTTCCATTGTAAAATTACCCTCCAAAAGTCCCTTATACTAGTCTACGAGTATTCTTGCTCCACCACTCATCATAGAGGATAAAGC
This sequence comes from Clitoria ternatea, assembly GCA_037962975.1. Classification (NCBI taxonomy): domain Eukaryota; kingdom Viridiplantae; phylum Streptophyta; class Magnoliopsida; order Fabales; family Fabaceae; genus Clitoria; species Clitoria ternatea. The sequence goes on along the minus strand of CM075672.1, from coordinate 23,587,111 downwards.
CACCCAGGCTTGGAAGGCTCAGATAGAGAAGTTGACGGCTAAGAATCAAAAGCTAGAAGAAGACCTTTTGATGTATGAACAAGAATGTGATCTTCAGAAGAAAGAAAATTCAGAAGGAAGACGGGCCATGGATGAGATGCGAAAAAAACAGAAGATTGAAGAAGACTACAGGGCGAAACAAGATCAGTGCCTTCGTGTAGCCAATTCTTAACTGAAAATGAAGGGCCAGCAAAGTGACGCCATTCTGGCCAAAAAATAGTTTCTAAAAGATTTGTTGGTACAATCCAAAGAAAGGGAAAATGAGACTTTGGTGCAGAAGGAGCTGCTACAATCCTAAGTCCATAGATTGGAGCAACAGCTTGATGAAGTAATGAGAGCCTGTGAGCGGGAGATAAATAATGAATGGCAAAATGCCATCGATGTTGAGCAATGTTGCCAAGAGGCCACGCGTCTTTTAGAAGTTGAGCTGGCTCGACAAGACAAAGTCATTCATTAATGGATGGATCGCTTTGCCAACCTGGCATACTTAGCCAACGGAGTCCTGGAAGATCTTCCATCAATGCTAAAGTAGGCTGAAAGGATGACCAATCCTCTCTCCACCCCAAAAAAGATTTCATCATTTTTGAATTATTGTCAAGAAAGAACTGGTAAAATGAGGGCCATGATTACCCAGGCCAGGAATGGCTAAAATGTTATAATGAAACCTTTCTAGCGACATTGTATCTTCACAGAAATATGGAATGATGAACTATTTTGCCTCCATAATTGTCTCATGTTAATTTTTGCTTTACTGCTTTACCTAGTACTTTTGAACGCGACGTTCTAAGGAACGGTCAGAGGATACGCGCTGAATTCAGAATTGCATCCTGTGCATATCCTTCTATCTTTGTTTTATCGTTTCCCTTAACTGTTTTTTTATTTTTCTAACAAATCTTTGTGTTCCTTTAGACATTACGGGTAAGCGCCCTTACGGGACTAGGCTCAGAAAGAAACTTATAGCTGAAAGAGAACAAGAGAATGAGAGTTTGAGAGCTGAACTCAGTCAGTTGAAGGAACAAATGGCCGAGATGGCCAAGCTTTTAGAGAAAAGGGTCACGGAAGGGGGTTCTTCTGCGGGAGTTGATAACGCCAGGCAATAGCCGTCTACCCCACGACACCCTCAGGGTCCATCTAGAGAACCGAATCCTAACCCTATAGTGCCTCCCCTTACTGTTCGCATAAGGAGGCCAAACCCTACTAGCATCCAGCAACATACCTTTGTGGATGCGGAGGGTAATGCTATACTCTTTCCGTTATATGGCTTGCCACCAGGGTATTTTCCCCCGCTCCAAGAAGAGCCTAACTACCAGGAGCCGATTCCTCACACCACTCAACCAAACATTTCACCCATCTGGGAATTTTAAATAGCTCAAGTCCAAACACAAGCTACCCAGACACAGTCTACCCAACCTGTCTACATAACCCAAGCTACTACCAGACCTTACACTACCCTATTAAACACCGACCCGACACACGTCCACCAGCCATTCAGGTATACAAGTCATCACGTTACCACTGGTCTAAGTGCTACTGCTGCTACCCAAGAAGGAAAGATAGAAATCTTGGAAAGAAGATTGAGAGCAATGGAGGGGGTGGAAGGATTTGGGATGGGAAGTGCTACAGAACTCTGCTTAATTCCTAATATTGTTACCCCTCCCAAGTACAAAATAACCTGGCCAAAGAATCATCTTACCATGTATTGCCAGAAGATGGCATCACATGCTTCCAATGACCTTCTGTTGATTCATTGCTTCCAGGACAGCCTGGCTGGAGCGGCCCTCACTTGGTATAACCATCTTGAGTGGTCTCATATACGCTGCTGGAAGGATCTGGCAGATGCTTTCATGCAACAGTACAAGTACAATCTGGACATGGCACCAGATAGAGTACAATTGCAAAATATGACAAAGAAAGATAACAAGATGTTCAAAGAGTACGCCTAAAGTTGGCGTGAGGTAGTGGCACAAGTTGACCCTCCATTGTCTGAAAAGGAAGTGGTTTCCATGTTTATCGATACACTCTAGTCGCCTTTCTACGATAGGATGATTGGGAGCGTTTCGTCTCATTTCTCTGATATTGTCACTATTGGAGAAAGAATAGAGAATGGACTACGAATCAGGAAGATTACCCGAGGCCCATCTGGGGCAGGGACGGTGAGGAAACCAATACTCGAAGAGGGTAGGAGAAGAGATGAAGAGACCAACTCGATTTCTTATAACCAAAAAAGAAACTAGTCAGGGCCGCCTACCCCCATCACCTTTCCACTAGTCTATCCTAACGCACCACACCCATATGTGGCTGTGGTTCAGAATCCAAATCCACCCCACTTCTGACCACCTGTTATACGACCACCAACACTGCCACACGTACCGTACTAACAGCCACACGTAAACCAACCACCAAACCCAAACCCAAGAAGGCAGAACAACGATCGCACCCAGATTCAATTTGATCCCATCCCCATGACTTATACCAAGCTTCTCCCTCATCTTATCAAAAATACATTGGTGGTTCCCTGTCCTTTGAGGCCACTTCAGCCACCTTACCCAAGAGGGTATGACCCGAATGCAAGGTGTGATTACCATGCTGGCGCACCACGGCATTCTATAGAAAATTGCCTAGCTTTGAAGTTCAAGGTAAGGGATCTGATCAGGGCCAATTGGATAAGCTTTCGGGAGGGGAGCCTAAGTGTGACAACAAACCCTTTGCCCAACCATGGAGGGTCAGGGGTTAATGTTGTTGGGGAGGAGGAAGAATGTATTTTGAGGGTTGAAGACATAAGAATGCCTTTGGAAGTAATTCGCTCCCTCCTACTTGAGAGGGGACTAATAGAAGGGTCGTGGAATGAAGAATACAATGATAACCAATCTGTGGGGCAATGAGTGTGACATCCCCCATCATTTTCCCATTTTTCCAAAATAATTTTTCACGTTTAAATAAAAATCCACCCGGTTTTAATAAAATAATGTTTACTTTTCCTTAAATGTTTTTCAAATAGTAAAATAATACTTAAAATAGTGAATCCCGACTGAAACCGATCAGAAATACCTCCATTAATGAGACAGTTATTTAATAACAATGAAAGAAGGAAAACAGAGTCAGGGGTCGATCGCTGAAGCGAGCCCCTGCTTCGCTTAAGTGAGTACCGACTCGCTTGAGCGAGTGCTACTCATGAACTTGAGCGAACAACAATCTACAAGAAGAGCCGACCAATCGGGTTTCACTCGGAACAAGGTGCACTCGGGTATCCCTCATTCGTCACTCGGCAGTAGCTTACAATCTCATCACTCGGGAACTCTTAACCTTCATCCATTCGGACACACCACTTTCGACTCATTCCTAACCTTTACTGAGGAATGGTTCACTCGGTCTCGGCTTACGTGGGAATAATCTAATCTTCACTCGGAAAGTACCCTTGACTATTCCTTACTCCAAAAGAAACGAATAATACTCTCTTAGGCCTAAATGGCACCAATTCAATCGACCCCTTGCTCGGATAAGAAGGAATCCACTCGGTAATCGACTCTGCTACAGTAATGCAAAATTTATTCATGAAATAAACACTAATCACTTAACATCAGGAATTTATTTCATCATACGACAGTACGGTAACACCAACACTCGGAAAACTCGAAATATACGCATATTACATGATTTATTCAATTTTCAATCGGTGCCTTGGCATCAATCTTCCGCTCGGTGCACCTCCATGGCTCCGTCTCCTCCCTGCCACTAGTTACTAAATATTGTAAACAACAGTAAGGGTGAGTGTTCAGCATTATAATTAATCTAGAATGGAATTAAAATACGAGTATGACTCTCTCTGATTCTTTAGTTTCAGATTACACATTACACTCGACCATTTATCTCATACTCGGCACTTTACCCCCATATCCATTAGCACTCGGCATTCTATTAATACACATTCAGCAGCATAATAGTTCTTCCTTCAACAACCTTAACAAGTAGCCATCACTCGGCAAATATAACAATCAGTCGGTAATTATAATAATCACTCGGTAAATATTACAGATTAACTCTCACTCGGTAATATACTCACTCGGCAATCTTAGCAATTAACGCTCGGCCCTTTTTGTAATCACTCTCAAGTAGCTCAGATTTACGGCAACTCTCGTTTGGGAATTAAGTAACATTCGTCAAGCATAACACCACCATTCAGTAAGTATCATAGTCACTTAGTAAACCTATGAAATTGCACTCGGCAACCATAATTAACACTAAACAACCTTTCGCACTCAGCAAGTAAGTTTCACTCAGTGATATAACCATTTTCCACTCGGAAAATATATCAACTTAGTAACTATTTAAGCTTTCATTCAGCAATTAAAATTAATTGTACTCCTCAATACATGAAATTATCCTCAGCAAATATATCAAAATCTCATTCTCCATCTATAACAAATTAATACTCGTCAAATACAACATCTTACTCAGCAATCACAAAATTTCATATTCATCAAATTCATCAAATTTGCATTCAGCAAAATCATTAATTATCACAACTGACTCACAAGAAATCGACTCCTAGTATCCGGATACTAAAGGATTGGCCTTCAGCTGGGAGTTCGACTTGACATCCCATAAACCCGACTTGGTTCACCGAGCCCGACTTGGCTCCCCTCAACCACTGGGTCAAAGACCTTTGGGTAGCTCAACTGTGTCCGACTTGACCACTGAAGCCAGAAACGAGGGTAACGTATACCGTCGGCCATCCCATACCATATAATTACATCTCAATCATTTCATATTATCAATAATCAATAAATGCAACTACCAAAAACTGGCTTGTGCTCTCATCACAGGGCGACCGACTTGTCCAACCCGACTCATCATTCCACAATATACCGATTATCACAGCATCATTTACATTTCAATCGCATTTACACATAAATCAATGTCCATATACATGCACATACATTTCACTCAGCATCATTTCATCATAGCATCAAATAATTCCATTTCACTCGGAATATACCACTCACACAATCAGAAATTGATCGGGGTACATACATATACATGCATTCATCCACATTCATATACAATTCATTCGGCATCATCACCATGATCATAGTATCAAATACTCTTTTAATCCCATACACACGATCTAAAACTGATCGGTGTTCACACACATGCATGCTCATACATTCCAAAATTTCATTCAGCAAAGTCACACACACACACATGCACACGATCCTAAATCGGTTGGTGTGCACAAAACACACATTTGTAACCTTTCATCCAGTCTTGTTTCTTACTCGGTTTGTAAATGTCCCAACAACTCAGACAGCATTTCCTATTCTAATTAATTATAACCCAAACACCCCCTTACCTGGGGTGAAGATTCTAGAAGCTCCTTGAGCGTACCGCACTGACCGATCGTCCTTCGGTCACTCATTCTCAACAAAACGACCCGATCCAGTCATCCACCATGGCACTTCAGCTTTGGAGAAACCAAAAGTTGTTTCCCCCTCGAGCAGCTCTGCCACTAAGACACTCAGTATTTCTGCATGTAAGGACAGTGGGGAGTTCCAAGTCTCCAAGGCACAAGCTGTCCTTTTACTCAATCCAGTGGAGGATTCCAAAGTTGTTCCCTTACCCTGATAGTCCACTCCTCACCAATCAATGGAGGACTTCCAGGCATCCAATGCTGTGTAGGCGGAACAGTGGAGGATTCCAGCCTCCAGGGCACTCGGTACTCTACTCACTCTCCTACAGTCTGATTTTCACCAGCAGTGGAGGACTTCGACCCTCCAAGTCACCACAACAGTGGCTGGTGAAGAGAAGAAGACGGGTTACATACACGGAGGGAAGAAAGGCTTAGCTTCCCCCCCCTTTCACCTCTATTCCACACCTTGAAACTATACCCACAACTACGCAATTATCTCACCATCTGATACAGAAGGAACCTTCCTTCAAAGCTTTCGGCTCTCAATAATAGAGGAAGGGGAAGGAGAGAGAAGGGACAGGCGACGGAGAAGAAGGTTCGTGAGAGGAGAAATAATGGAAGAAAGAGAAAAAACCTTTCTTTAATACCCAATGCAACCGGTCACCTGCACAACCAGTCATTTCCTCATTCCATTATAATCTCTTTAATGATTTTAATTAAACCTCTTTTCTTCTAATCACCCTTCCATAATTAACCAATAATCTATAAAAATATCAACTAAATTTCTAAAAACAATTTTTAATATTTTTTGTTTCATAAAATTTTCTATAAATATCCGGGATGTTACAATGAGGCTTCCAAAAATCCCTTCAAGAGCTTATAGACAGCCCTACTGTAGAGATCTGCAGGCGCCGTAGAGGCGAAATAAACATGGTATAAGAACAGGCTGGGGTGCAGGCTCCAAAGCCCCTTGTCATATTCTACAACAAAATCATGCGAGCAACTCCAGCTCCTACCAAAACTGTCATTTTAGTGCGAGCACCCACTCCGTTCCCTTTCAAGGATTCTCATGTCGTGCTATGGAAATACGGTACGGATGTGGTCATCACCAACCCTATTGTAGTTGATTCTACGCCATCTTCCTTTGTTACAAATATTATCGAAGTTGGAGGAATGACTCAGAGTGGGAGGGTATATGCACCTCCAGAATCAAAACATGATAAAGCTGCTAGAGAGATCAAAGTTGGGAAGGAAAGAACCACCAGTGAAGCAAAAAGGGCTGTGACTGAGGAAGAAGCTCGGGAGTTTTTAAAGTTCAGTCGCCATAGTGAGTACCAGGTGCTGGATCAATACCCCGGCCAAAATTTCCTTGTTATCCCTTTTGATAAGTTCCGAACTACATCAGAACACATTAATAAAAGTTTTAAGCGAGGCCCATGTCAAGCATGACTTACCTATCGACAAGTTTGGAGGTATAGTGGGACACATTGTCGCCAATAACTACTTGACCTTTATGGATGACAAAATACCCACCGAAGGAACAGGGCACAACAAAGCCCTGTATATTTCTATAAAGTGTCAGGATCATATCCTGGCGAAGGTACTTATCGATAATGGATCGTCCCTAAACGTAATGCCAAAGTCCACATTAGGAAAGTTGCCATTCGATGGGACATACATGAGGCCTAGTTCCATAGTGGTACGGGCTTTCGACGGGACTCGATGAGAGGTTATGGGGGAGATAAAATTGCCAATACAGGTCAGACCGTGTACCTTTCAAGTTCTCTTCCAAGTCATGGATATCACGCCTGCCTACAGTTGTTTGCTAGGGTGGCCGTGAATCCATTCGGCTGGGGTGGTCTCTTCCACGCTGTATTAGAAGTTAAAATTCATCATTGACCATAAACTAGTGATTGTTTCCGGGGAAGAGGACCTTTTGGTCAGCAAGCCTGTCACTACCCCGTACATTGAAGCAGCCGAGGAAGCCCTCAAGACTTCATTCCAGGCTTTAGAAGTAGCCAATACAATAAGCATTGCAAGAACATCCTTCCCAAATGTACCTCTAGCAGTGGCAAGGACAATGTTACGGGAAGGATACAAGCCAGGAAAAGGACTGAGGCGTGAACTAGAAGGGAGAGTCCAACCTTTGTGCCTCCCAAAAAACAATGACAGATATGGCCTGGGATACCGACCCATGGCCGCCGACAGAAAAAGGGTGGAGGAAGCAAGAAGGGAAAGAAGGATGGCTCGCCTCACTGGTCAAGAATTCAACATCGCAGGAATCCTTATTTGTGACCTTTACCAGAGCTTTCGGAGCACAGGGATAATGCCTCCTGATCAAGTGACCATGATCGAGGATGATCTCAATAGTGATGCTGGGTTTGTGTACGCTTGCCCACCGAATCAGGAGCTGAGTAACTAGGAGATCATGGAGTTCCTTACAACTCTAAACATTTTGTCAAAGTAATAATTTTTTATGACTTGTTGGTCCCTTTGCTATGCCTAAGGCTTTGGGACCTCTTTTGTAATAAAGGCAAAAACTTATTTGTTTATTTAGTTAATGAACACTATCAGATTCTAATATCTTATCTTGCTTGATTCCTTTTTCTTAAGACTTTCACTTGCTTGTTTTCTTTTCCATTTGCTATAATAAAACCAAATATAGATCCAAAAATGATTCCTCTGAGAACAGTGAGAACTCAGTTTTGTTTCATGATTCTGATTATCTGAATGATTACACCAATGAAGAAAGTAAGGAAGACTTTGAACCTTCGCCCGAGTTGACAAGGTTATTAGAACAGGAGGGTAAGAAAATTTAGCCTCATCAGGAAAAGGTAGAAACCATTAACCTAGGGGACAAGGGAGAGGTTAAGGAAGTCAAGATTGGCACCTTTTTAAGCAAAGAGCATCGAGAAGAACTGATTAAGCTGCTCAGGGAGTTTCGAGATATTTTTGCATGGTCATACCAAGATATGCCGGGTTTGGATAACAGCATTGTGGAACACAGGTTACCTTTAAAGCCAGAATGTTCGCCAATCAAAAAGAAACTGCGACGAATGAAACCAGAAATGCTCCTTAAGATTAAAGAAGTTAAGAAGCAATTTGATGTTAGTTTCCTAGCCATAGCTAAATATCCTCGATGGGTAGCAAACATAGTTCCCGTTTCGAAGAAAGACGGAAAGGTGAGGATGTGTATGGACTACCGAGACTTGAATCGGGCCAGCCCTAAGGATGACTTTCCTCTACCATAGATTGACATGCTAATTGATAATATAGCTCAACACTCTATTTTCTCATTTATGGATAGGTTTTTCGGGTTACAATCAGATCAAGATGGCACCTAAAGATATGGAGAAAACCACGTTTGTCACTCTTTGGCGGGGTACCTTTTGCTACAAAGTGATGTCCTTTGGATTGAAAAATGTTGGAGTAACCTATCAAAGGGCAATGGTGACTCTCTTCCACGACATAATGCACAAAGAGATAGAAGTCTACATGGATGATATCATCGCTAAGTCCAAGTCAGAGGAAGGACACATTACTGATCTAAGAAAGCTCTTCGAACGGCTAAGGAAATTCAAGCTTAAATTGAATCTGGCCAAGTACACCTTTGGTGCAAAATCTGGTAAACTATTAGGATTCATTGTAAGTGAAAAAGGGATAGAGTTTGATCTAGATAAGGTTAAGGCGATTCTAGAAATGCCTCCCCCTCGTACGGAAAAGGAAGTCCAAGGGTTTCTAGGAAGGTTGAACTATATTGCCTAATTTATTTCCCAAATGACAGCAACCTGTGAGCCGATTTTCAAGTTGCTTCGCAAAAACCAACCTGGGCAATGGAATGTGGATTGCCAAACAGCATTCGAAAAATAAAGCAGTACTTGTTAGAGCCGCCAATTTTAGTGCCACCAATTCCTGGGGGACCATTGATCCTGTATTTGACCGTACTGAACGAATCCATGGGATGCGTATTAGGTCAACATGATGAGACTGGGAAGAAGGAGTATGCCATTTATTACTTGAGCAAGAAACTCACCGAATGCGAGATGAGATACTCTTCTCTTGAAAGAATATGCTGTGCAATAGCTTGGGCTGCCCGACGCTTACGGCAATATATGCTCTGTCACACTACATGGTTAGTGTCCAAAATGGACCCCATCAAATATATCTTTGAAAAGCCTGCTTTGACCGGAAGAATCGCTCGTTGGAAAGTGATACTAATGGAATATGACATAACATATGTCACCCAAAAGGCCATAAAAGGGAGTGCTCTAGCAGACTACCTGACATATCATCCCATTAGCAGTTACCAACTGATGTAGCATGACTTCCCGGATGAGGATATTTTAGCCCTTTTCAAAGAAGAAAAGGGTCATGAAGACAAGTGGACTATGAGATTTGATGGAGCTTCTAACGTATTGGGGCATGGAATTGGGGTCATCTTAATCTTACCTAACAAGGAGTTCATTCCTATTTGTGCCCGGCTATGTTTTGATTGTACTAACAATATTGCTGAGTATGAGGCATGCTCTTTGGGAATACAAGCGGCTTTGGATGAAGGAATAAAATCCCTAGAAGTTTATGGAGACTCTGCTTTGGTTATCCACTAATTGAGAGATGAGTGGGAAACTAGAGACAGTAAACTAGTTCCCTATCACGCTCACATCAAAGAAATGATCAAAGAGTTCGATAAAATTACCTTCCATCATATTCCACAGGACGACAACCAGATGGCAGGCGCCTTGGCCTCCCTAGCTACGATGTTTGAAGTCAGTAGTGAATACGAGGTGCCTCTCATTGAGGTGAAAAAATGACAAGAACCTGCACATTGCCAGGTCATAGAAGGAGAACCAGATGGCAAGCCTTGGTATCATGACATCAAAAGGTACCTCCAATGCCAAGAATACCCTGAAGGCATCACAGATAATGACAAACGAACCTTGAGAAGGCTCGCTATAGGTTATCTTTTGAGTGGCAATGTACTATACAAGAGAAATTATGATTCCGTCCTCCTTTGTTGTGTTGACACCGTCAAGGCAAATCGAATCATGAGACATGTCCATGAAGGATCTTTTGGGACTTACACAAATGGACACACCATGTCAAGGAAGATCTTGAGGGCCGAGTATTATTGGATGACCATGGAAACGGACTGCTTTGCTTATGTGTGGAGGTGTCATAAATGTCAGGTGTATACTAAACTAGAGAGCCCAAAGCAGAGAAACAGATTTATTCAAATGCCAAATTAAATTTTCTTATGTGAGTCAATTTTCAATGTCAAGACTTAAGATACTCTTCTCACAATTTCACTCTAGTGTTTCATAGTTTGTGTATCACTCAAATCATCATGGTCAAAAAATATTACCATAAGCTTGTTAATAAACCAGAAACTCCACAGTTTAAATAGAAAATATGTCAAAGTCTAAAGGTCTTTCAAAGGTTGTAACGTGGCCTTGGGTTGTATTGTCAAGGTAGGAATTTCAAGAAAAATGGAATACAAAAGGGCTTTAACAGTCATGAATGATTTAAATTACCATCATAAATTTAACAGAGCAAATTTTTGAGCTTTTATGGACTTTTTGGACTTCATTCAATATCATCCTTTTGATTTTCTTTTCTTTTTCTTGCTTTTCTTTGCATTCAATACCATATTTTTCTTAAGTCCTTTTTTATTTCTTTGCTCCACTAAATTTCTAACTTTTTCACCATTAAGAGAATAACAGTCAATGAAAGGCTTCAAAGAAAAATTTTCATTTTTAGGCTCAAAAGGGGCAACTACGGGTCAAATTGTGCAAAAATTCTGAGGCTTAAGAATAAGGCCTAATTGTGCCTTTATCATCCTAAGACATACAATCAAAAACCATTTTGAATCGGTTGAAAAACAAGTTCTAGTATATTAATGATTATAAGATTCACTCAATCAAGAAGATATGGGTTTTGAAAATTTGTTTGATAAATAACCCATTTTGGGTCAAGTCTAACCATGGAAAGTTTTTTCAAAGAAAATTTTAATCATATAAAGTTTATTTAGACATTGATTTGGCATTTAAACAATCAAATTTTGAAAATTTTACTCAAAATTTTAGGGTCCTTAGATACTTTAGCCTTGTGTTCAAAGTAAATTTATCATGCAATCATGGTAAATTAAAAGATTACAAACAAAACAAGGAAAACACACATGCATGAAAAATATAACAATCACACAACGTAAACAAAATAGTTAAGTTTTCTTATCTACCACCCTAAACTAGAATTTGACATTGTCCTCAATGTTAAAATGGATGATAAAAGGATAAGAAAACTTACCTATAGTAACCCCAAACCAGGATTTGACATAGTTGTTGTTTTTTTTATTTTTATTTTTTATTTTTATTTTTTAATTTATTAAAGACATGGGGTTACCTCCCCACAAGTGCTAAGTTTTAAGTCTTCAGCCAGACTTTTCTGAACCTGCTTCAGCTATACAATTCATACCTGAACACAGGTTTTAGTGGTCTGAATTCTACCTTAAGGATCAGTTCTCTTTTAGCCAAAAAATCACAGATGTGTGTTTTTGAAATGCCTGAAAAGTCATAAGATAAAACAGATTCAAGTGGATCAAGAGGGAGGTTTTGGATTGCCTCTTTCTCTACCACTTGGTCAATAAAATCTATTTCAAGCACAACAAAGTTAACAGGTATGTAAAATTTTCCTACCTTGATAGGAATAACCTCTAGAATACTTGGATCCTGAAGCTTGGGCAGTACCTTCTTTTGGATCAGTGTACTGCTCTCCTCAATTATCGGATGAGATAGAGACTTATCAAATTTCTTCTGTTCCTTAGCTTCTTCTTTAGTTATGCCAACCGGGTCATCATAATAAGTACCACTCCTAAGAGTGATATCCATGGTGTGGTTAGATGGTCCCACCTCAGGTTTTACAGGAAATGTTTCTGGTGTTCTCATAGAAAAAAAGGTCTGTTGGGCAATTTGATTCTCCAAAATTTTGTTATGGGTGGCCAGAGAGTCCACCTTTGAAGCTAAGGTCTTTATGTCATTTGAGAACTCTTCATTTTGTTTTTCTTGGGTGCTCACAAAATTTTCCATCAGTATTTCAAGTTTGGATTTTTGTGGGGGATAGTTTTGGAGTACTGGTAAGCTTCTAAAATCAATGTTATGGTTATAGTTCCCAATAGCATCCAACTGATGAAATTCTTGTTCATGGTGGTTTAAGGATATTGTAAAATAGCAATTTGTAGTAGTATATCCTGAATCACCATAAATCCAACAATAAAAGTCAGTAGCACCTGTTAAGAATTCCATAACAAACAAAATCAAGTGTGATCTTTGAAAATAAAAATAAAAATAAATAACTATAAATAAAACAAACAGAAAAAATATTAACAAGTATTATCCAATCAAATTTCAATATTGCCGATATTTGAGGGACAACAGTCCCCGGCAACGGCGCCAAAAACTTGACTTTATGTCACGTAATATAAAAGATTATCGTCTCCACAGGGACTGTGTTCAAAGTACTAGCATATTGAAATTTAATTATCCACACAATTGATTTTTAATGTTTTTGTAAAATAAAACACAAAATAAAGTTGCACAGAATACGAATAAATAAACAAAATTTTCTAGACACTTAAAAATCAGAGTTGAGAGTATCTTGGGATTTTGGGGGATCAAGACTTTATTTTATGTTAATAATTTTAACTTTTCATAAATAAGAATCAAATTAAGTTTTCCAAGGTGGATTTTCCTTAAGCTAATTAATATGTTCCTCCTGGAATCCTATTAATGTACCTAACGTATGGAGAACAACATTCAATCCCTAAGAAAGGCCCATTATCGTTTTGTGAAAATCCCTTATTTATTCCCCAAAAGATTTTGATTACTTTCACGGTTTTACTGAGGTCACAAAAAGTATTTCAAAACCTTAGGCTTAGTTCTAAAACTTTCCAGTAACAATAAATCTCTCAATTCTATTAATTACTTAAACTTACTAATATACCCGCAAGTATACAGTCTTATCACTTAGGTTCTTGTTAGGAATCACTAAGAGCATTGAGCATTAATTGAACTAAATGGAAAATAGAAATTTATTTAAATCAAAGTGAAAATAACATTAACACAAAATATTGTCACACCCCTAAAATCCCAAGATAATTAATTTAGTTACTCATGAAATAATTCAAATTCATACACATGATGGAAAAATAAAACATACAAGACATAGTAAAAATAAAGACTTACGAGATTTTCTTAAAGCTTAAAATAATTTTACCACTGTATTTCCTTGTTGCAATATTCCTCCACCAATTACAAATTGGAACACTCAATTTCACAATCCTCACAACTCTTACACAAAATAAAAGAAAGAAAAAAAAGGAAAATAAAAAAGAAAGAAAATAGAACAGAGAAAGAAAAATGAAGGAAAAGAAAAGAGAGGAAGGAAGAATGAATTCTGGGATTGGATGCTCTTTGCTTGCAACTTCTTCTCCTTTTATAGGCGATGGAAAGGAGGCACCGAAAGAAAATGCGTGCGTGATTTAAGGAGCAAGTGGAAACTTTCGGTGCATGATGATTTCCAGCTGTTTCCAAGTTGCGTTTTGTTGTTTCCAATGATTCAGCGCATGATTTGATTGATGAATCGATTCCTCCAGTTCATTTTTGCATAAAAAACAGCGTATGAATCGATTCATGGGGAGGAGGAATCGATTCATAGGTCCATGAATCGATTCATTGAGTTGGGAATCGATTCATGGCATGAAAATCAGCTAGGAATCGATTCATTTAGGTGGGGAATCGATTCATGGGCTTGGGAATCGATTCCTGGAGCAATTTTTATATGTGAATCGATTCACACCCTATTAGTGCGGTTCTTATTACAACCGCACTAATAGATAGCGCACTAATAGCCAATTTTCATGCTTTTGTTGCTCTTTTTTCACCGGGTCTTGCTCTTCTTGTTTCTTTATCATTTGATGGTCATTTTTCTCTTGTTATTGACCCTTGGATTATCTTTGTACTTGTTCCTTAATTTTATTAATTTCTATAAAATAAAATACCCAAGTAGAATATAGTGGAAAGAAAGCGAAAATCACAAAAATTAAGGAAATACAGTGCATAATGATTAAAATCCTAAGCAAACTAAATCTAATTTATTGTGTTATAAAACACTTATCATATACCGATCACATTCATGCACGCCCTTCATCCCTAAACGTCTTATCGGCACCATGGCCCTTTTCAATGTGGGGTATGGATGTTATTCGGCCCATTGAGCCAAAAGCCTTGAATAGTCATCGTTTTATTTTAGTCGCAATTGATTATTTCACCAAGTGGGTGGAGGCAACTTCATACGCCAATGTAACAAAGAATGTTGTGGTCAAATTCATCAAGCGTGAATTGTAACATCCCAATTTCGAAGTTAATTACCGAATGAAAATTAAACGATAAAAACCTGAATGCAAAGTAAAGAATTAATTGTTAATCATAATCAATATAGCTTGTGAGTTAGTGACAAGCTGATTGGACTTAGTTGGTGGAATATGGCTATTTGTTAGTGGCGGAAGGTGTGAGTGGACTGCGACTCACGCTTTCCCATTCCACTCCTTCCCCTCGCATGCGTATATATATGTGTATCCTGTATTACTGTGGGTGCAAAAAACTTCTCCCACTACTTCATTCACTCTTTTCTTCTTCGTCTCTATCTTCTTTTCCTCCCCTGTTTTTGTTCTCCACGACAGCAGTGTGGGAAGAAGGTCAGAGCCCTCCAACTGGTGAAGGACGATCGTTGAGGCAGAGGAAGAACAACGCTTTATTCCGGAACCGAGTACAGAGTACGACGGGGCGAAGGAAGGTTGAACAAGTCAGAAGAAGGGCGTCGGATCCAACGACGAGAGCAGAAAAGCTTCTTGAGGTTCCCTCCGAAGGTAGGGGGCGCTTGCATGTCAAATGCATGGTCCACGAACGGTACCGGATGAATGTACTGCTTGAGTGTGTGCGTGTGTTTATGACGACAGGATCTTGTGCATGATCATTGGTTTTGGATTCTGTGTGTTTTACAGTGGTTATATAGTAGTTGCATGCAATCAAGATGGTGGTAATGTGGACTGTTAGCCTTTGATAATGACGTATGAAATGCATGGTTCCATCTTTGTTAACACTGTGAAATATGAATGTGTGCTTGTTAGTTGATTTGTCAAATGCTATTACTTGATTGCCCGATTGTTGTGCATATTGGTATAACTGATAAAGTAAATGTAAAGGTTGTGTTGAATCTGTTCTACTTATGGTTACGAAGGAGGTATCAGTTGTGAGATGGTGCTTACTAGAAAATGCATTAGCTGTATGTGTAAGAGTGGGGTGACCCGTGGAAGGTCATGAGCCCGAGGGATTGACTTCCAGCTACAGACCTTGGCTAGATCCCGAGAGAACTCGTGGTAGCCGTAGGAGCTAGAGAGGAGTCTCGAGACGCCTATGGGAGGCCGGTACCACACGGGAAGAGTTGAGGGACGAGGGGCCAGTAGAAGGGAAACTGTAACTGAAAGTCATCACTCGAGTCGGATCCACAGGCATGCATGTAGATATGAGGTTGATTAGAACAGTACGCATAGCATGTGTTGAGTGTTATGAATGATTTTCGAGTGTGCGGACATTTGTATGTGTTGTATGTGTGCCATAGATAATATTCTGCTTCCCTAACCTTAATTGACTTGAAAACGATTGAATGAAGTGAGTATGTGTATTGGCACTGATACCGAGTCCTTGATTGTCATTTTACCTGTGAAAGCTCACCCCTGCAGTGGTTACATTTTCAGTGAACATCTCTCGGAATGAAGGATGAAGGAGGAGCTGAGTGTAGAACAAAACAGCCAAGTGCTTTTGAATATATGTGTATATGTATATATCGTGTGTAAGGTCCCTTTAAGCCTTGGCCGGCTCATGTTTTGGTTTTAGTCTCTACGTTAGAACTCGAACAGCTTCGGGTAACAGAAGTCATGATGAAACTCTTGTAATTATTTGAATGCTTTCATTTATATATATATGTTGTGTATCCTTCTATACTGTGAGTGATGTCCGAGCGGTGAATATGGATGCATGAGTATGTCTTACGAGCGTAGGAGGTTAGTGTGTTTATGGGTGGTTATGAATCTGAGTGATTCCAAGTGAAAGATTATATGTAAGCCGAGTGAGGAAGAGCTTGTACTCCTGAGTGAAAAGATCCTAAGTGATCCCCCGTCTGAAGGAGGAGTTAATGGAGTGGTTTGGAATGGAATGTACTCTAAGCGTAGGATAATTATAATCCGAGTAATCAAATTGTAGTATACCGGGTGAGTTAGCTGCTATTCCCCAAATGAATATAGGCCTGAGGATTTCCGAGTAAATGTAAGTATGAAATTCGAGTGAGATTCATTTACATGAGTTCCCCAAGATAGAAACACTTAGACGGATTCTTAGGGAAGTTTCCTCCAATGACATCCTGGTGAGTAACTTAGTGGAAAGAATCTCGAGCGCATAGGCTTAACTGATTCCGAGTGAAAACGTGTATAAGCTCCGAGCGGGAAATATTCCGAGTGAGAGTCTATAGAATCCGAGTGGAAAGTCCCCTACTTACCGGGAGAATCTAGTATGTACCTTGGTGAATAAATATAAGAGACTATGTTATAGAAGGTAGGCGTGGGAGTCGATCCCCGAGTGTTGGAACCCCTCATACCGAGTTTCCTTAGGAGTGAATCCTGAGTGGACTTAGTCGTTTACCGAATGTATGGATGTGTCGATGCCGAGTGAAGGATTAGCTGAGTGAGACTCCTCGCTTCAGCGAATGGAGGATTCACTCCAGCTAATGTGGGTCGCTGGAAGGCGTCGTCGCGGTATCGCTCGGGCGAGTTGGGCGTCTCGTCCAGGCGGATTCATGCTTCGTTTGAGCAAGTGTACGCTGTGTGGTGGTCCGCTCAAGCGCTGTCTGTGTTTCCGTGTGAATGGTTTTTAATTCCCTTGTCTTCCTTTTCTCTTTCTTCTTGGCCATGGGACCAGCTCTCATATCTTCATATATGGGAGTGTTTTATTAAGGATCCAGGTTATTTCCCAATTAATTCATGAAAATTTTTCCCCCTAAAATTTAGGATGTTACATTTTGGTATCAGAGCGGACCGAAAGGTCCAAGGCCAAGGTATGCTTACCGAGTGTAAGCTGCTGCGTGCTTTCTGACTGAATAGTCATTATTGTTGTGATATTGGTTGAACCTGATTGGTATTGGCTTGTGGATAGGAGGGTGTTTCCCTTCCTGGTCCTATTGATTGTATAATATATATAGAGATAGCATGATGTGCTAAGTCATTGAACATTAGGCTGAAATCTGAATGGTAACGAGTGGCTCAGTATACTTATCCTTGAATGTTAATTTCAAGATAAGGGATGACGCATTGCCAAAGCATGCAGGCTATAGCCACAGCATTCCAACGCTTTGCAGACGTGTTTGAGAGGCAAGGCCAGACTCAAGTTGAGGATGGCCACGTGCTGGACCGCTTCCTAAAGAGGAAGCCGAGTGAGTTTCAGGGAGGACGTAACCCGGAGGCAGCTTTTAAATGGACTCAGGAGCTGGAAAGGATTTTTGGGGGTCTTCGTTGTACCGAGGCCCAAAAGGTAGAATGTGCAGTGTATATGCTACGGGATGAAGCGGAGAACTGGTGGAAGATAGCCAGAAACCGATTCCCTGATGATGATGCTCAGCTGACATGGAATGATTTTAAGACATGCTTCTTAGAGAAGTACTTCCCCAACACAGTGAGGAGTCGGAAGGAGTTAGAGTTTATGGAGTTGAAGCAGGGCTCCATGACTGTGGAAGAGTATGCGACTAGGTTCGAAGAATTGTGCCTATTCTACCTACCTTTTCAATAACCAGGGACGGAGAGCTCCAAGTGCCTTAAATTTGAAAATGGGTTGAGATCAGATATTAAGAGGGCCTGCAGATATCAAGAGATCAGGAGTTTTCCTGCATTAGTGAACAAATGTAGAATATTTGAGGAAGATGACAAGGCCCACTCGGGCCGGAGCAGCAGAGCCAACCAGTATTTGAGGCCTCAGCAGTCACGTTTCAAGAGGCCAGGAAACGTAGGAAGAAATGAACCCTTCACTAGATATCAGGATCGCGGTGACCGAGGGAGATAGATGAGTGGACGACCCAGGTATGGCAAGTGTTTTAAATATAGTGGCGACCACTTTGCTCAGAGTTGCAATGGTACCGATGTTAAGTGTTTTCACTGCAGGAATAAGGGGCACATTCACCCTGACTGCCCCCAGCTCCGTCAAACAAATGCTAGTGTGCGTCAAGGAGGGTTCCAGGTGAAGAGTAATAGGAATGATGGACAAAGCTCTCGGGGCGAAAACAACAGAGCTAAAGGGAATATGATGGTTGCCCCAAATAACTGGAGGAGAAACGCCGATCAACCAGCTGCTGGAAGAGTCTACGCAATCAACGCAGAGGATGTCGCACAAGCAAATGACTTAGTGCAATGTAAGTGCTCACTCGGTAGATACACACTTAGTGTAGTTTTTGATTCGGGAGCCACCCACTCCTTCATAGCTGATGATTGTGTAAAACGTTCGAAATTACCGACCGTGGAAATGGATCAGATTTTGGAAGTAGCCAATCTGACTGGTCCTATGGTATTGACCTCATCAATGTGCAAAAAAGTGACATTTGAGTTGTGCGATCAGAGTTTCACTTTCGACTTAGTGTGCATACCTTTGAAGGATCTTGATATCGTGCTTGAAGTAGATTGGCTTTCAGCCAACGAAGTGTTAGTAGATTGCAGAAACCGAAGGATAATCTACCCGAGATAGCACCATGAGGACTGCACAACACAAGGTATACCTCAACTGTTCATGATGCTTTGTCTAACCGAGGGTGAGAGTAAAACACGAGTGAACAAAATCCCGATCGTCTGTGAATTTCCAGAAGTGTTCCCTGAAGACGTACCGAGTGTCCCTCCCAATAGAGAAGTCGAATTCTCTATAGACTTGATCCCTGGGGCCGAGCCAGTCTCCAGTGCACCTTATAGAATGTCCCCAACTGAATTAACCGAGTTGAAGAAGCAAGTAGATGAGTTACTCGGAAAGCAATTCATTAGGCCGAGTGTATCACCATGGGGCGCACCTGTGCTACTTGTTAAGAAGAAGGATGGCAGCATAAGACTTTGTATAGACTACCGACAGCTGAATAAACTCACAATTAAGAATCGTTACCCGCTGCCCAGAATTGATGACTTAATTGACCAACTGCATGGAGCCTCAGTCTTCTCAAAGATCGACCTACGATCGGGATACCACCAAATCCGAGTGAAGGACTCGGATATCCCAAAGACTGCCTTTAGGACTCGGTATGGCCACTACGAGTATGTAGTGATGTCGTTCGGTGTGATGAACGCCCCTGCTGTCTTCATGAATTACATGAATAACATATTCCACCCCTATTTAGACCGATTCGTAGTTGTTTTCATTGATGACATCCTAGTCTATTCTAAGACTTTCGAGGAGCATGAAGAACACCTCTGAGTGGTACTCCAAGTGTTAAAGGAGAAGCAGTTATTTGCGAAGCTTTCAAAATGCGAATTCTGGATGGATAAGATCCACTTCCTCGGACATGTGATTTCCGAGCAAGGTGTCTCGGTGGACCCTTCGAAGGTGGCAGCTATAATGTCATGGGAGAGACCTAAGTCGGTCTCAGAGATAAGGAGCTTTATGGGCCTGGCAGGCTATTATAGAAGATTCATTGAGGGTTTTTCTAAGTTGGCTTTGCCACTGACTAAATTGACTTGGAAAAACATTCCCTTCGTGTAGAGTCCCGAGTGTGAGGGAAGTTTCCGAGAGCTGAAGAACAAGTTGACGGCTGCACCAGTGCTGGCATTACCTGACTTACAAGAGAGCTTCGTGGTTTATTGTGATGCATCAGGACGCAGATTAGGGTGCGTGCTAATGCAGAAGGACCGAGTGATAGCGTATGCCTCTCGGCAATTGAGACCACATGAGCAGCATTATCCGACCCACAATTTGGAGTTGGCAGCTGTGGTGTTTGCGTTAAAAATCTGGAGACATTATTTGTTCGGGTCCAGATTCGAAGTATACAGTGATCACAAGAGCCTTAAATACTTGTTCGATCAGAAGGAGCTGAATATGAGGCAGAGGAGATGGATTGAATTTCTAAAGGATTATGACTTCGAGTTAAAGTACCACCCGGGCAAGGCAAACGTTGTTGCCGACGCATTGAGTCGAAAATCTCTTCATATGGCAGTGATGATGGTGAAGGAGGTAGAACTATTGGAACAGTTCCGAGACATGAACTTGCATATTGACACCCCCTCCTCTCAGAAAATGACGATCGGCACGCTGAGAATTGCCAATGACTTCTTGAAATCCGTGTACGAGCAGCAGCAGTCGGATTCCTACTTGACCGAGATGAAGGAGACTCAAACCAAAGGTAAGGATCGGTCCTTGACCGAGGGAATGAATGGGGTTTTTCGAGTAAGAAACAGAATATACGTGCCGGGTGGAGGAGAATTGAGGAGAATGGTGCTTGATGAGGTGCACAAAAGCTTGTTAAGTATCCACCCGGGAGCCACGAAGATGTACCATGACCTGAGAACACAGTTCTGGTGGCCCGGACTAAAGAAGGATATGGCAGAATACGTGGCTCAGTGTATCACTTGTCAAAAGTCGAAGGTCGAGCACCAAAAGCCGTATGGTGCATTGCAGCCCCTGGAGATTCCCGTGTGGAAATGGGACTCAATTGCTATGGACTTTGTCATGGGATTGCCCAAAAACCGAGCGGGCCATGATGCAATTTGGGTCATTATTGACCGACTGACGAAGAATGCGCACTTTCTGCCTATGAACATGAAGTACCCGATGCATAGGTTAGCACGGATCTACATTCAAGAGATCGTCCGGCTGCATGGTATACCGACTTCCATCGTATCAGATAGGGATCCTAGGTTCACGTGCCAGTTTTGGACCAGCCTGCATCAAGAAATGGGCACTAAACTTTGGCTTAGCTCTGCCTACTACCCCTAATCGGATGGACAATCCGAGTGAACGATTCAAAGCCTGGAGGACTTGTTAAGAGTGTGTGTGTTGGAGCACGGTGGAGAATGGGAGCAGTACCTTCCCTTGATGGAGTTTACGTACAATAACAGCCATCACAACAGCATTGGAATGGCACCCTACGAAGCGTTGTATGGTCGAAGGTGCCGAACCCCGCTTTGCTGGTCAGAAACGGGTGAGAGTCTGCTATTGGGACCAGAGATTGTTAAGCAAACTTCGGAACAGATCCGAGTGATAAGAGAGAAGATGAAGGCATCTCAAGACAGGCAAAAGAGCTACTATGACGAGTGAACTAAACCATTAGAGTTTTCAGTCGGAGACAAGGTATTTTTAAGGACTTCACCGAGTAAAGGGGTCGGGCGAGCCTTGAAGAGCAGGAAGTTAAGCCCTCGATACATTGGGCCTTATGAGGTGTTGGAACGAGTCAGCTCCGTGGCATATCGTATAGCACTACCGACTCACTTATCTCGATTGCATGACGTGTTTCATGTGTCTCAACTAAGGAAGTATCTACATGACCCCAGCCACACAATGCCTGATGATAAAGTGGAAGTTAAGGAAGACCTGACCACTGTGACTACACTGATCAGAATCGTGGACTGATCGGTGAAGCGTTTGAGGAGCAAAAACGTACAGCTGGTCGAAGTGGAGTGGCAACAAGGCAAGACTACCTCTAGTACCTGGGAACACGAAGACACCATGAGGCAGCAATACCCCGAGTTGTTTACTAAGGTGAGTTACCGACTGAATTTCGAGGATGAAATTCTTTTGAGTGGGGGAGAACTGTAACATCCCTATTCCAAAGTTAATTACCGAATGAAAGTTAAACGATAAAAACCTGAATGCAAAGTAAAGAATTAATTGTTAATCATAATCAATATAGCTTGTGAGTTAGTGACAAGCTGATTGGACTTAGTTGGTGGAATATGGCTGTTTGTGAGTGGCGGAAGGTGTGAGTGGACTGCGACTCACGCTTTCCCATTCCACTCCTTCCCCTCGCATGCGTATATATATATATGCGTACCCTGTATTACCGTGGGTGCAAAAAACTTCTCCCACTACTTCATTCTCTCTTTTCTTCTTCGTCTCTATCTTCTTTTCCTCCCCTGTTTTTGTTCTTCATGATGGCAGTGCGTGAAGAAGGTCAGAGCCCTCCAACTGGTGAAGGACGATCGTTGAGGCAGAGGAAGAACAACGCTTCATTCTGGAACTGAGTACAGAGTACAATGCGGCAAAGGAAGGCTGAACGAGTCGGAAGAAGGGCGTCGGATCCAACGACGAGAGCAGAAAAGCTTCTTGAGGTTCCCTCCGAAGGTAGGGGGCGCTTGCATGTCAAATGCATGGTCCATGAACGGTACCGGATGAATGTACTGCTTGAGTGTGTGCATGTGTTTATGACGACAGGATCTTGTGCATGATCATTGGTTTTGGATTCTGTGTGTTTTACAGTGGTTATATAGTAGTTGCATGCAATCAAGATGGTGGTAATGTGGACTGTTAGCCTTTGATAATGATGTATGAAATGCATGGTTCCATCTTTGTTAACACTGTGAAATATGAATGTGTGCTTGTTAGTTGATTTGTCAAATGCTATTACTTGATTGCCCGATTGTTGTGCATATTGGTATAACTGATAAAGTAAATGTAAAGGTTGTGTTGAATCTGTTCTACTTATGGTTACGAAGGAGGTATCAGTTGTGAGATGGTGCTTACTGGAAAATGCATTAGCTGCATGTGTAAGAGTGGGGTGACCCATGGAAGGTCATGAGCCCGAGGGAATGACTTCCAGCTACAGACCTTGGCTAGATCCCGAGAGAACTCGTGGTAGCCGTAGGAGCTAGAGAGGAGTCTCGAGACGCCTATGGGAGGCCGGTACCACACGGGAAGAGTTGAGGGACGAGGGGCCAGTAGAAGGGAAACTGTAACTGAAAGTCATCACTCGAGTTGGATCCGCAGGCATGCATGTAGATATGAGGTTGATTAGAACAGTACGCATAGCATGTGTTGAGTGTTATGAATGATTTTCGAGTGTGCGGACATTTGTATGTGTTGTATGAAGGAGGAGCTGAGTGTAGAACAAAACAGCTGAGTGCTTTTGAATATATGTGTATATGTATATACCGTGTGTAAGGTCCCGTTAAGCCTTGGCCGGCTCATGTTTTGGTTTTAGTCTTTACGTTAGAACTCGAACAGCTTCGGGTAACAGAAGTCATGATGAAACTCTTGTAATTATTTGAATGCTTTCATTTATATATATATGTTGTGTATCCTTCTATACTGTGAGTGATGTCCGAGCGGTGAATATGGATGCATGAGTATGTCTTACGAGCGTAGGAGGTTAGTGTGTTTATGGGTGGTTATGAATCTGAGTGATTCCGAGTGAAAGATTATATGTAAGCCGAGTGAGGAAGACCTTGTACTCCCGAGTGAAAAGATCCTAAGTGATCCCCCGTCTGAAGGAGGAGTTAATGGAGTGGTTTGGAATGGAATGTACTCTAAGCGTAGGATAATTATAATCCGAGTAATCAAATTGTAGTATGCCGGGTGAGTTAGCTGCTATTCCCCGAATGAATATAGGCTTGAGGATTTCCGAGTAAATGTAAGTATGAAATTCGAGTGAGATTCATTCACATGAGTTCCCCGAGAGAGAAACACTTAGACGGATTCTTAGGGAAGTTTCCTCCAATGACATCCTGGTGAGTAACTTAATGGAAAGAATCTCGAGCGCATAGGCTTAACTGATTCCGAGTGAAAACGTGTATAAGCTCCGAGCGGGAAATATTCCGAGTGAGAGTCTATAGAATCCGAGTGGAAAGTCCCTTACTTACCGGGAGAATCTAGTATGTACCTTGGTGGATAAATATAAGAGACTATGTTATAGAAGGTAGGCGTGGGAGTCGATCCCCGAGTGTTGGAACCCCTCATACCGAGTTGCCTTAGGAGTGAATCCCGAGTGGACTTAGTCGTTTACCGAATGTATGGATGTGTCGATGCTGAGTGAAGGATTAGCTGAGTGAGACTCCTCGCTTCAGCGAATGGAGGATTCGCTCCAGCTAATGTGGGTCGCTGGAAGGCATCGTCGCGGTATCGCTCGGGCGAGTTGGGCGTCTCGTCCAGGCGGATTCGTGCTTCGCTTGAGCAAGTGTACGCTGTGTGGTGGTCCGCTCAGGCGCTGTCTGTGTTTTCGTGTGAATGGTTGTTAATTCCCTTGCCTTCCTTTTCTCTTTCTTCTTGGCCATGGGACCAACTCTCATATCTTCATATATGGGAGTGTTTTATTAAGGATCCAGGTTATTTCCCAATTAATTTGTGAAAATTTTTCCCCCTAAAATTTAGGATGTTACATGAATTAATATGCCGATACAGCCTACCAAGCCAGATCATTACTGACAATGGTACGAATTTGAACAACAAGATAATGAGGGAACTCTGCGATAGCTTCAGAATCTCTCACCACAATTCCTCCCCTTATCAGCCTAAAATGAATGGGGTAGTCGAGGCAGCTAACAAAAAGATCAAGAAGATAGTGCAAAAGATGGTGGTGACCTACAAAGATTGGAATGAAATGCTTCCCTTCGCTCTGCACAGATACTAAACCTCAGTGTGAACCTTGACTGGGGCCACCCCATTCTCCTTGGTCTACAGAATGGAAGCAGTACTACCTTTTGAAGTAGAGATCCATCCCTCAGACTGATCATGGAGGCCAAACTTGAGGAAGCTGAATGGATCCAGGCCAAGTACGACCAATTGAAACTAATTGATGGAAAAAGGTTAACCGCTCTCTGCCATGGACAGTTGTATCAAAAGCGCATGAAGTGGGCATACGAGAAGAAAGTACGACCTCAACATTTCCAGGAAAGAGACAAGCGTGACAAGTGGGCACCTAATTATGAGGGTCCCTATGTTGTGAAAAGGGCCTACTCCGGAGGGGCTTTAACCCTCACAAACATGGATGGAGAGGATCTACCAATGCCTATAAACAGAGATGCAATGAAAAAGTACTATGCCTAAAAAAATAATAATTAAAATAAAAAAAGGTGCTCGCTAGGCTGAAAACCCGAAAGGGCAGCCTAGGTAAAAATTAGAGCGACTCGGCTAGTCGAAAGCCTGAAATGGCGGCTCAGGCGAAATCATAGTCTAAAATCCTCGCATTAGGACTTAGACCTCCCAAATTTAAAATGTGAAACCTAACTGGGGCATATGGATCATTGTTGAATTACATTCTCAGAGGTAGAGTCAAAAGGTGAACTTGAAAGCGTGATAGAGAATCGAGATTCTCATCGCTCTCAGGAAGTCGCTGGAGGATCTAGGAGCCTTCCTTTTTCCACTTGTCTTCAATCCCAT
This sequence comes from Clitoria ternatea, assembly GCA_037962975.1. NCBI lineage: Eukaryota > Viridiplantae > Streptophyta > Magnoliopsida > Fabales > Fabaceae > Clitoria > Clitoria ternatea. Next base: position 23,561,233 of record CM075672.1, on the reverse strand, counting down.
ACATTCTATTTCATTCTTTCCATCTGTTTTACATTGCTTTGTTACCACTGTACACACTTGATATCCATGAATAAAATTTCGCCTTTCATTTTGTACGTGTTCATGGCTGAATGTTATAACAAAACAAGTCTTCCTAAATGTTTAAAAAATGGAAATAATAAAAGTTCTGAGTCGTGAGGAACAAAAAGCTCCCAATACTAGACCATACCTCAGGCAAGCATAACTAACTCTTCTAGGCGCTTACCAAAGTTGAAAGTTACTTCTATTTCATCCATGAGTTATCCCAGGGCCCGTCTCTAAGAAAGGTTACCTGAAAATGTTAATTTGTTTACTTTTGTGCTACTCATCCTTTTTTGAAGATTGGCTGAAATTCCTGGCCCAGAAGCGAAAGTTTACCGAGCAGTCCCCTAGTGAGGTCATAATCCTTACAAAAAGAGCACAAGTCAAGATTTCCTCCCAGGCGAATCTGAACTAGATTTTTTCCCCAGTGGAACCAGTAGGTCACTTCCCTAGCAAAACCATGATTACCGCTAGATAGACGCCAACAGAATCTTCCTTCCCCAGTGGAACAACACTCCAGAAACAAACTCCAATTAGCTTCTCCACTAGGGAGATTATAATTACTATAAAAATGGCGCCAATCCCAAAATCCTCTACTAGCATTTACCTTCCTCCACCGAATCCTTCCTGCCAGCGGATGCCCCAAACTTGGGGCAGTGTGCCAAGCCTTCATTCCTTTCCAAACTTAGGGCATCACCCCAAATCTCCAAACCTGGGGCATTGCCCCAAGTCTGTCATTCCTTTCCAAACTTGGGGCATCACCCCAAGTCTCTCAAATCTGGGACATCACCCCAAATCTCCAAACCTGGGGCATTACCCCAAGTCTCTTATTCCTTTTCAAACTTAGGGCATCACCCCAAGTCTCTCAAATCTAAGGCATCACCCCAAATCTCCAAACCTGGGGCATTACCCTAAGTCTCTCATTCTTTTTCAAACTTGGGGCATTACCCCAAGTCTCTCAAATCTAGGGCAGCACCCCACACTCTCAAACCCGGGGCAATATCCCAAATCTTCCAAATCGAGGGTCATCCCCAATCTTTTATTTCCAGTCAACCGAGGGTCAACTCTAATTCTTTTATTTCAATCAAACCGAGGGTCAACCCCAATACTTTTATTTCAGTCAATCGATGGTCAACCCCAATTCTTTTACTTCAGTCAACTGAGGGTCAACCCCAATTCTTTTATTTCCAGTCAACCGAGGGTCAACCCCAATCTTTTATTTCCAGTCAACTGAGGGTCAACCCCAAATCTTTTATTTCAGTCAACCGAGGGTCAACCCCAGTTCTTTTATTTCCAGCCAACCGAGGGTCAACCCTAATTCTTTTATTTCAGTCAAATCAAGGGTCAACCCCAATTCTTTTATTTCAGTCAACCGAGGGTCAACTCTAATTCTTTTATTTTAGTCAACCGAAGATCAACCCCAATTCTTTTATTTCCAGACAACCAAGGGTCAACCCCAATTCTTTTATTTTCAGTCAACCAAGGGTCAACCCCAATTCTTTTATTTCAGCCAACCGAGGGTCAACCTCAATTCTTTTATTTCCAGTCAACCGAGGGTCAACCCCAATTCTTTTATTTCCAGTCAACCAAGGGTCAACCCTAATCTTTTATTTCCTATCAACCGAGGGTCAACCCAAATTCCTTTACTTTCCTGTCAACCGAGAGGCAACACCCTCAACCTTTACTTTCCTGTCAACTGAGGATCAACCCCATTCTTTTACTTTCCAGTCAACCGAGGGTCAACCCTGATCTTTTACTTTCAAGTCAATCAAGGGGCATCCCCAGTCCTTCACTTCCTGCTATCTAAGGAGCAATACCCATTTAGTTGTTTCCTGAAACTGGGGCATCACCACGATTCTGTTTCCAGGTAAAAAAAATGAAAAAAAGGGGTTTTTTGGATTTGATGTTGATGCCGGTCTGAAGGAGGATTTTAATCGATATGAGTACTTTCTGCCAGAGTAAATTCAGTTGAGGTAACACCGGGGTCACAGAGGAAGTAAGAGAATAAGGCCTCTTAAACACCTTCCAAATCAAACTAGGATCCAACTTCGCTTTGAAAAGTTGGAATGAGCCAAGGTTCAATGATGCAAGTCGATGTCGATACTTACTTCGCATCGTCTAACTGATTCAACAGGCTTCATTGGACGGTGTGAAAAGAATGAAGAATGAAGAACGATGTTACCCTTACTACATCGGCCAAGAACTTAAGTTACAGTGGACGTTGTTATTTCAAGTTGCTTAATTAATTACACATCGGTTCAGAGTTCAAATTAACTTGCATTCTTGGAGAAAGATAGAGGTATATGCAAAAGGGTCATTTCATTCCAAAAAAAGGGGGTACTACGGCCTTACAAAATTTTCAAGTCCGGAGCCTATCCCGGAACAAGGCGAACAAAGAACTAATCTATACACCCGTGGTAGGGGAGTCCGGTCCGGTGACAATGGCTGTTCTCTCAGAATCTTCTGACACCGTCCTCAGCTCCATACTTTAGCCTTCGGGCAAAGGTAGAGGTTCATAAGGAACGTCTTCAGGTTCCTCGGCCTGACCCCGGTCCATAGCATACAGGTGCCCACCATGAAACTCATAGTAAACACCTATACCGTTCAAGTTAAGTTGTACAATGGAGTTCCGGTGTACAACTTGACGAACGGCGGAGCTGAAGGCGACGTTGGCTAATTTTAAGAATTCAACCATCTCCTCCTCCCTTTCTTGCCGTTCTCGGACTTGAGCCTCCTTCACGGCGGCGACCTCGGCTGCCAGCTCCTCGTTTTTCTTTTCAACCTCGGCCCGTCCAGCAAAGGCTACATCCAATTTAGCTTGAAGAGCTTTAAGAGCGTTCTCCGAAGCCTTATACTTGGCCTCGGCCTCACTCGCCCTCTTAGTGGCCGAATTGTACATCGCCGTGAGTTTGGTCAAATCCTCCTCCCTCTTAGCCAAAGTAGTTTAGGCCTCCACCCTAAGGGCTTCAGCCTCCTTCATCCGGTGTAGGTATTATTTTGCCTCTACACCAGAATAATAAGACTTTCCCAAAGAATGGAGAACCCTGGCCACTTCGATCAAGTTAAAGATAGCTCCCTTGACAGCACACTGAGTCTTAGAAGCGGGAAGATCATCCTTCAGCTTAAAGGGGACTTGAAATCGCGTCGGTGCCTCCCCGACGTATTGTAAAAACTCCGAAGCGCTGGAGTTACATTGAGGGGCGTTGGGATCGGCATGCTAAGTCTGGTCCAGAGCTTTGTCATCTTCACCGGTAGCCTCTGCCTCCTCGCACTGAGCCTCCACCTCGGCCTCAGCCCTTTAGGCCTTGTGCTTTTTGGCCTTGGAACTTTGGCCGGTGTGGGCGCGCGCTTTTTAATTTGGACCCCATCATTTGGGCCCAGGGCCAAATTCCCAACCTTGTCAGCCGGGATAATAACCACTTTGGCCGCTGTGCGCCTTGGAGTCACCCTGTTCTCCACATCGGCAGCAGCAGTGTTTCTGGCTTTGGCCTATTCCTGGAGTTTCTTCAAAATGTCGATCCGAGCCATTTTACCTGAAAAAAAGAGAAGAAACCATTGTCAACACCGATAAAACAAAATCTACCTAAGTAAGTATCCCAGCGGGACTTCTCCCCAAGGAGGTTTCTGCAGGAAATTTTGGCGAAGACGGAGTAGGCCTTTAGAGCATCCAACACCTTCTTGGACTCAGTTGATAAGACACTCTCATTGACGGAGTAAGATTACTGGTCAGGAGGAAGTGCTCATGAGTCCAGCCGGTGTAGAACTTCCTAGAAAAGTCTGAATTCTCCCAGAACACTGGTCTTCCTACATTAACCTCAACCTTGACTTAGAAGTGTTTGAAGCTGACTCCGTCTGTCTTGGTCGACTTAGTGTAGCTCTCAAAGTTCACCACCTTGGCATCACACCAGAGGTTGATAAAGCCACGGCCGTCGCCTGCGTTATCCTGGCGCATTACCGTACAGTAGGTAAAGAAGAGAGCAACGGTGGGGATGAAGTGGAAGTACTCCCCCAGTACCTCCAAAGATTTCACCAAGCCCCAGCCGTTGGGATGAAGCTTGCCAGGAGAGGAGTCCAAGAATCGGAGTACTCCCATTTCAAACTTCGTGAGGGGTAAACGGATGCTGATCTTGGAAAACAGCATCTCGTACATAAAATATATCTTGACCCCGGTTAGTGGCAGATCCGTTCCAAAGTTTATTGGTAAAGAATGGTGAAGTCATCTTCATGCTCCTCACCGGAGTGAACGATGACATCCTCAATTGTGACATCGGCGGCGTCTTCAGCGTAGCGGGAAATGATGTTCCTAGGCTCATCGTGAACCGAAAAGTAAGGATCCTTGGCCTTTTTAGCAAGCCAGTCGATCCGGTGTGCGATGACATTGGTTTCGACAATGTTCGTTGCAATGACAGGGTGGCCAGTAGCAGAATCTCCATCAGAAGCCATGAAGACGGTGTGGCGGAAAAATGGTATGCAGTTGTAAAAATCCACATCGTTAGATAAATATAGATCGGCACTGCTGCCACGCTCACTAGAACCCAATTTAAAAGAGGACGATATGTGGGTTCCAGACGATGTGTCTAGCTCCCTTGTTTCCCACAAGGGCAATGTGGAGAAGCAATTAGGTCCTGAAACTGTTGGCCGGTGTGAAACCCTAGAGGTAGCTTCACATTGGCAACGCTGACCCCAGCTCGTGACTCCTCCCGACTGACGCCGGGATGTGATTGAAGGAGGTCCAGACAGGACCTCGACAGAGTCATTGCTTGAACCGTTGTCCCGCATACCCTATCTAAAAATAAAAAAGGAGAAGGAAGGTATGGAGGTACCTGCTAAGACGATGCAAGCTATTCTTTTAGTGCGAGCCAGAATATTGTGTGGACACCGGAGGATTCAAACGTCGAAGCGGTAGAGTTTCGGAACAAGAAAATGAGTGAAAATGAATGACCCCCGTGCCTGCTTTTATAGGGAGTAGGGAGGGTCGATTCTAGAATGTTCCACATTCTGGCCCAAGCCCATGAAAGAGGCCTATCAGCCGCGACGGTCCACATTCCGCCCAAAAGGCACGATTCTTGTTTGGAGAACCTAATAATTTTCTTTAGCATTTTTCAACCTCTTTCTTTCATCACCATTATTTGGAAAGATATTTTATGCTCTTTTCTTATTAAGCATGGTGAGAAGGTAGGAATTTTATTTCTCATTCTCAAGTTAGCGTGTTTTTCTAAAACAAACTTGGCTCAATTGGGCTACCAAAAAAAATGGGAAAATTTGTTAAGGGTAGCTTTTTGGCTCTTGGCTTAAAATGCATTTTCAAACAAAATGCCTTGATCATTTCCTTGCTTATTTCTTAAGAAAAGGGTTAATCAGAAAATTAGGCAATGCCGTCTTAACAATTTCCAATAAGACTCTCAATGTTTAATTACTCACTTCTCACCCGGTTTAAAGGCATATTCCTTTGTTCTAACAGAAAAAGGTTCAAGCATGTAAGAAGTTTTCACAAGTTTATGTATTTCATTTTTCTGGTTTTTAATTCAACCAATTGTCCTCTTTAATTGTTACTATCTTATAATTTGTTATGCCTAAAGAATCTGTACATGCATTCTAATTTCTTACTTATGGTTAGGAAACAAATCTACTGCAAGCATATTCATGTAAAACCATTCAAGCAGTTCATGTAAAATTATGAGAAGCTTCAAACCAAAACCAAAGTGCCTTAAACAAGTTATCTGTAGTAAGTAAAATAAAAGAAGCAAAATGAAAATTGTTTATCAGAAGTAAAAATAGCAACCATAGATCAAAAAGGGAATTTAGGAGAAAAGTCACTCATCATCCTCTGTGTTTGTCTCTTCTTCCCTCATTGGAGGACCTTGTGAGGAGGGTCCTGCTCCAGCCTGTGATGTCTCACCCCCTCCAAAGAAAGGAGGCCTGTCCCCAGGCCAAGCAATGTGGGCTTCAAAGTGAATTGGGTCCATCCAGGGATTAGGTTATCCTGCAGGAATGCTATGGTACAGGCCATGATGTATGTGCATAAGACCTCGATGATTAGCATTTTGTTATTGCCAAGAGATGGTTGTTCTGGATCTTGAGAAGATGGATTGCCTGTAGAATCATTGTTGACTCTATGCTGAGAGGAAGAGAGGTAGGTTCTGATCCTGCTGGTGGTGGTGCTTGCTATTGTGCTTCTTGAGGTTCCTATTGGGGCTCCTAGGCAGGCCTGCTGTTGGTGCAGTATCTTTCTATGAAGTGCCTATCAATAGGTGGCCTGATAGGCTTCACATCATGGACCATATTTCCCTGCACTTCACAGAAGTCAGTGATAAAAGCGGGAAATCCTAAACTTCCCTTAACCTTTTGGCCAGCCTGAGAGTATTTTTGTTTCGCTGTAGCAAATTTATGGATTTTGTCTGAGATAATCTATGCCAAATCAATGGTGATGTCTTCCTGTAAAATACAATATAACAGATAACATTTGGCATAAATCAAATCAGATACATGGGCATTTGGGGCCATATTTACTAGTAAGAAGGAAGTCCAAACTTGAGAAGGGGTAGTCATATCCTTTCTCAGGATACGCATTGGTTGTACCCCTTGGCCAGTTTGGAAGTGATGACCAGGGACGTATGTGGCTGCATCTATATCTTGGGCAGGGATTTCCTGATTCTGCAGTCTTATTTCTCCATACTGATAGGTTTCTCCTTCCTCCAATTCCATGAGATTATCTAAGTAAGTGTCGATAGTATCTCTGCCATAAGAAAGCACATGTCCTCTTACATAGGTCCTTCTATCTCCTGCACCTTCCTTGGGCCAGGCATTGGCATAAAATTCCTGGACAATTTCAGGATTTGTCTCTGGGATAGCAGATTTTTAGCCAATTTCTTCTTCTGATGGCTTGCAAGAAAGAATCGCATTCTCCAAGGGCCAAGTCTACCTTTCTTTCTGGTATGAATATCCAGTTAGAAATATCTTCATAGCGCCTACTCTTATCTTTATTTTTGAATCTTCGGGCGCTGTCTTGGTCATCGGTCCTTGGCCGTTTTCCTTTATTTCTCCTCGATGATCCTGTAGTGTTCTATGGTGGAGAAGGAGAGGCAGTTTGTTTAACTCTTGCCATCTGTGCAAAAGGCATAACTTTAAATGATGATAATATAATAAGGATGGCAAAGAAAAACCATAAGTGCAGTATCCTGTGTCAAAATTGTAAACCATACAAATACCATTGCTTATCATGTATGATGGAGATCATGACTAATATGCAAAGTAAGTTCTTACAGGACTTTTCACAAATAATTAACATGCACTACAAAGAATTTGAGAAGTAATAGCACTAATCCCCTTTTTAAACAACCCAGAAAATAATCAAACATGGAGTATTTTTGCATCATGATAGTCATATAATAGGAATGAGTATAAAGAAATTTTTAAGACTTCAACGCATACATTCCTAAAAGAGGTTATCATTTCTCTCTAAGAGCATAATGAAAATTAAAGAGAAAAGTTCAGTGGTTACCTTGAAGAATCAGAAATTGATACAGAGAACAGAAAATACAGTGACCCTTGAAGTGACTTGTTAATGAAATGTATTGAGAATGCTTAATGCAAATCAAGAGGGAATGGGATAAGTAGTGAAATTGGGCCTGTCAGTTACAAAACTTTGAAAAATAGAGGTGATAATGGGCGGTTACAGGAGTGGGGAGTTACAAAACGCTACACTCATTAGCATCAGGGGCAGTTTTAAAAAAAAACTCTCACTCAAGCGTGAGTATATCACGCTTATGCGTGATGGACCTCAGTGTTCAATTTCAGATTCGCTTGTGTGAAGGCTTATGAAGATCATTTCACGCTTTGAGCGTGATCTAATTGTGCTTAAGCATGGTCATGATTGTCTGTTCCTGTTTCAAAATTGTTTAACAAAAGGGCGCTTAAGCTTGAAAACACCATGCTTGAGTGTGATATAAGAGAAAGGCTGCGCTCGAGCTTGGAGAGTTCACACTTAAGCGTGATTGAGAATTTAAAGTTCTCGCTTGAGCACGTAATTGCCATGCTTTGAGCATGGTTACTACCTGGTGCCTATTTTTCTTTCGCTTGAGCGTATCCTATCACGCTTGAGTGTGATCGAGGGGGAGAAGCCTCTGATGCTAATTTATCCCTCCCTCACTCAGGTTATGATGCTTGGCAGTGTTTGAAACTTATCTTATCCTCTGTCATTTGGGGTGGTTTTGATGAGTAACCTAGAAAAGAAGAATTAAAACTACTTTAAACATAATAACACATAATCTTACTAAATTAACTAAAGGAGAGAAAAATATAAGTGATTGGATTGCCTCCCAATAACCGCTTGTTTAACGTCTTTAGCTTGACGCCTGTTAGATTTTTCAATATGGGTCATGTAGCTGGTGGATGAGAGTGTTGAGTGTTTCTACCTTCTTTCCCAAGTGTGGCCTTGACTTTCTTTCGTTCAGATTTTCAAGTGAACCTATGACACAACTTTGCTTATCTTCAGAGTATTTATTTGTTTTAAAAATAGTGAAACTGACTTCTTCTTCTTGCACTCGCAATTTTAGCTTTCCATTATCCACATCTATGATGACTCTGGATGCTTTCATAAATGGTCTTCCCAGAATTAAAGGAACTTTAGAGTCTTCCTCTATATCTATAATAACAAAGTTCTCATAAAATTCAAATTTATCAATTTTGACCATAACATTTTCAGCAACACCATAGAGGGATTTTATTGATTGATCTGCTAGTTTTAAAGTCATTTTTATTGGCTTTACTTAAAAATCCCCTATCTTTTTAAGTATGGATGATGGCATCAAATTTACACTAGCACCAAGATCTAATAAAGCTTTTCTTTTTAAAAGATTTCCAATAGTGATAGGAATAGAAAAACTCCCTGGATCTTTTGTGTTATGAGGTACTGCCTTATGGATGATAGCACTATGTCCATCTTCCAGCTCAGTTGTTTCCTCATTCAGTGTGGTCACATCCTTGCATTGCTCTATTGAGTTTGTTTCAGTGTTTGCTCCATACTGAGGCTTTTGGTTTTTAGCAACTTGTCGGGCTAGCTATCCCACTTGTGTTTCTAAGTTCCTGAGTGATGCCTCAGTGTTCTTTTGATTTACGAGAGAAGCTTGCATGAATTTCTCTAAGGTGTCCTCTAATATAGAAGTTCTCTCCACCAAGGAAGGACCATTATTTTGATATGGTTTATTTGAAGAGCTAGGCTCTTGCTTCCATCCTTGGCCTTGATTTTAGTTACTTCTCCATCCCTAAAATGGTTGGTTAGAAAAATTTGAATTGAAATTATCGGACCTTCCTTGGTTGTTCATGAAGTATACAGCTGCTTCTTGTGAGCCACAATTTTCATTTAGATGGTCTCTTCCATAGAAATTACATGTTGCAGGTATTTGTTGTTGCACTGGTTGTTATGATTGCACTGCATGTAATTGTTGTGGAAAATTGGCTATCTTTTTAGTCAATGCTTCCAATTGTTGGGTCAGAATTTTGTTCTGCGCTAGAATAGCGTCTGTGGTGTTTAAATCAAGGACTCCTTTCCTTTGAACTTACTGATAATCATGTTGAGCTTGGTAATCTGTTGAAGATAAAGCTTCTATTATCCTTGTGGCTTGGTCAGCATCCACTATCATCATGGTACCTCCTGCTGCTACATTTAGTATCATTTTAGTGTCAGCCTACAGACCACTGTAGAAGATATTAAGCTGTGTAATATCTTCAAGTCCATGGTTTGGGCATTTTCTGAGCAGTGATTTAAAACGTTCCCATGCCTCACAAAAAGGTTCATCTTGGCTTTGTTTAAATGTTATAATATCTGACTTGGCCTTGATGAATCTAGATGGAGGAAAGAATCTGTGTAGGAATTTTTCTTCCACTGTGTTCTAACTATTCAAACTTTGATTTGGGTGCGACTGGAGCCATTCCTTTGATTTTCCTACTAAAGAGAAAGGAAATAGTCTTAAATATGCAACATCAATAACATCTTGGTCAAATCCCATGGTTCCAACCAATTCATAGAAAGTTGCCAAGTGAGTGTATGGATCTTCACTTGACGTTCTAGTAAATTGGTGTAAACTAATCAAACTAAGAAATGTTGGTTTCATTTTTAGTGCTCTGATAGTGTTTGGAATTGCAATGCTTAAGAAATGTCTTGGCCCTTGCTGTAAAGCATAGTCTCCAAGTGTTCTCCTTGGTGGATTTTGATTGTTGCTATTGACATCCACCATTTTCTCTGAGGAGGTGTTGGTTTGAAGATCTTAGTTCTTGAATTGATTTTGACAAAAGATTTGTTTTGATTTTGTTGTACAAAAATTGAATACAAAATAAACAGCAAGTGTTGAATGAAAATAATGGCAGTAAGATGTTTTGGTAGAAATCGGATTTGGAAAATTGGAATTGGTTTCATCGCATCTCACCTTTCGTAAGCTAAATAAATTTGCATGTATGTAACTTGAATTGATAATTTCTATATCACAATCAAAGTCATGTGTATCGATCCCTCGACTACAAAATTCATAAGAATGATTTCAAACCGTTGATCCCTCAGTCACTTTGAAATCATTCCAGCATTACCAATCGATTATTTCAACGTTCATTGCATTAGATGTCATCCCTAGTCAGCTACTCACAACAAGTATTTCATTCAAATCTGCTCTCAAAAGTTAATTCCCAGCATACTTAAGAAAACTTAAAACAAGAAAATAGTGATCAAGTACTTTCAGGCATTAATGTCAGAATAAAATACAGAAACTATCAAATCTCATTAACATACATAAAAACTTATAGCAGCTTACTTCAAGTTTGAATTGATTACAACCAATCCCAATAAAAGAAAATTAGTTACTCATGCTTTTCATTTTCACTTCAAGAAAATTTGGAAATGAATAAAGAAGGTAAAAGGAATAATGGAGAGGTTGGATTTTACAGGAGATACAGGGAATCATTGGTGTTCTGGATGCCCTTATTTTTTGCTTGATTTATAGTGGTTATGCTTCAGCTTCCCTTGCCCACTTGGATGGAGCCCATGAAGGAATATTCCTAGACATGCAGAAACACCTCAAAGTGGTTGAGTTGGCATCGCACCATTGGTTAATATTAAATTAAAAATCCCATACTGCATGAGTCACGCTTGAGCTTAATGGTCACACTCAAGCGTGAGGGGCCTGATACTCACTGTTTCTCTTACGCTTAAGCTAAGCTCAGTCACGCTCGAGCGTGTCCTTCCTGTCTAGCATACCCAATTCACACTCAAGCCAAGCTCAAGCGAGCTCGGGCTCACGCTTGAGCGTCTCCTTCTCTCGCTCAAGCGTGGGAGGGGTCTTGATGCTGATTCTTGTTGCGCCCAACCTTGCTTAAGTCATGTAACATCCCGATTTAATAATTAATTGCTGAATGAAAATAAATCATTGAAATAATAATTGCAAGGTGGGAAATTTATTTATTAATTATAATTAACTTAATTAACTCAACTTAAGAAATAATGACTAGTTAAGAATGGTTAATTAATAATTGCTGGCTGATTGTGATTGGTGTACTGCTTCACGCTTTCCCACCCCACTCTTCCCTTCTCTCTCTCCGTACATGCATATATGGGTACACTATCACTCATTCTTCCTCTTCAGACTTCTCTTCCTTCTGTTTTCTCTCCTTTCTTCGTCGCTCTTCACTCCCCTTCTCTTCTTCTTTCTTCTCTGCTCGCTGTTTTCGTGAGTCCGCAACAATGGTGGCTGAGGATCGGAGTCCTCCTTCCTTACTCGACTAGCCAGTGAGGGTGAGGATGTGCATTCCCTCTGCATGCAACCCGTCTCCTTCCTTGTTCCTTCATTCCTTCATCGGCTTCCGTCCTTCTTCCTCTCCTTGCTCGAAGCTGCCAAGTCTCAGTGGAGATTTGCGCTTCGAGGAGCTTCAAGGTGGTTGGAGTGTTCACAGCGTTATGATGGAGCCATTCCAGGGAGCGAGCCGAGAGCTGGGCGTCTTGGGCCTCCCCTACTCTTGCATGCAGATGTGCTAAGAGTGACTCAGTGTTTCTCTGGAACTGAGCGTCGTGTTGACCGACTGAAAGCTTTAGTCCAGGTAGGGGGGTATCTCTATCTTAAATGCATGGGTTATGAACGGGTTACGGGTGTCAATGGTTTGCTGACTTTATGTCCGATTCTATGTCTACTTGCATGGTGAGTATATGATACCGAATGCATGGTGACTTGGTGTGGAGTAATGCATGTTTGATTCCGTATGCGAAATGCATGTTAATAGCCTTGAGAATATTGCATGATTATATGAAATGAATGTGTTGCAGTGCAGTTGATGATTACTGTGTGGTTTATGGGATGTGCAAGTTACTGTGAGCTTAAAATGCTGACTGTATGTGTGAGGATGTGAAATTAGTAAATCTGACAGTGTCCAATACCGACTGCATGAGATGTATGTGTTGTTGAGTTTTGGTGATGTGCTATACCGATTGCATGAGATGCATGTACTGTTGAGTTTTGGTGATGTGCTATACCGATTGTATGAGATGCATGTGTTGCTGAGTTCTGTTAATGCCTGGCACCGATTGCATGAGATGCATGGATGGCTGTGTATATGAACTCTGTGTTGTGTGATGAATCCGCGTGTGGCGCATGGGATGCGTTTGTGTTGGGAGCACGTAGTGTGGGACACTACCATCGGTTATTAAAGCGTGGGACGCTATGAAATCCTTGAGTGGGACTCAAGGTAGCCCTTGAGTGGGACTCGGGCTGCCTGTGAACACCTCCGTTGGCGCTGAGAGCGTTGGTGTCACCTGTGGGCAAACGGTTGGGTACCTGTAAAACGGCCAAGCAGCTGGGAGCTGATTTGATAGCTGAGAGCTATGTATAAAAAGGCTGAGAGCCTACGTTGCAACGTCTAAAATGATACACACGAATGCGGAACCGAGTGAAATACTATGTGCCTATTAACTGTTGATATTGTTTGGAATTGGTTATGCATGCGAAGGTGTTAATGAGATGATGAATGTTTATAACCGAGTGAAATACTCTGTGTGTATTAACTGATTGATATTGTTTGGAATTGATTATGCATGTGATGATGTTAATGAAAGGATGAATGTGTATAACCGAGTGAATACTCTGTGTATATGTATTGCTGATGCTGACTGGAATTTGATTATGCGTGTGATGATGTTAAGGAGATGATGAATGGATATAACCGAGAGAGTATTCTGTGTGTATACACAGTTGATGCTGATTGAAGTTTGCTCCATGAATATGTGTTAATGTTATTGAAATGTTATGCGTATATAACCAAGTGAGAACTGTTACATTCTGATTGGAAAATGTTGAATATGTGCGTTCTGATTCGTTGGTATTATCATGTTGCTGATTGTTGTTATATTAATGTTATTGGCTGTATATGTGCACCTGGCCGAGTGGTGATTGATGAATTCCGATCGGTAAGAGTCTGATGTGTGTCCTGGTTGATTGGTATTGCTTTGACTTTAATCGTTGCCATGTATGATTGAGTGTATATAAATATTGCTGTATAATTGTGGGATAACCCAAGTCAGTATCTATCATTTAATATCTAAGATGCTTACCCCTACACCATTTTTCAGTGTGTGCAGGTCATGCTCGGAAACGATGATAGGGTCTCAAGTCCGAGTGTAGTGCACTCCGACTGTTGAGTACTTGTATTGCATTATTATGTTCTGTCCGTGTAACCTTGGCCGGCTCTCATGTAAAATGACAATTAAATATATTCATTTATAAAGATAGAATAGTCATGGTGTCACTTGTACGGTATCGTAAGTATTGGTAAATGCATAATATCAAGATAATGGGTATTCCGAGTATATGGTTACATGTTTATGGGTCGGCAGATTGGAATTGTGGGTATATCTATATTTCTGGGAACATATATTCGTATATATGTACTCTATGTTGATTTGATGCGTCTTCCGACTGGAATGTGTTGTTAAATGATTCGAAGGTTGTTGATGAATGAATTGTGCTGAGTTGATGATTCCGAGCGAGACTATAGTATTTGGGTATTTCTGAATGAATACGCTGAGTGATCCCGAGTGAAAAATATAGGTAAACCCGAGTGAGGTAGAGTTCGTATTTCCAAGTGAAAACCTTGAGGGATCCTCTTCTGAGAGAGGAGTTAGTGTAGTGGTTTAAAATGGAATGGGTTCTGAGTGTAAGATGTTTATAATCCGAGTGAATGATGTAAAATCCGAGTGAGTGAGGATCTGTAGACCGAGTGGTTTATACTTGTGACCTATATGAATGAAATGAGGAGTTGTGAGGACCCCCGAGTGAAGTACGAGCGTGATGATTTACTGGGTGAACCTATGTCCCAAATCCGAGTGAGAAATTACCTTGTACCTGTGTCCGCCCCAGCGAATTAGACTTAGTTCCAGCGAGTGTGTGTTTGGGAAGGCTTTCATGTTGGCATCGCTTAAGCGAATCGTGCCTCGCCCGAGCGACCAGAGCTGTTTCGCCCAAGCGTATGGGATCGCGCTGAAGCGAGTGGATGCTGGTGTTGGGCTTCGCTTCAGTATCTCCTTCTTCCGCTGTTGCATTGTCATATCTCGCTCAGGCGGTGTTGGACCTCGCTTGAGCGAGTGGGCACTGTTCGTGGGATTCGCCCAGGCGCTGATGTATTTCGCTGAACTGATTGGACTGGTTTAAGCTGCTGTACTCCGCTGATTACCGACAGCCTTGTTCCTCCCGCTGATTGCTATACGTATGAATATTCTTTTATCTCCCTTGCCTTCCTCTTCTTTCTATGCCGACTGTCCAGTGGCTGTTTTTGTGGAAAAAATTTTCCCTATTTTTAGGTTTATTACTTATTAAAATTAGGGTGTTACAAGTCACGCTCAAAGCATGCTTTCCTTTCATCATTCACGCTTAATCCATTCTAGGCCACACGCAAGTGATGCTCATCCTGTCAAGTCACGCTTAGATCACACTTAATCCACGCTTAAGCTTCAACGAGGTCTGATGCTTGGCTAGATCACGCTCAAGCGAGCATAAGATACGCTTAAGCGTGATGTCTTGATGATTTCTTGTTTGACCTTTCTTTATCTTGGAAGCTTTTCCTGCACTTCTTAAAGGATTTCAAGCTAATCTTTTTATTTTTCAAAACATGTATTCATGTTTATTTTTCAAGATAAATTCTTTGTTTTTCCATCCATTCACTTTACTTTCTTACAAGGATGCTTCAAATAATCATATGACTATATTGCTTGATTATCATTTATCAGGTTCCAATCAAACTATCGTATACATTTTTCTCCACATGCATTACATCAATACAGTTTCTTACATCAAGCTCTTTCCAACATGGCAGATTGAAAAATGTTGACCTTTTCTTCCACGTGTTTTTTGAAGAGGACTACTTCTCAAACTTACCAAAAACCATATTGACGTCTTTGACCTTTTCATATACTTGACGACTAGACAGTGGTGGAGGAGGACCTTCAAGCTCTTGCGCACTATTGAATGACTTCTTTAACCTACAAAGTGGATGATTAGTCATAAGAAACCTACAATGTCAAAGATAAACATTTTTTCTTCCATGATGCAGTCGATCAGAACTTGTTCCCTCCTCATATATAGGACACGCTTTATGACCTTTGACGTTGTAGCCCAAGAGGTTGCCATACGCTGAAAAATCATTGATCGTGCAGAATAACATGGCCCTCAAATTAAATGAATGTCTTGCAAACCCATCAAACACATCAACCTTGTCATCCCATAACATTTGCAAGTCTTCAACTAACGGATTTAAGTACACATTGATGTCGTTCCCTGGTTGTCGTGGACCAGAAATCATCATTGATAACATAACACATTTCCACTTCATGCACAGCCATGATGGCAAGTTGTAAACAAACAACAAAACTGGCCATGAACTATGATTTGTGTTTAGGTTCCCATATGGGTTCTTACTGTCTATGGCTAGTGCAAGCATAACATTTCTTGGGTCATGGGCAAAATTTGAAAACATCGTATCCATTTTCTCCCGCTGTAATCCATCAGTCAGATGCCTAAGTAGTCCGTTAACAACCCTTTCATCAGCATGCCATCTCATAAGTTTTGCATCATCTGCATTGGCAAATAGACGCTTCAGTCTTGGAACTATAGGGAGATACCACAACACCTTTGTAGGAGACCTTTTAGTGCAGAATTCATCAGAATCAACCTCTTTCTTCTTATACCGTGACACCCCACACCTAGGACTCTGATGCAATATTTCATACTCACCATGGTATAATACACAATCATTTGAGCATGCATTTATCTTCGTATACTCCAATCCCATAGGAGACAACACCTTTTTAGCCTTGTAGTTACAATTTGGCAAAGTGTTACCAACTGGGAGCATTACTTTCAACATCACGGATCATATCCTCAAGTCAGTCATCCATGTCGTCATCAACTTCATACGCAAAGCTTTGGTCTTTTGTTTGAAAACTGGTACTTGGCACCTCAACATGTTCACCATGCCATATCCATCATGTATAAGTCTGAAGAAAACCATCACACAATAGATGTTCACGCACCTCTTCCAATTATAGTCAGCGTATGTTTTGTTCTATGAATTCTATAAGGGCAAAAATACTTTTCATTCACCTCTTCAGCATTTCGTATCACAAATTCTATAAATGTTTTGACTCCACCTTCGTATTGTGGACTTATACGTGATGCAGTTATCCAACTTCGATCCATACTCACTATTTATAATACTAACAAATTTAACGGTGCTATGAATCTCACTTTCTTTACAAAGGTGGTGGTCCTACCCATTCAGGATGAACATTTTTCTATACTTCATAACTGCATACAACTTAGGAGTTATTTTAAATTTTGATAAAATTTCGGCAGCATTTCGCATTGGTCTCTAAGTGCACGAAATGAAAGTGCTGACATCAAATTCAACCACAATCAAATATGCACCCAGAGAACAATACAAAACGTAGCTAACCAAAATTTGATCAAATTTTAAAATAAGTCCTAACTTGTACATAGCAATTGAAACAGCCTGATTTAATGAACTCCAAAACTGAGACCAGAGAAAATTTTTCAAAAATTCACCGTGCAGCCGGGTAAAATAAACAAAACATAAGGCAAGAGAAAGCAAAACCGATCAGAGGAGGAGAGATAAAACTATGCACAAGAAAGCCCAGCGGGAGAACAAAGCTTGAGCGAGCCCATTACAGTGCTCACTCGCTCAAGCGAGACCCAAATCCGCTTGAGCGAGACAGCCCCTCACGCTTGGGCGAAGCACCCATTCGCTTAAGCGAACCCAACTAGAAACCTTCCATTTATTCACACTCGCTAGAGCGAACCCTTATTCGCTGAGGCGAGTAACTCCACTCGGTATTCCCTCACTCGGATTCGGGACCACGTCCACTTGGGAACTGTCCCCATAGGGTTATGCTTCACTCGACAAATTCATACTTAGCCATATACTTAATTTATTTAAGAAGCCCACATGCATGCTCCATTTGGAAGCGTCATTATCTTCACTTGGGAAATGATTCCCTCACCCATCACTCGGGAGATGTAGTTTACTTCTCACTAAGGCTCCCCCACTCAGAATTGCTCTAACTCCTCACCACTCAGAATACATACTAACTCCTCTACATACGGAAGACTTGTTAAACTAAAATCTACTCTGTATCATCCAGATCTTACCCCCTCTAATAAATACACCACTACAGGCTTTACTCGGAATCGTATTGCCAATTCAACCATCAGGGGAAACATTCACTCGGTTGACTTCCACTCGGAAATATCAAAATACTCTTCAATCGGAAGATTGTATCTAAGAAACCTCTCGCTCCATAACATATTGACCAACGTACCACGAAGGTGATTTTAATGGGCATATTCCACTCGGAGTTGGCCCAACCTCTCTTTATTCGGAAGAAAGTCACTCATCACACCTTACACAAGATTAACTTAGCTCTTATTTACTCAGAATCATGCGGGCTCTACATGTTTAGTAAAACACAACGTATACCACCTGGGCATCCACACACAGTACAAGATGAACACACAGTATTATATGTATATATATAAATATTTAAACGCACATGATAATACTTTCAACCTGAGAGAATTCAGCTCTGATACAGTTAGACAAAGGACCAAAATAAGAGCCGGCTAAGGCTATGACAAAACCTTATATACAGCATATACATATACATATATATCTCCACAGTACACAAGCACTTCACATGGTATGTAGCTCCTCCATCATTCACCATCTCGTGTGATGTTCACTGAAATATAGCCATAGTAGGGGTGAGTATCTTAAATATTAAATGATAGATACTGACTCGAATTATTCCTCAATCATGCAACAACATATATATATATATAGCAACAATCAATAACATACACAGTGCTAATCACTCGGAACACACAAGACATCTTCCGATCAGAATCTACCTAGTTGTCCTTCAGCTATATGCACAGATTATTCTTAATAACATTAACACATATACATACAATCACGTCTCAGTCAGCATCAACTGTACATGTACACAGATTCATTCAATCAGATCCGACTCGCGTATTATCGGTTTTCATCGTTGCAACATAGACTCCCAGCCTTTTATTCAACTCCCAGCTGACTCGGCCGTTTTACTCGTACCAAACCGTTTGCCTTCATTTGTAACACAAACACTCTCAGTGTCAACGGCAGTGTTACGGGCAGCCCTGAGTCCCACTCAGTCGGCTTGCCTTGAGTCCCGCTCAAGGTCTTTAACAATATCTCATGCATTTAATAACTGATTCAAATGGTAGTGTCACACACTACATGCTCTCAGCATTCTTATCACTGCATCTCATGTAAAGTATTATCATTGGATTACGAACAGAATCAGCAAATCACTTCCACACTATTAACTCATGCACTTCATGCACCACATATATTTACCACACAGGGAATGAACATACAGACACAGATTTCACACACGCGACCTTTTACTCAACAATACATGCATCACATGCAATCGGTATTAGACATTATCAGAACTCAATAAGTTAATCTTTCCTTACATGCAGTCAGCATTTAGATTCATAGTAACCTGCATGTCACATAAATCACATGGTAATCATCAACAATATTTTAACACATTCTCCTCATGCAATCATTCAACACTCTCAAGATTATTAACATACATTTTATGGACGGAATTAGACATGCATTCTCAACTCCTAGTCATCATATATCCGGGCATCATGTATCCGTTACGCAATCAAACACACCTATCAATGCATTTTAAATCACCAGAATCAACAAGTCATTAACACCCAGAACCCGTCCATAACCCATGCATTTAATATATAAGATACCCCCTACCAACTAAAGAGACTCCTAGAAGTTCCTCTGTTTTCGCGTTGGTCCGCTGTCCTGTTTGCTTCGTCCACCACTCTCACTCGTTCAGTCCCCCTCGAATACAGTCGTACCCCTTAATCAGCTTGGGAACAGGGAGCTGTTCTTCTTCCACTTCGATGATTGTCCTTCACCAACAGAGGGGAACTTCGGATCCTCTACAACACCGCTGTCGCGAGTTTATGAAAACAGGGAACAGAGGAGAAGAAGAATGAAGAAGAAGAGAAGTAGGAGAAGAGGAAGGTTTCGAGGGAATTAGAGTGAGTGGACAGTAGTGGGAGGCCTCTGAACTTATACCGAAGAAATGAGGAGAGTGGGATAGGAGAACGTGAAGTTGCAACTTCTCACGTGTCACACATCCTGGTCAATCAGCAATCAGCTTCTAAATGTTAAAATTAATCACAATTAATAAGTAATTCATACTTTGCAATTATTTTTTAGCTTAGTGGCTTAATCTCATTCGGTAGTTAATTTTTAAATCGGGATGTTACAGCAATGATGCATAAAAAATTATTCATCCCAAACGGTCCAAACAGACAATTCAAGATTCAATACAAACAATGAAATCAATTAATTTAATTACCATTTGTGTCGAATCTCAAACGGGAAACTATGGTTCTCTTATACAATTTAAAAAATCACAAACTCATTTAAAATGGACTAAATAAACTTATCAGATCCTACACAAATAACAAATCAAAATTACCCTAAACAAAATTAGCAACACAAAATTAAAATTCAAACTAAAGACAGTAATTAGTTTACTACTACTAATTTTTTTATTTAGTCGGGTACAATTTAGATTTACTGTATGGTGTTTTGGGGTGTTGTATAATAAACTAAACTAGTTATTGTTATTATAATAAAATTATTTAAAATTATAGAAGTAAATTAATTTTGGAATTAATTCATTATGTAATAAAACTTTTAACTTGCCTAATCAACATTAATTATGGGGTTAATTCATTTTGTTACAATGTTCATGTTTAATACAATTTATTATTTTACTCTGACAGCTAACTTTTTATTTAGTTGAAGTTATCAATTTTTATGTATTTAATTTTTTTTACTAATGTAAGGAATAATACTAATGTTTATGTATTTATTTATCTAAAAATATTAACTTTTTTACTTTAATATCAATTTAGATTACCCAAATTAATAAACACAAATACAAAATAAATTTAACAATCAATCCTAAGAATTCTTATAATCTATAGCTAACAACATTTTAATTTCCCTAATCAGATTTTCCTAATCTATAGCATTGTCATTTTCCAAATACCACTCAGCCTAAACATTACATCAACCAAACAAATTCCTAACCAACATAACCATAAGAGGAAAATATGTTTTAGGAAGAACTTGTATAAGAAGAAGAAGCGTGGTAGAGAAGGAGAACACCTTCGTGTTAGAGAGAAGAAGAAACATGGTAAAGAATGGAGAACACCTTAGTGGCTATGAGAAGAAGAACCATGGTAGCTGTGAGAAGAAACAGAGGTTTCTTGGGTCCAATAGAGGAAGATGAAACAATGTGGTTTCGTGAGGGGAGGAAGAAGGTATTCGTGAAATGGAGGAAGACGCTCATTTTCACAAAAGAAAAACCAAGAGAAGACGAAAGGAAGGGAGGGTATGGGTTTTGTGAAATGAAAATGAAGAGAAGGGGGAAGACGAAACTGCAGAGAGAGGGAAGACTAAGCGTGAAATGAAAAGCAATTTTCAAAAAAGTGACTAAAGTAGGAACCTACAAGCAGGGTTCAACTACAACCGTGTTTTTATCATCCCTATAAACACGATTCACAATACAACCGTGTTTGTATATAATGAAAAAAATTTTAAAAAATAAATTACCAAATCCTATAACCATAGTTACTATAAAGTTGTGTTTGTATATAATGAAAAAAAATTTAAAAAATAAATTACAAAAGCCTATAACCACGGTTACTATAGAGCCGTGTTGGTAGACCCCATATAACCACGGTTAATAAATAACCATGTTTATATATATTTTTAAAAGTTTTTTAAAAATAGAATACTCTTCCTCATATTTATAAAAATACCACCGTGTTCTTTTAACCACGATTTTGGTAGAACCATGCTCATATCTTGTGCTCATAAATCATTTTTGTACTAGTGACACCTCCAATCAGCCACTTTCTTCTCTCCCTCCAGCCACCACCACACAACCAAAAGCCACCATAAACCACCGCACCACACCACCACCTCCTAGACTTTATTTTCCACTTCAATTTCCTTCGATCTTCTTAAAACTATGACTTTCTTCACCATTTCCAGCCACCAAATAGCTCTCTACCACCGTTGTCTAGCCACATAAGCTCTTCTATGCGCCGCCTTTACCTCCATAAAATCTTTATGCACTTCGATCTTCAAGCTGCGGCCACCACCTCTTGTAAACCAGTAAGCGATTGGTGATTTTTTTCTATTTTGATTTCAATTTCTCCTCCAAAATTCAGACTTACATGGTTGATCCCTCCTCATTTCTTATTGGTCGTGACTTTCCTCTTCCTCCTTGGCTCTTGCATGTTTGAATTCTTAAAAGCTTCGAGGATGAACGGGAGCAATCGAAGTAGAGAAGCCAACAATCGGTGAATTTTTGGCGCCAGATCCCTTTTCCTCCTTCTAAATTCATGAGCTACCATGAGGTAAGGGGAGCCTCTCTTCTATTAATGGTGTTTTAAACTACCTCATAACGTCACTCTAGTATCTAGGAGTTAGGATTTTTAGTTTTATCGCGATCCAACGGTCAGATTTGAAATTGCATAAACTTTAGAAATCAATAATGACTTTATTATGTTAAAAAAATTAAATCGGTGTTTTATAAAACCTCGTAAAAATGTGCCTTAACAATCGGGCGACAAGAAGAAAATTTTATCAGTTATAACTTATCTTTTATTGATTTCTCAAAGATTAGATAAAACCATAAGGTTTATAAATTTAATTGGACACTCGCAACAAATGATAAACAAAGTAATATTAAGTTTATTATTATTATTATTGAGCATAATGGCTAGCTCTACCGCTGCTCGTAAACATTTTCGTATTAATTTAAGTTATTATATTATTGAGCATAATGGCTGGCCATACCGCCACTCTTTAACATTTTCCTTATTAATTTATATATATTACTATGTTATCAAGCATAATGGTCGGCTAAGCTACCGCTCCTAACAATTCCTTTACCTCTGTTACGTATATATTATTGAGCATAATGGCCGGCTTTGCCGCTGCTCTTAATATTTCCCTTATTTAATTCTGCTATTTATACTATAAATACTATTATTATTATTAAAACTACCATTCTTGTTACTAACATTATTATTATTATTATTATTATTATCATTATTAACAGACGAGTACTTTCTTGAATTAAAGCATCATTTAATATTTCTACTATTTTATTTACCACTTTTAAAATCTAATATATTATTGCCTTTCACTACAACAGAAAATGAAAAAGGAAGGGCCAGTATTGTCTGCGATTGGGTAGAACCGTAGACTTTGATGAAAAAAATGGAGTATTGTATGTGGTTTCCATATCAAACGCTGACAATACTATTGTCTGCGGTTGGGTGTTTGAACCGCAGACATTAGTGCGAGCGGGACCCTTTATTAAACGCAGACAATACTTATTACGCTTAGCTTTTGCTCTCCACCGTGTGTAACATTATTTTATTATTTTTCATTGGCTGACTTTTCAAAGTTTGGTATTAAGCTTCTAGAACTTTTGTTTGCAACTTTTCATTTGCTATTCTTTCCAACGTTTCATTTTCTATTGTGCTCTTTGTGCTTACGCTTTATGCTTCCACGTTTCCACTGCTCTTTGTAACTTGCTGGCAGATTTATATGGTCCATTTGTGCGTTTGCATTTTGTTGTTGGTGGTCCATCCTCTTGGCTATTTTGTACCAGAGTGTCCTCTTTCTTTCTTCAAGTAAGCTTTTTTATTTTTTTATCTCCCCCTCTGTTTTGGCTTCCTCTATTTTGGCTTTCCTCTATTAAAAATTGCTTAAATTTGCTTTATTATTGGATACAAAAATAATAATAATCTATACTGGAAAAAGAGACATATTATTCAACTAAATAACAGCTTCCATGTACTGCCATGTTATTTACTTATTTTTATAATTTAATTATATATATATATATCTTTTGGCTTCTTAATCTTTGTATATTATTTGATGCCTTTGGCCAAGTGTATGTATAACATGTGCCTTTATGATAAATTTTGTGGTTCTTTGGATTTAACTATGTTGTAGTCGTGATATGCAAGAGGAAGTGTAGGATAGATTGAAAAAATTGTCACAATGGTATAGAATAAAATAATGATGAGTGGAAGGAATTAAAATTGTGGGTGGTTGAGAGGGCTTGGACGTGAACAAGGGAAAAGCATATGTCTTCATTGTTTAAAGCTTGTTATTTATGGATGACTTGATTAATTAATAAAACTTTTAGCATGTGGACCATTTAATAAAAAAATTCAGCAATTTGACTTGATTTTACTCTGCTTTTATGTTGGGAGCTAGTAGAAAGTAGAAATAGATTTGTAATTTTTTTAATTCAAAGATCGTGGGTGGGCCAAGCTGCACTTTATTCAATTCATTAATTCATCAAAGTTTTTAGCATATTTACTTGAAAGAAAAGGAGATTATAGAAAAGGAGATTATAGAGGTGGATTTTTGCATTTTTAGTGAAACAAACAATTTAATTAACTAAATGGAAACTTCAAAAATTAAATTTTTTAAAGAAATGGAATTATAATTTAAGTTATTGATATTTTGAAATGATTAGTTTAACACTAATCTAAATAATCGATGTAAATTAATCAACTATTAAATAAGTTAACTATGTAATATGAAATCGAATAAGTGTAATGATTTAGCTTTCCCTTTCAAGTTTCATAGATTTTATTTATTATAGTTGGATATGGTAGTAACTTGTAAATGTAATGTGTATTCTATATTGAGTTAATTGTACATAAATTAATGATTAGTTCTTCCTTGCATTTACTAAGAATGGATCGGCGTTAGGTGTATGCTAATCGTTTGTCTCAAGAGTATAAGGATGGAGTGAAGGAATTCATTCGCTTTGTAATTGAACATGCCAAAGACCCTAACCATATTCCTTGCCCATGCTGGTGTTGTTCAAATGTGATACAGGTTAATGTTAATGAATTAAAAGATCATCTTATGTGTAATGGAATTGCTACAAGTTATACATGTTGGACAAAGTATGGTGAGCTAAGAGCTGGATGTAGTAAAAGTGCAGGAAGTACTGTGATCTTGACAGCCATGGATACTGACACAGATAACATGTACATGGGCGATAATGTTGAAGAGATTGCAAAGGTTCTTGAGGATGATCTTCGAGATTGTCCTGTGATGTTTGATAGTTTAAGAAATGATGCAAAGAAGCCATTGTATGCTAGTTGCTTGAAATTCACAAGGATGTCAGCGGTGTTAAAGTTATATAACTTGAAAGCAAGAAATGGTTGGAGTGATAAAAGTTTCACAGCTCTACTTTCTCTTCTGAAAGAGATGCTTCCAGATGATAATGTGCTCCCAAGAAGAGCTTATGAGGCAAAACAAATGTTGTGCTCTATCGGGTTGAGTTACCAGAAAATACATGCATGTCCCAACGATTGCATTTTGTTTTGAAATGAATATGCATCATACTCTAGCTGCCCTAAATGTGATTCCTTGCGATATAAAAGGAAAATTCTTCTCCTGCTAAAGTTGTATGGTATTTTCCTATAATAGCGAGATTCAGGCGCATGTTTCATAATGTAGAAGATGCAAGACACTTGACATGGCATGCTAATGAAAGGATTAGGGACGGGAAACTTAGGCATCCTGTAGATTCTCCTCAATGGAGAAAAATTGATGATGAATACCCAAAATTTGTCAATGAACCCAGAAACCTATGACTTGCATTGTCAACTGATGGAACGAATCCATATGGAGTTCAAAGCAGCACCCATAGTACATGGCCTGCGATTTTAATGATTTATAATCTACCTCCATGGTTATGCATGAAGAGAAAATATTTAATGCTCTCGATGCTAATTTCTGGACCTAAACAACTTGGAAATGATATTGATGTGTATCTGGCCCCTTTAGTTGAAGATTTAAAAATGTTATGGGAACATGGTGTTGAGGTATACGATGAATATCAAGGTGAGAGTTTTACTCTACGAGCAATGTTATTTGGTACAATCAACGATTTTCCTGCCTATGGCAATCTATCTGGGTATAGCATAAAAGGCCAATGTGGATGTCCTATATGTGAAGAAGATACAGATTACATCCGACTGAGTCATTTTATGAAGAATGTGTTTCTTGGACACCGTAGATTCTTGCCATTGGGACATCATTACCGGGGATGGAGAAAGGCATTTAATGGCAATACAGAAGAACGTAGAGCCCCTCTAGGCTTAACACGTGATCAAGTATTTGACAAGGTGAAAGATTTACAAACTAATTTTGGTAAACCTTTTGCCAAGAACCTTCCTACTAGTGAGTGGAAGAAAAGGTCTATATTGTTTGAGTTGCCTTATTGGAAATCATTATATGTAAGACATTTTCTTGATGTGATGCATATTGAAAAGAATGTTTGTGAAAGTATCATTGGTACACTTATGAACATTCCAAGAAAGACCAAAGATGGCATCAAGCAAGACTTGACATGGTATGTATGGGAATAAGAAAAGAATTGAGTCCACAAAAAAAGGGAAAGCGAACGTATCTACCCCCAGCAGCATATACACTATCTCGAAAAGAGAAAACAACATTTCTCCGATTTCTTAGTGTAGTTAAAGTTCCAGAAGGGTACTCTTCAAATATCAAGAGTCTTGTATCAATGAAGGATCTCAAGTTAAAAGGTCTAAAATCCCATGATTGTCATATTCTCATAGAGAGTTTGATCCCGATAGTTATGCGATCGATTTTGCCTGAAAAGGTTCGTGGTGCAATAACCAAGTTATGTTTCTTCTTCAAGGCGATTTGCAGCAAGGTGGTTGACCCTGGGACATTACCGACTCTACAGAATAAAATTGTTACAAGATTATGTGAGTTAGAAATGTATTTTCCACCCTCTTTTTTGATGTCATGATTCATCTAATGGTTTATTTGGTTAGAGAGACACAATTATGCGGCCTGGCTTACATGAGATGGATGTATCCCATTGAACGTTACATGAAGATTTTGAAAGGATATATGAAGAATCAAAGTCAGCCAAAAGGTTGTATTGTTGAACGATATATAGTTGAGGAGGCAGTTGAGTTTTGCACATCTTATTTGTCTAATGTTGATTTCATAGGGGTACCAAGGTCTCGTCACACAGGAAGGTTAAATGGCCATGGTTTGACTAGCGCACAAATCATAGATATTCCAATAACAGAATGGGAACAAGCACATTTATATATTCTACATAACACTATAGAGGTTGATCCATATGTTGAAATGCACAAGAAGATTCTCAAATCTAGGTATCCAAGTAGGAATGGAAATTGGATATTAAAACAACACAATCAAACTTTTGTACCATGGTTTAAAGATCATATTTCAGTGGAATTGGGAGAAAGAGATGCTTCAGTGTCAGAGAGAATCAGATGGATATCTAAAGGACCACAAATACAGGCCTTTTCATATTGTTCTTACATGATTAATGGGTATACATTTTATACAAAGGAGCATGATGAATGGAATACACAACAAAATAGTGGCGTGAGTCTTGTTGCTCAATCATTGCATATCTCAAGTGCTAAAGACAAAAATCCAATATATGCAAGTATGTCATACTTTAGGGTTATTGAACACATATGGGAGTTGGATTATGTAATGTTTAAAGAGGTGGTCTTTTGTTGCAAGTGGGTTGACAACAACCATGGTGTTTGAGTGGACGGATCATGCTTCATACAAGTTGATCTAAATAAAGAAGGATACAAAGATGATCGGTTTATTTTGGCATCACAAGCTAAACAGGTGTTCTATGTCCCAGACCCTTCAGACAAAAGGTGTTTAATTGTTCTTTTATCAAAGGAACACATGAATAAAAATGTTAAAGAATGTGCCTTAAATAATGATGTTGAGGATAATCCTTTCTTGGGAATGTCATAATCACAAGGCAGTGATCGAATGATAGAAGATAACATGTATTTAAGAAATGATCATACAGATGGAATATGGATAAATATATTGCATCATGGTACAAGGAAAAGGAAGAGGATAACCTAAATGTGTATGACTTTTTTATTCATTATGTTCATGTTTACTATCTCTATTTATTATATTTATGTAAACATAACTCACCATGTGTATGTATGATTTTACAGATCCATGGCATCTGACACTGAGGATGCAAATAAAGATGCTAGTAAAAACAAGAAAATAGGACGTGGATGTAGCATGATGAAGAAAATTATGAAGGCTACAAAAGAAGGACAAAAACTATCGGTAACAACAAATTACTTGCTTTTATTTTTTACACTTGAAATACACTTAATTACTTGTCTTGTTTGTAGGTTGGATGGAATCTTAAGGGCCAGCCTATAAATCCCAACAAAGCTAGTTTTATGAATTACCTTGGCCATGTCACCCGAAATAATGTGCCGATCTCATATGATAAATGGGAAAATGTACATGATGGAATCAAGAGAACTATTTGGGATTCAGTGAGGGTAAGCTTATCATGTCTTGGATTTTTGAACACTATCTAACCCCTTAAGTTTATTTAATATTATTTGTTTCCAGCAAGCCTTTGATGTGGATGAGGAAAGAAGGAAATTTGTACTTTCTTAGGCCGCTCAAGCAGCTAGATCATTTAGAACAAAAGTAAAGAAATGTGAGTTCATGAAGATGGTGATCTTAGTTCAGAAATTCTAGAAAAATATTCTAGAATGATAGATGAGGATGTCTGGAATGATTTTATGACTCATTGTGAAACTGAAGAATTCAAGGTAATAAAAGTTATGTTCCTTTCCATTTACTGTCTTCAAATTCAAGATACCTAGTCTAGCATGTTTATAAAATTACATTGTGTTTAATTAGAAACTAAGTAAAGAAAATGCTGAAGAGCAAGGTCAATGCAATATAGGTTCAGAAAAGCCGCTAAAGGATATGCTATTTTGGAACAAGAGATGGTATGTATGACTGATTAGTATTTTGTTAGCAATAACTTTTGTAATCTCAAATTATATGATAGTGCATTATAAATAATGTTTGTAGTTAGCCGAGTCAAGTTCAGACGGGACTACTTCTATACCTCGTCATTTATTATGGAAAGTTGGCCGAGTTAACAAAGGTGGCGTAATTGATGATGAAAGTGTTCTAAAAGTATGGGAAGAATGTGTAAGTGTCATAATTGACTAGATATATTTTCATTTTGCATTCTATTTGGATAATTTTCATGTTAATTACAGGAGAAGCTCTCACAATCGTCTGAATCACAATGTGAATCTCGTGATGATATTCTGGCTAAAGCCTTAAATGTACCAGAGCACCCTGGCCGTGTTAGGGGTATTGGTTTTGGTTTTGTCAAAGAGATTTATTTGGACATAAAAAGCGAACTCATTATAGCAACCATGAAATAAAGCAACTAAAGATACAAAGAGAGAAACTAACATAGATTGTTGCACATTTTGTAAACACACAAGCACATCCATCTATATGCTAGAAATGGTGAGACCAGATCCACTTATGCCATCCGTTGGGCAACCTACTAGGCTATCAAGTGGAAAAGGTAGTTGCACAGCACTACCATTTTCAGGCAAACCACCTCCATCGAGTGATAAGGATAGTTGGACACCAATTTCAATGTCAAAGTTACCTAAGGTATATTAACAAATGTATGTACTATTATGTAACTATTGTGTACATGCATGACTTTACTGTTTATTAATAATTATTCTTACTTAATTTTAGGGTGAACATAAATGTTTATTACATTTGTCAACTCCATGGCATCGAATGGTTGCTAAAGGTAAAGTGTATAATTTGTTGGGGGAGACTCTCCATAATAACACAATGTTGGAAAATCATGCAAGAGTGTCAATTGACATAGTGGAAGAAGTTGAACATCATACTACACTTCCTGTACCTAATGAAAATGATTGCTTGGTAACTCTGACTGGTGCATTAGGTACTTTTGTGTCTTGACCTATTCATCTTATACAGATACTTAATCAGGTATCCTTTAATTGTTATATTTTACTTTGATAGTTTATTTTGTTTAGTATAATTTAGCTAATTCATTATGTTCACATGGAAATTTTAGACACTAACAACATCCAAGAATAAGGGAAAAGATGTAAGCCATGTAGCAAAATCAGTAACTTCCCCATTAAAACAAGTGTCTCCTAGTCCACTAGTTTCTAGCAATAGTGCCAAAGCAGTTCCTTATTGTAAATTTTTAGAGTTTTATGTGAAATTCCATCCAGAAGGGGTCCAATTTTCTCTTCACATGCCTATTGAAATATTCAATGTTGAATTCGAAGACCAAATTGGCACTGAATGCATTAAGGAGATTCTTGATCATGATTTGTTGAGTGCTACTAGTATTTGTGTTTATATGAGGTATTTAATAATTGTAACAATTACTTTACTATTTGTGTTTATGTAATGAGGTTCATGAAAGAGATTATGCAAATGAGACAAATAAAGATTCCAAAGACAGTATGACTCTAACCATGTGTATTATACTCCCATTATAATTTCATTTTCTTGATGTCTATGTATATGTGTATGTATTATTCTCCTACACTGCTTAAATGTTTGAACTTGTAGTATTTTGATGAGCATCAGTGTACTACCTATAACACTGAACAATTGGATGAAGTAAAGGAGGATTGGTCTTCATATGTTTTCAACACATTTTTAAATTAGGTTAATTTCTAAATTTCATAATTTCTTAGTTCCTTTGTTCATATTTGCTAATTTTACCTTATATGTATTAATCTGCTTATGTTTTTGTCAATTAGGAAACAAAGTAACTCATCCTTTGCAGTCAAAGTCCTACATGAACAATGCCAACAATAGATAGTACCACCATGTTTTTTGAGTTGCACATGTTATATGAATCATGCAAACAGTTGATTGTACTCACTTATTTTTTGGACAGCACATGTGGCATGAATCATGCTAGTAGTAGATATATAGAACTCACACTTAACATGCTATATTTTGGTGTAGGATAATGCTAGATCCATACGTTAGTCATTGGTATTGCTAACTAATGATGGTTGACAATTTACTATGATACAATGTATGTCTTAAGGCAACAATGTTCATTGATCAATTATCATGTGCAGGAATTAAAATTATTTTTAGACTAGAATACACTATAATGACAGATGTGGGCTTGATCAAATTTATAAGTGGATGTATTCCTTTTTAGGTATTAATATTGTTATATTTCATTTTTGAGAAATAATGATGGAAATTAGTATATATTTGTATTTAATATAGGTGTCTGAAACTGTAAATATTAGTTGGTGAATTATGTTTTAGGTATCACTCAATGTTACAATGTTCATTGGTAATTATCATGTGCAAGAATTAGTATGAATTAGTATTGAAGTATGTAATTAATATAGGTACATGAAGCTAAACCCATTTTAAAAAATTATTGGTTGCTGTTTTACTTTTTTAGGTATTGTTGTATCTATAATTTTAAAACTGTTAGTGTAAAAATTAGTTTATTAATTAATACAGGTTTAGTAAATTAAAAATTAAAAATTAAAAAAAAAACAACTATTGTCTGCGGTTATAGCATCAAGCGCAGACATTGTGAGACTATTGTCTGCGGTTCTGCATCACAACCGCAGACAATGTTTGCTTATTGTTTGCTTATTGTCTGCGGTTCCTCATCCCAACTGCTGACATTGTTTGACTATTGTCAGCGGTTCAGCGTTACAACCGCTGACAATACATAACTAATGTCAGCGGTTTAAACGCTGACGTTGTTTTTTGTGCTATTAATAGCGCCATTATTTTCTGCGCTTGTACCGCTGACAATAGCTATTACGGAACCGCTGACAAAGGCCTTTTTTTTAGTAGTGTTTCAAGCATAACGTAACTTAAGCCAAAATATAACTGTTATATTTTTTTGAATAAATAAGAAAATAACCCACATTGTCTGAAAAACAAGTAGAACCTGACAACTCAAGAATAAATAATTAAGATAAGAAAATCATATAGATACTTAGGAGTCAGTAGAATAGTAATAATAATATTAAGGTAAGAATTAAGAATTTAAGTAAAGATTTTGAGTATTAGTATATCCCAAAAAAATGGCAACAGCGATAAACTATTAACTAGATCTAGGAGTAAACTTAGTATAAACAAAATTGATGAGGATTGATGGACTTAAAAAAGTATCTAGCATAAGTTTCTAAGTACATTTTAAGTCAAAATACATTATTCGGTCAGTGAGTAGGCCTTTAAGTAGTAACTAGACAATAAAGTAGGAAAAGTGTGATTATGATTCATATAAAGAACAATAAGTGACTAGGATAATTAGTAAACAAAGAAAAGGAATAGTTAAGAGGGGTAGCTAAAGGTGTAGGTCTTAATAATTATTCTTGGGGGCAATGAACTTAGAATAATTGATTATTAGAAATAATAACAAATTTAGAATAAAGTAATTAAGAACTAGCAAACTAGATGAGACAAAATGTTAGTGTAGTTAAAATTAGATATCCACACTAGTCCCTTAAAATATGGATTGGAACACCTAAAGTTAGAAGCTAAAGAGAGTAGTGATATACCTAATAATAACTAGGTACTTAGTGAATAGTTTGGACTAGATAAGCTTAAATTAGTAAGAATAAATACATCTATAAAATCTATATAAAATCGGTATATCAGAAAAGGCAAACATATAGCTAGTAGGGATGGTAACTAAATTAAAAGTGATAATAGTTAGACGTAAAATAACTAGTAACTTAAAACCATAATTTATAAACCTAGTCATGACACCCAGAAGATAACTCTTATATTCCTAGATACTTATGGTTATTATGTATATATATATATATATAAGAAATACCAATAGAACATGACATGGGATCGATTAAATAGAAAAGTTACGTATACTTGACGAGTGAATTATTCGATTGAACCTAATGTGCTTGGCTTATTCATGTGAATTATTTATGGGTTGTGATATTGATTGAAATCAGTATGTTTGATCAACTCGTATGAATTAATTGTTGATTATGCTATACTTGCTTGGGTGAATTATAAGTATGATGAGATGTGATACGAATGGAAATGATGAATGATGTGATATCATTTCGGTGCTGATAATTGGTATAAATTAATTTGTGATGATATTATGATAGTTGATCATACTGTGAAACATACTATGCAATATGAGGTATTGTTGATATATCTGAAAGAAAATATTAATATGTACCTGTCACGATAATGAGTTTCGTAATGAAAAGCGAAGTATATGGTATGGAAAGTGATAAGTATGAGAAAGTGATGAGTTGTACCCGATATGTAAAGAGATGATACGCTGAGTCATTTTCATTCTCAATAACCCAATTACCAAAGAAGCAATGTGGATGTATGTATGCGGAGGTGAAAGTATATGAAACTATACCCAAACATTAAAAACCCAATCACTCTAACCCTTGATTTATCCATCTAACCTGCCAAACTAAACCTTTAATTTGAATAATACCAATAACCTTAAGAAGGGATTGAGAATAAAAATGAATCATTAATGGAACCTACTAGTGACAGGGATCAAGTGAAAGAATGAATGAGAATTTGTGTGAATCATGCATTATGCATAATATTGATTGATTGATAAACTAGAGCCACGCTTGGGTACGCCGTGGAGAACTTTCACGTTCGATCCCCATGAAGGATCTTGGGAGTACCATTAGGTCAAGCATCTCAGTGACTTGGATTCGCGCCCAATATCGGACAGCTCGTGGCAAGCCTAATGTACTACGACTAAAGACGGAGATTACCTCGAGTCATCGAGAGCCAAGTCCTAATATAATTGATATGATATGGCCAATTTGAATGGACCTGTGAGTCCTTTGTACCCAGTGGTAGGACTTGGTGGGCTCCGACCGCTTTAGTTCAAAAACATTGTGTACAGGAGTAGCCTATGGAGAACAGGTTCTGAGAATGATGATAAGTATGGTTGATAAGATGAGAATAGGCCCACATGCATTAATATGAGCTAAAAGAAAGATGGATAATGTGAATAGATTGAAAGAACTCATGCATTGCATTACATATGATTCATACATTGTGATTTTGATTGAATAACTATGAGGATAGTACCTGTTTTGATAGTAGTAAAGATTAGTTGTGGAACTAGGGTATGTTATTTGGAACGTTAGGAAAGTCAGAAGGTTGTGATATCACTTAGAAGAGTTAGTTTCCCCCTGAGTGCAAGTTCCTTGGTTGTAAATAATCGATGGTTGAGAGAAGACATCAGAAATGACACCCTTTGATTATTTGGAAGAGAAAGCTCACCCTTACATTTATTTTTACAGACCTCCATTTGGACCTCACTCAACTTTATAGAGATTAGCTCAGATTTCGCATTGAGGATCTGATGGACATTCCTTAGACTAAGGACAATTACAAGAGATGACTTTCTTTTCATGTTTGTATGGGAGCCTGCGTGCTCCTGATTTTCAGTATGTACAATGAGTTGAATATGACCATGGGTTGTATATGATTAAGTCGTATATAAAATGTATCTGTTTCACCAAATTTTTTTGTACAAAAAAAAACTTTCATATTTTTCTAAAACTCGTAACCTCTCAATTAAGTAGAATCATCTGATGGAAGAGATTGTTCTAGTTAACCGAGGGTGTTACATTATGTATAATAATAAGAAGTTAATTACGTAAAAGGTTACGCACTCTGATATTATATCATTAACCTCTGGAATCAGGTTGTGAATCACTTGATAATTACCAGGCGAAAAATAAGAAATTTCATATGGTGATGGTAATTATCTTGGGATTTTCAAGTTGACTCCAGGGTGTTACACTTTCTTTTATCAGAGAAAAACGTTCTGAGCATGTAATTGTAGGATAAAAAGCTTTGAGATGTGTGCGATCATAGGCAAGGTAGAGGTAGTGTAAGTTTCACCAAGGAGGAAGCTTTTATTCAGAGAATCTCTGAATCTATAAGACACAGGTGAAAGACTTAACTTTATTTTGGATAGAGCGTAGACTACCTTGCTTTGTCATTCTTCTTTTCATAAGTCTTTGCTTAAGCGTGCTTACAAGGATGTTTTCTTGACCGTTGAGATCCTTGATCCAGACTTGGAAAGGAACTTCCTTAATTATGAATTCTGGATCCAATGATTCATAATATATTTAGACACTTTTGATAAGTTTGGGAAACCCCCATTTTTTATGAGAAAGACAAGATCTGATGTTCAAACTTTATAGTATGAGATAAACTGTTCTGAGCTAAGTCTGGTAGGTATTCAGATGCAAATATCATTTTCTTTGAGAGCACTTTTCCATACTTCAAGACTCTCCTTGTTTTGGATCACAAAGGGTTTATTGATGAAACTAGACTTTTAAAAAATTCTTTTGGCATACGTACTCCCTCTATCTTTCATAACATAATCCTTATGTTTTCCTGAAACACTTAAACTCACATATTAAATAATAACAAGATATCACTCTATTTAAATTAGAATGCGGAATGTTGATTATCAACAAATCTCATGAAGTTCTGTTTTAAATGATTAAACATTTACCAGACTTTTTCTTCAACACTACCTATTAACCTATCTTAAAGCATTGAGGGTTGGTCTGAACATAATCTTTTATAAGAAAAGATTTCCAAAAGAGTCCAACATCTAAATATTTCTAAGTTTCCTTAAAGAAATATTATAAAAATGTATATTTAATTATTTTCAAAATAAATTTCTAACTTTAATCTTTTTAATGTCAAAATAAATTTTGAATTGAAAATCTTAAAATTTCTTTAAAGTAAGTGCAAAAATATCTAGTGTCCCTTACGACATCTCGAGCCATTTACAATGTCATTCCGTCGTATTGACTTACGACGAAACTTATTTTATTAGCCTTTAATTTTATAATTACTAAATTCTTAGTTAATAAAATATCTTATTATAATTAACCATCAAATATTTCTTTTAAACTCTATTAAGGAAAATAATTTTCTCCAAGTCAATAAAGTCATAAAATTTCTATTTCTTGTCATTTTTTCAAAAACTTCGTTTTCGTTGTATTTCTTCTAGAAAACTCCAAATTGAGTTATTCCAAAGACAAATGTGCTTAAATTTTTAAATACTAATTAAATAAAATAAAATTTGGTACATATTCTGCTTAGAAAATAGATTTTCATGAAAATGCTCAAAATGCCATATTTCATTGTTTTATCTTTTGTAAAATTTACATTTAAGGACAAGTATCACGTTGGAACCTTTTCAACCAATTTCATTCATTTAGGTACTCTCAATACTCGTAAAATTCACATCTTTCATCATAAAATTCATGCTCAAAACAGATTTCCCAATTTTTCCCTTTTACCTATGTAAATACGTTTTAATCCTTTCCGTTCACTGTTATGCCTACACTTGGGACTCCTTTTAATTTCTTTTCAAAACACTGCCTCATAAACAATTTTTAACATCAATTTCAGAGTTATAATATGCACAAAAACAATAGCTGCGCCATGTCACTTAAGAGCCATAATTGTCGCATATTTATAAGCCATTTTCACTGAATCAAGCATATAAAATAATTACCATAAGAATGACATTTAATCACTTTAATTCAAAAAATTCTAGAATTTATAGTTATTCCTAAAAATTTATATTATCACCAAAAATTCAAGATCTGACCATGCACACCATCCATAACTACTAATTCACCAAAAATCAAGATTTTCATGCAATATATTGAAATTATAACTAATTCATCTAAACATAAAATTTTCTAACAGAAATAATACCCATCACAAATACATCTAAAAGTTAGATTTTTAGCATATTATTTTGCAAAAATTTAAGGAAAAATAAAGGCACACCGTATGACTACCAACTTAAGGAGGAAAAGTCTAATTTTTTAGCTTATCTACAACATGCATGTAATTTCTTATGAAACACTAAATCCGTTCCAGCCTTAGAAATTATTTTTAGTTCATGAAAGAGGTTGTATTCTTGTGCTTAAATCTCGCATAAAACTAAAGGGGACAAGTCACATTGATTTGGCTATAAAGAGAGTAAAATACATCAAGCATTTGTTAGAAAAATTAACATCCATGCACCCTCCATGGACCACGGTTTTGTCAACAAAGCCATTAGAAAGAAAACATTTTTATAATTTAAAATTGAAATGAAACCAAGTAAAAACAAAACATGGTTCAGCCATGGTGGTTCCCAAAAATGAGATTTATTTAACAAGTTATTTTAGAAATTTAACAAACTTAAAGGATCAAGTTTGGGAACAACAGCAAGGTATGAATCTTAGAGTGATTCATACTACACTATGCATGTAAAATCAAAGAGTAAAAGAGAGAGCACTTCCCCTATCTCAAGGATGTTCTCAGCTAAGAGAGGAAGAAGTGCAAGGATCTTGGCTCTTTGTTCTTTATGAGTACAACACCAAGAACAAAGGAAAATGAAGGCTTTTTAGTGGTGTATGATCATGAGATGAAGAGGAGAAGGTAGTGTATTAATTCTATTTTTGGAAACTAAAAGAAATAGTGAAGTGTTTGGGAGATGATCATGATTTACAAGGGATCCTTAAGAAACAAACATAGTGCGCACGGCTAATATAGAGAGGAATGGAATGGTTAATGGCGTGAAAAAAGGAAGAGAAGTGAAGGGTTGATTTTGTTTTTGGGTAGCTTAGAAAATGTTGAAGTGTTTGACAGAAATTAAATTTTTTTGCATATGGATGCCAAGGGACAAAGCAAGTGTCATGGCTGCATGGAGAGGAAAATGAGAATATTAGGCAAGCTCCTTGTTTAGCAAGTACTTCTCCAGCAAGGTGAATGTAAAAGAAGGATTTAACTTGGAGGCAACAAGGGTCCCTTGGTGGAGAAAGCTGATTGGACCTTATTTGCATGAGAGGGCTATTGTGGCACACTCTTGGGACGTCAACTTGTCCCACATTTTCAAAGGGGTTACGGTGGTTATTTGGAAAAGCACAAAATATAAAAGTTGTAGATCTATATCTCTTCTTTAAAACAAGGTATGGTACGTAAAAATCTGGCATTGGACGAGGGAGATATGTGTTTGAATATGTTAACAGGTCCAAAAGATGTGCAAGGATTTTGATAATGACAAGTACTCTTGAAGAAACCGATGCAAAAACAAAGACATGAAATCAGAATTGAAGTAACAGTGAAGCTAATCGATTAGGCCATACATGCTAATCGATTAGGAGCTTTCTGTTTTGGAAGAAATTGCATCAGGTATGAAAGCTAATCGATTAGGGAGCTGAACAATCGATTAGGAAGCCACTGGAATTAAGGTAATCGACTATACACCAGAGACTAATCGATTACAACGATTAGAAATGGAACTAAATGCATCAGGTATGATGGCTAATCGATTATGGAAGCCACACAATCGATTAGGAAGCCACTGGAATTTAAGGTAATCGAT
This sequence comes from Clitoria ternatea, assembly GCA_037962975.1. Taxonomy (NCBI): domain Eukaryota; kingdom Viridiplantae; phylum Streptophyta; class Magnoliopsida; order Fabales; family Fabaceae; genus Clitoria; species Clitoria ternatea. The sequence goes on along the minus strand of CM075672.1, from coordinate 23,523,126 downwards.
TGCAATACATGCTAATCGATTAGGATGCTGCGAAAACAAATTAAATGCATCAGGTACAAGATGCTAATCGATTAGAGGAAGTGAAATAATCGATTAGGAAGTCTCTGACTTGAAGCTAATCGATTACAACGCGAGGGTGTAATCGATTACACTAGTGGAAAAACAGATTTAAGTGGGAAACCAGGTCATGTCTCCACCATTCTTCAAATTTCCACTAACTGCAACGGCTATGATGGACTAGGGCACTCCTCAACAGCTATCTTGGCTCTATAAATTGAAGAGGAAGACAAGCACAAATACACAACCAAGAAGCAACAATTCATAGCTCTATTTTGTGTTTTATAAGCCTATTTCTTGCATATTGTACTTTCACTTGTATATCCTCTCATCTTGAGAGATTAGAATTTGGGAAAGCTTTTCATTTGTATATTTGCTCTATTGAGAGAGTGTATTGATTGTAAACAAACACCAAACACACAAGTTATTCACTCTAGGTTGAGTGGTTACAAAGGTTGTGGACTCAACCTTTGGGATATTGTGAGATTGAGAGATTGGGTGGGTTGCCCTTATACTTGTGAGGATTGGGTTCTTGAGTGTGGGACACTAGGAAGCCGCAATTGCTCAAAGTTGTATCTCTAGTCTACAATAGTGGAAAATCCTCTAAGTGGGTTGCTTAGAGGCAAGACGTACACCGGATTGGGTGGAACTCGTTACATCGGTTTGCAAGCTTCTCTTCCTTACTCTTTTACTTCCATACATTGCATATTTGTTGATTGGTATTGTTTGGTTGAGAAGAACATACTTGAACTTGCTTAATTTGCTATACTTTAGACATTGCACACCAAGTGTTTGCTAAATTGCCTCAGCAATACTTACCTCTTGTAGTGCATTGCATATCATTGTTACTTGCTTTCACTTGCATAATCTCATAAACTTGGTTATAGAAATCAATTTCAAAGGTATTCCAAGCAAAAGTTTTATAACTCAATTCACCCCCCCTCTTGAGTATTGAGGCCACTTGAACAACAAGTGGTATCAGAGCTTGACTCTTGGTAGATCAAGCTTAACAGCTTCAAGAGATTAAATGGCCTCAAGTTCTCAAAATGTTTTTCCCGAGGGTGGTGCGATAAATAGACCTCCCGCTTTCAATGGGGAAGGGTATGCGTTTTGGAAAGAAAGAATGAAAATCTTCATTCAATCAATTGACTTGAGAATTTGGAATACCATTGAAAATGGTCCTTATATACCGATGCATATTATAGATAGCAAGAATGTTGAAAAACCTATAGATGAATGGACAAGCGAGGAAGAAAAGAAAGTCCAATATGGCTACAAGGCCAAAAATCTTATTACTATGTCTTTAGGTCAAGATGAATTTTTTAGGATAATGACATGCCAAACTGCTAAAGAAATGTGGGATACTCTTCAAGTAACCCATGAAGGCACTAATGATGTAAAGGACTCAAAGATTAGTACTCTTACTAGTCAATATGAATGCTTTAGATTAAACTCTCATGAATCGATTGTTGATATGCAAAAAAGATTTACTCTCATCATTAATCAACTCATTACACTTGGAAAGACTTACACTAACAAAGAACTCATTCATAAAGTGTTGAAAAGTCTTAACAGAGAATGGCAACCGCTAGTTACCGCCATCAAACAATCTCCTAGCATAAACGAAATGTCTCTCGCCACTCTATTTGGTAAGTTACAGGAACAAGAACAAGAGCTGAAAGAATTAAAGATGGCGGAAGAGGAAGAAAAATCTTCCAAGAAAAAGGGTCTTGCTCTCAAGGCTACTTCCACAAATGAAGAAGAAGAATCCGGAAGTGAACTTGATGAAGAAGAAGAATTTGGACTATTTGTGAAACGCTTCGGGAAATTCATGAAAGGCAAACGCTTTCAAAGAAGCTTCAAAAACTCAGGTAAGAAACCTATCACTAAAGAAAACTCTCCCTTACCCAACTGTTTTGAATGTGGCAAGGAAGGGCACTTCAAAGCCGATTGTCCAAACCTCAAAAAGAAGGGCAAGGACAAACAAAGAAGAAGAAGAGCCTATATTGCTTGGGATGAGAATGATGTGAGCAGCTCCGACGACTCGGAAGATGAGCAAGCCAATCTTTGCTTAATGGCAAATCATCAAGAAGAAGATAATGAGGTAAATCTTCTTGACTTAGATAAAAATGAGCTGTTAGAAGCATTTGAAGAATTATATGATAAATTCACAAAAATCTCTAGTAAACTCAAAGCATCTAGGAAAACTAGTGACACTCTAGAGATGCACCTTATGGAAGTTTGCAAAGAGAATGAATGTTTAAAAGAAGAATTGAAAAATGCTCAAGTATGTTCCATTAGTAAACCTTGTAATTTTGCTAAGAAATGTGTTGATCTAGAAAATAAAGTCCTAGATCTAAACAAAACCTTAGAGAAATTCACTAATGGAAGAGATAATTTGAATATCCTTCTTGGGCAACAAAAATGCATGTTTAGTAAAACCGGCTTAGGATATGATCAAGAACATAGTAATCATAAAATGGAGAAGCACTATAAAAACTTCTTTGCACCACCAAGCAAATCCTCCTCACCTTTTATGAAATGCAATCATTGTGGTACCAAAGGACATAGTGCTTATAAGTGTAGTGTTAGGAAACTAGGACCAAAGGTCTTAAGAAAGGTGTGGGTTCCCAAAGGAACATCTCCACAAGCTAACCTTAAAGGACCCAACATAAAATGGGTACCTAGTTCTCTAAAATGATTTTGTTTTGTAGGTATGCTTCAAGGCAAGCAACACCCATTGGTATTTGGATAGCGGGTGTTCAAAGCATATGACGGGAGACATAACCAAATTTACATCATTCACTCCCAAACGAAAAGGAAGCGTCACCTATGGAGACAACACTAAAGGAAGAATCCTAGGCATTGGAAATATTGGTAAGAATTCTTCCACATCCATAAGTGATGTATTGTATGTTGAAGGCCTCAAACATACTCTACTTAGCATTAGTCAATTATGTGACAAAGGATATAGAGTTTTATTTGAATCAAATTGTTGCATAATTGAGCATAAGACCAATAAGGAAATTAAGTTTGTAGGTCAAAGAATTGATAATATTTACATGATTGATATGGATAGTTTGTCTACAAATGATGAACAATGCTTCATTTCAAAAGAGGATGAAACATGGCTATGGCATAGAAGAATAGCTCATATACATGTAGACCACTTGAACAAACTTGTTTCTAAAGATTTAGTAATTGGTCTACCAAAGCTTAAATTTGAAAATAGATTTTGTGATGCATGTCAAAAGGGAAAACAAGTAAAGGCATCCTTTCAATCCAAAAACATTGTTTCTACTCAAAGGCCTTTACAACTTTTGCACATGGACTTATTTGGACCATCCAAAATCAAAAGCTTTGGAGGTAATTACTATGGTCTAGTTATAGTAGATGACTATTCAAGATATACATGGACATTGTTTCTTGCTCATAAAAATGAAGCATATCATGCATTCAAGAAACTTGCAAAGATTATCCAAAATGAGCAAAACTCAAAAATTGCATCCATTAGAACCGATCATGGGGGAGAATTTGAAAATCAATCTTTTGAAAAGTTTTGCGAAAAACATGGTATTAATCACAACTTTTCAGCTCCTAGAACTCCACAACAAAATGGAGTAGTTGAAAGAAAGAATAGATCTTTAGTGGAGCTTGCTAGAACCATGCTAAATGAAAACAATATTGCAAAACATTTTTTGGGCCGATGCGGTAAACACCGCGTGTTATGTTATGAATAGATGTTTGATAAGGCCTATTTTAAAGAAAACCCCCTATGAGCTTTACAAGGGTAGAAAACCCAACATTGCATACTTTCATATTTTTGAATGTAAATGTTTTGTGCTCAACAATGGAAAGGATAATCTAGGAAAGTTTGATGCAAAATCTGATGAGGCAATATTCCTAGGATATTCTCAATCAAGTAAATCTTATAGAATCTTCAACAAACAAACAAATACCATTGAGGAATCTATTCATGTTAAATTTGATGAAAATAGCCATAACCCTCCGAGAAAGGAAGATGTTGATGATCTTGTAGGCACTTTTCAAGAATTAAACTTGCAAGACAAAGAAGAAGAAGTCAACAATGATGGAGGTGCAACACAAATTGAGAGACAACAAGATTGGGTAACATTGAAGGATCATCCCTTGGACAAAATCATTGGAGAAATAACCAAAGGGGTAAGTACTCGAAACGCCATTAGAAATGCATGCAATCACTTGGCTTTTGTATCCCAAATAGAACCCAAAAATATTGACGAAGCCATTATTGATGAACATTAGATGTTGGCCATGCAAGAAGAGTTAAACCAATTTGAAAGAAATGAAGTTTGGGAACTTGTGCCAAGACCCAATAATCATCTAATAATAGGCACCAAATGGGTTTTTAGAAATAAGCTAGATGAAAACGGTATAATAACTAGAAACAAAGCTAGACTAGTTGCAAAGGGATACAACCAAGAAGAAGGAATAGACTATGAAGAAACATATGCTCCCGTAGCTAGGTTAGAAGCCATTAGACTATTGCTAGCTTTTGCATGTTGTATGGATTTCAAATTGTATCAAATGGATGTCAAAAGTGCGTTCTTAAACGGCTACATTCAAGAAGAAGTTTATGTAGATCAACCTCCCGGTTTCGAAAATCATATATTTCCAAACCATGTCTTCAAATTGAGAAAAGCCTTATATGGTTTGAAGCAAGCTCCAAGAGCTTGGTATGAAAGATTAAGCAAATTCCTTTTAGAACACAACTTTGAAAGAGGAAAGGTTGATACTACATTGTTTATAAAACGCAAACAAAATGACATCCTCTTGGTACAGATTTATGTAGATGACATAATATTTGGTGCTACTAATGAAAATCTTTGTCAAGAATTTGCCAAGATTATGCAGAATGAGTTTGAAATGTCCTTGATGGGAGAACTCACCTTCTTCCTTGGACTACAAATAAAACAAGCCATTGATGGAACGTTCATTAGCCAAACCAAATACTGTAAGGAACTACTTAAAAGGTTTGGAATGGACAAGGCAAACGAGATAGCTACACCCATGAGCACATCCTGCTATCTAGACAAAGACGAAAAGGGTAAGGACATTGAAATCACCAAATATCGAGGTATGATTGGATCCTTACTATATTTAACTGCGAGTAGACCTGATATTATGTTTGCGGTATGTATGTGTGCTAGATATCAAGCATGTCCTAAAGAATCACATTTGACTGCCGTAAAAAGAATTTTGAAATATCTTGTGGGTACTCAAAATGTTGGTTTATGGTATCCCAAAGGCGTTGAATGTAATCTTTTAGGATATTCTGATTCCGACTTTGCGGGGTGTAAGCTTGATAGAAAAAGCACTAGTGGTACATGCCATTTGCTTGGTAGTTCCCTTGTTTCTTGGCATAGCAAGAAACAAGCAAGTGTTGCTTTGTCAACAGCTGAGGCAGAATATGTAGCAGCTGGTAGTTGTTGTGCTCAAATTCTTTGGATGAGACAACAACTTCTTGATTTTGGTATTTCCTTGAATAAAGTCCCCATTAAATGTGATAATACAAGTGCCATTAACATCTCCAAGAATCCAGTAATGCACTCTAGAACCAAACACATTGAGATTAGGCATCACTTTATTAGAGATCATGTGTTAAAAGGGGATTGTGTACTTGAACATGTAGAAACCTCTAGGCAACTAGCGGATATTTTCACAAAACCTTTGGCTAGAGAGCAATTCATTCACATAAGAAGAGAGTTAGGCATTCTTGACATGCCCAACTGTGTTTGAATATTTTGATAAGAACCTTGTTGAATGGCATAATGCATGGTATATATCACATTTCATGTTTGGAACCTTGCTGTTTGATATGTTTGAAGTTTTTGACTCCATAATCGATAATCCCAATCGATTACTAAGCTTCTGTTTCTAAGATAATCGATTAGAACTCATCCATAATCGATTACAATCATTCTGTTTCCAAGATAATCGATTAGAACTCACCCATAATCGATTACAATCATTCTGTTTCTAAGATAATCGATTATCCATGATCCATAATCGATTACGAAGCTTCTGTTTCAAATTCAAAACGTTTCCTCTTCTTCATAATCGATTACCACCTTGCCCAAATCGATTAGGACGTTTCTGTTTCTAACCTAATCGATTACCCTAAGCCTATAATCGATTACCCTCTGTTCGAAACGTTTGAAATTCCCCAGAAACATTGATCTAATCGATTACCAGCTGTATCGTAATCGATTATCACGCGTTCTGATGAGTCAAAACTCCAATTTCCTAGGCTCACTCGAAACTCTCCCTCTCTTAACTCACTTCACTCCTTTCTAAACTATCTTTCCTCCTTCCTAAACCTAATTTTCAACTATAAATACCCCCTCATTCACCTTCTCATCTCACACTACCTCCTTTCTCCCAAACCTCTCTAAAACTCTCTAGCACTCATCTCTCTTCATCTCCTTCTTTTTGCATTCTCCACCATGTCTACCTCAAGGAATGTCAAGAGAGCTAGGTCCTCTACTGCTCAAGCCCATAACCCCCTTGATTTTTCAAGGTTCTTCTCCTCCCCTAGAGATCTTCAACACTTCATGAAGAACTTTTCTGAAAAGGAAATCATGACTCCTCACTACACCATTGCTGACACCTTTGACAACCCAAGCCTTACCTTCACCCAAAGCCTCAACCACTACAACCTCTTTCCCTTCTTATCCCTCAAAGAAGAAGAATACTATCCTGAGCTTATGAGAGTATTCTACTGCAACCTCCGCCTTGTCAATGGGATGGTTGAATCCAAGGTGAAAAACACAACCATCAAACTCTCAAATGCCCAATTTGCGGAAATTTCTAAACTAACTCTCAACAACGCTGACTTTGATGGAGGCGAACCTGAGGATGAATGGGGCTTCAATGCTCTTACTGCTCGCCAATCTTTATGGAAAGCTGACCGCCCTAGGAGCAACCACAAACTAGTTGGCCACTTGACCATGAACAACCGCCTGCTCCACTTCTTCCTGGTCAAGATGATTATTCCCCGTGGTGGGAACTATGCTCTAGTTGAAGAGGATGATGTCCTCTTAATGTGGGCCATGCTGAACCACAAAGAGATCAACTGGGTTCAGTTGATCAAATTCCATATGCGCCATGCCAAGGACCAGCAAAAGCTCCCTTATGGTATCCTCCTCACCAAAATTTTCAAATTCTGTGGAGTAGATTTAACAGGGGAACTCTCTGAGAAAGTGCCCCCTAGAGCTTGCATTGGCACCCATCACCTCACCAAAATGGGTCTTGTTTTCTCAAATGGAGCATGGTATTCGCGAATGGAGGGCGTTTATGCCAACATTCCCTTCCAAGCTCCTGCTGAAGAAGCACCTGCTCCTCCTCCTCCTCCACCTCAACCACAAGCTGCACCATCAGCCTCTTCATCTGCACCACAAGCTGACCCATTTGCATCTCTCTACCTCCATCTTGATCACCGCTTCGATCGACTTGAAAACTCCCTCCAAGAGTTTTCAATGACCGAGCAGCAACATTTTGAGATGATGCAGCAGCGTTATGAAGAGCTAGCTCACCAAATTGCAGAAATCCGCTTCTTCAACCCGGATAATTAGACTATTAGTTATGTTTTGTTGGTTTCTTTATGTTATGAATTTTGCATAATTTTGCCTCTTGTATTTCCCATTTTCTAAATTCAATAAAAGTATCTTATTCCAACTTATATTATTTCTCTTCACTGCTCTAAATTATTTTTGATGATTACAAAGGGGGAGAAGAATATATGTTCATATGTTGGATAATGCTCTGATACAAATATGGATAATATTGATAACATGCTCTGACTACAATTTTGAATATGCTCTGTTATTAAGAATATGGATAATAGATGCTCTGTTAACAAAATTTGAAAAATCTTATCTGTTTGTTAAATTCCTTTTGATAGAGGGAGAATTATAGATAAGAGATAATAAACAATAGATAAAATGAGATAAGACATTGGCTGCTGAATTGATTTTTGAAATTGGTCATCTGCTATTTGAAAAAGAGATAATGTAGCAGAGTTGTTTATGCAAAAGATAAGTCTATATTATTTAAACTAACAACCCTCAAGAGATGAACATAGTTGTCATCATCAAAAAGGGGGAGAATGTGTTTGAATATGTTAACAGGTCCAAAAGATGTGCAAGGATTTTGATAATGACAAGTACTCTTGAAGAAACCGATGCAAAAACAAAGACATGAAATCAGAATTGAAGTAACAGCGAAGCTAATCGATTAGGCCATACATGCTAATCGATTAGGAGCTTTCTGTTTTGGAAGAAATTGCATCAGGTATGAAAGCTAATCGATTAGGGAGCTGAACAATCGATTAGGAAGCCACTGGAATTAAGGTAATCGACTATACACCAGAGACTAATCGATTACAACGATTAGAAATGGAACTAAATGCATCAGGTATGATGGCTAATCGATTATGGAAGCCACACAATCGATTAGGAAGCCACTGGAATTTAAGGTAATCGATTGCAATACATGCTAATCGATTAGGATGCTGTGAAAACAAATTAAATGCATCAGGTACAAGATGCTAATCGATTAGAGGAAGTGAAATAATCGATTAGGAAGTCTCTGACTTGAAGCTAATCGATTACAACGCGAGGGTGTAATCGATTACACTAGTGGAAAAATAGATTTAAGTGGGAAACCAGGTCATGTCTCCACCATTCTTCAAATTTCCACTAACTGCAACGGCTATGATGGACTAGGGCACTCCTCAACAGCTATCTTGGCTCTATAAATTGAAGAGGAAGACAAGCACAAATACACAACCAAGAAGCAACAATTCATAGCTCTATTTTGTGTTTTGTAAGCCTATTTCTTGCATATTGTACTTTCACTTGTATATCCTCTCATCTTGAGAGATTAGAATTTGGGAGAGCTTTTCATTTGTATATTTGCTCTATTGAGAGAGTGTATTGATTGTAAACAAACACCAAACACACAAGTTATTCACTCTAGGTTGAGTGGTTACAAAGGTTGTGGACTCAACCTTTGGGATATTGTGAGATTGAGAGATTGGGTGGGTTGCCCTTATACTTGTGAGGATTGGGTTCTTGAGTGTGGGACACTAGGAAGCCGCAATTGCTCAAAGTTGTATCTCTAGTCTACAATAGTGGAAAATCCTCTAAGTGGGTTGCTTAGAGGCGAGACGTACACCGGATTGGGTGGAACTCGTTACATCGGTTTGCAAGCTTCTCTTCCTTACTCTTTTACTTCCATACATTGCATATTTGTTGATTGGTATTGTTTGGTTGAGAAGAACATACTTGAACTTGCTTAATTTGCTATACTTTAGACATTGCACACCAAGTGTTTGCTAAATTGCCTCAGCAATACTTACCTCTTGTAGTGCATTGCATATCATTGTTACTTGCTTTCACTTGCATAATCTCATAAACTTGGTTATAGAAATCAATTTCAAAGGTATTCCAAGCAAAAGTTTTATAACTCAATTCACCCCCCCTCTTGAGTATTGAGGCCACTTGAACAACAAGATATGCCCCAAATACGAAAACCCAGGCTAGAACATTTTGTAGTTTAGTGAACAAAATAAAATTTATAGGAAAAATAGATATGGAATTAGCTTTTGTGCCCTTCATCAAAGTTGTAGAGGAATGAGTCTAGTAAATTTTAGAGAAAGAATCATTCAATTTCATGGTCATACAAGTAAGAAAAGTGGAAATTACTGAAAATAGGTCAAGCTGTCATATGAAAAACGTAAGGCAGTGTATTATTTTTAAATCTGGGATCGAATGGGCAAGAATGAGATTTTATGGTCAACATCAAAATTGTAGGAAATTTCAATATAGAAAATTTTGGGACAAGAACGACTTAATTTCATTAATGGGAGAGAGAGTTATACTAAAAATGAGAATAAGTGCGCAGAATGACTTTAATGATTAACTTAATTTTATGGAGATAAATTCTTGGGGAATCGAGTGGCGGGAATTGGGCCTCAAGCCCTTCACGAAAATTGTTGGGTACAATAATACGGACACTCTGGGACAAGGATGACTCAACCCAAATACTCCGAGTATTTACTTGGCCAGAACCGGTGAAACATGCAAAGTTAATAATTAAAACTGTATATATATACTATTATTTAATTACTAAGTTTTCTTTAATTAATTATTGATTCCCTTTACTCAATTAAATCAAAAATAATTATTTTAGTTCTTTAATTCTTCTAAAAATATCAACACAGGCATATAGATCAAGTCGGCCTCAGTCCAAATATTATTTCACATAGCACACCTTGATACAGGGGCCAATTACATAAAAATGAGGGATGTTACAAAAGTCAAAAATATTCATAATATAGGCATTATGATTTGAGATTAAGATTTTTAAATTTTCTAACTACAACCAAATTATCATAGTTTATTTGTGTTGTATTTGCTTAAGATTTTTCATATGAGATGTAAAGAAAGTAAACTTAGATCATTATAATTTTCTTTTTTTTTCATACTTAATTTTAATTTTCTTAGAAAGCAATATATATATATATATATATATATATATATATATATATATATTATGTGCAAATTTTTTCTATCAGGTCCAAAACCTGAATCTGGCCCGGCCTAATTTCCTGGTCGCCTATTTTTTCACCTGTTGAACTCCAAGAAGGTTTTTGATCAAATAAAACTCCAAAAAGGTTATTATAAAAAAAAAAACTCCAAAAAGGTTGGATTTACAAGTTTCATTTTATTAATATTTTATTGAAAAAATAAACAAAAAGTATTCAATATTTCTTGAATTAGGGGGTGTTTTGTTTGCAATTAAGAAAACGAAGTTGAGTTAAAGTGAAAAATTTAAAAGTTGATATTAATTCTTCACGCCGTTCGCGACAATCAAAACTTCGTTGACCCGTAGGATCAAAAAGCTCCTACAACTAAACAGAGAAAACCTCCGTTCAGCAAGAGCACCAAACATGCTCTTAGTAAATAGAAAATTTTGTAGAAAAACATTAATTGTCGGATGATTTAAAAACTCTAGTTATACAGAAATGATGATTATTTTTAAAGATGAAGTTTTATATTTTAAAAAATTAAAATATTGCTAAGAAGATTTATCCATAAAAAGAAATAAATTTCCGTTTCGACAAGATATTGTTGTTCAATGTCCATACTCCATGCAGCAGAATCAATTAGAATCAAAGGAGAAGGGTCCACCAAGTTGAGTCTCCGCAAACCTAATCGCTGCATATTAATAGTTTTTCTTTAAATATATTTCGTTTATCATAGAAAATTTTATTTAAGTGAGAAATATTCCCGTGATAATGACACTAACTATTTTAATAAAGAAATTTTTAATAGTTATAAAGTTTGGGCTTGAGTTTTTATTTAAAGAATATTAAATATATATTATTTAAACCAATTACTTGTTATTGTTACTTTTAGCATTTTTGGGTGACATGGGACTTTTTTGGGTGACATGGGAAGAAATAAAAGACAAAACAAGAAACTACCATCTACTATCTAACCATAGTGGCCCCGCCTAGGGGTGGAACATTCCAAGTAACTAAATCTATCAAATGTTTCCTGTCAATATGAAACCAAAGAATCTACAACTTGGTTGCATTCTCTCACCACGTGGTTCACCTGCACAACCGAATTCCTTTGAAGAAGCTCCCGAATTTGAAGGAGAATGTCCATGTGAATGAAAACAATCGGGATTGCACCTCAAGTAACAGCCTCCACCATTTCCATAGCATCTAATTCAATCGTAAACCTTTTAATATTCCACTCCCAACCAAGCTTAATGCAAGATCGCTAGTAACTTAGCACGCACCGCATCCGTTTCCCTACGAAACCAGAGAATCGATTCGCCCAGTCTGATGCATAGTTACGAACTGCTCCACCAAATCCCGTATCACCCGTGTTTGGGTCATAGCTACCATCCAGTTCATCTTCAATTCATTCCGCACAGGTGCCACCCTTTTAAGGAGGTTTGGGTTCATTATACTTTCAGGTCCCATGTAATTTAAGAAGTCATCGTTGCTGGTTGCGATCTTGCGCAGAACCAAGTCTAGGGTCCATTTTGAGGTTTCAAAAATATCATTTTTCCACCAACACCATACCCACCACAAAGCTGCTAGGAAAAACGTTGTCTTGCGAGTACTTACCATCCTTTTCATCCATAGGAATTGATCAGTAGCATCAAAACCTGGAATACCACGAAAGCCCAGTCTACCCCAAACCTCCACCGCGTGAGCATAGCCCATTAACACATGGAACACGTCTTCCTCACCATGCCTGATCATCTAGAGCAAAGTGGGGACGAAGTCAAGCCACACCTTCATCTTGTAACTATTTACCGGCAAGGAATGGTGGAGGAGAAGCCATATTAAGACCCTGCATTTCTTTGGAATTCGTAAACGCCACATCATTCATTATCTCTCATCGCGATTGTCGTGTTTCTTTGTTAGCAGCCAATCATACCCATTTGCCACTTTGTATTTAGATGAACTCCAAATCTAAACTTCATACCCCTGAACATTAATCCTCGGGTCAACTAGTGAAGTAGGAAAGCGCCAATTCATTCATTGGAGTATACAAAATGGAATTGTTACTTGTAGCTGAATATTATTAATTATTCTCAATGATTAGTATCTAATAATATTTTTACATTTACCACAGAAAATGGATATTTCTTTTGTTATTTTTCTCTTTCCAATCGTAATTAAAAAATGTTGTAATAATTTATTATTCCAGTTATAATGGTCTATTATTGTGGTTATTATCCTTTATTATTATGTTTCTTCGTATATTATTTTTTTTAAAAGCAATAATATGTTGTACTAGATATTCTGTTATATTCATTTTTATATTTTATAAAGAAAGTTGTGAAATATACAAATATTAAACATATGACAATTAATCTCATTTTTTTCCGTTATTCAAGAAGGATTCATTACTTTTACTCATATATATCTGACCATTCATTAGAAGAAACCGATAGCCTTAGTCAAAAGCGAACACAATAGGCAAAAAATGGATACCAAGGGCAACATAATGGGGATGTTCGCAGTCTGAATCGGTTCGGTTTTATAACAAATATCATCCGATCTGATCTGATCATTTTATTAAATTGTGGTTCGGTTCGGTTCAGTTGAAATAAATGACATCATTTGATCCGATCCGATCAAATGCGGTTCGGATTGGATCGGTTCATGCGATCTTTTTCTCATTTTATATATTTTTTTATAAAATCAAATAAACATTATAATTATAGCAATTCAAAAAGTATTTTAAGTTTTCAACGATTGGAGAATAATTAATAAGTAAAATAAGACAAGTTTTCAACAATTTAAATCCAAACATAAAACAAATAAAGTATTTCTTAAATAAGATTCAATATAAAATAACAGAACTATTAAAAGTCTTGAACCAAGATTTTAGTCTTCTTGTTTTTCCTCTAACTAGACAAATTTTAAAAAAATAAGTGTTATCATACAGTTTAAACAAAATTACAAAATAAAATATAGAGACCAAATTAAACAAACTAATAAAGCAACATGGAATGCGGATCGGTTCATTTCGGTTCTCATAGGTGGAATCAAAAACCGAACCGAACCACACATGAAATGTGATTTTTTTGCGATTTCAGTTTTTTCGATTTTTGGTTTGATCGGTTTTGGTTTTTTTGGATCGGTTGAGAGGTTTTTCGTAGTCTGGATCGATTGATGAACATCCCTAATGTCAGTGTCGTGTCTGACGCTAATGCATCCCCTGCAAACCGTAGTGTCAATTTGAGACCAGGGCTACGTAGCGTCAACTAATGGTTAACGCTACTTAAAAAGCAACCGATAAATCACCTGGACAATTGCCTTCCACCATGAACCAATTTCAAATTTCCACCACATTCTGATACAACCTAATCCCAAAATCAAGTGATTTCGGGAGAAATTTATGAAAGGAAGTTGGGCCTAATAGGATTCGGCCCAATAGAGAGATTCGGAAACCAAGTTGGTTAAGGGATTATGAAACGTCATAAAGGGGTGTAGCTCATTATATTTCATTCTGTTATTTCAAATTTGTTATTCTGTTGTGAGCATGTGCGTTTCTTTCTGTTGTTGGTGCAATTTTCCGTATATAACTCATGGAAGCGTGAATAGAAAAGACAGAAATTTTTCAAATTATTCCTGTTAATTGTTTCCCTCTTCCCCTTTTTTTTCGGAGCCTTCTGCTGCCCGAAAGGAGAATTATACCACTGTTCTCTTTATCATTGGTGCTTTCATTGACCCGTTCTTATGCATCCAAAGACGAAAGCGTCCACGGAAGCTTTGAGCCAATATCTTCAACAAATGCGAGAAATGTAACTTTAATTGTCTGCTAAAATGGTCGCTATAAGATATTAGTTCAACACCCAAATCTGGGTGCTTTAGACCCATCAACCTGGAGTTGCTACATCAAGGACAACAAGACCCCCAAAGGTGTCTCTTTTACCCTTTGATGGATCTAATCCTCTCGATTGGATATTCCGGGCTGAATCCTATTATGACTTCACTTAAACACCTCTGACACAATGTTTGCTCTCATTCCCTTCTTTATAACTGGATTAGCTCTGAGCTGGTTCTGTGTTTATATGTTGAAACAGGTTTTGATAATGACAAGGTACATGACATGAATTCAAACCATCAAGAAGAACAAGCTCATACATTGAAGAAAAACTAAGGAATCAATGTACAAGAATCAAAGGAACAAGCCATGACACAAACCCATGCCAAGAATACATCAAAACTCATGGAAAATGACAACATCAATGTGGGAATCGATTCAAGAGAAGTTGGAATCGATTCATACACCTGGGAACCACAAAATAACCAAACAACAACGTGTGAATCGATTCAAGGCTTATGGGAATCGATTCATTACAAAACAGAATGCAGTGAATCAATTCATGGAAGTAAGGAATCGATTCACACGTGGGAAAAAAGTGCTTTTTGCTAAACAGAATGCATTAAATTGATTCATGGCTAAGGGGAATCGATTCATGTGATGGGGAACACCTTTAAACAGCCCCTTAAATTAAGGAAAACAACCCATACTCCATTATATTTGAAAGAGCAAGTTGCACAATGCCTAGGAGCTCTTCAAGGCCTATAAATAGACCAAGAATTCAAGCTGAAGAATCAATCAATACAAGCAAGATAGGCAAGTAAATCAAAGTTGTGTATAGCTTAAGTTGTGTTCTCAATTTGTGAGTTTCTTTCTCTGTAACTCTAGGTTTCAAACTTGCATATTCTTTGAGAGTTGTTAGATTGAGTGCTTCAATTTGTATATCTACTCTCTTGAGAGCCAATCCTTGTAAACACCATCTCCAAACCTAAGATTTGAGTTGTTTCAAAGGTTGGGGTTAAACCTTTGGGTTATTGAGAGATTATGAGATTGGGTGGGTTGCCCTTTGCTTGTGAGGATTGAGTTCTTGAGTGTGGGACACTAGGAATCTACAATTACTCAAAGGTTGTATCTCAAATCTTCAATAGTGGAATCCTTCAAGTGGTTTTCTTAAAGGCTAGACATACAGCACAAGTGAAAGTGGTGGAACTAGTCATTAGTTTACAATTCTCTCTTCCTTGAACTCTTTATATTTGTGCACATAAACTATTTGATAAATTGCTTGAGCTAAAACTGTGTTTGAATATGATTACAGGTTCAAGGATTTTGATAATGACAAAGTACTCTTGCAGAAATTCTTGCAAAAACAAAGACTCAGAATCAGACCCAGAAAAACTGCGCAGATAATCGATTAGGGAGTCTAAGCTAATCGATTAGATAGCTTCTGTTTTAAGTTAAATGTATCAGGTACATAAGCTAATCGATTACAAGACCTCAGGCAAATCGATTACAGAGCTACTGGAACGACACTAATCGATTACCCAAGTGTCATAATCGATTACCAAGTCAAGAATTGAATTAAATGTATCAGGTACATAAGCTAATCGATTACAAGACCTCAGGCAATCGATTACAGAGCTACTGGAACGACACTAATCGATTACCCAAGTATCATAATCGATTACCAAGACAAGAATTGAATTAAATGCATCAGGTGCAATAGCTAATCGATTACTGGGCAAGATATAATCGATTACCAGGGTTCTGACTTGAAGATAATTGATTAGGTGGTGAATGCTAATCGATTACAGCACGAACTAGACTGAAAAATTCGAAATGTGATCGATTACAGCTCGAGGCGTAATTGATTACGATAGTGGGAAAACACATTTTAGTGGGAAGACAACTCATTTTTTCACCATTTCTCAGATGCCCACTACATGCAACGGCTAGGAACTTCTGCAGCTCAACCTTGGCTCTATAAATGCAAGGAAAACACAAGCACAACGACACACAAAAGAAGAGGTAATCAATCTTTACTTACCTTTGTGCTTAGAAATTTTATATTCCTTGTATATTCATCATTCTTTGAGCTAGAACTTGTATATCCTCTCTTTTGAGAGTTAGAATTTGTGTGAGCTATCACTTGCTTATCCACTCTTTTGAGAGAGTATTTTTGCTTGTAAACACAAACATCAAACACCAAAGTTCACTCTAGGATTGAGTGGTTATTCACTCTAGGTTGAGTGGTTACAAAGGTTGGGATTCAACCTTTGGGATATTGTGAGATTGAGAGATTGGGTGGGTTGCCCTTGTACTTGTGAGGATTGGGTTCTTGAGTGTGGGACACTAGGAAGCCGCAATTGCTCAAAGTTGTATCTCTAATCTACAATAGTGGAAATCCTCTAAGTGGGTTGCTTAGAGGCGAGACGTACACCGGGTTGGTGGAACTCGTTAAATCGGTTTGCAATCTTTTTTCCCTTACTCTTTTACTTTCATATATTGCTCTTGATTGATTTGTGTTGGTTGATTGTGGTTTGCATATTTTAGCTTGCTTAATTTGGTTAATATTGTACATTGCACACCAAGTGTTTGATAAATTGCCTTATCCATATTTGCCTCTTGTTTTGAATTATCTTGTGTACTTTACTTTATCTTACTTTCATAATCTCTAAACTTATGTTAAAAGAATCAAGTTCAAAGGCATTTTAAGCAAAGTTTTAAAAACTCAATTTGCCCCCCCTCTTGAGTATTGAGGCCACTTGAATAACAAGTGGTATCAGAGTTTGACTCTTGGTAGATCAAGCTTAACAGCTTCAAGAGATAAGATGGCCTCAAGTTCTCTAAACCTTTTTCCCGAGGGTGGTGCCACAAATAGACCTCCCGCTTTCAATGGGGAAGGTTATGCTTTTTGGAAGGAAAGAATGAAAATCTTTATTCAATCCATTGATCTAAGAGTTTGGAATGCCATTGAAAATCGTCCTTTTACACCCATGCATACTATCAATGATAAAAACATTGAAAAACCCATGGATGAATGGACTAGTGACGAAGAGAAGAAAATACAATATAACTATAAGGCTAAAAACCTCATTACTCTTGCATTAGGACCGGATGAATTCTTTAGAGTAATGACTTGTCAAACGGCTAAGGAAATGTGGGATACTTTGCAAGTAACCCATGAAGGTACTAGTGATGTAAAAGACTCCAAAATTAGTACCTTAACTAGTCAATATGAGAGTTTTAAGATAAACTCTGGAGAAACCATTGTAGAAATGCAAAAGAGATTCACACTCATAATAAATCACCTTATTACTCTTGGAAAAGTATATACTAACAAAGAGCTTGTGCATAAAGTTTTGAAAAGTCTTAGCAGAGAATGGCAACCGCTCATCACCGCCATCAAACAATCCCTGAGCATTAATGAGATGTCCCTTGCCACACTCTTTGGAAAGCTACAAGAGCAAGAGCAAGAATTAAAGGATTTAAAACAAGCGGAGGAAGAAGAGAAAACCTCCAAGAAGAAAGGCCTAACTCTCAAGGCTACCTCCACACATGAAGAAGAATCTTGTAGTGACCTTGATGATGAGGAGGAGTTTGGATTGTTTGTGAAAAGATTCGGAAAGTTCATGAAAAACAAACGATTCTAAAAGAACTTCAAACCTCAAGGTAAGAGACCTATTCCCAATGAATCATCTTCTTCACCTAATTGTTTCGAATGTGGCAAGGAAGGGCACTTCAAGGCGGATTGCCCAAATCTTAAGAATAAAGGCAAGGAGAAAAGAGGAAGAAGAAGAGCTTACATCGCGTGGGATGAAAACGATGTAAGTAGCTCCGATGAATCCAAAAACAAAGAAACGAATCTTTGTTTAATGGCCAATCACCAAGAAGAAAATAATGAGGTAAGTCTTCTTGATTTAGATAAGAATGAATTACTAGATGCTTTTAAAGAGTTGTATGATAAATTTATCAAGCTTTCTAGTAAATACAAATTGTCAAGAAAAATCATTGACACTCTTGAAAAAGATCTTATAGAAGTGTGTAAAGAGAATAAATGTTTGAAAGATGAATTAGAAAATGTTCAAGCATGCTCTAGGACCAAACCATATGAATTTGTAAAGAAGTGTGATATTCTTGAAACCAAGGTTGTAGACTTAAATAGGACACTAGAAAAATTCACTAATGGTAGAGATAACTTAAATATATTACTTGGAAACCAAAGATGCATGTTTGATAAAATCGGTCTAGGATACAACTCCACCAAGAAAGAAAAACACTATAAAATTTTTTTTGTGCCACCTATGAAATTATCTTCACCTTTTACAAAATGCAATCACTGTAGTTTCAAAGGTCATAGCTCATCAAATTGCAATGTTAGAAAATTAGGACCAAAGGTCATAAGAAAAGTGTGGGTTCCCAAAGGAACATTACCACAAGCTAACATTAAAGGACCCAACATACAATGGGTACCTAGTTCTCTAAATTAATATTGTTTTGTAGGTATGCTTCAAGGCAAGTAACACCCATTGGTATTTGGATAGTAGGTGTTCAAAGCATATGACGGGAGACATAAGCAAGTTCACTTCCTTCACTCCCAAAAGGAAAGAAAGTGTCACCTATGGAGACAACACCAAAGGAAGAATTCTAGGCATTGGAAACATTAGTAAGAATTCCTCTACTTCTATTAGTGATGTGTTGTATGTTGAAGGCCTAAAACACAATGTACTTAGCATAAGTCAATTATGTGACAAAGGATATAGAGTTTTGTTTGAATTAAATTGTTGCATAATTGAGCATAAGATTAACAAGGAAATCAAGTTTGTAGGTCAAATAATTGACAATATTTACATGATTGATATGGATAGTTTGTCCTCAAATGATGTACAATGCTTCATGACTAGAGAGGATGAAACTTGGTTATGGCATAGAAGAATAGCTCATATACATGTAGACCATTTGAATAAACTTGTTTCTAGAGAATTAGTAATTGGTTTACCAAAGCTTAAATTCGAAAACAAATTTTGTGATGCATGTCAAAAGGGAAAACAAGTAAAGGCATCCTTTCAATCTAAAAACATTGTTTCCACTCAAAAGCCTTTACAACTTTTGCACATGGATCTATTTGGACCTTCCAAAATCAAAAGTTTTGGTGGTAATTACTATGGTCTAGTAATTGTAGATGACTATTCTAGATATACATGGACCTTGTTTCTTGCTCATAAGAATGAAGCATATCATGCATTTAAGAAACTTGCTAAGATTATCCAAAATGAGCAAAATTCTAAAATTACATCCATTAGAACCGATCATGGGGGAGAATTTGAAAATCAATCTTTTGAAAGGTTTTGCAAAAAACATGGTATCAATTACAATTTCTCAGCTCCTAGAACTCTACAACAAAATGCAGTAGTTGAAAGGAAAAATAGATCCTTAGTAGAATTTGCAAGAACCATGTTAAATGAAAATAACATTGTGAAACATTTTTGGGCCGATGTAGTGAATACCGCTTGTCATGTTATGAATAGATGTTTAATAAGGCCTATCCTAAAGAAAACCCCCTATGAACTTTACAAGGGAAGAAAACCCAACATTTCATTCTTTCATATTTTTAGATGTAAATGCTTTCTACTCAATAATGGAAAAGATAATCTAGGAAAGTTGATGCTAAAGCTGATGAGGCAATCTGCCTACGATATTCACAATCTAGTAAATCTTATTGAATCTTTAATAAACAAACAAACACCATTAAGGAGTCCATTCATGTCAAATTTGATGAAAATCACCATAACTCCCCGAGAAAGGAATGTTGATGATATTGTAGGTACTCTTCAAGAATTAACCTTGAGTGACAAGGAAGAAGAGAACAAAGACAAAGATGCAACATAACATGAGGAACCACAACAATGGATCACTTTGAAGGACCATCCTTTAGATAAAGTCATAGGTGAAATGACTAAAGGTGTAAGTACTCGAAACGCCATTAGAAATGCATGTAATCATTTAGCCTTTGTATCACAAATAGAACCCAAATGCATTGATGAAGCTATTATTGATGAACATTGGATGTTGGCCATGCAAGAAGAATTGAATCAATTTGAAAGAAATAAAGTTTGGGAATTAGTGCCAAGACCCAATGATCACCAAATAATAGGAACAAACTGGGTGTTTAGGAATAAATTAGATGAGAATGGCATAATTACTAGGAATAAAGCTAGGCTAGTAGCTAAAGGTTATAATCAAGAAGAAGACATTGATTATGAAGAAACATATGCACCCGTAGCTAGGCTAGAATATTAGATTATTATTAGCCTTTGCATGTTGTAAGGACTTTAAATTGTACCAAATGGATGTCAAGAGTGCTTTCTTGAATGGTTATATTCAAGAGGAAGTGTATGTTGATCAACCTCCAGGTTTTGAAAACTACCAATTTCCAAATCATGTTTTCAAACTAAAGAAAGCCTTGTATGGTTTAAAACAAGCTCCAAGAGCTTGGTATGAAAGATTGAGCAAATTCCTTTTAGAAAACAACTTTGAAAGAGGAAAGGTTGACACAACATTATTCATAAAGCACAAAAAGAATGACATACTATTGGTGCAAGTATATGTTGATGATATAATCTTTGGTGCTACTAATGAGTCAATGTGCAAAGAGTTTGCTAAGTTAATGCAGGAAGAATTTGAAATGTCCATGATGGGGGAACTTACTTTCTTCCTTGGACTACAAATCAAGCAAACTAATGAGGGCACATTTATTAGTCAATCAAAGTACTGCAAAGAATTGCTTAGGAAATTCAACATGGACAAGGCAAATGACATTGCCACACCTATGGGTACTTCATGTTATTTGGACAAGGATGAGAAGGGTAAGGATGTTGAACTCACAAAATATAGAGGTATGATTGGATCCTTACTTTACTTAACCGCTAGTAGACCGGATATCATGTTTGTTGTTTGTATGTGTGCAAGATATCAAGCATGCCCAAAAGAATCACACCTAACTGCTGTAAAAAGAATAATGAAATATCTTGTTGGAACTCCAAATGTCGGTTTATGGTACCCCAAAGGGGTTGAATGCTCATTAGTTAGATATTCAGATTCGGATTTTGCAGGATGTAAATTAGATAGGAAAAACACTAGTGGAACATGTCACTTACTTGGTAGTTCTCTTGTTTCTTGGCATAGCAAGAAACAAGTAAGTGTTGCACTATCCACAGCTGAGGCAGAATATGTTGCAGTTGGTAGTTGTTGTGCTCAAATCCTTTAGATGAGATAACAACTCTAGATTTTGGTGTTATGTTAGACCATATGCCTCTCAAATGTGATAACACAAGTGCTATTAATATTTCAAAGAATCTTGTAATGCATTCAAGAACCAAACATATTGAGATTTGACATCATTTCATTAGAGATCATGTATTAAAGGGTCATTGTGTGCTCGAACATATTGAAACTTCCAAGCAATTAGCGGATATTTTCACCAAACCTCTAGCAAAAGATCAATTCATACATATTAGGAGAGAATTAGGAATCCTTGATATAACCAATTGTGTTTGAATAAATGGATGATTTTGATAATTGCTTGATTCTGATTATGTTTCATTAAGTTCAAAATGTTCTAAAGAATAACTTAATAGATTTCTAGTCTTCTGAAACAAAATCTGCAAAATCTGGGCGTTTTTAAGCAAAATAATCGATTACAAAGATTGAAATAATCGATTAGTAAGCTTCTGGTTCTTACCTAATCGATTACTCCTTGACATCTAATCGATTACCAAGCTTCTGTTTTCTGCCTAATCGATTACCACTTGGTCCATAATCGATTATAAAGCCTCTGTTTCAGGTCCAAAACATTTAAACTTTCCTCTAATCGATTAACAGCCTTCCTTAATCGATTAGGATGATTCTGTTTCTCAACATAATCGATTACCCATCTTCCCTAATCGATTACCTACTGTACGAAACGATTCAAATTCCTCAGAAACAGTGAACTAATCGATTACCTATGCCTCGTAATCGATTAGCCTCGAGTCTGTGGCAGTCAAGCGCTGTTTTCTGAGGCCTACTCATTTTCTTCTCATATTAAATCACTTTCTCTCCTTTCTAAACCTACCTTTTCCCTATAAAAACCCACCTATTCACTCTCTCAAATCACACTATCTCTTTTCCTTTAAACTCTCTCAAGTTCCCAAAGAACTCTCTCCTTCTCTTCATCTTCCCTCTACACTCTTCTTTTTCCACCACCATGTCTACATTAAGAACCATCAAAAGGAGGTCTTCAATGGCCCAAACAAACAATCCCCTTGATTTCTCCAGGTTTTTCATAAGCCATAAAGACCTTCAACACTTCATCAACTATTTTTCTGAAAAAGACATCATATCCCCTCATTACACCATTGCTGAAACCTTTGATAACCACAGTCTCACCTTCACCCAATGCCTCCACCACTACAACCTCTTCCCCTTCCTCACCATTAAGGAAGAACTTTACTATCCGGAACTTACCCGGGTATTTTACTGCAACCTCAAGCTTGTAAATGGGGTGATAGAATCAAAAGTCAAAAATATGACCATCAAGCTCACAAATGCCCAGTTGGCAGAAATCTCTCTTCTGCCACTCAATGATGCAGAGTTCAACGGAGGAGATCCTGAGGATGAATGGGGTTTCAATGCTCTCACTGCCCGACAATCCTTATGGAAGGTTGATCTGCCCAAGAAGCAACCACAAGCTGGTGGGCCACTTGACCATGAACAACCGCCTCTTACACTTCTTCTTGGTCACGATGTTGGTTCCCCGTGGTGGGAACTATGCTCTGGTAGAAAAGGATGATGTCCTCTTGATATGGGCTATGCAGAACCAAAAAGGAGATAAATTGGGTTCAAATGATCAAGCTCCACATACACCAAGCCAAAGATCAGCAAAAGCTTCCCTACGCCATTCTACTCACTAGAATCTTCAAACATTGTGGAGTAGACTTGGCTAGAGAGCTGTCGGAGAAGGTGCCTCCAAAGACTTGCATTGGCAACCATCACCTCACTAAGATGGGTCTCGTTTTTCTGAATGGAGCTTGGTACTCAAGGATGGAAGGCTATCATGCCAACATTCCTTTTGAAGCCTCTACTGATGAGCCAATCCCTCCTCCTCCTATAACACAACCTGCACCAGAAGCCCCCTCTGATCCATTCGCATCTCTATACGCTCACCTTGACCACCGCTTCAACCGCATTGAGAACTCTCTTCAAGTGTTTTCAATGACTGAGCAGCAGCACTTTGAGATGATGCAACAGCGCTATGATGAGCTATCTCACCAAATCTCCGAGCTTCGCTTTTTCAATCTGGATAACTAAATCCGTTTTTCATGTTTTGGCCAATGTGTTTTATGTTTTTCTCAATTCTATATAAGTCTTTTTTTAATTCTACAATGTTTCCTTTGATGTACTTTCCCTTCGTTTGAATTGAATAAAGATTTACCTTTCATTACATGCCTCTATTTGCTTTATTATTTTTGATGATTCCAAAGGGGGAGAAGAAATAATTGTTCATCTAATTGTTCATCAATTTTGCCTGCTAAAAACAAATATGCTAAATGATTAATTATCTCTAAGTGGTTAATTATCTCCAAAGGCATAGATTCCTAAAGATAGGGGGAGATTTGATAATGTTTCAGAGATAATGTAATGAGATATATTTAAGAGATAAGAGATAACTTACAAATTCTGAAAATCTGGTTAAGAGATAAGAGATCATGTAGAATTCAAAAGATATGTTTTTGCAGAGATAAAATTAGAGATAAGCTTATTGTTTAAACTAACATCCCTTAAGAGATCAACATTGTTGTCATCATAAAAAAGGGGGAGAATGTGTTTGAATATGATTACAGGTTCAAGGATTTTGATAATGACAAAGTACTCTTGCAGAAATTCTTGCAAAAACAAAGACTTAGAATCAGACCCAGAAAGATTGCGCAGATAATTGATTAGGGAGTCTAAGCTAATCGATTAGATAGCTTCTGTTTTGAGTTAAATGTATCAGGTACATAAGCTAATCGATTATAAGACCTCAGGCAAATTGATTACAGAGCTACTAGAACGACACTAATCGATTACCCAAGTATCATAATTGATTACCAAGTCAAGAATTGAATTAAATGTATCAGGTACATAAGCTAATCGATTACTAGACCTCAGGCAATCGATTACAGAGCTACTGGAATGACACTAATCGATTACCCAAGTATCATAATCGATTACCAAGACAAGAATTAAATTAAATGCATCAGGTGCAATAGCTAATCGATTACTGGGCAAGATATAATCGATTACCAGGGTTCTGACTTGAAGATAATCGATTAGGTGGTGAATGCTAATCGATTACAGCATGAACTGGACTGAAATATTCGAAATGTAATCGATTACAGCTCGAGGCGTAATTGATTACGATAGTGGGAAAACACATTTTAGTGGAAAGACAACTCATTTTTTCACCATTTCTCAGATGCCCACTACATGCAACGGCTAGGAACTTCTGCAGCTCAACCATGGCTCTATAAATGCAAGGAAAACACAAGCACAACAACACACAAAAGAAGAGGTAATCAATCTTTACTTACCTTTGTGCTTAGAAATTTTATATTCCTTGTATATTCATCATTCTTTGAGCTAGAACTTGTACATCCTCTCTTTTGAGAGTTAGAATTTGTGTGAGCTATCACTTGCTTATCCACTCTTTTGAGAGAGTATTTTTGCTTTTAAACACAAACATCAAACACCAAAGTTCACTCTAGGATTGAGTGGTTACAAAGGTTGGGATTCAACCTTTGGGATATTGTGAGATTGAGAGATTGGGTGGGTTGCCCTTGTACTTGTGAGGATTGGGTTCTTGAGTGTGGGACACTAGGAAGCCGCAATTGCTCAAAGTTGTATCTCTAATCTACAATAGTGGAAATCCTCTAAGTAGGTTGCTTAGAGGCAAGACGTACACCGGGTTGGTAGAACTCGTTAAATCGGTTTGCAATCTCTTCTCCTTACTCTTTTACTTTCATATATTGCTCTTGATTGATTTGTGTTAGTTGATTGTGGTTTACATATTTTAGCTTGCTTAATTTGGTTAATATTGTACATTGCACACCAAGTGTTTGATAAATTGCCTTATCCATATTTGCCTCTTGTTTTGAATTATCTTGTGTACTTTACTTAATCTTACTTTCATAATCTCTAAACTTGTGTTAAAAGAATCAAGTTCAAAGGCATTTCAAGTGAAGTTTTAAAAACTCAATTCACCCCCCCTCTTGAGTATTGAGGCCACTTGAATAACAGAAACCTTGGTTGAAATTATCTTATTCTAGTTGAAGTTAATCTCTACACATTAACTATTCGATAAATTGCTTCGTGTCTAATTTAGTGTTGTAGTGAATTTTTATTATTACTATCACTTACATTGAAAAAATTGATTGCAAAGAATTATATTCAGAAGCACTTTTAAGCAAAATTTTTAATACTTAATTCACCTCCTCTTAAGTAATTGAGGCCACTTGGTTAACAAGTGGTATCAAAGCTTGATTCTTGGTAAATAGAGCTTAACAGCTTCAAGAGATTAAGATGGCCTCTACCTCATATAACATGTTTCCTGAGGGTGGTGCTACAAATAGATCTCCCACTTTCAATGGTGATGGTTACGCCTTTTAGAAATAAAGAATAAAATTTTTCATTCAATTTATTAATTTGAAAATTTAGAATGCTATTGAAAATTATCCATTTGTACCTATGCACACTATAGATGGTAGAGTAGTTGAAAACTCATGGATGATTGGACTAATGATGAAGAGAAAAAGGTCCAATACAATTACAAAGCTAAAAATCTCATCACCCTTGCATTAGGTTCAGATGATTTCTTCAGCGTTGTAACTTGTAAAACTGTAAAAGAAATGTGGGACACTCTTCAAATCACCCATGAAGGAATTAGTGATCTGAAAGACTCTAAAGTTAGTACACTCACTAGTCAATATGAATGCTTTAGAATAAACTCCGGAGAAACAATTTTAGTACTTCAAAAGAGATTTACTTTAATCATTAATCATCTCATTACTTTTGGTAAATCTTATACTAATAAAGAGCTCATTCACAAAGTACTAAAAAGTCTTACTAGGGAATGACAATCTCTTGTCACCGTCATCAAGCAATCACCTAATATAAATGAAATGTCTTTTGCTATTTTATTTAGTAAGCTGTAAGAACAAGAGTAGGAACTTAAAGACTTGAAAAGAGGAAGAAAAGACCTCCAAAAAAAAGGGGCTAGCTCTTATAGCCACACTAATTGATAAAGATGAGTTAGAAAGTGACCTTGATGAAGATGAAGAGTTAAGCTTATTTGTTAAATGATTCGGAAGGCTTATGAGAAACAAAAGATTTCAAAAGAACTTCATTAATCAATGTAAGAAATCTCCTCCTAATGAAAATAATTCCTCACCTACTTGTTTTGAGTGTGGAAAGGAAGGGCATTTTAAGGCGGATTGCCCAAACCTTAAAAAGAAGAACAAAGATCAAAAGGGAAAAAGAACCTACATAGCTTAGGATGAAAACAATGTGAGTAGTTTCGAGGATTCGGACAATGATAAAGCCAACCTATGTCTCATGGCTAATCACTAAGATGAGCAAGAAGAGGTAAATACCCATGACCTAGACAATAAGTTCAATAAGGATGAATTACTTGATGCATTTTAAGAATTGTATATGCTAAATTCGTTAAAGTTTCAAATAAATATATGTTGTCTAGAAAAACCATTGACACTCTAGAAAAACATATTGTTGATATTTGTGAAGAAAATGAAACATTGAAAAAGAAAATTGACAATTTCAAACTTGCACTAAATCTAGACCATGTGAATTTGCCAAGAAATGTGAAAAACTAGAAGAAAAAGTTTTAGACTTAAACAAAACTCTTGAGAAATTCACAAATAGTAGAGACAACTTTAATGCCTTACTAGGAAAACATAGATGCATGTTTGACAAAACAGGACTTAGATTTAATACTTTTAAAAAGGAAAAATACTATAAAAATTTCTTCGTACCTCCTAAAAAATCATCATCACCATTTATGAAATGTAATAATTGTGGTTTTAAGGGTCATAGTACATCAAATTGCAATATTAGAAAACTTGGACCAAAAGTTGTGAGAAAGGTATGGGTTCCTAAAGGAACTTCGTCTCAAACTAACCAATAAGGACCCAACATAGAGTGGGTACCAAAATCTTTAACTTGATTTGTTTTGTAGGTATGCTTCAAGGCAAGTAACACTCATTGGTATTTGGATAATGGGTGTTCTAAATACATGACGGGAGATATTAGTAAATTCACTTCATTTACTCATAGAAGAAAAGGTTGTGTTACTTATGAAGATAACACCAAAGGAAAAATCCTTAGTATTGAAAATGTCGGTAAAAACTCCTCAACCTTAATTAATGATGTATTATATGTTGAAGGACTCAAACACAACTTACTTAGCATTATTCAATTATGTGATAAAGGATATAGAATTGTTTTTGAATCAAATTGTTGCATAATTAAGAATAAGCTAAATAAAGTAATCAAGTTCATTGGACAAAAAGTAGATAAAATATATATGACTGATCTTGATTACTTGCCTTCAAATAATGTGCAATGCTTCTTGACTAAAGAGAATGAATCATGGCTATGGCATAGAAGAATTGCCCATATTCATTTAGATCACTTGAATAAACTTGTTTCCAAAGATTTAGTAATTGGTTTACCAAAGCTAAAATTTGAAAATAAATTTTGTGATGCATGTCAAAAGGGAAAACAAGTAAAGGCCTCTTTTCAAGCTAAAAATATAATTTCAACCAATATGCCTTTACAACTTTTGCACATGGACTGGTTTGGACCCTCTAAGGTCAAGAGCTTTGGTGGTAATTACTATGGACTTGTGATTGTGGATGATTACTCGAGATACATATGGACATTATTCCTAGCTTATAAGAATGAAGCATATCATGCATTTAAGAAACTTGACAAGGTTATCCAAAATGAACGAAATTCAAAAATTGCATTCATTAGAACCGATTATGGGAGAGAATTTGAAAATCAACCTTTTGAAAAGTTTTATGAAAAATATGGCATTGAACATAATTTTTCAGCTCCTAGAACTCCACAACAAAATGGAGTAGTTGAAAGGAAAAATCGATCTTTAACGGAGCTAGCAAGAACCATGTTGAATGAAAACAATATTGCAAAATATTTTTGGGCCAATACGGTAAGTACTGCTTGTCATGCTATGAATAGATGCTTAATAAGGCCTATTTTAAAGAAAACCCCCATGAGCTTTACAAAGGAAGAAAACAAACATATCTTATTTTCATGTGTTTGTATGCAAATGTTTTGTATTGAATAATGGAAAGGATAATCTAGGAAAGTTTGATGCAAAATCTGATGAGACAATCTTTCTTGGTTATTCATCATCAAGTAAAGCGTATCGAGTCTTTAACAAATAGACTAATACAATAGAAGAGTCCATTCATGTTAAATTTTGATTAGATTAACCAAAATCCTTCAAGAAAGAAAGATGTTAATGAACTTGTAGATACTCTTGAAAAGATAACTTTGGACAACAATGAAAAAGAAGGAGCCAATAATGAAGATGAAGAAAAATCTTCACAAAATAACGCACAACAACCAAATACTCAAAAGGAGTGGATTACTTCAAGACATCATCCAATTGGCAACATAATAGGTTATATCACAAAAGGTATAAGTACTCGAAATACCATTAGGAATACATGTAAACCTTTGTTTCATAATTTAAACCTAAAACCATAGATGAGGCTATTATTGATAAACATTAGGTGTTGGCAATGCAAGAAGAATTAAATTAATTTGAAAGAAATTAAGTTTGGGAACTTGTGCCAAGACCCAATGACCATCAAGTAATAGGATTTAAATGGGTTTTTAGTAACAAGCTTGATGAAAATGGTATAATAACTAGGAACAAGGCTAGGCTAGTAGCTAAAGGGTATAATCAAGAAGAAGGAATTGATTATGAAGAAACATATGTTCTTATAGCTAGATTAGAAGCAACTAGGCTACTATTAGCATTTGCATGTTGTATGGACTTTAAAATTTACCAATGGATGTCAAAAGTGCCTTCTTAAATGGTTACATTCAAGAAGAAGTATATGTGGACCAACCTCCTGGTTTTGAAAACTACAAACTCCCAAATCATGTTTTCAAACATAGAAAACCTTTGTATGGACTAAAACAAGCTCCAAGAGCTTGGTATGAAAAACTAAGCAAATTTCTTTTAGAAAATAATTTTGAAAGATGAAAGATTGGCACTATACTATTTATCAAGCACAAGAAACAAGACATACTATTGGTTCAAATCTATGTTGATGATATAATATTTGGTGCTATTAATGAAGTGCTTTACAAAGAGTTTGCCAAGATTATGCAGGATAAGTTTGAAATGTCAATGATGGGAGAACTCACCTTCTTCCATAGACTGTAAATCAAGCAAACAAAAGAAAGGACTTTCATTAGTCAATCCAAATATTGCAAGGAATTTCTTAGAAGATTTGACATGGATAAGGCAAATGAAATGGCGACAACAATGAGCACATCATGTTATTTGGACAAGGATGAGAAAGGTAAGGATGTTGAAATCATAAAATATCGAGGTATGATCGGATCCTTACTTTACATAACTGCTAGTAGATCAGATATCATGTTTGTTGTATGTATGTGTGCAAGATTTCAAGCATATCCTAAAGAATCTCACCTTATGGCTGTTAAACACATAATGAAATATCTTGTTGGAACTTAAAATGTGGTTTGTGATATCCTAAAGGTTCTAAATATACTCTTGTAGGATATTCTGACTCTGACTTTGCAGGATGTAAACTTGATAGAAAAAGTACCAGTGGTACTTGTCACTTACTTGGTAGTTCCCTTGTATCTTAGCATAGCAAGAAATAAGTAAGTGTTGCTCTATCCACAGCTGAGGCAGAATATATTGTAGCTGGGAGTTGTTGTGCTCAAATCCTTTAGATGAAGCAACAACTTCTAGACTTTGGTGTTGTTTTAGACCATGTGCCTCTTAGTTATGATAATAATAGTGCCATAAATATTTCGAAGAATCTTGTTATGCATTCGAGAACCAAACATATTGAGATTCGACATCACTTCATTAAAGATTATGCTTGAATATGCTTTCACGTTAAATTATTTTGATAATGACAAAAGATATTGAAGAATCAAGCAAAAGGTTCAAAGCACAATGAAAAATAGAATTAGACTTTCAAATTCATGCAAGCTAATCGATTACAAGACTCCAACTAATCGATTACAGGTGTTCTGTCCAAGACCTAATCGATTGCAACATCAAGACTAATTGATTACACAAGTTTTGTTTGTAAGCTAATCGATTTCACACATTAGCATAATCGATTACCAAGTTGAATATTTGAATTAAGAGCATCAGGTATACTCCCTAATCGATTGCAAGTATGCAACAATCGATTACCAAGACTCTGGAAGATCACTAATCGATTATAAGACTAGGTCTAATTGATTATGAAAGTTCTGTTTGCTTACTAATCGATTACAGGAAAGGCCAAATCGATTACGATGTTACGAAACACAATTAAATGTATCAGGTGCCACTTATAATTAATTACAAGGCATTAAACAATCGATTAGCAGGTTTTTGTTCTTAAGATAATCGATTATCCAAGGATGCCTAATCGATTACCATACGAATTACATTATAAAATTCAAAGAGTAATCGATTATAGCTCGAAGCCTAATCAATTACCATCGTGCCAGAAATTGGGGAAAAGCATTTTAAGTGGAAAACCAGCTCATTTCTCCATTCCAACTCAAGCACCCATGCTGTGCAACGGCTCTGAAGACTCTAGGGCTCCTCTCCAAGGCCTATAAATGCAAAACTCCTTCAAGCTACTAAAAAAAACACAATCAAATCCATCAAAGGGAAATCAAATCTTGAGTCTTGTGAGTTCTATTTCTTTGTTTAGTTTCATTTTCTAAAACTTAGAGCTTATATTTATAAATCCTCTCTTGTGAGAGTTAGAAATTGTGAGAGCTTTCAATTATACATCAACTGTATTAAGAGAGTATATTGCTTGTAAATCAAACACCAAAACACTAAGGTTTTCACTCTAGGTTGAGTGGTCACAAAGGTTGGGGTTCAACCTTTGGGTATTGAGAGATTGTGAGATTGGGTGGGTTGCCCTTGTGCTTGTGAGAATTGGGTTCTTGAGTGTGAGACACTAGGAGACTATTGCTCAAAGCTTGTATCTCAAATCTTCAATAGTGGAATTCTTCAAGTGGGTTGCTTGAAGGCGAGACGTAGACCGGGTTGGTGGAACTCGTTAAATTGGTTTGCAAGCTCTTCTCCCTTATCCTCTTGCATTTACATATTGTATCTGGCTGGATTGTTAATATTGATTGTGTTTTCACTCTTAAACTTGCTTGGATAATTAGTTTTGAAGTACTGCATACCAAGTGTTTGATAAATTGCCTTAATAACACTTATCCCTTGTCTAGCATTACTTCTTGCATTATACTCACTATCTCTTGCACCAACACTTAACTTTTGAAAAAGGAACAAATTTCAAAAGCATTCTAAGAAAAGTTTTAAAACTCAATTCACCCCCCCCCTCTTGAGTATTGAGGCCACTTGATTAGTAAGTGGTATCAGAGCTTGACTCTTGGTAGATCAAGCTTAACAGCTTCAAGAGAACAATGGCCTCAAATTCTCTAAATCTTTTTCCTGAGGGTGGTGCCACAAATAGACCTCCCGCTTTCAATGGTGAGGGTTACATTTTTTGGAAAGAAAGAATAAAAATCTTTGTGCAATCTATAGACTTGAAAGTTTGGAATGCCATTGAAAATGGTCCTTTTGTACCAATGCATACTGTAGATGGTAAGCAAGTAAAAAAGTTGATGGATGATTGGACTAGCGAAGAAGAAAAGAAAGTCCAATATAACTATAAAGCCAAAAATCTAATCACTTTAGCTTTAGGCCCTGATGAATTCTTTAGAGTAGTAACATGTAAATCCGCCAAGGATATGTGGGATACCTTATAAATAACCCATGAAGGTACAAGTGATGTCAAAGACTTTAAGATTAGTACCTTAACTAGTCAATATGAAAGCTTTAGATTAAATTCTGGAGAAACAATTGTTGATATGCAAAAGAGGTTCACACTTATTATAAATCATCTCATTACTCTTGGGAAGACTTACACTAACAAAGAACTTATTCATAAAGTGTTAAAAAGTCTCACCAGGGAATGGAAACCTCTAGTCATCGCCATCAAACAATCTCCTAGCATCAATGAAATGTCTCTTACTACACTATTCGGTAAGTTACAAGAACAGGAATAAGAATTGAAAGAATTAAGGATAGCGAAAGAGGAAGAAAAATCTTCCAAGAAGAAAGGTCTAGCTCTCAAGGCCACTTCTATCAATGAAGAAGAATCCGGTAGTGAGCTTGATGAAGAAGAAGAATTTGGACTATTTGTGAAACGTTTTGGGAAATTCATGAGGAACAAATGATTCCAAAAGGGGTTCAAATCTCAAGGTAAGAAACCTACCTCTAATGAAAACTCTTCTTCACCAAACTGTTTTGAATGTGGAAAGGAAGGACACTTCAAGATAGGGGTTCCAAACATTAAAGAAGAAAAACAAAGATAGAAAGGGAAAGAGAAGAGCATATATCACATGGGATGAGTACAAAGTAAGTAGCTCGGACGAGTCAGAAAATGAAGAAGCAAACCTTTGCCTCATGGCCAATCACCAAGATGAAGATAATGAGGTAAATTTTCATGACTTAGATAAAGAAAAACTACTTGATGCTCTTGAAGAATTGTATGATAAATTTATAAAGGTTTCTAATAAGCATAAATTATCTAGAAAGACTATTGATACTCTTGAAATGCATCTTGTAGAACTTAATAAAGAAAATGAATTTTTGAAAAAGGAAGTTGCAAATGTTCAAGCATGCTCTAAGTCTAAACCTTGTGAATTTGTAAAGAAATGTGACATGCTAAAGACTAAGGTTCTAGACTTAAATAAAACTCTAGAAAAATTTACAAATGGTAGAGATAATCTAAATGTTCTACTTGGTGAACAATGATGTATGTTTGATAAAACGGGATTAGGTTTCAATACCTATAAGAAACAAAAGAATTATAAGAACTTCTTTATACCACCTAGTAAAACTGCATCCCCTTTTATGAAATGTCATCATTGTGGTCTTAAAGGAAATAGTACATCAAATTGTAAGGTTATAAAACTAGGACCAAAGGTTGTGAGAAAAGTATGGGTTCCTAAAGGAACATTACCTCAAACTAACCTACAAGGACCCAACATAAAATGGGTACCAAGTTCTCTAACTTAACATGTTTTGTAGGTATGCTTTAAAGCAAGTAACACCCATTGGTATTTGGATAGTGGGTGTTCAAAACACATGATGGGATACAAAAGCAAGTTCATATCGTTCACTCCACGAAATAAAGGATTTGTTATATATGGAGACAACACAAAGGGAAGAATTTTAGGAATCGGAAATGTTGGTAAAAATTCTTCCACTTCTATAAATGATATGCTATATGTTGAGGGACTTAAGCATAACTTGTTTAGCATTAGTCAATTATGTGATAAGAGCTATAAAATTATCTTTGAATCAAATTATTGCATAATTGAAAATAAGTTAAACAAGGAAGTAAAGTTCATTGGTCAAAGAGTTGATAATATTTATATGATTAATCTTGATTGTCTTGCTTCAAGTGATGTACAATGCTTCATAACTAAAGAAGATGAATCATGGCTATGGCATAGAAGAATTGCTCACATTCATGTAGACCATTTAAACAAACTTGTTTCAAAAGATTTAGTAATCGGTTTACCAAAACTGAAATTTGAAAACAAATTTTGTGATGCTTGCCAAAAAGGAAAGCAAGTAAAGGCCTCTTTTCAAGCCAAAAATATTGTTTCAACAACTAGACCTTTACAACACTTACACATGGATTTATTTGGACCTTCAAAAATCAAAAGTTTTGGTGGAAACTATTATGGTCTTGTGATTGTGGATGATTATTCTAGGTATACATGGACATTGTTTCTTACTCATAAAAATGAAGCATATCATGCATTTAAGAAACTTGCCAAGGTCATACAAAATGAACAAAACTTGAAAATAACATCCATTCGAACAGATCATGGGGGAGAATTTAAAAATCAATCTTTTGAAAAGTTTTGTGAAAAATTTGGCATTGAACATAATTTTTCAGCTCCAAGAACTCCACAACAAAATGGGGTTGTTGAAAGGAAAAATCGATCTTTAGCGGAACTCGCAAGAACTATGCTAAATGAAAGTAATATTGCAAAACACTTTTGAGCCGACGCGGTTAATACCGCTTGCCATGTTATGAACTGATGTTTGATAAGGCCTATTTTAAAGAAAACCCCCTATGAGCTTTATAAAGGAAGAAAACCAAATATTTCTTATTTTCATGTATTTGGATGCAAATGTTTTGTTTTAAATAATAGAAAGGAAAATCTCGGCAAATTCAATGCAAAATCTGATGAAGCAATATTCTTAGGTTATTCATCCACTAGTAAAGCATATCGACTCTTTAACAAATGAACTTGTACAATTGAAGAATCTATACATGTCAAATTTGATGAACTTAACCAAAATCCTCTGAGAAAGGAAATTGATGATCTTGTAGGTACTTTCAAAGAAATAAACTTGGAAGATAAAGAAGAAAACAATAATGAAGGAGATACATCTCATAATGAAAGAGATACACCTCAACAAAAGGAGTGGATCACCGTGAAGAATCATCCCTTGGACAATATCATAGGTGATATAACAAAAGGTGTAAGTACTCGAAATGCTATTAGAAATACATGCAATCACTTAGCTTTTGTATCATAAATAGAACCCAAAAATATTGATGAAGCTATTATTGATGAACATTGGATGTTGGCCATGCAAGAAGAATTAAACCAATTTGAAAGAAATGAAGTTTGGGAACTTGTGCCAAGACCTAATGATCACCAAATAATAGGTACTAAATAGGTATTTAGAAACAAGCTAGATGAAAATGGAATAATCATTAGAAATAAAGCTAGGTTAGTGGCCAAAGGTTACAATCAAGAAGAGGGTATAGATTATGAAGAAACATATGCTCCTGTAGCTAGGTTAGAAGCTATTAGACTATTGTTAGCCTTTGCATGTTGTAGAGATTTCAAATTGTACCAAATGGATGTCAAGAGTGCTTTCTTGAATGGATACATTCAAGAAGAAATATATGTTGATCAACCTCCTGGTTTTGAAAACTATCAATCTCCAAACCATGTTTTCAAACTAAGAAAGGCTTTATATGGTTTAAAACAAGCTCCAAGAGCTTGGTATGAAAGGTTGAGCAAATTTATTTTAGAAAACAATTTTAAAAGAGGAAAGGTTGACACAACATTATTCATCAAGCATAAAAAGAATGACACACAATTGGTTCAAGTATATGTGGATGATATCATTTTTGGTGCTACTAATGAATCACTTTGCAAGGAGTTTGCTAAGTTAATGCAGGATGAATTTGAGATGTCCATGATAGGAGAACTTACATTCTTCCTTAGGCTACAAATTAAGCAAACAAAAGAAGGTACATTCATTAGTCAATCCAAATACAGCAAGGAGTTGCTTAGGAAATTCAATATGGACAAGGCAAATGAAATTGCCACCCCTATGAGCACATCTTGCTACTTGGACAAAGATGAGAAAGGTAAAGATGTAGAAATTACCAAATATCGAGGTATGATTGGATCTTTACTCTATCTTACTACAAGTAGACCAGACACAATGTTTGCTGTTTGCATGTGTGCTAGATATCAAGCATGTCCAAAAGAATCACACCTCACTACTGTAAAACGAATAATGAAATATCTTGTTGGAACTCTAAATGTAGGTCTTTGGTATCCTAAAGGTGTTGTGTTAACCCAGCGATAGGGTCTGAACCGTTTGTTTCTACCACCGGGTTGTTAATTGGCAAGCGCACCAATCATTTGTAGTTTTCAAAATTTAGATATCGTTCCACTGGGATTGAAAGTCTAATAACAACAGTAATTTTCTATTCACTATGGTAAATGTGAAGAAAGTTATAGACAAAAGAATGATTTATATAATATTTATACAGTATTCACAGGATAGCATGATTGAGTAGTTCATGAGCTAAAAAAAATAAAAATCTATCTAAAAAGTTGAGTTGCAATCTAGAATAGGTAAGATACTTGAGATAAACACAGATAAACAAATTATGTTGGAAATTGGATCCCTAATCTAGAATAACAATGAGGAACTCAAGATATGCATATTTAATCATCAAGTTTCATGTCATTGCAGCTTAAAATCATTATAACCGATCCCTCGTGATATAAATTCTAAGAATTTACCGTAAAGTCCGATCCCTCGTGAGCTTTCTCAGTAAAAACTTACATTAAGACCTGGCCTTATGGCAATAATAGTTAACAACCCCTATAGAATTGAGATACCAAGGGTATTCTAACTTTTACTTTCGTCAAAACAAGTTTCAATACGGCATGAATAATAATTCTCCCGTTTGACATTCATACTAATAAAACAAGTTTCAATACACATGAAAATCATTCTCCTGTTTGACGTTCATATTAATAAAAGGTTGAAATACTAACATGGACTTGAATCATAAACATGCAGAGGTCGAATTCACAACATTATACTCAATAGATTAGTTCACCAATTCCAACATAAACAAATTAGTTACACATGGTAAAAGTAGAAACAACACTTACAGAGTTTGACATTACAAAGACGATGGAAACTTCACGATACAACGATCACAATACACCACAACACTCTCAAGTATCTAGAAAACTATTCTAGAACTACAAACTCTAAAAGAAATACTCAAAACTCGAGTATAGAAGAGAGGAAAGAACTCTGAAAATAGAGAATGAGATATGATGAATAGTGTTGGATGGCCCTATTTATAGGGCTGATCAAGGGTGCTGACGCTACACATCAGTGTGACGCTACGCGTCAGTCCTCTGACTCAGCCTCCATTAACGTAGCTGGTAGTGGCCACCATGGAATATTATATTCAATCATGCTTGGCCATGTGTCGCTGTCTCCACTACGTTTTGGCCATTTGTGCTGAGTGGAGTAGCCAATAATGGGTCACTAAGTGAGTGCTTGGCCAGCTTGGCTGTCGAGTCCACGCAGCACTGACGCTACACGTGGCTGTGATGCGTAGCGTCAGCATCAAAAGTAGCTATGGACGCTACGCGTGGGATTGATGCTACGCGTCAGATCCTCCAGTATAATTTTCTCTTGAATTCTTTACTTTTTCACTGCAAAACTAGAGAAAATTGATCAAGGGCAGATTATTTCCAACAACATCCATTTATTGAATTAAAACCTAATTTTCTAACAAATTATCCAAATTTTTATTATTTTTATGAAATTTTTATTAAAAGATTTATTATACATTTGAGGACTAACAAATACCCCCAACTTGAGACATTGCTCGTCCTCGAGCAAGAGAGAAAAATAAAATAAAAATTTGAAATCAAATTTTTGAGTTAGTCCGAGAATTTATCACAAAAAGTAATTACATAATTTACCATTTTGAAATAATCAATTATAGGCATCTACTGTAACAAAGGTTTAATGATAAAATTCTTTACAATATTTTATTAACATATCAAGCATAATTCAGGCTTACCTCTCCAAGTGTTTATCTCAATGCAATTGGTAAATTGTTTCACTTAATCAATCATAAAATCAAACGAATTTAATTTTGATTTTCATCTAATCAATGGTTAGTTATATAGAGTTAATTCAAAAATCACAAGGTCTTTTCACGGGTTGTAATGAGGCTTGGCTTACAAGAATCAATGGTTTTTCTTGGAATTCAAAAACCTGAAATCATAAAAGAGTATTTTATAATTTTTAGGCTTTCTCTTGGCCCAAACTTCTCATTTTCTTTTATTGATGAAAAATAAATACCCCCAACTTGATTCTTTTCACTATTTTTTTCATACTTTATTTTCTTTTGAAAAGAATCAAGTTGCTTATTTTCACTCCCCATTTTTGTGAAAACATTTATTTTAACTGCTCTTTTAATCAATCAAGTATAGGGAATGGTTAAAACAAAGTTAGGTTTTAAGGGTACCAAAGAATTTATTTTAGGCTCAAATTGGCTTTCAAAGGATAAAATAATTGTTACCAAGGTAAGCTGTTTGGCCCAAGGTTTCTTTTCACCAATAAATGTGCCTTGATCATTTTCCTGAATTCTCTGTACAACAACACAAATCAAAGATTAAAGCAAAATCAATTCGAATGAAATTATGTCGATTAAACCCTCAAGTGTTTAAAAAGATCTCTCAACTCACCAGGTTTATTGAAATTTGCTTGATAGTTAATAAACTTATTGTAATTAAATTTATCAAAATTCCTAAGTTATAAAAGAATTAATAATTGATTTTACAAAATTTTTGGTTTTATTGTGTAAAAACTTTAAGTGAATAAATTAACTTACTAACAAAAATTTTGAGTTATTTATTGAAAGATAATTTTGTTTTCTTTTGGATTTTTTTTTGAAAATAAATTAAAATAAACAAATAACAGAATGGGTTGCCTCCCATTGAACGCTAGGTTTAATGTCTCCAGCCTGATATTCCTACATTTCAAGGGTCAGTTAAAAGATATCTGATGGTAATTTTGTTAATCTCACCACCCAAATAGAGTTTCAACCTTTGCCCATTTACCATCCAGCTTCTTTTAGAAGTTGGATCTTCAATTTCCACTGCTCCATATGGTTTAACTTCTTTAATCAAAAATGGGCCTGACCATTTTGATTTCAATTTTCCAGGAAACAGTTTTAATCTTGAATTGAACAATAAAACTTGTTGACCTGGTGTGAAGTGTCTTTTCTTTAACTTTTTATCATGGTAAGCTTTCACCTTACTTTTGTAACATCTGGATGATTCATAGGCATTGTTTCTCATTTCCTCTAATTTGAGTAGCTGTAACTTTCGTTTATCTGCTGCTACATTTTGATCAAAATTGAGGAATTTTAAAGCCCAATATGCTTTATGTTCCATTTCAACTAGAAGGTGACATGATTTTCCATAGACCATCTAGAAAGGAGAAAGACCAATTGGTGTTTTAAATGCAGTTCTGTATACCCAAAGTGCATCATCAAGTTTTTGTGACCAATCCTTTCTAGAAGATGAGACAGTTTTTTCCAGAATTCTTTTCACTTCACGATTTGAAATCTCTGCTTGTCCGTTGGTTTGTGGATGATATGCTATGGCTACCTTATGCTTTACTCCATAATGTTGTAATATTTTCTGAAGAATTTTATTACAAAAGTCTGAACCACCATCACTTATTAAAGTTCTTGGTGTCCCAAATCTGCAAAAAATATTTTTCTTCAAAAAATTCACAACAGATTTAGTGTCAGCATTAGGGGTGGCAATTGCTTCCACCCATTTTGAAACATAATCAACTGCCAAAAGAATGTATTGATTTGAGTAAGAGTTAGGAAAAGGTCCCATAAAGTCAATTCCCCAACAATCAAATACCTCAACTTCTTGTATATTTGTGAGAGGCATTTCTTGCCTTCTTCCAACATTACCTATTCTTTGGCAGTTATCACAAGATTGAACAAATAAGTGAGCATCTTTAAAAAGAGAGGGCCAGTATAAACCTGATTGGAGAACTTTTGCAGCTGTTCTTTCATCATTAAAGTGTCCTCTATATGGTGATTTATGACAATGCCACAACACATCTTTTACTTCCCAGTCAGGCACACAACGTCGTAACAAATTATCCGCTCCAATTTTGAATAAATGAGGGTCATCCCAAACAAAATATCTTGCATCTCTAAAGAATTTTTTTCTTTGTTGCCAAGTCAAATCATTTGGAAGAACACCTGCTGCTTTGAAATTGGCCATGTCAGCAAACCATGGCCGTTGTGTTATTTTGAAAAGTTTTTTATCAGGAAATTCTTCCAAAATTTCTTTTTCCTTGGCAGTAACCTCATTATTCACTAATCTAGAAAGATGGTCAGCTACCATATTTTCACTACCCTTTTTATCTTTGATTTCAAGATCATATTCTTGAAGGAGCAAAATCCATCTGATTAACCGAGGTTTTGAATCAGATTTAGTTAAAAGGTACTTGATTGCCGCATGATCAGTAAAAACAATTATTTTTGAGCCAATCAAGTAAGATCGAAATTTTTCTAAAGCATATACTATGGCTAGTAATTCTTTTTCAGTAGTTGCATAATTTATTTGATTTTCATTCAAAACTTTACTAGCATAATGTATAACTTTAAAAAAAATTTCATATCTTTGACCTAAAACTGCTCCAATAGCATAATCACTTGCATCGTACATAAGTTCAAAGGGTAGATTCCAATTAGGAGCAACAATTACAGAAGCAGAAACTAATTTTTCTTTCAAGGAATTAAAAGCTTTAAAACATGCTTCATCAAATTTGAATTCAACATCTTTATTCAGAAGGTTTGATAAAGGTTTTGCAATTTTGAAAAAACTTGAATAAACCTCCTATAAAATCCAGCATGTCCTAAAAAGCTTCTAATACCTTTTACATTTACAAGGGGTGGGAGTTTAGAAATTACCTCTATCTTGGCTTGGTCAACTTCAATGCCTCTAGAAGAAATTTTATGACCAAGTACAATTCCTTCTTTCACCATGAAGTGACATTTCTCCCAATTAAGCACCAAATTTGTCTCAATACACCGCTTCAGTACGGTGTCTAGGTTGGATAGACATGTCTCAAATGAATTCCCAAAAACTAAGAAGTCATCCATGAAAACTTCAATGCTCTTTTCAATTAAATCTACAAAAATAGCAAACATGGATCTTTGAAAAGTAGCAGGTGCGTTACATAATCCAAATGGCATTTTTCTGTAAGCAAATATGCCAAAAGGACATGTAAAAGCAGTTTTCTCCTGATCAAGAGGGCCAATAGCAATTTGATTATATCTAGAATAACCATCAATAAAGCAGTAATATTCTTGTCCAGATAATCTTTCAAGTATTTGATCCATAAAAGGTAATGGAAAATGATCTTTACTTGTTGCTTGATTTAATTTTCTATAATCAATGCACATTCTCCAACTGGTGGCAGTTCTTGTAGGAATTAGTTCATTTTTTTCATTAACAATTACTGTCATACCACCTTTTTTTGGAACAACTTGAACAGGACTTACCCATGCACTATCAGAAATAGGATAAATAATACCTACTTTTAGAAATTTAAGATCCCCCTTTTTGGTTACCTCCTTCATAGTTGGGTTGAGGCGTCTTTGAGGTTGAGCAACAGGTTTGAAATCATTTTCCAACAAAATTTTATGCATGCAGTATGATAGACTTATACCTTTCAAATCTTCAAGTGTCCATCCAATTGCTTCTTGATTTCTCTTCAATACTTCCACCAGTTTTTCTTCCTCTATTTCACTTAACAGATTACTAATGATTACTGGTTTTAAATTACCTTCCTTCAAAAAGATGTATTTTAGATTGGAAGGTAACACTTTTAGTTAAGGTTTCTGGATTTCTTCAACAGGTGATTCTTGAATTTCTTCAATCTTTCTTGATTCAAAGGAAATTTCTTTCCCTTGATTGAATTCTTCAAGATACCTTTCAATTTGTTTCTCCTCTTCTTCATTCAAAAATTCAACAGAATTAGTCAATAACTTATTTAATGGGTCAGAAATAGACATACCTTTTGATAAGGAAAGATAGGTTTTATCAAGGATGTCTACTTTGAAACAGTCTTGCTTCGAGCTAGAATGTTTCATTGCTTTGAAGACATCGAAATTCACTTCCTCATCGTGAACCCTTACTGCTAGCTTCCCGTTGTCTACATCAATCAGTACTCGAGCAGTTTTCATGAATGGTCTTCCAAGAATCAGAGGAACATCAGCATCTTCCTCCATGTCTAAGATCATAAAATCCACAGGGAAGTAGAATTTGTCAACCTTTACAAGCACATCTTCTACAATCCCATAAGGTCTCTTGATGGATTTATCAGCTAATTGCAGAGTCATCCTTGTTTGTTGGGATCAAGGTCACCAATACGCTTCATCATACTTAGGGGCATTAGATTGATGCTAGCCCCTAAATCTAATAAAGCCTTTCCGATATTTACTCCGCCAATAGAGACAGGAATAGTGAATTTGCCAGGATCTTTGGATTTTTCTGGCATCTTGTATTATAAAATAGCACTGCAACTTGCTTCAAGTTCTACTATCTCCTCATTATATTTCCTTTTCTTTGTAAGCAGTTCTTTCATAAACTTAGCATATGTAGGCATTTGTTCTAATGCCTCAGAAAAAGGAATGTTTATATGTAACTGCTTAAAAATTTCAAGGAATCTCTTATATTCCTTTTCTTTATCTTTTTTTGATGGTGGATGAGGATAAGGTAAATCCTGGACAGGAGGTGTCTGTCCCAAATACTGATTTTTTTGATTTTTTTCTTTTTCTTTTATTTCATCTTTTTCTTTATTTTTTTCACTTTCTTTTTCTTCTTCTTTTTCTTCTTTTTCTTTTTCTTTTTCATAGTCTATACCTACAGTTTTACCACTTCTTGTAAAAATAACCTTACATTGTTCTTTCACTTTGAATTCCTTGATGCCGGCTACTTCTTTTACTAGCTGACTCAACTGTTGATCTGATGCTTTACGTGCAGCCTTAATTGTCTCCATGTATTGCATCAATTGTTGAATACTTTCTTCAGCCTTTGTCAATCTAGTATTGTAATCACCTTGATTGTTAAAGGGTCTAGCATTTTGCCTCCAACCATAGTTTTGGTTTTGCCTTCCCTGCAGTTAATTGTTAGAAAAAGAATTTACAAGAGGATTTAGAGAATTACCTATAGGTAATCTCTGATGAATCAAGGAATTAGCTTGTTCTTGTTGATTCTTGTCAAGAACACAGTAACCACATAGTTGTTCGCCCATACAATACTCATATTGTTTTAATTGAGCAGGGGGTGGTGATGTTACTTGAGAAATTTGAAGTTTCTCTAATTGCTTGCTCATGGCTTCAATTTGTTGGGTCAGCAATTTTTGCTGAGCCAATACTGCATCATTCACTCCCAATTCGAGCATACCTGGCTTCCTCTGTACATTACCTCTTTCATGTTTTGCTTGGTGGTCACTAATAGAAATTGATTCCAATATCTCAATTGA
This sequence comes from Clitoria ternatea, assembly GCA_037962975.1. Taxonomy (NCBI): domain Eukaryota; kingdom Viridiplantae; phylum Streptophyta; class Magnoliopsida; order Fabales; family Fabaceae; genus Clitoria; species Clitoria ternatea. The sequence goes on along the minus strand of CM075672.1, from coordinate 23,479,365 downwards.
TTCCTCCATAGTTTTGTTCATTAAAGAACCACCTGCACAAGCATCTAACATCATCTTGAACTGAGGTAATAGACCATGGTAAACGATTTTTACCTTTTCAGCATCATCCAAGTTGTGGTTTGGACACTTTCTCAAGAGTGCCTTGAATTGTTCCCATGTTTCTTCTAATGATTCATCATTGTTTTTAGAAAAAGAGTGTATGGCTATCATGGCTTTAAAGTATTTTGAAGGAGAATAAAATCTTTCCAAAAATTTTCTTTTGACATCGGACCAGTTTGCAAAACTACCCGATGGGCAAGATTTAAACCATTCTTTAGCTTTACCAATCAATGAAAAAGGAAATAACCTCACATAAACAGATTCTTCTTGATTGGGTTCAAAACCAATTGTGCTACATAACTCATAAAAAACAGTTAAATGTTCATACGGTTCTTCATGATTTAAGCCAGCAAATTGATTATTTTGAATAATATTTAAAGTAGCAGGTTTAATCTCCACTGGTACAATAGGTCCTTGAAATATTCCTAAAACTCGGGGTGGACCATTAATAGCAGCAAACTGTCCCAATGTTCTCCTTTCAGCAGCCATATTTGAATTTTCAAAAATTTTAGAGGTAGAAGAAGAATTAGTTTGTGTTTTAGATTTCAAAGACTTGATTTTCTTTACAAACTTTTCTATTTCAGGATCAAAATAAATTTTTCCTGCAGTAGATCGTGTTTGCATACACAAACTAGACAAATAAAGTTTATGTAACAATAAGTAAAAGTAAACAAATTAAAAAAATTTAACTAAGGTAAAAAAATATTTACCATGGTAATTAAAAATTTACTGTTTTACTAAAACAATTCAATCCCCGGCGACGGCGCCAGAAAACTTGTTAACCCGGCGATAAGGTCTGAACCATTCGTTTCTACCACTGGGTTGTTAATTAGTAAGTGCACCAATCGTTTGTCGTTTTCAAAATTTAGATATCGTTCTACTGACAACAGTAATTTTCTATTCACTATGGTAAATGTGAAGAAAGTTATAGACAAAAGAATGATTTATATAATATTTATACAGTATTCACAGGATAGCATGATTGAGTAGTTCATGAGCTAAAAAGAAAATAAAAATCTATCTAAAAAGTTGAGTTGCAATCTAGAATAGGTAAGATACTTGAGATAAACACAGATAAACAAATTATGTTGGAAATTGGATCCCTAATCTAGAATAACAATGAGGAACTCAAGACATACATATTTAATCATAAAGTTTCATGTCATTGCAGCTTAAAATCATTATAACCGATCCCTCGTGATATAAATTCTAAGAATTCACCGTAAAGTCTGATCCCTCGTGAGCTTTCTCAGTAAAAACTTGCATTAAGACTTGGCCTTATGGCAACAATGGTTAACAACCCCTATAGAATTGAGATACCAAGGGTATTCCAACTTTTACATTTGTCAAAACAAGTTTCAATACGGCATCAATAATCATTCTCCCGTTTGACATTCATACTAATAAAACAAGTTTCAATACACATGAAAATCATTCTCCCATTTGACGTTCATATTAATAAAAGGTTGAAATACTAACATGGACTTGAATCATAAACATGCAAAGCTCGAATTCATAACATTATACTCAATAGATTAGTTCACCAATTCCAACATAAACAAATTAGTTACACATGGTAAAAGCAGAAACAACACTTACAGAGTTTGACATTACGAAGACGATGGAAACTTCACGATACAACGATCACAATACACCACAACACTCTCAAGTATCAAGAAAACTATTCTAGAACTATAAACTCTAAAAGAAATACTCAAAACTCGAGTATAGAAGAGAGGAAAGAACTCTGAAAATAGAGAATAGGATATGATGAATGGTGTTGGATGGCCCTATATATAGGGCTGAGCAAGGATGCTGACACTACGCGTCAGTCCCCTGACTTAGCCTCCATTAACGTAGCTTGTAGTGGCCACCTTGGAATATTATATTCAATCATGCTTGGCCATGTGTCTCTGTCTCCACTATGTTTTGGCCATTTATGTTGAGTGGAGTGGCCAATAATGGGTCACTAAGTGAGTGCTTGGCCAGCTTGGCTGTGGAGTCCACGCAGCACTGACGCTACGCGTAGCGTCAGCATCAAAAGTAGTTATGGACGCTACGCGTGGGATTGATGCTACACGTTAGATCCTCCAATATAATTTTCTCTTGAATTCTTTACTTTTTCACTGCAAAACTAGAGAAAATTGATCAAGGGTAGATTATTTCTAACAACATCCATTTATTGAATTAAAACCTAATTTTCTAACAAATTATCCAAATTTTTATTATTTTTATGAAATTTTTATTAGAAGATTTATTGTAAATTTTAGGACTAACATGTTGAATGTACTCTTATAGGATATTCTGATGCTAATTTTGCTGGATGTAAACTTGATAGGAAAAGCACTAGTGGTACATGTCATTTACTTGGTAGCTCCCTTGTTTCCTGGCATAGCAAGAAACAAGTAAGTGTTGCTTTATCAATAGCTGAGGTAGAATATGTTGCAGCTGGAAGTTGCTGTGCTCAAATCCTTTGGATGAGACAACAACTTCTTGACTTTGGTGTTATATTAGACCATGTGCCTCTTAAATGTGACAATACTAGTGCCATCAATATTTCAAAGAATCCTGTCATGCATTCAAGGATCAAGCATATATAGATAAGACATCATTTTGTTAGAGATCATGTATCAAATGGTGATTGCATGCTTGAACATGTTGAAACTTCTAAGCAACTAGCTGATATCTTTACCAAACCACTTGCAAAGGAACAATTCATACATATTAGAAGAGAATTAGGAATCCTAGATATTTCAAATTGTGTTTGAACATTGAATGATTTTGATAATTTCATGATTTACAATATGCTTGTTGAGTAAATAATTGATTAATGATTGATACATGGATTGGTTGATGATTTGTTTGAAAAACTATGAGCTTTAAGCATTTCTGGGTAGCCCCTAATTGATTACCCAGCCTAATATAATCGATTAGAAACTTTCTATTTCATGTCTAATCGATTACCATCTCATATCTAATCAATTACGAACTCTCTGTTTCATGTCTAATCGATTACACACTCTTGTATAATCGATTACTGACTTTCTGTTTCATACTCAACCGATTAGCTCCTCAATCCAATCGATTACTGATGTTTGATCTTCCTCATAATCGATTACATACTTCACCCTAATCAATTAGCCTATGATCCTGTTTTTAACATAATCGATTACATACTTCACCCTAATCGATTTCTCCTGTGCAAAAATGTTTTATTTTCCTCAGAAAACACACCCTAATCAATTAGCCTATGAGCCTAATCGATTAGCCTTGTATCAGGAGTAGATTTTTTGTAGAATCCAAGTGAAATTCGTTGGCCCAATGCTCACTCACCTTATTAACTCCTATTTTTCATCTCTAAACCCTATTTTTACCCTATAAATACCCCTCCTTCCACTCTTCCATCTCACACCTCCAAATACCTCTCCTCCCTTCAAACACTTGGTATCTCTCATTCTCTTCATCTTCTCTTAATCATCCACAATGTCTTCCTCTAGAACAGTGAAGAGGGCTAGATCCTCCATGAACCAACCCAACAACCCACTTGACTTCTCTAGATTCTTTTCCACTCCAAGAGACCTCCAAAATTTTATCAAGAAATTTTTGGAGAAAGATATCATAATTCCATACTACATTGATGCCAAAGTCTTTGAGAATCCTTGTTTCACCTTCACCCAACTTCTTCACCACTACAACCTTCTTCCATTCCTCACTCCCAAGGAAGAATTTTACTATCTAGAATTGATGAGGGTCTTTTTCTACAACCTCAAACTTATTGATGGCACATTAGAGGCTAGAGTCAAGAATGTTACTCTAAAAATCATAAACCAACAGCTTGCTGAAATCACCAAAATTCCCCTCAATTATGCTGAATTTGCCAGTGGAAATCTAGAAGATAAGTGGGATTTCAATCCTATTTCTGCATGCTAATCCCTTTGGAAAGCCAACCGTCCACTCAGCAATCATAAACTGGTAGGGCACTTAACTCTCAACAACCGTCTTCTCTACTTTTTCATGGTTAAACTTGTTCCCTGCGGTGGTAATTATGCTTTAGTTGAGGAAGATGATGTTCTTCTGATATGGGTCATCATCAACCAAAAGGAGATCAACTGGATTCAACTCTTTAAGCTCCATATGCTCAAATCCAAGGAGCAACACAAACTGCCCTATGCCATTCTCCTCACAAAAATTTTCAAGGCATATGGGGTAGACATGGCTGGTGAACTCTCTGAGAAGGTACCCTCCCAAGCTTGCATTGGCACTCACCATCTCAACAAAATGGGCATGGTATCTGTTGCTGGTAGATGGATCTTCAAAAGTGATAGAATTCATGGAAGCAGTCCCTTTGAAGAAGACCATCCTACTCCCACTGTTGATTCCACACCTGCACCCCAAGGCGAACCATTCACTCCGGCTGACCCCTTCACCTCCCTTTACGCCTATCTTGACCAGCGCTTTGAACGCATTGACAACACTCTTCAACAGTTCCAAATGATTGAGCAGCAACACTTTGAACTTATGGAACAATGCTATGAAGAGCTGTCTCACAAAATTTCTAAATTTTACTTTTTTAATCCAGATAATTAGATCCTAGTTTCTCATGTTTTATTAGGATGTTTTTGATTATGCTTTTCCATTCTGCAAATTTCATTACATGTACCTTTCCTTTTCTATGAATGAATACAATTTCCCCTTCAAATATTTCTCTATAATGCTTTATTTATTTTTGATGATTACAAAGGGGGAGAAAAATTGAAGTTCATCTAGAATCTATTTTTATTGAATTTAAATCTGTTTTCATAATAAGTTATAATCAAGAATCTACTAAAAATAACAAGTGGTTAAAAGCAATTACTTATCTTTATGATTTTAAAAGATAGCATAAACTCCTTTAGATAGGGGGAGATATTTTTTCAAAAGGATAAGTTGTGCAAATAATTCTAGAGATAACCTTAGAGATATCCTTCACAACTAAAAAAACACTTGTTAGCGACGGAAACAATTGGTCGCTAATCCATGCCAAGGCCGTCGCAAAGATGACTAGCGACGGTATTTCTGACGGCCACACGACCGTCGCTAAAACCTTCGTCGAAGATAGATCAGCGACCACGGAAAAGTCGTCGCTAAAGTACTAACGGCATAACACCCTCGCTAACATGGTCTCTGCTTCACTTACTTCAGTCGTCGCTAACTGTCCCCGTTCAGCGACGACTTATGCCTGTCGCTAGTGTTAGCGACCATCTCGGCCCGTCGCTAAGGGTAGCCCTACAGCGACCACTTGTGCTTGTTGTTATGGTAGCCATACAGCGACCACATATGCCCGTCGTTATAGGTAGGCATACAACGACTACCTATGCCTGTCGCTATGGGTAGCCATACAGCGACCACTTCTACCGTCGCTATTAGTAGGCATACAGCGACCATGGCCACCGTCACTATGAGTATTATTTAGCGACCATCTTATTCCGTCGCTAATGGGATTTTTTATTTTTTTTAAAAATTGTTTAAATATTTATAGATTTTGTTAATTTAACTTTAAAAATGTTGATTAATATTTTGTATTGGGTGATAAAATTTTATAATTAAATTTGAATAATTTTTTTAAAATATTAAATTATTATTAAAAACAAAATAATGGATTAAATTTATTTATCAAATAGGTTGAATTATTAATGATAATCAAAATAAGGCATTTTTCTTTGAATTTAATTACCAATAAATATTGACATAATAAATGAAGAATGACAAAATAAATACTGAATGGAATATAATATAAAAACTATAAATGAAATATACAATGTGTATACATAATAAAAATACAATCATGGTGGTGGGGGATCCTGTGGTGGTGGTGGGGGCGCCTGGGAAGTGGGGGGAGGTAGTCTCGCCATTAACTGCATCAGTAGCTCCTGCTGCTGAGCAAGTTGCCGACGAGTCTCGGCGTGCTGCTCCTTGGCCCGCTCCTGCAAAAGCTGCCTCTGACGTCGCTCCTCCTGTAGCTCGTCGTTCAGGTTTTGAATTACCTGAACAACCTCAGTCGGAAGACCAGACGAAGAGGAAGAGGAAGGGGTCTTCCCTTTTTTCGCCAGCTGCGTGCCGACGCCATCCAATCCAAAGACCTTCCCTTTCTTGTTCACACCGCCAACAGCCTCCATATAGATGGCGTTATCGTCGGAACAAGACAGGGTGGGAGGAACCTCCTCTTTAGGAGTCAAAGCCACCAGGTCCGCCTCCTTCTCGGCCCTCCTGGTCTGATACGCCTCCTGTAAATTAAAAAACACTGAAAGGATTTGTAAGCTGATTTGTAAATTATAAGCATGTATGAGTTAAAAGTAAATACCGCTAGATCTATAGTCTTCTAGTTTACCCATGCAACGGCTTTGTTCTTCTTGGTCATTTGCATGAACTCAAACAAAGAAGGCTCCCAGTGCTCCCTCAGCTCCTATGGTGGATAAAAAACATTGAGATTATTATTTGTAAACATGTCAGACGAATCATAATAGAAATGTTTAACATAAATATACTTATAAATCTTTTCTTGTGCTCGAGGGTTGAAATGCTACCCCCAGTGTAAACTGAGGCTGCAACATCGGCGGCTCTGTTTGCCCTGTTCTGAGCACTCGCCTGCTGGAACGGGACACCGCCCCACTTCTGGACCATCCCGTCCCAATGGTCCTCGGGGATCCAACGAGGGCGCTCACCCTTGTCCCTCACCTTCCAAAGGGTACTCTTGATGATTTTGGAGGTCTTTATGGCAAAGACCTTCCTAAACTCATCAATCATACCCTCTACCCACTGATAATCACGCTGTAAAATGAAATGAGAAATCAAAATTAATAAGAGGTCTATTTTACAAATCAAATCACAACAAATTGATGTGGTAACTTACCGAGAAGGTGTCAAACCACCTATCTTGGACAACCTTCCCAGCATTTGTCCAAGATATATATGGACCATCCTACTGGGCCTTTAAAACCTTAGTAATCGCTTTGGTAGTGCGACTACTATCAACAAAGCTGTAATGACAATAATTATATCAGGAGTAAAACAACACACAATCTAGGGAGACTCCCAAAATTCCGACAGAGTCTCCCCTGTAAATGTAACATTTCCAAGTTTAAATAGTTACCCTGTTACAAATAGAAGAGTTCCCAGTACAATTTAATCTATACAAGTACTAATTAAAGTAACATACAATAAATGAACAAGTCTTTCCACTAAAGTTTAATATAAAGTACCATACAAATAACATAAAAGTATTTGAGTTTTAGTCACTTACTCGTCTCCGGCCGGCACGGGTACCAACATGGGCAGAGGGGATGCCGAAGGTGGGGTGGCCTGATGGCCATGGTCCTCCAAGCCACCAACTCCAGGAGTCTGCTCTGGGGTAGTCAGCTGTGGGGGTGATGGGGTGGTCAGCTGTGGTGGTGATGGAGTGGTCCGCTGTGGTGGTGATGGAGTGGTCTGTTGTAGTCGTGATGGAATGGTCCGCTGTGGTGGTGATGGAGTGGTCTACTGTAGTGGTGATGGAGTGGTTCCCTGCTTTGGGGTGGGAGTCCCCAAACAGGATGCCGGGGTCCTGGACCCACCACCCCTACTGAAGGGCAGTTGATGTCCTATCATCTGTGGATAAAATCATGAAAAGAAAGACTAGTCTCAGGATATATATATAAACCTATGTATATATGTTTAACAACTACATACTCTGTGTCTATTTCAGTTTCAAATTCCCCCTCAGTTTTAGTGTCACTGTGGTTATCTGTTTGAGCAACTTCATCAGTATCCAAATCAGCCCTAGACCCTAAACCCTAAACCAGACCAGAGATTGAGGGAGAGGGGAGTAGAAAAATAGAGCAGAGCTTGAGAGGAGAGAGGAGCAGAAACAGAGCTCGACGCTGGTCGAGAAACATAGACGACGCAGCACACGAGAGAGGAGCAGAAACAAAGCTCGACGGTGGTTGAGAAACGAGGGAGGCCCGACGGCGTCGGAGACAGGCGTGACTAAGAGGGAAAGCTCGACGACGGTGGGAGAACTGAGAGGGAATGCACGACGACAGAGAGGGAACGCGGGTGATGAGAAGAATCAAAGGAGAAAGATGAGAAAATTGGGATTTCTCTGAAATTAAGGTTTCAGAGTGGGCCGGGTAATTTCTAACACCAGGCCCGCTTGACCCGGTATTTTCTAGCCCAAACCCGCGAGATGAAAATGGAACCGAGTCCACGTCTCGCCGTTCCGCGTCGACGATTCCACGCCGTCTCTACCAGGAGGCGAGTCTGCTGCCGTTCCAGCACGGGGAGGCACCGTGAGACATAAAATCGGACGATTCTACGTCTTGACTCACGAATCTAACAACATTCGCACATTATCCTACCCCACCTCTAGCTCCTCTTCCACAACGACTCCTAGCCTATATTGCAGGTCCTCACTCTGTTTTAGAACAGTCCACTCAGGCTTGGGGAGGTTACGTAGATATTACTTATCTATGATAAATAGGCTTCCATGCATATTACCTCGAATCTCATATTCCATGAGGGGACTAAGCATATTGAAGTTGATCGTCACTTTGTCAGAGAGAAAATCATATCTAGTGAAAAAATTTACTAATTTTGTTAATTTCAATGACCAAATATATTCACTAAGTCACTAAGGGGTCATTGGATCAACCACTAATAACACTGCCACCACCAAGGTTAAACAAACTAAGAGAAGTGTCTCACTAGGTAATATTCATCATTGTCTTTCAACTCTCAATTATTCCATTTTGCATCTACATATCCATGTTGAAGTAAAATGGGTTTTCATTTAACCGACATCAACATCAATGGACAGGATGATATAAAGCTCATTTGTGGGACAAGAATTAGATGTATTGATTTTTTATATTGTGTAAACTTGCACAGGTTGGATAATACCCATAAGGAAATAAATATATAATTCTAAAAGTAGTTCAAATGTAAATTTACTTTCATACTTCAGCTGGTAGTATATTTTATTAGATCATATAAATTCAATCAATACATCTATCTTTTTTTATATCATAAAACTAAAGGAACATATAGACATATTTTTTTTAACATTTATGAATAGCAGGAGAAGCTTATCTGACTTATCTCTTATCATATTCTGTTTAGAACAGTCTATAATCAAAATGCGGCTGAGAGAGTATCCAACTAAAAAGTTCTCTACCAACATTTTACACTTAAATGAAGATCCAGAAGGTGTCAAAAACATATTGTTGTCATAATTCATACCCAAATTGTTTTTTTATAAAAAGAAGAAAAAATCCATCACACAAACTTCTAAGTCAAGATATATAAATATAAATATAACACAATCCAACAAAATCATCAAGCTACCTTCACTTAGCTCCTTCATTTGTCCAACATTACTATTATTAACAAAAGCTAAATAAAACATCCAACAACAAACCCAATATTTAATTTTACCAACATTAATATTTAATTTTACCAACTCTAACACAAATGAACTCTTAACTATTAACATATAGAATAAGGGAAAAATGAAGCTGAATAATTATTGTATTGTATACCTGAAAGAGAGGAAGTAGTTTACAAACTTGAAAAGTAGAGGAAACACAAACAAGCTGAAGTAAGAGATCCACAGTAGGCCTGCAACCAACATGAGAACAATCATCATCCACATAAACACCACCTTCAGGAAGTAAAATAGAAAACACAACAAATTTTAATTGATTCAGGTTAACAAACCGGTTGAGTAGTAGAATTTTCAAAGTTCTACATAGGTTTATAAACTAATGATAATATTATTTATCAAAAAACAAATTAATGATAATATTATTATGTTGTAGGTCAGTATGTTCTAAATTAGAAGGCGAATTTTCCGAAATAAGTTCAAGTCAACAACCTACGTTGGAGGGGATCGGGAAAGCAGAACTAATTACTAGTGTCACAGTTATGAATAAGGAAACTTTGTCAATAGATATTATGGATCAAGACGACAAAACCATGGCCTGTATTACAGAAGAATAGAAGTAATTAGTTGTAAACGAAGACCCCAAGTTGCACTCTCCATCTTGTATGCCCAAAGCTAACTTGGGTCAGTCGAGTGTATCTCCACGAGATTGTAAGAAGCAGATAGAAATGGAGACTTCAAGGATTTTGGAGAGATTGGAGGTTCCTAGGCCACTAAAAGAACATACATTTGAGAGAGAGAGATAAGAAACATACCTTGTTGTTGAGATTCGGATGAGAGGTTCTGTTCCCCTTGTTGTGAAGCACCCGTAAGCAAAAGAGGTGAGGGAAAGAGAGGGGAAGACGCCTAAGAGAGGGGAAGAAGAGCAAAAGAACGTAAGATGTAAAAGAGGTGAGGGGCCTGGAGGCCAGAACTCATCGGATAAATAAGCTCGTCGGACAGAGGGGAAGGGGAAACAGGCCTGAGAGAGGGGGAAGAAGAGGGATTAGCGGAAGAGCTCGTCGGTCGTTGGTCGTCGGTCAATCGGAAGAGGGATTTAGGGTTTATGAAATTAGAGAATAATGGAGGGGGTCATCGGTCGGAAGAGCTCGTCGGACAGAGGGGGGAAGGGGAAGGAGGCCTGATAGAAGGGAAGAAGAGGGATTAGAGGGAAAGGATTTAGGTTTTAGGAAATTGGAGAATGATGAAGGAGAAAGGCTTTACTCGGTCACCAACATTATGTTGACATAGCGACGGTACAAAGCGTCGCTACCACCGTGTCTATTATAAAAAATTGGTATTTAGCGACGGTCAACTCACCCCGTCTCTATAATTCGCTCAAGGATTTAATATAGCGATGGCACCACTGCGTCGCTGATATTCTAAATATAGCGACGGTACCATACACCATCACTAATGTTTGGCGCCAACAAACCCATGGAAGGAAACCAAAAAAAATAGAGGGAAGTGAATATTAGCGACCGCCTCAGTGACGGTTGTAACATCCTATTTTCATCACAAATAGGAAATAGATATTAATATATATTTCTTGAAAAATACTTACTATAAGTTAGTTTATTATTATTATTTTTTTGAAATTTTGGTATTTATATTTTTATTATTTGTTTTTTTAAAATATTAATAATAAAAAAATGAAAATATTTCTGAATGAGAATTTTAAAGTGACTTAATTAATATTCACTAATTAAGAAAATTATATTAAGAATTTTTAATATCCTTATTATTCACCAATTTTATTTTATGTTGTTATATTTTTGTTTTTTTACATATTTAAGATTTAACTCTTATTAGAATTTTAAAATAAAATTTTGAAGGAATTAGACTATGGTTCTTTTGAACTTTTTGATCTACATAATATTTATGATTTTCTGGAATTTTTTGAAAATTTTGAATTATTTTAATAAAATAATATATTTTAAATAATTTTAAATTCATATAAAGTTGCTTAAAATTAAAAATATTTACAAGAATGTAAAGTTAAATTATAAGAAAATTTTCTAAAATCCATTTCAAGTAGACTTATCGAAAAATTATCGGTTTGAGAAAAATCTTGATTTTTTCTAATCGTTAAAAAATTAGAAACGTATCAATAAATTTTTATTAACAGAAAATTTTAGATTTTTAAAATTTCAGCTTTATATTACTTATTATAAAATTAGTGAGGACTGATATAATATCGCTAAATTTCAAAAAGGACTCATTTTGAATATTTAAAATATACCGAGTGAAGGGTTACTATTTGACTTAATAATTTTGCCGACAATTACTATGCAAATCACTGTGCATGTATGAAATTTTCAAAAGATGCACAGTAACCTGGAATAAAAAATTCAAAAATGCATAGTACTTTTATATTAAAATAATGAAATACATAGTAAATTTTTTTCCTATAAATACCGAAGGATTTCTTCTTTAGAATTCACAATTTCAGATTAAGTTTTCTTAATATAGTAGTGCTAGTGAGATAGTGGTGGAAGTGAGAGAGAGAAGAAAAGTTTTTGGAGAGAAGGTTCTGCCAAAATCCTAAGGTAAGAATACTTCTCTTTTATATTTTTTGGGTTATTTTTATATCGTTTTTAGAAATCTGTTATTATACTAGAAATAATATTATTTTAAGTTACTATTCTGCATAGTAAACACTATTTCAATAGTAAATTACTATTCAAATAGTAAAATACTATTTACTGTTACTATTTACCATTACTATTCACGATTTACTATTTACTGTTACTATTCACGTTTTACTATTTACTGTTACTATTCACGTTTTACTATTTACTGTTACTATTCACATTTTACTATTTACTGTTACTATTCACGATTTACTATTCACTATTCACTATTCACTATTTACTATTCAAAGTTTACCATTTTTTATTTTAAGTTGTAATCTTAATTTTCATCTTGTAATTATATTAAAATGAAATTGGTATGTTTTAGAACTCGGAGACGAGGCGCGCATGAATTTTCAATAACGAATTGGTATACAAGAGGTAAGGGGGAGTGAGATAAGAATATAATATGAAAGACATAAGAATAAAGGGAGGAGTCCCCTACTCCTTTTAAATTTAATAATATTATTATTTTAAAGTAATAACTTCTCAACTTAAAATTTATAATAAATTTAATATATTGTGTAACTTATTCTGAAATATCTATACATAGATCTGAATTATTATAACTTATACGGACTGAACTAAACCTATGCAAGGACTTGGATTTTTTATATCCTATATGGATCGAACTAAACCTATGCAAGGACTTGGATTATTATGACCTGTCTAAACTGAACTATACCTATGCGAAGACTGGATATATGGACTTATATAGACCTGTGCGAGGAATGGACTATAAGGACTCAAAATCAAATCTACTAATTTAAATAACCATTAAAAATTTGAATTATATTTATAAGCGATATTTAGTTGATTTGACTTGATTATAATTAATTATATTTGATTTCGATTAATGATATTGTGATTTATAATATTAGACTTTGATTAATAATATGCAATTATGATTGATGATATTTGATTGTGATTGATGAGATTACTATACTTGATTGTGGTTGATGAATGATTGATGATCTTGTGATATGAAGTTTGAGCATATAGCAAGCATGACGGAAAGTTAAAACTCAGTAAGAATTTTTTTACCTTACTCTTTAAATTTTTATTCCAAGAGAAAGTATTTTGTAATTATTTTAGTCTTTTATTTCTTCTTATAAATAATTTTTATTAACTTTATTTTTAATCTCTATAATAAAATCTAGTATTAGAAAGAAGCTATTTTATGAAAATCAGAGGTTGAGATAATTAATTCTTGAATTAAAGAAAATTTTTATAGTTTTAAGTTAGTTAATGATTTTAAATTATTTTCTTTAGAAATTAGAAGTTTAAAGTAAATTATTTTGGTTTTCCCCAACGAAATAACTAAAGAATATTTTGTGGAGATTTCAAAAACTCAATCTAGTTAAGATTTAAATTGAGAAAGATTATGTAAATATATGAAGATTTTTAAGAGAAAGCTTTGAGATATTTAAGGCTTGAAACTCAATTTTGGTAAGATCTGAATTTGAAGACTGTACTAAATTGTTTCAGTATAACAGAAGTTCAAAGAAGAACTTATGGAAATGTACAGTTTATTGTGATGATTTTGTGAACCTTTATGGTATTTAATAATTGAGTTTCTAAAAGCCTTAACCAACTAAATATACGAGTAGTTCATGCATCATGAATCATTAAAGAGAAATGAGATGTGATATTACCTGGGGACGGATTATAGAAACCGAGGATACATTAGAGGAGGCTTAATTGTGAGCCTTGGGATGAGAGGGTGTGAAAGGGTGCTTCAGGTGACCTGGGGTCGCTCCCTGGTGTCGGGTACTTTCACAATAAAAACTTTCTCAGTCTGACTAGTCTCTAAGTGTTTCCACACCAGTTGAGCTGTTCATATGCCATGAAGGCATTTATGTTATTATTATCCAGAATTTATGAAACAGTGTAAACTCCTGGTTGGCCCAGTGCAAACTAAAACTTTAAGGGCCCACATGCATAAACTGAATGAGATAGTAGCATAAGCATTATATAACATTCATGTGATTGTGACATTCTATATGGATGGTTATGAAGGAAAATATAAGTGTTATGTATGTGGAAACCCTATATTCATAATTGATTGTATATGAGAATATGACTGATATTACTATATTAGTTTGTGAAAACCCTTATGCTTATGTCTTATCTGTAATATATTATATTTTGTTTCTCACTCCTTCTTGTTTGAATTTTTGTGTCCAAAATATATGTTATATAATATATAGCTAGCAGTCCAAGATGGAAGGATATGTAATTACAAGAGGATAAAGTGGTCTCATCCTCAATCGATTAGATGAAGAGATATGACAAGAGTAGGATTCAAAAACTCAATGGTTCAAGGACTAGGAAATGTTTGTTCACATTTGTAGTAGAGGTATAGTTTAATTTTATTTTGCTTTATTACAATATCAAGTAGATAATTGTAACAAGGTAAAGGTTAAACTTTGTTAAACTCTTTCATTCGGATATAATATTGTAATGATTTATCACTTATGATTTCTATAAATTATTTTGTCATTATGGACAAATATTGAAAGACAATTTTTTTTTACTTTCAATATTCAAAGGAAATCAGATGTATATACGTCCTTGTATACACGAGATAAAGAGTGATAAATATGTATATCTTTCTAAAAAGTTTTTTTATCTCGTGTATATAAGGGGGTGTTACAAAGTGGTATCAGAGCAGTTCAATCCAAACCGGCTTGTGGTATGGTCTTACTAGCGTGTTAGTGTACTCTGATGGTTGAGTTTGACAAGAGATTTTATGGTTGAGAAAAGAGGAAATTTTATTGGAGTAAATGGTAAGAAGTAAGTGAAGAAAAATTAGGAGTATAGAAAGAAGGAACTAATTTTAAGTTCATAAGAAGTATAAGTTAGAACTTTATAGCCTGTTACTTGAAAAATGTTATTGCAGGGATTATCAGAAACTGGCCATTCTGAAGTCTTTCTTGACATTGTTTAAGTACGGGCCTTAATGTATGGTGGAATGATAAGGTAAATTAACTACTGCAGTTATTTCCTTTTATTCCAAATGTATTGTATGGTGTTTGATTCTCTGATTAATATGTGATAGTGAAATATTCTAACATTTTCCTGTTTTACAATATGGATGAGACAACAAGGGAGATAAGACAATAGAAAATTCTTAGAAATATTTTGGTATGAATTCTAGACTGGAGCTGTCGTGACTTTGACTACTTAGTTATAAACTATCGGGACTGATCACCCCGAATGATTTGCACTAAGTAGTGAAAGACATGTCAAAAGAAGGATGTTAAGATCAACGAATTTAACCTTGGGTTAATGTGGTATATGGAGAAATGGAGATAAACTCAATAAATTCTATTAGGATATTCCTTACCATGTCCTTGAAGTTGTAAGAGATACTTGTGTGAATTAGAATTCCAATGGGTAGATAACTGTTGTAATCCCAAACTAGTATAACAAATGTTTTAAGATAGAATCATAGTTTTGTCCTTTGGTGATATATTTTGAAAAGAAAAATGTGTGGATGTATGCTTCATGAAAGAAACATGATAATTTATAACTTGTTTGATATAACAAATAATCATATTAGGAATTGTATCTCTGGCTATTTGTATTGATTCTTCTTTTGTATGACATATAAAATATGTTAATTATTGTTTGATTTGATGAAGTTTTCATTTATGATGTCTACGATTGAATAATATATATGATGGTTATGTGTGTAAATATATGAATTAATGAAACTTTTATGATTGTGATATCGAATGTAATTAACCATATATTTTTGAATTTTTTTTAAATTGATTTATTGTGATAAATATATCAATGAATGACCTAAAATAAGCATTATAGATCTTTGGAAGACATTGATATTGGTTTAATATTTAGAAATTGTGACATAAAATATTTTTGTGATTCCTAACAATATGATACATGTTTATCAAGTTATTTTCTTTTAGTCATCGATTTTGTTCGACGAATATATATACCTGATATAAATCATTGTTATGTAATGACCATTGTAGATTTAAAATAAAGAAATGTGTTAGTAAACCATGAGGAAGTATATATTAACCTTTACTTATTGATTTTCCTATAAAGAGAACTACATAAGTCTTAGTTACCCATAAAAAAAAATTCAAGTGAGTATTTCTAAGTCAACGTAATGATTTGTGATCATTTAAGATTGGAGAATTTATCAAATATATGTAATGGTTGTAGTCAATTATAATGGAATGTACAATCACTTAGTTAAGGAATATTTAATTCATTATAGAAGACAATAAGAAGTGATTACATACCCTGGATTATCATGAAACAAAGACCACAAGGATTTAACTAGATAAACAAGTACAACATGGACTAAGACATATTTATCCTTTCTCACTAGGATAATTTATTATACACGATTACATTAAGGAAAATAAAATAGAACATCTAGTATATCATAGATAGAGGTCTAAGAGTCTTGGCAATACAAAAATTATCCAAACTAGAGAAATAATCATAACGATTATAAGAAGTGAGGCACTTGTTACCACAACCTGTAGTCCATCCCGACTTCGTTCTTCCTTACTTCTAGGAAGGTTGGCCATCGAATAGTATGATAGTACTTGAGAAAAAGATTGAAGAAATTAGATAAAAGAGAGAAACTAAGAAACCTTGAAGTTGATATAGGAAGTGAGAATGGAATGAGAATTTATAAGCAAGCAAGGGAGGGAGAGTTGCAACGGTCATAAACGGCTAGTCCAACGGCTAGTTGCTAACGGCTAGTTGTCCAATAATTAATTCTTAGCAGTCCATTTTACTATGTTACGAGTAGGAATTTATTTAATAGATGTTATGGATTATGTTAAGTAAGATTTTAATAGATTGAGAAACGTAATTATTGAAGTGTTTAGAGTTAACCATCAATTTATGATGAGCATGGCTGACAAAATTAAGACGAGTAATATTTTTGAGTTTAGAAAAAAAAATACTGATAAGATAAAAAAAAGAGATAAATGGCAATGTTCAGGAAAATGTACACAATTGTCAAGGAAACTAGAAATATATTTTAGAACAGTTCAGTTAGTTTATCTATGGTAAGATTTATTAACAATATTAAATTTCGAGGACGAAATTTCTTTTAGGGGAGTAGAGTTGTAACATCCTATTTTCATCACAAATAGGAAATAGATATTAATATATATTTCTTGAAAAATACTTACTATAAGTTAGTTTATTATTATTTTTTTTTGAAATTTTGGTATTTATATTTTTATTATTTGTTTTTTTAAAATATTAATAATAAAAAAATGAAAATATTTCTGAATGAGAATTTTAAAGTGACTTAATTAATATTCACTAATTAAGAAAATTATATTAAGAATTTTTAATATCCTTATTATTCACCATTTTTATTTTATGTTGTTATATTTTTGTTTTTTTACATATTTAAGATTTAACTCTTATTAGAATTTTAAAATAAAATTTTGAAGGAATTAGACTATGGTTCTTTTGAACTTTTTGATCTACATAATATTTATGATTTTCTGGAATTTTTTAAAAATTTTGAATAATTTTAATAAAATAATATATTTTAAATAATTTTAAATTCATATAAAGTTGCTTAAAATTAAAAATATTTACAAGAATGTAAAGTTAAATTATAAGAAAATTTTCTAAAATCCATTTCAAGTAGACTTATCTAAAAATTATCGGTTTGAGAAAAATCTTGATTTTTTCTAATCGTTAAAAAATTAGAAACGTATCAATAAATTTTTATTAACAGAAAATTTTAGATTTTTAAAATTTTAGCTTTATATTACTTATTATAAAATTAGTGAGGACTGATATAATATCGCTAAATTTCAAAAAGGACTCATTTTGAATATTTAAAATATACCGAGTGAAGGGTTACTATTTGACTTAATAATTTTGCGACAATTACTATGCAAATCACTGTGCATGTATGAAATTTTCAAAAGATGCACACTAACCTGGAATAAAAAATTCAAAAATGCATAGTACTTTTATATTAAAATAATGAAATGTATAGTAAATTTTTTTCCTATAAATACCGAAGGATTTCTTCTTTAGAATTCACAATTTCAGATTAAGTTTTCTTAATATAGTAGTGCTAGTGGGATAGTGGTAGAAGTAAGAGAGAGAAGAAAAGTTTTTGGAGAGAAGGTTCTGCCAAAATCCTAAGGTAAGAATACTTCTCTTTTATATTTTTTGGGTTATTTTTATATCGTTTTTAGAAATATGTTATTATACTGGAAATAATATTATTTTAAGTTACTATTCTGCATAGTAAACACTATTTTAATAGTAAATTACTATTCAAATAGTAAAATACTATTTACTGTTACTATTTACCATTACTATTCATGATTTACTATTTACTGTTACTATTCACGTTTTACTATTTACTGTTACTATTCACGTTTTACTATTTACTGTTACTATTCACATTTTACTATTTACTGTTACTATTCATGATTTACTATTCACTATTCACTATTCACTATTCACTATTTACTATTCAAAATTTACCATTTTTTATTTTAAGTTGTAATCTTAATTTTCATCTTGTAATTATATTAAAATGAAATTAGTATGTTTTAGAACTCGGAGACGAGGCGCGCATGAATTTTCAATAACGAATCGGTATACAAGAGGTAAGGGGGAGTGAGATAAGAATATAATATGAAAGACATAAGAATAAAGGGAGGAGTCCCCTACTCCTTTTAAATTTAATAATATTATTATTTTAAAGTAATAACTTCTCAACTTAAAATTTATAATAAATTTAATATATTGTGTAACTTATTCTGAAATATCTATACATAGATCTGAATTATTATAACTTATACGGACTGAACTAAACCTATGCAAGGACTTGGATTTTTTATATCCTATATGGATCGAACTAAACCTATGCAAGGACTTGGATTATTATGACCTGTCTAGACTGAACTATACCTATGCGAAGACTGGATATATGGACTTATATAGACCTGTGCGAGGAATGGACTATAAGGACTCAAAATCAAATCTACTAATTTAAATAACCATTAAAAATTTGAATTATATTTATAAGCGATATTTAGTTGATTTGACTTGATTATAATTAATTATATTTGATTTCGATTAATGATATTGTGATTTATAATATTAGACTGTGATTAATAATATGCAATTATGATTAATGATATTTGATTGTGATTGATGAGATTACTATACTTGATTGTGGTTGATGAATGATTGATGATCTTGTGATATGAAGTTTGAGCATATAGCAAGCATGACGGAAAGTTAAAACTCAGTAAGAATTTTCTTACCTTACTCTTTAAATTTTTATTCCAAGAGAAAGTATTTTGTAATTATTTTAGTCTTTTATTTCTTCTTATAAATAATTTTTATTAACTTTATTTTTAATCTCTATAATAAAATCTAGTATTAGAAAGAAGCTATTTTATGAAAATCAGAGGTTGAGATAATTAATTCTTGAATTAAAGAAAATTTTTATAGTTTTAAGTATTCTTAGTTAATGATTTTAAATTATTTTCTTTAGAAATTAGAAGTTTAAAGTAAATTATTTTGGTTTTCCCCAACGAAATAACTAAAGAATATTTTGTGGAGATTTCAAAAACTCAATCTAGTTAAGATTTAAATTGAGAAAGATTATGTAAATATATGAAGATTTTAAGAGAAAGCTTTGAGATATTTAAGGCTTGAAACTCAATTTTGGTAAGATCTGAATTTGAAGACTGTACTAAATTATTTCAGTATAACAGAAGTTCAAAGAAGAACTTATGGAAATGTACAGTTTATTGTGATGATTTTGTGAACCTTTATGGTATTTAATAATTGAGTTTCTAAAAGCCTTAACCAACTAAATATACGAGTAGTTCATGCATCATGAATCATTAAAGAGAAATGAGATGTGATATTGCCTGGGGACGGATTATAGAAACCGAGGATACATTAGAGGAGGCTTAATTGCGAGCCTTGGGATGAGAGGGTGTGAAAGGGTGCTTCAGGTGACCTGGGGTCGCTCCCTGGTGTCGGGTACTTTCACAATAAAAACTTTCTCAGTCTGACTAGTCTCTAAGTGTTTCCACGTCAGTTGAGCTGTTCATATGCCATGAAGGCATTTATGTTATTATTATCCAGAATTTATAAAACAGTGTAAACTCCTGGTTGGCCCAGTGCAAACTAAAACTTTAAGGGCCCACATGCATAAACTGAATGAGATAGTAGCATAAGCATTACATAACATTCATGTGATTGTGACATTCTATATGGATGGTTATGAAGGAAAATATAAGTGTTATGTATGTGGAAACCCTATATTCATAATTGATTGTATATGAGAATATGACTGATATTACTATATTAGTTTGTGAAAACCCTTATGCTTATGTCTTATCTGTAATATATTATATTTTGTTTCTCACTCCTTCTTGTTTGAATTTTTGTGTCCAAAATATATGTTATATGATATATAGCTAGCAGTCCCAGATGGAAGGATATGTAATTACAAGAGGATAAAGTGGTCTCATCCTCAATCGATTAGATGAAGAGATATGACAAGAGTAGGATTCAAAAACTCAATGGTTCAAGGACTAGGAAATGTTTGTTCACATTTGTAGTAGAGGTATAGTTTAATTTTATTTTGCCTTATTACAATATCAAGTAGATAATTGTAACAAGGTAAAGGTTAAACTTTGTTAAACTCTTTCATTCGGATATAATATTGTAATGATTTATCACTTATGATTTCTATAAATTATTTTGTCATTATGGACAAATATTGAAAGACAATTTTTTTTTACTTTCAATATTCAAAGGAAATCAGATGTATATACGTCCTTGTATACACGAGATAAAGAGTGATAAATATGTATATCTTTCTAAAAAGTTTTTTTATCTTGTGTATATAAGGGGGTGTTACAACGGTGGAAATGTAGTGACAGGGTAAACGTTGTCGCTAATCGGCAGTGGCTATTAAGGGTTTTTCTAGTAGTGAATATTAGTGACGGTCACACTCCGTCGCTGTAGTATCCAATCATAGCGATGACAAAACCCTGCCGTCACTAGCCTGTTTATAGCAACGGTGTATCTGCGTCGCTGATTTCTCCAAAGCCATAGCGACTGCAATATCACCGTCGCTATCAGTTGGCGCCGTATATACGTTGGAGGGAAACCAAAAAATGGAGGGAAATAACTTTAGCGACCATATCAGCGACGGTTCTTTGCCAATTTCAGCGATGGTATAGTGTTGGTCGCTGATTTGGTCACTATTTTTCGTATTCAAGGTCCCTTTCATGTTATGGTCGCTAATTCGGTCACTAGTTAGCGACGACATTTGGCGGTCGCTAACGGTCTGAAGCTATTAGTCATTTTTCTAGTAGTGCTTAGAGATAATCTTTTCAAATAATTCTATTTGAACTAACACTCCAATGAGATGAACATTATTTGTCATCATCAAAAAGGGGGAGAATGTGTTTGAATATGCTTTCAGGTTAAATTATTTTGATAATGACAAAAGATATTGAAGAATCAAGCAAAAGGTTCAAAGCACAATGAAAACAGAATCAGACTTTCAAATTCACGCAAGCTAATCGATTACAAGACTCCAACTAATCGATTATAGGTGTTCTGTCCAAGACCTAATCAATTACAACATCAAGACTAATCGATTACACAAGTTCTGTTTATAAGTTAATCGATTACACACATTAGCAGAATCAATTACCAAGTTGAATATTTGAATTAAGAGCATCAGGTATACTCCCTAATCGATTGCAAGTATGCAACAATCGATTACCAAGACTCTGGAAGGTCACTAATAGATTATAAGACCAGGTATAGTCGATTATGAAAGTTAAGTTTGCTTACTAATCGATTGCAGGAAAGGCCTAATCGATTACCATGTTATAAAACACAATTAAATGTATCAGGTGCCACTTACAATTGATTACAAGGCATTAAACAATCGATTAGAAGGTTTTTGTTGTTAAGCTAGTCGGTTATCCAAGGATGCCTAATCGATTACCATAAGAATTACATTATAAAATTCAAAGAGTAATCGATTACAGCTCGAAGCCTAATCGATTACCATCGTGCCAGAAATTGGGGAAAAACGTTTTAAGTGGAAAACCAGCTCATTTCTCCATTCCAACTCAAGCACCCATGCTGTGCAACGGCTCTGAAGACTCTAGGGCTCCTCTTCAAGGCCTATAAATGCAAAACTCCTTCAAGCTACTCAAAAAAAAACACAATCAAATCCATCAAAGGGAAATCAAATCTTGAGTCTTGTGAGTTCTATTTCTTTGTTTAGTTTCATTTTCTGAAACTTAGAGCTTATATTTGTAAATCCTCTCTTGTGAGAGTTAGAAATTGTGAGAGCTTTCAATTGTACATCAACTCTATTAAGAGAGTATATTACTTGTAAACCAAACACCAAAACACTAAGGTTTTCACTTTAGGTTGAGTGGTCACAAAGGTTGGGGTTCAACCTTTGGGTATTGAGAGATTGTGAGATTGGGTGGGTTGCCCTTGTGCTTGTGAGAATTGGGTTCTTGAGTGTGGGACACTAGGAGACAATTGCTCAAAGCTTGTATCTCAAATCTTCAATAGTGGAATCCTTCAAGTGGGTTGCTTGAAGGCGAGACGTACATCGGGTTGGTGGAACTCGTTAAATTGGTTTGCAAGTTCTTCTCCCTTATCCTCTTGCATTTACATATTGCATCTGGCTGGATTGTTAATATTGATTGTGTTTTCACTCTTAAACTTGCTTGAATAATTAGTTTTGAAGTACTGCATACCAAGTATTTGATAAATTGCCTTAATAACACTTATCCATTGTCTAGCATTACTTCTTGCATTATACTCACTATCTCTTGCACCAACACTTAACTTTTGAAAAAGGATCAAATTTTAAAAGTATTCCAAGAAAAGTTTTAAAACTCAATTCACCCCTCCTCTTGCGTATTGAGGCCACTTGATTAACAGATGTCATGTTTTAAAAGGTGATTGTGTACTTGAACATGTTGAAATAACTAAGTAATTAGCTGATATTTTTACAAAACCCCTTGTAAAAGAACAATTTATCAATATTAGAAGGGAATTGAGAATTTTGGAAATCTCTAATTATATTTAAAAATCAATTCCCATACTTGTTCTTAATAAATTTTGATGTTTAAGCATAAAGTCGCTAATGGTATATGATTTTGATTGTGTGAAGAATTTGCAAATTTATGTCCTTGAGCTTGAAAGATTTAATAAGACTTGAACAAATAGTTTCTGTAACTTTAAACACTTTGATTTAATGAAAATCTGAAGTATCAATGATATTTTTGTATATCCATGTGTATTCAAAGTTTTGAAAGCATCAAAATATGAAATTTTAGCATGTGAATCGATTCCCTATATGCATGAATCGATTCCGACCACTGATTGCATAATTTTTCATGGGGCAGAATCACATGAATCGATTCCCAAGCCATGTGAATCGATTCATGCGCATCAAATTCAAATTTTTCACAAGTCAGAATTACATGAATCGATTCGCAAGCCTAATAAATCAATTTAATGCCCCTGGACTTTCAATTTTGGCCAAACAGAACCACATGAATTGATTCCCCCATTCATGTGAATCAATTCATGTATGATTTTCACCATAAATACCTTAAGTCTCATGCTCATTTCACATAAATCAACTTCTCTCTTCATACTTTTGCTCTCCCCCTCTCTAGAAACCTACATTCTTGCCCTTATTTTTCTAAAAAATCCCCTTTTCAAACTCTATTGAATCCATGGCTTCCTCCTCTCACCCAAGGAAGAAAAAAAGAGTTGATGTTGTCGGATCTTCCGCTCCACAAACCTCTAATCTCTCAAGGCTTTTTGATACACAAAAGCAATTGACAAGGTTTTTTGAACTCTTTTCTGAAAAATTGCTTGTCACTCCACATTGGCTTGATGTGCCCCCTTTTCAAGCCCATGTTTTCCTCTTTCTAGAGATCCTTTAACAACAACACTTAATTGAGTTTTTGGCACTTGAGGAGACTCACATTTATCCAGAACTCATTAGAGTCTTCTATTCCACATTGCACATATCACATGGTCAACAAATTTCCAAAATGAAAGGAGTCACCATCACACTTGATGATGAAGTCTTGAACTTGGTTGGCAAGCTCCCACTTAGCAATGTAGAATTTTCTGGCAAGAAACCTGCCCCCGAATGGGACTACAATCCATTAGCCGCCCTTGAGTTCCTTCACTTGTCATCCTCTTCTAAAAGCATCGTTGGTGAGCTTGACATTGAAAACCGTTTACTTCATTATTACTTAGTGAAGATACTCCTACCCCAAGGAAGCAACAATGCCCATATTAGTGAAGCTCAAGTCCTTCTCATATAGGCCATGTTGACTCAAAAAGAAATCAAATGGATCAATTTGGTAAGGTAACACATGCTAGATGCTTAAAATCTCACCTGCCTTCCTTATGCTGTGCTCATCACCAAACTCCTTTGCTATTTTCGGGTTGATCTCAAAGGTGAAGTAAAGGATTTAGTTGGTCTAAAAGGGCAAATTCACAGCTTGCAACTGACTAAGATAGGCTGGTATCAAAAAGTTGATGCATGGCACTATTCTTCATATAGCCAACACCATGATGATGATGTTGAAGCACCTTCTGCGCTTGAGCCTGTATTTGAACAAGCACCACTTCCTGCATCTTCCACTAAAGATTTATTCAACCAGCTGACCGTACACATCGATACTCGCTTTGATGCTCTGAACGCTCGCTTCGATAGGATGGAGAACAACATGATAGCGCGATATAACGAACTTGCTCAACAAATCACTGGAATTCGCTTCTTCTAATGTTAGATAACTTATATTGTCTTATTTTATTTTCTATGTTTAAGCTTGTTTTACACATTTGCAATTGTTTTGTTCTCAAACTATGCTTTGTTTCCACTTTATAACTTGACTATCTAATGAAGAATGCTTGTTTTTATGCAATCATTTGTTTTTGATGATGCCAAAAGGGGAGAAAATGTATGTGCTCTCTCTTATAACAAGTGTATGTTATAACAAGTGGTATTAACAAGAGAGGAGTATACTCATAACAAGTGGTATCAAGAGTTGCAATGCATTACACATTGGTAAATAGGCATTTACACATTATAACAAATGGTATCAAGAATTAAATTTAACAAGTATGTATTTTGCTCTGATTTAAAATAACATAGATTAAAGGGAGTAAAACTAGAATAAAACCTCTCCATTCATCATATGTTTCTAAAAATTAACAAGTGATATCTTTTGAACAAATAATATTGACAAATGGTACCTATTACAAGTGATTTCTATTAAAAACAATTGGTATCAAACTTGAACAAAAGATATTGATGGAACCTATAAATTACATTAAGCAACAAGTGGTATCCATTGGGATCTATTACACTAATAAGGGGGAGAATGCATATGAACAATGGTTGTCATCAATTTACTATGAAACTAACAGCCCAAGCGATGCACATTAGTTGTCATCATCAAAGAGGGAGAGAATGTCTTTATATATTGAAACAGGTTTTGATAATGATAAGGTGCATGACATGAATTCAAACCATTAAGAAGAACCAACTCATACATTGAAGAAAAAACAAGGAATCAATGTACAAGAATCAAAGGAACAAGCCATGACACAAACACATACCAAGAATATAGCAAAAACTCATGGAAAATGACAACATCAACGTGGGGATCAATTCAAGAGAAGTGAGAATCGATTCATACACCTGGGAACCACAAAATAACTAAACATCAACATGGGAATCGATTCAAGGCTTATGAGAATCGATTCATTACAAAATAGAATGCTATGAATCGATTTATGGAAGTGAGGAATCAATTCACACACGGGAAAAGGGTGATTTTTGCCAAACAGAATGCACTGAATTGATTCATGGCTAAGGGGAATTGATTCATGTGATGGGGAACACCTTTAAACAACCCCTTAAATTAAGGAAAACAACCCATACTCTATTATATTCAAAAGAGCAAGTTGCATAACGGCAAGGAGCTGTTCAAGGCCTATAAATGCACTAAGAATTCAAGCTGAAGAATCAATCAATACAAGCAAGATAGACAAGTAAATCAAAGTTGTGTTCTCAATTTGTGAGTTTCTTTCTCTGCAACTATAGGTTTCAAACTTGCATATTCTTTGAGAGTTGTTAGATTGAGTGCTTCAATTTGTATATCTACTCTATTGAGAGTCAATCCTTGTAAACACCATCTCCAAACCTAAGATTCGAGTTGTTTCAAAGGTTGGGGTTAAACCTTTGGGTTATTGAGAGATTGTGAGATTGGGTGGGTTGCCCTTTGCTTGTGAGGATTGAGTTCTTAAGTGTGGGACACTAGGAAACTGCAATTGCTCAAAGGTTGTATCTTAAATCTTCAATAGTGGAATCCTTCAAGTGGTTTGCTTGAAGGCTAGACGCATACCACAAGTAGAAGTGATGGAACTAGTACATCGGTTTGTAATTCTCTCTTCCTTGAACTCTTTATATTTGTGCATATAAACTGTTTGATAAATTGCTTGAGCTAAAACCTTGGTTGAAATTATCTTGTTCTAGTTAAAGTTAATCTCTGCACACCAACTATTCGATAAATTACCGCATGCCTAATTTGGTGTTGTAGTGACTTGTTATTATTACTATCACTTACATTAAACAAATTGATTATAAAGAATCATATTCAAAAGTATTTTTAAGAAAAATTTTTAATACTCAATTCACCCCCCTCTTGAGTAATTGAGGCCACTTTGTTAACAAGTTCATATGGATGCACGAAAATTGATAATTGGAGTCGTGTGATACTTTCATCTGAGCCATTGAGCTCTGTTTTGGCCCATCCTTATTTGAGGACCACCTAGTGGCATTATTCAAATTGCGCCAGATGGGGACCATTAGAGATTATCTATCTCTACTTTATTTCAGGTTTGAAACTAGATAACATAAACTAGCAGTATTGCAACCTCTTACCATTACCCAAGCCATGGGGTTTGCTAAGCTGTTGGAATCCAAGTTCCTTGATGCTCGATTTTTGGTCCAATATCCTGTTTGTACTACTCCACTACAGTCATCGAGTTCCTTATCTCTTTTAGGTTCAGGTTCCTCTCGATCCACATTACCTATCAAACGTTTAACTCATACAGAGATGCTAGACTGTTGCTCCAAAGGTTTATGTTTCAACTATGATGAAAAGTTCCACTTAGGTCACTATTGTCAGGGAAGGCAGTTCTTGCTACTACTCTATGACGATTTTAGTGAGGCTGGACTCTGGAGTTCCCATAATATTCTTCAACCAAGAATGGCAGAATATTTGGGCCTTCCTATAGTAGCCATAAATCTATTCTCTATAATAGTGGGCAATGGTGACACTATATGATGTACAAGCAGTTGTGTTAACGTTCTAGTGATTTTGGTGAGAGAATGTTTCTATGTTCCTTTTTGTTTTTTACCTATTCATGGCGCAAATGTTATTTTAGGTATGCAATGGCTCCAAACACTTGGGCCTTTTATTTCAAACTACTCAATACCCTTCATCCAATTCACTCATAATAATAAACAACTCACATTGATAGGTAAACCTTCTACCACTCCCACATTAGCCTCTTTTACCCAATTCTGCCAATTTATGACTACAAATTCCATTTATTCTTATCATTCTTTTCATATCAAACCATATGACCTAAACTCGTTCTCCCTTGTTATGGACTTTTCTCACATTGTCCCTAAACTTCAACCACTATTATCCAAATTTTCCCATATCTTCTCCACTCCCCATGGCCTACCTCCCCCAAACTACATGACCATCACATCCACCTTATCCCCTTTGTTCCTCTGCTTAATGTCAGGCCATATCGGTACCCTTAATGCCAGAAAACCATCATGATTACTATGATTTGGGATATGCTCCAAAAGGGAATTATACGTCCCAGTATCAGTCCTTTCTCATCTCTAGTGATTTTTGTTAAGATAAAAGATAGGACATGGTATTTTTGTGTTGATTATCAGGCTTTGAACATTATTACTATTAAAGATTGTTTCCCTATCCCCACTGTAAATGAATTATTGGATGAACTTCATAGGTCCACTATATTTTCTAAAATCGACCTCTGATCGGTGTATCATCTTATTTGACTTATAGTTAATGATGTTTGTAAAACATCATTTTGAATAATGGATGGCCATTTTAAGTTTTTAGTCATGCCTTTCGGGTTGTCAAACACACTATCAACGTTCCAAGCAGCTATGAATTCTCTGCTTCAAAGGGTGTTACATGACTTTGTTTTAGTCTTCTTTGACGATATACTTATTTATAGTCCCAACTAGTCAAAGTAATTAGTTCATTTGAAGATAGTGCTACAATTACTCTTAGATCATCAATTCTTCGCTAAAATCACAAAATGCTCTTTTTGAGTGATGCATGTTGATTATTTAGGACATATTATTTCATGGGAAAAAGTTACTACAGACTCATCCAAATTATCTACTATTACTAATTGGCCCACTCCTAAGCCCCTTACTGATTTACATGGCTTCCTAGGCTTAACATGTTTCTATAGATGTTTCATTTATAATTATGCGTTTATAGCAAGTCTATTAACAGAATTGCTAAAAAAATGACTCATACTAATTTTTCATGGACAGTTGAGGCCTAAAAAGCTTTTGGTTCCTTGAAGCAGGCTATGACCATACATCTGATTCTTGCCTTACCAGATTTCACAACAAAGTTCACAATTACCATAGATGCATCAGGAATTGCCATTAGAGTTGTTCTTGCTTAATCTCTCTATACTCTTGCTTATTTTAGCAAGAAATTATGCCCTCGAATGTAGTTAGCGTTAGCCTATGATAGGGAAATGTATGCCATTATAGAGGCAGTAAAAAACTGGAGGCATTATTTTTTGGAGAGACATTTTTGAATCTATATAGATTAGAAGAGCTTGAGAAACTTACTATCGTAGAATATTCAAACCCCTGCACAAGAGAAATAGCTTACAAAACTATTGGGATTTGACTATGAGATTATATACACCCTAGGAAGAAAGAATGTTGTTGCGGATGCTCTGTTACGAGTCACTGATCCAGAGGCTCCACTATTCTCAGGCATTTCATCATGCCAACCATTATTATTGTACCAACTATGTTTTTTTTATAAGACACACCAGTAAGATAAAATTTGATGCACAAGTGCATTTCTCCTACACCTTCTACGACTCTGTTTACCATTGCACAAGGTTTGTTGTATTTTTGGGGTCATCTATTTAAACCTAAGGAGTCCCACCTTCGTGAGTCTATCTTTCAAGAATTCTATTCGACACCCTTGGGAAGACATTCGGGCATCTGTGCCACCTTGGTTCCTATGGCCACCTCTTTTTCTTTGCCACATATGGCAACAGACATCAACACTTGGGTAGGAGAATATCAGGTTTATTAGCAAAAGAATTATTCAGATAGAAGGCTATGGGGTTACTACAACCCTTACCTATTCCACAACAAGTTTGGGAGGACTTGTAACACCCCAGGTTCTCTGGAACCGAATCCCGATGTAATCAAGATAAATAATTAATAAAAATGCAAGTAATTTTTTCACGTTTAAAAATATTTCAGAACTCCTCAACGATTACATCAAGACCCGAACCATAGAAAACCAAAGAGTAAGATTTGATAATTTATAACTGGATCGTAAAATAAATCACCCATAATTGTATACAAAAATAATAGAGTTTATAGCGGAAGAATAATATCTATACAGGGCACATGCCTAGTATCATATATGAAGATATGAGAAAAGGCTTGACAAAGCATGCAAGCATACAACACAAGCCTATTAGGTCACAACCCATCTTACATATAAGAAATAAACATGCATTGCCTTAAATATATATATATATATATATATATATATATATATGCATCTATATAGTCATGCAATATACATCTCCAATGCCCATATTCCATAAATGACCACATTCAATTCTATCTCAATATCATGTATCATCAACACTTATACATTCCCAAAATGGGCTACATGTCCAACGTCACTATATGCATCAAATGGGTATGAATCCCAATACCCCAAATATCAATATATCATTCATATATCTAGCCATTTACAATACATCCACCAATATCTATAATTATTCACACTATCATATACATTTTATTCACAATATAATGAATTACAATCGGTGTCGGCCAAAGCATTCCATTATCACTATTTTACCTTCACAAAAGCTTTACTTTAAAAATATCCTAATCCCATGATATTCCTACATCAATGCTAAAAATGGACAACATGGGAGAGTGAGTTATACATTTCAAATGACGAATATGAATACGATGAGATTATGTGCATATGCATATTAACATCATGTATGCTTTGCTAAAATCAACAACAATCATCATTATTGCTCATTTCACCAACGTATGAATATAACGTATTCATCAATCATTTCATAGCAAAGCAAACACATATACACATCTTTTCTCAATGCCACAATGGGCTAATATCATTGTCATTAATCATAGACAAATGAGCCCTTCATCACATTGGGCCATCATATACAACATTATCATATTTAATATCTTTTTGTTGTATTTATATTTTACATGTTGTCTTTTAGGTATTTATTTACCCATCTCATCATCATATCTCAATCTCAATCCTTATCAGTCATCATCAATCATTATCACCTTCTGGCATATCTCCATGCTATATGCAAATGCTCTTAGGCTAATGCATATACACAATAGAATAATAACAACAAATGCGGATCCAACTATAGGAATAAACACCAGATTATCGGTTCGAGCATGATCACATACCATGCCCCTACTGTAGTAGTATAATGTGTACATATATCTCATAATGCATGCATAATCACCAAATTTTACTGGTACCAAACCGCATCACCCATCTTACAACACCTGGCCATTTACACCATAACCGCAGTAAATGACACGTTGTCATTGTCAGGTCAAATAAAAAATTAAATTAATATAGTATAAGGTGAACAACCTTAGTCGTGTCCCGAGGACCATAGTTCAATTAGTTACATTCAATTTAGTTATAACAAAGGGGATTTGTGTTGAGATTGAAAGGAAAATTAAGTAATTATATAATAATGCAAAAAGTAAATTTATGAGTGAGTGAATAATCAAATTTAGAAATAACCAACCCAAGGAATTAATAAATCTTTAGTTAACTAATCATTGATCACAAATATGATTAAACATAATTAATTTCTTAACCTTGAATCATTTGGAATCCCTAAATGATTATATTCTAGAAAATCTTGTAGAATTGAATTAATGAACTAATAAGAATAATCAATCAATATATTCTTATTAATTACTAAAATAATTTAAAACCATAATTTGATTGAGTTAAGAAACTAAATAGAAATGTCTTATTTAATGACTTAATCTTTGTTCTCAAATTGATTATTGATTAACCAACCAACATCAGTTTAGATTATAGATTGTTTAATTATATACCAATCGATTATACACTTAAATAATCTACCATCATAAGTAATTGAGGAACAAAGAAAAGTAATTATCTTCAATCAAAATATTAAGAGCAAGAACTCAAACTTAACATAAAGAAAATTTAAATTCCTTGAGTTGATTTTAAAAGATTAAGCTTCCATGATACTTTTTAATAATGAAAACTAATATTAAATTAACTATAACTTTGATTATAAAAGTAAACAACAAATAATAAAATTAACTTACTTGATATTGAGGAAGGGAAATGAAAACCATAACTTGAGGGATGGAATATAGAACAGAGAAATAAAGCAAGAGAAAGAACTAAAACTTAAGAAACTAAAACAAAGATATAGAAATGTAATGAAAACTAAAGCATGTATTTCTTATGTATCTCTTGTGTATCTTCCTTAAAACTTCAAACATCTATTTATAGGCAAGGTATCATGACACTATACATTCAAATTTTGATCATTAATGCATTTTTTCAATATTGGTGGGCTTGAAATTACAATAATTCAAAAGAAGATAATGGTAGGTGTTGAAATTCATTCTCCTTTTTATCTTCTCCACCTTACGAGTCAAATATGACCATTTAGATGGCTGAGTTTTGCAAAATCTTTAACATGAAAGTTGTAGATCTCTGTCTTATTAAGAATTTGGAATAAGAATAAGGTCATTTAGACATCTACAGCTCCAGATATGTGTATTTTGGTGAACTATATCAATGCTGGTGGGACACATAAGGGTTGATTGATTCAACCTCCATTTCTTCATTTTTTTCATATGTAAAATAACCAAATCTAATCATCATGATGTAGGACTCTGTCTTAACTTTCCATGGTCTCCAAGATTAGCCCATTTGGATCACAAAAGCCCAAGTTATGACCAAAACAAGGCAAGATACTCAAGATACATACAAAAAATGAAAATTGAAACATATATACATAATACTTCAATTTAACTAAACAACATAAAACTTAATTAAAATACTATTATTAAACATAGTAATTATATAATAGACCCCAAGTGTAAAACTATAAGAAGTGTATTAAAATAACACTATGTATCCTATCATGCCACTCATCAATCATCATCATCAACATCAACACCACCATACAATCTTTAGTGGATTTTATCAGTGTTGGTTTTAGCCATTATTCTCAATCTTTAGGTATGACATTTCCTTTCAACACATTTTATATCATACATGCAAGTCAATACTAGCAACAATCACAATGGCACTAATATCATCAATAACATTCATCGACATCACCATATAATTTCTTACTGGATTTTCATCTCATTGATCATTACCATTGTTTCATATATTAGTGTGACATTACAACAATTCATCAATATAATTCAAATGATACACACTACAACACTCAACAATCATCAATAATAACGATCATCCTTTTATTCAAGGAATTGATCAACAATCATCATCCATCATTATTCATTATCGATATCATCTCCGATTCGTCGATTCACAACAATTACATTGTCATGCAATCATCCCTCATTGGCTTCATCATCATGCAAGGTGTGTCATACAACCACATAATTTACTTTTCATTATCTTCTCACCAAATCATATTACTAGTGGTGGAATATTCATGCCTTTCATGACATATATTAGGCACACACACATTTTGCCAATTTATAACTCAATCCTAAAACACCACTAAGACACACCACAATCACATACCACTAACACATTCACATGTCATTGCATGATGAAACAAAACTAGGATAATAACAAGTTCAATTCATTTTCAATACCAAGGTATGTGAGGGACATGACAATGCCATCACTTTTTGATTGCTAAAATGTATTAGAAATGTGTGCAATCGAATGTATAAACATGTCATGGCTCAACATATCAAACAACACCAAAACAGAGTGCAAATGGGCCAATAATATACCATGAATCGATTCAAGAAGGTCCTTGAATCAATTCATGCGATTCTGGAGCACCAATCATCAAAATTGGGGTCTTTGAATCGATTCAAACCCCGTATGAATTGATTCAAGCATGGTGAAATTGATGAACAATAATTCCAGTGAGTCTTGAATCGATTCAAGCTTATCTAGTAGCCTCTGAATCGATTCAAGCAAACGTGTGAATCGATTCAAAGCCCTGAAAGTCCTTATTTTTGGAAACAGAATGCATTGAATCAATTCAAGCCCTAGCATGAATCGATTCATGCATTACCAACAGCCTTTTCATTCTGGGAAACACCATCCTATGACTCCATTTATCAAACCCAACATCCATTATGCTTAAACACACCTTCACATGGGGTTTTAACTCAATAGATCATACATCTATATACTCATATACATATTCCATTTCATCATTAATTATTCACCAAGAACTACATTATTTCCTTCAAAGAGATTCAAAACTCTTAATGCCATCTCACATACATATTCATATCATTTTCAAGGCCAATAAATTACCAATCTTTTCATTCAACAACCATTACTCAACTTATCATATTTATGCAATCATGTCAAGGCAAGCATAAGTATAAATCATATACATTCATCATCAATTACTCAACTCATGCAATTGAAATGTACACTCCTCTCCTACCTTGAGAAAAGAACCACAATTCAAATGCTCCGATCATTCTGCATCATCATCTGGAACACAATCTACACATCAAACATATATGTATTCATTCAATCATAAGCCATCACAAGGCTTTCATTATAATTCTAAATAATTGCTCCCATATCATCAAGCTTAGTAACAAGTCCTAAACTTGTCAAAACATCTACTTATACTCTTATGTTAGGCTTTGGGAATTCCTTTCCCTAAACCAAGATTTTATAAGCTTCAAAGGGTTAACCAAACCCAACAACAACAATATTACATCCCTTATCACTATGGCATCTAAATCATCATATAAATCACCCAATCGCCATTATTGTCAACCAAATTCATTTAAGCCACCTCAGCTTCATTCAAGGCCATCATCAATCAACAAATTTCAAGTGACACATATCATGGCCTAGGGCCTCATTGAATCACAAGCCTCATTTCATTTATCCATCACTTATGGTCATCTACCCTTATGATCATCACCATAATCAAC
Organism: Clitoria ternatea; assembly: GCA_037962975.1. NCBI lineage: Eukaryota > Viridiplantae > Streptophyta > Magnoliopsida > Fabales > Fabaceae > Clitoria > Clitoria ternatea. The sequence goes on along the minus strand of CM075672.1, from coordinate 23,444,555 downwards.
AACATCATATATCCATCCTCAAACTCAATTCCTCAAATCTCAAGATTAGACGTCAATACTTTAACACCAATGATTTCCAAACATCATCTCTACCCACCAAATCATTCTCATGACCAATGAATCATCAATTTCTTAAAGGCTTCATACAATCACCAATCATAAATTCCATCAATTCTCATACATCATTACAAACATTATATCATCATCAAAGTGCCAATCAATGTAAACAGCACATAATTTTCCCAATAGTCATCTAACCTATGGCTTGGGTTTCACATGCATAAACCATCATACATAACATCATGAACCTAGTTCATATTTTTCATCATTCAAATAGCATCAACTTAGCTAAAAAATCCATCAATATCAATACTCCATTCCAATACTTCTAACAAATCATTTCTTCATATAAAATCATTCTAAGACATCCAATATCATCAAATTCACTAATTTTGCCAAAACCCCCAAAATTCAACACACCTAGGGTTTTCCATCAAAATTTCAAACCACAATTAACTTCCATCCATTTCACTAAATCCATATGAACACATCAATCCCTCATCCATTCCTAACACAAAACCGTAATAAAAAATCATATCTCTAAGCCATCAAAGCCTAGGGTTTCTCATTCTTATTAACACCCATAACCTCTAACACCACCATTTCAAGCTCAAACAATATAAAAACTACAAATGGAGGAAGAGGGGTTCAAAGTCTTACCTTATTTCCAAGCCATGGCAAAAACGAAAATAGGGAGAAGAAAAAGAGGATACCACTAAATATTTGCTCCATAATGCCATACAAGCTTCATGAATCCATGCTTTGTTTTTAATTTTGGTAGGAAATAGAAGGGAGGGGGTGGTGGACGGTTTCACCATAGAGAAGAATGGGAGAAGAAGCAAAATGAAGAAGGAAGAAGGGGAAGAGTACACCAAAAATGGGAAGGAGAAAGTGGGAAAAGTGACAAAATTGGTCCTTGACCATTGGTTAATAAGGTGCCCCATAATACTGTTCCCTATTGGTCAATACTTCTCTTTGTCCAATGGACAAAAGAGAGTAGAAAAGTGGAAAATAAGCCACACGGTCATGATAAGAGGAAAAAGAGGAAATTTTATTTTCTTTTAATTCCCTTTGGCTCGTATAATTCCCGTTTAATAACATACGTTGTGTCCAATTAATTATTTCCTCAATACCAAAAATTATTTTAACCATTCCGTCATAACCACAATAATTTCCTAAGTATTATAGACCCATCAATTATTCAATTTAGTCAAGTGGGTCCCACACCATCTGTTAAATTATCCGATTCTGATAATTCTTAGTTTACCGATAATTCACCTCTAATGTCTAATTAATTCTCCCATAATCATCAGACCATAAATAAATAATTATTTTTATTCAATAAATTTATTTTCTTTTAAATTTAGGATATTATAGGACTTGCCTATGGATTTCATAACACATCTTTCTCCTTCCTAGGGAAAAATAGTGATAAGCTGTCCAAATTTACCTATTTTATTGCTTTACCCACAAAAGTCTCAGCTCCTTCATTGGCTTTTGTACTCCTTACTGACATCTATTAGCTCCATGGCATTGCCAAACACCATTGTCAGCGATTGTAACAAGCTTTTTGTCAGCACCTTTTGGAAAGAACTTTTCTGGCTCAGTGGGACTACGTTGGCCTATAGTAGTGCCTACCATCCACAAATAGATGGGCAAATGGAGGTGCAAATTGCCGTTGCTTTGTTAGTGACTTACGCTAGTGCTGGGTAGCTTTCTTGTACCTAGATGAACATTGGTATAAAATCTCCTACCAATTTGCTAGTGCTGGGTAGCTTTCTAAGAGATATCAGAGAGTGTTGAATGATAAGGGCAAAAGTCTCTTTGGAATTTGAAAGCTTCTTGTATTTATAGTCCTCCTTGAGATAGCCGTTGGTTCAGCTTGGAAGTTATTGATCTTCTTGAGGATTGTACAGTCAATAAGTGTAGATACATGCTTTAGAGATAATTTCTTAAGTGGATTGCCTCGATAGTCTTCTTGAAAAGATTCCTTTTGCTTATCTACTTTAAGTAATAAGGTACATCTTTATAGCAGTTGACCTTAGGCTGCTTGACTTGCATAGGTTCTGCTTTTGCTGACATTTTAGGATATACGAGACGATTTTCTTGGTTTATGTGAGTAAGTCTTCAACTTTTCGTTAATTACCTTTTTGATGATAGGCACAGAGTTGATATGTAAAAGACCATACAGCTCCTTATTTAGAAAGAAAAGATCCTTTTCACATGCTTTATCATGAGAGAGAAGACATCATCCTGAGGTCTGTAGCTTTAAAAAGATTTGATTTATTTAAAGTATTTAGAGAGTGCAGACTCTTCTTGACAAGAATGAATTGAGCTTTATGAACTTCCCCTATTATTTGCAATTAGATTTCTACGAACTTCCTACACACTTAAACAGAACAGTTAGATAAACTAAACATACAGACTTCATTTTAGCTAAGAGTCTTGATGTATATTATTTACAAATTACACAGAGTTCAGACTTCTCAGTCTCAAATTGAGACTTGATTCTTACAATCTCTCCCTATTTGTTGATAACAAACATCAAGTCTCTAAGGTAAATTTAGGTCTAGATTATAGGGAGAATTGAAACAGGGAAACTACATGATTTAGAATATCATGAGTTATTGTATTTCATAGTTTTAAGATGATAAAGTTATTCACATATAACTGACTTCAGTTATAACAATAAAGATTTACAGAAATGGCTATGCAAACTGAGCAGATTATTATTTATGTAAACAAAAAGTATTACATATAACTAAAAAAATATAAAGGACTACAAACTACAAACTAGATTACACATTCTAAACTACTTAGACTTATTTAACACTCTTAGACACTTCTTCCCTTTTTGGTATCAACAAGATGAGGGACATCACAGAAACCTGGCAACCTTGAGAGGAGTAGAAAGACATTGTGAGGCAGAAACAAAGATGAGTTGGGAAGCGGATGTAGACACTAAAAGTAAACGACCAATTTGATGACAAAAGAAATAGGGGTGATCAATGAGAAAAATAGAGGAAAAATAAATAGAGGGGGGGATAATGGCTATGGTTGGATCCTAAAAAGATGGATGAGTCTAAGGAATTCTGCCAGCACATCCTTAAAAATTATGAATGTCAATCACAGTTTCTCCAACAAAAGTACTACAGACTTGATCTATTTCCCAAAGGTAGTGTGCCTATAACAGTCCTTGGGTGTGTCCATTTGGAGATTAGTCTGAACGAAAAACTTCCAAGATGTCAACAGGGAGTCTTTTTACAGGCCGCATATACCGGTCTGGTGTAGAAAGACAGGAGATCTAAATTTTCTCCTATAATTTATTTATGATGATCCTTTGATTCTTGAGCATAAGACGGTCTAGATAGAATAAGAGACGAGCTTGAGGCTTGGCAAAAGCTTGAATCTAAGGTTTAGCAGGAAGCTTGAGATCTTGGATAAGCTGATGAGCCTCTTGTTGCATACGAATGGCTTGGGTGCAGGCAAGAAATTCAAGGGTGTAAAGGTGAGGGTTGGATATGAGGTCTTCAGGAGAGATGGGAAGGTCGAATCTAGTCTAGGGGAAGATACGGACACAACTTCCAGGGAAGAAGGTCTTCTTATAAATGGGTAGTTCACTACGGGCATGGTTAGGGAAGAATGGCTAGGGAGTTGAAGGATTATGGTGCAGGTTTTCTTTTCAGCTAAGGGTATAGCAGGGGTTGGTAGAATTCTGTATGAGGAGAGAATATGGTTTTGGGTATGATAGGTCTGGATACAAAGGGTATGGATATGAATGGTTTAAAGGCAGCTTTAGATGAGAGGGTATACTTTTAGGGGTTAGGTTTGGGTGTAGTTGGTTTAGGTTTAGAGGGGTGAGGAACAGAAGGTTTGGGTATAAATATTGGTGGGGGAGCAAAAGGTTTGGGTGTAGGTACCTTAGGTGGAGGAGCAGTTGATTGATCTATAGTAGGGGTGGAGGAAGGTGTCTGGACCGATGCTTGAGAGGAGTTTTAACAAAAGGTGCAGACATCTTTTTCTTTTTCTTTAAAGATACCTTTTGAACCCTTAGTCTATTCATCAGGCTTTCTTTTTGCAGAAGCAGCTTCCTCAGCCTTGGCTTTCTTCTTGGCTTCAGCCTTCAGAGCTTCCCATTGAGCCCTATTAGATTTATGCATATCGTAGTTCAGATTGTACAAATCCATCCAGTCATACTCTATCCATTTTGAAACACCCATATCTAGAAACTTCTTACAGTAATAGCGAATAAAATTAACATATCGCTTGTTGGATGGGATCTTGATATAATCCTTAAGAGAGGTGGAGTATGGATCATATGAGCTCTTTGATGAAGGGGTTGAGGAGGGAGACTATGATTCTATAGTAGCAGTAGTCTGAGTGGCAGAGGAAAATTGAGCAGACTTCTTTTTCCTTAAGACTTGCCCAATGAGCACTTCATCATCCAATATAGAGGATACATGGATGGTTTGAGCAGACTTCTCAACAGCTATGGTTCTAGACTTTTTGGTGGGGGTGGATCGAGACTTCTCAGCTAGAGTCTTGTTTGATAGCATAAAAGTTTTTGTAACCTTAGGCTTTTTAGCCTTAGGTTGATCTATAGTGGGTTCAGACTTTATTTTCCTCTTCAGAGGAGTTTTCTGTACTTCAGTAGCAGTTTCAGTGGATTGGTCCATCAAAGGAGAGAAAGTTGGCAGCTTGGTGATCAGGAGATCGCTGGTCATCCAGTTAGTTACAAACTCTAGAGGTACATTTTCCAACTTGTTAATCTTCATAAACATAGTTGGGTAGGGGACCTTCTTTTGTTTTTTCACAACAACAGTTGTCATGCAGGTTAACAGAATGTTGGCAAGGTTAACCTTTTCCTTGTTCAACATATGGTACATCCAAAATCTGTCATTGTAGACTTTCTAGGACAGAACACCTGACATATCAATACATGCAGCATCTTGGCTTTGGGTAACAGACTGCCAGAAATAAATTTATCTGGATAAGGTTTTCTAAATAATACTTCGTTGATGGTGAAACTGTAGACTAAAGTCTTTAGTGAAGACAGTGCTTCCAGGATTGTATTCTAACAAAATAACTAACAAGTCCTCAGAGATTTTAATTTGCTTTCCATGTAGAGTTCCAACCAAAATACACTACGTCTTGTCCGTATTTTCCAAAACTTGAGAGAAACTCACAGAGAAATTGTTCCTGGTTCAAGCAAAAACTGGTCCAGCCAATTCCTTCAACCTCAACTGTTACATCTCTTCCTTCGACTTTATGTTAAGTAGCATCGAAGTAAAGATATTGAATCACATCCTTCACGGAAAGTGAGATTCCAACCATTATAGAGAGAAAAGGGAAAGTTTTTGGAAGAAGAAGAATTTTAGGGCAACTAGAAAGCTTCAAAGAAATGGTGAGAGAAAATCTTACAAGAAGTTGTAGAGGAAGTGAAAGGTTTACAGAGAGCGAAATGACAACTAAGAAGGGGTTATTTAAAGGCAACACGACTTAATGGAGGGAAAACAGTTTCAGAAACGGTTGTATTCCAAGCAATAACTAAATGCCACGCGTTATCAAAAAAAATTAAATGAATAAATAAAAGAATTTAAATAAGGAAAAAAACTGTGTCTCTTAACATAGAAGTGAATAAGTGAAAATTATTCTATGTTAGGAAGCATGCAGACCACAACCATACAGACACTTCAATCACATAATATTACACAAGTTTAGATTATATTTGATAAAAGAAAACCTGACTTCTACTAAAGGTTTAGTGAAGATATCAGCCCATTGATTGTCTGTATCCATATACTTCAGATCCAGAGTACCTTTCTAAACATAGTCACAGATGAAGTGATACTTGACTTCAATGTGTTTAGCCTTTGAGTGCTAAATAGGATTCTTTGATAATTTGATAGCACTTGTGTTGTCACAGAATACAGGAATCTCTTCTTCCTAAATTGAATAGTCCTCTAGTTGATATTTCATCCATAGAAGTTATGAGCAACAACTGGCTACAGACAGGTATTCTACTTTAGTAGTAGAGAGAGCTATTGTGTTCTGTTTCTTGCTACTCTAGGAAATCAAGCCGGTTCCTAAAAAGTGACATCCACTACTTGTACTTTTTCTATCTAATCTATCACCTACAAAGTCTACATCATAAAATCCACAAAGGGAAAAGGAGTCTGTTCTCTTATAAAATAGCCCAAGGTTAATGGTACCAGCAAGATACCCCAGAATCCTCTTCACTATATACAGATGTGATTCCTTAGGGTCTTCTTGATATCTTACATAGGCACATACACTAAACATTATATCTAGTCTCATTGATGTCAAGTACAATAGTGATCTAATCATTCCTTTATACAGAGTCTAATCTACTAATGTACCAGATTCATATTTACTTATGATGTTATTTGGGTTCATTGGTCTACTCATAGATTTGGCATCAGCCATTTTAAATTTTATGAGTAATTCTTTGTTGTATTTTTGTTGATGAATAAAAATTCCATCAATAGTTTGTTTGATTTGCAGACCAAGAAAGAATTTGAGTTCACCCATCATGCTCAACTCAAATTTAGCTTGCATAGTTTTTGTAAAATCTTTACACAGACCTTCTCCAGTAGCACCAAAGACAATGTCATCCATGTAAATTTGCACTATAAGAAAATGTTTATCTGAGCCTTTTCTAAACAAACTTGTGTCAATCTTTCCTTGAGTATAGCCTTTTGATTTTAGAAAAGAACTAAGTTGATCATACCAAGCTCTTATTGCTTGTTTCAGACCATACAATGCTTTACTTAGTTTAAAGACATGAGTTTCAAAAGATTTGTCTTCAAATCTAGGAGGTTGCTTTTCAAAACTTCTTTAATAAAGCCATTTAGAAAAGCACTCTTAACATCCATTTGATATAATTAAATTCCTTTATAATCAATAAATGCAAGTAAAATCCTTATAGCCTCAAGTCTAGCTACAGGAGCAAAAGTTTCAGTGAGTCTATACCTTCCTGTTGATTGTAACCTTGTGCTACGAGCCTTGCTTTGTTCCTTACAACTTTGCCTTCTTCATCCAGTTTGTTTCGAAAGACCCATCTTGTTCCCCATGACACTCTTGTTCTTTGGTCTTGGAACTAAGGTCCATACCTTTTTTCTTTCAAACTGATTAAGCTTCTCTTGCATGGCTATGATCCAGTCAGGATCCTCTAAGGCTTTTTTAATGGTCTTGGGTTCAAGTTCTAAGATAAGTGCAATTGATAATTAATTGTGAAGTCTTGATCTGGTTCAGACTCCTTTTAGTTTGATCACCAATAATGAGATCTGAAGGATGGTAGGTCTTGCACTTCCATTTTTTTGGTTTTTCTGGTTCAGACATTGTCTACGGATCTATTCCTTATTGTTGATGAGTTATGGAGTCTGATGGTTCAGGTTCTCCTTCAGGTTACATAATTCTTGCATCATCACACTCTAAATATACCAATTTTTTGTTAGTCTTTGTTAAGTCATCAAATCTTACGTGCATTGGTTCCTCAATGGTTTGAGTTCTTGTGTTAAAGACTAGGTAAGATTTTGATGTATTTGATTAACCCATGAAAATACCTTTTTGAATCAAACTTTCCAAGTTGATCCCTTGTGTTTGGGATATAGCATGTGCATCCAAATGGATGAAAATATGATATGTTGGGTTTTCTTCCTTTCCATAATTCATAGGGAGTCTGACTTAGTATTGGTCTAATAAAGACTCTATTTTGAATATAACAAGAAATGCTTACAACTTTAGCCCAAAAATATTTTAGTAGGTCCTTTTTGCAAAGCATGGTTCTAGCCATCTCTAATAGACTTCTATTTTTCCTTTCCACAACACCATTATGTTAAGGTGTTCATGGAGAAGAAAATGTGTGAGAGATGCCAGTTTTGTTACAAAACTTTTTAAAAAGTTCATTTTTAAATTCTCTTCCATGATCACTTCTTATTGTACTAATACAGACTCCTTTTTCATACTAGATTTTCTTACAAAAAAATTTGAATACTTGTGTAGATTCATCTTTGTGGGCTAAGAAATAAAACCATGTCATTCTAGTATAATCATCAATGATGACAAAACTATATCATTTTTCACAAGACTTTGAATATGGGATAGTCTGAACAAATCTAAATGTAACAGCTCAAGTGGTCTGTTTGTGGAAACAACATCCTTTTTTTAAAAAAAATTTTATGTTGTTTTCTTTTTTGACATGCTTCGTAGGGTTGGAATCCATTGAATGAAATTCTAGGAAGTCCCTTAACTAACCTTTTTCTATTAAGCTTTGAAATATGTGTCATGCTAACATGTCCAAGCTTTTTGTGCCAGATCCACTTCTCTTCAGATGTGGAGAAAAGACAAGTTACATTTTGACTGTATAGTTCACCCAAATTAACCTTGTAAAGGTTGTTGTGTCTATTTGCTGAGAAAAGAGTAGTTCCATCATGACTGATGACTGTACATTTTTCTTTGTCAAAAGAGATTTTATAACCACTATTGCAAAATTGACTTATGCTTAGTAGGTTATGCTTCAAACCCTCAACGAGGTAAACATTTTCAATCACAGGAGAAGGGATATTACTAACTTTACCAATCCCGGTTATTCGACCAGACTGGTTTCCTCCAAACGTAACTTTTCCACCTTCAAATTATTCCAGGTTTAGGAACATAGACCTTTTGCCTGTCATACGATGTGAGCACCCACCGTCCAGATACCAATAGTGTCGTTGCTTTGCTTTTGTCCTTAGGCACATCTGAAATAGAAATAATCATTACCTTGGTACCCAGAACTTTTTGGGTCCTATAGGGTTAGTGTTCTTTTTATTTTTTTTTCTCTTTAAGCAGTCTTGAATCACATGACCATGCTTCTTGCAATAATTGCATCTAGCATGCTTATGCTTAGATTGAGAAGATGAAAGAGAGAACTTTTTTCTTTGAAATCAGTTTCTTTAACATACCCCAGATCAGGTTAGTTGGAACTTCCTTGGGATTTACCTATAAGTTTGTATAGATTTTTAGTTCCATTTATAAATCAAGCCAGGTCTATAGTAAGCGTACTTATTGTTGAAGAGACTTGATCTCTTTATCTTGAGAGATACAACGAGCATCTGAACTATTTAGTTCAGTTTTCAAAAATTCATTTTCTTTCTTAAGCTTATGTATCTCTTCAAGATGCATCTTTTCTTTCTGATCAAGCTCCTTAAGAAGTTCTTGATCTGAATCCTTTTTCTTAAGTTCAGATATTATATCTTCTTATGAAGAAATAGTTGTAGACTGTTTCTTTTTTAATAGTTTATAGTTTTTCAAAAGAATTGGAAAATCTTTAAAAAGAGCTTCATTTTATTTGAGTTCAGACTAATTTACCTCCTCTCATTCAGACTTTTCTAAACTTGCTTCAGTTTCTGAATCTGATTTCTCCATAAGATAGATCTGAGCAGACTTTATCTCTTCTTCAGACTCACTTGTACTGGTTGAATCTTCATCATCACAAGTGATGAGTCCTTTCAACTTTTTAAAGAATTTCTTTTTCTTTTTTCTATCTTTTCGATCTTTGTTTAGAAGAGGACATTCTGCCTTTATGTGTCCTGGTTTTCTACAGTTGAAACATTCTAAAATAGATTTATTAGTCTTAGACTTAAATTGACTTTTACCTTTAGGTTCTTTTCTATTAAACCTTCCAGCTCCACCTTTCTTCTTTTTTCAGAAATTTATTGAATCTTTTAGTGGCAAGGGCCGGCTCTTCATTAGTGTCTTCATCTCCCACATTATATGCAAAGTCTGAGCTAGTTTACTCCTTAACTTTGGCTCCTTGCACCTCCTTGAAGTCTCTTCAGACATTAAGGCAATATTCTTGGATGATGAAGGCTTTGACACTTCCTTCTAGTTGAGCTTCAGCTTATGGACTCTTAGAACTCCAAGAAGTTCATCCAAAGCCATAGTACTGAGGTCCTTGGCTTCCTCCAGAGCAGCACACTTGGCATCAAACTATTTTGGTAAGCCCTAGAAGCTCCACATTGATACCTTCAATGGAGGGTGTAGATCCCAGGGCTTTGAACTCAATGAGCAGAGTCTGAAATCTTCCAAACATCTGATCAACAGACTCATGTTCCTCCATTCTGAAGTTGTCATACTTCTTGGTCATAAGGATTTTCTTGGAATGCTTAACATTGGAGGTTCCTTTATAGTTACATTGAAGGATATCCCAGATCTCCTTTGTAGATTTCACTAGTGGCAAAAAGGCTTTTTACACCCGTCCTTTTCAGCTTTTTACACTGGTTGTATGACCGGTGTAGATGAAGCCGGTGAGAAAAATAAAGACTTTTTACACCGGTTTTAGGACCGGTGAGAAAAATTGTTTTTACACTGGACCTTTAGATTTCGACTGGTGTAAAATGTAATATTTACATCGGTCCTATTCGTTATAACCGGTGTAAATAACATTTACACCGGTTCTGTTGGTAACAACTGGTGTAAATATTATATTTCACACCGATCCTGTTTGTAACAACCGGTACAAAAAAATAGCCTTTTAACATTGGTTGGTTAGTATAACTGGTGTAAAAAATTTTATTTTTTTATCCTTTTTCCATTATTTTTTGTACTTTCCTTTTTTTTTACTACCAAATCGTGATGCTACAATGAATGTCCCCATTGACGGTTGACTGTCACATAGAATAAAAAGGACAACACTATATCAAAGTATATCCAAATACAAAGAGCTCTAATCATATAACTTTTATTAAAAATTATCAAATTACAAGATAATATAAAAAAATTACAAAGGAAAATATATAATTTTCACAAGTCAAACATTTAATACATAAAGTCATGTTAATAATCACAACATATTATCATGGGAAAATGTTGCTATATACATATATAAAGCCCTACGTCAGCCTGCATAACAAAAGAGCAATACAGTATATATATACTCTTGGAAATCCAAAAACAAAGAGTCCTAGGCCAGTCAAAGTGGCAAGGGGAACCGCACTAAGGGGGTTGAGAAATCTGCAACATCAGCAATAGTTAATATTAGCAAGTTCCTTTGGTTTAATATATAAGAAGCAAATATTAATGGAATATGCAAACTCAGAACTTACTAGACAATGCAACATCATGAAATACTTAATCTATTGGACATGAAATTATCAACAGCCCAATATACCTTCTGAAAATTAGGAAAGGTCTAGATGTATCCAAACCCAATCCATATCCAACTACTGCCCAATATATAAACCCCTGGATGGAGGAAGAAAGATGCTATTAGCAACCAAAGATTGCCTTAGCTTTCCTAATCCATACAGTAAAAATTAATAATTAAATTTTATTATTATTATACTTAGTGTTTTGAATTTCTATATATATAATTAATTTTATTATTATTCTAGTCTATAGTTTTTCATTTTTTATTTCTCATTGCCAATGAAATATAAAATAACGTGTCACGACAATAATTATATATATTGAGATGATGTAACCTTACATGCTTATATATTTGACACAACATCAATATATGGTCATGTTTATCATTAAAAATTAAATTGATAAGGATTAAAATTAACAAGATTTTAATAAAATTCATTATATTTTAAAAAATAAAAATAACATATATAATTATCATTATTATTTACCCCTAAATATTTAACATCTATATTTTTATTGTTAAGGAGGAAATTCATATGTAAATGATATCTACAAAAAATGCTAAGAAGCCATAGAAATACAAGATAAGACATTAACACACCAATCAGAGAAGAATTAAGAACAACCTAAGATGTGCATAAATAAAAAACCAATTTCATGTAATGACTCTGATTGAGTCTAAGAAACTCGTGAAGCTAAAAGTGGGATCTTTAAAAATGATTTTGTTCCTAGTATTCCATAAATTCCAAACAATTAGGATCCAAATGAACATGGTGAACTATTTCTATTTTTTGTTGGCAAGGATATCGCTAAAGTTAACATATAAATCAAACAGATTACGACTATAGGACCTATTCCCAAGCAATTAAAAATATCAGTCCACATATGTAAACTTACACTGTGGTTTAGAAAGAGATGTGGAATAGATTCTATAATTTGACAGCAAAAAACATAAGAACTTGACTACAGTGAAGGGAAAATGTGTTTATAAAATGCATGGTAGAAAGTAAAAGATTTATTTGTATTTAAATTATACATGTTAAATGGTAGAAAAATTGATGTATTTGAAAGCTTAGTAGAGTTAAAAATGGAAAGCTTACGATTCTAAAAGCTTTCTAAAGTAAAAATAAGAGCTTTGAAACATGTAACTTCCATCATTATGCAGATAAGTTACCTAAAGACAAGAAATAGAGAGCAAAAAATTATGCAACTTCTAGCATCAACATCAATGGAAATTAAGAAAAAAAATTTAAGTTAGAATAGTCTAAGTAGATAAGTTAAAATTCCAAAGTTACTTGAAGAATAGTTTGATTAGTAGCTATACAGTATACAATCCCACTAACAGAACATGCTACTATTATATAGTACATTCATACTATACTATAAAAATTCAAAGTTAAAATAGTTTAAGCAGATCAGTATTCATATAGTACATTAATAAAACATGCTGCTGTTACATTAGTACATTCATACTCACAAAATCATAACCATAAATTCAACAATAAGAACAAATGATATATTAATGAGTGTACATAAAAGCATAGACACCCTTACAAAAAATGAAGAAAAGATGAAAAAGGAAATTATGGTTCGAATAAGACATGAACCTCCATAGTTATAAGGCTTTGGTAAGCATACCTTGGTATAATATCTTCAACCCTCTGAACCTTCAGTAATAATTAAAAGCTTGAGGCTTGGATGAAACAGTTTCTTGAAAACATTATCATCATAAAGATCATCACCTCCCATCAAAAATTGAGATTTTTTTACTTTTATTAAAGACCAGAGGAGGAACTATTATAAGTCTTGCATAAAGAGGTAGTTCAGTTTTACAAATACCTGTCTTTACGCTTTTTAAGATATCACTGTAGTGACACTTTTCTGCTTGCATGATCCTCTACATCTTATGTAACACAGATAAATATTATGAATGCTTAGGTTCTCAAGATTTAAGGTATGGGAGCTTATTACAATGTGTTTATCTTTAAACAATAATTATTATCTGTTGGAGATACTTGCAATCTAAGACAAATAATATCCTACCATGGGGCGAATAATTGTGTATTGTTAATATCCTATGAATTTAATACAACAAAAGATTTTATCATAATTCACTACTTTTTGAATCACAAAGATACTTAAACGGTTGGCAATTATGAGTACCAATGTAACATCCCAGATTTTAAAATAGAGAATAAATTAAGGAAATAAATATTGAATAATTGAATGTGAATTATTTAATGCCCTAAAATATCAAAAATAATTAAATTAAGATTTTTGGGAGTTGTTAATAACTTATCTGGACTGAATAAGCCGAAAAGTAACCCGGATAAAATATGGGTGTCGGACCAAGTATCTCTGATTGAGATGCCGTTGGTCAGGGCTATAGATAATATTACTGGGAATCCGAATATATATTTGGAATAATTTTTAGATAAAGTATTGGGCCCGAACAGAGAGCCTGTTTATTGAAAAATGGAAAAGTTTAGTGATGGGCTTAAAACTTAAACAAAAACCTCACCTCTTTCACTCTCAATTCTCATGACTCTCACTCTCCCTTATGCAAACTCACCTCTTCTTCTTTCTATCACCTTCCCACTCATCTTCTTCACTCTTGTCTCTCTTATACACCTAAGAAAAAGCTTGGTGCCCTCTTCCTCCTTCACTTTCATTTTCAAGGAGCAAGGAGAAGACAATGGATACTTGAAGCTTCTCCCATTCTCCTCTCCATTTTCATCACAACCTCCCTCCCTCTTGATTCTCATTTCATTTTTGGAGCAAGGTAAGTTTCTTGCCTTTTCTTGTGTTTTGAACCTAGAAAATGGGTAGTTATGATTTGGGAGAGTAGTTAAGGTAAGTGGGTATTGAATAGAAGCTTTAAATAAGGAAAACCAAAGGTGGGGTGAAATAAATGAAGGTATTTATGAGCAATAAATAGGGTGCACAAAAATAGGGTTGAAGGATGAGGAATATTGAAGTGCATTTATGAAATGATTGAGTTTTAATGAAACCCTAACTTATGAAATTTGGGGAAATATGTAATGTGAATGTGAAAGGAATTAATTGATGATGAGAATGATACTAACGATGAGGTATTGCCATAAATGATGATTGGTGATGGTGGTTGGAAGCCATAAATGAAAAACCTACTTGAGAAGTTGGGTGTAAAAATGGCACATGTGGGTAACTTGACTACTTAAGTTGTAGCTTTTGATAATAATGGATTTTGATCAAAGGGAAGGAATTCCTGAAGCCTAATTAGGCAAATGAATGAAGCTTGTAAATAAATTACCACATGATGAAGAGTCATGCATATGTAGAAATATATATATTAAGAATGATGCTTGAATTGATGATTAATGTGGTCCTATAATTGATTAATGTAGGATTTGACCATACTTATGAGGCGGGATCATCAAACCCAGAGGTCTACTTTTCTTGAGGTAGGAGAGGGGTGTATTTTCTAAATGTAAGATGCCTTGTATGTTGATAATGTATGTATTGATGTCAAGTTGCATGTTTTCCTTGAATGGATGTAGTGTCTTAGGTATGGCTTGATGAATATTTTAAATCCTTGACTAGGATTACTCTTGAGCTTTATGAATGACATGTTTTGGAAGAATGGTATGTATGATGAAATACGTGTTACTAACATTGTGTTTAAGTATGAGCTATATCTTAGATGAGAGGGTAAGGAAACCCTTATGAGTTGAGGTATGCATGAGCATTAATGCATATATATATATATCATGGCATGCATAAGCACATTTGTAATGTGAATAACCTTGCGGGGTTCCACGAAGGGAGTACCCAACGTGATGTTGTTGAAATATTATGATATGAATAACCTTGCGGGGTTTCACGAAGGTGTGTTTGCATGTTGTTAATAGGTTTTGATAATGACAAAGGCCCAAGAATAAGAAGAACTTCATGAATCAAAAACAAATGAAATGATTTTAATTGATGTATCAAATCAAGAGATTTAAGAAATCATGAAGAAAACGCTCCCACAAGACCAAGGAATCAAGAAAGCAATGTATAAAGATAAAGGAAAGGAACCATGGATCAAAACGCATCAAGGAAACATCATCAGGCATGGAAAAACACCAAAAAGCATTGCCTAAATCGATTCACACATGAATGAATCGATTCAGAGTCCTGGAAGTCACAAAATTTGAAAACATAACAACCTGAATCGATTCACCAACAGCCTGAATCGATTCACACAAAGCTGACAGCCCAGGAACACAAAACGGAACAGTCTGAATCAATTCACCAAGGCTTGAATCAATTCAGACAAACCTAGAAGTCCAAAATATCCAAGTCAGAATGTCCTGAATCGATTCGAGAAGATGTGAATCGATTCAAGAAGTGGGAAACATCACCAAAAAGACAGATTTAAGTGGGAACCAAGCACCCAAAACCCACTATACGCAGAGACAAGCTAGAACCATTATTTGCAATGGCTAGAAGGACTTTGGGATAGCTTCAAGGCTCTATAAATTGCTCTCCAACTCAAGCACAAAACAAGAAACAAGAGGCAATCATCCCTTACCTTTATTTTGTGCTTAGTGAGTTCATTCTTTTGTATATTCTGAAATCCTTGAGATTTAACTTGTATATCCTCTCTTGTTGAGAGTTAGAATTTGAGAGAGCATTCACTTGTATATCTACTCCATTTAGAGAGTCATTATCTTGTAAACACTACAAAACACAAAGGTTTTTCACTCTAGGTTGAGTGGTCACAAAGGTTGGGGTTCAACCTTTGGGTATTGAGAGTTTGAGAGATTGGGTGGGTTGCCCTTGTGCTAGTGAGGATTGAGTTCTTGAGTATGGGACACTAGGCTGCAATTGCTCATAGCTTGTAATCTCTAAACTTCAATAGTGGAAATCCTTCAAGTGGGTTGCTTGAAGGTGAGACGTACACCGGGGTTGGTGGAACTCATTAAATCGGTTTGCAAGCTCTTCCCCCTCACTCTTTTACATTGATATATTGCTTTTGATTGAATTGTTGTTGATTGATTGTGATTTGCTTATTTGAGCTTGCTTGAATTAGTTACTTTAAAGCGCTGCACACCAAGCCTTTGACAAATTGTTTTAGTAATATTCACATCTTGTTTTGCTTTATTTTTTGTACTATACTTGCCTTCACTTGCATAATCTTTAAACTTGTGATAAAAGAATCAAGTTCAAAGGCATTCCAAGCAAAGTTTTAAAAACTCAATTCACCCCCCTCTTGAGTATTGAGGCCACTTGAATAACAAGTGGTATCAGAGATTGACTCTTGTAGATCAAGCTTAACAGCTTGAAGAGAAAAATGGCCTTAACTTCTCAAAATGTTTTCCCCGAGGGCGGTGCAACAAATAGACCTCCCGTCTTCAATGGTGAGGGGTATACCTTTTGGAAAGAAAGAATGAAAATTTTTATTCAATCTATTGATCTAAGAGTTTGGAATGCCATGTATAACACCCCTGATTTTCTGTACTCAAATCCCGATGTGATCGTCATAATTAATAAAATTGTGAATAAATTTTTCACGTTTGAAAATATTTCCAAGACACCACCATGATCACATCAAGACCCAAATCACAGAAAACCCAAGAGTGAGATTAAATAACCTAAAGCTGGATCGATAACTAAAATGCCCATAACGGTATACAAAAATAATAGAGTTTACAACGGAAGAATGTGTATACCGGGCACACGCCTAGTCCCATATATGACAATATGAGAAAAGGCTAGGCAAGCATGCAAACCTATTACTTTATCATATTCATGCACATTCTGCAATCGCATGCATTGCCTAAGATAAATACATATATATACATACATATACATCTACATTCGGGGATATTCACCCGACTATCTCAATCATCAATGAACATTATTCAATTTTAATCCTTCTAATACATATCAAATCATCTCTCACATTCTACATATATATTCACCATCCACAATTCAAAGGGATTATCTTTATACATATCCAAAATCTCTAAATTATCTATATTCTCATAAACAATTCATTCACTATACAAGAATCCATAAATGATGCCGGCCAAGGCACTTCCTCTACCACTATTTACCTTCACCCAAGCTTTAATTAAAATCCGAACTCATCCCATGGTAACCTGTATCACAATGGTAGAAAGGAGACCACATGGGAGAGTGAGTTATACATTCAAAATGATGAATAATATATATATATTGTGATCATGTGTATATGCATACAAACGTCATGTGTGCTTTGTAATCAAATCATCAAATTATCATTCATATATCATCTCATTATTATAATAGGCATACAAGCCTCATGAATCGCAATTCATATCATAAATAAGCACAACATATACACAATCACATACATAATCTCTTTGCCACTTATCAACAAGGGCACTCATAATCATTATCATCATTATTTCATTATGGCTTTGCTCAATACCTCCTCGCAAGGGGTTTCTCATCACTCGTGGTCATCCCATCTCAAATGCCATGGTCTTAAGGCTAATGCATATGTCAACTGTTTAATGCATATGCAACAGATCCGATTTTCAAATTCAACAATAATCACAATCACTTAAATTATCATCATCACTCAGGGATACACCCTTCGTGGCACCCCGCAAGGTGATTTATTCAACAACAATAGGACAACGTCCTCTTCACTCTGGGATATACCCTTCGTGGCACCCCCAAGGTGATTCACTTCATAATAATTATCACAATACCATCATCACTCGGGGATACACCCCTCGTGGCACCCCGCAAGGTGATATATTCAACAATAATTACGATAACATCGTCTTCACTCTGGGATATACCCTTCATGGCACCCCGCAAGGTGATTCTTTAATAATAATTCAATAACAATAGGACAACGTCCTCTTCACTCCGGGATATACCCTTTGTGGCACCCCGCAAGGTGTTATATTCAACAATAATTCAATAACAATAGGACAACGTCCTCTTCACTCTGGGATATACCCTTCGTGGCACCCCGCAAGGTGATATATTCAACATTATTCAACAACAATAGGACAACGTCCTCTTCACTCCGGGATATACCCTTCGTGGCACCCCGCAAGGTGATATATTCAACAACAATAATAGGATAACATCCTCTTCACTCCGGGATATACCCTTCGTGGCACCCCGCAAGGTGATATATTCAACATTAATACATATCAATGCCATGCTATGCCATGATGCAACAATGCAATAATGCATGTTCCCAATAACCTTGCAAGGATATCTCACCCTCTCAATTAGGGATATAATTTAATCTGGCATTTTCAATAATCATGTAATTATTTATAAGCCCCTCAAGGCATATCATTCATATAATTGGCATTCAATGGCCACAAACATCATTCACAACAACCCACACATGGATATCAAAAGGCATAGCAAACATCATAATATCAATCCACACATGGAATCATTCGAGGCATATTCATCACCTCACATACATGGTAATTACACTTATGTCCATCACCATCATGTTCTTGAGTTTACATTCAACACATCACATGTATATATATATTCCACATCATATAGTGAATTCAATATCCATATTCAACCACAATGTTTTTGCCACAGAATCATTAATAATAACGGTCATCCCTTATTTAAGGAAATGATCCATAACGTCATTCATTTTTACCCATTATGGTTGTCATCTCAATATCTTATTCGTTATCCATCACCACCATATTATGTCGTAGGCATATATATCTTTATACATTCCCTCAAGTATCAAATAATATAAGGGAAAAAGGCCTAAAGCCATCAGTGTAACACCCTAATTAATTGCAACTAAAAATAAAAATTTCAAAGAAAATAACAGAAAATTTTTCACAAAACAGTCCCGTATTATTCGATATATGAGGGAGCAGGCAAGGGAAGAACGAAAAGCTTTCACAAGCACATAGCAACCTACAGGGAAGACTAAAACTGAGGCCGGCTCGATGGGTTTATCGTAACGCACTAACACTAGGGCGGATTGCACAACACCGATTATTCGCTCAGACGGGGTCTTACACCGTCCAGGCGGAGTATGGTAATACAGCAGCGGATAGAGGAGATTTCGCACTGAGGCTTCCCTTCAAGAAATACTGGTCACTCAACAGGAGGAATAGATAAGGGAAATATGTTAATACATTCACACGCATAGCGTTTGGTGGAAAGGCGAAGTTAGAATCATCCTACTTGGCTAGGCGGGGTATATTTATCTTGGGCGGGCTGTCCTAGTTACTTGGGCGAGGTATGACGCCGCCTAAACGAAATCTACATAACGCCTCTTCAACACAACTACAAGGTAATTTCCTCCATCGGGTATGGACAAGGGTTCACTAAGTAAATCCTCACACTCGCCTTTCACTCAGAAAAAGGAGAAGTTACAAGGTACACATACGTTAGTAGGTTGTGGAGAAAGGAAGAGTCTGAACCTATTCCGCCCAACTCAACTAATTATGACAACGCCTGGGCGGACTTAGCCATAATGCCCAAATCCGGGGTTCAACACCGGGGTCCGGATTGCGTCAGTATCACAACGGATAGGAAGGATAATTGGACGGCGTCCCACTCTAACAACTACATCGATCCAACGCGAGCCCTCTCGCTTGGGCGGATTGCTCCCATACTTCAGGCGGGGTACGACTCCGCCCAACGTATCCGACATAAATTTTCCTAAGACAATTCTCGGTTCATTCGTACTTAGCTATAACCTGCTCAATCAGACTGTCCCTGCATATCTATTAAAGCACGATTATAAAACAAGACGGCACATAGCATCACACACACAAAACCATACATCCATATATATACATAAAAGTGTATATTAATATTTACAATGCAAAATCAGACTTCTACTTGTTCATAAAGTTCTATTCATCGCAAAACATTAATCTCCGGTATGAGCCAGTCCGGGCTTCATCTAACAACGCCTTAATTAAACCTTCGAAATGCATCAGCACTCCGCCCAGCATTCCAGCTCTGCTTCGGATCCTCCTCACGAGAGACATTCACTGAAAATGGCCACTGCAGGGGTGAGCTTTTACATGTAAAATGATACTCACAGACTCGGTATCAGCGTCAGTACACGCTCCTGCTATCACTCAACCTTTCTCAAGTAACCAAATTCATACAATTCAAACAACATTCATGACACACATAATTCACAGAGTTTATCTCACATCTAAATATATATATATTCATGCATTCAAAATCATACACATGCACATATATAGTCTTATACATCACCACAATCAGCCCTATTTCTATATGCATGCCTGCGGATCCGACTCGGGTAAAGACTCTCAGTTACAGCCCCCTTTTTCTTTTGGCCCCTCGTCCCTCAGCTCTTACCAGGTGGCACCGGCCTCTCCACGGCGTCTCGAGACTCACTTCTCTAGCTCCAACGGCTACCACGAGCTCTATTGGGATCTAGCCAGGGTTGGTAACTGGAAGTCATTTCCCTTGGGGTTCTTGACCTTCCATGGGTCACCCCACTCTTACTCATGCAACTAACACATTCATTATTACACATCATCGCGCCATGAACACATTACCGTAGTCATTAAGTAAGAACGAATATCCCCCATTATTCATCATCATTCAGTCAGTCACACCAGCGCATGTTACAATCGGTCATCAGACTAACAACATTGAGCAATCCAATTAAGAACATGCACATACATACTTTTCATAGTGACAACAAAATAGATCCATCATTATCATCCACGAGCAGACCACGCCATCGTCACGAAGGTCACTATCAGAATTCTCAAATCATGCATCAGTTTTAGTAATTGTGAATACATGCACACATGCACAGCATCAGTTCTAATGATTATAAAAACATGCACACACACTCAGCGATACATTTATCCGGTACCGTTCTTAGACCATGCATTCGACATGCAAGCGCCCCCTACCTTTAGAAGAATCCTCAGAAACCTTTTTCGTTCTTGTTGTCGGGTCCGATGTCCTTCTCCTGGTTCGTCCGGTCTTCCTTGGCTTTGTCGTATCCTGCGCCTGATTCTGGGATGAAGTGTGGTCCGTTCTTCAGTACTGGAATCAAGATCTCCAGGAGCGAAGAGTAAGATGGAAGAAGAAGAAAAATGGAGACGAAGAGAGGAAGTAGAGGATGAAGTGACGGAGGAGAGAGTCTAAAGAAAGAGTAAGTGCGTTCCTCACTACAGGCTCACGATATATATATATATATAGGTGTGTACATGCGCATGAATAAGAGAAGAGTGGGATGGGAGAGTGTGTGCTGCAGCAGCCACGTGCACTCCACTCCATCCCCTGACCATCACCATTTTCATATTTTAGTGGCTTAAATCTACTTAGTTAAATACAATTAACAGTTATTTCTAGTTGAAATCAAGTCTTAATGGTTTATTCTTCGTTCAACATTTAATTTTAAAACGGGGATGTTACAGTTCTCCCCCACTGAAAAAGAATTTCGTCCCCGAAATTCAGTCGGTACTTACGTAGGTAAACAATTCGGGGTACTGCTGTCGCATGGCGTCTTCGCGTTCCCACGTGCAGGAGGTGATCTTGCCTTGCTGCCACTCCACCTTAACCAGCCTTACGTTCTTGTTCCTTAAGCGTTTTACCGATTGATCCACGATTCCAACCGGTGTAGTCACAGCGGTTAGGTCTTCCTTGATCTCTACCTCGTCGTCAGGCATCGTGTGGCTGGGGTCATGCAAATACTTCCTTAGCTGAGACACATGAAAAACGTTGTGTAATCGGGACAAGTGAGTTGGTAACGCGAGGCGGTATGCCACGGAGCCAATCCGTTCTACTACCTCATAAGGTCCGATGTAGCGAGGGCTTAACTTCCTACTTTTTAAGGCTCGTCCAACTCCTTTACTCGGAGAGGTTCTCAGGAACACTCGATCTCCGACTTGAAATTCCAATGGCTTGATGCGTTTATCATGGTAGCTCTTCTGCCTGTCTTGTGATGCTTTCATCTTCTCCCTTATTACTCGGATCTGTTCTGTGGTTTGCTTCACGATGTCTGGTCCCAGTAATAGACTTTCACCCGTTTCCGACCAGCAGAGTGGGGTTCGGCATCTACGCCCATATAATGCCTCGTAAGGTGCCATGCCAATGCTATGATGATGGCTGTTGTTGTACGTAAACTCGATCAAGGGAAGGTACTGCTCCCAGTCCCCACCGTACTCTAACACACACGCTCTCAATAAGTCTTCTAGACTCTGAATCGTTCGCTCGGATTGTCCATCCGATTGGGGGTGGTAAGCAGAACTAAGCCAAAGCTTCGTCCCCAGTTCTTGATGCATGGTGGTCCAAAACCTGGACGTAAATCTAGGGTCCCTATCTGAGACAATGGAAGTAGGTATGCCATGCAGTCGAATAACTTCTTGAATGTAGATTCGAGCCAATTTATGCAATGGGTACTTCATATTTACAGGTAAGAAGTGTGCACTCTTCGTCAATCTGTCAACAATGACCCAAATGGCATCATGGCCCGCTCGGTTTTTGGGTAATCCCATGGTAAAATCCATCGCAATTGAGTCCCATTTCCACACGGGGATTTCTAGAGGCTGCATTGCACCGTACGGTTTTTGGTGCTCTACCTTCGATTTCTGACAAGTGATACACCGGGCCACGTACTCCGCCACATCCTTCTTTAGTCCGGGCCACCAAAACTGTTTCCTCAAATCGTGGTACATCTTCGTGGTTCCTGGGTGAATGCTGAGTAGGCTTTTGTGGGCTTCATCAAGCACCATTCTTCTCAATCTTCCTTCACTTGGTATGTATATTCTGTTCCTCACCCGGAAGATTCCATCTGACCCTTCTGCCAAGGATAAATCCTTTCCTTTAGCCTGAATTTCCCTCATTTCAGCTAGGTAAGAGTCCGCCTGTTGCTGCTCGTACACGGATTTTAAGAATTCGTTGGCAATCCTCAACGTACCGATTGTCATCTTCTGAGAGGAAGGGGCGTCAACATGCAAGTTCATGTCTCGGAACCGCTCTAACAACTCAACTTCTTTTGCCATCATGGCTGCTATGTGGAGGGATTTTCGACTCAATGCGTCTGCTACGACATTTGCCTTACCTGGGTGGTATTTCAACTTGAAATCATAGTCCTTCAAAAACTCAATCCATCTTCTCTGCCTCATGTTCAGCTCCTTTTGGTCGAATAGGTATTTAAGGCTCTTATGATCGCTGTACACTTCAAACTTGGATCCGTACAAGTAATGTCTCCAGATTTTCAATGCAAAAACTACTGCTGCCAACTCCAAGTCATGGGTTGGATAATGTTGTTCGTGGGGTCTCAATTGTCGAGAGGCATATGCTATCACTCGGTCTTTCTGCATGAGTACACATCCTAATCCGAGTCCGGACGCGTCACAATAGACCACGAAACTTTCTCGTAACTCAGGTAATGCTAACACCGGAGCAGTTGTCAACTTATTCTTCAGCTCTTGGAAGCTGCTCTCACACTCCGGACTCCACACAAAAGGAACGTTCTTCCGAGTCAATTTGGTCAGAGGTAATGCCAACTTAGAAAAACCTTCGATGAACCTTCTATAATAACCTGCCAAGCCCATAAAACTCCTTATTTCCGAGATCGATCTGGGCCTCTCCCACGCTATTACAGCAGCTACCTTCGCAGGATCCACCGAGACGCCTCGCTTGGAGATCACATGCCCGAGGAAGTGGATCTCATCCATCCAAAATTCGCACTTTGAAAGCTTTGCAAACAATTGCTTCTCCTTCAACACTTGGAGTACCGTCCTGAGATGTCCTTCATGCTCCTCAGATGACTTAGAATAAACTAGAATATCATCGATGAAGACAACAACAAACCGATCTAAGAAGGAATGGAATATGCTGTTCATGTAATTCATGAAAACAGCAGGGGCGTTTGTCACACCGAACGGCATCACTACATACTCATAGTGACCATACCTAGTCCTAAAGGCAGTTTTAGGAATGTCCGAGTCCTTCACTCGGATTTGGTGATATCCCGATCGTAAGTCGATTTTTGAGAAGACTGAGGCTCCACGCAGCTGGTCGATTAAATCATCAATTCTAGGCAGTGGGTATCGATTCTTGATTGTGAGTTTGTTAAGCTGTCGATAATCTATACAAAGTCTCATGCTGCCATCCTTCTTCTTAACAAGTAGCACAGGTGCGCCCCAAGGTGACACGCTTGGTCTAATGAACTGCTTCTCAAGTAACTCATCCACTTGTTTCTTCAACTCTACCAATTCAGTTGAGGACATTCTGTAGGGTGCACTGGAGACCGGTTCGGCTCCAGGGATCAAGTCTATAGAGAATTCAACTTCTCTATTGGGAGGCACACTCGGGACGTCCTCTGGGAACACTTCTGGGAATTCACAGGCAACCGGAATTTCATTCGCTAGGGTCTCATTCTCATCTTTGGTTAGACAAAGCATCATAAATAGTTGGGTTATACCTTGTGCCGCGCCATCTTCAGTGGGTTGTTTTGGGAAAACTATCTCTCGGTTTCTACAATCTACTAATACCTTATTGGCTGAAAGCCAATCTATTCCAAGTACAATATCAAGACCCTTTAAGGGCATGCAAATCAGATCGAAGGTGAAACTCCGATCATACAACTCAAATGCTACATTTTCACATATTGACGATGTGAACACACTAGGGCCAGTGGGGCTGGCCACTTCTAAAGTCCGGTTCATAGACACAGTTGGTAGCTTCAACCGTTTCACGCACTCATCAGCTATAAAAGAATGGGTTGCCCCCGAATCGAAAACAACATTAAGCGTATTCGTTCCAAGAGAGCACTTACATTGTACTAGATCGTTTGCTGGTGCAACATCCTCTGCATTGATGGTGTAGATCCTTCCTGTCGCTGTTGGGCCGGTGTTCCTCTCTCGACTGTTCGGGGCATGCATCATATTTCCTCTGGTTCCGTTGCCTCTGCCACCAGGTCGTTGGTTATCATTCACTCTGGTTCGATCTTGAAATCCTCCTTGACGCACATTGGTGGTTGCCTGGCGGAGTTGGGGGCAGTCCGGGAGAACGTGTCCCTTCTCTCCGCAGTGGTAGCATTTAACATTTGTATCATTGCATTCCTTAGCAAAATGATCACCACCACATTTAAAGCACCCGCCATACCTTGGTCGCCCACTCATCTGTCTTCCTCGGTCATGATGGTTTTGATATCTGGTGAAGGGTTCATTCCTCCTCACGTTCCCTGGCCTCTTGAAACGTGATTGCTGAGGCCTCAGGTGCTGATTGGCTCTGCTGCACTGGCCCGAATGGGCCCTGTCATCCTCTTCGAATATTCTACACTTGTTCACTAAGGCAGGGAAACTCCGGATTTCATGGTATCTGCAGGCCCTCTTGATATCCGATCTCAGTCCGTTCTCAAACTTAAGACACTTGGAGTGCTCCGTTCCTGGCTGCTGGAAGGGCGGATAGAATAGGCACAATTCCTCAAATCTGGTCGCGTATTCTTCCACAGTCATGGAGCCCTGTTTTAACTCCATAAACTCCAGCTCTTTCCGACTCCTCACTGTGTCGGGAAAGTATTTGTCTAGGAAGCAGGCCTTGAAATCGTTCCACGTCAGGTGATTGTCATCTTCGGGGAATTGGCTCCTAGCTATCTTCCACCAATTCTCCGCTTCATCTCGCAGCATATACACTGCGCATTCCACCTTCTGGGCTTCGGTACAGCGAAGACCCCTAAAAATTCTCTCTAATTCCTGAGTCCACTTGAACGCCGCCTCAGGGTTCCGTCCTCCTAAGAACTCACTCGGCTTCCTCTTCAGGAAGCGGTCCAGCACATGGCCATCCTCAGGTTGAGTTTGGCCTTGCCTTTCAAACACATCAGCAAAGCGTTGGAATGCTGTGGCTATAGCCTCCATACTTTGACGATGCGCCATTCCTTATCCTGAAATTGACATTTAAGGATAAGTATACGGAGCCACTTACTACCGATCTAATTATTAGTCCAACAATTAATAACTTAGCACATTATGTCATTCGCCTAAATCATACACACAATCGGACCAGGGGAAAACAACCCCTTGTCTTCAAGACAATCATCAATCAGGTCAACCAGCATCAGAACAATTTCAACCATTCAATCAAAAGACACAGACACCACCGCTTACACTTGGTAAGCATACTTTGGCCTTGGACTTTTTGGTCCGCTCTGATACCAAAATGTAACACCCTAATTAATTGCAACTAAAAATAAAAATTTCAAAGAAAATAACAGAAAATTTTTCACAAAACAGTCCCGTATTATTCGATATATGAGGGAGCAGGCAAGGGAAGAACGAAAAGCTTTCACACGCACATAGCAACCTACAGGGAAGACTAAAACTGAGGCCGGCTCGATGGGTTTATCGTAACGCACTAACACTAGGGCGGATTGCACAACACCGATTATTCGCTCAGACGGGGTCTTACACCGTCCAGGCGGAGTATGGTAATACAGCAGCGGATAGAGGAGATTTCGCACTGAGGCTTCCCTTCAAGAAATACTGGTCACTCAACAGGAGGAATAGATAAGGGAAATATGTTAATACATTCACACGCATAGCGTTTGGTGGAAAGGCGAAGTTAGAATCATCCTACTTGGCTAGGCGGGGTATATTTATCTTGGGCGGGCTGTCCTAGTTACTTGGGCGAGGTATGACGCCGCCTAAACGAAATCTACATAACGCCTCTTCAACACAACTACAAGGTAATTTCCTCCATCGGGTATGGACAAGGGTTCACTAAGTAAATCCTCACACTCGCCTTTCACTCAGAAAAAGGAGAAGTTACAAGGTACACATACGTTAGTAGGTTGTGGAGAAAGGAAGAGTCTGAACCTATTCCGCCCAACTCAACTAATTATGACAACGCCTGGGCGGACTTAGCCATAATGCCCAAATCCGGGGTTCAACACCGGGGTCCGGATTGCGTCAGTATCACAACGGATAGGAAGGATAATTGGACGGCGTCCCACTCTAACAACTACATCGATCCAACGCGAGCCCTCTCGCTTGGGCGGATTGCTCCCATACTTCAGGCGGGGTACGACTCCGCCCAACGTATCCGACATAAATTTTCCTAAGACAATTCTCGGTTCATTCGTACTTAGCTATAACCTGCTCAATCAGACTGTCCCTGCATATCTATTAAAGCACGATTATAAAACAAGACGGCACATAGCATCACACACACAAAACCATACATCCATATATATACATAAAAGTGTATATTAATATTTACAATGCAAAATCAGACTTCTACTTGTTCATAAAGTTCTATTCATCGCAAAACATTAATCTCCGGTATGAGCCAGTCCGGGCTTCATCTAACAACGCCTTAATTAAACCTTCGAAATGCATCAGCACTCCGCCCAGCATTCCAGCTCTGCTTCGGATCCTCCTCACGAGAGACATTCACTGAAAATGGCCACTGCAGGGGTGAGCTTTTACATGTAAAATGATACTCACAGACTCGGTATCAGCGTCAGTACACGCTCCTGCTATCACTCAACCTTTCTCAAGTAACCAAATTCATACAATTCAAACAACATTCATGACACACATAATTCACAAAGTTTATCTCACATCTAAATATATATATATTCATGCATTCAAAATCATACACATGCACATATATAGTCTTATACATCACCACAATCAGCCCTATTTCTATATGCATGCCTGCGGATCCGACTCGGGTAAAGACTCTCAGTTACAGCCCCCTTTTTCTTTTGGCCCCTCGTCCCTCAGCTCTTACCAGGTGGCACCGGCCTCTCCACGGCGTCTCGAGACTCACTTCTCTAGCTCCAACGGCTACCACGAGCTCTATTGGGATCTAGCCAGGGTTGGTAACTGGAAGTCATTTCCCTTGGGGTTCTTGACCTTCCATGGGTCACCCCACTCTTACTCATGCAACTAACACATTCATTATTACACATCATCGCGCCATGAACACATTACCGTAGTCATTAAGTAAGAACGAATATCCCCCATTATTCATCATCATTCAGTCAGTCACACCAGCGCATGTTACAATCGGTCATCAGACTAACAACATTGAGCAATCCAATTAAGAACATGCACATACATACTTTTCATAGTGACAACAAAATAGATCCATCATTATCATCCACGAGCAGACCACGCCATCGTCACGAAGGTCACTATCAGAATTCTCAAATCATGCATCAGTTTTAGTAATTGTGAATACATGCACACATGCACAGCATCAGTTCTAATGATTATAAAAACATGCACACACACTCAGCGATACATTTATCCGGTACCGTTCTTAGACCATGCATTCGACATGCAAGCGCCCCCTACCTTTAGAAGAATCCTCAGAAACCTTTTTCGTTCTTGTTGTCGGGTCCGATGTCCTTCTCCTGGTTCGTCCGGTCTTCCTTGGCTTTGTCGTATCCTGCGCCTGATTCTGGGATGAAGTGTGGTCCGTTCTTCAGTACTGGAATCAAGATCTCCAGGAGCGAAGAGTAAGATGGAAGAAGAAGAAAAATGGAGACGAAGAGAGGAAGTAGAGGATGAAGTGACGGAGGAGAGAGTCTAAAGAAAGAGTAAGTGCGTTCCTCACTACAGGCTCACGATATATATATATATATAGGTGTGTACATGCGCATGAATAAGAGAAGAGTGGGATGGGAGAGTGTGTGCTGCAGCAGCCACGTGCACTCCACTCCATCCCCTGACCATCACCATTTTCATATTTTAGTGGCTTAAATCTACTTAGTTAAATACAATTAACAGTTATTTCTAGTTGAAATCAAGTCTTAATGGTTTATTCTTCGTTCAACATTTAATTTTAAAACGGGGATGTTACAATCAGGACAGAGAAAAGAAGGGCCAATACAATCAGAACCGAGAAGGGAAGAGGAAATTCCATCAGGGGGTAACTCGCTCAAGCGAGGCCTACATCCGCTTAAGCGAGACAACCCATCTCGCTTGAGCGCCTCAGCTCGCTCGGGCAAAAACAAGCCAGTATCTAATTTCCATGTTACTCGCTTGAGCGAGACACCACACACCCGGCCAATCGCTCAGGCGAAATTGTTCCAGTAAGGAATCCCACTAACACTCGCTTGAGCGAGGCACCCACTCGCTTAAGCGAAATCCGACCAGAGGTCGTCCTTCCTTTCCACACCCGCTCACTCGGCGAGGCTTCCCAACACTTGGTTTTCACTCGGTGAACTTATTCCAGAACCGATTCCTCTCTTATTTGGTCTTTCACTTGGCTAAATCATTCCAGGACTGACTTCACACTCGCTCGGTCTTTCACTCGGCAATTCATTCCAAAACCGACTCAACACCAGATCGGTCTTCACTCGGCAAATTATTTCTACACCGACTCATCTCCTGAACAGTCCTTCACTCGGCAATTATTTCAAAATCGACTACCCTTCTTTTTCACACGAGTGAAGTTATTCCAGAGTACTTCTAGACAAACTCACACCGTATATCCCCAATCGGTGCCATCCCACTCGAAATTACACACACGGAGGGACTCCACTCGGAATGAGTTACACTGAACTTAAAAATTCCCCACTCGAAACTCCACTGCTCGGAATATCATACTGGGAGGCCTTTCACTCAGGATTATCCACTTCCTCACTCGGAAGATCCTGTCTCGGACATAGCTCACTCGGAATTTCACTCGGAAATTCACCACCATGAAATTATTTCCTAACATTCCCGCTCGAGTGGAATTCGTCCAGTGCCAATTTTCCTCTCTTGCTCGCTCAGGCGCGGCCATGCCCGCTTGAGCGAGATTCACCCAATAACTCCCCTGATTGCATAATATGCATCTCGCTTGAGCGGAAATCTCACCCGCCTGGGCGAAATTGGCCTAGAGGCCATTATACTGATATAGGGGATCCTCGCCTGAGTGAGATCCCATCTCGCTTAAGCGAGAATATCAGAATATGCACAAGGAACATGAGAAACCCACAACCAAACATACCAAAACTTATACCAGCCAAAATTCATCAAATCTAATATAGCATATACATCATACTAGGCATTTAAAACCTGTCCCAGACCTTTATACCCATTAACATTCAATCCAATCTATCTTTCATGTCAAATTCAAACTTGCTATCATCTTATATGAATATACATTTTCATATCAATTCAACACATATTCTCACACATCATCCTCAATAATCATCAACTTGCCATTTCAATTAATTCAATACATATACATGGCAAGGCAAGCATGAGTATTCATTACATACAACAATCACTATCGAATTTACTCATGCAATTTGAATGTTAACTCCTCTCCTACCTCGAGGGAAGAGCCGAAATGATTCCAATGCTCTGGAAGCTCCATCGCATCACCTAGAATACGATCTACATAATATACATATACATTCATACAATTAATAAGCCATCCCAAGGCATTCCTCATAATTCTTAAACATTTGCTAGCTCATCATGAAGCTCAACATCAAGTCCTAAACTTGGTAAATGTCCACTTATGCAATTGTGTTAGGCTTCGGGAATTCCTTTCCCAAAGCCAAGATCCTTTAGATCATAAAAGGCCAACTAAACCCAACAACATCATCATCTTACCCATTACATAATGTAGTCTCAAATTACTTCAATCCTTCAAACATCATCATTGTTACTCAATATCCAACTTAGCTCTCATATCCTTCAATAACCACAATTTATCAATCTGATTTAAATGGCACACCACAATGCTTCTATATTATTTTAAGCAACATTTAATCTTAAACATCATCTGTTCACTTTCAATTTAACCTTCTAAATTACAACATATCCATTTTCCCTAAATTCTAAGGGCTAGGGTTTTCATCAAAACCCAACAACATTTACCCATGCTCATTAATCACCACAAATGGCCATCCTTCATCATTATAATCATTCTTTAATATCATTAAACCTACATTCTATTCATATTTCACACTTTCCCCAATTTATTAGAGTTAGGGTTTCACTAAAACCCAATAACACTCATTAATACCCATTTATTTCTCATTACCTTCTAACATTAATCTTAAGTGCTTCATTAAATGCTTACAAAGGCTCATATTTAAGCCACCCTACCTTAGGGTTTCCTCATTTAAAGCTTCTCCCAACAACCTATAACCAATAAATACTCCCCCAAGCCATAAAACTCATAATAATAATATTAACTTCATCAAAGATGGTGAGAAGAGCTTACCTCACCATAAAACAAAAATGGAGTCAAGGAAGGGAGAGAGGGAGCACGAAATAGAGTGGGAGAAGGAGAGCTCCATACCACCATCGATGTCTCCTTCAAGCTTGATGCAACCAAAATGGAAGAAAGAGGAAGGGTACACCACATTTGGATTTCTTTGGAGAATGGAAGAAGGAGAAAGAGAAGAGGGGAAGAGATGAAGAAAAATGAATGAGGAGGAGGAGAAGAAGTAGCGTGAAGCATAAGAGAGGTAGAAGGGTTTACATTTTAATATTTTGCTTCACATTAAAATTTTACCGTTTTATAATAAACAGGCTCATAGTTCAGGCTCAATACCATATCCAAAAATTATTTTGAATATAGATTCGGATTCCTAATAATATTCTTAACAGCCCTGACCAGCGGCATATCAATCGGAGATACTTGGTCCGACACCCATATTCTAATCGGGTATAATTTCATCTCTCATAAGCTTAATGAATTTTAAATATCCCAATTAAATCCCAATTTAATCACTCTAATATCTCTGGGACACAAATCCACTCATATACGATGATTTATTATTTATTCTCATCAATAATTCATTTTTATAAAATTTGGGATGTTACACCATGGAAAATGGTCCCTTTATTCCCATGCACATTGTTAATGGCAAAAATGTTGAAAAACCAATGGATGATTGGACAAGTGACGAAGAGAAAAAGGTACAGTATAATTACAGGGCTAAAAATCTCATCACTCTTCCACTAGTACCAGATGAATTTTTTCGAATAATCACATGTAAAACCGCCAAGGAGATGTGGGATACTTTACAAGTAACCCATGAAGGCACTAATGATGTTAAAGACTCTAAGATCAGTACATTAACTAGTCAATATGAGTGCTTTAGATTAAACCCTGGTGAATCAATAGTTGATATGCAAAAAAGGTTCACTATCACTATTAATCAACTTATTACCCTTGGAAAGACATACACTAACAAAGAGCTCATTCACAAAGTGTTGAAAAGTCTTAACAGGGAATGGCAACCTCTAGTCACCGCCATCAAACAATCGCCTAGCATTAATGAAATGTCTATTGCCACACTATTTGGTAAGTTACAGGAACAAGAACAAGAGCTGAAAGAATTAAAGATGGTAGAAGAGGAAGAAAAATCCTCCAAGAAGAAAGGCCTAGCTCTCAAGGCCACTTCTACACATGAAGAAGAATCATGTAGTGATCTTGATGAAGAAGAAGAATTTGGATTGTTTGTAAAGCGATTCAGGAAGTTCATGAGAAACAAACGATTCCAAAAGAACTCCAATCCCCAAGGTAAGAAACCAATTTCTAATGAAACCTCTTCCTCACCAAACTGTTTCGAATGTGGCAAGGAAGGGCACTTCAAGATAGACTACCCAAATCTTAAGAAGAAGAACAAGGAGAAAAGAGGAAGAAGAAGAGCTTACATCGCTTGGGACGAAAGCAATGTAAATAGCTCTGATGAGTCCGAAAATGAAGAAGCAAACCTTTGCTTGATGGCAAATCATCAAGAGGAAGATGATGAGGTTAGTCTTCTTGACTTAGATAGAAATGAACTGCTTGATGCATTTGAAGAGCTGTATGATAAATTTATTAAGCTTTCTAGTAAATATAAATTGTCTAGAAAAACTATAGAAACTCTAGAGACATATCTAATTGAGCAAGTAAAGGAAAACGTGTCCTTGAAAATGAAAATTGTTGAAGAATAAACTTGCTTAAAATTATGTGAATACTTTAAAAAATGTGTTGACCTAGAAAAGAAAGTCGTAGATTTAAATAAAACATTAGAAAATTTTACAAATGGTAGAGATAATTTGAATGTATTACTTGGAAACCAAAGATGTATGTTTGATAAAACTGGCTTAGGATACAACTCTACCAAAAAGGAAAAACATTACAAAAATTTCTTTGTACCACCTAGAAAGGCATCATCACCGTTCTCTAAATGTAATCATTATGGTGTCAAAGGACATAATGCTCAAAATTGCTATGTTAGAAAACTAGGACCAAAGGTTGTAAGAAAGGTGTGGGTTCCCAAAGGGACATTACCACAAGCTAACCTAAAAGGACCCAACATAAAATGGGTACCTAGTTCTCTAAACTAATTTTGTTTTGTAGATATGTTTCAAGGCAAGCAACACCCATTGGTATTTAGATAGTGGGTGCTCAAAGCACATGACGGGAGATATAACCAAATTCATAACATTCACTCCCAAAAGAAAAGCAAACGTCACGTATGGTGATAACGCCAAAGGAAGAATACTAGGTATTGGAAACATTGGTAGGAATTCCTCTAATTCAATTAGTGATGTATTGTATGTTGAAGGCCTCAAACACAACTTACTTAGCATTAGTCAATTATGTGATAAAGGATAAAAGTATTGTTTGAATCATATTGTTGCATAATTAAACATAAGCTAAACAAGGAAGTCAAGTTTGTTGGTAAAAGAATTGATAATATTTACATGATTGATGTTGATAGTTTGTCCTCAAATGATGTGCAATGTTTCATGACTAGATAGGATGAGACTTGGTTATGGCATAGAAGAATAACTCATATACATATAGACCATTTGAACAAACTTGTTTCTAAGGAATTAATAATTGGTTTACCAAAGCTTAAATTTGAAAACAAATTTTGTGACGCATGTCAAAAGGGAAAACAAGTAAAGGCATCCTTTCAAGCTAAAAATATTGTTTCCACTCAAAGGCCTTTACAACTTTTGCACATGGATCTATTTGGACCTTCTAAAATTAAAAGCTTTGGTGGTAATTACTATGGTCTAGTGATTGTAGATGATTATTCAAGATATACATGGACCTTGTTTCTTGCTCATAAAAATGAAGCATATCATGCATTCAAAAAACTAGCCAAGATTATCCAAAATGAGCAAAATTCAAAAATTGCATCCATAAGAACCGATCATGGGGGAGAATTTGAAAACCAATCTTTTGAAAAGTTTTGCGAAAAACATGGTATCAATCACAATTTTTCAGCTCCTAGAACTCCACAAAAAAATAGAGTGGTTGAAAGGAAAAACATATCTTTAGTGGAGCTTGCAAGAACCATGTTAAATGAAAATAACATTACGAAACATTTTTGGGCCGATGCGGTAAATACCGTGTGTCATGTTAGGAATAGATGTTTAATAAGACCTATTCTAAAGAAAACCCCTATGAACTTTACAAGGGAAGAAAACCTAATATTTCTAATTTTCATATTTTTGGATGGAAATGTTTTGTGCTCAACAATGGAAAGGATAATCTAGGAAAGTTTGATACAAAATCTGATGAGGCAATCTTTCTAGGATGTTCATCATTTAGTAAATCATATCGAGTCTTTAACAAACAAACTAATGCTATTGAGGAATCAATTCATGTGAAATTTGATGAAAATGGCCATAACACCCCGAGGAAAGAAGATGTTGATGACATTGTAGGTACCTTCCAAGAATTAACATTGGATAATAAAGAAGAAGATATCAAAGACAAGGACACAACACAAGAAGTGGAAACTCAATAAAAGGAATGGATCATCTCAAAAGACCATCCTTTGGATAACATCATAGGTGATATCACAAAAGGTATAAGTACCCGTCACTCTTTTAATACTTGCAATCATTTGGCTTTTGTCTCTTAAATTGAACCTAAAACCATAAATGAGGCTATTATTGATGAGCATTGGATGTTGGCTATACAAGAAGAACTAAATCAATTTGAAAGAAATCAAGTTTGGGAATTAGTGTCAAGACCCAATGATCATCAAATAATAGGTACTAAATGGGTTTTTAGGAACAAATTAGATGAAAATGGTATAATCACTAGAAATAAGGCTAGATTAGTTGCTAAGGGGTATAATTAAGAAGAAGGAATAGACTATGAAGAAACATATACTCCCGTAGCTAGGCTAGAAGCCATTAGATTATTGTTAGCCTTTGCATGTTGTAAGGATTTCAAATTGTACCAAATGGATGTCAAAAGTGCTTTCTTGAATGGATACATTCAAGAATAAGTATATGTTGATCAACCTCCAGGTTTTGAAAACTACCAATTTCCAAATCATGTTTTCAAACTAAAGAAAGCTTTATATGGTTTAAAACAAGCTCCAAGAGCTTGGTATGAAAGATT
Organism: Clitoria ternatea; assembly: GCA_037962975.1. Taxonomy (NCBI): domain Eukaryota; kingdom Viridiplantae; phylum Streptophyta; class Magnoliopsida; order Fabales; family Fabaceae; genus Clitoria; species Clitoria ternatea. The sequence goes on along the minus strand of CM075672.1, from coordinate 23,408,993 downwards.
AAGTAAATTTCTTTTAGAAAACAATTTTGAAAGAGGAAAGTTTGACATAACATTATTCATTAAGCACAAAAAGAATGATATACTATTGGTTCAAGTATATGTTTATGATATCATTTTTGGTGCTACTAATGAATCACTTTGCAAGGAGTTTGCTAAGTTAATGCAGGAAGAATTTGAAATGTCTATGATGGGAGAACTCACATTCTTCCTAGGACTACAAATTAAGCAAACAAAAGAAGGCACTTTCATTAGTCAATCAAAATATTGCAAGGAGTTGCTTAGGAAATTTAACATGGACAAGGCAAATGATATTGCCACACCTATGGGCACTTCATGCTATTTAGATAAGGATGAGAAAGGTAAGGATGTTGAACTCATAAAATATAGAAGTATGATTAGATCCTTACTTTACTTAACCGGTAGTAGACCGGATATCATGTTTGCTGTCTGTGTGTGTGCAAGATACCAAGCATGCCCAAAAGAATCACACCTCACTGCAGTAAAAAGAATAATGAAATATCTAGTTGGAACTCAAAATGTTGGTTTATGGTACACCAAAGGGGTTGAATGCACTCTAGTTGGATATTCTGACTCTGATTTTGTAGGATGTAAGCTTGATAGAAAAAGTACTAGTGGTACTTGTCACTTACTTGGTAGTTCTCTTGTATCTTGGCATAAGAAGAAACAAGTGAGTGTTGCATTATCAATAGCTGAGGCAGAATATGTTGCAGCTGGTAGTTGTTGTGCTCAAATCCTTTGGATGAGACAACAACTCCTAGATTTTGGTGTTATGCTAAATCATGTGCCTCTAAAATGTGATAACACAAGTGCCATTAATATTTCAAAGAATCCTGTAATGCATTCTAGAACCAAACATATTGAAATTCGACATTATTTCATTAGGGATCATGTATTAAAGGGTGATTGTGTGCTTGAACATGTTGAAACCACTAAACAACTTGCTGATATATTCACTAAACCACTCGTAAAGGAACAATTTATTCACATTAGAAGGGAATTAGGAATCCTAGATATATCACATTGTGTCTGAATAATGCATATAATGTTGTTCATAAGTGGTTGATTGAGTTAGGAGGCAAAAAGTCTCATAAAATTGAAGTTCTTGATGATCCGAAAGAGTTGCCCTGTGCCTTGAATCGATTCAGTAGCTTAAAAATGCAATTCAAGAAGAAACAGAATCGAATGAATCGATTCACTCCCTCTCTGAATCGATTCACAGACCTGATTGTCCCCAATTTTCAAAAACAGTGAGGTCTGAATCGATTCAAGCAAAGTTCGAATCGATTCAAACCACTGATGCTCCTTAAACTTCAAAAACAGTAACGTCTGAATCGATTGACGCACCTCTTGAATCGATTCACATGACAAAATTGGTCTATTTTACGCTGATTTGGGCTCACTTCTTCATCTGATTTCAAATTTCCTCCTCCTTCTCTCTAAAACCACCTCTTTCTCACTCTACAAACTTCCCCTCCAAATCTCCATTACCCATGGCTTCCTCATCTCAACCTAGAAAGAAACAAAGGGCAAATGATGTTGGTGCCACCGTTCCTCAACACTCTCATCTATCAAGGTTCTTCACCACTCAAAAAGAGTTAGAAAGGTACCAAAACACTTTTTCTGAGAAACATCTAATCTCCCCACATTGGCTTGATATTGAGTTCTTTGAATCCTCTGGCCTTTCCCCCCTTTTTACCCCTCACCAACAAGAGATTATTGGATTCATGGCTCTTGAGGAAGTTGCTATTTATCCAGAATTAATTCGTGTCTTTTACTCCACTTTGCGCCTTGAAGAATGCTCAATATTATGCCAAAGTGAAAGGCAAGACCATCCTCCTTGATAATGAAGTGATGAACCAAGTAGGAAAGCTTCCACTAAGCAATGCTCATTTCCATGGGAAAGAACCCTCTCCTTCTTGGAACTATAATCCCCTAGAGGCAAGAACATTCTTCAATCTTGCTGCTCCCGCTAGCACCGTTGGAACTCTTAGCATTGACCACCGTCTCTTGTACTATGTCCTAGTCAAAATCCTCTTTCCTTCAGATGGAAACTATACGAGACTAAGTGGGGCTCAGATTATGCTACTTTGGGCTATCCTCCATAAAAAGGAAGTTAATTGGATTGATGTTGTGAGGCATCACATGATCAATGCTCAAAACCTTACTCGCCTCCCATACGCCATCCTTATTACCAAGCTGCTGTATCACTACAAGGTGGATTTGAAGAATGAAGTCAAGGAACTAGTCGGACCCAAAGGACCCATTAGAAGAACTCATCTTACTAAGATGAATATCATTGAGTATCAAGGGCGATGGAAATATCTCCGCCGTCCTCGTGATGATGATGAACATGCTGCTCCTCCACCTTCTCCACCCGCTCCTGTTGATGACTTATTTGCTCGACTCACTGCTTACATGGATCGCCGTCTTGATGTTATGGAAGCAAATCTCAACACTTGACTTGACAAGTTTGAAGCAAATATGGAAGAACATTAGACAGAGCTTGCCACCCAGATCTCCAGCCTCCATTTTCCTCAGCCTTAGTTGGCCTTTCTTTTATATGTTACTTGAGATTGTTCTGCTTTTTGTTTAAACTCTGTTGCCTTTCTGAGGCATTTCTTTTGGATTTTATTTGCCACTGCTTTATGTCTCATGATTATAGATATCATTTTGCTTGGATGTTATGATTATTTATTTGGTTGTTAATCCTTATTTTTACATTGTTTATTTCTTGTTCCCTGAGCTTATATTTTTTTGATAATGACAATAGGGGAGAGATACTAGATATGGTTAAATAGATACTAGATATTATATTATATATGTTTAAGAATCAAATAAATGTCTAATTGAAAAACAAAGGAGGAGATATGATAAGTCTTGAAAAGACTTAATTATTTCACCTTTTATTTAACTTAATTCATTAAATATTGTTTAGTTTGGCTTTATTATTTAATAAATTGTTAATAATTCGTATTTTATTTATTTATTTCAAAAGTGTTTAATTTATGTAAGAAAATGATTATAAACAATAATTAGTTAAGAAATTATGTTTATTTATAATTTCACTAACCCAGCGTACAAACGCTGGACAGCCAGCATACAAACGCTAGGCAATTATTTGTTTATTGGTGCAGGAACAAGCCCCGCTCAAGCTTGAAGACTGCAAGCTCAAGTGAGAGCCATGCAAAGAATGTCAAAAGAAAAGAAAGGAAACCACGAGCTCGCTCAAGCGAGAAAGCTCACGCTCAAGTGTGAGTCCAAAATACCATCCACCCTCAAAGCTTCCACGCTCACGCTCAAGCGTGACTCATACAGTGCATTGAATAATTCGAGCTCGCTCAAGCAAGAGCCCTTCACGCTCAAGCGTGAAGGCAGTTATTTAAATGCTGTTGTTCCCTCCAAAAGACGCTCTGCACCATTTTTGTTCCTGTTGCCTAATCTTTTGCTTTTGTACATTAGTAATTTAAGTATCAAGTTGTAATTATTTATTTACTTCTAATTATGTAATTAGTTTAGTTAGTTTAATTATTAATTAAGGTTTCTTTGTAATTAATTAAGTTAGTTAGTTAGTTATTTGCCTATATATACTTGCACATACTCTGTAAAGTGGGACACGAACAGAGACAACAGAGCACAGTAGAATACAACACAATTCATTTTCCCATTTTCAATCTCTCTCTAATTCTTTTATCTCTCTAAATTCTCTCATCCATGTCTCTCCACATTCCTTCGATAGAATCCATTCCCATGGGTTTCTAAGTCCTTAAGGTTGGGATTGCGAAGGTTTGCAATGAATTCTTGAAAGTGTATTGAGGAAGTCAACTTCTAAATCAAGAGGAGAACAAGCTGAGGAGTGGATCTATTTTGCTGGATTGACAAATCCAGATCTGATGAAGAAACTCACCAGTGAGGAATCATGGTTGAGGCTTAGGTAACTTCCAGCTTCCTAACTAATTCAGGCCTAGTAATTAGGTGAATAGTTAGGGTTCAACCCCTAATTTTGCATTAGATTTCTCTGTTAATTGAGCACCTAAGGGATTAGGGTCTAATGCTTAGGAATCAGTGTTATTCACCTAAGGAATTAGGGAGTAACCATCTGTAGATTGTCCTCTTGAGTCTGAAGATTGATTGAACCTTAATTGCATATTTCTTGATGAAATTGTAAACTGAAGCAATTCTAACCTATCTTCCATTAATCACATTTCATCTTCTATACTGTCTCTGAAAATACAAAAACATTAGAAATATAAAACATAAAAAAATAGAATGAACTCTATCTACATTGTGTTGGTTCAGCTTGTATCAGTCTAAGATTGAGGTAATTACCACAATCCCTATGGGAACAATCAAATATATTACAAATTTAACGATTGGTGCGCTTGCCAAAAGAATAAATCCTCTGAGAATTTAGCATCAAGTTAATGGCTCAGGATTTACACACAAGTTAATGGCACCGTTGCCGGGGATTGTTGAGTAATATCAACAATCCTTGGACCAGTACTAGACTGAGCCGTTTAATTTTGTTTTACATTTAGTAAGTAGTTTGATTCTTGTTTTTAGTATAGTAGTAGTAGTTTGTTTTTGTGTAGCTGTAGCAATAGCTGTGAATTTTTTTTGTGTCTAACATTTGGTGTCTGCAGTCAAGGAATAGAGGAGAGCCTTTCTTCTTTGATCCTGATATTGATTTGTTAGAGCGTAAGCTTAGAAAGAAGAAAAATCAAAAAAAGCAGAAAGAGATGGAACAGAGGAGAGTTACAGTTGGTGACTACTCCAGGCCTACTGAAGAAGGATCGCAATCTAGCATCCTTAGGCCTCCGATTGCAGCCTATAATTTTGAACTTAAACCGGCTTTATTGCAATTGGTTAGAAATGATCAATTCGGAGGAAGTGAGGTTGAGGATCCAAATTTGCATCTAGCAACCTTCCTCCAAATTTGTGATACTGTGAAAATGAATGGAGTCCCTAAAGAGGCAATAAGACTGAGATTATTTCTTTTTTCTTTAAGGGACAGAGCAAAAGCCTGGTTGCAGAGCCAACCAAGAGGTAATATCTCTACTTGGGAGGATTTACAAAGAAAATTTTTGATTAAGTATTTCCCTCCTTCCAAGTATGCTAAGTTGCGCACTGAAATCACTTGTTTCCAACAGAGAGAGGGTGAATCTCTAATGGAAGCATGGGATAGATATAAAGAGAGTTTGAGGAAATGTCCTCATCATCAAATCACTGATGTGCAACAAGTTACTATATTCTATAATGGTGTAAGACCAGCTACTAGGGTCTTGATTGATGCCTCAGCTGGAGGTTCATTAATGACCAAAACAGTAGAAGAAGCTATAAAGCTGATAGATGTTATGGCTTCTAATGAATGTTTAGTAAGTGAAAGGAGCCAAATCCCTAAAAGAGGGATACTAGAATTGGAAGCACAGGATGCTTATTTGGCTCAAAGTAAGTTGATGACTCAGGCTTTAGAGAAATTAAGTGTACAAATTTCAGAACTTCAAAAGCCTAGTCAAGTTTGTATGATAAGCTGTGATTTTTGATGTGGAGATCATGAGAATGGAATGTGTGATCCAAATGTGCCTGCTGAACAAGTGAATTATATGGGGCAGCAACAATTTCAAAGGAATTATCCCTCCAATTCCTTTAATCCTAACTATAGGAATCACCCCAATTTTTCATGGCAGAAAGGTCCACATTTGAATCAAAACATGCCACAAAATCAAACCACAAATAGATCACAACAATCTCTTCCCCCTCATTCTAAAGAGCAATCGGAACTTGAGAATGTGCTGTCTCAGTTCATTCAGGCCACTCAGGCTAGTTTTAAAAATCAAGAGGCATCCATTAGAAATTTAGAAAATCAAGTTGGACAGTTGTCGAAACAATTAGCTTGAAGACAATCAGGCAATTTTCCTGGAGATACTGAGGTAAATCCAAGGGAACATTGCAAAGCAATAACTACTAGGAGTGGGAAAATTCTTATCCCAACTCCGAGTCATGAAGTGAGTTTAAAAAAAGATGCTGAAGAAAAAGAAAAAAAGCAGGAAAGTGAGCAAGATAATAATAAAATTGAAAATAAAGTTAAAACAGAAAAAGAAAAAGAAAATCAAGTTCATCAGAAGAAAAAGAAAAAGGTTGATTTGATCTTGGAGGAAGCTTCTAAGCTAACTCCTGAGAAATTAAAGAATGCTCTATTTCCACATAGATTTAAAAAACAAATAGAGGAGCAAAAGTTTACTAAGTTCTTAGATGTGTTTAAAAAGCTTCACATAAATATTCCTTTTGCTGAGGCATTGCAGGAGATGCCTTTATATGCTAAATTTTTGAAAGAACTTCTATCTAAGAAGAGGAAGCTTAAGGGAGACGAGATGATTGCTCTCACTCAAGAGTGCAATACAATTATTCAAAAGAAACTCCCTCAAAAGATGGAAGATCCTAGATCTTTTACAATACCTTGTGCAATAGGGGATGTTCATTTAGGAAGTGCCTTATGTGATCTAGGAGCTAGCATAATGAGGAAGTTAGGAATTAATGATCTGTAACTAACTCGCATGTCTTTGTAGTTGGCTGATACGTCCATTGAATATCCTCATGGGATGCTAGAAGATCTATTAGTTAAGATAGATAAGTTTATCTTTCCAGCAGATTTTATAGTTTTGGATATGAAAGCTAATAGAGAAATTCCATCAATTTTAGGAAGACCCTTTTTAGCTACAGGTAGAGCTTTAATTGATGTAGAAAAAGGTGAGCTCATGCTTAGAGTTTAGGAGGAGCAAGTAACTTTTAATGTATTCAATGCTATGAAACATCCAGCTGAGAAGATGGAATGTTTTATGATTGAAGAAATCAAAAGTTATAAGACTCCTATGCTGTTAAAAACTGAAGAAGAGGTTTTACAAGCCTTTTTAGAGGATGATTTTGACTTTGAGACTGAGGAGTTAAATGACTCACATTCTGAATTGCTAATCCTACTTGAAGCATGTGAAGTAGGTGATTTTGAAAATGAAAAGAAAGAAAACTTGATTAATACTGAACTTGAGAAAGGTAAGGAAGTGTCTGAAGAAAAACATGATTTAAAACCTTTGCCTTCTCATTTGAAATATGTGTTTTTAGGAAATAATGAATCACATCCTGTAATCATTAATGCTGATTTAAAATATAAGGATGTAGAAAAATTGATAGGGGTTTTAAGGAAACATGAATCTGCTATTGGCTGGAATATTTCTGATTTAAAGGGAATTAGTCCATCCTTTTGTATGGAGGATGACTATTCCCCTGTTGTTCAGCCACAAAGAAGATTAAACCCCATAATGAAAGAAGCTGTAAGGAAAGAGGTGGTTAAACTTCTTGATGCAAGAATTATCTATCCTATCTCGGACAGTGCTTGGATTAGTCCAGTCCAAGTGGTGCCTAAGAAAGGAGGGATGACCACTGTTAAGAATGAAAAAGGTGAAGCCATTGCCACTAGACCAACTACAGGTTAGAGAATATGCATAGATTATAGAAGACTTAATGACTCCACTAGAAAAGACCACTTTCCTTTGCCATTTGTAGATCAAATGCTTGAAAAGCTGTCAGGCTATGAGTATTACTGCTTCCTTGATGGATATTCTGGTTACAACCAAATTGTGGTTGATCCAAAAGATCAAGGGAAGACAGCCTTCACCTGTCCCTATGGAATCTTTGCTTATAGGCGCATGCCATTTGGTTTGTGCAATGCATCAGCAACCTTTCAAAGGTGTATACTGGCAATTTTTGGGGACATGGTAGATAAGTTCATTGAAATATTCATGGATGACTTCTCTGTGTTTGGAAATAGTTTTGATATATGCCTCAGTAACCTTCCTAAGGTGCTGGTGAGATGTCAGGAGACTAATCTTGTCCTTAACTAGGAAAAATGTCACTTTATGGTTAAAGGAGGGATAGTCCTTGGCCACAAAATCTCTACTGAGGGCATTCAGGTAGATAGAGCCAAGATTAATATCATTGAAAAACTTCCTCCTCTAATCAATATGAAAGGAGTGAGGAGTTTCCTAGGATGTGCTGGCTTTTATAGGAGGTTTATTAAGGATTTTTCAAAAATAGCTAAGCCTTTGACTGATTTACTTGTGAAAGATCATGCTTTTGTTTTTGATGAAAATTGTGTCAAGGCTTTCGAAAATTTGAAACAGAGATTGACTTCATCTCCAATCCTTGTAGCACCTGATTGGTTTTTACCATTTGAACTAATGTGTGATGCAAGTGATTTTGTTGTAGGAGCTGTGTTGGGTCAAAAGAAAGAAAAATTAACACATGTGATTTATTATGCTAGCAAAGTATTGAATGAGAATCAAATAAATTACACCGCCACTGAAAAAGAAATGCTTGCTGTGGTGTATACATTTGATAAATTTAGAGCTTACTTGATTGGTGCTAAGGTCATTGTGTATACAGATCATTCCGCAATCAAGTACTTGCTAGCTAAAAAAGAATCTAAGCCAAAGTTGATCAGGTGGGTTCTTTTACTCCAAGAGTTTGATTTAGAAATAAGAGACAAAAAGGGAGTAGAAAACTCAGTTGCTGATCAATTATCTCGTCTGGAAGGTGAATCTGATTCTATTTTAATTAAAGAAGAATTTCCAGATGAGAGGTTGATGGCAATTATCACAGGGCCATGGTATGCTGATATGGCCAACTTTAAAAGTGCCTCTGTGGTACCTGAAGGTTGGACATCTCAAATGAAGAAAAAATTCTTTCATGACAGTAAAACCTTTCTTTGGGATAATCCATTTCTTTATAAGATAGGAGTAGATGGGATTATCAGGAGATGTGTGCCTGAATCTGAGCAGGAAAGGCTCTTGTGGCATTGCCATGACTCCTATTATGGAGGACACCATGGTGCCTCTAGAACAGCAGCAAAAGTTTTGCAAAGTGGCTTTTATTGGCCAACCATTTTTCAGGATGCTAAAATGTATGTTCAAAGGAGTGATAAGTGTTAAAGAAGTGGAGGTCTCTCTACTAAAGCTGGCATGCCTTTGACAAATATTTTAGTTGTTGAGTTATTTGATGTTTGGGGCATTGACTTCATGGGACCATTCCCAAAGTCATTCTCCAATGAATATATCCTTGTTGCTGTGGATTATGTCTCCAAGTGGGTGGAGGCAATCCCTACCAGAACCAATGATGCACACGTGGTGTTTAGGTTCATAAAGAAGAACATTTTTTCTAGATTTAGAGTCCCTAGAGTCCTCATCAGTGATGGAGGGTCATATTTCTGTAATAAAATCATGGAAAAAGCCCTGAGACACTATAAGGTACTACACAAGGTATCTACTCCATATCATCCACAAACTTATGGACAAGTTGAGCTTTCTAATAGAGAAATTAAAAGAATTTTAGAGAAAGTGGTAGGGAAGTCTAGAAAGGATTGGTCTGTGAGGTTGAATGATGCATTATGGGCCTATAGGAAAGCATTTAAATATGGATTTTGACCAATCTCAAGAGGAAAGAGTCCTAAAACTCCATGAACTTGAGGAGTTTAGACTCAATGCTTATCAGAGTGCCTCCATTTATAAAGAGAAAACTAAGAGGTGGCATGATAAGTGGATAAATAAAAAAGAGTTTCAAAAGGATGATAAGGTCTTGTTATTCAATTCTAGACTGAGACTTTTTCCAGGAAAGCTTAGATCTAAGTGGTCTGGACCTTTTATTATGAATGAAGTCTTTCCTCATGGCGCAATTGAATTGAAAGACCCAACCACTGATAGAACTTTTAAGGTGAATGGCCAAAGACTCAAACTCTACTTTGGAGGAGAGTTTGATAGGCAGAAAACTCCATGTTACTGCAGGCATCTTTTTAGGTGCCAGAAGGTCAAGCTAGTGACCTTAAAGACGCGCTTTAGGGAGGTAACCCTACATTTTGTTGTTACATTTTGTGTTTTTGTGTTTCAAATAATAAAAGAAAACTAGAATGTTTCTGAATAAATTTGTGAATTTTTTTTTTTGAATAAGGTTTCAGCGTTCATACTCATATATTCCTTAGTTAGAATTAGAACCAGGTACTTGAGTCGCTTGAGCGAAGCTATTTGTGCTTAAGCGTGAGCTCCTATTTGTCTAGGCGTCTAATGCCAATTTCTTCTGTTTGCTCAAGCGAATTCACTATGAGCTTAAGTGAGTGCATCCATTTCTTTTATTTCGCTCGAGCGAAACACTTTGCGCTTAAGCGAATTTAATACAGAATGCAAATTACTAAAGATTTGTATGCTCGCTCAAGCGAAAACCATTTAAGCTTAAGTGAGAAGCTCGTGTTGTTCCACCATGCTTAAGCAGAAGCTTACCACACTTGAGCGTGATTGATCTGTTCCTCCTTGCGCTTGAGTGCATACTACCCTCGCCTGAGCGTGAGCTCATCTGTAAGTGCCTGATGCTCGCGCTTGAACCTTGTAGTGTCACGCTTAAGCGCCTCAAGCTCTCGCTTGAGCGCGATCGGGGCTGAGGATGTACTGTTCATTTTCTCGCTCAAGCGTGCTACTATGAGCTTCAGCGAGAGTGCCATATTCAAGCCACTGATACTCACGCTTGACCCTTACCGATCGGAAAATTCTAACATCCCCCAAACTTTGATGTTAGACTAAAAGGGGGACTTTAAGAAATGGTTTCAGGTCGTTGATATAACGAACAGGTCAGATGATGAAGGGTGACTTGTTTAATCGGTTATATGTAATGGAGGGCATGCATGTCATTTGGCAATCCCTCTTTCGGCCCTTTAATCACTCGGCCCTTCATTCACTCGGTCACTCTCTCACTCTTCCACTCGTCACTAGCTTACTCGGTCCTTCATTCATTCAGTCTTCCACTCTCATTCTTCACTCTTTTGTTCCTCACCCGATCTCTTTCTCGGTCTCTTATCCACTCGGTATCTCTTTCACTCGTCTCTCCCTCTCGGTCTCTCCCTCTCTGCAGTCTCTTCTCCCTGTCACTCGGTCTCTCACTCCATCACTCGGTCCTTTATCCACTCGGTATCTCTTTCACTCGTTGTTTCATTCACTCGTTCTTTTTCTCGATCTTTTAGGGTATACAAAGATTTAGCATACTACCTACGCTTGAGCGTGAGCGCCAATATTAAAGGCACCTGATGCTATTTGTTTGGCACTTGAGCGTAGTATGACACGCTTGAGCGCCAATATTGAAAGAACTCTCTTTTTATGCTAAATTCCGACTCAGAATGATCAAATCTGAGTAGGAGGACTCAGAAATAATCAAACCCAAGTAGGATGACTTAGAATGGAGTGTTGCCGAGTGGAATACTTCCCTATTGGAGCTAAATCTGAGTGGAAGCTTCCCTATCAAAGCCATTTCGAGTGAAAAATGGCTGACCTTGAAGGAATATGTCTCGGTTGGAGGTGAATCCGAGTGGAAGGTTCCCTATCAAAGACATTCTGAGTGAAAAATGGCTGACCTTAAAGGAATATGTCTCGGTTGAAGGTGAATCCGAGTAGAAACTGTCTGACTGCAATTACTCTGAGTGAAAAAGAGACTGATTTTGAATAAATACCGCCCAAAGCTATTGCCCGAGTGAAGGAATGCTGACTGAAGTAGGTCTGATTTAGGAACAACTGCTTCTTCTGGTAAAAATTGCCTCCGAGTGGAAGACTCCCGAGTGAGTTGATTTCGAATGAAAGAAAATCTGAACTACAAAGAACAATTGTCAGGCAAAGCCTTTCCGAGTAGTGAGTTTCGAAGAAAGTGTCTTATCAAGCAAGGAAAGATCTGACCGGGAATGAATCACTTTCGGGCAAACTCTCAAAGTTTTACACTAAGCCTGAGTGAGATGTCTCCAAGGAAGACTTCCGAGTGAGTTAGGGCAGAAAGTTGTATTTTCGAGTAAAGCAAGGCTCGAACCTGTGAAGAGCTTCTATCGGCCAGATTCTAGAGTCTCTCAAGTTCCAAATTTTTGAGTGAAAGGCAAAGCTGACTCCCGAGTGAAAACAACCGAATGGGCTGATTGACGGTTGAGGCAATTCCGAGTAAGAAGCAAGTCAGACTTCTGAGTGAATGTGTCCGAATGAATGTGTCCGAGTGGATCATTTCAAGGAGTGAAGGAAGGGTCGACTGAATTACTCCTAAGCAATATATTTGAGCAAGGTTTCTCCGAGTGGTTCAATTCCAGAGACATAGCCGAGTGAAACATTTTGAGGGTGCCGATTGAATCATTTGAATGAAAACTTCCCAATCCTGAGTGGGTCACATGTGAAAGAAGGAGGGCATGAACCTGTGCCGAGTAAGTCACTTTTCAATCGGTTCTGAATGAATGTTTCAATCGGTTCCGAGTCACTCTTTAATCAGTTCCGAGTGAATCACTTTTCAATTGGTTTCGATTGAATATTTCAATCAGAGTTGCTTTGCTCATCCAGCTCTCCTCACAGCCACAACACCGACTCCACCCAATTGCACACCGGCTCCTCACAACACCGTCCAGCTTCTCACAGCCATAACACCGGCTCCCCTCAAACCAACACCATCCATCTCCAAACAGCCACAACACCGTCCAGCTCTCCTCTTAACACCGTCCAGCCCACAACATTCAGCTCTTCAAACCAACACCGTCCAGCTTCAAACAGAGACAAATTCTGAGCAAAGCTTTCACTCGGTCTTCTATGAATGAAGAGCATCTTCCATATTCCCACCGAATGCCCATGCTGACTTAGATTTCCACTATCCAAGTGGATCCTTGACTTATGAGGGGGTGGCTAACAACAAAACAAAAGGGAAAATAATAAAAAAATTCTACTAGCCACTGTTCCCTATAGTTGTCACCATCCAGGCTGTTTCTAAGTTAATCTTATGGGGCGGTTGACAAGAAAAAATAATAAAAAAAGACCCACTAGCCGTCGTTCCCATGATTATTAACGCCCAAGATCTCTATAAATAGGGGGGAGGTCTGAAGCCAAAGGATCATCATCACTTTTAATTCAGTTCTCATTCTTCTTTCCTTTCTCTTGTCTTTCTTTTCTTCGTTTCCTTCTCCGTTCCATTTTCTTTCTCGTTTTCTTTTCCTTTTCTTTTCTTTTTCCTTCGTTTTCTTTCCTTTTTTTTATTTTCTTTCTCTTTCTTTTATTTTATAAAAGAGTGGTGAGGATTGTAAAAGTGAATATTCCAATTTGTAATTGGTGGAGGAATATTGCAACAAGGAAATACAGTGGTAAAATTATTCTAAGCTTTTGGAGAAACCCGTAAGTCTTTATTTTTACCATGTCTTGTATGTTTTATTTTTCCATTATATATATGAATTTGAATTATTTCATGAGTAACTAAATTAATTATCTTGGGATGAAGGGGGTATGATAATTTTTTTGATAATGTTATTTTGACTTTGAATTAAATAAATTTCTATTTTCCATTTAATTCAAAAAATGTTCAATGCTCTTAGTAATTCCTAACAAGAACCTAAGTGATAAAACTGTATACTTGCGGGTATATTAGTAAGTTTAAGTAATTAATAGAATCGAGAGATTTATTGTTACTGGAAATTTTTTGAACTAAGCCTAAGTTTTTGAAATACTTTTTGTGACCTCGGTAAAACTGTGAAAGTAATCAAAATCTTTTGGGGAATTTTAAAAAGGGATTTTCACAAAACGATAATGGGCCTTTTCTAAGGATTAAGCAGCGCTTTCCATAGGTTAGGTACATTAATAAGATTCCGAGAGGAACATATTAATTAGCTTAAGAAAAATCCTCCTTGGAAAACTTAATTTGATTATTATTTATGAAAAGTTAAAATTCATTAACATAAAATAGAGTCTTGATCCCCTGAAATCCCAAGATACTCTCAACTCTGATTTTTAAGTATCAAGAAAATTTTGTTTCTAAATTTATTTTTAATTTGTGTTTTATTTTATAAAAATATTAAAAATCAATTGTGTGGATAATTAAATTTCAATATGCTGGTACTTTGAACACAGTCCCTGTGGAGAATGATAATCTTTTATATTACGCGACATAACCCATGCGCTTGCGGGCCCTGTCACTTATCTTATTGCTAGGGACTAGCAAGTTCTAAGTTTAGGGATGAAGAGTGTGCCTAACAATAATTAAAAGACACACTCTGACTTTAAGTATAGATGGGTACTTTGAGAAATGAAAGGAAGAACAGTAAAAGAAAAAAATAGTGAAAAAAAATTAGCAAAGAAAGAAGGTGCAAAGCACCACAAGAAAAAAATGGTATTGAAAAAAAAAAGATGGAAGGAAAGGAAGAAAAGAAAGAGTCCAAAGGAAAAAAAAAAGGGAGAGCAAAGCACCACAAATTATTGAGTTACCATTCATATGAAAAATAATGAAAATAAAATAGCTAGTTAGTTCAGGCATTTAAGTTAAGATTGAGGCAAGGCATCAAGGGGTACATCCTTTAACCCAACATTGACTAGAAAAACAAAAATAGAGCCTGTAGCCTAACCCCATTACAAGCTTAAAAAGCCCTTACTGATCCAATTGTGTTAGCATATGTCATGATGTTTAGAACTGTTGCAAGCCTATGTTGATCTAACAATTATGCAGGTGATGGGTGCATATTATTGAACCATATACACTGAGAGAAGAGTGAAACACTAATTCAGTGAGAAAAGTATCACCAGCTTGTGTCCCAAAGGAGGTGTGAGTAATTATATATTCAGAATTTGCAAAAGGAAAGCATGGATGATATTTAATAATTATGGTATGAACTAAGTTAAGGAAAGGTTGATTGTTTTGAGTAAGTGCTGTTATTTAATTAATCTAAGTATTTGCTTGAGGACAAGCAAGTTTTAAGTTTGGGAATGTGATAAGTCTTGAAAAGACTTAATTATTTCACCTTTTATTTAACTTAATTCATTAAATATTGTTTAGTTTGGCTTTATTATTTAATAAATTGTTAATAATTCATATTTTATTTATTTATTTCAAAAGTGTTTAATTTATGTAAGAAAATGATTAAAAACAATAATTAGTTAAGAAATTATGTTTATTTATAATTTCACTAACCCAGTGTACAAACGCTAAGCAATTATTTGTTTACTGGAGCAGGAACAAGCCCCGCTCAAGCTTGAAGACTGCAAGCTCAAGCGAGATCCATACAAAGAACGTCAAAAGAAAAGAAAGGAAACCACGAGCTCGCTCAAGCGAGAAAGCTCACGCTCAAGCGTGAGTCCAAAATACCATCCACGCTCAAAGCTTCCATGCTCACGCTCAAGCATGACTCACACAGTGCATTGAATAATTCGAGCTCGCTCAAGTGAGAGCCCTTCACGCTCAAGCGTGAAGGCAGTTATTTAAATGTTGTTGTTCCCTCCAAAAGATGCTCTACAGCATTTCTGTTCCTGTTGCCTGGTCTTTTGCTTTTGTACATTAGTAATTTAAGTATCAAGTTGTAATTATTTATTTACTTCTAATTATGTAATTAGTTTAGTTAGTTTAATTATTAATTAAGGTTTCTTTGTAATTAACTAAGTTAGTTAGTTAGTTATTTACCTATATATACTTGCACATACTCTGTAAAGTGGGACACGAACAGAGACAACAGAGCACGGTAGAATACAACGCAATTCATTTTCCCATTTTCAATCTCTCTCTAATTCTTTTCTCTCTCTAAATTCTCTCATCCATGTCTCTCCACATTCCTTCGATAGAATCCATTTCATGGGTTTCTAAGTCCTTAAGGTTGGGATTGCGAAGGTTTGCAATGAATTCTTGAAACTGTATTGAGGAAGTCAACTTCTAAATCAAGAGGAGAACAAGCCGAGGAGTAGATCTATTTTGCTGGATTGACAAATCCAGATCTGATGAAGAAACTCACCAGTGAGGAATCATGGTTGAGGCTTAGGTAACTGTCAGCTTCCTAACTAAGTCAGGCCTAGTAATTATGTGAATAGTTAGGGTTCAACCCCCAATTTCGCATTAGATTTCTCTATTAATTGAGCACCTAAGGGATTAGGGTTTAATGCTTAGGAATCAGTGTTATTCACCTAAGGAATTAGGGAGTAACCATCTGTGGATTGTCCTCTTGAGTCTGAAGATTGATTGAACCTTAATTGCATGTTTCTTGATGAAATTGTAAACTGAAGCAATTCTAACCTATCTTCCATTAATCACATTTCATCTTCTATACTATCTCTGAAAATACAAAAACATTAGAAATATAAAACACAAAAAAAACAGAATGAACTCTATCTGCATTGTGGTGGTTCAGCTTGTATCAGTCTAAGATTGAGGTAATTACCACAATCCCTGTGGGAATGATCAAATATATTACAAATTTAACGATTGGTGCGCTTGCCAAAAGAATAAATCCTCTGAGAATTTAGCATCAAGTTAATGGCTCAGGATTTACACACCAAGATATGAAAAACTAAGGAAGATATACTCTGACTTTTCAAGTGGTTCCCTATCATTACTCCTTTAAATATATTAATACCTCAAGAGATGGCCATTGGTTGTCATCATCAAAATGGTGGAGAATGTGTTTGCATGTTGTTAATAGGTTTTGATAATGATAAAGGCACAAGAATAAGAAGAACTTCATGAATCAAAAACAAATAAAGTGATTTTAATTGATGTATCAAATCAAGAGATTCAAGAAATTATGAAGAAAACACTCCCACAAGACCAAGGAATTAAGAAAGCAATGTATAAAGATAAAGGAAAGGAACCATGGATCAAAACGCATCAAGAAAACATCATCAGGCATGGAAAAACACTAAAAAATATTGCCTGAATTGATTCACACACGAATGAATCGATTCAGAGCCCTGGAAGTCACAAAATTTGAAAACAGAACAACCTGAATTGATTCACCAACAGCCTGACTCGATTCACACGAAGCTGACAGCCCAAGAACACAAAATAGAACAGTCTGAATCAATTCACCAAGGCCTGAATCGATTCATACGAACCTGGAAGTCCAAAATATCCAAGTTAGAATGTCCTGAATTGATTCGAGAAGATGTGAATCGATTCAAGAAGTGGGAAACATCACTAAAAAGACAAATTTAAGTGGGAACCAAGCACCCAAAACCCACTATACGTAGAGACAAGATGGAACCATTATTTGCAATGGCTAGAAGGACTTTGGGACAATTTCAAGGCTCTATAAATAGCTCTCCAACTCAAGCACAAAACAAGAAACAAGAGGCAATCATCCCTTACCTTCATTTTGTGCTTAGTGAGTTCATTCTTTTGTATATTCTGAAATCCTTGAGATTTAACTTGTATATCCTTTCTTGTTGAGAGTTAGATTTTGAGAGAGCATTCACTTGTATATCTACTCTATTTAGAGAGTCATTATCTTGTAAATAGTACAAAACACAAAGGTTTTTCATTCTAGGTTGAGTGGTCACAAAGGTTGGGGTTCAACCTTTGGGTATTGAGAGTTTGAAAGATTGGGTGGGTTGCCCTTGTGCTAGTGAGGATTGGGTTCTTGAGTGTGGGACTCTAGGAAGCTGCAATTGCTCATAGCTTGTAATCTCTAAACTTCAATAGTGGAAATCCTTCAAGTGGGTTGCTTGAAGGCAAGACGTACACCAGCGTTGGTGGAACTTGTTAAATCGGTTTGCAAGCTCTTCTCCCTCCCTTTTTTACATTGATATATTGCATTTGATTGAATTGTTATTGATTGATTGTGATTTGCTTATTTGAGCTTGCTTGAATTAGTTACTTTAAAGCGCTGCACACCAAGTGTTTGACAAATTATTTCAGCAAGATTCATATCTTGTTTTGCTTTATTTTTTGTACTATACTTGCCTTCACTTGCATAATCTTTAAACTTGTGATAAAAGAATCAAGTTCAAAGGCATTCCAAGCAAAGTTTTAAAAACTCAATTCACCCCTCCTCTTAAGTATTGAGGCCACTTGAATAACAGAAGGGAGTACCCAACGTGATGATGTTGAAATATTATGATATGAATAACATTGGAGGGTTCCACGAAGGGAGTACCCGACGTGATGATGTTATGATAATTGATGAATGAATAACCTTGCGGGGTTCCACGAAGGGAATACCCGATGTGATGACGATATGAAATTGTAATGAATGACCTTGCGAGGTCCCATGAAGGGAGTACCCCTTATGAGGTGGGAAACTAACGTGATAATAATTAATATAAGTGGTTGTGATCACTATTAGAAGGAAATCAGATCCGTGTATATGCATCGTTAAACACCAGCAAGTGTATTAGCCATAGAAGCATGGCATTGAGTGATACCCCAATGAGGAAGTTATGCAAAATGTATATGTAACCCTATTGGTCACTAATAATATTTGTATCTACTGGTTGGGTGTGGCTCAAAGAAATTGTTTGAATATGAGTGTTCTATGCATTGGATGATTGAATAATTTTTACTTGAACTTCTTTTAGGGAGAAGATGTTAACTTGCCTTCACATGTATATTATCACTAATTGTTAGATTTTTCATCATTGAGAAAATATACTCACTCTTTATGTGGTCCATCTTTTTAGCTCTTGTATTGTAGGGCTTTCCCATGGAGCTCACGTGTGGAGAAATGGTGTGAAGGAAGTCTTTTTGGGTAAAGAATGCCTTAGCCGACAAACGTTTTGATTTTATGACTTTTATGTAGACTTTGGTAATGCATATAGATATAATGAATATTTTGTATAGCCATGAATTGATTAAGACACTTGTATGGATGATGAATGGATGGTGATAAATTTAGAGGTCATGTAGGAAAATGAGACCCTAGTATTTATGGCTCATTTTCATTGGTGACCTTAACTTTGATTAGATAATGAAAATGATGTATGATGTAGTTAGAATTGATGAATGTATGAAGGTTAATATAAGAATTGCATTTTCTTTGAATACCCATAGTAATGAGATTAACTAGAGTGTGATTCATGAGTTGGAAGGAAAATTTTTGGGCATGAATGGTTGGAACAAGTTTTAAATGCTTAACATGAGGTATGTGATGTGATGAATTAAACCAATTTGGCCTAAATTGAGTTTTGGCATGTTGAGTTATATAATTTCCATGTTTTCTGTGTTTTTACTGGTATTCTCGCTCAAGCGAGATGGATTCTTGCTCAAGCGAGAGTTCCCTATGTTAGTATATAGCCACTGGCCAATTCTTGCTCAGGAGAGAATGGGTCTCGCTCAAGCGAGATTGCCCATGCATCAGTTGTTAGCCACTGGAGGAAAATCACTCAGGCGAGTAGGATCCCGCCTGAACGAGAGTGAGGTACTTTGCCACTGGACCATTTTCGCTTGAGCGAAAGGCCCTTGGATATGGCACTCGCTCAAGCGACTGAACATATACTAGATTCTGGACGAATTTCGCTTATGCTCGCTTGCCTCGCCCAAGCGGATCCTGAGGATCTTGCTCAAGCGGATTGGGGGCTCGCTTAAGTGAGACGGCCCCTGATGCTCTTTTTCTTTCCCTCGCTCAGCGTGTTCCATGCCTCGCCCGAGCGCCTCAATCAGTCTCGCTCAAGCGAGTGTGACTCTCGCTTGAGCGAGCGATGCTCTGATTCCCCAATTTGCATTGTTTTGATTATCCCCTTTTTCCTTCACACCAAATCTTCTACTTGAAATATCTTATGAATGCCTTGAACACATTATGAAGTAATTAAACCTCATGATGATGAACTACTTTGAATCCAATCATATAGCATTAATTTAACTAATTATTTCCGCTGTTTTCAATTGAGAACCTTTCATCGATTATTTGTTACTTACCTTTTCATATCTCCATATATGAGATAGGTCTTTCACAGATTCAGGGTATTGACTGATAGCTTCACCCCTTTTATGTTTTCATAATTTAATGATATTAAGATCGCGAACAATTTACCCCTATTTTTTGGGTGTTTCAACCAGTATCTCCACTCGTGTTTTGTACAAGCATGGGATTGGATATATACATATAGATAGAATGGTATTAGAACTAGTACCCAGCACCCACATGTATATGATCAATTCAAAAGTACATATACAAGTACAACACAACTGACAATCTACAAATACACCCTTATTCTTGTAGTAATGTTTTCCTGGATTACAAGAGTAGTAATTTTACCAGTTGACGTAGTGGTTACATGTACAACAGGGAAATAGGCTCTTGCACTCCAAAGTGGAGTTGGCATCCAGAAATAAGGTAGAAAAATTACAGCATAGCATCATTACCCTCAGATTATAGTAGCAATAACAAATTAACAATCACAAAAACCTTGCCAAATAATAGAAATAGGGGAGAATGCAGGTTCATTTTTTACAATTACTGAACTCCAAAGCATGCTATTCATTTGGAAGCAAGATTAACCACAATACAATAGGCTAAACATGAACAACTAAATTATCCAAATATCTAGTTATTTGTAAAATAAAAAAACATAAGAAAATCACAATAATGAAAAGAATCATCATCTGTGAGAATCATACCACACGTTCTGGAATCAAAAAGACACAGGCTGAAATTTGGAGCAGGCATTGCCATGAGGGTCTATTTAAAGCAACAAAAGAGAAAAACACTAATAAAAACCACACGCTAACATCCACTGTCCATGATTAATTAATAGTTGGAGCTAAGAAACAAACAGCTAAAACCACACCTTAACCAATATGCGTGCCACAATCTGAGAACTCATTTTCTCTGGTTCAAACTACAATAATAATAATTTACAAAAAATCAGTCACTTTCAACTTATTAATAATCAAATATTACAGTGAATTTTCCATTGAGTAATCGATATGAAAACCTGGTAAAGGCGAAGAAGGTAGATTTGCATCAAGGCTATACGTTTATGATGAAACCTAAAACAAATAGAAATTGAAATTTGGTATTGACTTTCAGATATAAAGAAATAAAGAGTTCAAAACATAACTCATACTAATCAAGAAAATAATGAAGCACCGATTCATTTTTAGAAACGTAACAACAAAGGTAATGTTAAGAAAAAAGATATAGAAAGGGAAGAGGATGTAAAGATAAAGAAAAAAATAAGTACCATGAGGTTAGGGTTCAAACCTGTAACCCATAAGGTTGTTGGGCCTGGGAAGGAGCTTTTCGATGGGGGTTAAAGCAGCGGTGGTGCAGAGGTACAATGGTGGTAGAGTAAGAAGTGACTCACCATGGTGGCGCCGTGGTCGATGGTGGTAAAGGGAGAAGAAAGTTGGAAGATGAAGATGGAGACGGTGATGGAGACGTCGGAAGAGGAAGATGTGGGGAGGGACAGAACTGGTGAACATTTCTCATTGACGGAGAAGAGAAAATAGGAGGAAGACAAGAGAGGTTCGAAAGAGGGAGAAGAAAGGAGATGAAACTTTTCAGGGAAAACGTTTCAGATGGATTTACGTAGATGGTATCAGTAAACATTTCTCACCTGTCCAAAAATTATAACCGGTGTATGATATAATTATAATTTTAAGTTATATCGGTCCTAAAATAAGATGGGTGTAAAATATATATTTCTCACCGGACCAACATACAAATCGGTGTAAAGTTATCAAGTATTTATAAATTTACCACCGTGTCATTTTTTATACCGGTCATATTACAACCGGTGTAAAAAGTCTGGTGAGAAAGGCCATTTTTCCAATTATGTTTATAGTTGTACCTTATTGTATTCATATTTGCTTAGAGCATAATTAAGGAGGAATCTAGCTCTATCATTTAACTCCATTTTTTTGAAGTCAACAGTGGACCACTTATCTTAAGGAATTAACTTTCCTTCGATGTCTATAGGAGCTGGTTCATCACCTCTTGTGATTATTCCCCATAGAGCATACTGAGTAGACTTGACGAATATTTCCATCGTATCTTTTCCAGTGAGCATAGTCTTCACCAAGGAAGGCAGGTGGTCTATTCATAGAAAAACCTTCAGTAGTAAGCTAATCTTGAGAAGAGGCCATGGATCTTGATCCTTTTTGCACAAAGGAGTAATCAACCTGAAATGATAAGCTCTAATACCAATTAATGGGACAAAGTTAGACTTAGATGGGGGTTGAATAAGTCTTAAACTTGTTTTCAAAACACTTACGGACTCTTGAACAACTTAAGTAAGTTAACAGACCAGAGAAGGAATAGAACCATGCAGCGAATTTATATTGGTTCACTTCCAATGTAGAAGCTACGTCCAGTCCCTTCAGATTTGAAGGATTTTCACTATTATAAAAAGCACCTTTACAATAACTACACAACACTTGTGCCTCAAGTATTCTTGACTCCAACCACTTCTGGCTTAAAACCCAAGTCTTATTTCTAAGAGCCTCTCTTGGCTAGAGACACCCAAGTATTCTTTTGAAAGCCTCTTTAGGCCTTAAGTGTTTCCCACACTAACAAACTCTGGCAACACACTAGACTTTATAAAGAGTAGAGATAAAGAGTTTTTGTGTTACAACTAATAACTTAGCGTATAAGTATATGAAATGTTAAGACATGGTACACTGGGCTACAAACTACTGTAAGTCAAGCTCTGCTAGAAGCAAAACTACAAAGAAGACTTATGTGGTAAAATAAAAGAACTTAGAAACTTTTTAGAAAAAGTCTTTTAGACTTTTGGTTTTTGACAGATATCAGAGAGTGTTGAATGATGAGGGAAAAAGTCTCCTTTTGAATTTGAAAGTTTCTTGTATTTATAGTCTTCCTTGAGATAGTCGTTGATTTAGCTTAGAGGTTATTGATCTTCTCGAGGATTATACAGTCAACGAGTACAGAGACATGCTTAAGAGATAATTCCTTAAATGGATTGCCTCGATAGTCTTCTTAAAGAGATCCCTTTTGCTTATCCACTTTGAGTAATCAGATACATCTTTATAGCAGTTGACCTTAGGTTGTTTGACTTGTACAGGTTCATCTTTTAATGATATTTTGGGATATGCGAGGCAGTTTTCTTGGTTTATGCAAGCAAGTCTTCAACTTTTCGTTTATTGCCTTTTTGATGTTAGGTGTAAAGTTGATATGTGAAAGTCCATGCAGTTCCTTATTTAGAAAGGAAAAATCCTTTTCACATGCTTTATCATGAGAGAGAAGACATCATCCTGAGGTCTATAGCTTTAAAAAGACTTGATTTATTTGAAGTCTTTAGAGAGTGTAGACTCTTCTTGACAAGAGCAAATTGAGGTTTGCAAAATCCCCTTATTCTTTACAATTGGATTTTTATGGACTTCCTGACACACGTAAACAGAACAATTAGATAAACCAAACATACAGACTTTATTTTAGCTAAGAGTCTTGATGTATATTATTAACAAATCACACAGGTTCAGACTTCTTAGTCTTGAATTTAGATTGGATTCTAACCATAACTATAATAATTAAGAAATAAAGAATAATTCTAGCAGGATAAACCCTCTTTTGAGTCCTTATGTTCATAGATACTAAGCCTACTATTTTTACCAAAGTTCTAATCATTCCAAATGAATTTTACTTACAACTACTGCTATCTAGATTAATGAGACAAAACTTAATCTATAAAAACATATCAAAATCACATTTCCCATGTAATTTTAAAATTATATATTACAATAACAACAACAAATTTTCTTCCTACGGTTAAATTAGTGCAATGTATCTTATCAAAAGACAATACTTCAAGTCGACTACTTACATATAAGTCTTTTGAATAGTCTTTAACTATTAGAGATATTAGAAATATCTAGCATAGTAACTAATTCTATTTTTTTTCTAACTAATTCGGTTGCAATTCCACTTTCCGTTCCTGTTCTGTTTACCTTTGTTACCTTAGGTAATTACCTTTTGGTTAGCCTATATAAACAAAATATCTTCTCTTTGTATAATAAAAAATTATGCAATAATATCAATACATTTACCTTTCAGAATATTCTCTCTCTCTCTCTCTCATGTTTCTTTTTTACCTTTTCTTTTTACTTTCTTTTCTCACTTTCTTATGAAGATTAACATGGTATCAGAGCTTGAGCCTCTCTCATTGCTCACACACTTACGACTATCAAAGATCCAGTTCCACTCAAGGACTAACTCGGTAATGGACTTCCTGAAGACTATGATGCCACCATATCCGTGCTCACAAGCAAGCCTGTGCACTTTGAGTTCTCTGAAGTAGAGTATTGATGCATCTGATCGGATGATGAATTTTCTGGAAAATGCACTAATCATTAAAAAGTAGTATATTTGTATCATTCCCACAGGGATTGAGGCAATTACCACAACCAAGGATTGATACTAGTTGAACCAAACCGGATATGTAAACATTTCATGGAAAATTCTTTAAGTTTCTATTTTAGTATTTTTATACTTTTGTAGTGTAGTTGTAGAGTTAAAAACAAATGATTAAAGAAGTAAAACTTTGAATTAAGAATAGGTCAGGAATGACTTAAGCTATCAATGTCAACAAAACTCAATGAATGAAGAGAAATTCCCTAAATCAAAGCATGAACAGCTTCACAGATTACTAATCCCTAATTCCTTAGGTGATTAATGCTAATCTCAATGCAAATAAACCCTAATTCCTTAGGTAAAAATACACACTGAAACCTAATACGAAATTCAAAGGATGAACCCTATTTATACACTTAAACCTTAGGCTTGAATTAATTAGGTTGCAAGGAGATTACCTAAGTCCTTAACCATGATTCCTCTCTAGCAAGGACTTCAAGATAGATCTGAATCTTCCAATTCAGTAGAGAAACCACTCCTAGTTGTGTTCTTCATGCCTCAAGCTAGTGAATACTTTAATCACAGAATTAAGCCTTTATTGAAGCTTTAGTTATTCCCAACCTTGTGGATTTAGCAATCCATGGAGGGAGAAGAGATAAAGAGAGAGTGAAGGTACATGGTGAAGTGTAGAGAAATTAGAGAGAAGAAAAGTTTAGAGAGAGAAGTGAATCTGAAGAATGAATTATTATTATGAATTATGTCCTTTAACTAATTACATAGAGTTATTTATAGCTTTACAATAATCAACAGCTTAATTAACGAAATTAAACTCCTAAATAGCTTAAAAAATAAATAATAAACTTAACTAATTTACAACTGAATTTCAAATAACTGACTTTTCCCTCGTATTCATGCGTAGGCACGCCCCATACCAGCGTCAGTATGCTGGTCTACTACCTGGGAGTGTTTCCTGAATAGTACGTTCGCATCCTGACTTGTGTAACTGGATCAAAGGTCTAGGCATGAGTACGCTTAACAGGCAGCGTAGGCACACTGGCTTACTGAGTTGTTGGTTTCTTCCATTCCTTCCTTACGCGTAGGAGCGCTCAGGGTCAGCGGGATACGTTGACCTTCTGCCTTACATTGGACTCCCTTGTTCTTCAGCATAAGTACGGGGCATTGGAACGCTGGAATCTTTGACTTCTCTGTGAAAGTAGCGTAAGTATACTCGTAGTCAGTGTAAGCATGCTGACGTCCTGAAATCCTACAACGTGGGCACGCTCAAGGGAAACGTTAGCACACTCAAACAAATATCAAGTCAAAATTCACTATTTCCTAATATACTATCTTTATATGCTTAATTATACCTATAATTACTCAAATAATCAACAACTAATCCTTTTATTCAATTGATAATTATCTTCTAAATACATATTAATGTTATTGAATAAATCTAATCTTTCTCCTAAAACAAGGTTAAATATTACTGAATACATAAGTCTTTTCAAGACCTATCACATCCCCAAAGTTTAGAATTTTCCTGTCCTCAAGCAAAACTCAAATAACTAATGTACTGAGTTCATCTTCCATACCAAGCCAAACCTATACAAGTCCAACTACACCACACAAGTGATAATTCATTTCAATTGATCCATAATAACCTGAATACAAAGCTTTAAGAATGGAAGTCATGATGATGATACTTTTATTCTCATAAGTTAAGTGTATCACTCTACACTCAAGTGTATATGGTTCATGCATAAGCACACTCACTTGCAAAGCAGCATATAAACATAAGCTTGCAGCCTTTCTAAACATCATACATATAAACAAGTGCAAATAGATCAGCAAGGACTTTATTTGGCTTGTAATGAGGTTAGGCTACTAGCTCTATTTTTGTTTTCTGGCTAGTGTAAGGTATGAGATATACACCATTGAAGTTTGCTTTTCCTTGACCTTATTTCTTTTGCTTCACAACAATATAAATATTATATTTTTCTCTTAAGCATATGTAAGGTACTTATTCTTTCAACTATTCAAAAACTTTTTAGAGCTTTGCTCTTTTTCAAACTTTCTTTTGTCCTTTGGACTTTCCTCTTTCCTTTTCACATTCTTTTTCTTCACATTTTTCTTTTTTTTTTCAAAGTACCATTTTTCAAAGTGTGCCTATTTTGATGTGGGAGCACACTCTACATCCCCAAACTTAAATATTGCTAGTCCCTAGCAACTAGTCAAGGCAAAACATCCTAAAATGTTGCATACCAAGGTTAAAACATGGTTTTTCTACTGGAAAATTGAAGCTTATAATGTAGGGTATTAGTGTAGAACAAAAAGGCTAAGGCTCAAAAATTCAAGGTCAATTGGATAAATATTCATAAGGAAGGCTTATTTGACTGTAGTTAAAATTCGAAACATGACCTTCATCATATTCATAAACACATTGTTACATGCATAAGCAAGAAAAGAAGCAAGTTCTGCCATATAATTGCCAGCAAGCACACTATCAAGAAAATTTAAAGCCCAATTCTTAGAAAATACACAGGTAATATGCATCACATCCCCAAACTTAAGACAATGTAATAATATCAACTTAACTTCCTAGGCAAGTGCATTGCAATCAAATCATGGCAAGTCTGGCAAAATACTTCTAATAAACTAGCATAATTCTTATCAAGTGTTGCCTCAAAACAATCTATCTCATCATTTTTGGATGGAAATGCCTTATGCTTTTTCTACTGATGCCTACACACCAAATTATTTTAGTTTTCTAAAAGAGCAAAGGGATAGAGATATTTCCCTTTATTTGCTTTACCTGAGGTGCAGAGAACATGCTTATTCATGCCAAATGAAAAACCAATTGTGCAATTACAATTAAAATCAAATAAGCAACAATAAACAAAAATTGAAAAACAAGAAACAAGAATTAAAGCAACAATATAAGTGAACAAAACAACTACAATACTGAATGTCATAAATGAAAAATTAAAATTGTTCTGGAATACATCAAAAGAAATTAACCATTACAACTAAAATTTGTAACTAACAGAAATTAAAAATAACCCTATAACTACTCATCATCTTGTTCATCCTCCTGGGCCTGAGTTACATCATCTGCATCCTCCATGGTATCATCTTCAGTGTTTGGAAATTCAGTCTCCAACGATGTATGATAAGGGGAACAATGAATCCTATTGACGCCAACCAAAGGTCCTTGTCAGTAAAAACCCCCATTTCTGCATTAGGGTCCAAATTCATGGAAGTATGTCCCTATCATAGCTAAGAACCAGGTCGTATGTCCCTACTTGCATCCTCTTAATAGCCTGTAATTCATGCATAATGAGGGAGAAGTCTGGTACAGAGGATTATGAGGATGAGGGCTAATTATCTTTTTTCTTTGGACGCCTGGGCTTTGGGAGTAATGAAATGATCAATACACTCCCTCATCCATGTTGAGTTTATAGCCTTCTCAGGCTTCACCTTGATCAGTTCATGATCCTGTAACCTGACACTATTTTTCTTTGCAAGTAATGTAATAATGGAGCAATAAGGAAGCTGGGCATGTTTGTCATTTACCCTTACCATTTCAAACAATATTAATTCACCCAAATCAATAAATAAGTCCTTCATCAAGCAATAGATCAGCACCAAACGCTTAATAACCACCTCAGTAGAATGAGCAACAGGTTGTAAGGAAGACAGAAGGTAATGATACCACAGGCGAGGCAGATCATTTAACTTATTTTTCTCTACAAACTTGGGTGCACCACCCATTGTGTTCTCATAGGCAGCATTTTTTCACAGCTAATTTTTAGGACATCTTGCCTCAAGTCTTGATTATCTTCCCTGTTGAATCCATTCAAGATCCTCGTGTACTAGCACTCGTCATCTACAGTGGGAAACTTCAATAATTCATTAATAATTTCACCTGATAAAGGAATGGGAATATCTCTCAAGTAGGAGGAGTAGGGTGCATCTTCCTCATCATCATTAGCCCTCACATTGGCATAGAACTCCCTGGTGAGTTCATTATAGCCATGGCCTAAAACTTCATTAAAATACAGCCATCTACTTACAATCATGGCCGTACGCATAGTATGGTCTAGGCATCATTCTTCCTCCAATGCCATAGTTCTATCGCGAATTACTCCTCTCTCTTTGAACTTTCGTTCATAATCCTGGGCTGCTATCAAATCACGAAAATGCTTCCAATCAAAGTCCTCTCACCTCTTGGAGTGTTTCTCTCCTTTTCTTCCTGTATTTTTAGTCTTTTTCTATGGGAGAGGAGTAGGATTGTTAGAAGAGCCATCCCCCATTTCCTTTTCACTTTGAGAAACTCCTCCACCTATCATTTCTAAAGCCTTCTCTATTTTCTTAATCAGTCTGGGTGGTCTAGATGCCATGAACAAAGAAGCGCACACAAGTATTTATAGAACTGAAATGAGAGAATCAATGGGTGTAGATGAAATGGCTAGATGAATAGTTAGAATGAATAGCTATGATTATTGGAAATTAAAACATGTAATTACTGGATCCGTAGTCAAGAAACATTACCAGTGCAAGAATCAAAAGGGTTGCAACGCTTGGCTTTTAAAATGTTTCCTTTCCAGCATAAGAACACCAAGTTAGGGTTTAGGTACACAAGGTTATCATATATATAGCTTGCAGCCAGCGTAAGCACGCTCCATCTGAGCATAACCATGCCCTTTTACTGGAACTAGAGTTTTTCACGCATGTAGACATGCTTGGAGTGTGTGTAAGCACATTCACTCACTAATTCCACCCTCAACTTTAAATTTATATTACGTGTAGGTACGCACTACACTGAGGGTAAGTACACTCCATCAGAAAACAAGTACCTGATTCTAATAGTTGGTACAAGTAGGTACGCTCCACCCTGAGTGTAAGCTCACTTTTACACTGGATTATTCACTTATTGAAATAGAACATACGCGTAATGACACTCAAGCAAGTGTAAGTACGCTTATTAGAAAACAAAACCCAACACATGAGGGTAAGCATGCTTATTCTATAGCGTAGGCATGCTTATCATATGAACAGTGCTAAATAGGCAGTTTCTACACTGAGCATAGGCACGCTCAACAATCAACATAAGGGCGCTGAACTACTGGTTATTCAACACTCCTGCACGTAGGCACACATGGAGATAAGCGTAGGAACGCTCATTATTCCCAAACCAAAACAAAGCAAGGTGAATTTACGTGTAAACACGCTCACCAGTGGCGTAGACATGCCGAGATTCTGGTGGATATCAAAAATGTACACATAAGAGCACTCATCCTGAGCGTACGTGATAAGTCTTAAAAAGACTTAATGAATTCATCTTTAATTTAACTTAATCCATATAAATATTATTGAGTTTGACATTATTATTTAATAAATTGTCATTCTTTTGTTTTAATTATTTAATTCAAACGTGTTTAAATTGTGCAAGAAAAATGGTTAAAAAGATAAGTATATAAGGAAATATGTTTATTGAGAGATCCATTAACCTAGCGTACATACGCTAGAAAGCCAGCGTACATACGCTAGGCATTTATATGTTTGTATTTTGCAGGATTAGGTGCAAGATATCCAACAGACATACGCTGGCCTCCCAGCGTACATACGCACAGATCCAGTGAGTTAAAGACATCACGCTCAAGCGAGAAAGCTCCATGCTCAAGTGTGAAACCACCATGCATTCACGTACAAAAGAAAGTCACAGCATGCATTAAAGCTTCGATCATGCTCAAGCGCCTATGTACCACGCTTAAGCGTGAAGTTACCCTGCATGCATGTAAAGACTATTCAAAGGGACGCTCAAGCGTAACAAGTCACGCTTAAGCGTGAAGACATCCTGCATGCATCAAAAGAAAGTATCGCGCTTAAGCGCATAGGATCACACTTGAGCGTAAAGCTGTTTGCCAATATTCCATACTCCTTCAACATAAAGTGTTGTATTTAACAGTTGTTGATTATTTTTGTATACAAGTAATTTATGTATTATAATTAGTCATTTCTCTGTAATCATTTAATTAGTTTCTTTATTTTAACTGTTAAGTGGATTTTTTTGTCATTAATTAGAGTTAGTTAGTTAGTTTTGTCATAGCTATATATATTTGTAAACACTCTATAATTAACAGACAGAAGCAATAACACTAATTCATTTTCTGATTTTTAATCTTTCTCAAAACATTTTCCCTCTCTAAACTTTCTCTTGCATGGCCCTCCACGTTCCATTTTTTGAACCCATCTTCATGGGTTGCTAAACCCCTAAGGTTGGGATTGTTGAAGCTTCCGATGGAATCTTGAATCTGTATTAAGGAAATTATCTTTTGAAGCAAGAGGAGAACAAGCTAAGAAGTGGCTCTACATTACTGGATTGACAAATCCAGAACTAATTGAAGAATCTCACTAGTGAGGAATCATGGTTGAGGCTTAGGTAACTTCTAGCTTCCTAACTGATTCAGACCTAGTAATTAGGTGAATAGTTAGGGTTTAATCCTTAATTTTGCATTAGATTTCTCTGTCACTGAACACCTAAGGGATTAGGGTTTAATTATTAGGAATTAGTGTTAATCACCTAAGGAATTAGGGATTAACCATCTATGAATTGTCCTCTTGAATCTGAAGCTTGATTAAACTTTAATTGCATGTTTCTTGATGAAATTATGAGCTAAACTAATTCTAACCTATCTTCCATCAATTACACTTCATCTCTTTTATTGTTTCTAAAAATTCAAAAACATAGAAAGTATAAAAATAATAAAAAAAATAGAATGAATTTTACACTTGTTGTTCTGGTTCAGCTTGTGCTAGTCCAAGATTGTGGTAATTACCTCAATCCCTATGGGATGATCAAATATATTTCAAATTTAACGATTGGTGCGCTTGCCAAAAGAATTTAATCCTCTGAGATTATGCATCAAGTTAATGGAGCCATTGCCGGGGATTATTGAGTAATATCAACAATCCTTGGACTGGTACTAGACTGAACTATTTAATTTTATTTTTGCGTTAAGTAGCAGTTTAATTCTTATCTTTAGTATAGCAGTAGTTTATGTGTAGCAGTAGCAGTAGCTGTGAATTATTTTTGTGTCTAATATTTAGTGTATGCAGTCAAGGAACAGAGGAGAGCCTTTCTTCTTTGATCCTGATATTGATTTGTTAGAGCGTAAACTTAGAAAGGAGAAAAAACAAAAAGAACAACAAGAGATGGAACAGAGGAGAGTTACACTAGGTGACTACTCCAGGCCTACTGAAGAAAGATCGTAGTCCAACATCCTTAGGCCTCCAATTACAGCCAATAATTTTGAACTTAAACTGGCTTTGCTTCAAATGGTTAGAAATGATCAATTTGGAGGAAGTAATGTTGAGAATACAAATTTGTATCTTGCAACCTTCCTCCAAATTTATGATACAGTGAAAATGAATGGTGTCCCCGATGAGGCAATAAGATTGAGATTGTTTCCTTTTTCTCTAAGGGATAGTGCAAAAGCCTGGTTGTAGAGCCAACCAAGAGGTAGTATATCCACTTGGAAGGATTTACAAAGAAAATTTTTGATTAAATATTTTCCTCCTTCCAAGTATGCCAAGTTGCGCAATGAAATCACTTGTTTCCAGCAAAGAGAGGGTTAATCTCTGATGGAAGCATGGGATAGGTACAAGGAAAGCTTGAGGAAATGTCCTCATCATAAGATTCCTGATGTGCAGCAAGTTACGATATTCTATAATGATGTAAAACCAGCAACTAGAGTCTTGATTGATGCCTCAGCTGGAGGTTTATTAACCACAAAAACTGTAGAAGAAGCTATAGAATTGATTGATGTTATGGCTTTAAATGAATATTTAGTTAGTGCAAGGAACCAAATCCCTAAGAGAGGGATATTAGAATTAGAAGCACAAGATGCTTATTTGGCTCAAAGTAAGTTGATGACTTAGGCTTTAGAGGAACTAAGTGTACAGATTTCAGAACTCTAAAAGGCTAGTCAAGTTTGTATGATGAGTTGTGACTTTTGTGGTGGAGACCATGAAAATGGCATGTGTGATCCAAATATGCCTGCTGAACAAGTTAATTTCATGGGGCAACAGTTTCAAAGGAATTACCCTTCTAATTTCTTCAATCCTAACTATAGGAACCACCCCAATTTTTGATGGCAGAAAGGTCCACATTTGAATCAAAAAATGCCACAAAATCAAACCATAAATAGATCACAACAACCATCTCCCCCTCCCCCTAAAGAAAAGTCTAAACTTGAGAATGTTCTATCTCAGTTCATTCAGGCCACTCAAACCAGTTTTAAAAATCAAGAAGTGTCCATCCAGAATCTGGAAAATCAGGTTGGACAGCTCTCAAAGCAGTTAGCCGAGAGACAATCAGGCAATTTCCCTGGAGATACTGAGGTAAATCCAAGGGAACATTGCAAAGCAATAATCACTAGGAGTGGAAAAACTTTGGTTCTTCCTACTCCAAGTACTGAGAACACTGTAGAAAAAGAAAAAGAGCAGGAAAGTGACAAAATAAATAAAACTAAAAATAAAGTAGAAACAGAAAAAGAGAAAGAAAACCAAGTTCATCAAAAGAAAAAGAAAAGAATGATTTGATTTTGGAGGAAGCTGTCAAGCTAACTCTTGAGAAATTAAAGAATGCTCCATTTCCATATAGATTTAAGAAACAGATAGAAGAGCAAAAGTTTGCTAAGTTCTTAGATGTGTTCAAAAAGCTTCACATAAATATTCCCTTTGCTGAGGCATTGTAAGAGATGCCTTCATATACTAAATTTTTGAAAGAACTTCTGTCTAAGAAGAGAAAGCTTAAGGGAGATAAAATGATTGCTCTTACTCAAGAGTATAGTGCAATTATTCAGAAGAAAGTCCCTCAAAAACTAGAAGATTCTGGATCTTTTACAATACCTTGTGCAATAGGGGATGCTCATGTTGGAAGTGTTTTATGTGACCTAGGAGCTAGTATAAACTTTATGCCTTTGTCCTTAATGAGGAAATTAGGAATTAATGACCTGCAACCAACTCGCATGTCTTTGTAGTTGGTTGATAGGTCTATCAAATATCCTCATGGGATGCTGGAAGATTTGTTAGTTAAGGAGTTCATCTTTCTAGCAGATTTTATAGTTTTGGATATGGAAGCTGATAGAGAGATTCCATTAATCTTAAGGAGACCCTTCTTAGCTACTGGAAGAGCTTTAATTGATATAGAGAAGGGAGAACTCATGCTGAGAGTTCAGGAGGAGCAGGTAACTTTTAATGTCTTTAATGTTATGAAACATCTAGTTGATAAAATGGATTGTTTTATGCTTGAAGAAATTAAAAACTATAAGACTCCTATGCTGTTAAAGGCTGAAGAAAAGGCTTTACAAGCCTTTCTTGAGGATGATTTTGACTTTGAGACTAAGGAGTTAGATGACTCATATAATGAGTTGCTGAACCTACTAGAAGCATATAAAGTAGGGGAAGTAGAAGTTAAAATGAAAGAAAACTTAATTAATACTGTACTTGAGAAGGGTAAGGAGGTGTTTAAAGAAAAACTTGATTTGAAACCTTTGCCTTCTCATTTGAAATATGTTTTCTTGGGAAATAATGAATCACATCCAGTAATCATTAATATTGAATTAAATGATGAGGATATAGAAAAACAGATAGGGGTTTTAAGAAAACATTAATCTGTAATTGGTTAGAGCATTTATGATTTAAAGGGGATTAGTCTATCATTTTGTATGCATAAAATTTTGATGGAGGATGACTACTCCCCAGTTGTTCAGCCATAAAGAAGGTTAAACCCCATAATGAAAGAAGTTGAAAGGAAAGAAGTGGTTAAGCTCCTTGATGCAGGGATTATCTATCCTATCTTGGACAGTGCTTGGATCAGTCTGGTCCAAGTGGTGCCTAAGAAAGGAGGGATGACCACTGTTAAAAATGAAGAAGGTGAAGTCATTGCCACTAGACCAACTACAGGTTGGAGGATGTGCATAAACTATAGAAGGTTAAATGACTCCATCAGAAAAGACCACTTTTCTTTACCATTTGTAGACCAAATGCTTGAGACACTGTCAGGTCATGAGTATTATTGCTTCCTTGATGGATATTCTGGATACAACCAAATTGTGGTTGATCCAAAAGATCAAGAGAAGACAGCCTTTACCAGTCCATATAGAATCTTTGCATATAGGCGCAAGCATTTGGTTTGTGTAATGCACCAACAACCTTTCAAAGATGTATGCTGGCAGTTTTTGGAGACATAATAGAGAAGTTCATTGAGGCATTCATGGATGACTTCTCTATGTTTGGAGACAGCTTTGATATATGCCTCAGCAACCTATCTAAGGTGTTGGTGAGATGTCAAGAGACTAATTTGGTCCTCAATTGGGAAAAATGTCATTTTATGGTTAGAGGATGGATAGTCCTTGGCCACAAAATCTCTGCTGAGGGCATTCAAGTAGATAGAGCCAAGATTGACATCATTGAAAAGCTTCCTCCACCAATCAATATGAAAAGAGTGAGGAGTTTCTTAGGATGTGTTGGCTTCTATAGGAGATTTATAAAAGATTTTTTAAAAATAACAAAGCCTTTGACTGATTTGCTTGTGAAAGATCATGCTTTTGTTTTTGATGAAAAGTGTGTCAAGGCTTTTGAAAATCTGAAACAAAGATTAATTACAGCTCCAATCCTTGCAGCACTTGATTGGTCTTTACCATTTAAACTCATGTGTGATGCAAGTGATTTTGCTATAGGAGCTATATTGGGGCAGAAAAAGAAAAATTAACACATGTCATTTATTATGCTAGTAAGGTATTAAACAAGAATCAAATAAACTACACCACTACTAAAAAAGAGATGCTTGTTGTGGTGTATGCATTTGATAAATTCAGAGCTTACTTGATTGGTGCTAAGATCATTGTTTATACAGATTATTCAGCAATCAAGTACTTGCTAGCTAAAAAAGAATCAAAGCAAAGATTGATCAGATGGGTTCTATTATTCCAAGAGTTTGATTTAGAAATAAGAGATAAAAAGGGAGTAGAGAACTCTGGCTGATCAACTCTCTCGTCTGG
The DNA here is from genome assembly GCA_037962975.1 of Clitoria ternatea. Lineage (NCBI taxonomy): Eukaryota > Viridiplantae > Streptophyta > Magnoliopsida > Fabales > Fabaceae > Clitoria > Clitoria ternatea. Next base: position 23,373,812 of record CM075672.1, on the reverse strand, counting down.
AAGGTGAATCATACTCTATCTTGATAAAAGAGGAATTTCCAGATGAGAGGCTGATGGTAATTACCACAGGGCCATGGTATGCTGATATGGCCAACTTTAAAAGTGCCTCTGTGGTACCAGAAGGGTGGACATCCCAAATGAAGAAAAAGTTCTTTCATGACAGTAAAACTTTTCAATGGGATGATCCATTTCTGTAAAAGATGGGAGTAGATGGAATTATAAGGAGATGTGTGCCTGAATTAGAGCAAGAAAGGCTCTTATGGCACTGCCATGACTCCTGTTATGGAGGACACCGTGGTGCCTCTAGAAAAATAGCAAAAGTATTGCAATGTGGCTTTTATTGGCCAACAATTTTTTAGGATGCTAGAGTATATATGCAAAGGTGTGATAAGTGCCAAAGAAGTGGAGGCCTCTCTACTAAAACTGGTATGCCTTTGACAAATATTTTAGTTGTAGAGTTATTTGATGTTTGGGGCATTGATTTCATGAGACCATTCCCAAAGTTATTCTCCAATGAGTTTATCCTTGTTGTTATGGATTATGTCTCCAAGTGGGTGAAGGCAATCCCTACCAGAACCAATGATGCACAAGTGGTGCTTAGGTTTATAAAAAAGAACTTTTCTCTAGATTTGGAGTCCCTAGAGTCCTCATTAGTGATGGAGGGTCACATTTCTACAATAGAATTATGGAAAAAACCCTGAGACATTATGAGGTACTGCATAAGGTGTCTACTCCATACCATCCATAAACTTATGGACAAGTTGAGCTTTTCAATAGAGAGATCAAGAGAATATTAGAGAAAGTGGTAGGGAAATCTAGGAACGATTGGTCTATAAGATTAGATGATGTATTGTGGGCCTATAGGAAAGAATTTAAGACTCCAATTGGTATGTCACCTTATCAGTTGGTATATGGTAAGGCTTGCCATCTCCCTGTGGAGTTAGAACATAAGGCATGGTGGGCCATAAAGCTGTTAAACATAGATTGTGACTAATCTCAAGAGGAAAGAGTCCTGAAACTCTATGAACTTGAGGAGTTCAGACTCAATGCTTATCAGAATGCCTCAATTTATAAAGAGAAAACTAAGAGGTGGCATGATAAGTGGATAAACAAAAAAGAGTTTCAGAGGGATAACAAGGTCTTGTTGTTTAATTCTAGACTGAGACTCTTTCTAGGAAAACTTAGATCCAAATAGTCTGGACCTTTTATTATGAATGAGGTTTTCCCTCATGGTACAATTGAAGTAAAAGAACCAGCCACTAGAAGAACATTCAAAGTTAATGGTCAAAGACTCAAGCTCTACTTTGGAGGAGAGTTTGATAGGCAAAAATCCTCCATGTCTTTACAGGCATCTTCTTAGATGTCAAAGGTCAAGCTAGTGACCTTAAAGAAGTGCTTGAGAGAGACAACCCTACATTTAAATTGTTGTATTTTTGTGCTTTGTATTTTCAAACAATAATTGAAAACTAAAAATTTTGAATAAGGTCTAAATAAGCTTGAAAAATATTAAATAAGGTTTGAGTGTATAAACTTTGAATTCCAGTGTTCATACGCGCATCAACAAAATAATAAAATTGTGGACCAGTACGTACACATACATATACTTCAGACTAGGTGTTGTTACACGTAAATAAATTAGTATCAGGCCCCCATTGGTGCTCAAGCGAGAACCTTGCACGCTCAAACATGGACAGAAATGTGCCTTCACGCTTAAGCGTGACCATTGCCGCTTGAGCGTTCTCGGGGAGTAACAAGCGTGACCCTTTTGTTATGCCTTCGCGCTTGAGCTAGACCTCTGTCAGATTGAGCGAGAGCCCTTGTAGCTTGGACGAATTTTAGGTGCTTGGGCGCATGATTTTTGGGTGCCCTGGACCAACCTGGCGCTTAAGTGTGACCCTTTCACACTTGAAGCATGATTTCCCTAAGCATGTTGTGCACTTGAGCGAAGAGATTTACATTTAAGCGTGAACCTTTGATATTTGACATATGACTTCAGCTCAAGCTTGACTATTGTGCGCTTGAGCGAGTACTAACATGAACCTTGTAATGCCTCGCGCTTGAGTGAGAGAATATGCACACTTAAGCGTGATCGTGGAAGTGTCTATCCTGTTGTGTGTGTGTGTGCTTGAGCGAGGAACTCCATGCTTTAAGCGTGACTACTGGACTAAGCTGACGCTTGAGCGTGACCATTTCACACTTGGAGCGTGATGCCTCCTGTTATGTCCTGCGCTTGAGCGATAGAATATCACGCTTAAGTGTGACTCCTGTACGCTTAAGCGTGATCGTATGCGCTTGAGTGAGAATTCATACTTCACCACCTGTTACCATTTGTTGTGCTTTAATAAGGGCGTATGTACGCCAAGATTTCAATGTATCTACACGTACCCAGGCATTGGGTTCAGCAATATAAAACCCTCTCAGTGTACAAACCCTAACTCTCTACGTTGGAAACTTGGGTTTTGAAGAGGAAAAGGCATAATCTTTGGATTCCTTTGAAAGGGTTGTAGTGTTCATGCATTTGCACCCATTTAGGCTCTATAAATACCATCCTTAACACTCGCAATGTCCACGAGATCACAAAGACTCTTTAGAAAACCAGAAAGAGTTGTTGAAATGGAAAGTGTGAAGAAAACCCCAAAAGAGAAAGGGAAGGGGGTGGCTACTGTAAGTACCCTTGTTTCTTCACACCCAAAAAGAGTAAAAGCCTTGAGGAGGAAAAGAAATCCAAGAGAAATGACGATTTTGATGGGCATAGGTTTAGAGATTTCAAGGCTGCCCAAGAATATAAGAAAAATTCAAAAATAGAGGAATAATAAGGGAAAGGGCTCTGGTCCTTGATGAAGATAATTGCTCGGATATTGATGTAAAGGGTGCTATGTTTGTACGAGGATGGGAGTATTTTGATGAGAACTTAGGGAATGGTTATCAAGAACTCACTAGGGAATTTTACGCCAATCTAAGGGCTAATTCTATTGAAGATAAGGTTCCTTTTTCTTCCTTCTTGAGAGGAGTCACCATTCTTCTATCTGGTCACATACTGAACAAGCTTTTGAAAATACCTATCTTAGATGGTGAAGAATGTCAATACACTTGGATAGTGGATATCTTCCATAGGGCTGAAAATGAGAAGCTTAGGAAAGAAATTCTAGAAGAATGCTATGAACAATGGGTTGCATATATAACAAAAGTGAGTGGTGCACCAAAATGTGTTAGGAAGAGTTGTTTGAATCATCTCCCCTCTTATGGTGCCACTATGTCTTTTCATCCCTGCAACCTGTGGCTCATGCTATTGAGGTTGTCATTAAGAGGTTGGTGTTGATTTACTGTCTAATGAAAGGCCTGTATGTTAATTTGGGTGAGTTAATACTGGAGGAGATGGTGTAAGCTATTGAAAAAAATCTTCAACTGCCATATTGCTCTGTTATCACTTAATTGGCCCAAAAGAATCAGGTTAGGTTGAACTATGAAGAGCTGATAAAGGTGAAGCCTGAGAGGATTATGGATAAGTACTGGGTAGTAGACTACATTGACCATTTTGTGTCTCAAGAATCAAAGCGTGACAGACAACCCAACCCATCATCTTCTGTATCACCATCTTCAACAGGTTTAGGTACTTCTTTTGATCTCTCTATGGTAATGTAAGAACTTCAGGCCATGTAGAAGATGCAGCTAAGGACCTATGATCTAGTTCTGAACCATGATCTCATGCTGAGGAAGATTGCCACTGCACTGAATGTGGACCACACTGAAGAAATGGGAGTTCCAACTAACAGAGACTTATGGTTGGCTTCCATTGGGTTCACCATTCCCCCTGATGACATACCTCTGCAACTGAATTTCCACCCTACCCTGAGCAACATAATGATGAGCCTATAGCTAAAGCTGCTGATGAAGACGATGAAGAAGAGGAAGATTGATATTTTAATCTGTTGTCATTTATGTTAAGTTAATTCTATGATGTAATAATTTTCTTTTAATGTCCTTTCTTGAACAATGTATTTCCTTTTCAGTTGTAATGAAATTTTATTTCCATGTTAAGTTATTTGTTGTTATTTCTTTTCTGATTTGTATTGTCTAATTCCTGTAATCATCACTCACTAAATCCTTGCCATATAGGTAAAAAGGGAAGTAATCTATCCATTACTCTCATTAATTTATGGAAAGTGTTAACTGTATTTAATTAAGAATTCATCTTAATTATTTAAAGTTTACTAATTCTCAAGCATCATTTGGATAAATTAATTGACTCGTATTTCTTGATTCATGATCCTTGTCCATAACTATTTTCATCCTTAATTAATTGTATATTCACCATGCTAGTTAGCAATCTGAATTTATAACCTCGCCTTAAGTTTTGGGACATTATTGGCTGATTACTTGTAATTTATGAGCTTTTGAGCCTTTATTATTTCTTTTTCGAGTGTGCCTGCATTATTGTTAGTGAGACAGAATTTACTTCAGTGCTTGCTAAATGATTATATGTTTGCCAATTGGAAATGATGAAGGTCTTCTTTGTAAATTAGCCAGGGCCAAATTTAGCCATCCTTACTATTAATTATCCTTTGACCTAATAATTATGTTTGAGCATGAGACCCTTTCTTTCTACTTATGTACCTAACTTTACAAGCCAATTTATCTGAGAAAAACTAAGTGAATTATGTAACATCCCAAATTTTTAATTAATTATAAATTCCAGATTAAGGTGATGGATTTGTTAATTTAATGGTGGACTAAGGTTAATTGCCAATTAGGCAAATGGATTTAATAATAATAATAAAATAATATGTGCCTTTGGGGGTTTAATGGCCATGGTTCTCTCTCTTCTTTCCCTTCCTTCCCGTGTGGTTCCCACGTTGATGGCTTAGTTGGATGGGAGTAATCATTGCTGAGAGAGTTTGCATTAAATGCAGATGGGATTGCATTAATAAGGATGGAATGTTGATTGAAATGGGAGCAGACGTTGGTTGCGTGGTGATAAGGCTTCAGCTCCATGTTTTCTCCTTATTTTCCTTTATTTTTCTCCTTGGTGGCTTTTCGGAGGAGAGAAATGCTCCTCCTTCTCTCTAGAATTCATGGAGCTTCTGCTTCATCTTCTTACCTCCTCCTTTATCTTCATCTTCCTCCACTCAACGCTGTGTTGAGTCCGAGTGGAGCTGCATGGTGGTGGAGTCCAGCGTGGTACTGGGTGCCTTGAAGGTTGAGAATCTTTCCTGTGGCTGTGTGTTTTAGAGGTTGGTTCCTCCTTTGCTTCCCTGGTGCTTCCTCTTCGTCTTTCTCTTTTTCTCCTTCATATGATGGGCTTGGTTGGAAGCTGTAACAGCATGTGGGTGCCTCGTTGTGGAAGTGGTCCACTGAGTGAGGCAGTGCTGTTGCGAAGAAGAAGGCCTGGATGTGTGCATGGAAAGCTTGGTTGTCTTCCACTGTTGGTGAAGACCCATGATTGGGAATCCTCCACTGGACTGTGTGTGGAGTGGTGTTGTGCCTTGGGGGCTTTGATGCTCGAGTGGAATTTGGATGTTGATGGCTCTCCTCACTGCTGGAATGCCAAGTAGAGGCTACTGTGGCTGGGCCGAGTGGTCGTGTGACTCCTGGAAGCTTCATCCAGGTAAGGGGGCTTTACATCTCAAATGCATAGGTTATGGACGGGTTTCCGGGTGAAATGTTTATACTGTGATGTGTGATATTTGATGTGTTGCTTGTTGATTTTCGAGTGGTTAGTAGCCCGGATATGCATGATGGATATGCTTGGTTTGATGTTGTTGTTTCCGTCCATGAAATGCATGAAAATATACTTGATGATGTTTTGATATATGTATGAGATGCATGATGTATGAATTTATGAATACCGAGTGCATGGTGTGGTCCTCTATTAGTCCCTGTGCGTAATGGTACATTTAAATGTATATGATGCTTGTTGATGCATATACTTATGATGAATGAATGAATGGGGACTGTGATGATAAATGTTGAGTAGGCTTATTATATAAAAGCATGAGAGCTTATGGAAAAGGATACATCCGAGTGATAGAGGACAATCCAAGTGAAATATCATATGTAAAAGCATAGGATGTTTATTGGTGTTAGATTCCGAGTGGAATTATATATGTAAAATGGTGTGAGGCTTAGAAATGCTAAGGCCGAATGGATCCCATGAATGTGAGGCTCATGGCATAGTGATTGCCGAGTGGATGTGATGTGAGTTGAGTCATCTGATTCGCTGTGAAAATGCCGAGTGCATAGAGTGTTGAACGCAGATTTCCGAGTGGGCAATCGAATGAATATGAGTTGAACTTATATGCATACGTGTTCTTGAATTATTGTGGAATGAAACACCTTACGGGGTGCCACAAGGGTATAATCCCGAGTGAAGAGGACGGGGTCCTAATGTTGAATATGATGAAAGACCTCGAGTTGGACTCGGGGCAGTGCCTGGGGCACTAAGCGTGAAATGAGACGCTTGATGAAATGCTGAGTGCATTGGCGTGGGACGCCAAGTGAATGAAACCGTATGCATCCGATTCGCCACTGGAATGCGTTGGACTTCTATTACCGATCGGCAATCAGATGATGAAACATGTGATGAATATGGTTAAGTCCTGGAGCTGGGCTCAGGCACACTCCTTGAGCAGGGCTCAGAGTTGAGTGAAATCCGAGTGGATCAGTATACTTGTAGAAGAGTGACTCGAGGTTGAATTATACCGAGTGGTTTGATAGAATCTGAGTGGGATAACCCTCACTTCCCTAGTGGATCATTATGTTGACTTTGTGGATAGAATTGAGAGACTAAGTTATGGGTTGCCGAGTGAGGCAATTGTTGGGGTAGTTCCCGAGTGATTGGAAATCCCTTATACCGAGTGGACTAAGTCATTACCGAATGAATGGTTGTCTCGAATACCGAGTGATGGGAATGCCGAGTGTGGCTTCTCGCTTTAGTGAGTGAGTTCTCGCTCCAGCGAGTGTGTGTTGTTGGAAGGCTTGGGGTCGGTTTTGCTTAAGCGAATGGTGGTTCGCCCGAGCGAGATGCGCGGTCTCGCTCAAGCGGAGTCGGATCTCGCTTGAGCGAGTGGGCGCTGTATTGTGGGCTTCGCTCAGGCGCTGTTGTTCTTCCGCTGACTGCCTTTCTTGGTCGGCTTTTCATTGCCTTTGCCTTCCTTTCTCTTTCTTTATTTAATTGGACCTGGTTCTTCTTGGTCATTAGACCTGGCTCTCATATCTTCATATATGGGAGTGGCTTCTAATTATTGATCCAGGTATTTTTCTAATAATTGGCCCAGTCCTTCATGATTAATTTGGGAAAAATTTTCCTTGTCTCGAGTTTAACTTTAATTGAAAATTAGGGTGTTACAAATTATCCCTGGATGTACCACTGATGAACTGTTGAGTCTTATCTTATTGCTAGGGACTAGCAAGTTCTAAGTTTAGGGATGAAGAGTGTGCCTAACAGCAATTAAAGGACACACTCTGACCTTAATTATAGATGAGGATTGTGAGAAATGAAAGGAAGCATAGAAAAAGCAAAAGAAAAGTAAAAAAAAATAGCAAAGCAATTCCTACATAAAAGGAAAATGGTATTGAAAAAAAAATGAATGAAAGAGAAGAAAGAAAAGAAAGAAAGAGTCCAAAGGACTGAAAGAGAAGAAGGTGCAAAGCATCATAAGTAGTTGAGTTACCCTTCGTCTGAAAAAGAAATGAAAAGTAAAAGAGCTGGTTAGTAGAGGCATTTAAGTTAAGATTGAGGCAAGGCATCAGTGGGCATATCTTTTAACCCAATATTGACTAGAAAAACAAAAATGAAGCCCATTACAAGCTTAAAAAGTCCTTACTGATCCAATTGTGCTAGCATATGTCATGATGTTTAAAACTGTTGCAAGCCTATGTTGATCTAATAATTATGCAGGTGATAAGTGTATACAATTAAACCTATACACTGAGAGAAGAGTGAAACACCAATCCATGTGAGGAAAGCATCACCAGCTTATTCCCAAAGTAAGTGTGAGTAATTATATTTTCAGAAGATGCAAAAAGAAAGCATGAATGGTATTCAATAATTATGGTATGAATTAAGTTAAGGGAAAGTTGATTGTCTTGAGTAAGTGCAATTGATTTAATTAATTTGAGTCCTTTCTCGAGGGCAAGCAAACTTTAAGTTTGGGGATGTGATAAGTCTTGAAAAGACTTAATAAATTCATCTTTAATTTAACTTAATCCATTTAAATATTGTTGAGTTTAACATTATTATTTAATAAATTGTCATTCTTTCCTGTTTTAATTATTTAATTCAAATGCACTAGTGTAAAAATTGGATATAACAACAGGATATAATCACGGGTTAAAGTGGATCAGTGATAAAAACATGCACGGTGGCATTTTTGAAATTATAATGTAACTATATGATCATGGTTAGTTAAGCTCCATGGATGTAGGTTCAAGGTTAAGTATATAATCACAGTTAACTAAACAACCGTGGTTGTATCCTTAAATATATAATCATGGGTAATACTTCCAACCATGGATATATAGTTTAGGGTTCAGGGTTCATAGGTTGGGGACTCTATAATCACAGTTGGCTCTACAACCGTGGATATATATTATGTATACGATCACGGTTGTTGGACTAACCGTGGATATATATTACATATACGATCCACTTTTTCCACTAGTGATGTGTTTAAATTATGCAAGAAAATGGTTAAAAAGACAAGCACATAAGGAAATATGTTTATTGAGAGATCCATTAACCTAGCGTACATACGCTAGGCATTTATATGTTTGTATTTTGTAGGATCAGGTGTAGGACATCCAACGTACATACGCTGGCCTCCCAGCATACATATGCGCAGATCCAGTGAGTTAAAGATATCACGCTCAAGCGAGAAAACTTCACGCTCAAGCATGAAACCACCATGCATTCACGTAAAAAAGAAAGTCACAGCATGCATTAAAGCTTCGATCACGCTCAAGCGCTTATGTACCACGCTTAAGCGTGAAGTTGCCCTGCATGCATGTAAAGACTATTCAAAGGGACGCTCAAGCGCAACAAGTCACGCTTAAGCGTGAAGACATCCTACATCCATCAAAAGAAAGTATCACGCTTAAGCGAATAGGATCACGCTTGAGCGTGAAGTTGTTTACCAGTATTCCATACTCCTTCAACATGAAGTGCTGCATTTATCAGTTGTTGATTATTTTTGTATACAAGTAATTTAAGTTATGTATTATAATTAGTCATTTCTCTGTAATCATTTAATTAGTTTCTTTATTTTAACTATTAAGCGGATTCCTTTGTAATTAATTAGAGTTAGTTAGTTAGTTTTGATAGCTATATATACTTGTAAACACTCTATAATTAACGGACATAAGCAATAACACTAATTCATTTTCTGATTTTCAATCTCTCTATAAACATTTTCCCTCTCTAAACTCTCTCTTCCATGGCTCTCCACGTTCCATTTTCTAAATCCATCTACATGGGTTGCTAAACCCCTAGGGTTGGGATGTTAAAGCTTCCAATGGAATCTTGAATCTGTATTAAGGAAATTATCTTCTGAAGCAAGAAGAGAACAAGCTGTGAAGTGGCTCTACTTTGCTGGATTGACAAATCTAGACCTAATTGAAGAATCACACCAGTGAGGAATCATGGTTGAGGCTTAGGTAACTTCTAGCTTCCTAACTAATTTAGGCCTAGTAATTAGGTGAATAGTTAGGGTTCAATCCCCAATTTTGCATTAGATTTCTCTGTCACTGAACACCTAAGGGGTTAGGGTTTAATGCTTAGGAATTACTGTTAATCACCTAAAGAATTAAGGATTAACTATCTGTGAATTGTCCTCTTGAATCTAAAGCTTGATTGAACCTTAATTGCATGTTTCTTGATGAAATTATGAGCTAAAGTAATCCTAACCTATCTTCTATCAATTACACTTCATCTCTTTTATTCTTTTTGAAAATACAAAAACATAGAAAGTATAAAAACAGCAAAAAAAATAGAATGAATTTTACACTGTGTTGTTCTGGTTCAGCTTGTGCTAGTCCAAGATTGTGGTAATTACCTCAATCCCTGTGGGACAATCAAATATATTACAAATTTAATGATTGGTGCACTTGCCAAAAGAATTTAATCCTCTGAGATTATGCATCAGTACGCACACTTAAGTACATTTCCATTTAAAGATTTTCACAGAGAAGGGGCGTCGGTACGCCCAGTCACCTGTGTAGGCACGCTGGTGACTTGGTTCTCAAACTTCCTTTCTAGAATGACAACGTGGACATGCTCCTCATCAGTGTAGGAATGCCTAGACACTAAATCTTATTCTAATCATGAATTTTAAGTGCACGTAAGCACGCTGGGAACCAGCGTAAACACGCTGATCATTAAGTTCCCTACACTTTTCACTTTTTTATTTACCTAAACTTTTTTTTACGTCTTTTTCATTTTATTTTTATTATGTCTATGCATTTCTCAGTTTCATTATTATGTTTCAAAAGTAATGAAAACAAAAAACAAAGGGTTACCTCCCTTAAGCTCTTCTTTAACATCATTAGCTTGATGATTAAGCTCCTAGGCAAGATTAAGCTCTTAGGCAAGAGCATGCAAATCAACAGAGGCCTTTTGCCTATTAAACTCACCTCCAACGTAGAGTTTGAGTCTTTGACCATTCACTTTAAACATCCTACTAGTGTCTGGTTCCTTTACCCCAATTACACCATGAGGAAACACTTTAGTAACTATAAAAGGACAAGACCACTTAGATTTAAGTTTGTCTGGAAAAAGTCTCAACCTAGATTTAAAAAGTAAGACCTTATCCCCTTCTTGAAACTCTTTCTTTGTTAGTTTTCTATCATGCCATCTTTTTTTTCCTTGTATAGGGTAGCACTATGATAAGCTTGCAATCTAAATTCATCAAGCTCATGGAGCTTCAAGACTCTTTCCTCTTGAGAATTGGTAAATTCCATATTTAACTACTTTATAGCCCACCAAGCCTTATGTTCTAACTCCAAAGGAAGATGGCAAGCCTTACCAAACATAAGTTGGTAAGGAGACATGCCAATAGGAGTTTTAAAAGCTGTGCGGTATGCCTACAAAGTGTCATCCAATTTTCTAGACCAATCTCTCTTAGATTTCTCAACAACTTTCTCAGGGATTCTTATAATTTCCCTATTAGACAATTCTACTTGTCCACAAGTCTGTGGATGATAGGGAGTAGAGATCTTATGGAGCACCTCATAATGTTTTTGGTCCTTTTCCATCAATTTGTTACAAAAATGTGACCCTCCATCACTTATAATCACCCTAGGCACACCATACCTTGAGAAAATCTTTTTCTTCACAAAACTCAACAGCATATGTAAATCATTGGTCCTCATGGTTATAGCCTCAACCCCCTTGAGACATAATCTACTCCCACTAAAATGTATTTGTCAGAAAAGGACTTTGGGAAGGGTCCTATGAAGTCAATTCCCTACACATCAAATAACTCCACTACCAAGATGTTAGTGGGAGGCATGCCAGCTTTAGCAGAGAGTCCTCCACTCCTTTGGCATTTATCACACCTTTGCACATACCCTTTTTCATCTTGAAAAATTGTTGGCCAATAAAAGCCACTGTGTAGTACCTTAGCAGCAGTTCTAGAGGAACCATGGTGCACTCCATAATGAGAATCATGGTAATGCCAAAGGATTCCCTCTTGTTCACTCTCAGGCACACACCTCCTTATGATTCCATCTAGACCTACCTTACATAAAAATGAGTCATCCCAAAGGAAGCTCTTACAATCATGGAGGAACTTTTTCCTCATTTGGGATGTCATTCCAGTAGAGACCATGGCTGCACTTTTAAAGTTTACCATGTCCGTAAACCATGGCCTCTACTCAATCATCATCAAGCTCTTATCTGGAAATTCTTCCTTGATAGGAACAATTTTAGCATTTCCTTCCAGACGAGATAATTGATCTGCTACAGAGTTTTCTATGCCTTTTTTATCTCTAATCTCTAAGTCAAACTCTTGTAGCAATAGAACCTACCTAATCAACCTATGCTTTGAATCTTTCTTGGTAAGCAAGTACTTAAGTGTTGAATAGTCAGTATACATTATCACTTTAGCACCTATTAAGTACTATCTAAACTTATTAAATGCATATACCACAGCAAGCATTTATTTTTCAGTGGTAGTGTAATTAACTTGTCCAAAAACACCCCCACAGCAAAATCACTTCCGTCACACATAAGTTCAAAAGGTAATGACTAATCAGGTGCAACAAGGATAGGGGCTGAGATCAATTTCTCCTTAATAATTACAAAAGCCATTTCACAATGCTCATCAAATTTAAAAGGAACATCTTTTACAAGTAATTCAGTTAATGGTTTTGCAATCTTGGAGAAATCTTTCATAAACCTGCGGTAAAAACCCACACAACCTAGGAAACTTCTTACTCCTTTGACATTAATAGAAGCAGGAATCTTTTCTATCATCTTAATTTTTGCCCTGTCTACTGCTATTCCTTGAGCAGAGATTTTATGACCAAGAACTAACCCTCCTCCTACCATAAAATGGCATTTTTCCTAGTTGAGAACAAGATTAGTCTCTTGGCATCTCATTAAAACTTTGGCTAAATTATTTAGACAGGTATCATAATCACTTCCAAACATAGAGAAATCATCCATGAAAACTTCTATGAATTTCTCTACCATGTCTCCAAATATAGCCAACATACACCTTTGAAAGGTGGCAGGTGCATTGCATAACCCGAAAGGCATGCGCCTATAAGCAAATATTCCATATGGGCAACCATAATCTGGCTATACCTTGAATACCCATCTAGGAAACAGTTATACTCATGGCCACACAACCTCTCTAGCATTTGGTCCATAAAAGGCAAAGGAAAGTAGTCTTTGTAGTAGAATCATTCAACCTCCTATAATCTATACACATCCTCCAACCTTCTAGTAGCCCTAGTTGAAATGATTTCCCTTTTTTTATTTTTAATGGTGGTCATACCTACTTTTTTAGGTACCACTTGAACTGGACTGATCCAAGCGCTATCTGAAATAGGATATATGATCCCTGTATTTAAGAGTTTTATCACTTCTTTTCAAACAACCTTTTTCATTATAGGGTTTAATATTCACTATAGTTGGACAACTAGAGAATAGTCTTCTTCCATCAAAATTTTATGCATAGAGAATGATGGGTTAATCCCCTTTAAATTAGAAATTTTCCAACCTATAGCAGATTGATGCTTTGACAAAACCCTTATTAGTTTTTCCACATCCTCATCATTAGGTTCAGCATTTACGATAACATATTTCAAATAAGAAGGCAGAAGTTTTAAATCATGTTTCTCTTCAATTACCTCTCTAGGCTTGTATTTCTCTTTCTCTTTCTCTTTTATTTCCTCTTTTTCTTGCATCACTTCTAATGCCTCAAGTGATTGCAACAGCTCTACTTCCTCATCATTCAACTCTTCACTTTCAGGGTCAAACTTTTTCTCAATGAAAGCTCTCAAAGCTTCTTCCTCAGCTTTAAATAACATAGGAGATTTAAAATCAGGAATTTCCTCAATCATGAAGCAATCTAATGTCTCGGCTGAATGCTTCATGGAACTAAAAACATTAAAGACCCCCTGTTCTTCCTGAACTCTTAGCATCAATTCACCCTTTTCGACATCTATTAAAGCTCTACCTGTTGCTAAAAATGGTCTTCCTAGAATCAAAGGTATTTCTTTATTTGCTTCCATATCTAACACAATAAAATCTAAAGGAAATATAAATTTATCCACCTTGACTAACAAATCTTCCAACATGCCATGAGGATATTTAATTGATCTATGTGACATCCCAAAAATAGGGGTAAATTTTTCGCGATTTTAATATTATTAATCTCTAAAACATGTGGGTGGTGAAGCCATTTAACAATTACCCTGGATCTATCAGAGACCTATCTCATATATGAAGATACGAGAAGGTAAGTTAAAGAAAGTAACTCTTAAGAAATCCATAATTAATAATAGCGGAAGAATCTTTAGTAAAATAATATTATGGAATTAAATTCTTAAGAAATCATTCATTTGAAATGTAATAGCCAAAGTTATCCCAAAGTGATCATGAAATAGGATTGAATCATGGATTAGTATGAAGAAAAAGGAAAATAACATATTTAAAGCTTTTTGGGAGAATCAGGTCCCTCTCGCTCAAGCGAAATCCCAATTCGCTTGAGCGAGCTTCGCATAGCACGTTTGGGCGAACCATAAAATGCTGAGTGAAAGAAGAAAATGGAGATTCAGGGGCCACTTCGCTCAAGCGAACCCAACTCGCTTGAGCGAGTAACACATTTCTCGCTTGGGCGAAGCGAGCGAGCGTAAGGCAAAAAACGCCCAGAATCCATTCCACGCTCACTCGCTCGGGCAACACTATCCCCGCTTAAGCGAGATTGCTCCCGAGAGCAATTTCCTGATAAACCCGAGAGCAAAACCTGAGAGCAAGACCCTCTCGCTTGGGCGAACCCTTAGCTCGCCTGAGCGAACACCAACCAAGGTCCAAACTCTGATTCTAATGCGATTTCGCTTGAGCGACTTGTACATCCGCTTGCGCGAAAATGAAATAATGTCCCAACACTGATGCTGGGACGATCTCGCTTGAGCGAGTCCCATTCTCGCCTAAGCGAGACTCGTCAAGATTCTAAAAAATGAAATAGGGGCTTTCTCGCTTGAGCGAGAAGCCCTCTCGCCTGAGCGAGTTCGACAGAAAAACAGGGGAATTGTAAAAATCACCCAACTCCCTACACCAAAACTCATTCTAATCAATTTTACCTAATTTCAACACTTCATATATATCATATTACACATTTGAAACTTGTTCTAATAAGTCATTCTTATCAATTTCCATTACAACTCGTCTATTGTATAAATCAACTCACTAATTCTTCCATTTCACAAATCTAACATTCCACATATAAATTTTATTCATTCATCAAGATGTGAAGAGTTTCATCATTCATTCATTAACAGGGTCATGATTGAAAATGAGTCATAAACAAAAGATCTCATTTTCCTCCATGACCTTCCAACTCATTATCCATACAATTATCCATTCTAAATCCACACTTTACAAACATACATTGTACTATATACATTACATCTATTCAACATATCTATGTATCGTAAAATATTGCCGGCCAAGGCATTCTTTACCAAAAAAGGGGGGTCTTCTTCACACTCCTCCTCCATCATAGCTCCAAAGCAATACCTACAACACAGGAGCTAAAAAATATACCACAGGGAGAGTGAGTATACTTTCTCAATGACGAAAATCCAATAATTAGAACAATATATGTATGAATGTAATACAACTATCTTCTTTCCGAGAGGAGTTTATTTAATATCAATCAATCAATCGATGATTTTTCATTTCAATACAATTATTCCCTAATTCTCTCAGAATTATATCAATCAATTCACCATCACAATTTAGTAATTAAAAAGGGAGTTTCCATTCATATCCCATCATCAAGGTATCACACTATACCATGCTTTCAAACTGATGCACATGCTAATGTCATGAAAATGCACATGCACGGATCCGATTTCGTTTCCTCGGGTGATCGCAACCACCATATCATATACTCATTCTCAATGGTTTCCCGCCTCGCAAGGGGTACTCCCTCTAGCAACCTCACAAGGTGCTTCTCGTGATCGCAACCACGTTCAATATTCCACATAGGTTTCCCTCCTCGCAAGGGGTACTCCCGCCTCATAAACATTTCACATAGGTTTCCCTCCTCGTAAGGGGTACTCCCGCCTCATGATCATAACCATGGGCATCATAGGTGCTCGCAAGCCCTTTTTCATTTCCATCATCAAGTGATCTCAACCACTATCAACATCATTATGATATGTATGTCATGCCATGTATACAAAATACTCATGCATACCTCAAGCTCATTTAGATTATCCTACCCTATCATCTAGGGTATATTCATTTTCAACCACACAATTTTCCATCAAATTCATACACAAGAATCAATCTTCATATGAACTCAATCATGTACCACGCATAATAAACCATCCATAGCCACACTTAGGTTTCATCATATAAACACTAAATTCACATCATCATACATAATTCACTTCACATACACATAATATCACCTTTAACCACACAAACATGCCATACTACATTAATACATACATTATCATCACAATTCTCATGCATTTAGAAAATACACCCCTCTCCTACCTCAAGAGAAGTAGACCTCTGGGCTTGATGTTCCTGCTTCACCAATATTGCCAAGCCCTACACCAATCATATATATAGGGCCACATCAATCATTTATTCAAATACCAATTCAATATACATATACATAGGTGTACACATGATCCTTATCATGTGAAAACTATTTACCAAATTCATTCATTTGCCTACTTAGGCTTCGGGAATTCCTTTCCTTAAATCACAATCTATTAGTATCAAAGGCTACAACCTAATTATTAAGTTATTCCATCTAGTAAGATCTCCACCAACACCTTGGTGAGTTTCTACCTATTATATCTTCAAATCAACTTTATCATCATTTAATGTGTCTACCACATCATTTATATCATTCTTCCCATCAACAAATGCTAATTTCTTCATTAATTACATTATCCTTTAATATCCTACCTTTCCTCCTTGGATTCAAATTTAAGGTTTTCACCAACCCACCAACCTTCATAAATGCTCATATACCTCCTTCTTTTCTCACCATAGTTATAACTACCTCATTAATCATTCATAAGCTTGTATTTATGTCAACTTATCTTTAGATTTCCACTTTTAAACTTTCTCCAGCATTACTCATACATTTATTGTATTCTAACACCAAAACTTCAACTAAACTTCAACTAAACTTCAACTATATACTTATGTACATGGAAAATGATCATAATCTTACCTCAATGAAAGAAAAGAGTGAGTTTACAAAAGATGAGAGAGTTCACACGAATTTGAGGAGTAAGGAGGAGAAAATATTCTAGTTTCCAAGCTTTTCTTGAATTTCTTGTAGGTTGTTAATGGAGAAGAAAGAGATATCCCCTTTTTAATTTATAATTCAAAAGGAAAGAGAAGAGAAATTATGAAGAAGAAGAAGAGAAGATAAAGAAGAAGATAAGAAAAGAGTGTCTACATGAGGAAGAGGGTGCAACCGCCTTTTGAATGGGAAAAATAAGAATTTAGCATTTAAATTATTAATTCTCCATTAACTCTTCCTTTTTATAACAAACAGGTTCGCTGTTCGGGCCCAAAACATATTCTAAAAATTATTCCGAATATAAATTCGGAATCCCAATAACATTTTCTACAGCCCTGACCAACGGCATCTCAATCGGAGATACTTGGTCCGACACCTATATTTTATCCGGGTCAGTTTTCAGCTCATCTGACCACCATAATTCACCAACAGTTTCAAAAAAACTTATTTAAGTCATTTCAAGAATTTTGGGATATTTATTAGCCCAAAGTTAATTATCCAACATTTATTTTCCTAATTTATCTTCCTATTTTAAAAATTCGGGTGTTACAATCTATCAGCCAACTACAAGGACATGCGAGTTGGTTGAAGATCTTCTATTCCTAACTTCCTCATCAAGGATAATGGAATTAAATTAATGATTGCTCTTAGGTCACATAAGGCACTCCCTACATGTACATCACTAATTGCACAAGGTATAGTGAAATAGCCTGGATCCTTAAGTTTTATGGTAATTTTTTTCTGAGTAATTGCACTGCATTCTTGAGTGAGGGAAATCATTTCACTACCTTTTAATTTCCTTTTTTTAGATAGAAGCTCTTTTGTAAACTTTGCATAAGAGGGCATTTCTTGCAATACCTAATGGAATATTAATATGGAGTTTCTTAAAGACATCTAGGAACTTGGAGAACTTTTACTCCTCTATTTGTTTCTTAAATCTTTGAGGAAAATGAGCATGTTTCAATTTTTCAAGTGTTATTTTTATTGTTTCTTCTAATTCAATATCTATTCTTTTCTTTTTCCTAGTTTTAACTGACTTTTCTTTTTCATTTTCTACTGGTTTTGCTACTTCAATTTCACAGTTTTGGTTCTCCTTTTTTTCTTTCTTACATCTATTTTAACTTGGAGTAGGATCACCTAATATCTTTCCACTCCTTGTCATTATGGCTTTGTAATTTTTTTTGGATTAATTTTTGTGTCTGTTGGAAAATTTTTAGCTTACCTCTCAGCCAATTGCCTTGACAATTATCCTACTTGATTTTCTAGATTCTTAATAGAGGCTTCTTAGTTCTTAAAGCTAGCTTGAGTAGCTTGTATGAAATGAGACAAGACACTTTCTAGTTCAGATTTTTCTTTTATAGGAGTAGGTTAAGCTTGTGGTCTATTCATAGGCTGTTGTGATGATGAGCTTTGATTCATGTTTTGATTTAAATTTTGGTTCAAATAAGGTCCTCTCTGCCAAGAGAAGTTTAGATGATTCGATAGTTAGGATTAAATGTATTTGATGGGTAACTCCTCTGTTGCCCCATGTAATTCACTTGCTTAGCTGAACTATTAAAATCACACAAGCCATTCTTATGGTCTCCTCCACAAAATCACAACTCATCATACAGACTTGACTAGGCTTTTAGAGTTTAGAAATTTGCGTACTTAACTTTTCTAAAGCCTGAGTCATTATCTTGCTTTGTGCCAAATATGAATCTTGCACATCTAATTCCATAACTCCTCTCTTAGGAACACTACTCCTCTCTGCTTCAGACATTCATTCGAGGCCATCACATCTATTAATTCTATAGCCCCATCAACAGTTTTGGTGGTCAATAAACCTCCAGCTGAGGTATCTATTAAGATTCTAGTTGCTAGTCTGACTCCATTATAAAATATGTTAACCTGCTGCATTTCAGGTATTTGGTGATGAGGACACTTCCTCAAACTCTCCTTGTACCTCCCATGCTTCTAACAAAGACTCACCCTCTCTCTATTGGAAACAAGTGATTTCATTTTGCAGTCTAGCATATTTCAAAGAAGGGAAGTATTTAATCAAAAACTTTCTAGTTAATCATCCCAAGTAGATATACTACACCTAGGCTGACTCTGTAACCTTGCTTTAGCCCTATCCCGAAGAGAAAAAGGAAACAATCGTAGACTGATTGCTTCATCAGGAACACCATTCATTTTAATAGTATCACAAATTTAAAGGAAGCTAGCTAAATGTAAGTTTGGATCCTCTACCTCGCTTCCTCCAAACTGCTCATTCCTTACGAATTGTAGTAAAGCTAGTTTAAGTTCAATATTTTAATAGTATCAGTTGGCCTAGAATACTCTCTTAAAGTAACTCTTCCATTTTCCATTTCAGCTTTTTCTTTTAACTTTTTTTTTTCTTAACTTTCTTTCAAGCAATTTTATATCAGGATCGAAGAAGAATATCTCCACTTTATCCCTTGACTGCATATGCTAAATCACACTAAAAACAAAATGACAACTACCTAAGAATTGAACCTACTCAAAATAAAATACAACAAAGCTAATCAATAGAATAAAAATAGTTCAGTCTAGTACCAGTCCAAGGGTTGTTGATATTACTCAACAATCCCTGGCAACAGTGCCATTAACTTGATGCATTCTCATCTGATGATGAATTTTCTGGCAAGCGCACTAATCCTTAAAAAGTAGTATATTTGTATCATTCCCACAGGGATTGAGGCAATTACCACAACCAAGGACTGATACTAGCTGAACCAAACCGGATATGTAAACATTTCATGGAAATTCTTTTGAGTTTTTGTTTTAGTATTTTTATACTTTTGTAGTGTAGTCGTAGAGTCAAAAACAAATCATTAAAGAAGTGAAACTTTGAATTAAGAATAGGTCAGGAATGACTTCAGCTATCAATGTCAACAAAACTCAATGAATGAAGAGCAATTCCCTAAATCAAAGCATGAACAACTTCACAGATGACTAATCCTAATTCCTTAGGTGATTAATGTTAATCTCAATGCAAATATACCCTAATCCCTTAGGTGAAAATGCACACTGAAACCTAATGTGAAATTCAAAGGATAAACCCTAATTATTCACCTAAACCTTAGGCCTGAATTAATTAGGTAGCAATAAGATTACCTAATTCCTTAACCATGATTCTTCTCTAGCAAAAACTTTAAGATAGATTTAAATCTTCCAATTCAGCAGAGAAACCACTCCTAGCTGTGTTCTTCATACCTCAAGCTAGTGAATATTTCAATCACAAAATCAAGCCTCCATTGAAGCTTTAGTTATTCCCAACCTTATGGATTTAGCAATCCAAGGAGGAAGAAAAGATGAAGAGAGAGTGGAGGTACATGGTGAACTATAGAGAAATTAGAGAGAAGAAAAGTTTAAAGAGAGAAGTGAATCTGAAGAATGAATTGGTATTATGAATTGTGTCCTTTAACGAATTACATAGAGCTATTTATAGCTTTACAATAATCAATAGCTTAATTAACAAAATTAAACTTCTAAATAGCTTAAAAGATAAATATCAAACAAGGTAGATCCTTAACTAGAGATGTCTGACCCACATATTGATTTTTTATTTTTTATTTTTTTGATTTTTTTCTTTTTCATCATCTTTTTCATTTTTTTAATCAATTTTTTCTTCATTCTCTTTTTCTTCTTCTTCTTTTTCATTTTTTTCTTTTCTTTCTTCTTTTCTTTCTTCTTCTTTTCTTTCTTTTTTTTTTTCTACAATCATTTCCTACAACTTTACCACTTCTTGTAAAAATAGTCTTATATTGTTCTCTTGGATTTTGAGTATTTGTAGAAAAACTAGAGTTTTTTATGTCAGCTACTTCTTTTACTAACTACCCCAATTGCATATCTGACTCTTTACGTGCGGCTTCATTTGTTTGTATATATTGTAGCAATTGTTGAATAGATTCCTCTATCCTAGTTAGCCTTGTTGTTTGATCAGATTGTGGTTGTTATTGTTTCAATTGATTGTTAAGAGGTCTGTTGGAAGGTCCAACATCTTGTTTCCAGCCAAGATTCTGATTCTGCCAACCCTGCGGGTAATTGTTAGGAAAATAATTATCAAGATTGATAGGAAATGTACCTAAAGGTATTCTTTGGTGAATCAGGAAATTGGCTTGTTCTTGATCATTTCCATCAGGGGCATAGTAACCACATGGTTGTTCGCACATGCAATGCGCATATTGTTTCAATTGAGCGGGTGGTGGTGATGATACTTAAGCAATTTGAAGTTTTTCCAATTGTTTGTTCATTGCTTCCATTTGTTGTGTTAGCAATTTTTGCTACGCTAAGACTGCATCATTCACTCCCAACTCAAGCATACCCGGCTTCCTTGATGTACTACCTTTATCATGCTTTGCATGACGGTCACTGGTTGACATATACTTCATGATTGATATTGCTTCTTCAACGGTTTTGTTCATTAAAGAACCACCTGCACATGCATCTAAAATCATCTTGAACTGAGGCAATAAACCATGATAAACAATTCTTACCTTCCTAGCATCATCCAAATTATGGTTTGGACATTTCGTAAGAAGTGCTTTGAATCTTTCCCATGCTTCACCAAGTGATTCATCGTGATTTTGTAGAAAAGAATGTATGGTTGTCATTACTTCAAAATATTTTGAAGGTGAATAAAATCTTTCTAAAAATTTGGTTTCGACGTTGGACCAGTTTGTAAAACTACCGGGTGGACAAGATTTAAACCATTCTTTAGTTTTCCCAATCAAAGAAAAAGGAAACAATCTCATGTAAACAGATTCTTTTTGATTGGGTTCAAAACCAATTATGCTGCATAACTCATAAAAAATAGTTAAATGTTCATAAGGTTCCTCATTATTTAAACCAGCAAATTGATTATTTTGAATAATATTTAAAGTAGCCGATTTAATTTCTACAGCAGCAATAGGTCCTTGGTATATCCCCGAAACATAGGGTGGTCCATTGATAGCAGCAAACTGTCCCAATGTTCTTCTTTGTTCAGCAGCCATATTTGATTTTTCAAAATTTTCAAAAGAAGATGAAGTAGAAGAAGAAGAAGTTTTGGTTTTTTTAGATTTTAAAGCTTTGAGTTTGTTTACAAACTTCTCAATCTCAGGATCAAAGAACACTTTCCCTACAGAAGATCAAGTTTGCATAAACAAACTAAATACAGAATGTTAGTGTAACAATGTTAAGAAAAATGAATAATTGAATGAATAAAATTGAAAATTTAACTAAGGAAAAAAAATTTTCCACAGTAATTAAAAATTTACTGTTTTACTGAATCAATTCAATCCCCGACAGCGGTGCCAAAAAACTTGTTAGTCCCTTAATACTGTTGGGTCTTTTAATTGGCAAGCGCATGAATCGTTTGTAGTTTTCAAATTTAGATTTCGTTCCACTGAAATTGAAAGTTCCAATAATTCATAGTAATCTCTATTTACTATAGTAAATATATCAAACTTATTAATAAAAGAATGATTTATAAACAATTTATACAATATTCACAGGATTTGATGATTGATTTGTTCATAAGGTAACAAGATGGTAAAGATAAAATTTAACTAAAAAGTTGAGATGTAATTTAGAATAACTCAGATACTTAAAGTAAAAACACAGATTGACAAATTATGTTAGAATTAGGATCCTCGCTCTAAAATATAATGAAATGATTAGAAACATGCATATTTAATTATCAAGTTCATGCTATTGCAGCTTAAAATCATTATAACCGATCCCTCGTGATATAAATTCTAAGTAGTCATTGTAAAGTTCGATCCCTCATGAGCTTTCTCAGTAAAAACTTGCATTAAGTCCTGGCCTTATGGCAACAATAATTACCAACTCTATCCCTAGTAATTGGCATATTAAGGGTATTTCAACTTTTACTTTCATTAAAACAGATTTTAATTCGGCACGAATAATCATTCTCTCGTTTGATGTTCATACTAATAAAATAAGTTTTAATATGCATGAAAATCATTCTCTTGTTTGATGTTCATACTAATAAAAGATTGAAATACTATCATGATACTTGAATCATAAACATGCAGATGTTATAATCACAACATTATATAATATATTGATTCACCAAATTCCAACATAAACAACTTAGTTAGACATGGTAAAAATAAAAACAACACTTACAGAGGTTGACATTACAAAGACTTGGAAACATTTCACAATACAAGAGATCACAATACTCCACAACACTCTCAAGTATCTAGAAATCACTCTAGACTTACAATTTCTCAAGCTCGAAAGAAAGGATGGGGACTCTGAATCTTAGAAGTGCAAATTGGATGCCTTCAATGCCATGAAGTGGCCTATTTATAGGGTTGAGGAAGGGTCCTGACACTACGTGTCAGGTTCCTAACTCAACTTCCATTAAACATGTGATTAAGGGCCATGATTAAGAATAATTAAATCCAATAATGCCTAGACAATGGTTCCACATGTCTCTCAATTTGGCTTGGTAGCTTGTATGAGTGGATTGGCCATTATTTGGCCCTTTTTGACTGAGTGCTTGGCCACCTGGAAGTGGAGACCACGTAGCTTTGACACTACGTGTGGCTGTTGTTGTTCAAGTGGCCTCAATACTCAAGAGGGGGGTGAATTGAGTTTTAAAACTTTTGATTGGAATACCTTTGAAATTGATTTTTATAACCAAGTTTGTGAGATTATGCAAGTGAGATAGAATGGAGGATAACAAGCAATGCACTACAATGAGAAATATTGCTGAAGCAATTTACCAAACACTTGGTGTGCAATATTAGAGGTATAACAAATTAAGCAAGTTCAAGTATGCTCTTCTCAACCAATCAATACCAATCAACAAATATGCAGTAATGAAAGTAAAAGAGTAAGGAAGAGAAGCTTGTAAACCGATATAACGAGTTCCACCCAATCCGGTGTACGTCTCGCCTCTAAGGAACCCACTTAGAGGATTTTCCACTATTGTAGACTAGAGATACAACTTTGAGCAATTGCGGCTTCCTAGTGTCCCACACTCAAGAACCCAATCCTCACAAGTACAAGGGCAACCCACCCAATCTCTCAGTCTCACAATATCCCAAAGGTTGAATCCTCAACCTTTGTAACCACTCAACCTAGAGTGAATAACTTGTGTTTGGTGTTTGTTTACAATCAATACACTCTCTCAATAGAGTAGATATACAAATAAAAAGCTCTCCCAAATTCTAACTCTCAAGATGAGAGGATATACAAATGTATTTCAAGATACAAGAAATAGGCTTACAAAGCACAAGATAGAGCTAAGGATTTGTTGCTTCTTGGTTCTTTGTTGGTTCCTTCTTATGCTTGTGTTCTTCTTCCATTTATAGAGCCATGATAGCAGTTGAGGTGTGCCCTAGTTCATCATAGCCGTTGCACTTAGTGGAAATTTGAAGAATGGTGGAGACATGAGCTGGTTTCCCACTTAAATCTGTTTTTCCACTAGCGTAATCGATTACACCCTCGCGTTGTAATCGATTATCTTCAAGTCAGAGACTCACTAATCGATTATTTCACTTCCTCTAATCGATTAGCATCTGTACCTGATGCATTTAATTTGATTTCGCATCTGCCTAATCGATTAGAATGTCTTGCAATCGATTACCTTAAATCCAGTGACTTCCTAATCGATTATATGTCTTCCTTAATCGATTAGATTTCATATCTGATGCCTTTTGTCCCATTTCTGATTGTTGTAATCGATTAGCTTCAAGTGTATAATCGATTACCTTCATTCCAGTGAGTACCTAATCGATTGTTTAGCTTCCCTAATCGATTAGCTTTCATCCTGATGCAATTTCTTCCAAAACAGAAAGCTCCTAATCGATTAGCTTAGGTGACCTAATCGATTATCTTCGCTGTTACTCTGCACCTGATTCCATGTCTTTGTTTTTGCATAGGTTTCTTCATGAGTGTTTGTCATTATCAAAATCTTTGCACATCTTTGGACCTGTTAACATATTCAAACACATTCTCCCCCTTTTTGATGATGACAACTATGTTCATCTCTTGAGGGTTGTTAGTTTAAATAATATAGACTTATCTCTAATTTTATCTTTTTGCAAAAACAACTCTGCTACATTATCTCTTTTTCAAATAGCAGATGACCAATTTCAAAAATCAGAGTAATCACATTCAGCAGCAAATGTCTTATCTCCTTTTATCTCTTATCTATTATCTCTTATCTATAACTCTCCCCCTATCAAAAGGAATTTAATAAACAGATAATATTATCCAAATTTTAAACAAGAGATAAGCAAGATGTGAACACATATCAGAGCATCTAACACATATGAACAAGATATGAACACATGATATTCTTCTCCCCCTTTGTAATCATCAAAAATAATATGAGTAATGAAAGAGATATAGTATGAACTGAAACGAGATAATTTTATTGATGTGAAAATGGGAAATACATAAAGCAAAATGATTTATGATTCAAAAGAGCAATAACAAAAGCACAACTAAACAAAAGCATAACTAAGGATCTTAATTATCCGGGTTGAAGAAGCGAATTTCTGCAATTTGGTGAGCCAGCTCTTCATATCGCTGCTGCATCATCTCAAAATGTTGCTGCTCGGTCATTGAAAACTCTTGAAGGGAGTTTTCAAGGTGATCGAAGCGGCGGTCAAGATGGGCGTAGAGAGATGCAAAGGGGTCAGCTTGTGGTGCAGATGAAAAGGCTGATGGTGCAGCTTGTGGTTGAGGTGGAGGAGGAGGAGCAGCAGGTTCAGCAAAGGGATTGGCACCATGTTCTCGATCACTCCTAAGAATCCACATTCCAGCAATGCAGACCATGCCCATTTTGTTGAGGTGGGAAGTGCCAATGCAAGCTCTTGGGGGCACTTTCTCAGAGAGTTCCCCTGCCAAATCTACTCCACAGAATTTGAAAATTTTGGTGAGGAGGATACCATAGGGGAGCTTTTGCTGATCCTTCGCATGGCGCATATGAAACTTGATCAACTGAACCCAGTTGATCTCCTTGTGGTTCAGCATTGCCCACATTAGGAGGACATCATCCTCTTCAACCAGAGCATAGTTCCCACCACGGGGAACAATCATCTTGACCAAGAAAAAGTGGAGCAGGCGGTTGTTCATGGTCAAGTGGCCTACCAGTTTGTGGTTGCTCATAGGAGGATCCGGTTTCCACAAAGAGCGGCGGGCAGTGATGGGATTAAAACCCCATTCATCCTCAGGTTCGCCTCCATTAAAGTCAGCGTTGTTGAGAGGCAGTTTGGAAATTTCCGCAAATTGGGCATTTGATAGTTTGATGGTTGTGTTCTTTACCTTGGATTCAACCATCCCATTCACAAGGCGGAGGTTACAGTAGAATACCCTTATGAGTTCAGGATAGTATTCTTCTTCTTTGAGGGAGAGGAAAGGGAAAAGGTTGTAGTGGTGGAGGCTTTGGGTGAAGGTTAGGCTTGGGTTGTCAAAAGTGTCGGCAATGGTGTAGTGAGGGGTCATAATCTCCCTTTCAGAAAAGTTCTTCATGAAGTTTTGAAGTTCTCTAGGAGAAGAGAAGAACCTTGAGAAGTCAAGGGGGTTATGGGCTTGAGCAGCAGAGGACCTAGCTCTCTTGACATTTCTAGAGGTAGACATGGTTGGAAAAGGCAAAGAGGAAGATGAAGAGAGATGAGTGGTAGAGAATTTTGGAGAGGTTTGAGAGGGAGGAGGTAGTGTGAGATGAGAAGATGAAGGAAGGGGTATTTATAGGTGAGAATTAGGTTTAGGAAGGAGGAAAGAGAGTTTAGAAAGGAGTGAAGTGAGTTAAGAGAGGGAGTGGTTCGAGTGTGCCTAGGAAATTGCAGTTTTGACTCTTCAGAACGCGTGATAATCGATTACAAGACAGGTGGTAATCGATTAGATCATTATTTCTGGGGAATTTCAAACGTTTCATACAGGTGGTAATCGATTAGAGGCTTAGGGTAATCGATTAGTTTAGAAACAGAATCGTCCTAATCGATTGGAGCAATGTGGTAATCGATTATGAAGAAGACAAAACATTTTGAACCTGAAACAGAAGCTTTGTAATCGATTGTGGATCAATGATAATCGATTATCTTAGAAACAGAATGATTGTAATCGATTATAGTAAGTACTAATCGATTATAATGGAAACAGAAGCATAGTAATCGATTGTGAGTAGCCATGTAATCGATTATTGAGTCAAAAACTTCAAATTTTACATACAGCAAAGTTCCAATCATGAAATGTGATATATACCATGCATCATACCATTCAATATAGTTCTTATCAAAATATCCTATCATTCAAACACAACTGGACATATCAAGAATGCCTAACTCTCTTCTTATGTGAATGAATTGTTCTCTAGCCAAGGGTTTTGTGAAAATATCAGCTAGTTGCCTAGAAGTTTCTACATGTTCAAGTACACAATCCCCTTTTAACACATGATCTCTAATAAAGTGATGTCTAATCTTAATGTGCTTGGTTCTAGAGTGCATTACCGGATTTTTTGAGATATTAATGGCACTTGTATTATCGCATTTGATGGGTACTTTGTTTAAAACGATGCCAAAATCAAGAAGTTGTTGTCTCATCCAAAGAATTTGAGCACAACAACTACTGGCGGCTACATATTCTGCCTCAGCCGTCGATAATGCAACACTTGCTTGCTTCTTGCTATGCCAAGAAACAAGGGAGCTACCAAGTAAATGACATGTGCCACTAGTGCTCTTTCTATCAAGTTTGCAGCCAGCAAAGTCAGAGTCGGAATATCCTAAAAGATTACATTCAATGCCTTTGGGATACCACAGACCAACATTTTGAGTACCCACAAGATATTTCAAAATTCTTTTTATGGCAGTTAAATGTGATTCTTTAGGACATGCTTGATATCTAGCACACATGCATACCGCAAACATAATATCGGGCCTACTAGCAGTCAAATATAGTAAGGATCCAATCATACCTCGATATTTGGTGATTTCGATGTCCTTGCCCTTTTCATCTTTGTCTAGATAGCAGGATGTGCTCATGGGTGTAGCTATCTCGTTTGCCTTATCCATTCCAAACCTTTTAAGTAGTTCCTTACAGTACTTAGTTTGGCTAATGAATGTTCCCTCATTTGCTTGTTTTATTTGCAATCCGAGGAAGAAGGTGAGTTCTCCCATCAAGGACATTTCAAATTCATTCTGCATGATCTTGGCAAACTCTTGACAAAGATTCTCATTAGTAGCACTAAATATTATGTCATCAACATAAATTTGTACCAAAAGAATGTCATTATTTTTGCGTTTTATAAACAGTGTAGTATCAACCTTTCCTCTTTCAAAATTGTGTTCTAAAAGGAATTTGCTTAGTCTTTCATACCAAGCTCTTGGAGCTTGTTTCAAACCATATAAAGCTTTTCTCAATTTGAAGACATGGTTTGGAAATTTGTGATTTTCAAAGCCGGGAGGTTGATCTACATAAACTTCTTCTTGAATGAAGCCGTTTAAAAAAGCACTTTTGACATCCATTTGATAAAGTTTGAAATCCATACAACATGCAAAAGCTAGCAATAACCTAATGGCTTCTAACCTAGCTACGGGAGCATACGTTTCTTCATAATCTATTCCCTCTTCTTGATTGTATCCCTTTGCAACTAGTCTAGCTTTGTTTCTTGTTATTATACCATTTTCATCTAGCTTATTTCTAAAAACCCATTTGGTGCCTATTATTAGATGGTCATTGGGTCTTGGCACAAGTTCCCAAACTTCATTTCTTTCAAATTGATTTAACTCTTCTTGCATGGCCAACATCCAATGCTCATCAATAATGGCTTCATCAATATTTTTGGGTTCAATTTGGGATACAAAAGCCAAGTGATTGCATGCATTTCTAATGGCGTTTCGAGTACTTACCCCTTTGGTTATTCCTCCAATGATTTTGTCCAAGGGATGATCCTTCAAAGTTACCCATTCTTGTTGTCTCTCAATTTGTGCTGCACCTCCGTCATTGTTGACTTCTTCTTCTTTGTCTTCCAAGTTCATTTCTTGGAAAGTACCTACAAGATCATCAACATCTTCCTTTCTCGGAGGGTTATGGCTATTTTCATCAAACTTAACATGAATAGATTCTTCAATGGTATTTGTTCGTTTGTTGAAAATTCTATAAGATTTACTTGATTGTGAATATCCTAGGAATATTGCCTCATCAGATTTTGCATCAAACTTTCCTAGATTATCCTTTCCATTGTTGAGCACAAAACATTTACATCCAAAAATATGAAAGTATGCAATGTTGGGTTTTCTACCCTTGTAAAGCTCATAGGGGGTTTTCTTTAGAATAGGCCTTATCAAACATCTATTCATAACATAACATGCGGTGTTTACCGCATCGGCCCAAAAATGTTTTGCAATATTGTTTTCATTTAGCATGGTTCTAGCAAGCTCCACTAAAGATCTATTTTTCCTTTCAACCACTCCATTTTGTTGTGGAGTTCTAGGAGCTGAAAAATTGTGATTTATACCATGTTTTTCGCAAAACTTTTCGAAAGATTGATTTTCAAACTCTCCCCCATGATCGGTTCTAATGGATGCAATTTTTGAGTTTTGCTCATTTTGGATAATCTTTGCAAGTTTCTTGAATGCATGATATGCTTCATTTTTATGAGCAAGAAACAATGTCCATGTATATCTTGAATAGTCATCTACTATAACTAGACCATAGTAATTTCCTCCAAAGCTTTTGATTTTGGATGGTCCAAATAAATCCATGTGCAAAAGTTGTAAAGGCCTTTGAGTAGAAACAATGTTTTTGGATTGAAAAGATGCCTTTACTTGTTTTCCCTTTTGACATGCATCACAAAATCTATTTTCAAACTTAAGCTTTGGTAAACCAATTACTAAATCTTTAGAAACAAGCTTGTTCAAGTGGTCTACATGTATATGAGCTATTCTTCTATGCCATAGCCAAGTTTCATCCTCTTTTGAAATAAAGCATTGTTCATCATTTGTAGACAAACTATCCATATCAATCATGTAAATATTATCAATTCTTTGGCCTACAAACTTAATTTCCTTATTAGTCTTATGCTCAATTATGCAACAATTTGATTCAAATAAAACTCTATATCCTTTGTCACATAATTGACTTATGCTAAGTAGATTATGTTTGAGGCCTTCAACATACAATACGTCATTTATGGATGTGGAAGAATTCTTACCAATATTTCCAATGCCTAGGATTCTTCCTTTAGTGTTGTCTCCATAGGTGACGCTTCCTTTTCGTTTGGGAGTGAATGATGTAAATTTGCTTATGTCTCCAGTCATATGCTTTGAACACCCACTATCCAAGTACCAATGGGTGTTGCTTGCCTTGAAGCATACCTACAAAACAAAATCAGTTTAGAGAACTAGGTACCCATTTTATGTTGGGTCCTTTAAGGTTAGTTTGTGGTAATGTCCCTTTGGGAACCCACACCTTTCTTAAGACCTTTGGTCCTAGTTTCCTAACACTACACTTATAAGCACTATGTCCTTTGGAACCACAATGATTGCATTTCATAAAAGGTGAGGAGGATTTGCTTGGTGGTGCAAAGAAGTTTTTATAGTGCTTCTCCATTTTGTGATTACTATGTTCTTTGCCATATCCTAAACCGGTTTTACTAAACATGCATTTTTGTTGCCCAAGTAGGATATTCAAATTATCTCTTCCATTAGTGAACTTCTCTAGTGTCCTATTTAGGTCTTCAACCTTGGTTTCTAACACAATGCACTTCTTTGCAAAATCACATGGTTTACTATTGGAACATGTTTGAGCATTTTTCAATTCTTCTTTTAAGCATTCATTCTCTTTGCAAATCTCCATAAGGTGCATCTCTAGAGTGTCACTAGTTTTTCTAGATACCTTAAGTCTATTGGAGATTTTTGTAAATTTATCATACAATTCCTCTAGAGCATCAAGTAATTCATCCTTATCTAAGTCATGGAAGTTTACCTCATCATCTTCTTCATGGTGATTGGCCATGAGGCAAAGGTTTGCTTCTTCATTCTCTGAGTCATCCGAGCTACTTACCTCATTTTCATCCCATGCTATGTATGCTCTCCTTCTTCCTCTTTTCTCTTTTCCCTTCTTCTTAAGATTTAGGCAATCCGCTTTGAAGTGCCCTTCCTTGCCACATTCAAAACAATTGGGTGAGGAAGAATTTTCTTTAGTGATATGTTTCTTACTTGGGTTTTTGAAGCTCCTTTGAATGCGTTTGCCTTTCATGAATTTCCCGAAGCGTTTCACAAATAGTCCAAATTCTTCTTCTTCATCAAGTTCGCTTTCGGATTCTTCATTTATGGAAGTAGCCTTGAGAGCAAGACCCTTTTCTTGGAAGATTTTTCTTCCTCTTCCGCCATCTTTAATTCCTTCAGCTCTTGTTCCTGTTCCTGCAACTTACCAAATAGAGTGGCAAGAGACATTTCGTTTATGCTAGGAGATTGTTTGATGGCGGTAACTAGCGGTTGCCATTCTCTGTTAAGACTTTTCAACACTTTATGAATGAGCTCTTTGTTAGTGTAAGTCTTTCCAAGTGTAATGAGTTGATTAATGATGAGAGTAAATCTTTTTTGCATATCAACAATCGATTCATGAGAGTTTAATCTAAAGCACTCATATTGGCTAGTCAAGGTACTAATTTTGGAGTCCTTTACATCATTAGTACCTTCATGGGTTACTTGAAGAGTATCCCACATTTCTTTAGCAGTTTGGCATGTCATTATTCTAAAAAATTCATCTTGACCTAAAGACATAGTAATGAGATTTTTGGCCTTGTAGCCATATTGGACTTTCTTTTCTTCCTCGCTTGTCCATTCATCTATAGGTTTTTCAACATTCTTGCTATCTATAGTATGCTTCGGTATATAAGGACCATTTTCAATGGTATTCCATATTCTCAAGTCAATTGATTGAATGAAGATTTTCATTCTTTCTTTCCAAAACGCATACCCTTCCCCATTGAAAGCGAGAGGTCTATTTATCGCACCACCCTCGGGAAAAACATTTTGAGAACTTGAGACCATTTAATATCTTGAAGCTGTTAAGCTTGATCTACCAAGAGTCAAGCTCTGATACCACTTGTTGTTCAAGTGGCCTCAATACTCAAGAGGGGGGTGAATTGAGTTTTAAAACTTTTGATTGGAATACCTTTGAAATTGATTTTTATAACCAAGTTTGTGAGATTATGCAAGTGAGATAGAATGGAGGATAACAAGCAATGCACTACAATGAGAAATATTGCTGAAGCAATTTACCAAACACTTGGTGTGCAATATTAGAGGTATAACAAATTAAGCAAGTTCAAGTATGCTCTTCTCAACCAATCAATACCAATCAACAAATATGCAGTAATGAAAGTAAAAGAGTAAGGAAGAGAAGCTTGCAAACCGATATAACGAGTTCCACCCAATCCGGTGTACGTCTCGCCTCTAAGCAACCCACTTAGAGGATTTTCCACTATTGTAGACTAGAGATACAACTTTGAGCAATTGCGGCTTCCTAGTGTCCCACACTCAAGAACCCAATCCTCACAAGTACAAGGGCAACCCACCCAATCTCTCAGTCTCACAATATCCCAAAGGTTGAATCCTCAACCTTTGTAACCACTCAACCTAGAGTGAATAACTTGTGTTTGGTGTTTGTTTACAATCAATACACTCTCTCAATAGAGTAGATATACAAATAAAAAGCTCTCCCAAATTCTAACTCTCAAGATGAGAGGATATACAAATGTATTTCAAGATACAAGAAATAGGCTTACAAAGCACAAGATAGAGCTAAGGATTTGTTGCTTCTTGGTTCTTTGTTGGTTCCTTCTTATGCTTGTGTTCTTCTTCCATTTATAGAGCCATGATAGCAGTTGAGGTGTGCCCTAGTTCATCATAGCCGTTGCACTTAGTGGAAATTTGAAGAATGGTGGAGACATGAGCTGGTTTCCCACTTAAATCTATTTTTCCACTAGCGTAATCGATTACACCCTCGCGTTGTAATCGATTATCTTCAAGTCAGAGACTCACTAATCGATTATTTCACTTCCTCTAATCGATTAGCATCTGTACCTGATGCATTTAATTTGATTTCGCATCTGCCTAATCGATTAGAATGTCTTGCAATCGATTACCTTAAATCCAGTGACTTCCTAATCGATTATATGTCTTCCTTAATCGATTAGATTTCATATCTGATGCCTTTTGTCCCATTTCTGATTGTTGTAATCGATTAGCTTCAAGTGTATAATCGATTACCTTCATTCCAGTGAGTACCTAATCGATTGTTTAGCTTCCCTAATCGATTAGCTTTCATCCTGATGCAATTTCTTCCAAAACAGAAAGCTCCTAATCGATTAGCTTAGGTGACCTAATCGATTATCTTCGCTGTTACTCAGCACCTGATTCCATGTCTTTGTTTTTGTATAGGTTTCTTCATGAGTGTTTGTCATTATCAAAATCTTTGCACATCTTTGGACCTGTTAACATATTCAAACACAGCTGTGACGTGTAGCGTCAACATCAGAAGTGGAGACCACGTAGCTTTGATGCTACGCGTCAGCTCTCTAGTTCTTCAATTTTCTCTTGATTTTCTTTAATTTTTCACTACAAAAGTAGAAAAATTTGATCATGGCAGATAATTTCCAATAACTTCCATTTATTACTCTTAAAACCTAAATTTCTAATAAATTAAACTAATTTTTTTATTATTTTTGACACAATTTTATTAAGAAATTCATTGTAAATTTGAGGACTAACAATATACTATAGTTTAATGCCTTATGAATATGATATTGATGGCTTGTCATCCTAGAATGGTAATTGATACAATAGGATCATTTGAATTGAGCTTGTGATCATTTTGTATCACCAAGAAATGTGTGATGATGCTTGACAATGAATTTGATAGCCACTATGATGGTGTTGATGCTTATGTTGAAGGACAACTCATGGTGGGATGAAATTTAGACCTTTTAACTTATGATTCAATGTTGAAGCATGTTTTAGTCATGTTTGATGCTTGATTAGGTGAAAAGATTGATGTAGAAAAGGTCTTAATGTGTTTCTGATGTTCCTTGTATGTTTTGTACCCAATCATGCGTGTATCTTGATGAGAATGAGTCCCAAAGAGTCTAGGCATGGCATAATTTAAGGTCTTCAAGGCATGTTTCTTCAAAGTTGAGAAATGGAAGATCAAGGGTGATCCACGGCCAGTGGAAAATTCCCATGACCAGTGGATCCCTCTGTCCCTAAAAACTTGTGAAATTAGACATGGAAACTGAGTCATCCACAGCCAGTGGATTGCAACCACGACCATTGGAAGCCTCTGAATTGAAATGGGTTTTTCTGGCCAAATGGTAGTGCCATCCATGGCCAATGGAATGATTCCACGGCTAATGGAATGCTCAAATGTAGGATTTTCATACTTTTGTGCCCTTTGGGTTAGGATTTGCACATCCTTGCTTCATGGCATGTTTATGCAATTGAATGTACATGTTTTTATTAAGCTTTAACAACCAACTTGGGTATTCTTATACTTCTTCTCATACCCATTCATACTTTTAAATTAACTTACATGTTCCGTAAATCCTTGAATGGTGATTATGCAATTGATTGTCCAAAGAAGGCATTGTTTTCAAACTACATACCATTTCATATCATCATATATGGGATAGGTCTTTAAAAAGGTAAGGGGTCAATTGTTGAAGTTATATTTTATAGTGTTCTTCTTCCAACGATTATTTTTAATTCATGAAAAATTTACCCTAATTTCCATTATCTAAATGTTAATATCCTTAACTTTATTTACCGAATTAAGGGCACCACATCAGGTGGTATCAGAGCACAACATGCTTGTAGTGAATCGTTGACATTGTTGTTTGATCTTGAATGAATTGATTATGATTGATATTTGATTTATATAAGTCCGAACAAGCTTTCTTCACATTATTCTCTCTCAATGATGAATTCTTCTGTTTATATGAATGCTCATGACATTATAATGTAATAATATGCTTTTGATTGGTATTAATATGAATTAATTGGTGTTAGACTCCATGATAGGGAACCAAGGTTTATTTGTGAGATGAATTGCTATAGTATAAGACTATGGACATGTCCATGAGTTAACTTACTAATAATAGTTAAACTTAATGCCATGGTTATAAATCTTGAGATGGCTCGTCGTCACCATGATAGTGATGATGTTATAGCTCGAGCTTTGAACCGCTTTGCTGACCTTCTTAAGTTGCAAAGCTGAGATAGACAAGGTGTGGAAAGGCAAACTACTCCTGTTGCTCAAGGCACTCAAGGCCTTAAAAAATTGTTAAAGCAGAAACCCACTGAATTTCATGGTGGATTTAGGCCAGAACAAGCCTATGTTTGGATCTAAGATGTTGAGAGGATCTTTGATAGCTTTGACTGCACTAAACTCCAAAAAGTGGGGTATGTTGTTTTTATGATGAGAGATAAAGTTGAGACTTGGCGGAGACTCACCAAGAGTAGGATGATTTCTATTTCTACTCCCTTGAGTTTGGAGAATTTCAAACTTGAACTTATGAGGAAATATGTGCCAGAAAGTTATAAGAGCAAGAAGGAGCTTGAGTTCATGAAACTTAAGCAAGGCACCATGATTGTGGAAGAGTATGCTTCCAAGTTTGAGGAGTTATATGAGTTTTACCCTCCTTACCAGGAAGAGGGGATTGAAGCCTCTAAATGTGTGAAATTTGAGAATAGTTTGCACCCTGATATTCAAAGGGCCATTTGTCATCAAGAGATCTGAAGCTTCACGGTACTTGTGAACAAGTGTCGCATCTATGAGGAGCAAGCATGGGAGTTTCAAGAATGGATGTTTCCAAAGGAGTGCTCACTTTGATGCTCAAGGTAAGAGCGGTGGCCATGGTAACACTTTTGGTCAGGGCAATGCAAATGCCAATGGACCAAGATGCAATAGATGTGGTGGACCTCATTATGTTTGTGAGTGAGTTCACTATGTTGATGTGGTTTGTTTCAGTTATTATCAGGTAGGACATATTCATCCTGCATGTACTTTGCTTGCAAGGCGGGATAATGTGCAAGCCAATAATCCGACTCATGCTACTACTCCCACTCATGTGAACTATGGAGGCCATAATGGTGGTCGGGGACGCGGTAATAGACATAATGGTGGCCGAGTTAGTGGTCGTGGTGGATATAATGGTGGAAGACATGGTAATGGTCGTGGCAACGGCAATGGTGCTCACAGTGGCAACGGTAATGGTGCTCGCAATGGAAATGGAAATGGTAGGAATCACCAATAAACTCCTGGAAGGGTATTTGCTGTGACTAGTGAAGAAGCAACACAAGCTGGTAACTTGATTGAAAGTAAGTGTGAGATACCGGATAATTCTGTTTATGTTATTTATGATTTGAGTGCTACCCATTCTTTCATATCTGAGGATTGTGTACGAAGATTGAAATTGCCAATGAACATAATGAAAAATGCTCTTGTGGTTTCTACTCCAGGCGATGCTTGTCTTAGATCGGTTACTCATTGTGATAGTGTCGACATGCTCCTGGAAGGGAGAAAATTTGTTACTTCTTTTATCTGCTTGCCCCTGAAAGGCTTGGAGATCATTCTTGGCATGGATTGGTTTTCCGCCAATAAGGTCATGGTTGACGGTCAACAAAGAACTATTATCTTCCCTTCTCTAAGCATTGGGAAATTTCATATGCAAGGTATAACTCAACTTTGCATGCTACTATCTCTTGCCGATAGGATTAATGGTCCTGATCCCTTTAGCATTCTGGTGGTATCTGAAATTTTAAATGTATTTCCTGAAAAGGTTCCTGGTTTGCCACCCGTCCCAGGAGGTTGAGTTCACTATTGATCTTGTTCTCGATGCAGAACCTATCTCTATGGCTCCTTATAGGATGTCTCCTATGGAGTTAGCTGAACTGAAAAAGCAAGTTAAGGAGTTACTTGAAAAAGAATTTGTTCGACCTAGTGTATCACTCTGGGGAGCTCCTGTGTTATTAGTGAAGAAAAAGGATGGAACTATACGGTTGTGTGTTAATTACCGCTAACTAAATAAGATGACAATCAAGAATAAATATCCTTTTCCTTGCATCGATAATTTGCTAGATCAGTTGAAAGGTGCTGTTGTGTTCTTAAAAATTTATTTGCGTTCCGGTTATCACCGAATCCAGGTAAAGACCAAAGACATTCCAAAAACTACATTTAGAACGCGATATGGCCATTATGAATATGTTATGATGCCATTCGGAGTGACTAATGCTCCAGCTGTATTCACGGACTACATGAATCGTATCTTTCATGATTATCAGAACAATTTTCTTCATCAAGGACCAGAGCTCTATCCCTTATTACTCCTCTATGTTTGAACTTATTCTCATAATCTTGGGCGGCCTTGGAATCTCTAAACCTAAACCCATCAAAACCCTCAACTGTCTAAGACTTCTTTTCTCCCTCAAGACTTTTACTCCTTTCAGTTGATAGAGAATCAGGGATACTGATAGTAGCCACCCCTTTTCCTTTCTCTTTTAGGGTTCCTTTCATATTTTCTATTTCAACACTTTTTTCAATTTTCTACAAAGTCTTTGTGATCTTCTGATCATGATGAGTGTTAACGATGGTATTTATAATGCCTAAATGGATACAAATATACAAACAGCACAACCACAATAAAATGAAAATATGAGATGAACATATATGATGGATGAAAGAAATTTGAAATTGAAACAGTGAACTACACAATTCTAACTATAAAGTGAAAGTAAGAATTGAAAAGATGGTACCTTTTAAAGAAATTAGAGATTGTGCCTTTTCCTCTTCAAAATCCAAGGTTCCAGCGTAAAGAGTTAGGGTTTGTACACTGAGAGGGTTTTATACTGTTGAGCCCAATACCTGAGGTACGCGTAGGTACGTTGAAATCTTGGCATATAAACGCCCAAATTAAAACACACAGGTAGCATCAGGTATGAATCACGCTTAAGCAACACATTATTCACTTAGGCGAATTATATGCAAGGGAATGTCATGCTCAAGCATGAGAAACTACGCTCAAGCGATGAACTAACAGGTATCAGATTGCTTCACTAGGACGATTACGCTTAAGCTTACAGCATCACGCTTAAGCAAAAAATTTGAAACAGGACTGCCTTACCCCGATCAAGCTCAAGCATGAGCTTGGGGCGCTCAGGCGTGAAGCATATATACAAGCCACACTTAAAGCATGAATAGCTAAGCTCAAGCGTGGGATTCAATTAACAAGCACCAGTGACGATCACGCTTAAGCGTGGACTTGGGCACACAGGCGAGGGACACATTCAGGAAAGTAATGAAACTCATGCTCAGGCGTGATTAAACACACGCTCAAGCGACAAGAAGTCACGCTCAAACGCAAAGGGAAACTTCACACTCACGCTCACGATGACGCTCAAGCGTGATGTTTTTAGCTCGAGCGTGGCAGTTGCTATGTATCACGCTTCAAGCGTGAATGAAGGATGCTCAAGCGCGAAAGTGTGCTATGTATCATGCTCAAGCGTGGACCTGAGCTCGCTCAAGCGCGAAGCTTATAACAAGGTCACGCTCAGGCTTGTGAAAGTTACGTCCAAGCGAATAGGCACACTTATAGGAGGAAAAGTCACGCTTCAAGCGTAATCAAGTCACGCTCAAGCGCCATAGTATTTTGCTCAAGCACAATCAAGTTTGCTCAAGTGCTAAGGGTACCTGATTCTAATTTGAGCTAATGGATTTGTAAGTATGTACACTGGGAATGGAGCGTATGAACACTCAAGCCTTATTCAAAAATTTAATAGTTTATTCACCCCTTGATCAAAATTTTTAGTTTTCTTTTATTGTTTCCAACACAAAACACAAAATGCAATGAATCAAAATGTAGGGTTGCCTACCTAAAGCGCTTCTTTAAGGTCACTAGCTTGACCTTCTGACATCTAAGAAGATGCCTGCAACAACATGGAGGTTTTCTGCCTATCAAACTCTCCTCCAAAGTAGAGTTTAAATCTTTGGCCATTCACTTTAAAAGTTCTATCAGTGACTGGTTCTTTCAACTCAATTGCACCATGAGGGAAGACCTCATGCACAATAAAAGGTCCAGACCACTTTGATCTTAGTTTTCCTGGAAAGAGTCTCAATCTAGAATTAAACAACAATACCTTATCATCCTTTTGAAACTCTTTTCTATTTATCCACTTGTCATGCCACCTCTTAGTTTTCTCTTTATAAATTGAGGCACTCTGATAAGCATTGAGCCTGAACTCCTCAAGTTCATGGAGTTTTAGTA
The DNA here is from genome assembly GCA_037962975.1 of Clitoria ternatea. Taxonomy (NCBI): domain Eukaryota; kingdom Viridiplantae; phylum Streptophyta; class Magnoliopsida; order Fabales; family Fabaceae; genus Clitoria; species Clitoria ternatea. The sequence continues at coordinate 23,334,521 of CM075672.1, read as the reverse complement.
CTCTTTCCTCTTGAGATTGGTTAAAATCCATGTTTAATAGCTTTGTGGCCCACCATGCCTTATGTTCTAGCTCCACAGGGAGATGACAAGCCTTACGATAAACCAACTGATAAGGAGACATGCCAATGGGAGTTTTAAATGTTGTCCTATAGGCCCACAATGCATCATTTAATCTCACAGACCAATCCTTCCTAGACTTCCCTACCATTTTCTCTAAAATCCTCTTAATTTCTCTATTAGACAGCTCAACTTGTCCATAAGTTTGTGGATGATATGAAGTAGATACCTTATGTAGTACCTCATAGTGCCCCAGGGCTTTTTCCATGATTCTATTACAGAAATGTGACCCTCCATCACTAATGAGAACTCTAGGACTCCAAATCTAGAGAAAATATTCTTCTTTATAAACCTAAGCACCACATGTGCATCATTGGTTTTGGTAGGGATTGCCTCCACCCACTTGGAGACATAATCCACAGCAACAAGAATATACTCATTGGAGAATGACTTTGGGAAAGGTCCCATGAAGTCAATGCCCCAAACATCAAATAACTCCACAACTAAAATATTTGTCAAAGGCATGCCAGCTTTAGTAGAGAGGCCTCCACCTCTTTGGCACTTATCACACCTTTGAACATATACTTTAGCATCCTGAAAAATTGTTGGCCAATAAAAGCCACATTGTAACACTTTTGCTGCTGTTCTGGAGGCACCATGGTGTCCTCCATAATAGGAGTCATGGTAGTGCCATAAGAGTCTTTCCTGCTCAGATTCAAGCACACATCTCCTGATAATTCCATCTACTCCTATCTTATAAAGAAATGGATCATCCCATAGAAAAGTTTTACTGTCATGGAAGAATTTCTTCTTCATTTGGGATGTCCACCCTTCAGGTACCACACAGGCACTTTTAAAGTTATCCATATCAGTATACCATGGCCCTGTGATAATTACCATCAGCCTCTCATCTGGGAATTCCTCTTTAATCAAGGTAGAATCAGATTCACCCTCTAGACGAGAAAGTTGATCAGCCACTGAGTTCTCCACTCCCTTTTTATCTCTTATTTCCAAATCAAACTCTTGGAGTAATAAAACCCATCTAATCAATCTTGGCTTTGATTCTTTTTTAGCTAGCAAGTACTTGATTGCTGAATGATCTGTATACACAATGACCTTAGCACCAATCAAGTAAGCTCTGAATTTATCAAATTCATACACCACAACAAACATTTCTTTTTCAGTAGTGGTGTAATTTATTTGATTCTTATTCAGCACTTTACTAGCATAATAGATCACATGTGTTAATTTTTCTTTCTTTTGTCCTAGCACAGCTCCTATAGCAAAATCACTTGCATCATACATTAGTTCAAATGGTAAAGACCAATCAGGTGCTGCAAGGATCGGAGCTGAAACTAATCTTTGTTTCCAATTTTCAAAAGCCTTGACACAGTTTTAATCAAAAACAAAAGCATGATCTTTCATAAGTAAATCAGTCAAAGGCTTAGCTATTTTTGAAAAATCTTTTATAAATCTCCTATAGAAGCCAGCACATCCTAAGAAACTCCTCACTCCTTTCACATTGATTGGAGGAGGAAGTTTTTTAATGATATCAATCTTGGCTCTATCTACCTGGATGCCCTCAGCAGAGATTTTATGGCCAGGGACTATCCCTCCCTTAACAATAAAATGACACTTTTCCCAGTTAAGGACAAGATTAGTCTCCTGACATCTCACCAGCACCTTAGATAGGTTGTTGAGGCATATATCAAAGCTATTTCCAAACACAGAAAAGTCATCCATAAGCACCTCAATGAACTTCTCTACCATGTCCCCAAAAATTACCAGCATACACCTTTGAAAGGTTGCTAGTGTATTGCACAAACCAAATGGCATGCGCCTATATGCAAAGATTCCATAGGGATAGGTGAAGGCTGTCTTCTCTTGATCTTTGGGATCAACCATAATCTGGTTGTAACAAGAGTATCCATCAAGGAAGCAGTAATACTCATGACCTGACAGCCTCTCAAGCATTTGGTCTACAAATGGTAAAGGAAAGTGGTCTTTTCTAGTGGAGTCATTAAGCCTTCTATAATCTATGCACATTCTCCAACCTGTAGTTGGTCTAGTGGCAATGACTTCACCTTTTTCATTTTTAACAGTGGTAATCCCTCCTTTCTTAGGCACCACTTGGACTGGACTAATCCAAGCGATATCCGAGATAGGATAGATAATTCTTGCATCAAGAAGTTTAACCACCTCTTTCCTTACAGCTTCTTTCGTTATGGGTTTTAATCTTCTTTGTGGCTGAACAACCGGGGAATAGTCATCCTCCATCAAAATTTTATGCATACAGAATGATGGACTAATTCCTTTTAAATCAGAAATGTTCCAACCAATAGCAAACTCATGTTTTCTTAAAACCCCTATCAATTTTTCTACATCCTCATCTTCTAATTCAGCATTAATGATTACAGGATGTAATTCATTATCTCCTAAGAAAACATATTTCAAATGAGAAGGAAAAGGTTTCAAATCATGTTTTTCTTCAAACACTTCCTTACCTTTCTCTAGTTCAGTATTATTTAAATTTCCTTTCTTTTTATTTTCTGTTAACCAAGTGGCCTCAATTACTCAAGAGGGGGGGTGAATTGAGTATTAAATATTTTTCTTGAAATGCTTGTGAAATTGGTTCTTTCACAAATATATATAGAGAAGATGATAAACTTAATCCTAAATGAGAATAATAAAGAAGTTTAAATAACAAAGTTATTAAACATAACAAATTAAGCAAGCAATTTAAATGCACAAATTTAAATAGATTCGGGAAGAGAAGATTTGCAAACCGATATATACGAGTTCCACCACACTAGTGTACGTCTCGCCTCCAAGTAACCCACTTAGAGGATTTCCACTATTCAGAATTTGAGATACACGCTTTGAGCAATTACAGCTTCTTAGTGTCCCACACTCAAGAACTTAATCCTCACAAGCAAAAGGGTAACCCACCCAATCTCACAATCTCTTAATTACAAGGTTGAATCCTAACCCAAAATCTCTCAGAATTTGTGAATGTGATTGTACAAGTGTGACTCTCTCAATAGAGTGGATATACAAATTTAAGCACTTAAGAAATATTTTCTTTTAAAAGAATATGCAAATTTTAACACTCAAGAAAATATTTTTCTCACAATATAACTCTCAAAAATAATTTTAAAGAAAAACAAGTCAGAGAGTTAATAGACAAGGAATTAAGAGAGAACAAATGAGAAAGCAAGGAATGCGTTTGCTGTCTGTGTGGTATGTTCTGCCTCTTCAGTTTCCTTTCTATTTATAGGCAAAGGAAGGTACATGCTACCAAAAAGTTAATTGTAATCGGTTCCTTAATCAATGCACTGGAAGACTTAATTTGCCAGCGATCCATGTTTCCTGACTTGAGAAGTGCAATTTTCTGCCTCAATAAATGCAACGCCATTTCAATTAGAGAGTCTCGAGAGAGGAATCAGCGGAGTTGAGTTTCTAAAAATACGTTCCATGATTCAACGCATGATTCCAGCTATGAATCGATTCTTCCAGGTTATTTTTGCACTAAAAACATCACATGAATCGATTCCTGGCAAGGGGAATCGATTCCCAATAGCATGAATCGATTCTTGTAGTTCTTGAATCGATTCCTTGAGGCATTTTTGAGCATGAATCGATTCCTAAGGTCATTGAATCGATTCCTTAAGGCATTTCACCATGATGAATCGATTCCTGTAGTGGTGAATCAATTCCTTGATGTTGTGAATCGATTCCTCTGCTTGTGAATCGATTCCTAGAGCTTTTCAATGGGTGTGAATCGATTCCTTGCAATCCTGGACCTGTTTCTTTGCATTTTTGATATATTTTCATACGTTTTGGATGGTTCTTGATTCCTTGGCACTTGAATAATTATTTCTTGTCCTGAATCATTCTTGATGATTTTTGGTTAATTGCTTATACAACATCCTTTAGATTTTTTGATCCTTCAATTATTTTTCATTCATCAAAACCTGTTTCAACATACAAATACATTCTACTCCTTTTTGATGATGACAACAATTGTTTATCTCTGGGGTGTTAGTTTTATAACAGTTATATTTTCAAGGTATGGAACTCCCCCTATCAAATGTAATTATAATTTTTATGCATTAATAGAGATGTCATATCATATTGGCTCCCCCTTAATCATGCAATTTAATAAAGATGTTTTATTCTCCCCCTTTGGCATCATCAAAAATCAAAGAGAATTTAAACAAACAACGAAATTTTATTGAACAGGATACAAGTAAAGATGGATACAACAAAGACTAATTTCAAGGATTAAAAAATCGAAACTCAGAAAATTGTTGAGAGAGTTCATTATAGTGGGTAGTCATGTTGTCTTCTATTTGGTCAAAACGGGCATTCATATTGTTCTTCATTCCATCAATGCGAGAAGTCATCCCATCAAAGCGAGCATTTATTGCATCAAAGCGGGTATCGAAATGAGAGGTCAGCCTATTAAAGAAAGCATCATTTGGAGGTGGAGGAAATGCTTGTTGATGAGGTTGATCATCATTGTCATCACTACTTTGTGCATTTGGAGGTGAGTATTGCCAAGCACCATCGTGGTTGTGCCAACCCATTTTTGAGAGATGAGTGCTTCCTATTTTACTTTTACGCCCAACTGCTTTCTTCACTTCATTTGAAAGATCAACATTGAAATGTTTGAGAAGCTTGGTGATTAGAACAGCATAAGGAAGTTTGGTGAATTTTTTAGAGTCAATCATATGAATGCGAATAAGTTTGATCCAATTTATCTTATTTTCATGGAGTATAGCCCAAAGAATAAGAGTTTGATTCTCACTTACTCTAGCATTGTTTGACCTTTTTGGAAGAATGATTTTGACCAAGAAGTAGTGCAGAAGGCGATGATCAATGTTTAGCTCCCCAACGGTGCTTTTGGAAGTAGAAGATAGATTTAGAAAAGCACGAGCATCAATAGAATTATATTCCCAACCGGGAGATGGTTCAGAGCCAAAGAAATCAACATTATTTAATGGAAGCTTCCAGACTTGATGAAGAACATTGTCATCAAGGGTAATGGTTACCCCTTTAATTTTGGCTAGGCAGCGTCCATTAGAGATCCTTAATGTTGAGTAGAAGGCTCTAATCAACTCGGGATAAATGTGATTTTCTTCGAGTGCAACAAACTCCAAAAGATTTTATTGCCTAAGGATGTTGAGTACCGGAAAGTCATGTTCATCGAAGAGCGGAACATTAAGCCAATGAGCAGGTATGAGGAGTCGTTCTGAAAATTTTTCGAGATACCTATCGAGTTGGAGTTTATTCTCAAAAAGTCTTGAGAGATCATTGGAGTTTGAGGATGAGGAACCAGCATCTCCTCTTCTTTTTTTCCTACTTGTGGAGGCCATGTTTTTGAAAGAGATAGATGAAACAGAGAGGATTTGAGAGGTTAGAAATAAAGACTAGAAGTGGCAAGAAGTGTTGTGAGGAAAACGTAGGAGTCATGTCAATTTATAGAAGAAATAGTGTGGGAATCGATTCATCATTGGGGAATCGATTCATTGTTGCCAAAACATAAGACATGAATCGATTCAATAGGAGGGGAATCGATTCATCAGGTTGAATTTTTGACAAGTTATAGGCACACATGGGAATCGATTCCTTGCTTGAATTTTGCTTGTTTTTTATGCTGATGGTCACGAGAAAATAGAAGAGTGAACTTTTGTCTTTATGCCAATGTTCAGTTCACATTCAGTTCACAAGATGAGTTATGAAAGAGGGAATTTTTGACTTGTATAGCTAGGAATCACGTGAAAGATTTTGAAAAAAGCATAATGGAGCTTTGTCACGAGAATGGTTTTGAATTACAAGCATATAAGACAAGTGATAATCACATGCAAAGGTAGGATTTTGGAATTTTCAAGTGCCCAGAATTTTGTAGTTGAATATGACAAGATATATGAGATAAGAGATCTTCACATGTACTTGCAAATGCTTGATCTCCTTGTGAAGGTATATGCTAGGAGTTCAAAAATTTGTAGTTTTTACCAATGATTTTGTTTCATGAATTTATCAAGAAAATCAAAGGTTAATTTGCATTTGTTTTTGAGATCATGTGATTCATAAGAGATTAATTTGTCTCATAAATATGTTTATCAATTAATGGGGTTTTAATATGATTTTTGTAAATGTGAATATCTCAAGATAGTGTATATCAATATTTTTCAAAAATAGAATTTGTATGACAGAAAAGTAAATCTTTAAGTTAAAGATTTGTGATAATATTTAAGAGAATGAAATTTTATGATTAAACAATTACTAAAATGCCTAATTCCCTTCTAATATTTATAACTGTTCCTTTGGAAGGGGTTTAGTGAAAATATCTGCCAATTGTTTAGAAGTTTCAATATATTCAAGAACACAATCTCCTTTTAAAACATGATCTCGTATGAAATGGTGACAGATTTCTATGTGTTTTGTTCGTGAATGCATAACTAGATTTTTAGATATTTTATGGCGTTGGTGTTGTCGCATTTAATGGGTATTTGATCTAATACAACACCGAAATCAAGAAGTTGTTGTCTCATCCATAGGATTTAAGCACAGTAACTTCCAGCTGCAACATATTCTGCTTCAGTTGTGGATAACGCGACACTTACCTGTTTTTTGCTATGCCAGGAAACAAGAGAGCTTCCAAGCATATGACAAGTACCACTGGTACTTTTTCTATCTAATTTACACCCAGCAAAATCAGAATAAGAATATCCTACAAGAATACATTCAACACCTTTGGGATACAATAAACCAACATTTTGAGTACCCACAAGATATTTTAAAATTCTTTTTACGGCAGTAAGATGTGATTCTTTAGGACATGCTTGATATCTAGCACACATACATACTGTAAACATAATATCAGGTTACTAGCTGTTAAGTAAAGTAAGGATCCAATCATACCTTGGTATTTAGTTATTTCAACCTCCTTACCCTTCTCATCTTTGTCTAGGTAGCAAGAGGTACTCATTGGTATGGCTATTTCATTTGCTTTATCCATTTCAAACCTTTTGAGTAGTTCTTTGCAGTATTTTATTTGACTGATGAAAGTTCCTTCTTTTGTTTGCTTAATTTGTAGCCCAATGAAGAATGTGAGTTCTCCCATCATGGACATTTCGAATTCATCTTGCATAATCTTAGCAAATTCTTGACAAAGAATTTTATTAGTAGCACCAAATATTATGTCATCAACATAAACTTGTACCAAAAGGATGTCATGGTTTTTACGTTTTATAAACAGTGTTGTATCAACCTTTCCTCTTTCAAAATTATTCTCAAGAAGAAATTTACTGAGTCGTTCATACCAAGCTCTTGGAGCTTGTTTCAAACCATATAAAGCTTTTCTCAATTTAAAAACATGGTTTGGAAATTGGTGACTTTCAAAACCGGGAGGTTGATTTACATAAACTTCTTCTTGAATATAACCGTTTAGAAAAGCGCTTTTGACATCCATTTGATAAAGTTTAAAATCTATACAACAAGCAAAAGCTAACAATAATCTTATGGCTTCTAATCTAGCTACTGGAGCATACGTTTCTTCATAGTCTATTCCCTCTTCTTGATTATATCCTTTAGCAACTAATCTAGCTTTATTTCTTGTTATTATTCCATTTTCATCTAGCTTGTTTCTAAAAACCCATTTCGTGCCTATTATTTGATGATTATTGGGTTTTGGCACAAGTTCCCAAACTTCATTTCTTTCAAACTGATTTAATTCTTCTTGCATGGCCAACATCCAATGTTCATCAATAATAGCTTCATCAATATTTTTGGGTTCTATTTGTGATACAAAAGCTAAGTGATTGCATGCATTTCTAATAGCGTTTCGAGTACTTACACCTTTTGTTATTTCACCTATGATATTGTCCAATGGGTGATTCTTTATGGTGATCCACTCCTTTTGTTGAGGTTCGCCATTTTGTGATGTATTTCATTCATTTTTGTTTTCTTCTTTATCTTCTAAGTTCATTTCTTGGAAGGTACCTACAAGATCATCAATTTCCTCTCTCAGAAGATTTTGGTTAAGTTCATTGAATTTAATGTGTATAGATTCTTCAATTGTACAAGTTTGTTTGTTAAAGAGTTGATATGCTTTGCTTGTAGATGAATAACCTAAAAATATTGCTTCATCAGATTTTGCATCGAATTTGCCGAGATTATCCTTTCCATTATTTAAAACAAAACATTTGCATCCAAATACGTGGAAATAAGAAATATTTGGTTTTCTTCCTTTATAAAGCTCATAAGGGGTTTTCTTTAATATAGGCCTTATCAAACATCGATTCATAACATGGCAAATAGTATTTACTGCATCGGCCCAAAAATGTTTCGCAATATTACTTTCATTCAACATAGTTCTTGCGAGCACCGCTAAAGATCGATTTTTCCTTTCAACTACTCCATTTTTTTGTTGAGTTCTTGGAGCTGAAAAATTATGTTCAATGCCAAATTTTTCACAAAATTTTTCAAAATATTGGTTTTTGAATTCTCCCCCATGATCAGTTCGAATGGATGCTATTTTTGAATTTTTTTCATTTTGAATGATCTTGGCAAGTTTCTTAAATGCTTGATATGCTTCATTTTTGTGAGTAAGAAATAATGTCCATGTATATCTAGAGTAATCATCCACAATCACAAGACCATAATAATTTCCACCAAAACTTTTGATTTTCGAAGGTCCAAATAAATCCATATGTAAAAGTTGTAAAGGTCTAGTTGTTGAAATAATATTTTTTGCTTGAAAAGAAGCCTTTACTTGTTTTCCCTTTTGACAAGCGTCACAAAATTTATTTTCAAATTTTAATTTTGGTAAACTGACAACTAAATCTTTTGAAACAAGTTTGTTTAAATGGTCTACATGAATGTGAGCAATTCTTCTATGCTATAGCCATGATTCATCCTCTTTAGTTATGAAGCATTGCACATCATTTGAAGCAAGACAATCTAGATTAATCATATAAATGTTATCTACTCTTTGACCAACGAATTTTATTTCCTTGTTTAGCTTATTTTCAATTATGCAACGTTTGATTCAAAAACAATTTTATAGCCTTTATCACACAGTTGACTAATGCTAAGCAAGTTATGTTTAAGTCCTTCAACATATAAGACATCATTTATAGAGGTGGAAGAATTTTTACCAACATTTCCAATTCCTAGTATTCTTCCCTTCGTGTTATCTCCATAAGTAACGAATCCTTTATTTCGTGAAGTAAATGATATGAACTTACTTTTGTCTCCCGTCATGTGTTTTGAACACCCACTATCTAAGTACCAATGGTTGTTACTTGCTTTAAAGCATACCTACAAAACAAGTCAAGTTAGAGAACTTGGTACCCATTTTATGTTGGGTCCTCGTAGGTTAGTTTGAGGTAACGTTCCTTTAGGAACCCATACTTTTCTCACAACCTTTGGCCCTAGTTTTCTAACATTACAATTAGATGCACTATGTCCTTTAAAACCACAATAATTGCATTTCATGAAAGGTGATGCAGTTTTACTAGGTGGTATAAAGAAGTTTTTATAATTCTTTTGTTTCTTATAGGCATTGAAACCTAGTCCCGTTTTATCAAACATACACCGTTGTTTTCCAAGCAAAACATTTAAGTTGTCTCTATCATTTATAAATTTTTCTAAAGTTTTACTCAAGTCTAAAACCTTAGTTTCTAGAATGTCACATTTCTTAACAAATTCACAAGGCTTGGTTTTAGAGCATGCTTGAACATTTACTACTTCCTTTTTCAAAATATCATTTTCTTTTACCTGTTCAATAAGATACGTTTCAAGAGTTTCTATGGTTTTTCTAGATAATTTATACTTACTAGAAAGTTTAACAAATTTATCATACAATTCATCAAACGCATCAAGTAATTCATCTTTATCTACATCATGGAGGTTTACCTAATCGTCTTCGTCTTGATGGTTGGCCATGAGACAGAGGTTTGCTTCTTCATTTTTGGATTCATCCGAGCTACTCACCTCGTTGTCATCCCATGCTATGTATGCTCTCCTTTTTCCTTTTTGATCCTTGTTTTTCTTCTTGAGATTTGGACAGTTCACCTTGAAATGTCCTTTCTTTCCACATTCAAAACAAGTTGGTAAGGAATTATTATCTTTGGAAATGAATTTCTTACCTTTAGAAGTGAAGCCCTTTTGGAATCTTTTGTTTCTCATGAGCCTTCCAAAACGCCTCACAAATAGGCCTAACTCATCATCATCTTCTTTTTGATCACTTTCAGATTTGTTTTCTTTAATAGAGGTGGCCTTAAGAGCTAGCCCCTTCTTCTTGGAAGACTTTTCTTCTTCCTCCACCATTTTCAAGTCTTTTAATTCTTGTTCTTACTCTTGAAGCTTACCGAATAATGTGGCAAGAGACATATCATTTATGTTTGGCGATTGTTTGATAGCGGTGATAAGAGGTTGCCATTCCCTGGTAAGAATTTTTAGAACTTTATGGATAAGCTCTCTGTTAGTGTAAGATTTTCCAAGAGTAATAAGATGATTAATAATCAAGGTAAACCTTTTTTGAAGTTCTAAGATGGTTTCACCGGAATTCATTCTAAAGCTTTCATATTGGCTAGTTAAAGTACTAATTTTAGAATCCTTAATATCGCTAGTTCCTTCATGAGTAATTTGAAGAGTATCCCACATTTCTTTGGCAGATTTACAGGTTACTACTCTAAAAAATTCATCGGGACCTAAGGCTAGAGTGATTAGATTCTTGGCCTTATAATTATATTGTACTTTCTTTTCTTCATCACTAGTCCAATCATCCATAGGTTTTTCTATTTGTTTACCATCAACAATATGCATAGGTATGAAAGGACCATTTTTAATAGCATTCTAAACTCTTAGATCAATTGATTGAACAAAAATTTTCATTCTTTCTTTCCAAAAAGCATATCCTTCCCCATTAAAAGCAGGAGGTCGGTTTGTAGCTCCACCCTCAGGAAAAAGGTTTAAAGAATTTGAGGCCATTCGTTCTCTTGAAGTTGTTAAGCTTAATTTACCAAGAGTCAAGCTCTGATACCACTTGTTAACCAAGTGGCCTCAATTACTCAAGAGGGGGGTGAATTGAGTATTAAATATTTTTCTTGAAATGCTTGTGAAATTGGTTCTTTGACAAATATATATAGAGAAGATAATAAACTTAATCCTAAATGAGAATAATAAAGAAGTTTAAATAACAAAGTTATTAAACGTAACAAATTAAGCAAGCAATTTAAATGCACAAATTTAAATAGATTAGGAAAGAGAAGATTTGCAAACCGATATATACGAGTTCCACCACACTAGTGTACGTCTCGCCTCCAAGTAACCCACTAGAGGATTTCCACTATTGAGAATTTGAGATACACGCTTTGAGCAATTACAGCTTCTTAGTGTCCTACACTCAAGAACTTAGTCCTCACAAGCAAAAGGGTAACCCACCCAATCTCACAATCTCTCAATTACAAGGTTGAATCCCAACCCAAAATCTCTCAGGATTTGTGAATGTGATTTTACAAGTGTGACTTTCTCAATAGAGTGGATATACAAATTTAAGCACTTAAGAAATATTTTCTTTTAAAAGAATATGCAAATTTTAACACTCAAGAAAATATTTTTCTCACAATATAACTCTCAAAAATAATTTTAAAGAAAAACAAGTCAGAGAGTTAATAGACAAGGAATTAAGAGAGAACAAAGAAGAAAGCAAGGAATGCGTTTGTTGTCTATGTGGTGTGTTCTGCCTCTTCAGTTTCCTTTCTATTTATAGGCAAAGGAAGGTACATGCTGCCAAAAACTTAATTGCAATCGGTTCCTTAATCAATGCATTGGAAGACTTAATTTGCCAGCAATCCATGTTTCCTGACTTGAGAAGTGCAATTGTCTGCCTCAATAAATGCAACGCTGTTTCAATTAGAGAGTCTCGAGAGAGGAATCAGCGGAGTTGAGTTTCTAAAAATACGTACCGATTATTTCCATGATTCAACGCATGATTCCAGCTATGAATCGATTCTTCCAGGTTATTTTTGCACTAAAAACATCACATGAATCGATTCCTGGCAAGGGGAATCGATTCCCAATAGCATGAATCGATTCTTGCAGTTCTTGAATGGATTCCTTGAGGCATTTTTGAGCATGAATCGATTCCTGAGGACATTGAATTGATTCCTTAAGGCATTTCACCATGATGAATCGATTCCTGTAGTGGTGAATCGATTCCTTGATGTTGTGAATCGATTCCTCTGCTTGTAAATCGATTCCTAGAGCTTTTCAATGGGTGTGAATCGATTCCTTGCAATCCTAGACCTGTTTCTTTGCATTTTTGATATATTTTCATGCGTTTTGGATGGTTCTTGATTCCTTGGCACTTGAATAATTATTTCTTGTCCCGAATCATTCTTGATGATTTTTGGTTAATTGCTTGTACAACATCCTTTAGATTTTTTGATCCTTCAATTGTTTGTCATTCATCAAAACCTGTTTCAACATACAAATACATTTTCAACTTCACCTACTTCATATGCTTCAAGTAGGTTCAGCAACTCAGTATATGAATCATTTAACTCCTCAGTCTCAGAGTCAAAATCATCCTCCAAAAAGGCTTGTAAAACCTCTTCTTCAGTTTTTAACAGCATAGGAGTCTTATAACTTTTAATTTCTTCAATCATAAAACAATCCATCTTTTCAGTTGGATGTTTCATAGCATTGAAGACATTAAAAGTTAAATGCTCCTCTTGAACTCTCAGCATGAGTTCTCCCTTCTCTACATCAATTAAAGCTCTACCTGTAGCTAAGAAGGGTCTTTCTAAAATCAAAGGAATTTCTCTATCAGCTTCCATATCCAAAACTATAAAATCTGCTGGAAAGATAAACTTATCTACCTTAACTAACAGATCTTCCAGCATCCCATGAGGATATTTAATGGACCTATCAGCCAACTGCAAAGACATGTGAGTTGGTTGCAGGTCATTAATTCCTAATTTCCTCATTAAGGACAAAGGCATCAAGTTTATGCTAGCCCCTAGATCACATAAAGCACTTCCTACATGAACATCCCCTATTGCACAAGGTATTGTAAAAGATCAAGGATCTTCCAGCTTTTAAGGGAGTTTCTTTTAAATAATTACACTGTACTCTTGAGTGAGAGCAATCATCTCATCTCCCTTAAGCTTTCTCTTCTTAGACAGAAGTTCTTTTAAAAATTTAGCATATGAAGGCATCTCTTGCAATACCTCAGCAAAGGGAATATTTATGTGAAGCTTTTTAAACACATCCAAGAACTTAGCAAAATTTTGCTCCTCTATCTGTTTCTTAAATCTATGTGGAAATGGAGCATTCTTTAATTTTTTAGGAGTTAGCTTGACAGCTTCCTCCAAGATCAAATCAATCTTTTTCTTTTTCTTTTGATGGACTTGGTTTTCTTTTTCTTTTTCTATTTCCTTTTTATTTTCAGTTTTATCAACAGCTTGCTCACTTTCCTGCTCTATTTCTTTTTCAGCATCTTTTTCTAAACTCACTTCATGACTTGGAGGTGGGAGAAGAATTTTCCCACTCCTAGTAGTTATTGCTTTGCAATGTTCTCTTGGATTTACCTTAGTATCTCCAGGAAAATTGCCTGATTGTCTCTCAGCTAATTGTTTTGATAGCTGTCCAACCTGATTTTCTAAATTTTGAATGGACGCTTCTTGGTTTTTAAAACTGGCCTGAATGAATTGAGATAACACATTCTCAAGTTTAGACTTTTCCTTAGAGGAAAGGGGAAGAGATTGTTGTCTATTTGTGGTTTGATTTTGTGGCATATTTTGATTCAAATGTGGACCTTTCTGCCATGAAAAATTGGGGTGATTTCCATAGTTAGGATTAAAGGAATTAGAGGGATAATTCCTTTGAAATTGTTGCTGCCCCATGTAATTCACTTGCTCAGCAGGCACATTTGGATCACACATGCCATTTTCATGGTCTCCACCGCAAAAATCACAACTTATCATACAAACTTGACTAGGCTTTTGAAGTTTTGAAATTTGTACACTTAATTTCTCCAAAGCCTGAGTCATCAACTTACTTTGAGCCAAATAAGCATCCTGTGCTTCTAATTCTAATATCCCTCTCTTAGGGATTCGGCTCCTCTCACTAACTAGACATTCATTAGAAGCCATAACATCTATCAGCTCTATAGCCTCTTCTACAGTTTTAGTGGTCAATGAACCTCCAGCTGTGGCATCAATCAAGACCCTAGTTGCTAGTCTTACACCATTATAAAAGATGGTAACTTGCTGCATATCAGTGATTTGATGATGAGGACAATTCCTTAATATCTCTTTATACCTATCCCATGCTTCCATTAGAGATTCACCCTCTCTCTGCTGGAAACAAGTGATCTCAATACGCAATTTGGCATATTTGGAAGGAGGGAAATATTTAATCAAAAATTTTCTTTTTAAATCCTCCCAAGTAGCTATACTACCTCTTGGTTGGCTTTGCAACCAAGCCTTAGCCCTGTCACTTAAAGAAAAAGAAAATAATCTCAGTCTTATTGCCTCTTCAGGGACACCGTTCATTTTTACAGTATTACAGATTTGGAGGAAGGTTGCTTGATGCAGATTTGGATCCGCAACCTCACTTCCTCCGAATTGATTATTTCTAACTAACTGAAGTAAAGCCGGTTTAAGTTCAAAGTTATTGGCTGCAATTGGAGGCCTAAGGATGCTAGATTGTGATCCTTCTTCAGTAGGTCTAGAGTAGTCACCTAGTGTAACTCTCCTCTATTCCATTTCTTGCTGTTCTTTTTGCTTTTTCTCTTTTCTTAGCTTACGCTCTAACAAATCAATATCAAGATCAAAGAAGAAAGGCTCTCCTCTATTCCTTGACTGCATACACCAAATGCTAGACACAAATAATTCAAAACTACTGCTACAGCTACACAAAAACTACTACTATACTAAAAATGAGAATTAAACTACTACTAAATACAAAACAAAATTAAATGGTTCAGTCTAGTACTGGTTCAAGGATTGTTGATATTACTCAACAATCCCCGGCAACGTCGCCATTAACTTGATGCATAAATCCTGAGCCATTAACTTGGTTGGAAAATCCTGAATTAATATTGACTAATAGTGTCACTCTTAGAGGATTTATTTTCTTTTAGCAAGCACACCAATCGTTAAATTTGTAATATATTTGATTATTCCTATAGGGATTGTGGTAATTACCATAATCTTAGACTAGTACAAGTTGAACCAACGCAAGCAGATGTAATTCATTCTATTTTTGTTATTTTATACTTTCTATGTTTTTGTATTTTCAAAAGTAGTACAAAATGTGGAATGAGATTAATGGAAGATAGGTTAAGATTGCTTCAGCTTACAATTTCATCAAGAAACATGCAATTAAGGTTCAATCAAGCTTCAAACACTAATTCCTAAGCATTAAACCCTAATCCCTTAGGTGCTCAATTTACAGAGAAATCTAATGTGAAATTAGGGGTTGAACCCTAACTATTCACCTAATTACTAGGCCTGAATTAGTTAGGAAGCTGGAAGTTACCTAAGCCTCAACCATGATTCCTCACTAGTGAGTTTCTTCATCAGATCTGGATTTGTCAATCCTGCAATGGAACTCCACTCCTCAGCTTATTCTCCTCATGATTCAGAAGTTGACTTCCTCAATACACCTTTAAGAATTCATTGCAAGCCTTCGCAATCTCAACCCTAGGGGTTTCGAAACCCATGGAAATGTGAAGAGACATGGATGAGAGAAATTAGAGAGAGAAAGGAATTAGAGAGAGATTGGAAATGGAAAAATGAATCGTGTTCTTATTCTGTGTTTTCTCTCCATACTTCTCCTCTTTACAGAGTATGTACAAGTATATATAGGCATCTAACTAACTAACTAACTTAATTATTTAGAAAGGGAATGTAATTAACAATTAACTAACTAAACTAAATACATAATTATAAATAAATAAATAATTATAACTCAATACTTAAGTTACTAATGTACAGTAGCAAAACAGGAATAGCAACAGTGCAGCGCTTCATTTGGAGGGAAAAATAACAAACTGGGCAACAGAATCACGCTTGAGCGTGATGGACTCGCGCTTGAGCCTGATCGTTTTATTCACTACACTATGTCTTCACGCTTGAGCGTGAATGGGGAAGCTTGGGTGTGATCGTGTTTTATGCTGCATGTTTTGATTTCCTTCCTTTGTACGTAGATTTGCATGGTTGTCAAGCTTAAGTGTGAACTTGTCAAGCTTGAGCGTGAACTTTACCTGCACATGCAAACAAATAATTCCTAGCGTTTGTACGCTGGCTGTCCAGCGTATGTATGCTGGGTTAGTGAATTTATAAATAAATAAATTTCCTTAACTAATTATTATTTTTAATCATTTTCTTACATAAATTAAACACTTTTGAAATAAATAAATAAAATAAGAATTATTGACAATTTATTAAATCATAGTGCCAAACTAAACAATATTTAATGGATTAAGTTAAATTAAAGCTGAAATAATTAAGTCTTTTCAAGACTTATCATCCTCCCTGAATTGGGCCATCTTTTCTTGTAGCTTTGTCATTTTCTCTCGGTACTCAGCCTTCATAGCAGCCACCCTCGACTCAACCCTTTGCTCCACCAACTCCTCGACAGATGGAGCCAGGTCAGGAGCACCGTAATAGCTCTATAGACCCTGAAACATGAATGATTAAACCATAATTGATTAATAGAAAATAAAATGAAAAGATAGTGTCATTTACAACTTACCGTGACCTCGACCAACAACACGCACCCTTTCTGGGTGCTCTGGCCTGCCGATGGCGGTAGTCAAGATGTCCTGCCTACCATGGGCTATGAAAGAGCCTTCGGTTGATTGCTCAACCAAGCAATCGTAAAACCAAACAAGTTAGTGTTCAAGGTTTCATGTAAACCAAAAATCTAAATCTTATGAAGATGAATACTTACTATTTGTGAGGTGACTTCTTGAGCTTGTGAAGAAGTTTATTGCCCACTCTTCCTGAGCCTGGCCCGCTTCCATTTCTCATGGCGTGGAGGTGGGGAAGGGGGATCTACAACACCAGTGTTAGGTTGGCTAGCCTGACACTGTAACCCCCACGTGACAATCTATGGGGGCAGTCATTCTTCTTCCCGATGCTCTGTGGTTTTGTTCTAACAGCCTGCAACAAGAAAAAAAATGGGTTAGAGTTATGTTTAAATTATAAATAATTTAATCATGTTAAATACCAACGTACCATCCATTAGTCGGTCTGCCTAGATGCAACAAAAGCATCCCAAGTCTCTTGGTCGATGAAGGTATATTTTTCTCTGGGGAACTGTCCTCGCTCCTCCTGTTAGTCCTTAAATTTACAATAAAATCTTTAATAAAAATTTTGTAAAAAGAATAAGAATTTGGTGAATTTTTTAGAAATTTAGGTTTTAAATTCAATAAATGGATATTGTTGGAAATAATCTGCCCTTGATTAATTTTCTCTAATTTTGCAGTGAAAATGTAAAGAATTTAAAGAGAAAATTGAAGAACTAGAAAGCTTATGCGTAGTATCAACACCACGTGTAACGTGGGAACTTCTGTTGCTGATGCTACGTGTCACACCCACGTGTAGCGTCAGGAGCTACATGGACACCACTGACAGGTGGTCAAGCACTCAGCCAATGACCCCTCCACTACCCATAAGTGTCCAAGCCGAATTGGGGGACAAGGCACACCTGTCTGGGCATGATTAATTAAAATAATTACACAATCATGGCCACTTCAAGCTGATTAATGGAAGCTGAGTCAGGGACCTGACGCATAGCGTCAGGCTGGCGTGTAGCGTCAAGCTGGCGCGTAGCGTCAGGACCCTTCCTTAGCCCTATAAATAGGGCCATTCTCCACACTTCTAAGCATCCAATTTCTAAAGTTCATCCTTTCTTTTCTCTCTTTTCACTCGAGTTTGAGTGTTCTTCTTTTGAGTTTGTAAGGTTGGAGTGATTTCTAGGTATTTGAGGGTGTTATAGTGTGAGCTTTTGTATTGTCAAGTGTTTTTCAAATCATCGTAATGTCAAACTCTGTAAGTACTGTTCTTCCTTTTATTATGTGTAACTAAATTGTTTATGTTAGAATTTGATGAATCAATCTATTATATGATGTTGTGATTATGACTTATACATATTTATGATTCAAGAACATGTTAGTATTTTTAACTCTTTATTAATATGAACATCAAATAGAAGAATGATTTTCATGTGTATTAAAACTTGTTTTATTAGTATGGATATCAAATGGGAGATGATTATTAATACCAAATTAAAATCTGTTTTAACAAAAGTAAAAGTTAAAATACCCTTAATATGCCAATTACTAGGGATAGAATTGGTAATTATTGTTGCCATAGGCTAGGACTTAATGCAAGTTTTTTTTGAGAAAGCTCATGAGGAATCAGACTTTACGATAAATACTTAGAATTTATATCACGAGGAATCGGTTATAATGACTTTAAGCTGCAATAACATGAACTTGATGATTAAGTATGTATGTTTGTAATTATTGCATTATATTTTAGTGCGAGAATCCTAATTCCAACATAGTTTGTTAATCTGTGTTTTTACCTCAAGTATCTGAATTACATCTCAACTTTATAGTTAGCTTTTATCTTTTCCATCTTTTTACTTTATGAACAAATCAACCATCAAATCCTGTGACTATTGTATAAACTGTTTATAAATTATTCTTTTGTTAATAAACATTGATAAATTTACCATAGTAAATAATAAATTACTGTGAGTTACTAGACTTTCAATCTCAGTGGAACGATATCTAAATTTGAAAATTACAATCGATTGGTGTGCTTGCCAATTAATAACCCAACAGTAACCCGGGGGTTAACAAGTTTTCTGGCGCCGCTGCCGGGGATTGAATTGATTCAGTAAAACAGTAAATTTTTTATTATTGTGGTAAAAATATTTTTCCCTTAGTGAAAATTTTTCAATTTATTCATTCATTTATTCATTTTAATGTTGTTTTACTAACCTTTCTTTGTTTATTGTGTTTATGCAAACTCGATCTTCTGCAGGAAAGGTGTTCTTTGATCTTGAGATCGAGAAGTTTGTAAAGAAACTTAAAGCATTAAAATCTAAAAAAACAAAAACTTGTTCTTCTTTAACTTCATCTTCTTTTGAAAAATCTAAAAAGTTTAAAAATTCTAATATGGCTACTGAAAGAAGAACATTGGGACAGTTTGTTGTTATTAATGGACCACCTCGTGTTTCAGGGATGTATCAAGGACCTATTGCTGCTGTAGAAATCAAACTAGCTACTTTAAACATTATTCAAAATAATCAATTTGCTGGTTTAAATAATGAGGAACCTTATGAACACTTAATTATTTTTTATGAGTTATGCAGCATAATTGGTTTTAAACCCAATCAAGCAGAATCAGTTTACACGAGATTGTTTCCTTTTTCTTTGATTGGGAAAGCTAAAGAATGGTTTAAATCTTGTCCACCCGGTAGTTTTGCAAACTAGTCCGATGTTGAGAGAAAATTTTTGGAAAGATTTTATTCTCCTTCAAAATATTTTGAAGCCATGACAGCCATACATTCTTTTTCACAAAATAATGATGAATCATTAGGAGAAACATGGGAATGATTCAAGGCACTCTTAAGGAAATGTCCAAACCACAACTTAAATGATGCCGAAAAGGTAAGGATCGTTTACCATGGTTTGTTACCTCAATTTAAGATAATGTTTGATGCTTGTGCAAGTGGTTCTTTAATGAATAAAACTGTTGAAGAAGCAATAGAAATATTGGAATCAATGTCCATCAGTGACCGATAAGCAAAACATGAAAGAGATAATGTACAAAGGAAGCCAGGTATGCTCGAATTGGGGATGAATGATGTAGTATTGGCTCAACGAAAATTGCTGACTCAACAAATTGAGGCTATGAGCAAATAATTGGAGAAACTTTAAATTGTTCAAATGTCATCACCACCTCCTACTCAATTGAAACAATGTATGCATTGCATGGGAGAACAACCATGTGGTTACTGTGCCCCTAATAGAAATGAGCAAGAGCAAGCCAATTTTCTGAACCATCAAAGAATATCCTTAGGTAATTTTCCTTTCAATCTTGGTAATTCTTTTCCTAACAATTACCCGCAGGGTTGGCAGAATCAGAATATTGGCTGGAAACAAGATGTTGGACCTTCTAACCAACCTCTTAACAATCAATTCAAACAATAACCACAATCTGATCAAACAGCAAGGATAACTAGGATAGAAGAGTCTATCCAATAGTTGCTACAATACATGCAAACAAATAAAGCCGCACGTAAAGCATCGGATATGCAATTGGGACAGTTAGCAAAAGAAGTAGCTGACATGAAAACCTCTAGTTTTTCTGCAAACACTCAAAATCCAAGAGAACAATGTAATGCTATTTTTACAAGAAGTGGTAAAGTTGTAGGAAATGATTGTAAAGAAAAAGAGAAAGAAGAAGAGAAAGAAGAAAAAGAAGAAAAGAAAGAAGAAGAGGAGAAAAAAGATGAAGAAAAGAATGATGAAAAAGAAAAACAAAAAAATCAACAAATTAAAAAACAAAAAAAATCAGTATTTGGGTTAAACACCTCCAGTTAAAGATTTACCTTATCCACATGCACCATCAAAGAAGGATAAGGAAAAGGAATACAAGAGATTCCTTGAAATCTTTAAGCAATTACACATAAACATTCTATTTTTTGAGGCATTGAAACAGATGCCAACATATGCAAAGTTTATGAAAGAATTGCTCACCAAAAAGAGGAGGTATGATGAAGAAACTGTTAAACTTGAAGCAGGTTATAGTGCTATTTTACAACATAACATGCCAGAAAAGTCGAAAGACCTTGGAAGTTTCACCATTCCTGTCTCTATTGGAGGGATGAATGTTGGAAAAGCCTTGTTAGACTTAGGGGCTAGCATTAATCTAATGCCTCTAAGTATAATGAAGCGAATTGGTGACCTTCATCCTCAAAGAACAAAGATGACTCTGTAATTGGCTGATAGATCAATCAAAAGACCCTATGGTATTGTGGAAGATGTACTTGTGAAAGTTGACAAGTTCTACTTTCCTGTTGACTTTGTGGTTTTAGACATGGAATGAAGTTCCCCTAATCCTGGGAAGACCATTCATGAAGACTGCCAGAGTGCTCATTGATGTAGATAATGGAAAGTTGGTAGTAAGAGTTCATGATGAAGAAGTAAACTTTGATGTTTTCAAAGCCATGAAACATCCCAATTCAAAACAAGATTGTTTTAAGGTGGATGTTCTCGACAAAGTCTACTTCTCCATATCCACAGGTATGTCGAATCCTGATCCTTTAAATCAGTTATCAACTAACTCTATGGAATTCTTGAGTGAAGAAGAAGAAAAACTGGTAGACAAATATCTTGAAGATCTTGATCAAGGGAAAATTTTTTTCCCTAAATCAGGAGAAATTGAAGAAATTCAAAAAGTACCTATTGAAGAAATTAAGAGGCCTGAATTGAAAGTGCTACCTTCCAACTTAAGGTATATCTTTTTAAAAGAAGGTAATTTAAAACCAGTAATTATTAGTAATTTGTTAAGTGAAACAGAAGAAGAAAAACTAGTTGAAGTCTTGAAAAGGAATCAAGAAGCAATTGGATGGACACTTGAAGATCTGAAAGGTATAAGCCCATCATATTGCATGGATAAGATTTTACTAGAAGATAATTTTAAACCTGTTGCTCAACCCCAAAGACGCCTCAATCCAACCATGAAAGAGGTAACTAAGAAGGAGGTTCTGAAATTGCTAAAAGTAGGTATTATCTATCCCATTTCTGATAATGCATGGGTAAGTCTTGTATAAGTTGTTCCAAAAAAAGGTGGTATGATAGTAATTGTTAATGATAAAAATGAATTAATCCCAACAAGAACTGTCATTAGTTAAAGAATGTGCATTGATTATAGAAAACTAAATCAAGCAATAAGAAAAGATCATTTTCCACTTCCTTTTATGAATCAAATACTTGAAAGATTGTCTGGACAAGCTTACTATTGTTTTCTTGATGGACATTCTGGATATAATCAAATTGTTGTTGACCTTCTTGATCAGGAAAAGACTCCTTTTACATGTCCCTTTGGTATATTTATATATAGGAAGATTCCATTTGGATTGTATAATGCACCTGCTACTTTTCAAAGATGCATGTTTACTATTTTTACAGATCTAATTGAAAAGAGCATTGAGATTTTCATGGATGATTTCTCAGTCTTTGGGAATTCATTTGAAACATGTCTAACCAGTTTGGACACTGTACTGAAGTGGTGTATTAAAAAAAAATTGGTGCTTAATTGGGAGAAATGTCACTTTATGGTGAAAGAAGGAATTATACTTGGTCATAAAATTTCCTCTAAGGGTATTGAAGTAGACCAAGCTAAAATAGAGGTAATCTCTAAACTCCTACCCCCTGTGAATGCAAAAGGTATTAGAAGTTTTTTAGGACATGCTGGATTCTATAGAAGATTTATTCAAGATTTTTTAAAAATTGCTAAACCTTTAACAAATCTTCTAAATAAAGATGTTAAATTCAAGTTTGATGAAGCATGTCTTAAAGCTTTTAATTCCTTGAAAGAAAAATTGGTTTTTACCCCGATAATTGTTGCTCCTAATTGGAATTTACCCTTTGAACTTATGTGTGATGCAATTGATTATGCTGTAGCAGTAGTTTTAGGTCAAAGATATGAAAAAGTTTTTAGGGTTATACACTATGCTAGTAAAGTTTTAAATAAAAATCAAATAAATTACGCAACTACTGAAAGGGAATTACTAGCCATAGTGTATGCCTTAGAAAAATTTAGATCATACTTGATTGGATCAAAAATAATTATTTTCACTGATCATGCTACGATCAAGTATCTTTTGACCAAAACCGATTCTAAACCTCGGTTAATCCGATGGATTTTACTCCTTCAAGAATATGATCTTGAAATCAAAGATAAAAAGGGTAGTGAAAATATGGTCGCTGACCATCTTTCTAGATTAATGAATGATAAGGTCACTGCCAAAGAAAAAGACATCTTGGAAGAATTTCCTGATGAAAAACTTTTTGAAATAAAAAAACGGCCATGGTTTGCTGATATAGCCAATTTTAAAGCAGCAGGAATTCTTCCAAATGATTTAACTTGGCAACAAAGAAATTTTTTTTTTCAAAGACTCAAAATACTTTGTTTGGGATAACCCTCATCTATTCAAAATTAGTGTGGATAATTTGTTAAGTCATTGTGTACCCGATTGGGAAAAGAAAGATGTGTTGTGGCATTGTCATAAATCCCCTTATGGAGGACATTTTAATAGAGAAAGAACTGCTGCAAAAATTCTTCAATCAGGTTTGTATTGGCCCTCTATTTTTAAAGACTCTCACTCATTTGTGCAAGCTTGTGATAACTACCAAAGAACAGGTAATGTTAACAAAAGACAAGAAATGCCTCTCACAAACATTCAAGAGGTTAAGGTATTTGATTGTTGGGGTATTAATTTCATGGGACCCTTTTCTTACTCTCAATTTAATCAATACATTCTTTTAGCAGTTGATTATGTTTCAAAATGGGTAGAAGCAATTGCTTCATCTAATGCTGACACCAAAACTATAGTAAATTTCTTAAAGAAAAATATTTTTTGCAGGTTTGGAACACCAGGAACTTTGATCAGTGATAGAGGATCACATTTTTGTAACAAAGTTCTTCAGAAAGCGTTACAACACTATGGAGTGAGACATAAAGTGGTCATTGCATATCATCCATAAACCAATGGACAGGCTGAGATTTCAAATCGAGAGGTGAAAAGGATTTTGGAAAAAACTGTGTCTTCCTTCAGAAAAGATTGCTCACAAAAGCTTGATGATGCATTTAGGGTATACAGAACTGCATTTAAGGCTCCAATTGGCCTTTCTCATTTCCAAATAGTCTATGGAAAAGCTTGTCATCTTCTAGTAGAGATGGAACATAAAGCATATTGAGCTTTAAAATTTCTCAACTTTGATCCAAATGCAGCAGCTGCCAAAAGAAAGTTGCAGTTATTTGAGTGGGAAGAAATGAGAAACAATGCTTATGAGACATCTAGAAGTTACAAGAAAAAGGTGAGTGCTTACCATGAAAAGAAAATAAAAAATAGACACTTCATACCAGGTCAGCAAGTTTTATTGTTTAATTCAAGATTAAGACTATTTCCTAGTAAACTGAAATCTAAATGGCCATGCCCTTTTGTAATCAAAGAAGTTAAATCTTATCAATAGACTAACTACCATTTGTTATTTGACTGATTTGTGATGTGTAGGATGTCTAGCTAGAGACTGTAAACCAAGCGCTCAATAGGAGGTAACCCATTATTGTCTTTTTATTTTTAAATATTTACATAAAAAAACAGAATCCCACGCGTAGCGTCCCACTGAAGCGTAGCGTGGAGGTAAAAATTTCAACCTGACGCGTAGCGTCCCATCCACGTGTAGCGTCAGAGCCCATATTCAGTTTTTAAAACTGAATAAGAGAGGCCCAATTTAGGTTTTAAAAACCTAAATTTCCCTCTCTGCCTCACTTTGCCTCTCAGAACCCTAATTCTCACTCTCAATTACTCATATTCCCTTATTTTTTCATCAACTTCATAAGGATTCGAAGTAAGTATCTTCTCTCTTTTCTCTTTTGGTTCACTTTTGATTTTTGATTTCTAGAATGCATGTGGTTAGGATTAGGATTAGAAAAACCATTGGGATTTGTTTGCTGTTAGATTTAGGGATTGCTTTGATTGAATAAAAGTTTTGGGGAGTTGTGGTTGCATAACCCTGTTTCTGTGATTGAAACTGCGTACCTCATGCGTAGCGTCCCACTGACGCGTAGCGTGAGGCATGAACTGTAACCCTACGCGTAGTGTGGGTAGAACAGGGCTGACGCGTAGCGTCCCACCCAAGCGTAGCGTCAGCCTCTATTTTTGATTTTTGTTAATTTTTATGTGTTAATTCCTGTTTAATATAGGTATTAATTTTTGGAATCTGTCCTATTTTTTTTTAATTAATAAAATTTCTTAGTTTGTATGTTTGTTATACTTTCTTGCATAAAAATAAATAAAATTGTTAAATTTTGTAGATTTGTGAATTCAAAAATATGCATGTTTAAGTTGTTTTTATGCTCTATAAATATTTTGTTGTGTGAAATTTGCATGAGTTTTTATTTTGCCTAAAAATAAAAAAATAAAAAAGTTATTGTTAATTTTTTTATGTTTGGCATGTTTTATTAAAATATGAAAATAAAAAATAGTGTGTTTGATTTTTAATTTTTCTTTTTACAGATGATACCAAAGAAATCAATTCCTACCACTGGTCCAAAGAGACAAAGAAGGACCACAGACACAAATACCACCTATGAGGATCCAGATCTTCAGGAGGAGTGTGCTTGATTTATCCTTAATTCTTCACTTTAAATGTGTATAATTTGCCATCACTTATTGTGTAATATATTACATTTTAACACATTTTCATCATATGAGCTTTATTTAATATTTGATTTTAAAATGAATTAAGGATTAATTTTTAATAAATGTTCTCTTGTTTACTTGGGTATTTTATTTTGCAGAAATTAATAAAATTAAGGAACAAGTACAAAGATAATCCAAGGGTCAATAACAAGAGAAAAACAACCATCAAATGATAAAGAAACAAGAAGAACAAGCCCCGAAGTTTACATGGTGAAAAAAGAGCAACAAAAGCATGAAAATTGGCTATTAGTGCACTATCTATTAGTGCGGTTGTATCAGGAACCGCACTAATAGGGTGTGAATTGATTCACACATAAAAATTGCTCCAGGAGTCGATTCCCAAGCCCATGAATCGATTCCCCACCTAAATGAATCAATTCCTAGCTGATTTCCATGCCATGAATCGATTCCCAAGGCCATGAATCGATTCATATGTTGTTTTTTATGCAAAAATGAACTGAAGGAATCGATTCATTAATCAAATCATGCACCGAATCATTCGAAACAACAAATACGCAAATTGGAAACAGCTGGAACAGCTGGAAATCATCTACACTGAAAGTTTCCACTTGCAACGTGTTTTCCTTAGCTGGCTTTCTCCTTTCCATTTCCTATAAAAGGAGAAGAAACCGAAGCATTCGAACATAACTCACTTCACACTTCTCTCTTAGTTCCTTTTCCTTTCTTTCTTTTAAGCATTAGAGGAAGGCTTCTGGAGGAGTTCTTCCATTCCGTGTTCGGTTTTTCCTATTTTTAGTTTATTTTAATTATGGAGGGCTAAAACCCCTAGATTGATTTTCTTGGAAAATATTGTAATATAATTTTGAGGTTCTTGTTTTTAATATAGTATGCTTTTATTATTGTTTATTTCTTCATAATCTTACTCTGCTTATTTAATTCCATTCTGTTTAATTAAATTTGTATGCTTAATCAGTTTAATTATTCAAATAGAATAAAATAAGATTTTAAATTAAAATGGATTAAGAAAATATACATGCTTAATGAATATTTTCATAATCACTTTTAATAATTATGGTTTGCTTAATTCCATAATTTGAGAATAGATTATGTACGTAGGCGATGATCTTACATATGCTCAATAATTCCTAGATTTTACGATCTTGACTCCTTTTGCTTAATTAGGATGCTTGATTAAAATATTCATTTTTAAATGAAAGTAAAGGAATTATGAATTGAAAAAGACACTTAGTTGATTCAAATTGAGCTAAGAAATCAACAGTAATGAAAGTATACAAATTATCTTTAGTGAACCAAGGATAAATTTATTTACAATACTCCCAGAAAATCAATTGCTTATTATTTATTGTTTTAAATCCTATATTTACTTTTTTTTAATTTTAATTGTCACAACAAAATCAATCAAACCCCCCCAATTGTATTTGTTTGTTTGTTAAATTTTTGTTTGTAAAAATTAATTTTAAACTTGATTTTTTTCTAAATTTCAGTGTTGATCCTTGAGAGAACAACCTAGGTTGATACCCTAGTACTACATTAATTAATTTTGATGTACTAATTTGACGGGCAACGACATCAAATTTTGGCGCCACAGCCGGGGATCAACGATCTTTAGGAAAATTCTTGTTTTAAATTAATTTGTTTTTGTATAAATTAAAAAATAAAAAAATAAATATATATAAAAAATTTGTTTGTTTATTTTATTCCTTTTGTATGATTTAGGATTCTTATGATTTATTGCTCATGATCATCAAATATCTTGTTGTATACTATGTATGACTAGAAGAACTTTTGAGCATTTATATTCATTTGATCCTGAAATTGATAGAACTTTTCATAGATTAATTAGATAAGCTAGATTTAATAATAACTTTGTTGATATTGATAGTGATAGTATCTCATCTGAATCTGCTGAAAGTACTACTGCTAGTTTTTCTGATATGGCTGAACCCCGTGAAAGAACTCTTAGAGAACTAGCTGCACCTGAATTCACATACAAAAGTTTGTGTATTCAATATCCTGAAGAGGATATCCCTTTTATGCTGAAGACTGGACTTATACACTTATTGCCTAAGTTTCATGGTCTTGCGGGTAAAGATCCACACAAACACCTTAAAGAATTCCACATTGTGTGCTCCACAATGAAACCCCAAAACGTTCAAGAAGACCATGTCTATCTTAAAGCATTTCCTAATTATTTAAAGGGTGTTGCTAAGGATTGGCTGTACTACCTTGCTCCAAGATCAATCACAAGTTGGAATGACTTAAAGAAAATGTTCTTGGAAAAGTTCTTTCCTGCCTCTAGAACAACTGCAATCCGTAAAGACATATCTGGCATTAGGAAACTCTCTGGAGAAAATCTTTATGAGTATTGGCAGAGATTCAAGAAACTCTGTGCAAGTTGCCCTTACCACCAAATTTCTGAACAAATTCTTCTTCAGCACTTTTATGAAGGTCTGCACCACGTTGATCGTAATATGATTGATACGGCAAGTGGAGGAGCTTTAGGAGATATAACAGCTGCTGAAGTAAGAAACCTGATTGAAAAGATGGCATCTAACTCTCAACAATTTGGTATGAGAAATGATTCTTTCAAACCCATGTTTGATTCAAATTCTAGTTCATCCAGAATTAAATTAGAGAACAAACTGGATGCTCTCACCACTCTGGTTACACAATTGGCAGTAAATCAAAAATCCATGACTGCTAAAGTATGTGGCATTTGCTCTTTACAAGAGCACCCACTGATTGTTGTCCTTCTCTACAAGAAAAGGATAATAATAGTCCCCAAGCCTATGCATCTAACATCTACCATGATAGACCACCACAACAACAACAAAACCATGACCTTTCCACCAACATATACAATCCAGGTTGGAGGAACCATCTAAACTTGAGATGGGGTAACCAATAACAAAATACCCAACCTCCATTTCAAAGACCTACACCTCAACCATCCACAAGTGGCCCTTCTTTGGAAGAACTACTGAAACAAATGGCTACACAAAACTTGGAGTATCAATAGAGGAATGATGCTACCATCCAGAGTTTAAGCAACCAAATTGGGCAACTAGCTTCATCATTAAGCCAGTTACAACCTCAAAACTCTGACAAATTACCATCTCAACCAGCTGCAAATCCCAGAAATATGAGTGCAATTCAGTTAAGATCAGGTAAGAACCTTGAAGTACCCATACCCAAGGAACCTGAGAAACAAACAACTGAACCTGCAACAGTTGAGAATGATGTACCCTCTTCAAGCACAAGAAAGTCTGAGATGCAACCACCCCAAAATCCACCTCATATCCCTCTTCCTTTCCCACCAAAAGCAATTCCAAGCAAGAAGATAGAAGAAGTGGACAAAGAAATTTTGGATACTTTCAGGAAAGTGGAAGTAAATATACCTCTTCTTGATGCAATCAAATAAATTCCCAAGTATGCCAAATTTCTAAAAGAACTATGTACCCACAATAGGAGACTCAAGGGTAATGAAAGGATAAGCAGGGAAAGAATGTATTTGCATTACTTGGTAAGGAAGTTCCAAATATCCCAGAGAAATGTAAAGATCGAGTACGTTTTCTATACCCTGTATCATAGGCAATAATAAATTTAAAAATTGCATGTTAGATTTAGGAGCTTCAATAAATGTTATGCCTATGTCTGTTTTCAAATCTTTGTCTCTTGGAAATTTACAACCTACTGGTGTAGTAATTCAGCTACCAATAGAAGCACTGTTTACCCTACTGGAGTTACAGAGGATGTTTTGGTTCAAGTAGAACAACTTGTTTTCCCTGCTGACTTTTTCGTACTTGATATGGAAGAAGGTATGCCTCAAATTCCTGTTCCTATAATTTTGGGAAGACCATTTTTAAAAACAGCCTGAACCAAAATAGATTTTCATTCTAGAACTCTCTTTATGGGATTTGGGGATACGAAAGTTCAATTCAATATTCTTGATGCCATGAAATACCCAGCTGAAAATCATTCTATTTTCCAAATTGACATTATTGATGAACTAGTTTTTGAACATTTTTCTAATGTTGATTTGGAATGCATAGATGATTCAAATAATTATTTTGCATGTAATGATTCTGGAAGTTGTGATATTTGTGCTGAAATTGATAAATACATAATTTCTAATTTAGAGTCTTTAGATATACCTGTTAACCATAAGGAGTTGAATGCAGGATTTCAAGAAAACTCTAACAAAATTTTTGAAGTGCAAGCAACAGAATCCAAATCTACTTTGTTAGTTCCATTCTGTTTTGCAGGCACCTAAGTTAGAATTGAAGCCTCTACCTGAGAACCTCAAGTATGTATACTTAGGGGATAATGAACAGCTCCCGGTGATAATTTCCATTTCTCTTGATGAAAATCAAGAAGAAAAATTGTTGCAGGTATTGAAAAGACACAAGAAGGCTATAGGCTGGACCTTGGCAGACATTCCTGGAATTAGCCCATCCATGTGCATGCATAGGATATTTCTGGAAGAAAATGCTAAAGCAGTGAGACAGCCTCAAAGGAGACTCAACCCTGTAATCCTTGATGTGGTTAAGAAGGAGATTACCAAACTTCTACAAGCAGGAATCATTTATCCTATCTCTGATAGCCAATGGGTGAGTCCGATTCAAGTGGTTCCTAAGAAAACAGGGATCACAGTTGTGAAAAATAAGAAGGATGAATTGATCCCTACTAAGTGGAAAATAGTTAGAGAGTCTGTATTGACTACAGGAGACTAAACTAAGCAACAAAGAAGGACCATTTTCCTTTACCCTTCATTGATCAAATGCTTGAGCGTCTTGCAGGTAAATCTCATTACTAATTTCTTGATGGATTCTCTGGATATTTTCAGATTTATATTGCACCTGAGGATCAAGAAAAGACCATATTCACCTGTCCCTTTGGCACATTTGCTTATAGGAGAATGCCATTTGGCCTATGTAATGCTCCTGGAACTTTTCAAAGATGCATGATAAGTATTTTTCATGATTTCATTGAAAATTGCATAGAGGTGTTTATGGATGATTTTACTATTTATGGATCTTTATTTAATGCATGCCTTGATAGTTTGGATAAAGTTTAAAACAGATGTATTGAAACTAACCTTGTCTTGAACTATGAAAAATGTCATTTTATGGTTAAACAAGGAATAGTTTTAGGGTATGTAATCTCTGAGAAAGGAATTAAGGTAGATCCTGCCAAGATAGAAGTAATATCACATTTACCTTACCCCTCTTATGTTCAAGAGGTTCGTTCTTTTCTTGGCCATGCAGGTTTCTACAGAAGATTCATAAAGGATTTTAGCAAGAAGGCTAGACCACTATCCAGTCTGCTTCAAAAGGATGTGGTATTTGAGTTTGATGAAAAGTGTAAGGAGGCTTTTAATTGCCTGAAGCAAGCATTGACTACTACCCCAATAATTCAAGCACCTGTTTGGACAGCCCTATTTGAGTTGATGTGTGATGTCTCTAATTATGCATTGGGAGCTGTCCTTGGTCAAAAGATTGACAAGCAGCCTAGGGTCATCTACTATGTATCTAAAACTTTAGATGTCGCCCAGGTAAATTACACCACTACTGAAAAAGAGCTCTTGGCAATTATTTTTGCATTAGATAAGTTCAGATCTTACCTACTTAGTTCTCTAGTAGTTGTCTTTACTAACCATTCAGTTCTGAAGTACTTGTTGAAGAAAGGTGAGTCCAAGCCAAGATTAATTTGTTGGATGCTCTAGCTCTAAGAGTTTGACTTGGAAATTCGCGATAGAAGTGGAACACAAAACCTTGTGGCAGACCATTTAAGCATAATTGAGAATGCTCCTGATTCGCCACCTATTCGGGACCATTTTCTCGATGAATGCCTCATGAGTATTTCTAACTCTTTTAATACACCTTGGTTTGCTAACATTGTAAATTATCTTGTTGCTTCTATTTTTCCACCATATGCATCCAGGAACCGAATTTCAAAATTAAAAAGTGATGCAAACTATTATATATGGGATGACCCGTATTTGTAGAAATTGTGTAATGATCAGGTGATTCGAAGATGCATTCCCGATCATGAGATAGAATCGGTTCTTCGATTCTGCCATGCTTCACCAGTTGATAGACATTTTGGTCCACAAAGTACAACAAGGAAGGTATTGGACTCGGGTTTATACTGGCTCACTATTTTTAAGGATGCATGGAGAATTTGTAACACCTGTGAGGAATGCCAAAGAGCTAGTAATGCTATCACATGGAAACAACAAATGCCTCAACAACCTATGTTGTTTTGTAAAGTATTTGATGTTTGGGGCATTGATTTTATGGGTCTATTTCCTCCATCCTTTGGTTTTACTTACATTTTATTGGCTGTAGATTATGTTTCTAAATAGGTGGAAGCTAAAGCCACTAGAACTAATGATGCTTGAGTTATTGTAGATTCTGTTAGATCTCAAATTTTTTACAGGTTTGGCATCCCGAGAGCAATCATTAGTGATCAAGGAACACACTTCTACAACAGGACCATGCAAGCTATGCTCAGAAAGTATAGGGTTATTCACAGAATCTCTACTCCATATCACCCTTAAACCAATGGACAAGCAGAAGTCTCTAATAGAGAAATCAAAAGAATCCTGGAAAAAATAGTACAGCCTAATAAAAAGGATTAGAGCAGGAAACTAGATGATGCTCTTTGGGCACATAGAACAGCTTTTAAGGCACCTATAGGAATGTCTCCCTATAGAATTGTTTTTGGTAAAGCATGTCATCTTCCAGTGGAGATTGAGCATCGTGCTTATTAGGCTATAAAAGCTTGCAACTTAGCACTTGATCAAGCAGGTGAAGAAAGAAAATTACAACTGAATGAGCTTGATGAGATCCGTTTGGCAGCTTATGAGAACTCGAAGTTCTATAAGGAGAAAACAAAGAAATTCCATGATAGCTCAATAGCTAGAAAGGATTTTACTGCTGGACAGAAAGTGCTACTTTTTAATTCCCGATTGAAACTGATGGCCAGAAAATTACGCTCCAAATGGGAAGGACCTTTCATTGTTACTAATGTATTTCCCCATGGAGCTGTTGAAATAAAAAGTGAAAACTCCAATAAAAGCTTCAAGGTTAATGGACAATGTCTAAAGCCATTTCATGAAAATCCTTCACTTGTGGATGTTACAATGGAGAAACATACTTTGGGGGAACCACTTCTTGATCCCCCTTGAGGAAGTTTTTCTTACCCATCCCTTTACTTTTTCATTCTGTTGTCTATTTTGTATGCTCTGTCTTACATTGAGGACAATGTATGATTTAAGTGTGGGGGTGGGATTATTCTTGTATGATATTTTTGTGTGTGTTTCTATTTTCGTGTGTGAAGTGTTTTTGTGTGAAAAAAAAATTAAATTAATTAAGGATGTTTTATTGGAATTTTAGGATATGCATGAGTAACAGGTAATTTCTTTCATGTTTGATATGAGCTTAATGATATGTTATAATTTGAACTCAAGCATTTTTGGTATGTTGAGAATGACATGATAATTGAGAGATGATCATATATGATAGAATTATGCCTTGTGAGATTTTTGAGCCTTAAAATTTGATGGAACACATTAAACCATCTTAATTCTTTCATGTGTGATGTATTCCTGAATGCTTACATCTCAATCTTTGTCTTATTTCTTGATGATACTTGAAACTCATATACATGTATTTGAAAGGACGCAGGCATTTTGTTCAATTGAGCCACTAGCCATATAAGCTTACCATAAATAAATCATCTTTTGTTAGCCCCTTTGAGCCTATTTAACCATTTCTTTGTTACAGCTCAAATAAGCTATATACCTACTTAAAAAAGATGTTGAAGCTTTGGAATCAAGTTAAAAATAGGCAGTCAAAAAAGTGTGGGAGTGTGCTAAAAGGGGTCGCAACTCTTAGTTTAAGTATTATGCAAATTGCATAAGAAAAAAAATGATATTGGTGATTGCGACCAAATATGATTAAAACAAATGTTTTACCTCATTATTTGCCTATTAAATTGATTGCTCCATCATTTTTTATGGAATATAAAACTAATTCCAAAATTTTACCACCCATTTTAACCTTGGCTATATTACAACCCTGGAAAGCCCTGTTGATCTATACATGCATTTGTGTTGATTGTGGAATTGAGAAACTTGTCAAATTTATGGGACTATCTGTTATTCAGGAAATGTTTTGAGCGTATACACAAACCCACAACACTTGAGAGTTGAGATTATGTCTTGTGAGGTTCTGTCACTTATGATCTTCTTTTTAGTTTAATTTAATTCTCACATGCCTAAGTGTTTGGATATTTTTATACATATCTTAATGCTCTGTATCTTGCATGATGAATAACTCTTGTTTCTCTATATATTCCTAAAGATTTCATATTGAACATGCTAGTTTTGTGTATTTACTATTTTTCAACTTAATGTTTTCAATAGATTGTGATACTTGTTTTTATTCTGATTTTGCCCGGGAGTGCAAAAGAATAAGTGTGGGAGTATTTCATGATGGATGATTTATCCTTAATTCTTCACTTTAAATGTGTATAATTTGCCATTACTTATTATGTAATATATTGCATTTTAACACATTTTCATCATATGAGCTTTATTTAATATTTGATTTTAAAATGAATTAAGGATTAATTTTTAATAAATGTTCTCTTGTTTACTTGGGTATTTTGTAGAAATTAATAAAATTAAGGAACAAGTACAAAGATAATCCAAGGGTCAATAACAAGACACAAACGACCATCAAATGATAAAGAAACAAGAAGA
Organism: Clitoria ternatea; assembly: GCA_037962975.1. NCBI lineage: Eukaryota > Viridiplantae > Streptophyta > Magnoliopsida > Fabales > Fabaceae > Clitoria > Clitoria ternatea. Next base: position 23,300,179 of record CM075672.1, on the reverse strand, counting down.
ATAAGCCCCGAAGTTTACATGGTGAAAAAAGAGCAACAAAAGCATGAAAATTGGCTATTAGTGCGCTATCTATTAGTGCGGTTGTAACAGGAAACACACTAATAGGGTGTGAATCGATTCACACATAAAAATTGCTCCAGGAATCGATTCCCAAGCCCATGAATCGATTGCCCACCTAAATGAATCAATTCCTAGCTGATTTCCATGCCATGAATCGATTCCCAAGGCCATGAATCGATTCATATGTTGTTTTTTATGCAAAAATGAACTGAAGGAATCAACTCATCAATCAAATCATGCACCGAATCATTGGAAACAACAAATATGCAACTTGGAAATAGCTAGAACAGCTGGAAATCATCTACACCGAAAGTTTCCACTTGCAACGCGTTTTCCTTAGATGGCTTCCTCCTTTCCATTGCCTATAAAAGGAGAAGAAACTGAAGGATTCTATAACATCCCGATTTAAAATTAATTGCTGAATGAGATTAAATGACTAAACAAAAACAATTGCATAAGTATAAATTTCCTATTAATTAATCTTAAAATTAAGAATTAGATTAATGATTAATTGATTGTGATTTGTGTGTGTATGTCCCACGTGTGGAAGCTGCTGCTTCATATTTTCCCACCCCACTTCCTTCGTTCTTCGGTGTATATATATTTGGGAGCCCACTACTGTTGTTCATTCTAATTCCTCTTCCTCTACTTCTCCTCTCTTCGTTCTCTTCTCTTCTCCTTTTTCGTTCTTCTTCTCCTCTGTTCTCTGTTCTGCAAGCTCGCGACGAAGGGTTGAAGAGGACTTGGAATTTCCTTCGGTTGGTGAAGGACAATCGTTGAGATAGGAGAAGAACAGCTTCCTGCCCCTGAGCCGATTGTAGAGTACAACTGTGTTTGAGGGGGGGACTGAACGAGTGAGAATACTGAACAAAGAAAACAAAGCATCGGACCAAACGTCGGGAAACAGAAGAACTTCTCGAGTCCCTTCAGTAGGTAGGGGGCACTTGCATGTCAAATGCATGGTTTATGGATGGTACCGGATGAATGTGTTGCCTTGCGTGGGTGCGAATATGTTTATAATGACTGTGTGCAATGCATGATTGTTAATTCTTGGATACCATATGTGTGATAGTAGAGTCCTGTTAATAGTTATACATTTATATGCATGCGTTCAGGGTTATTGTGCTGAGTTCTGACAGTTATTTACTCATAAACGCGTGTGATGCATGTTCCTATTATTGTTAATACCGAGGGGATATGTGTGTGTGGCTGTTGGTTGATTTTATTTGGGATGTCATAAACATGAACTGTTGATTGCTGTGTATGCTGGTATGATTGACGAATGAATGTAGGAACTTTGATGGATCGGTTGTGACTCTAATGGTTACGAGGAATGTGTCAGATAATTGAGGATGCTCGCTGATAAAACACATAAGCTGCATGTATAGGAATGGGGTGACCCGTGGAAGGTCAGGAACCCCAAGGAAATGATCTCCAGCTACAGACCCTTGGCTAGATCCTATGAGAGCTCGTGGTAGCCGAGGGAGCTAGAGTTAAGTCTCGAGATGTCAATGGGAGGCCGGTACCACACGGGAAGGGCTAATGGACGAGAGGCCAGTAAGGGGAACCTGTAACTGAAAATCATTATTGAAGTCGGATCCGCAGGCACGCATGTAGATGCAACGTTAATTAGAATAGTATGAGTTGTATGACTCAGGAGTGATATGAATGAATTCCGAATGAGTTGATGCATCACAACTAAAAAAAAAACCTTTTAGCGACGGAAGAAATTGGTCGCTAATCAATGGAATGGCCGTCGCTAAAACCATTAGCGACGGCATCTCAGACGGGACAGAGGACGTCGCTAAAACCCTCGTCGAAAACACATCAGCGACCACATACATGTCGTCGCTACCATATTGACGGCGTAAGGTCGTCGCTAAAATCGTCTCTGCCCCAATAACTCCAGCCGTCGCTAAGTGTTACCATACAGCGACCTCAAAACCCCGTCGCTACTAGCAACCACCAGCGACCACCATACGCCGTCGCTATAGGTACTCATGTAGCGACCACTGAGGTCCGTCGCTGTTTTTAACAATACAGCGACGACAAGGTCCGTTGCTAGTGGTATTCATGTAGCGACGAGAAGATCCGTCGCTACTGGTATTCATGTAGCGACGACAGAATCCGTCGCTACTGTTAAACATGTAGCGACGACAACATCCGTCCCTAGTGTTAATCATGTAGCGACGACTAGATCCGTCGCTGGTGTTATTCATGTAGCGACGGTCCTCTACCGTCGCTAACTGGAATTTTTAAAATTTTTTAAAATTGGTTCAATATTGACTGGTTTTGTTAATTTAACTTTAAAAATATATTAATATTTTGTATTTTGTATTGGCTGATAAAATTTTATAATTAAATTTAAATAATTTTTTTAAAATATTAAATTATTATTAAAAACAAAAAAATAAATTAAATTTATTTATCAAATAGGTTGAATTATTAATGATAGGTACAGTAAGGCTTTTTGATTTGAATTTAGTTAGCAATAAATATTGACATAATAAATGAAGAATGACCAAATAAATACTGAATAAAATATAACATAAAAACTAAAAATCAAATATATAATGTGTATAAATAATAAAAATACAATCATGGTGGTGGGGGATCCTGGGGTGGTGGTGGGGGCGCCTGGGAAGTGGGGGGAGGTAGCCTCGCCATCAACTGCATCAGTAGCTCCTGCTGCTGAGCAAGTTGCCGACGAGTCTCGGCGTGCTGCTCCTCGGCCTTCTGTCGGTCCGCCTCGGCCCGCTCCAACAGCAGCTGCCTCTGACGTCGCTCCTCCTGTAGCTCATCATTCAGGTTTTGAATTACCTGAACGACCTCAGTCGGAAGACCAGAGGAAGACGAAGAGGAAGGGGTCTTCCCCTTTTTCACCAGCTGCGTGCCGACGCCACCCAATCCAAATACCCTCCCTTTCTTGTTCACACCGCCAACAGCCTCCATATAGATGGCGTTGTCGTTAGAACAAGATAGGGTGGGAGGAACCTCCCCTTCAGGAGTGGAAGCCACCAGGTCCGCCTCCTTCTCGGCCCTCATGGCCTGATACGCCTCCTGTAAATTCAAATCCAACGATAGGATTAGTAAGCTGATTTGTAAATTATAAGCATGTGTCAGTTAAAAGTAAATACCGCTAGATCCGTAGTCTTCTGGTTTACCCATGCACCGGCTTTGTTCTTCTTGGTCATTTGCATGACCTCAAACAAAGAAGGCTCCCGGTGCTCCCTCAACTCCTGTGGTGGACAAAAAACATTGAGTAACTTATTTGTAAACATGTAAGACGAATCATAATAGAAATGTTTAACATAAATATACTTACAAATCTTTTCTTGTGCTCGAGGGTTGAAATGCTACCCCCAGTGTAAACCGAGGCTGCAGCATCGGTGGCTCTGTTGGCCCTGTTCCGAGCACTCGCCTGCTGGAACGGGACCCCGCCCCACTTCTGGACCATCCCATCCCAATGGTCCTCCGGGATCCAACGAGGGCGCTCACCCTTGTCCCTCACCTTCCAAAGGGTACTCTTGATTATTTTGGAGGTCTTTGTGGCAAAGACCTTCCTAATCTCATCAATCATACCCTCCGCCCACTGGTAATCACGCTGTAAAATGAAATGAGAAATCAAAATTAATAAGAGGTCTATTTTACAAATCAAGTCACAATAAATGAAGTTGGAACTTACCAAGAAGGTGTCAAACCACCTATCTTGCACAACCTTCCCAGCATCTGTCCAAGATATATATGGACCATCCCACTGGGCCTTCAATACCTTAGTAATCGCTTTGGTAGTGCGACTACTATCAACAAAGCTGTAAGGACAACAATTATGTTAGGAGTAAAACAACACACAATCTAGGGAGACCCCCAAAATTTCGGCAGAGTCTCCCCTGTAAATGTAACATTTCCAAGTTTAAATAGTTACCCTGTTACAAACAGAAGAGTGCCCAGTACAATTCAATCTATACAAGTACTAATTAAAGTAACATCCAATAAACCAACAAGTCCTTCCACTAAAGTTTAATATAAAGTATCATACAAATAACATAAAAGTATTTGAGGTTTAGTCACTTACTCGTCTCCGGCCGGCACGGGTACCAACATGGGCAGAGGGGATGCCGGAGGTGGGGTCGCCTGATGGCCATGGTCCTCCAAGCCACCAGCTCCAGGACTCTGCTCTGTGGTGGTCAGTCGGGGTGATGGGGTGGTCTGCAGTGGTGGTGGTGGTAGTGGAGTGGTCTGCTCTGGTGGTGGTGGTGGCGGTGATGGAGTGCTCTGCTGTAGTGGTGATGGAGTCGTCTGCTGTCCTGGGGTGGGAGTCCCCTACCGGGATATCGGGGTCCTGGACCCACCACCCCTACTGAAGGGCAATCGACGTCCCGTCATCTGTGGATAAAATCATGAAAAGAAAGGTTAGTCTCAGGATATATATAAACCTATGTAACATTTTGTTTAACGACTACATACTCTGTGTCTGTTTCAGTTTCAAATTCCCCCTCAGTTTCAGTGTCACTGTAGTTATCTGTTTGAACAAGTTCATCAGTATCCAAATCAGCCCTAGACCATTTTGATCGAGAGACAAGGTCTTTGTCAATGTGTTCACCCCCCGTAGTGGCGAGTGTCTCATCCATTATGACTGGATCAATGTTGAACAACAAATCGGCATCGTTGAGCTCGTGTGGTGTAAGCTGATAAGCATCCTCCACCTCCTCGGAGACATTGTCAGTGATCTGACTTCGGGCCTTGGCCTTGATTACTGCATACCAGTCCCGATGTCCTCCCGAGAAGTCGGTGTAATAAACCTACTCAGCTTGTTGGGCAAAAATGAAGGGATCAAACCCTTTATATCTACCATTCTTCTTGACCTCAACTAAGCCGTAGTTGTTGTCAACCTTTTTTCCAACACCGATTGTGTTGTCGAACCAATCACATTTGAATAGAACAATATCTCTTCTTAGTCGTCCAGAGAATGAAACTTCAACAATCTCCGTCAGCACTCCATAAAAGTCTTCTTCCAACTGTCCGGCGGTGCCTTTAACACAAACCCCGTAGTTATGGGTGCGCATCCCTTCACTCCATTGAAGAATATTAAACTTGTAGCCATTTACGTAGTAAATAGGCCATTTTTTAACAGTTTTCACCGGCCCCCAAGAAAGGGCTTGGAGTAAAGAATCTTCAATATGGTTGTTAGGGTCTTGTATCTATGTACAACATAAAAAGTAGGTCATCGTTAGATAAAGGGAGTTAGAAGCAAATAGGCTTAAAAACACTTGGTATACGGGTCTTACATGTTGCGCGAACCAACCAACGAACTTGGATGACACCTCACTATGAATTTGGTCATCAGTTAAATCATTTTGCTCAAGTTTTAGCATATCTGTGTATAAGCTATTCAAAGGAAACAAATTTAGATACTATAAAAGCTACGTTAAGAATGTATAATATAACTTGTATGACTTACTCAATAAAGGGTTCCACTTCTGGGCAATTGAGAAGAATGTACAAGTGAGCCGCCTTTTGATCTTTCTCATCAATGTAACATTTTGTGAGCCTGCCCCCCGGGTGACCAGGATAGTTGAAAATTGATGTTTGTTCATCAAACCCTGTGCGGCTGGCTACCCCAAGATTGCGGGGAATTCTACTCATTCTAGTTTCTATCTCCGTCGGAAAATAGAAAGAAGCAAAGGTTGTCATTTCTTCGACTAAGTATACCTCACAAATTGATGCTTCAACGCAGGCTTTGTTCGACACTTTATCTTTTAAAGAGCGTAAGAATCTTCAACATCATTAACAAGATAGTGTTAAGTTAGAAAATACTATTATAAGCACGATTTGCAAGGAAATTAAAGAGTTCACCAAGCATTCACCTTTCGAATGGATACATCCAACGATACTGCACTGGGCCACCAACCAAGGCCTCGTACGGTAGATGGATAGGCAAATGCTCCATGGAGTCAAAGAAACTTGGTGGGAAAATCTGCTCCAACTTACAAATCAATACCGGGATAGTTTCTTCCATCTTCACAAGTTTCTCCACAGTCAACGAAGTAGCCATCAACTCCTTAAAGAAGTGACTCAACTCCACTAACGGTTTCCAAATAGGCTTCGGTAAGGCATGAAACGCGTACGAGAGTAGTTGTTGCATAAACACATTGCAATCATGACTTTTCATGCCAAACACCCTGCCCTCCTTCACGTCGACACATCTACTCAAGTTAAAAGCGAATCCGTCAGGCAGGGTCAACCCATTCATCCAAATACACACAGCAATCTGTTGTGGTCTAGTTAAAGCATATTTTGCATGGGGTTTAAACATTCTTCCACGTCCCGCATCCCTTAACTCCAACTCCTTCCTGGAACACCAAATCGGAAGGTCTAGACGACTCTTCTCGTTGTCCTTTGTTCTCCCTTTGATATCCATAACAGTGTCAAAAATATTCATGAAAACATTACGTTCAGTGTGCATGACATCAATGTTGTGTCTTAACAACAAGTCTTTCCAATATGGCAAATCCCACAAGACACTCTGCTTCACCCAGTGGTGTTCCTTACCGTAACCCGCAAACTCCTTAACACTCTTGTCCCAGATGTAAGGATACTCTTCGACCCTCTGCCAAATGCGTGCACCAGATAACCTACGGGGTGGAGGTTCATTAACAACCTTGTTCTTCTTAAAAGCGGTTTTGTTCCTCCTAAACGGGTGATCCAATGGTAGAAACTTTCTATGACAGTCAAAGAAACTTGTCTTGCCACTAACAGGGAGTGATTCCCCCCCGGTATGTTCCATGCATACAGGGCAAGCAAGCTTCCCAGATGTGGACCATCCAGAAAGCATACCATAGGCCGGGAAGTCGTTAATAGTCCACATCAAAACAGCACGCATCATAAAGTTGTTCTTCAAAGACGCATCGTATGTCATTACCCTGACATCCCATAATTGTGATAACTCTTCAACCAACGGTTGCAAAAACACGTCTATGTTCGCCTTTGGATTTTTGGGTCCTGGAACCAGTATAGATAGAAACATGACCTCCCTCTTCATACACATATCAGGAGGCAGATTGAATGGGGTCAGGATGACTGGCCAACAGGAATAAGCTCTTCCGTATTGACCGAACGGGTTAAACCCATCAGTACATAAGCCAAGTCTTATATTGCGTGGCTCGCCTGAAAAGTCCAGATATAGCTCATCCAAACACTTCCATGCTTTCCCGTCGGAAGGATGGCAAAGAAACCCCTCTTGTGTTCGGTTCAGAGCATGCCAACGCATGTGTTTTGCCATGGACAATGAGGCATACAGGCGTTGAAGACGCGGTGTTATAGGGAAGTACCACATTTTCTTCCTGACCGTCCGGGTTACCTTCCCTCTCCTTTTAACGGTCTTGTAGCGTTCCTCATTACAATGCAGACATTTTGTGACACTCTTGTCTGCAAACTCATTTCTGAACAGCATACATCCACCAACACAACACTCTATCTTCACACAACCCAACCCCAAGTTTGCCACTTGTTTCTTAGCACGGTACATGTTTGCTGGCATTCTATGATTAGTAGGCATGGTGGAACCCATCAGATTGACCATCCTATCAAAACAACCTCCAGAAAGATTATAATCTGCCTTTAGGCTTAAAGCAGCTAGGGAGGTGGATAACTCAGTATGACTGTTGCACCCCTCCCACAATGGAGTCTGAGCCGCCGCCAACAAATCATAAAATCTTTTCACCTCCGGATTAGGATCCTCCTCTACATTGTCAGAGTCCCCATGACCTGCTTGGTCATTATGTTCCAGCATACGCCCGGTGGAGGGTCCAACATGATCCATCACCATTTGTTCTATGTTGTTGTACGTATCCCTATTTCCTCCAACCTCGTAGTAAGACTGTTGCACGGTTACGTCTGATGGTCTACTAGGTAACTGCTTACCATGGTTGTACCAGCAGTGGTATGTTTCCATGAACCCTTTCTCAGTTAGGTGGCACATGACATCATCCGCGTATTCAAAACTCATGCATTTACACCTTGAGCACGGACAACGGATCTTCTGAGTCACTTCAAATCCAGGCGTGTTTGCCGTAGCGAACGGAATGAACTCCAATAGCCCCGTCATAAACTCCTCAGTCACTCGCCGACTGCGATCTAGTCGGTTGTACATCCATCGCCGATTTACCGGTACCTCCATTTATAATATCTAACAAGCACGATTTCTGTTACGTTACACCCATCAGATTGTTATTTTAACTATCGGTTGTGAATCACTCTATCTCTTTGATGTTGCAAATTGGTGGGGCCCTATCCCATTCGGGATGAATATGCAACCATCCGTAACCCATCCCACAATTGTATGTCGTCTATCTTGAGTTGAATGAATGTTCATTTGAAATTTCGGCAGCATTTCGCATTGGTCCCCGAGTACACAGAGATACGTACGGTATGAAACACCACACGCAGACATGCACCCTGGGGACAATACGAAACACCATAACCGAAATTTCAAATGAACATTCATTCAACTTCTCAAGATAGACCACATACAACATTGATGGGTTACGCCCTACAAGTTACAAATTCATACCAAACTGTCCAACCGGGACAATTTAAGCTCCAACACAACACGGTACATCAACCGGTTGTTTTGAAACTTGAACGGGAATCTAATGGGTACACACACGACTAAACCCTACATTATTAAAGTTGAGTTTCATTTTTTAAGTTCCCTAAGAAAGGGAGTCTACCGAAATTTTGGCGGAGTCTCCCCTGTAAACTAGACATTTCCCAAATTTACAAACGGCCTGTTACATATAGAAAACTGCCCAGTATTGCTAAATAAACATATCATACGCATTGTATATGATATTCAAAGTTATGAACACCAAATCATGTTATCAATATATAAAATCAATGTCTACTGAGCTCTGCTCTCCACTAACAAGCAACATTACACATGCATCGTAAATCATGTTATCAGCATACAAAACCAATGCCTAATGAGCTCTGCTCTCCACTAACAAACAACATTACACATGCATAAAAAATCATGTTATCAGCACACAAAATCACTGCCTAATGAGCTCTGCTCTCCACTAACAAACAATAATCAACATACATACACTTCAAAAGATACAACACACATAGCCAGAAAGTTAGCGTTAGGGGATTACCTAGGAATGAGAGATAGCGATGAAGACAAAGCTGATGAGGGCCGAACACGAACCACGCGTAAGGTGTCTTGGTCTGCATGACAAAGTCTAGTTAGAATGGAAATTGAGTAATCAAAAGAAAAAGTTTTATTGGCCTTTGCTAATCATACATTTTCAATGAACTTTAGCAAGGTTGTCAGACTCGAGAGTCTACCAAGACTCGTTTTGGCTAGGTAGACTCGACTCGCTAACTCGACTCGTAAACTCGTAAGAGTTTACGACTTTACCTCATGCTAAAAATTGTATCAAATTAATATTAGGCATGCATCCAAACAATATATAACATACTAAAATAGTTAAAAAATAAATAAACGCTTCTACCAGCGGGTATGACTAACATATTACCTACACACGTCACGTTGCATTGCTATTAAACTAGTCACTAAATTCTGGTGGAGACCAAAGAGTGTAGAGAAATAATTGAGGAAACAAGGAGTTAGAGGCAATTCATACAAGCTTTTGTATTTTAAAAGAGTTAATTTTTATACAGTGACTCAGATACCATTCCTTTCCAAAAAATTTTTGAGGAGGAGGATGATCATGGCCCGTGGGTTTTGGGATGGAGGAGGGTTTTGGGATTTGGACATTTCCACTCCTAAGACGCTTGATGGGTTGGCATGTCCTGTTCCTGGAGACCCTCTCCCTTTGGGTTTGTCCCGTGGCACAAAGCTTTCCAGACCCCAACAGCTCCATTTCATGCACCATTTCATGCACGCCCCTCTCATTCCTTCCTACTCCATTCTCCATGGCCTCTCTCTCCACCGTGTCCTCTCCCTCCCCCTCCTCCATGACTGGCAAGTCTCTCCCTTCCATCTTCTTACCTCTGCTTTTGTTGCCTGACCATGTGTCTGCTCTGCAACTTTTTCAGGTTTCTATTTTTAAATGGTCAGTTCAATTTGCAGAGATTTGTTTCCTTTGTTAAGATTGAACCCAAAAAGCCTAAGGGCCTTTCCTCTTGGTTAAAAACCATTGGGAGACATCTACAGAAGAAATCACTGTATGCCCTCCGCTTCTTCTCTGAGTTACAGTTGACGCCGGATGATATTTTACTTTTAGGCTTAGATGCATATGGCTATAGTGATCAGCGTCGTGCAAAAGCAGTCCTACATCATAAGGCAAGTGTCAATATGTATCCTCTTATGAATTTCTAAGTTTTACGACCCTGCAGGTTAGATTTTGTGGACTAGTAACACTTGAAAGGAGGGATATATATACCTACATTAAATCTAGTGAACTAATGTTTTATGTGGAATTTATGATTAATTTTAGGTTACCCTTTAGCCTTAGTTGTCAGATTCAAGGGGCAAGGAAAGTAATTTGTAGCAGATTGGTTTAGAACCCAGAGGGCTATAGGTCCAAAATTCTACATAACCATTTAAAATGAAGATGACATTGTAATTTCAATCACAAGACTAACTAGAAGGGCAGATAATGTAGAATGAAACGGAACTGAAAAACTCTTGGATTTAATCGGTTATTATTTACTGAGATTTGGCTGGTGACATGCTATAATTTAACGTTACTGTGAAGTGTTATGGCAATTGCCGTGATCCACAGAGAATTACCCACGAAGTGGAGGGTTGAATCCCTTTTGGCTGGTGGAATAAGATGTTTGATCTGATGGTGTGATGAACGGAATGGAGGTTCTGTTATGCGATTGGTCCTGGATTGATTCAGTTCTTGAATGGCCTTACTGACTACAATGGAACCATGAACCACAACTATTTCTTGCTGGGACTTCCCAACAGAGACCAACTATAAGATCTACAAGTTAAACATGAAGCATGTAACCTCTCCTAAGCTCTCCTCCCCCAACCCAAAAATCTATGATTTCATTAAACACTGTCCAAAAAAGACGGGTAACGGGGTCACATATGTTAGGGAACAACCTCTTAAGGTGTATACAAGGAGGAATAGGACAGTTGCAGAGGATCAAGAATTAAAGGTTCACGTGAAATATGGATAGTTGTTTTTTCTAACTAATTTTGTTAGGCAGTTAGAAATAGGTGAACTGTATAAATAGGAGAATGGGAGAATAGTAGGCCGGTTCATGGTTTAGGTTTGATGAAAACCCACATCAAACCCAACCCAAATCACTTAAAAGGTGTGGTTTTAAAAACCAAACTACTAAGTATCTAGAACCAGTTTGTAAACTGGATTTAAAACCGGTTCTAAAACTGGTTTCGGTTTTAAACCGGTTTATAAATGCGGTTCTAAAACCGGTTTAAACTTAAACCAGTTTTAAATCTGATTTTGTAGCCTGAAAACCAATTTTTAAACCGGTTTTAGACCAAATGAAACCAGTTATATCATTAAAAATCTAATTTGGACCAGAAGCAATTTTTTTAAACTTTTTTGTCAATAATTTTTATATTCAAAACCAGTTAAAGTGTTGAATCTCAGTCTCACTTTTAGAAATTTTCATTGTAAGAGGTTTGTTACATAAAAAGCAAAGAGCAAAAAGTTCACTGTAACACCCGTTGCAAGCAAGTGTGCATGAATTTAATTTGTCACCAATCTAAATTCAGAAAAAAAAAAGTTCTCCACAGCAAACAAAACAATCACCACTCAAAAATGTATTGGCCAGTACAGCTGCAAAGCTGGAAGACAGTGATCAGTTACCAAGATATAACATTAAGTCTGAAAAGAAGTAAAAAGGCCAAAGCATGACTTCAAATCTGAACAGCACAGTTAAATATGACAGTATCCTTAAACATGACCTCAAATCTGGAGAGCACGAGTACGAGAAAACATGACTTTATAATATCCTTAAATTCAATGGTATAATTAAATCTAAACAGCATGATCTCTAAGTTTTAACTAAAGTTTTAACAATAGCTTAATAAAGCCATAACTTCAAAGCCTGCTGAGTAGTAGTATGATCTATTTGAAAATGAAAATGAAAATTTACCTGCTGAGTAGTAGTATGATCTATTTGATACTCAAAGCTAATCTACATATCCACATTCCAGAGCAAAGTATTTTGAACAATTATCAAACACAATAACAGAAAACAGAGCCCCCCTAACTACTCTCAAACAATTCTACACATTATTTTATGTTTTGCACTTGACATTTCTGGTCTCTCTAAAAAGAAATAGGGTTTCATCACAGGCTGAATGTATATTGATCCCATTCTCTCAAAACTCTCCTCAGATGTCAATTACAAAAAATTAGACATTCGTTTGATACATTACAGGCCATGACACCTTAATTTCCATGATTCTTGGATCAAGTAACCTCAATAAGCATGTATTAACTCAGCTTGGTTTCAAAAGATTACCTAAAGAAATCCAAAGCTTATAATCTCCCGAAAGAAAAAAAACTTCAGAAGCATATGCATAATACATATCACATTATTCCAGAAGCTGATCAAGTGTCTACATGGGAAAAGCAGCTTTAAGGATCTATCTTTCTAAAACCTCTGCTTCCTTGATTATCAGCACTATAAAACCTATCATTTCTATTATGATTTAAGGCTATGCACAGTATATGTATATCACACAAAATATGTACAGCATGGGATATAATAAAATATCAAAGAGAATGGGAAATTTAATTTGACAATTTACTGATGTTACTCAGGTTCTGAGAGAAATTTACTTTAACAATTTACTCATGTTACTCATGTTACAAGACAACAGAAATTGAAAAAAACAGATGAAAAAAACGAGAGAAAAAACAGTTTCAGAAAAAAAAACAGTAATCAAATACAGCAGAGGAGATGACAAACCTGGTTTGGAAACCTGCAGGAACTGTTGCAGAGGTGGTCAATGGAGAGCCCTGCACTGTCGCCGCCACTCTACGTTGCTGAAAATGGTCGGAAATGGCCGTTGTAGCCTCTGTCTCACCGGAACAGTCACCGGAGACAGCTGGGACAGGTTGGGTGGTGGACGCGAGGGAGGAGAAGTGAGAGGGGAAATGTTTTCGGCTCTGAAATAGCTAAGGGGGAGGAGAGGGAGGAGAGGGAGGAGAGGCTGAAAGAGGAAGGGGAAGTTAGGGCAAGTGGCAGGGAAAGGGGTTGCTGTCGAGTTAGATTAAATCTTTAGCGACGGCAACCACCGTCGCTACCAGCGTCACTATAATTAATAGGATTAGCGACGGTAGAAACCCACCGTCACTAAACACCTGAATATTAGCGACGGCGGAACACAACCGTCGCTAACCTCCTTCGACTTAGCGACAGTAAAACAATGTCGTCACTAACCTCCTGAAAAGTAGCGACCGTTTCACCTCACCGTCACTAACTTAAAGAAAATTATGGAGGGAAGGCGAAAACTATAGCGACGGTGAAGTTACTCCGTCACTAACCTCATGAACATTAGCGACGGTTTCAGCGCGCCGTCACTACCTTCCATTATTAAAAAGAAAAATATGGAGGGAAGGCGAAAACCATAGCGACGGCACAGGATATCCGTCGCTAAGTGGACAGACAATTAGCCACGACGGACGCTTCCGTCACTAGTACAAAACCATAGCGACCCCGTCGCTGGAGAAGATGGAACTTTAGCGACGGTAGATACCGTCGCTACTATTTGGCGCCAACAGAAAATCCTGGCGGGAAACTAAAACAAAATGGAAATAAAAAATAGCGACCGTACTAGCGACGGTTTCCACCATCGGTAGCGACCGCGTCCTCTCTCGGTCGCTAAATCAGTCACTAACATATTTTTGGTCCCTTTTTGTATAAAGCGGTCGCTAATGCGGTGGCAAATTAGCGATGGTGTTCGGTGGTCGCTAAATTCAGGTAGCTGTTTAGGGTTTTTTTAGTTGTGCATGCTTTTGTATGAATGAAAATGAACTTCCCGTAATATGTATGTGAGTGTATGTATTGAAAATGTCATAGTCTGCATGGCTTGAATTTAAATTGAGCATAACCCGAGTGAACACGTGTGTGTGTACTAATGCTGATGTCGAGTCACTAACTATCATTTTATATGTATAAGCTCACCCCTACTGTGGTTATTTTTCAGTGAACATCACACGAGATGGCGAATGATGGGAAAGCTACATACCGTGTGAAGCATTTGTGTACTGTGGAATTATATGTGTACATGTATATACTGTATATAAGGTTCAGTCATAGCCTTGGCCGGCTCACATTTTAGTCCCTGTTTAATTATATTTGAACTAAACACCTTTCGGGTGAAGAATATGACAATGTGCATGTAGACGTTTATATGTATGCATTATACTGTATGTTCATCCTATGCTGTGTGAATGTTCGGGTAGTGTACATTGGTCAGCGGGTTATAGAGCGAAAGGTTTCCTTGATACAATCTTATGACTAAGAGTGTTTTGGTGATTCCGAGTGGAAATCAACCGAGTGAAGGTTCCCTGATGATTGAATTGGCAATGCGAATTTGGGTAAGCCTGCGGTAGTAAATTTACTAGAGAGAGAGAGTATGATCTAGATAATAGGGAGTAGGTTTCAGTCTTGCATGGTCTTTTGCATGTAGAGGAATTTATCTATACTCTGAGTGGCGGGAAATTAGAGTATTTCTGAGTGAGTGAAATTATACGATTCTTAGGTAGAATCTGACTCGGTGAGAAAGCTTTAGTGTGACGTAGACTATATTTGCGAGGGATGGGTACGGAAAACATTCCCAAGTGAAGGGATTGTAAGAGCCGACTTCCGAGTGAGTCTTAGTTGTGAATCCCCAATAATAAAATAGGTGTGAGGGAGAGAATACACAAGGGAGTCGTGAGAATAAGACATTTCCGAGTGAACTTAGAGTCTGATTCCGAGTGAAGGAAAACCCGAGTGGAGTTACTCGCCTCAAGCGACTAAGTGTCCGCTCCAGCGAGTAGAAGAGGAAAGGAAAGTCTTTAATTGGTTTCGCTTACGCGAATGGTGTTTCGCCCGAGCGAGTTGGACTATCTCGCTCAAGCGGGTTTGGATCTCGCTTAAGCGAGTGGACGCTGTTTGGGCTTCGCTTGAGCGCTACTGTGCCTTCCGCTGGGTTGCGCAGTGAATGATTTTCCATTTCACTTGCCTTCCATTCCTTTCTCTTTTATTGTGCCCGGTTCCATTGGTTTATTTTGGGAAAATTTTCCCTTGTTTCGGATGTATTTTTAATTAAGTCGGGTTGTTTCACATTCGAACATAACTCACTTCACACTTCTCTCTTAGTTCTTTTTCCTTTCTTTCTTTTAAGCATCAGAGGAAGGCTTCTGGAGGAGTTCTTCCATTCTGGGTTCGGTCTTTCCTATTTTTAATTTATTTTAATTATGGAGGGCTAAAACCCCTAGATTGATTTTCTTGGAAAATATTGTAATATAATTTTGAGGTTCTTGTTTTTAATATAGTATGCTTTTATTATTGTTTATTTCTTCATAATCTTACTCTGCTTATTTAATTCCATTCTCTTTAAGTAGATTTGTATGCTTAATCGATTTAATTATTCAAATAGAATAAAATAAGATTTTAAATTAAAATGGATTAAGAAAATATGCATGCTTAATGAATATTTTCATAATCACTTTTAATAGTTATGGTTTGCTTAATTCCATAATTTGAGAATAGATTATGTATATAGGCGATGTTCTTACATATGCTCAATAACATGTGTATTAAAACTTGTTTTATTAGTATGGATATCAAACGGGAGAATGATTATTAATACCGAATTAAAATCTATTTTAACAAAAGTAAAAGTTAAAATACCCTTAATATGCCAATTAATAGGGATAGAATTGGTAATTATTGTTGCCATAAGGCCAGGACTTAATGTAAGTTTTTATTGAGAAAGCTTACGAGGAATCGGACTTTACGATAAATACTTAGAATTTATATCACGAGGAATTGGTTATAATGACTTTAAGCTGCAATAACATGAACTTGATGATTAAGTATGTATGTTTGTAATTATTGCATTATATTTTAGTGCGAGAATCCTAATTCCAACATAGTTTGTTAATCTGTGTTTTTACCTCAAGTATCTGAATTATTCTGAATTACATCTCAACTTTATAGTTAGATTTTATCTTTTCCATATTTTTACTTTATGAACAAATCAACCATCAAATCCTGTAAATATTGTATAAACTGTTTATAAATTATTCTTTTGTTAATAAACATTGATAAATTTACCATAGTAAATAATAAATTACTGTGAGTTACTGGACTTTCAATCCTAGTGGAACGATATCTAAGTTTGAAGACTACAATCGATTGGTGCGCTTGCCAATTAATAACCCAACAGTAACACAGGGGTTAACTCCTCCCCGAATATATACCTACAATTCATAGTCAAAATAAGGTGAGTTAAAAATTGATAATACAGTTAGGGTAAACTGTATCGACCTAATTTAAAGTCCTTACATACCTCTTGGTAAGTGAGGACTTGAATGACCTCTATCTGTCAGCAATAATACTGAGGATCTTCCTTCTAAGTGTGTCATGTTCTGGTATATCCCAAGAATCCTACATGGGGGAATTACTTAGTATATGAATTACATGAAACAATACATTAAAATAATTAACATAACATATTTATCTTACCAGAATATCACTCCAAATATGGTTCTTCACGACCTCCTCCATATTATCCCAGTCAGGGATAATAATTGACACCTTCGACCGAGAAACTACTCTCAGGTAACTGCTAAACTTTGTGGAAAGTGGTCCACAAAGTGCACCAGTGTTGACATCAACATACAGCCTCTCTCTCCGATGACGCCTGATTGCGACATCCTGCAATCGGGTAACATCTCTACTCTTCCGAGTAGAGGAATCTGTGGCCTGTAAATTGGACCTAGAATATGGATCCTGCTCAGCCATAAGTATCTGTCCAAACAAGGAAAAATTGGATGTCAATATATAGTACTTGTAACTTGAATAATTAATATAACATTTAATACAATGATTCATTGACATAACATTTAATACAATTAATCATACCCTATGAAGATGGAATATTTTCCCAAAAGCCTTCGTGGTGGTCAGGACGATTGGCAACTACATCATTTATGTCATGTTCCACGACATATGTCAGAATACGTGTTGTTACAGAAGGAATTTCCACAACATCAAGATTCGGGTCTCCAATGTTGTGTCTACCTTGGATAACAATTGACCACCTTTTGTCAGCTGGATCAGTAATATAAAAAACTTACTTCACTTGCGCTGCTATAATGAATGGTTCCTCCTTATGACCTATCTTGTTGAGATCCAACAATGTAAATTCGATATCATCAGTTTTGACACCATTCTTATTGTCAACCCATTTGCACTTAAACATAGGAACAGTGAAAGGACCGTAATCGACCTCCCATATATCTTCAATCATACCAAAGTAGCATAACTTGGCCATGACAGGGTTGTTATCCTTTAAAGTTGAGAAATACATTGACTCAGCCACAAGCATAACCCTACTATTTTGATTTGTACTTTTATCATCCTGTGTCCTTGTATAGAATGAATAGTTATTTATGTCATACCCACAAAAGGTAAAGACATCGAAGTTGGGGCCCTGTGCTAATCGATGTAATGTCGCAGAAGCAGATACATCTTTTATAATGGTCATTTGGAACCACTGTATGAATGTCTAGTTGTGTTCATTGAACACCTACTTTTCAGTCATTCCAAGGTTGTTTCTCTTCACTAGCTCTTTATGGGTGGTTAGATACGGTTGCACGTCGTCTGTGTTGTTCAAAATATACAAGTGCGCTTGTAGGACATTATCACATGGCATGCTCTTCATTTTTTTACCAATCATACCTTTCCTATCCAATCACCCATCATGACTAGTCTTCGGAATACCAATGCTTTCAGCTTGTGACATATAATCAGTGCGAAACTCAATTACTTCCTCTACGATATACCTTTCCATAATCGAAGCCTCAGGACGACGTTGATTCTTCATATACCCTTTCAATATCTTCATATATCGCTCAACAGGATACATCCACCACAAGAACACTGGACCACACAAACGGACCTCTCTCACCAAATGGATGATTAAGTGGACCATAATGTCAAAAAAAGAAGGCAGGAAATGCATTTCAAGCTGACATAGTATAAGTGATACTTCCTGTTCCAAAACATCCAATTCGCCGGGGATGATTACTTTGTAACACATGGCATTGAAAAATAAACACAGTCTTGTTATGACATTTCTCACATTTTTATGAAGAATGTCATGAATGGCGATAGGTAGAAACTGTTGCATCAACATATGTCAATCGTGAGACTTCAACCCTAATAACTTCAAATCTTTCATGGAAACACAAGTTTTGATGTTTGAACCATAACTAGACAAAACTTTCACACTACGCAACGATTCACACAAACTTTGCTTTTCTTTTCTGGACAACGTATGACAAGCCAGGGGCAAATATGTTCGTTTTCCCTTT
The DNA here is from genome assembly GCA_037962975.1 of Clitoria ternatea. Classification (NCBI taxonomy): domain Eukaryota; kingdom Viridiplantae; phylum Streptophyta; class Magnoliopsida; order Fabales; family Fabaceae; genus Clitoria; species Clitoria ternatea. The sequence goes on along the minus strand of CM075672.1, from coordinate 23,281,565 downwards.
GATTGTGGATGTAAATCCTGATGTATAGCCATTAACTTCAAGTCCATACATGAATTTAGGCCATCCTTTGTCTTCCTGGGTATGTTTAAAAGTGTTCCAACCAAACTGTTGCACATATTTTTCTCCACATGCATTACATCAATACAGTGTCTTACATCAAGCTCCCTCCAATATGGTAGGACAAAAAAAGGTGACTTTTTCTTCCAGTTATTTTGTGCGGTGGATTATTTTTCACACTTACCAAACACCACATTGATGTCTTTCACCTTTTCATATATCTGGCGACAAGATAGTGGTGGAGGAGCCATTTCAAAATCTTACGCACCGTTGAACGACTTCTTTAACCTACAAAATGGATGATTAGCTTTAAGAAACCTTTGATGCCAAAGATAAACATTTTTCCTACTATGATGCAGCCGCACGGAACTAGTTCCATCGTCACATACAGAAGAAGCTTTATGACCCTTCACGCTTGATGAGTGTTTTGATCATATTGAGTTTGCTGAAAGAGAATCAAGTTTGTATAATATGAACTCAATGGAATGAATGTGCCAAGTTTAAACACAGAGGTTGTAGTACAGTATAGATGTCGTTCCACTGAGGAGGTGTAAGAATGAAAATCTTAGTCTTGAATTGATTTGGCAGAAAGTTTTTGGTTGGATTTGTTATGAATGATATTGAATGAGAAACAGTAAATAACAGAGAATAGCACTTGCAAAAGATAACAGTAAATGATGTTGGAAAAATCAGTTTTGTAAAACAGGGATCGGCTTCATCACATCTTCACCTCTGTAAGCTGCATAAGTCTTCATATAAGTAAATCGAAAAGATAAGTTCTACGTCACAATCAAAGTCATTTGTATCGATCCCTCGACTACAAAATTCATAAGAATGATTTTCAAACCGCTGATCCCTCAGTCACTTTGGAAATCATTCCAGCATTATCGATCGATTGTTTTGACGTTTATTGCGTTAGACGCCATCCCTGGCTACCTACTCACAACAAGTATTTCTTTCAGATTTTGCTTTCAAAAGTCACTTCCCAGCATACTTGAGAAAACTCAGAACAAGAAAATAGTGATCAAGTATTTTCAGGCATTAAACGCAGAAAGGAATACAGCAACTTATCAAATCTCATTACTAAATAAAAACTTACAGCAGCATTACTTTAGTGTTGAATGGAGTACAGCCAATCCCATAAGGGAGATTAGTTACTCATGCCTTGCATTTTCACCATCAAAGGAATGAATACAGAAAATGGAAAGTGTGAATGAAAATACAGAGGATGAATCTGATGTATGTTGTGATGTCCTGGATGATTTGTTTGTAGCTTAATTTATAGGAGTTTAGGTTCAGCTTCTCTTGCCCACTTGCGTAGAACCCATGCAGCATCTTTCAGAGACTGGTGGAAATAGAAGAAAGTGGGTGAGGTGGCATCGCATCATTGATGAATAAAGAATTAAGAGACCCATGCTGTGTGAGTCACGCTTGAGCTTGATGGTCACGCTCAAGCGTGAAAGGCTCTGATGCCTTCTGATTGTCTCACGCTCAAGCTGAATTAACCACGCTCAAACGTGGCCTTCTTTTTGGTGCAGAACGTTGCTCACGCTTACTCCTCTTCAGCTGCGCTCAAGCGTGGCCTTATTATCCATCCCTCACGCTCAAGCGTGTAAGGCCTACGCTCAAGCGCCTTTCATGTACCTGGTGACGCTCAAGCTCCATTTATTCACGCTCAAGCGTGCTTCATGCGCAGGGTCACGCTCACGCTCACGCTCACGCTCAAGCGTCTCATCCCCAGGCTTGAGCGTGAGAGGGGTCCTGATGCCTCTGTTTCCCTTTAAGTCATGTTTAATCCTCGCTTAAGCGTCTAATCTTCACGCTTAAGCATGAGAGGTGCTTCATGTTTCCCAACTTTCATGCTCAAGCTTGCTTACTTTGTCTTTCCTGCAGCTTTCCACAACATTTCTTTTTATACAATGTTTAGAGGATTCATGCTTACTTCCTTCAATAATTCCTTAATTTAGCTAAAAATCTTTACAAAATTGGTTCAAATGAGTCATGAAATCAATGGTTATTCAACACTTATCAAACTCTCCCCAACCTAGATTTTTGCTTGTCCTCAAGTAAAAAGAAATTTTGGAAAGGGAATCAAGCATTCAAAAATCTGAGTTTCTGTTGCAGACAAAAAGTTTAAAAGACAATAATCTGAGTTGATGTCTAGGCAAATGATACCAATTCCTTAAAATGTAATGCACCATTACCTTGTTCATGAAGCATGTAACCCATTGCTGTAAGAATAGAGAACTCTCATTATTTCTTACCAGGTGTCTGTTTCGCTCATCCATCATTAGAACTGCTCAGTTAACATTGGCCGTCATTTCTAGTAAAACTAAAATTCAAATGAATAGCAAGGATTAAAAGGTCTTTTAAGGATGTAATGAGGCTGGGTTGACAAGAATCTTTGGTTTTTCTTGGTTTCAAAACGCATGTTCAAAGAAGAGCATAAGTGCTTGTGGTTAATTTATTTAACAATTTAGAAGGCTTCTTCTTTGCATTGAAACTTCAGACTTTTCCTTTGTTTTCCTCCAGCTCTTTTATACCTTTTTGGAGAGCTTACTATTCTTCTTTTTGCATCTTCTTCTACTGCCTCCATTTGTTTCATCTCCTTTTGAGAAAAAATATTTTATGCTCTTTTTCAAGATGAACATGCAGGTAGGATAGGATTTTTGCTTTTATGCTTAGCTTAGGGTAGAGAAAAAATTTTGCTTTTATGGCTCAAACATGGGCTGTCAAAAAAATCAGATATTTTTATCAGGGTAGCTTTTTGGCTCTCGGCTAACTATGTTTTCAAAATTGCCTTGTCATTTCCTTGCTTATTTCTTAAGAAAAAGGTTTTAATTAGAAAATCAGTCAATGCTAATTTAACAAATTCGAATGAGGCTCTCAAGTGTTTAGATTTCTCACTGCTTACTTCCTTATTCTAACAGAAAAGGGTTCAAGTCATGTAAACAAGCAAAAGTACATGCATTCCAGTTCCTTGGTTCTTAATTAAGTCATTTTGCCTAAAAAAAATCAGTGTTGTTGCCTAAAAACATTCTGCTGCTTGGAAACTTTTCTTGTTCAAAAAATAAAATCTTTGGTTGGGGTTTTCAAAAATGTTCAAAGTCTTAATCATCAAAACAGGAAAGCAAACAAGAATAAAATCGCAAGCAGATAATCACAAGCAATCAATAATAATCACAAGCAATTCTAAAGTATGCTGTATTAAAGCTAAAGTAAAGCTGTAAATTGTCAATTGGAAATAAAACTAAATAGCAATTTAAACTTCAAGAAATGAAAAAAATTTTCACTCTTCCTCAGATGAGTCCTCTTCTGTTCCCAGGTCTCTTTCTGGAGGTCCCTGTGTTGAAGTTCCTGGCCTATCCTCCTGTGTAGTCTCACCTCCTCCCACAAAAGGAGGCCTGTCCCCAGGCCAAGCAAGTAGGGCCTCAAACTGGGCAGGTGGCACCCAGGGATTGTGTTGACCTGCAGGAATGCTGTGATAAAGGCCATTGTGAACATGTAACAAACCTCTATGCTGAGCGTTCTGCTGGGCCAGGAGGTGGCTGTTTTGAATTTTCAGGATGTGAATGCCTTGTAAAATTAGATTGGCTTCTGTGCTGAGGGGGGGATGGGCAGGTGCAGTGTTGAATGCTTGTGAGGTAGGTGGAGGGGGTACATCAGTTGCAGGAAGTGCTGGGTTACTGCAGTAACGCTCAATGAAGCGTTTGTCTATGGAAGGCCTGATTGGTTTGAGGTCTTGTACCTCAACACCATGAGCTGCACAAAAATCAGTGATAAAGGCAGGAAAACCGAGACTCCCTTTTACCTTTTGACCTGCCTGGGAATACTTCTGGTCAAAAATCACAAACTTGTGGATTTCATCCGATAGTACTTGGGCTAGATCAATAGAGATGTCCTCTCTCAGAATGCAGTATAGGAAATAACACCTACTAAAAATCAAATCAGAGACATGAGCGTTAGGTGCTATGTTAGCTAATAAGAAAGAAGTCCAAACTTGAGAAATAGTAGTCATGTCTTTTCTTAAAATTCTCAGTGGTGTCTCTCCTTGTCCCATTTGAAAGTGGTGTCCTGGAACGCATATAGCTGCTTCAAGGTCATTTGTGGCAATGAACTGGTTCCTTGCAACCATGGCAGCATATTCGCAGATTTCCCCCTCTCCTAAGGTCATGATGTTCCCCAAGTAAAGATTGATTGTGTCTCTGTCATATGAGAGCCAGGTTCCCCTCACATAAGTTTTTCGTTCTCCCCCTCCATCTTTTGTCCAGGCGTTCGCATAGAATTCTCTTACAACTTCAGGGTCATATTTCTCCCTTGGGTAACATACCTTTAACCAATTTCTCCTTCTTATGATCTGCAGGAAGGCATCACAGTCTCCCAGGGCCAAGTCTATTTTTCTTTCTGGTATGAATGTCCAATTTGAGATATCTTCATAAAGCTTGCCGTTGCCTTTCTTCCTAAATCTTGGAGCATTATCTTGTTCATCTGTGCGTGGTCTTTTGCCTTTATTCCTTCGGGAACTCCTTGCTGGGGAAGTGGTGACAGGGGGGTTTGGTGCAGTTTGCTTGGTTCTGGCCATCTGGAAGGATCCGAAAGTGATAGAGAGAATGGTTTGCAAAAGAAAAGTGTGACTTATGAGATGAGAGTGAAAAGACAATTATTAGAGAAGAAATGGCAGTTACAAAACTTAGAGAGTCAGGAGATTGATGGGCGGTTATGTGAGTGAGAGAGTGGGCAGTTTCAAATTTCTTAATTTATTAGCATCAGGGGGCCGTTTTGTATTTCACGCTTGAGCGCTGGAGTGTCACGCTTGAGCGCAAGAGTGACACGCTTGAGCGCAGTATAACCACACTTGAGCGTGATCGGCCTGGATTCAGAGTTTGAGAATGAAACTTCACGCTTGAGCGTGTTTTTGTCAACCTTGGGCTCTTTTTGTCTCGCGCTTGAGCGCAAGGTTGTCACGCTTGAGCGTGAAGCAAAATTTTTCATACCTGATGCTTAATTCACTTTCTCGCTTGAGCGCAGGATTCACGCTTTGAGCGTGGTAGCCTCTGTTTGATTTTTCAGGTCCTTTCGCTTAAGCGTAAGATGTCACGCTTAAGCGTGATCGGGTTTATTTTGAAAACTTCTTTTTGTAAAGGTGCCACGCTCAAGGCTTGGATTCTTGCGCTTAAGCTTGATATGGATGGTTTGGGACTTACCTTGGCTCGCTTAAGCGAGGTTACCCACGCTTGAGGGTGGTGATGTCCTCATGTCTCTCTTAATTCAACTTCCAGCTCCAGTTTTGTTTGCCTTTGTTTGAGACTCTTATTTAGGGTTCTCTTGATGAGCAATCTACAAGGTAAACAAAAACTTTACTAATAAAAATAAAATTTTCATGGAAAGAAGGCATAAAAGATTGGGTTGCCTCCCAATAAGCGCTTGTTTATCGTCTTTAGCTTGACGCCTGATAGATTTTTCAATATGGGTCATGGAGCTGGTGGATTAGAGTGTTGAGTTTTTCCACCTCCTTGCCTAAGTCACGCCTTGGCTTTCTTCCATTCTGTTTTTCAAGTGCATCTTCAATAGCAAAATAAGCTTGTTCTTTTTGCACTCGAATTTTTACTTTTCTGTCATCCACATCTATGATGACTTTGGCTGCTTTCAAGAATGGTCTCCCCAGTATTAGAGGAACTTCAGGATCTTCCTCCATATCTATGACAACAAAATTCTCATGAAATTCAAATTGATCAACTTTTACCTCAACATTTTCAGCAATACCATAAGGGGTTTTTATTGATTGATCTGCCATTTTTTAAGTCATGGTTGTTGGCTTTACTGAAAAATCCCCTATACTTTTAAGTGTGGATAATGGCATCAAATTTACACTAGCACCAAGATCTAATAAAGCTTTACTTTTTGAAAGATTTCCAATAGTAACAGGAATAGAAAAACTCCCTGGATCTTTGGTGTTATAAGGTACTGCTTCAGGTGTGATAGCATCATGTCCATCTTCTTCCTCAGTTATTTCCTCAGTCAGTGTGGTTACAGCCTTGCAATGCTCTATTGGGTTTGTTTCAGTGTTTGCTCCATACTGAGGCTTCTGTTTCTCAGCAAGTTGTTGGGCTAGTTGTCCCAATTGTGTTTCCAAGTTCCTAAGCGATGCTTCATTGTTCTTTTGACTTGCTAAAGAAGTTTGTATAAATTTTTCCAAGGTGTCCTCTAATCTAGAAGTTCTCTCCACTAAAGAAGGACCATTATTTTGATATGGTTTATTTGAAGAGCTGGGCTCTTGCTTCCATCCTTGGTTTTGGTTTTGGTTACTTCTCCATCCCTGAAATGGTTGGTTAGAAAAATTTGAATTGAAATTACCAGACCTTCCTTGGTTGTTCATGAAGTACACATTTGCTTCTTGTGAGCCACAATTTTCATTGAGATGATCTCCTCCACAAAAGTTACATGTGACAGGCATTTGTTGTTGCCCTGGTTGTGATGATTGTACTGCATGTAATTGTTGTGGAAGATTGGATATCTTCTTGGTTAATGCCTCTAATTGTTGGGTCAGAATTTTGTTTTGTGCTAAAATGGCATCTGTGGTGTTTAAGTCAAGGACTCCTTTCTTTTGAACTTGCTGACGATCATGTTGAGCTTGGTAGTCTGTTGAGGATAAAGCTTCTATTATCCTTGTGGCTTGGTCAGCATCCACTGTCATCATTGTTCCTCCTGCTGCTGCATCTAAAATCATTTTAGTGTCAGCCCTTAAACCACTGTAAAAAATATTAAGCTGTGCAATATCTTCAAGTCCATGGTTTGGGCATTTTCTGAGCAGTGATTTAAAGCGTTCCTATGCCTCACAAAAAGGTTCATCTTGGCCTTGTCTAAATGTTGTAATATCTGATTTGGCCTTGATGAATCTAGATGGAGGAAAGAACCTTTGTAGAAATTTTTCTTCAACTATGTTCCAGCTATTCAAACTTTGATTTGGATGAGATTGTAACCACTCCTTTGCTTTTCCTGCAAGAGAAAAAGGAAACAATCTTAGGTATGTTGCCTCAATTACTTCCTGTTCAAATCCCATTGTTCCTACCAATTCATAGAATGTGGCCAAGTGAGTGTAAGGATCTTCACTGGACATTCCATGAAATTGATGGGAACTAATTAAACTAAGGAAAGCAAGTTTCATTTCTATAGCCCTGATTGTATTTGGTATAGCAATGCTTGAGTAGTGTCTAGGTCCTTGTTGCAATGTGTAATCTCCAAGTGTTCTCCTTGGTGGATTTTGATTATTGCTGTTGTCATCCATTGTAACAGAGGAAGTTTGTCCTACGTGGAAGTTCTGCTTGGCTTTCTTGATTTTCTTGAGGAACCTGTTTATCTCAGGATCAAATGCAAGTTGTTCTTTTGTACTCTGTCCTCTCAAGATCATAAATCAAGAACTCAAAGTAGCAAGGTTACTAAAAAAATAAAAACAAATTACAAACAAGTTTATTTACGCTGTCTTGTCAATTCAATGCTAAAAATATTCAAACTTAAATTGCCTCCCCGGCAACGGCGCCAAAACTTGATGAGCGTTTTGATCATATTGAGTTTGCTGAAAGAGAATCAAGTTTGTATAATATGAACTCAATGGAATGAATGTGCCAAGTTTAAACACAGAGGTTGTAGTACAGTATAGATGTCGTTCCACTGAGGAGGTGTAAGAATGAAAATCTTAGTCTTGAATTGATTTGGCAGAAAGTTTTTGGTTGGATTTGTTATGAATGATATTGAATGAGAAACAGTAAATAACAGAGAATAGCACTTGCAAAAGATAACAGTAAATGATGTTGGAAAAATCAGTTTTGTAAAACAGGGATCGGCTTCATCACATCTTCACCTCTGTAAGCTGCATAAGTCTTCATATAAGTAAATCGAAAAGATAAGTTCTACGTCACAATCAAAGTCATTTGTATCGATCCCTCGACTACAAAATTCATAAGAATGATTTTCAAACCGCTGATCCCTCAGTCACTTTGGAAATCATTCCAGCATTATCGATCGATTGTTTTGACGTTTATTGCGTTAGACGCCATCCCTGGCTACCTACTCACAACAAGTATTTCTTTCAGATTTTGCTTTCAAAAGTCACTTCCCAGCATACTTGAGAAAACTCAGAACAAGAAAATAGTGATCAAGTATTTTCAGGCATTAAACGCAGAAAGGAATACAGCAACTTATCAAATCTCATTACTAAATGAAAACTTACAGCAGCATTACTTTAGTGTTGAATGGATTACAGCCAATCCCATAAGGGAGATTAGTTACTCATGCCTTGCATTTTCACCATCAAAGGAATGAATACAGAAAATGGAAAGTGTGAATGAAAATACAGAGGATGAATCTGATGTATGTTGTGATGTCCTGGATGATTTGTTTGCAGCTTAATTTATAGGAGTTTAGGTTCAGCTTCTCTTGCCCACTTGCGTAGAACCCATACAGCATCTTTCAGAGACTGGTGGAAACAGAAGAAAGTGGGTGAGGTGGCATCGCATCATTGATGAATAAAGAATTAAGAGACCCATGCTGTGTGAGTCACGCTTGAGCTTGATGGTCACGCTCAAGCGTGAAAGGCTCTGATGCCTTCTGATTGTCTCACGCTCAAGCTGAATTAACCACACTCAAACGTGGCCTTCCTTTTGGTGCAGAACGTTGCTCACGCTTACTCCTCTTCAGCTGCGCTCAAGCGTGGCCTTATTATCCATCCCTCACGCTCAAGCGTGTAAGGCCTACGCTCAAGCGCCTTTCATGTACCTGGTGACGTTCAAGCTCCATTTATTCACGCTCAAGCGTGCTTCATGCGCAGGGTCACGCTCACGCTCACGCTCAAGCGTCTCATCCCCAGGCTTGAGCGTGAGAGGGGTCCTGATGCCTCTGTTTCCCTTTAAGTCATGTTTAATCCTCGCTTAAGCGTCTAATCTTCACGCTTAAGCGTGAGAGGTGCTTCATGTTTCCCAACTTTCATGCTCAAGCTTGCTTACTTTGCAGCTTTCCACAACATTTCTTTTTATACAATGTTTAGAGGATTCATGCTTACTTCCTTCAATAATTCCTTAATTTAGCTAAAAATCTTTACAAAATTGGTTCAAATGAGTCATGAAATCAATGCTTATTCAACACTTATCAACGCTGTACCTGGATAAGTTACCATACGCTGGAAAGTCATTGATCTTGCAGAACAACATGGCACGCAATTTGAATGATTGCCCTGCAAACCCGTCAAACACATCAACCCTGTCTTCCCATAACATTTTAAGGTCTTCAACTAATGGAGTTAGATATACAACAATGTCGTTCCCCGGTTGTCGTGGACCAAAAACCATCATTAATAACATAACATATTTTTGCTTCATGCATAGCCATGGTGGCAAGTTGTAAACAAACAACAAAACAGGCCACGAACTATGGTTTGTGCTTAGGTTCCCATACAGGTTCATGCCGTCTGTGGCTAGTGCAAGCGTAACATTTCTTGGTTCATGGGCAAAATCCAGAAACATTGTATCCACTTTATTCCACTATGATCCATCTGCCGGATGCCTTAGTAGTCCGTCAGTAACCCTTTCATCAGGATGCCATCTCATAAGTTTTGCATCATCTACATTGGCAAACAGGCATTTTAGTCTTAGAACTATGGGCAGATACCACAACACCTTTACAGGAGACCCTTTAGTACAGACTTCATCAGAATCGGCCTCTTTCTTCTTATACCGTGACACCCCATACCTAGGACAGCGATGTAGCATTTCATACTCACCTCAGAATAATACATAATCATTTGTGCAAGCATGTATCTTTGTATATTCTAAACCCATAGGACACAACACCTTTTTGGCCTCATAGTTACGATTTGGCAAGGTGTTTCCAGTTGGGAGCATTTCTTTCAACAACTTCAGTAAATTAGTGTAACTTTTATCCGTCTATCCGTTTATGGTCTTCAAATTAAATAATCATAAAATTGCTGATAACCTCATGAAATTGACACAGTTTGGATACAACGGCTTCTTAGAATCCTCACACAGAGTCGTATATACGTGAGCTCTCTTAAAACCTTTTACCCCCACATCACGGATCATATCCTCAAGTCGGTCATCCATGTCGACATCGGTGTCATGCATCGAGCTTCGGTTTTCAGTTTGAGAGCTGGTACTTAGCACCACCACATCTTTACTGTGCCATGCCCAACAGGTATAACTACGAAGAAAACCATCACATAGTAGATGTTCTCACACCTCTTCCAAGTCTAGCCGATGCAGGTTCAAGCATTTAACACAAGGGTAAAAATACCTTCTATTCACCTCCTCAGCATTCCTCGCTACGAATTCTATAAATGATTCAACTCCACTCTCATACTCTAGACTTATGTGTGATACAGTTATCCAACTCTAATCCATAACAACTATTTACCAGGTACGATGATCAATCTCACTTTTTTTACAAAGGTGGTGGTCCTACCCATTCAGGAAGAAAATTAGTTTTATACGTCATTGATATATACAAGTTAAGAGTTATTTTAAGATTGGATCAAATTTCGGTAGCATTTCATATTGGTCTCTAACTACACAAAATGAGAATGGTCAAATCAAATTCAACCACAACCAAATATACACCCAGAGAATAACACAAAATGCAAGTTACCAAAACTTTATCAAATTTTAAAATAACTCTTAACTTGTACATACCAACGACGTATAAAAACAATTGTTCATCCTAAACTGTCCAAACAGACAATTCAAGATTCAACACAAATAATGAAATTAATTAATTTAATGACCGTTTATGTCAAATCTCAAACGGGGAACTACGGTTCACTTATGCAAAGCAACTTTCATACTAATTAACTAGTATGAGCCTACGAGTTTGCAAGATTGACAACCACACACAAACAACAACAATAGAAATAACATTATATGAGAGCAACAAACAACAACAAAAATAACATTATATCCTGTACAGTGAAATGTATATTTTGATTAAAAATAATACTTAAAATGACCAAAGATTGTACATGAGAGAGCTTATGCCTATATTTAGGTAGCTAAGACTTGTTAAGCAAGCCAATCTAATCCTAACTCCTAAACCACTGGAGAATTTCATCTTCCATAGAATAAGGCTAAAACAAAGGTCTACAACTACACTAATCTCCTAAAAAATCTAAATGAGATTCTAAGTGGATATACATAATGGAAATGACTAATTTAGGATAGGCTCAACACGATACTTGAGGAAATAAACCCAAAACAAGGTGTAAAATACAAAGAAGCCTATGATTCTATAATGATACAAATAACACATGAAATAGATCTTCTAACTAATATTAACTAAGCTTCCCTCCAATGTGCTTATTATACTAATCCATCCTTAATCCTCTTCATGACTCCCGTGAGTTCCTCATTACTTTGCCTAAATAGAGCATCATATCCTCTTCTAAAATTTTCCACACAAAACTACTAAAACTAGGCCTGATCGCAACATAAGCAAGACATGCCTAAAAACAAAATTTATATAAATAAAGGTGAGTATACCATCTGAAGTCCTTTACAAAAGGATTTAAGTGCTACTAATAACAATATATACTACAAAAAAAAACCAATAATGGTATATGTTTTATTTAAATCAGCTAGTAATGTTAAGATATAACAGACTCTATACTCCATTTACAATGTTGATTTCAAATCCATAACTCAATGTGGAATGGGTATCTGAAGCATTAAATCCAAACAAGTGAACCATAGTAAAGCATACACATTATAAAAACACACACACAGACAGGGATCCATAATACTGATATTACCAGCAAACTAATGGAGTTAAACTAATAGAGACACACACACAGATAGAGACACAGATACAAGCTTCGACTAATGGAGTTAAACTAAACAGAGATAGAGATACAGATACAGGATACACAATTTAATATAAGCAGATGGGGTACATACCAGACAATGCTGTAAAGAAGATGACTCGAAACTAAAGAAGGATGGAAGGAGACAGTGAACGACGTAGAAGACAACAAGCAAAGAGCACAAGCTGGAGAAAATAGCCAAAGACAAGTGCGAGAGGAGAAGGAGAAAGTGAAAAAGAGTATCAGGCGCGGCTTTTGAAGTTTTTGAAAATAGATATAATCACGGATCCTCCTTGCAACTGTGATTATATTATACATATAATCACGGTTCCATAATAACCATGGTAAAATATTAACCCAATCACCACAGTTACAACAACAACCGTGATTGTATCCATCAATATATAATCACAGTTATGGAGTCAACTGTGGTTATATACCCCCCTCCGAATAAACCCTAAAACCCTGAACTATATATCCATGGTTGGAATAACAACCGTGATTATATATCATGGATACAATCACGGTTATAATGTTATCCGTGATTATAGCATTTTCCTTGAACCTACAATCACGGTTGGTAACCAACTGTGATTATATAGTTAACTTATAATTTAAAAGATGTCACCGTGCATTCTTTTATCACTAATCCACTCTGTGAACACCTCTTTTACTTCGGCCCGAAGTGTAAGCTTAAGCGTAAATTAAGAAAAATTGAGAGCATTAGGGGCCTCTCGCTTAAGCGAGACCTCCTCACGCTTGAGAGTGAAAGCTACGCGCTTAAGCGTGCCAAGTTGGAAACAGCGCTATGAGAAAGTGGCAACACGGGTGCATTACAAGGTCAAAAGCATCAAAAGCATCAGTTACCTAAATCAAGGATCAGTGAAAATTTTTAATTAAAAAAAGCACTAGACATCCATTGCCCAAATTGGGGATCAGTGAAGAATTTCCGAGTCTGACTTTGAATGAGCACTTCTCAGGAAGAGATCTTTTGGAGAGAAGTATTACCGAGTGGGATGTCTCCGAGTGAGGCATTTCTGAGTGGGTTGCTTCCGAGAGATGTACTTCCGAGCGAAGAAAGGCTCTGACCTGGAATGAGCCTCTTTCGGACAGAGACTCTCTCTATGTCTATACTTCCGAGTGGGATGTCTCTGAGTGAGGCATTTCCGAGTGTGTTGATTCCGAAGGAAGTACCTCCGAGTGAAAAGAGACTCTGACTTCAAATGAGTGCCTCTCGAGCGGAGATACATCTGAGTGGAGAATTCCCGATTAAAGCCATTCTGAAAGAAAAGTAAGGCTGACTCCGAATGAGTGCTTTTCCTAGGCAAAGATGTTTCCTAGTGGAGAATCCCCGAGTGAATGGATTCTGAACGAAAAGGGCTCTGAAATTTAAAGGAGCACTTTTCGGGCAGACATTTCCAAGTTCCATACTTCCGAGTAGGATGTCTCCGAGTGAGACATTTCTGAGCGGGTCATTTCAAGGGAATTACTTCCGACCAAAGAAAGGCCCTGACTATGAAGAGTACTTTTCAGACAGATATATCCAAGTAGGGTGTCTCCGAGTGAGCTATTTCCGAGTGGGTCATTTTCAAGGGAATTACTTCCGAGCAAAGGAAAGCTTTGACTTCGAATGAGTATTTCTCTGATACAGATATTTCTGAATGGATAATTCTCGAGTGAATCGATCCTGGACAAAAATCGGCCTGACTTGGAATGAGCCTCTTTCGGCCAGACTCTCTCAAGTTTCATACTTCCGAGTGAAGTGTCTCCGAGTAAGACATTTTTGAGCGGGTCATTTCAAAGGAATTACTTCCGAGCGAAGGAAAGCTTTGACTTCGAATGAGTATTTCTCGGGTACAGATATTTCCGAGTGGATAATTCTCAAGTGAATCGATCCTGGACAAAAAGGGGCCTGAACTTCGAAGGAGCACTTTTGGGGCAGACATTTCCAAGTTCCATACTTCCGAGTGAGGTGTTTCCGAGTGAGACATTTCCGAGCGGGTCATTTCGAGGGAATTACTTCCGAGCAAAGAAAGGCTCTGACTATGAATGAGTATTTTTCGGGCAAAGATATATCCGAGTAGGATGTCTCTGAGTGAGACATTTCCGAGTGGGTCCCTCGGGGAAAGAAAGATTGACTATGAACGAGTGCTTCAAGCAGAAACACTTCCGAGCGAATCATCTTTGATTGAAGCGATTCTGAACGAAAAGAGGCTCTGATGAATACTTCTCGAAAAGAGATATTCGCGAGTGAGTCGGACTTCGAAAGAGCACTTTTTAAGCAGAGATATATCCGAGACATTTCGGAGTCGGTCACGTTCGAAGGAAGAAAGGCTATGACTAGTCTCTCAAGAAGAGATATTTCCGGCCAAAGCACCTCTGAGTGAAGCAATTCTGAATGGAAAAGGATCCGGTGTCATTTGAATGAATTCAAGCCTCCACACCGAGTGTCGAAGGGTCGATTTTTACACTCGGGCTTTTTATATATGTAGGCACCTATTTTGATCCGACCGATTTCCACCGAGAATGGATACTGACAGCGATCCGGGCCATAAGAAGAACACCGGTCCCATGTGACACCATTCGAGGAGTCTGTTTGCCCATGCTGACTTGGAATTGCACCATCCAAGTTGATCCTCGAATCCTGGGGGGCGGCTGACAACAAACAAAAATAAAAATAATAAAAAATTACTCATCAGCCGCCGTTCCCCATAATTGTCAATGACCAAGCTGTCTCTCCATTACATACAATCGCACCATCCAAGTTGATCCTCGAATCCTGGGGGCGGCTGACAACAAACAAAAATGAAAATAATAAAAAATTACTCATCAGCTGCTGTTCCCTATAATTATTGGTGGCCAGGTTATCTTTGAGCTGTTCAAAGCACTCAGCCAGCACTTGGATTTCTATAAATACCTCAACTGAAGAGGCGCAGGGGGATCTGAAAATAAATAAAAAAAACCTCTAAAAAAATTATTTTCTACTCCAGTGTCCTGAACCTGAAGTAAAGAAACCTGTCCCCAACCCACACTCCATTGTTTTCTTTGAAACAGAAGCACTAGTCTTGTCCCTGTTTGTTGGACCTCAGAGCCTCCTTACTTCGTCCAAACTCTATACTGCTCATAATACCACTGAATCCTACACCGTTTCTCCATCAAAATACATTTTCACCACTAAGTCCTACTCCGGCTCCACACTATACTTCGATTTATTTCATACCGACTCTAACCTGCAGTCTGATTCCTCCTAAGTCCACACCACACCGGTTCTGTATTGCCTTTTTTTATTATTATTTATTCTTCTATTGTTCTTTTGTTTAAGTTTATTCCGTTAAATTTCTTTTATTTTTGCTTTGTAACTAGTAATAACAAAAAGAAATAAGTGTCTTCTGTGTGTTGTTTCAAATCCAAAAAAAAAATTGTTTTTAGCCAGTGTCGTACTGAAGTACTTCCGTCTACACTATTTTCCTAGAACTTGTACATGTGCGAAGAACTTCGCTTTGTATGGGTCTTTCCCAAGGACATTATCCACCACCAACTTCCTAATTTTTTCCTGAAAGCCATTACAAAGAACTATGTGACCCTGATTTCTCGAAAGCTCGAGATTATGTAGGAGCGGGAAATAGTTCCTGTCGGGCCCATCGTTCTTTATTTAATTTTTATAGTTTCCATTTTTGTCGAGGTTAATTTGGACGAGACGTCCTGTTAATCTCATTTTTTTTTGAAAAATAATATCTCTTTAAAAAAGGAGGAGCGAGGTTAATTTGGATGAGACGTCTTATTAATCTCATTTTTTTTTAAATAATATCTCTTTAAAAAAGGAGGAGCGAGGTTAATTTGGACGAGACGTCCTGTTAATCTCATGTTTTTTTTATAATATTCTTTTTTTAAAAAAAAGAAGGAGCGAGGTTAATTTGGACGAGACGTCATGTTAATCTCATGTTTAAAAAATTCCATGTCTATTTTTGTTTATTTTTGTATGCTTTGTCATTTTGTACTTTTCTTTTCTGAAGAAGTTAAAATAATTTTTGGGCTAATTATAATGCGCGCTATCATCTTGAGGTAACCGTTTTATAACGGACAGTTGTGAGGTGCTAATACCTTCCTCACCTGTAATTTGACTCCCAAACTTAGAATTTTACTTTCATAACCAGTGCTTTAACAAAAGGTTTTCCTGGTATTTTATCCTTAAAAAAATATTGGTGGCGACTCCCTGTTTTCTTTTCGAAAGGACTTTGAAAAACCCGTTTTTAATATTTTTGAGGGTCGGCCTTCCCGCCGCGATCCCGGTCGTGACAGATGGTGACTCCACTGGGGAAATAGAGAGTCAAGCCAGTCAATTTGATTACGCATGTTTTAATTAGCATATTAATTATTTAACTTCTTCCTTTATTTTATTTTCTGTCAATATTTGTATATGGTTTCTGTTTTATTTGTATTTTATCGTTTATGTTCTGTTAATGTTTGTGTGATCGTTGAACCCTAGGTTAGACGACTTTATTTTGTTGCTCTGTGTTTGTTCTATGTGTAGGATGAGTAAGGTACAGGTATTGAATGCCTCTTTCATACACTACACTCACAATTTACACACACTTTTGAGTCAGGACTCTATACCCGGGCCCAAATGAAACTTAAGATTAGGGGAGGTTGATAGCGAAGCCATTTGGGATGTACTTCCTGTCTGGTTACCGTGAGAATCTCAGCTAGAGTTCGACTTATTCATGGTGCCCACACCTAGTAGACTTCCTACTGTTGTGGTCAACATCATGGGTAGGATCTTGGCTCTAGTGACCTTTAGAAGTTTTAGAATAGGCCACCTAATGCGATATCACTGATAGACAAACCTTAGAACCATTAGGAGACCTTCAGAAAAACCCGACTTAAGGCACAAAGGGGCAAACTTTACTTCTACCTTTTCTCATTCTTACTTTCCTTTCTCATCCAAATTAGGGAACCACTTGCCCGTTTAGTGGATTACTTTTTCCTAAAATGATATACTTTTAACTAGTGATCCTTTAACGGGCATGTACTCCTTTTCCTTTTATGCACAAGTCTTTGGGCCTTGAGTTACGGATGTTTGGAATCAAAAAAAAAAGTAAAAGAAAAAGAACAAAAAAATATATATCAAAAAAATCAAAAGAAAAAAAATCAATTTTTTTTTTGTATTGACGATGATCAGAAAATCCGTAGCTCACATGATCCTTGATTTATTGCAAGTTTTGTCAAATCGTAACCTCCCTAAATACAAAAATGTTTTCAAGAAAGTTACTAGGGGAGTATCGATTTGCAAAGCACGTCAATTCCCAATGACTAATTTTCTTTTTTCTTTATGTTCTTGCAGGAAGCTATCAAGGGCTTAGCCAGTACCTCTGAGTGAAAATATGGAAATTAACATGAGATCAGATAGTTGTGGTAAGAATATACCCGAGTTAAAAAAATTACTACATGTTAAGGCTAGGAAAGTCGATACAACCAGTTTGCAAGCATTAGGGAAGAAATTGGAAATGAATCAGAAAATGACCTTCTCAAGGAAATATGGGAGGATTTTAAAGTTGCTAGAAGTGGAGGTACAAGTCGAGGCAATTACTGCTTTGATTCAGTTCTATGACCCACCTCTCCGTTGTTTCACCTTCTGAGACTTTCAATTGGCTCCATCTGTTGAGGAGTTCGAATAGATTCTAGGGATGCCACTAGAAGGACAAATACCTTACCGCCATCTTAGACGTCATGTGAATATTGTCACCATCGCTAATGTCCTAAGGATTCACCCAGAAGTGTTAAGGAGTGCGCAACTAAATAGAAACCAGACCCTGGGGTTCGATCGGGAATATTTTGAGAAACATATGCACTTGCTGGCTGAGAAAGGAGATTGGGAAGCCTTCATGGACACCTTGGCTCTCACCATTTAGGGTGTCATCTTCTTCCCTAACATTGATAATTACGTGGATTATGATGCTATTGGCATTTTCCTTGCCCGCAAGTTCAAATCTGAAAATCCTGTCACTGCTATCTTGGTAAATATGTACTGCACCATGGACTTCTGCTATACACCAGGTGGAAAGAAAATCATTTGATGTTTACCTGCTCTATATGTGTGGCTTACGTCACATGTCTTCCACCAAGTCAGCAAAGTTGAATGTCCTATCTCTGATCTAAAGTTATGCCAGTTAGTAATAAAGAATGGGCGTGAATGGGCCAATCACCTGATAGGGCTCACAGCTGATAAAGTAAGGTGATATTTGCAGTGGTTGAAGATTGACACCATTATTTACCATTATGGAAACCACCCGAACGTTCCTCTCATGGGTACTCAGGGATGCATTAATTACAACCCTGTCATAGCCAAACGTCAGCTATCCTACCCATTACTTGGGCCACCCGATGAAGAATCCCTTACTCCTTTTATCGTTTACTACTCAGAAGGAGATTGTACTTCTGTCATTCGGGATATAGCAAATGCATGGAAGAAAGTCCACAGACAAGGGAAAGAACTAAGAACTCAAAGCCACGCCGTGAAGGAGGAATACTACCAATGGATCCTAAATAGGGTTTCCATTGTCAAGCTGCCTTTCAAAAGCCCCTCCTATCTCCCAGCAAGCACACATGTTACCCCACCTACCCTTGAAGAGGAGGCAATGAGAGCCAAGATAAAAGAGCTAATTGCTAAAAACAAGAAGCTAGAGAAAGACTTGCTGATGTCTCAACAAGAATGTGCCCTTCAAAAAAGGGAGAACTTAGAAAGCAAGCAAGCCATCAAGGAGATTGGAAATAAGCGAAAAATCAAAAGGGATTACTTGAGGAAGCAAAGTCAATGCCTCCGAACAACTAATACTCAACTAAGAATGAAGAACAAGCAAAGGGATACCATGTTGACTGATAAGCGACTCTTAAGGGACATGTTGGCAAAAGCCAAAGAGCACGAGCAAAATACCGTGGTGCAAAGAGAGCTTCTACAATCGTAAGTTAGCCGATTAGAGCATCAGCTTAATGAAGTGGTACAAGCTTGCCAGCATGAGATAAATGGTGAGTGACGACGCGTGATAGATACTGAGCAAGACTGTCGTGAGGCTATCCGTATTCTGGAAGCTGAAATAACACAACAAGATAAAGTTATTCATTCATGGATGAACCGCTTCGCCCACTTGGCACATTTGGCTAATGGGACTCTGGAAGACCTCCCGCTCCTACTTAAGCAAGCTGAGGGGATGGTTATGCTGGAAATATGCACTAAAAGCCTATATAGGTTCGTATCATTTTGAATAAGTCATTTTTTGTTAAATAGTTTAACAACCTTTATTTATCCTTAGAGTAATAGGTCATATGAGAGTTATTCCTAAAATGTCCCTAGTCAAGTATTTACGTGGGGACATGTAAATACATTAAGACTAGTGTATGAGTGTACTGATGATCTGATCTCACAGATCATGGATATAAATGATATCAAGTCTTCACATGGGTACACATTAAGAGTAATGATGTACTGGACAGACCCACCATGAGAATGTTGCATGGATCGTTACATGAATGTCATAAATGATTCTCGATGTGATAATGGTATATGTAGTCCTTTGACCTGAAGTCACTACGATTCCTACATAAGGAGTTTATTGTTTTAATACAATCAAACGTCTTCTGTAATAAGAGGACTATAAAGGTTGTGGTTAGGCAGTGTACAAATTATGCAAAGGGATGTGAGTGATGTATATGGGATTTGTCTCTCCTATGTGACAGGAGTGATATCTATAGGCCACTTGATGGAGTGAGACTAAGGAAATGCATGACCATGCTAGAAAGAATAAATATTGGATATTTATTCGGATAAAGTCTACTCTGGTATCAATTAAAATAAATTGGACCATTCAAGGATGACACGACCATGCCTTGGGCCCAATTAGGTTATCGTGACAAAAGGAACAAACATATAAAATAATTATCACTTATAGGTTTTGTTGTTAATAAATAATATTTGGACATAATGATGCATTGCTAGATGCCGCTCTTATTTTATATTAATAATAAAATAGTTTATTATTAATATAACCGAGTATTTTACCTATAGGGTCACACACATAGAGTAAGCCCATCAGAAAATAGCTTTTTATTTTAGTTGGACTAAAATAAGACTATTGGGCCTAACTTATTTAGAATGAGTAAGGAGCCCATTCTTTAGAGAGCAAATTAGGTCAAACCTAAGCCTATAAATAGAGCATAAGATGCTTATAGGCGGCTACCCAAAAAGAGACATAAAAATACGTAAAAGTTGCAAAAGCTACACGTCGTCAAACTAGCATTTGGAAGGTGTAGCATTTCTGGTGGGAGTACTCGTGTGGACTCCTAAAGGACGAGGCTACGATTGCTTCGATATTCTTCAAGAGGTAATCCTAAAACACAATTTTTTTTGTGTGTTTGTCTTATGCTTTGAAACACAGTGCTTTGCAAATCCTATAGGAATCCTTGTATTTCTGCTGCACATACACTAGGGATTCCCTAACAGTGGTATCAGAGCCTAGTTGCAAAACCGTGTTTTGGGCAAACATTTGTTTAAAGAACATGTAAAAATAAAAATAAAATTTCTTTTATGAAAAGAATTGTAAAGGTTGAATCCTTTTGCAAAGGTTGCATCTTTTATTAGATATGTTGCAAAGGTTGCATTTTTAATGAGATATTATGTAAAGGTTGCATTTTTATGAGATATGTTCCAAAGGTTGCACCTTTTGAAAGCTAATATCAATATATTTTTGCTTTATGTATATTGATTTCTTTTCTTAACATTTTAATTAAAGAACATGTTTTTAGGATGTGCTTTATTATATGAACATGTTGTATGTTGCAATGGTGATTGTTTTATATGTGTTCTAATTATAAGGCATGTTTTATGTTTATTTAATTAAATTGAAATCAAAGGTTGTATGCAATGACGTCTATATGCTTTCTCTTTTCTAATATGAATTGTTCATGTGAGATTATGTTTAGAAAGTTTAAGAGATAAACCCTAACCGTAATGAAAACTAAGATTCAAAAGTTGATACCTAGCCGTAATGGTATTTTATTTATTTGTAAATATTACAAATAAAATATTTGATTTTAATATTATATTTTAAATTCGATTTGTAAAAGTTACAAATCAAATTTTTAATTATTTGTTAAAATTAAAGTTCGTAAGAGTTACAAATTTAAATAATTTATTCTTATTAATTTTAATAGGATTTGCATTGTTTGTGATCCTTTTAAAATTAATATGATTTGTAAGAGTTACAAATTTAAATAATTTATTCTTATTAATTTTAATAGGATTTGTATCATATGTGATCTTTTTAAAATTAATGTGATTTGTAAGAGTTACAAATTGATTCATATTTATTAAGTTTAATATGATTTGTAATTGTTACAAATAGAAGATAAGATCTTTATTAAATTTAATAATTTTAAAATCAAATATTTAATCCTTAATAAATTTGATAGGATTTGTAAAAGTTACAAATTAAAGATAAGATCTTTATCAAATTTAATAGGTTCGAAATAAAATATCTTGAACTCTAGAGATAAGGTCTAAAATTTAAACCTTGATCGTTCCTAAAAATTAGGATGATTGTTGAGACTCTAGAGATAAGGTTTAAAAGTTAAACTTTGACTATTCCTATTTTAGGATAATTGTAAGGGTCAAAAGATAAGGTTTAAAAGTTAAATCTTGGCCATTTCAAAATTAAAGATTTCAAATTGTTTGAAATCATAACCGAATATTTTGAGCTGTTAATAGTCAGTGGGACGTTCTGGCTAGGAAAGACTTGGTACTTAAGCGGTCACCTCTCTTTCCTGGGAACTAACCTGATTACAGTACTAAATTTTTGGGTTGGAACACCCCTTGACCCTGTCTGTTGAACGGTCAACAGAGCCGCCAAACTTCTTTGCGTAGTTTTCCTTTTATGACCCCGCGTGTTTAATTATGTGTTTTAAAATTTATTTTATTTTAAATACAATTGATTACTCTATTAATTGATTAATTAACACGTGCAGCGGTGAATGGTTATGCTCTTAGATTTTTTTTATTTAATTTTAAATACAGCCTGCGTGTTGTGCCTTTCTTTATTCTTAAATTTCTTCTCTTAACCCTTCACTCGTATGTAAAACGAGTTTTCTTTATTACATTGTAATCTTGGAAAAGCCAACAAGGTGGAGACCTAGAAGAAACCTAGAATGGTGATGGATATGACCTTGAAAGGAACAAAGGAGTGGTGACTCTAGGAGGATGGTGGTTTCAAGAAGTAGGACTTCATGAAGTCAAGACACCATAGTTCCTTTAGGTTTATTTTATTTTATTTTATTTTCTAGGAAGACCATAACCATCTTATAATTTTTGATTGCATGTTTTGGGGTTTTATTTTGCGTTAAAGCGTTTAATGAAAGTAGGTAATGAACAATAAGAAAATTGAAATCCCTCAAGCCCGACAATCATACCTTCCAATAAGTAATAACGTCTAACTTGATATAAATAAAGTGCAGGTCACGTCATAGTTGGGTGCCTTTATTTATGTTTAGTAGGACATGATTGGATAATTGGATTATCCAAGTATTATTAAGTTTTGTTCAAATAGACTTTTTTCAATTGGATTGGAAAAGCCTAAAGGTATGAATAGTCTAAAACGCGTTCTAATAAACAATAGTCATCAATGCTAGTTTCAATAAAGTGTAGGTTCTGCCAAAGCAGGGTGCTTTTATTGATATTAGTAAAGGATGATGGATAATTGGATTATCCAACCATTTGTTATTGGACTTATCTAGGTAACTTTAATCATATTGAAGAACCTAGAAGCGTTAATATTAAGTTTAAACATCTTCTAATAAGTAACACTCGTCGAGACTAATGTCAATAAATAGTGGGCCTGCCAAAGCAGGGTGCTATCATTTATATTAGTAAGGCGCGATGGGATAATTGTAATATCCAAATTGTTTTTATTAGGCCTAAACTTAACTAAGTTTTTCATTTGGATTGAAAATAACTTAGAGGCGTAAGGATTGAGCTTAAATTCATAAGATGAATAAGGGTAAAGAGTTACTCACTCAATCATCCAAGAGTTGCATGAGATGCAATTGGAAATGTGTTTCCTACCTAAATAACCAAGGGTTGGGCGATCAGCCAAAGCTAACTCAACACTAGGCCAAATATGGATCTTGGCCCACTAGAAAAATCTTCCAATGGGATTTTTTTTATGATTCAGTGAGGGTATTTGTTTTGAATCAAAATAGTGGGAGATAACATATTTATTTAATGACCAAAATTTAAATATGTTTTAAATAGAAGTGATAGATTTCCATGTAATTTGTTTTAGAATAACCATGATATACCAAATATTGTTTTGTTGCAATCTGTCCTTTGGAAGGACACTTTATCTAAAAAAATGCCTAGATAGGTATTGAGTAATGGATTCCACATCCTAAATCTCAAAACACCCATTTATAACAATTGCCAAAGTAGGTTAAAATAAGTGATTTTGAACCTTACTTACATGGTATTGTCTCCTAAGGCAAATGGATTAGAAACACATTTTCTAAATACCATTAATGTGGTTATATGGACTCTTTTTGATTTTGGAATCAATGGAGACATGTAAATCTTATTTATTGGAGAGATAATTGAGACCTCATTCATTGAAAAGATGAGTAATCTATTATCTAATACATAACGATGTATATGGCCCTATTGGAACAATAACTAGATATGTTTTTTAATACTTCAATATACTAATTGAAAAGTCAATGAGTATGGATTTATGTAACATAAGTTAGAAAGTCTTTGAAAAGTTCAAAGAATTCATAATGAAGTGAAAAACCAAATTGGCAAGACAATTAAAGCTCTTGATTAGATCAAGATAGCAAATAATTTGAGTTATAAGTTTGATAACTATCTAATAAAGTGAGAGATTACCTCTTAACTCATTCCTCATGGAATGCCTTAACAGCATCTCTACAGGGAAAAGTCAAACCTTGTTGGACATAGTTTGATTATTGATTATTATCAAACATCTCTAACTCCTTCAACGTTTCTTTATTAACAAAATTTCCATACTTAACCATGTTCCATCTTAGAATTTCTTAAAGAAACCATATATGATATGGACTAGGAAGAAACCTCGTATGTCTTTACTAATAATTTGGAACTATGATGCTTCTATAGAGCATCCAACTCTGACAAGGTCGGATCCAAATTAAATAAATGTCTTCTGTGAGATACCCAAAGAAAGCTAAGGGTTATCAATTCTACAATCCATCTAAGAATAAAAGGCTTGTTGCTTAGAATGTTGTATTCTTGAATAAGAGTACATCCCTTAAAGAATCAGTGGGAGGATGGTAGAACTTGAAGAAATTCAAGTATCACAAAGCATTTAAAAGTTAAGGATGGACTTGGAGCAGAAATCACAAAGTGTTGTGAAATCCTTAGCTCCGGTAGCACAAGACTTGTGTAAGATCAAATAGGATATGTCACCAAACCTGAAAGATATGGATATCTTATAAATCAGGAAGGAGGCATATTGCTAAATGACCAAGCTTCTTATGAAGAGGCCAATTCAAGTTTAGATTCTAAGACATGGCATAAGACCATGGGATTTAAAATGGGTTCCATGTATATTAACAAGGTATAAACCTTGGTTGACATACCTAAAGGGTAAAACCTATAGGATGCAAGTGGGTTTTCAAAAGGAAAACTAAACATGGATGGTAATAAAAGTACTATTAAAAGCAAGATTGACAAAATTCAATTAGCTTAAAAACCATTTAGATCCTGCTTATTGTAGCAGTATACCACCATTATGAGATATGGTAGATAGATGTCAAGATGGAAATCTTCTTGAGGATGTGTATGTGACACAACCTAAAGGCCTTTTATGCCTAAAACATCTAGGAAGGTATGTGAACTGCAAATGTTCTATTTATGGACTAAAGCAACCTTTTAGAAGCTAGAATCTTCATTAAAGAATGAAGATAAATCTTGTGACTATAAAAGGGTTAGTAACTGCACAATTATAGTTCTAGTATTACATGTAGAAGACATGCTTCTTCTAGAACTAATAATATTCTCCTTCTATAGTCAAGAGTATCCTTAAACACTTAAGAAGGACTAAGGATTTAATCTTGATAAATGGAAGATGAGCTCGTTGTAAAGGTTACATCGATGTCAATTTTTGATTAATTTGAAAGACTTAAGATTGCAATCAAAATAAATGTGTTGTCAAGATGGTTACGATGTATGCTTGAAAGGTTCAAAGCAAGAAACAATCGTTGGTTCTACTAAAAAGTCTAAGTATTTTGCTATGCTAAATTACAAAAGAAGTCAATTTACATTTAATCATTCCAAATGTTTTATATCCTATGAGTTTCCACTGTGATGACAATGGAATCATAAAACAATATAAGGAAATGGATTAATCCAAGCATATACTTAAATAGTTCCATCTTTGGAAGATGTGAAAATATGCAATGTGCATACCAACAAAATTGTTGGGAACCCACTAGTAAAACCGCTTACGTGGTAAAAGCATAAGGGCACTGTAGACGTCATTGGGTATTAACCTTATCGGCTCTAAGTGCAAGTGGGAGATTGCTAGAAATATGCACTAAAAGCCTATATAGGTTCGTATCATTTTGAATAAGTCATTTTTTGTTAAATAGTTTAACAACCTTTATTTATCCTTGGAGTAATAGGTCATATGAGAGTTATTCCTAAAATGTCCCTAGTCAAGTATTTACGTGGGGACATGTAAATACATTAAGACTAGTGTATGAGTATACTGATGATCTGATCTCACAGATCATGGATATAAATGATATCAATTCTTCACACGGGTACAGATTAAGAGTAATGATGTACTGGACAGACCCACCATGAGAACGTTGCATGGATCGTTACATGAATGTCATAAACGATTCTCAATGTGATAATGGTATATATAGTCCTTTGACCTGAAGTCACTATGATTCCTACATAAGGAGTTTATTGTTTTAATACAATTAAATGTCTTCTGTAATAAGAGGACTATAAAGGTTGTGGTTAGGCAGTGTACAAATTATGCAGAGGGATGTGAGTGATGTAGATGGGATTTGTCTCTCCTATATGATAGGAGTGATATTTATAGGCCACTTGATGGAGTGAGACTAAGGAAATGCATAGCCATGCTAGAAAGAATAAATATTAGATATTTATTCGGATAAAGTCTACTCCGGTATCAAGTAAAATAAATTGGACCATTCAAGGATGACACGACCATGCCTTGGGCCCCATTAGGATATCGTGACAAAAGGAACAAACATATAAAATAATTATTACTTATAGGTTTTGTTGTTAATAAATAATATTCAGACATAATGATGTATTGCTAGATGCCGCTCTTATTTTATATTAATAATAAAATAGTTTATTATTAATATAACCGAGTATTTTACCTATAGGGTCACACACATAGAGTAAGCCTATCAGAAAATAGCTTTTTATTTTAGTTGGACTAAAATAAGACTATTGGGCCTAACTTATTTAGAATGAGTAAGGAGTCCACTCTTTAGAGAGTAAATTAGGTCAAACCTAAGCCTATAAATAGAGCATAAGATGCTCATAGGCGGCTACCCAAAAAGAGACACAAAAATACGCAAAAGTTACAAAAGCTACACGCCGTCAAACTAGCATTTGGAAGGTGTAGCATTTCTGGTGGGAGTACTCGTGTGGACTCCTAAAGGACGAGGTTACGATTGCTTCGATATTCTTTAAGAGGTAATCCTACAACACAATTTTTTTTTTGTGTTTGTCTTATGCTTTGAAACACGGTGCTTTGCAAATCCTATAGGAATCCTTGTATTTCCGCTGCACATACACTAGGGATTCCCTAACAGGTTAATCCTCTTACCACCCCAGAAGAAATTGTAACCTTCCTTGATTACTGTAGAGAAAGGATTTGTAAAATGAAGGCCATGATTGCCCAAGCTAGGAATGGTTGATTTACTTTTTCTGCATAAAAAATAAACTGGCAGCAGTAATGTATTATTAGAATTCAGAAAGAGGGATTCTTTTGTCTCCATAACTATCTCATGTTAATTTCCACTTATCACATACTTAGTGCTTTTGAACGTAGTTCTGAGAAACGGTCGGAGGATACTGGCCAAGGTCTGCGATCGCTTCGTGCACCATACTATTTGTTTTTCTTTTACTGCTTTTATTTAATGCTTTCTTTTTAACAATTTCCTGTTGACCTCCCAGACATAACGGGTAGGCATTCTTACGCGACTAGGCTTAAGACAAAACTCATGGCTGAAGTAGAACAAGAAAATGAGAGCTTGAGAGCTGAAGTCAGTCAGCTGAAGGAGCAAATCGCCGAGATGGCCAAGCTTCTCGAGAGGAGAGTCACAAAAGGGGATTCTTCAACAGGTGTTGAAGACGCTAGACAACGGCCGCCTACCCCCCGACATACTCAGGGTCCGTCTGGAGGACCAAATTCAAACCCTGCTGCACCTACCCTTACGGTTCGCATTGGTAAGCCAAACCCTGCCAACATCCAGCAGCATACCTTTATGGATGCAGAGGGTAATGCTATACCCTTTCCGTCATATGGCCTGCCACAGGGTTATTATCCACCACTTCAAGAAGAGCCTGATTATCAGGAGACAATTCTTCATACGGCTCAACCAAATATGCCGCCTGTCCAGGATTTTCAAACAGTTCTGATCCACGCACAAGCCATCCACACACAAGCCCCTCAAACATAAGTCCCTCAAACACAAGCCACCCAAACTGCAGCCAAGCCTCACATGCCAAATGCTAACCCGACATATGTCTACCAATCATTCGGAAATACTAGTCATCATGCCACAGCAGGTCCAAGTGCTATTGCTGTTACCCAGGAAGGGAGATTGGAATTCCTGGAAAGGTGACTAAGAGAGATAGAAGGAATGAACAGATTCAGGATGGGCAGCGCTGCAGAACTCTGCCTAATTCCTGATGTCGTTATCCCTCCCAAATTCAAAATACCAGAATTTGATAAATATCAGGGGTTAACCTGTCCTAAGAACCATCTTACCATGTACTGCCAGAAGATGGCTTCACATGCTTCAAATGACCCTCTGTTAATTCATTACTTCTAGGACAGCCTTGCTAGAGCAGCCCTGACATGGTATAATCATCTTGAATGCTCTCGTACACGATGTTGGGAAAATCTAGCAGATGCTTTCATGCAACAGTACAAGTATAATCTGGACATGGCGCCAGATAGGGTACAGTCGCAAAACATGACCAAAAAGGACAACGAGACATTTAAAGAGTACGCCCAGTGGTGGTGTGAGGTAGCAGCACAGGTTGACCCGCCTCTATCAGAAAAGGAAGTAATTTCTATATTCATTGATACGCTCCAGTCACCTTTCTACGATAGGATGATTGGAAGTGTTTCATCCCATTTCTCCGATATCGTCACTATCAGAGAAAAGATAGAAAACGGCCTGCGGTCTGGGACGATTATTCGAGGCCCATCTGGGGTCGGGGCTGCAAGAAAACCTTCACTTGGAGAAGGTAGGAGAAGAGAGAGAGAGACCAACCTGGTCTCTTATAACCAAAGAAGGAACCAGCCCAAACCACCTACCCCCATCACCTTTCCGCCGACTTATCATAACGCACCACACCCATATGTGGCTGCGATCCCAAATTCAAACCCACCATATTTCTGACCACCTGTTATACGACCACCTACACCACCACAAACACCATCCCAACCACCACAAATGAACCCACCTAATCCAAACCCTAAAAGATAGAATAATGACCACGCTCAAGTGTAGTTTGACCCAATCCCCATGACTTACACTGAGCTTCTTCCCCATCTCATCGAAAACATACTGGTAGTACCTTGCCCTCTGAAACCACTTCAGCCACCTTACCCTAGAGGGTATGACCTGAATGCACGGTGTGATTACCACGCCGGTGCACCGGGGCATTCCACCGAGAATTGCCTAGCACTAAAGTTTAAAGTAAGAGATCTAATCAGGGCTGATTGGATAAGCTTCAAAGAGGAAAGCCTAAATATGACAACTAACCCTCTGCCCAACCACGAGAGACCAGGTGTCAATGCTGTAGAAAGGGATGAAGAATGTATTTCCAAGGTTGATGACATCTAAATGTCGTTGGAAATGATTCACTCCCATATGCTTAAGATGGGATTGATAGAAGGCTCGTGGGATGAAGGGTGCAACAATATCCAGTCTGCGAAGCGACGGGGCTTCCAAAAAACCCTTCAAGGACTTATAGATAGTCATACTATAGAAGTTTGCAGGCATCGTGAAGGCAGGATAAACATGATACAAGAACAAAGTCAAGCACGAGGCCCAAAGCCCCTGGTCATATTCTATAACAGGAATGCACCGGTGGCTCCGACTCCTGCTAAAACTGTCATCACGGTGAATGCACCAACCCCGTTTCTTTTCAAGCATTCTCGAGCTGTGCCGTGGAAGTATGGCACTGATGTAGTTATTACCAGTTCTGAGGCAGTTAGTTCTACGCCATCATCCCCTGTCACGAATATTGCTGGAATTGGAGGTGTCACTCGGAGTGGAAGAATATATGCTCCCCCAAAATCAAAACTTGACAAAGCTGCTGGAGAAGTCAGATCTAGAAAGGGAAAATCCTCTGGTGAAGCAAAAAGAGCTGTAACTGAGGAGGAAGCCCAAGAATTTCTGAGATTCATCCTCCATAGTGATTACCAGGTGTTGGACTAACTGAACCATACCCCGGCAAAAATTTCTTTGTTGTCCTTACTGATGAGTTCCGAACCACACTGAAACATGTTGATGAAGGTCTTGAGTGAGGCACATGTGAAGCATGACTTTCCCGTAGATAAATTTGAGGGCATAGTAGGACACATAGTGGCTAACAATTATCTAACCTTTACGGATGACGAGATACCTGTGGAAGGAAGGGGGCACAATAAAGCCCTTCATGTCTCTGTGAAATGCCAAGATCATATCCTGGCAAAGGTGCTTGTCAACAACGGGTCATCCCTAAATGTGATGTCGAAATCTACATTGGCAAAGTTGCCTTTTGATGGGACACATATGAGACCCAGTTCTATGGGGGTTCGGGCTTTTGACGGAACTAGCCCGGAGGTTATGGGGGAAATTGAACTGCCAATACAGGTTGGACCATACACCTTCCAAATTCTCTTTCAAGTCATGGATATCACGCCCGCATACAGTTGTTTGCTGGGGCGGCCGTGGATCCATTCGGCTGGAGTAGTCCCTTCCACTCTACATCAGAAGTTGAAGTTCATCATTGACAACAAGTTGGTGATTGTCTCTGGGGAAGAGGACTTGTTAGTCAGCAAACCTGCCAACACCCCATACATTAAAGCAACCAAGGAGGCCCTCGAAACCCGATTTTAGGCTTTAGAGATAGCCAATACGACAAGCATTACCAAAACGTCCTTCCCAAATGTGCCTCTAGCGGTTGCAAAAACAATGTTAAGGGAAGGATACAAGCCGGGAAGAGGGTTAGGGTGAGAATTGGATGGAAGAATCCGACCTGTATGCCTCCCAGAAAACAAGGATAGATACGGCCTGGGGTACAAGCCAACATAAGCGGACAGGAAAAGGGTAGGGGAAGAAAGAAGGGGGAGAAGAATTGCTCGCCTTACCGGTCAAGAATTTAACACTGCTAGAATCCCTATCTATGACCTCTATCAAAGCTTCAGAAGCACTGGGATTATGTATCCAGGTCAGGTGGCCATGGTTGGAGATGAGCCAAGCTATGATACGGAATTGGTGTATGCTTGCTAACCCAGTTGAGAACTGGACAATTGGGAAATCATGGAGTTCCCCACAGCTATCAATCTTCTGTCAAAGTAATCATTGTTATTTTCAAAACTTATCGGTCCCTCTGCTATGCCTAAGGTTTTGGGATCCATTTTGTAATAAGGGCAAAACTTGTTTATTTATTAAATTAACAAACACAGTCCAATTTCATACCTCATCTTTGTTCAATCTCTTTCTCTTAAGCCTTTCACTTGCTTGTCTTTCTTTTTTCATTCATTATAATATAACCCAAATGCAGATCCGAAAGCGATTCCTCTTAGACTAACGAGAACTCAATTTTGTTTCACGACTCTGATAATCCGAATGATTGCGCCTGTGAGGAGAGTAGGGAAGACTTTGAACCTTTGCCCGAATTGACAAGATTAATGGAACAGGAGGATAAGGAAATTCAACCTCATCAGGAAAAGATTAAAACAGTTAACCTGGGAGATGAAGGGGAGGTTAAAGAAATCAAGATAGGCACCCTCTTAAGCAAACAACAACAAAATGAATTGATTAAACTGCTCCAAGATTTTCGGGACATTTTTGCATGGTCATATCAAGATATGCCAGGTTTAGATAACAGCGTTGTGGAACACAGGTTGCCTTTAAAGCCAGAATATCCACCAATCAAGCAAAAGCTATGACGAATGAAACCAGAAATGCTTCTTAAGATCAAAGAAGAAGTCAAGAAGGAATTCGAGGCTGGTTTCTTAACCGTAGCTAAATATCCGCAATGGGTAGCCCACATAGTTCCTGTTCCGAAGAAAGATGGGAAAGTGAGGATGTGTGTGGACTACCGAGACTTGAATCGGGCTAGCCCTAAGGATGATTTTCCTTTACCTTAGATTGACGTACTGGTTGATAACACAGCTCAGCACTCCATCTTCTCATTTATGGATGGATTTTTGGGGTATAATCAGATCAAGATGGCACCGGAAGATATTGAAAAGACCATGTTCATCACTCTATGGGGCACCTTTTGTTACAAAGTAATGTCCTTCGGATTGAAGAACGCGGGAGCCACCTATCAAAGGGCAATGGTGACTCTCTTCCACGACATGATGCACAAGGAAATAGAAGTCTATATGGATGACATAATTGCCAAATCTAGATCTAAGGAAGAGCACATTACTGATCTGAGAAAACTCTTCGAAAGGTTAAGAAAATTCAAGCTCAGACTGAATCCGACCAAGTGCACCTTTGGCGTGAAGTCCGGCAAATTATTAGGATTCATCGTGAGCGAGAGAGGGATAGAAGTTGATCCTGACAAGGTCAAGGCAATTTTGGAAATGCCTCCTCCTCGTATTGAAATAGAAGTCCGTGGGTTCCTAGGAAGGTTGAACTACATCGCCTATTTTATTTCCCAAATGACGACAACCTATGAGCCGATTTTCAAATTGCTTCGCAAGAACCAGCCTGGGCAGTGGAATGAGGATTACCAAACTGCATTTGAAAAGATAAAGCAGTACTTGTTAGAGCCGCCAGTCTTGGTACCACCCGTTCACGGGAAACCACTGATTCTGTATTTGACCGTGCTGAACGAATCCATGGGATGCGTGTTAGGTCAACATGATGAGACTAGGAGGAAGGAATGTGCCATCTACTACTTGAGCAAGACATTTACTGAATGCGAGATGAGATACTCATCTCTCGAAAGAACATGTTGTGCATTGGCCTGGGCTACCCGTCGCTTACGACAATACATGCTCAATCATACCACTTGGTTGGTGTCTAAGATGGATCCCATTAAGTATATCTCTGAAAAACCTGCTCTGACTAGGAGGATTGCCCGTTGGCAAGTGTTACTGACAGAATATGACATAACATATATCACCCAAAAGGCCATCAAAGGGAGTGCGCTAGCAGATTACTTGGCACACCAACCCATTGAGACTTACCAACCAATGCGGCATGATTTCCAGATGAGGATATTTTGGCCCTTTTCAAAGAAGAAGATGGTCTGGAAACCAGATGGATCATGAGATTTGTTTGAGGTTATCCTGATCTCACCTGATAAGGAATTCATCCCTATTTATGCTCGGCTGTGTTTTGATTGCACTAACAATGTTGCAGAATATGAAGCATGTTCTCTAGGGATGCAAGTGGCTCTGATAAAGATCCTGGAGGTTTATGGAGATGCTGCTTTGGTTATCCATCAACTAAAGGATGAGTGGGAAACTAGAGATAGTAAACTAGTTCCTTATCATGCTCACATCAAGGAGATGATCAAAGAGTTCAATGAAATTACCTTCCATCATGTCCCACGGATGACAACCAAATGGCAGATGCTTTAGCCACCCTAGCCGCTATGTTTGAAGTCAGCAATGATTACGAGGTGCCTCTCATTGAAGTAAAGAAACGGCAAGAACCTGCCCATTGCCAGGTCATAGAAGGAGAGCCGGATGGCAAGCCTTGGTATCATGACATCAAAAGGTACCTCCAATATCAAGAATACCCTGAAAGCATCACGGATAATGACAAACGAACTTTGAGAAGGCTAGCTATGGGATACCTGTTGAGTGGCAACGTGCTATACAAGAGGAATTATGATTCCGTTCTCCTCCGGTGTGTTGATACCGTCGAGGCAAACCAAATCATGAGGGATATCCATGAAGGATCTTTCAGAACTCACACAAATAGGCATGCTATGTCAAGAAAAATCCTGAGAGCTAGATATTATTGGATGACTATAGAAGCAGATTGTTTTGCTTATGTATGGAGGTGTCATAAATGTCAGTTTTATACTGATCATATTCATGCACCACCTTCATCCCTAAATGTGTTGTCAGCACCATGGCCTTTTTCAATGTGGGGTATGGATGTAATTGGGCCCATTGAGCCAAAAGCCTCAAATGGTCATCGTTTCATTCTGGTGGCCATCGATTATTTCACCAAGTGGGTGGAGGCAGCTTCGTACACCAATGTGACGAAGAATGTTATGGTCAAATTCGTCAAGCATGAGCTGATATGCCAGTACGGCCTACCAAACCAAATCATCACAGACAATGGTACAAATTTAAACAACAAAATGATGAAGGAGCTTTACGAAAACTTTGAAATTTCCCACCATAACTCCTCTCTGTACCGTCTAAAAATGAATGGAGCAGTTGAGGCGGCTAACAAAAATATCAAGAAGATAGTGCAAAAGATGGTAGTAACCTACAAAGACTGGAATGAAATGCTCCCCCTCGCACTGCATGGATACCGAACCTCGGTGCGAACCTCAACTGGGGCAACCCCATTTTTTTTGGTCTATGGAATGGAAGTTGTACTACCGTTTGAAGTGGAAATCCCATCCCTTAGGGTGATCATGGAAGCCAAACTAGAAGAAGCTGAATGGATCCAGGCCAAATATGACCAACTGAATCTGATTGACGGGAAGAGGTTAACCGCTCTCTGCCATGGGCAATTGTATCAGAAGCGTATAAAGAGGGCGTATGAAACGAAAGTGCGCCCCCGACAGTTCCAAGAAGGGGATTTGGTCCTCAAGAAGATTTTTCCAATTCAGAAATATGACCGAGGAAAATGGACACCTGATTACGAAGGACCATATGTTATAAAGAAGGCTTTTTTCAGAGGAGCTCTCATACTCACCAACATGAAAGGAGACGACCTGCCAATGCATGTCAACACCGATGCAGTGAAAAAATACTTTGCATAAAAACATAAAAAAACAAAAAAAAGAAGAAAAAGAAAAAGAAAAAAGCTCGCTAGGTTGAAAACCTGAAAAGGCGACCTAGGCAAAAGTTAGAACAGCAAGATGAGCCGAAAACCTGATAAGGCGTCTCAGGCGGAATCACAAATTTAACTCTGCAACATAAACCCTTCAAGCCAGAAACAAAGGAAGTCAGAATGGGTATCAGGGTCATTGTCAAATTATGCCCTCAGAAGCAAAATCAGAGGATGAACACGAAGTCGTGATAAAGGTTCAAGATTCTCACTGCTCTTAGAAGATCACTAGAGGATATATGAGCCTTCCCCTTTCAATTTGCCTTCAATTCTTTATATCTTATCACATCTCTGTGTTTAACATTATTTTTATCACCAATGTACATACCTGATGTTCGTAAATAAAATTCTCCCTTCTTCCTACATGTGTTCATGACTAAATTTTATGAATAAACAAGTTTTTGCCTAAAGGAAATTTTTGAAATTGAAAACGATGGAACGCAAAGTTATGGGGAACGAAATGCATCCTAGCGCCAGACTTCACTTGGTATAAGCATAACCAACTCCGCTAAATACACTTGCCAAAGTCAAAGGGTGTTTCTATTTCATCCATGAGTTACCTTAAAAAGCCAGTCGCCAGGGAAGATTTACCTGTAAAGGGGCAACCAGAATCCATCATCCAGAAGCAGGTATTCGCCAAAGCTTTCCCCTAGCAAGACCCATCATTCATACCCAAGTGGAACACAGACTGAGGGTCCCTCCCGAGGAAAACCACAAAATGACTCAGCTTTCCCCAACCAGGATATTTCTTTGATCAGGCTTAGGAAAACTTTTCCTTCCCCAATAAGTTCACCATTAACAAACTAGCTCTTCTCACTAAATAGCTCAAACTAGGGCATCTCCTCAGATTTCTCTTCCAGTCAAGGGGCAATACCTCGAATTTCCAAAAAGCTCAAACTGGGGCATCTCCCTAAATTTCTCTTCCAGTTAAGGGGCAGTACCCCAAATTTCTAAAAAGCTCAAACTGGGGCATCTCCCCAGATTACTCTTCTAGTAAAGGGGCAACCCCCCAAAATTCCTTCAACCTTTCCAAAACTGGGGCATCACCCTAGGTTTCTGATAAGTCTTGAAAAGACTTAATTATTCCACTGTTTATTTAACATAAATTACTAAGTATTGTCTAGTTTTGATATTATTATTTAATAATTTGTTAATAATTCATGTTTTAGTTATTCATTTCAAAAGTATGTTATTTATGTAAGAAACCGATTGAAAATATTAATTAGTTAAGGAATTTTGAAGTATTTATAAATTCACTAAGCAGCCCGCATATAATTGCTAGGCAAGTAGCTTTTTATTGGTACAGGAACAGGGCGCACTCGAGATAAGGAGAAAATTCCGAGTGAAATCCTACAAATCCGAGCAGGAATTGATAATTCCGAGTGAGTCTTCACAAATCCGACTGAAAGGAGCTCAAATACTGACCAAGCGAGACTTCAAGAAAGCTAACTTAAGAAGACTCCCAAGACACCGATCCCAAAAGAGTCCAAAGACCGACTGAGTGAGACTTCAAAGACACCGACTCCGAAAGAGAACAAGGACTCGGAATATTGCATGAAGAACCCAAACGCCAACTGTAGAATACCGATTGAATAATCAACTCGCTCAAGCGAGAGTTAAATTCGCTCAAGCGAAGGTCAAAAATTAGCTCAAGCGAAGCAATCACGCTTGAGCGAGAAAGCCATTCTGTATTACATATTTCCAATTCGCCCAAGTTTCGCCATAACGCTTAAGCGACAAAGGAACACTGCAGTGCAATTCCCGAATTCGCCCAAGCGAGAGTTTAGTCCGCTCAAGCGAGAACCCAGTAGCTGAAGCATAAAGGCAGTAATTTAAACACTGTTCCTTCCCTCCAACAACACACTCGACGCAGTGTAGTTTCCATCTTCCATTGCCTTCGCTTCTACTTGTACCTTAATAATTTAAGTAGTGAGCTGTTATTAGTTGGCACTGAGTTGTACATTAGCTAATGATGAGTTGTAATCTGCTAAGAGCTGAGCTGTGATTAGTTAGTTAAGTTTAGTCGTTAACTTAAGGTTTCAAAGTTATCAGTTTTAGTTAGTTAGTTTTTAGATAGAAGCCTATATATACTCATGAACATACTCTGTAAATAAGGGGGAAAAACAGAGACAGAATACATAGAACAAATAATACACTTCAATCTCTCACTACATTTTCATCTCTCTAAACTCTCCCATCCATGTCTCTCTGTATTCCTTCGATGAATCCAACGTCGATGGAGTTCTAAATCCCTAAGGTTGGGATTGCGAAGGTTAGCAATGGAGTTTTGAAGTTGTGAGCAAGTAGATCGACTTCTAGATCCTGAGGCGAACAAGCTGAGGAGTGGAGCAGAACTGTTGGATTGACAAATCCAGAATCAATGAAGAACTTCACCAGTGAGGAATCATGGCTGAAGCTTAGGTAACTTCCAGCTTTCTAACTAGTTCAGGCCTAATCAATTTAGGTGAATAGTTAGAGTTCAACCTCCAATTTCGCATTAGATTCTTAGGTTAATCGAGCACTTAAGGAATTAAGGTTCATTGCTTAAGAATTAGTGTTTTTCACCTAAGGAATTAGGGAGTAACCACAAGCGGATTGTCCTCTAGATTGTGAAGTTCGATTATACTTAATTGCATGTTTCTTGAGGAAATTGTGAGCCGAAGCAGTCCTGACCTGTTTTCTTTAAATCACTTCCCACATTTCACTTTAACTCTGTTTCAAAAAATACAAAAAACAACTATAAAACACTAAAACCATAAAAACGGAATGAACTTCATGTATTTTCTGTTGGTTCAGCTTGTACTAGTCCTAGATTGAGGTACTTACCACAATCCCTGTGGGACGATCAAATACACTACAATTTTAACGATTGGTGCGCTTGCCATAAGTGTAAATCCGAGAGTCATATTTTGTTTTACTAAGATTTTCACCACCAAGTTAATGACTCGGGATTTTAGCATCAGTTTCTCTCTGTCAAGGGGCAGGACCCCTAACATCTTCAGTGTTTCTAGAAACTGGGGCATCACCCCGAACCTCCTTCTTTCAATCAAGGGGCAATACCCTAAGATTCTTTCAATCATCCCAAACTGGGGCATCACCCCAAAGCTCTAAATCCCACTTAATTTAGACGGGACGTCCTGTTAACCTCCAGATCTGTCAACCGAGAGGCAACACCCTCACCTTTTACTTTTCCTGTCAACCGAGAGGCAACACCCTCACCTTTTACTTTTCCTGTCAACCGAGAGGCAACACCCTCACCTTTACTTTCCCTGTTAACCGAGAGGTAACACCCTCACCCTTTTACTTTTCCTATCACCCGAGAGGCAACACCCTCACCTTTACTTTCCCTGTCGACCGAGAGGCAACACCCTCACCCTTTATTTTTTCCAGTCAACCGAGAGGCAACACCCTCACCTTTACTTTTCCTATCAACCGAGAGGCAACACCCTCACCTTTTACTTTCCAGTCAATCGAGGGTCAACCTCTTAATTCTAGTCAACCGAGGATCAATCTCAATCCTTTAAATTCCTGCCAACTTGGGGTATATCCCCCAATCCTTTCAAATCCCTTCAACCCGAGGCGTCACCCCAAGTCTGTTATCTCCTTTAAGCCAGGAACATCATCCCCCATCATTTACTTTCTTGTCATGGCTTAGGAACCTCCTGCCTATGTAATCTCCTTTTGAATCAGGAGCGTACCCCCAATTCATTCATTTTTCTCCAAAAGCTTTGGATACCCATTTCTAGGCTACTCAAAATGCTAGGGTAATCCTTTATTTCTCTTAAAAAATAAAAAATAATAAACAAAATAAAAAACAAAAAAACAAAAAACAAAAAAACAAAAAAACAAAAAACAAAAAACAAAAAATAAAAAAAACAACAACAAAAGAGTAAAAACTTCAAAGTGTCAATTCCTAGGTTTCCCCCCTCATCTGGTTCTCCTGGTAATTGAAGTCGGCATGACTTTGACAATGGTGTTCACGTCTTTACTCCCTTCCCATTTCAAAAGCAAGAAGAGACTTCATGCTTTTCTCATGGAAAAAAAGTAAAGAAGGGCATCTGTGAACACCTCTTTTAGTCCGGCCCAAAGTGTAAGCTTAAGCGTAATTTAAGAAAAATTGAGAGCATTAGGGGCCTCTCGCTTAAGCGAGACCTCCTCACGCTTGAGAGTGAAAGTTGCATGCTTAAGCGTGCCAAGTTGGAAATAGCGCTATGAGAAAGTGGAAACACGATTGCACTACAAGGTCAAAAGCATCAAAAGCATCCGTTACCTAAATCAAGGATCAGTGGAAATTTTTAATTAAAAAAAGCACCAGACATCCATTGCCCAAATTGGGTATCAGTGAAGAATTTCCGAGTTTGACTTTGAATGAGTGCTTCTCGGGCAGAGATTTTTTTGAGAGAAGTATTACCGAGTGGGATGTCTCCGAGTGAGGCATTTCCAAGTGGATTGCTTCCGAGAGATGTACTTCCGAGCGAAGAAAGGCTCTGACCTGGAATGAGCCTCTTTCGGGCAGAGACTCTCTCTAGGTCCATACTTCCGAGTGGGATGTCTCTGAGTGAGGCATTTCTGAGTGGGTTGATTCCGAAGGAAGTACCTCCGAGCGAAAAGAGACTCTGACTTCGAATGAGTACCTCTTGGGTGGAGATACATCTGAGTGGAGAATTCCCGATTGAAGCCATTCTGAAAGAAAAGTGAGCCTGACTCCAGATGAGTGCTTTTCCCAGGCAAAGATGTTTCCGAGTGGAGAATCCCTGAGTGAATGGATTCTGAATGAAAAGGGCTCTGAACTTCAAAAGAGCACTTTTCGGGCAGACATTTCTAAGTTCCATACTTCCGAGTAGGATGTCTCTGAGTGAGACATTTCTGAGCGGGTCATTTCAAGGGAATTACTTCCGAGCAAACAAAGGCCCTGACTATGAAGAGTACTTTTCAGACAGATATATCCAAGTAGGGTGTCTCCGAGTGAGCTATTTCCGAGTGGGTCATTTTCAAGGGAATTACTTTCGAGCGAAGGAAAGCTTTGACTTCGAATGAGTATTTCTCAGGTATAGATATTTTCGAGTGGATAATTCTTGAGTGAATTGATCCTAGACAAAAAGGGGCCTGACCTGGAATGAGCCTCTTTCGGCCAGACTCTCTCAAGTTCCATACTTCTGAGTGAAGTGTCTCTGAGTAAGACATTTCTGAGCGGGTCATTTCAAAGGAATTACTTCCGAGCGAAGGAAAGCTTTGAATTCGAAGGAGTATTTCTCGGGTACAGATATTTCCGAGTGGATAATTCTCGAATGAATCGATCCTGGACAAAAAAGGGCCTAAACATCGAAGGAGCACTTTTCGGGTAGACATTTCCAAGTTCCATACTTCCGAGTGAGGTGTTTCCGAGTGAGACATTTCCGAGCGGGTCATTTCGAGGGAATTACTTCCGAGCAAAGAAAGGCTCTGACTATGAATGAGTATTTTTCGGGTAAAGATATATCTGAGTAGGATGTCTCCGAGTGAGACATTTCTGAGTGGGTCCCTCAGGGAAAGAAAGATTGACTATGAACGAGTGCTTCAAGCAGAAACACTTCCGAGCGAATCATCTCCGATTAAAGCGATTCTGAACGAAAAGAGGCTCTGATGAATACTTCTCGGAAAGAGATATTCCTGAGTGAGTCAGACTTTGAAAGTGCACTTTTAAAGCAGAGATATATCCAAGACATTTCCAAGTCGGTCACGTTCGAAGGAAGAAAGGCTATGACTAGTCTCTCAAGCAGAGACATTTTTGGCCAAAGCACCTCCGAGTGAAGCAATTCTGAACGGAAAAGGATCTGGTGTCATTTGAATGAATTCAAGCCTCCACACCGAGTGTCGAAGGGTCGATTTTTACACTCGGGCTTTTTATGTATGTAGGCACCTGTTTCGATCCAACCAATTTCCACCGAGAATGGATACTGACAGCGATCCGGGCCATAAGAAGAACATCGGTCCCATGTGACACCATTCGAAAAGTCTGTTTGCCCATGTTGACTTGGAATCGCACCATCCAAGTTGATCCTCGAATCCTGGGGGCGGCTGAAAACAAACAAAAATGAAAATAATAAAAAATTACTCATCAGCCGCCGTTCCCAATAATTGTCAATGACGAAGCTATCTCTCCATTACATATAATCGCACCATCCAAGTTGATCCTTGAATCCTGGGGGGGCGGCTGACAATAAATAAAAATGAAAATAATAAAAAATTACTCATCAGCCGCCGTTCCCCATAATTGTCAATGACCAGGTTGTCTCTCCATTATATACGGTCGCACCATCCAAGTTGATTCTCGAATCCTGGGGGTGGCTGATAACAAATAAAAATGAAAATAATAAATTACTCATCAGCCGTTGTTCCCCATAATTATTGGTGGCCAGGCTGTCTTTGAGTTATGAAAAGCACTCAGCCAGCACTTGGATTTCTATAAATACCTCAACTGAAGAGGCGCAGGGGGATCTGAAAATCAAAAAAAAAAACCTCTAAAAAAATTATTTTCTACTCCGGTGTCCTGAACCTAAAGTAAAGAAACCTGTCCCCAACCCACACTCCATTGTTTTCTTCGAAACAGAAGCACCAGTCTTGTCCCTGTTTGTTGGACCTCAGAGCCTCCTTACTCCGTCCAAACTCTATACTGCTCATAATACCACTGAATCCTACACCGTTTCTCCATCAAAATACATTTTCACCACTAAGTCCTACTCCGGCTACACACTGTACTTCGGTTTATTTCACACCGACTCCAACTTGCAGTCCGATTCCTCCTAGGTCCACACCACACCGGTTCCGTATTGCCTTTTTTTTATTATTATTTATTCTTCTGTTGTTCTTTTATTTAAGCTTATTTCATTAAATTTCTTTTATTTTTGCTTTGTAACTGGTAATAA
The DNA here is from genome assembly GCA_037962975.1 of Clitoria ternatea. Lineage (NCBI taxonomy): Eukaryota > Viridiplantae > Streptophyta > Magnoliopsida > Fabales > Fabaceae > Clitoria > Clitoria ternatea. The sequence continues at coordinate 23,240,198 of CM075672.1, read as the reverse complement.
CAAAAAGAAATAAGTGTCTTCTGTGTGTTCTTTCAAATCCAAAAAAAAATTGTTTTAGCTAGTGTCGTACAGAAGTACTTCCATCTACATTATTTTCCTAGAACTTGTACATGTACGAAGAACTTCGCTTTGTATGGGTCTTTCCCAAGGACATTATCCACCACCAACTTCCTAATTTTTTCCTGAAAGCCATTACAAAGAACTACGTGACCCTGATTTCTCGAAAGCTCGAGAATACGTAGGAGCGGTAAATAGTTCCTGTCGGGCCCATCTTTCTTTATTTAGTTTTTATAGTTTTCCTTTTTATCGAGGTTAATTTGGACAAGACGTCCTGTTAATCTCATTTTTTTAAAAAAAATAATATTTCTTTAAAAAAGAAGGAGCGAGGTTAATTTAGATTAGACGTCCTGTTAATCTTATTTTTTTTAAAAAAATAATATCTCTTTAAAAAAGGAGGAGCGAGGTTAATTTGGACGAGACGTCCTGTTAATCTCATTTTTTTATAATATTCTTTTTTTAAAAAACGGAGGAGCGAGGTTAATTTGAACGAGACGTCCTGTTAATCTCATATTTAAAAAATTTCATATCTATTTTTGTTTATTTTTGTATGCTTTGTCATTTCGTACTTTTCTTTTCTAAAGAAGTTAAAATAATTTTTGGGCTAATTATAATACGCGCCATCATCTTGAGGTAACCGTTTTATAACGGACAGTTGTGAGGTGCTAATACCTTCCTCACCTGTAATTTGACTCCCGAACTTAGAATTTTACTTTCATAACCAGTGCTTTAACGAAAGGTTTTCCCGGTATTTTATCCTTAAAAAAATATTGGTGGCGACTCCCTGTTTTCTTTTCGAAAGGACTTCGAAACATGTTTTAATATTTTTAAGGGTCGGCCTTGTCGCCGCGATCCCGGTCGTGATACACTCTAACCTGTGATTATATTCTGTTGTAATATCCACTTTTTGCACTAGCGTAAGCTCTCTAAATGTGAATTCTGGTGGAAAAGTATCCATTTTTGTTGGACATGTGATATCTGAAGAAGGTGTTTCTGTTGATCCTTCTAAGGTTAAGGCTATTATGGCATGGCCTAGGCCTATGTCTGTTACAGAGATAAAAAGTTTTCTTGGTCATACTAGTTATTATCGAAGATTCATTAATGGTATTTTTCGTCTTGCTAAGCCTTTGACGAAATTGACTATAAAGAATCAACCCTTTGTGAATGTTGAATGTGAGAAAAGTTTTAAAGGATTGAAGATGAGACTTACTTCTACACCTATTTTGGCTTTGCCTCATTTGCAGAAAGATTTTATGGTGTGTTGTGATGCTTCCAAGCACGGTCTTAGATGTGTTTTAATGCAAAAGGAAGTGTTATTGCTTATGTTTCATATCAACTGAGACCTCATAAAGTTAGTTAGCCCACTCATGACTTAGAGTTGGCGGTGGTTGTATTTGCCTTGAAAATTTGGTGTCATTACCTCTATGGATCGAGGGTTTGTGGTTTTTAGTGATCACAAAAGCTTAAAATATCACTTTGATTAGAAGGAATTAAATACGCGTCAAAAGGAGATGGATAGAATTCCGAAAGGACTATGATTTTGAATTGAAGTATCATCCGAGAAAGGCTAATGTGGTTGTGGATGTCCTTAGTAGGAAATCCTTACATGTATCGGCCATGCTGATCAAAGAACTTCAATTGATTGAGGAATTTTAGAATTTGAATGTCGAGATCAAAATTCAATCTTCCAATAAATTGTGTTTTGTTACTTTGAAGATATGCAATGAATTTCTAGACCTTATGAAAAAGAAACAAGTAGATGATGATTATTTAAATGAGATGAAGAACTCCAAGGGAAATGGGAAGAATCTATTCCTTGTTGAGGGTGTTGATGGCTTATGGCGTGTGAAAGGTCGTGTATATGTACCTTCCTTTGGTGATTTAAGAAGTACGGTGCTCGAAAAAGCTCACAAAAGCATTTTTAGTATCCACCCTTGTGCAACCAAGATATACCAAGATATGAAGAAGAACTTCTGGTGGCCCGGAATGAAGCGAGATATTGCTAGTTATGTGGCTTCGTGCCTTGTATGTCAGAAGGTGAAAGTAGAGCATCAGAGACCTTCTGGTACTTGTTGCTACCCAATTTTATCCGAGCCCATTTAATATTTTCAAAAAAATAATAAATAATAAAATATACCAAAAAATAAAAAATATATAAAAAATTAAAAAATTATAAAAATAAAAAATTATAAAAAATATTCTAAAATAGGATTTAATTTTTAAGAAAAAAGTATGAACATCCCCTTTTGTACAAGGTAAAAAAAATAAGAAGAAGAAAGGAAGGGAGAAAGAAAGAAAAAAAGAAAAAGAAAAAAAGAAAAAAAAAGAAAAGAAAAAAGAAGAGGAAAGAAATGAAAGAAAAGGGACAATAAAAATATTAGATTTAGTCCCACATTGAAAGTACTAAGATTAGGAATTGCTAAAATCTAAATTGTTAGCTTTATTTAGTCCCACATCGAATACTCTTAGGGGAGCTATGCTTGTTATATTACTATATAAGCAACGCCTTGTAACACTTGGAGGGGAGTGGAGTAGGGCAGTGGAGATAGCCTATTTCTTAATATAAAATGAGGTTACGGCTTTGACCGATCTTCCATATTAGAAAAGATTTGGTTTCTTCCACGAGAGTCTCAGTTTAGAAGAAACAAGAGACACCACTAAATCCGAAGGCGGTTTTAAAATTTTCTCTTTGGCTCGGAAAAGAAGGTAAGTTTTGTTTATTGTTTTCTTTCTTCTCATTCTTTAATTTATTAGCCTTTTTTGTTGTTTATTGTTTTTATTTTTATGCTTTGATTTATTAGCTTTTTTTTCTTTTCTTCTACTTTTTCCGTCATTTATTTCATAGACCTACCTTTTTCCTTGTTTCTGTCTCCTTATTTGACACTTTTATTTTATTTTATTTTATTTTATTTTATTGTATTCTATTTTTGTTTTCTCTTTTTATTTCTCTCTAAAAAATATAATAAAATCAATAAACCCAAGGTTCCTTTATATATATACAATATTTATTATCAATTTGGACGAGACATCCTATTGATTCATGTTTCCCTAAATCTCAACATTTTAAACTTATTTTACTTTTTTAAAATAATAAATAAAGAACTATGTGACCCTAATTTCCTCTCACACATAGGGAATACATAGGAGCAGGAGCAAATAATCATGTCGGGCCCAAATTTTAAGAAATAAATATATCCCATTATCTCAAAAAATAAAATTATAACACATTTTAATGATGACCTAATTAATTTGGATGAGACATCCTGTTAATCATAAAAAATATAACTTTAATTGTTAAATCGACAATAAATCCATAAGGCATCTCTAAGAGGTTTAAATTATAAATTATTAGGATTATTCAAAACTTAAACAATTTAGGGTAACCGTTTAAAATGGACAGTATGGGGTGCTAATACCTTCTCCACCTGTAATCAGACTCCCGAACCTAAAATCTGAATTCAGGACCAGTACCTTTACGTTAGGGTATTTCTGATGTTTCACCTTAAAAAAATTGGTGGCGACTCTACGATTTCCAGAAGGAATCTGGGAACTTAAATTTCTTTTTACGGTCGGCCTCCCACCATGATCCCGGTTGCAATAGTACTTTTACTATACGAAAAATTAGATATTACGGCATTCATATTAAAGTGTTTTTAATGAGAAATGATATAAAAATAGTGATTGATTATTTTATGGTGTTTTTATTTTGAAACGCCCTAATAGACTAGATATTTTAACGTTTTTATGAAAAAATGCTTTAAAAATCCATTATAATAATTGTATTAATAAAATGACAGCGTTTATCTAAGAAACTCATGTAATAGCAAATTCATTTACAGCATTTCCATGTTTTTTTTTAGAAAACGTTGTAATAATGGCTTCCATTAACAGCGTTTCCGTGTTTTTCTTTTAGAATGCTATAATAATGCTTCCTATTACAGTGTTTTTGTGTTTTTCTATAGAAAATGCTGTAATAGTTTCCCTGCTTTCTCTCTCGTGCCATCAGTCATAAAACCCACTTCTAAAAAAGGTCAGGTTCATAGGGTTTCTAGAGATTGTCCTCTCTTTTGTCATTATCGTGTAGATCTTGAAGACATTTTTCTTATTGAGGACGCCAAGGTTTTTTTGTCAAAACCAAATACGAAGGTGCAACGAATGGGGATGTTTGTGATTAGACATCGAAAGAGGAATTACAGAGTCTCGGTAGAGACATTCATGGACAAGGGAAAGAGAAACGAAGACAGAGAAGTAGAGCCGGAGGTGGACAACGTCATTTTGAAGGTCGTTGGACAGTGCGACGTCGAGGAAGAAAAATGATAGTGTGGAAGAAAGACGAGATGTTGTTGACGCGAGACACGGAGGAGAGATAAAGGAGATTAGAGCACCAGATCATTGTGTCACCATTAGGGTTTGCTTTTAGCTTTTGTGCCATATTCTGGCTTAAAAAGAGAGGATTGGTGCCTGGTTTAACTTACTTAAATGAGCTAATCTCTAGAAATGAGGGCCTTCACCTTGTCTTCTTTACTGGTAGTGCTAAGTTTTCCATTCATTATTCTAAATAGACTGAAGATGCATGGTTGGACTGGAATAGATTCTCATATTTGTTTTAGAAAATTGATAAGATTTTGTGAGTTGAATTGATTAGATGATAATGCATTGCAATTGTCTGTAGCTTATTTGAATACATTACTGAGCTTTAGCTTCAGATTTCAGAAGTCTGACTTAGCATTCAGTGTATTCCATTTTTACACCATTTTAAGATGCCCTCATATTTAATAATATCTGAAGAGACACAAAGTTCTTATTATTATTAGGCTTCAAATGTTTAATTAGTAGAATAAAATTTCAGAACAATTTTGAGGTGTTTTTAATGTTATTCTCTAATCAAAATCACTCTTTCTTCTAATCTGTAAATGGTTAGTTGAATTATCAAGATGAAACTTCAATTCTAACAACGTAATATTGATTAAGAAATGACTACAAGCTTAACTAAGATTTTCATTGCTTAATTTGTAGGCAAAAGTCATATTTTGGGGGCAGCTTTCACATCCAAATCCAATAAAATTAATTGGATATTGTTGTGAAGATGAATATAGGGTACTGATTTAGAGTACATGTCCCGAGTAAGTGTGGAACACAATTTGTTCTCTAGTAAGTATATCATGTCACTGTTATTTTTTTTGGATATTAATTCTATACTGTTTGTTAATATTATAAAGCTCAAGAACATGTTATTATAAAGCTCAAGAACATGTTATCAGGATGCCATGGTTAATTAGAAAAATGTTTTTTGGTTATGCAAAGGAATGCCACCTTGCTCCTTGAAGTTTCCTCTGACAATGTTGACACCTAAAGAAAGGGGGTATAAAGTGATTTTAGGGAAGCTTGGTGGAAAAATACCGTGTTAGAAAAGTAGTTGAGGTTTTATGCTCTATGGTTTGTAGTTGCTTAAGCAGAATGTAACTAGGTGTTGGTTCTTTGTCATTCCACTAACACAAGACATGTGTTTTTGGTGGATTTGATAAGGACATTTTTCTAGTGTAACTAAAGGTAAAAAGTGTTACTTAGTTATACCATAATTCAATAAACTAAGACTATTTAGGAATAGCTTATTGATTTTTTATTTTATACTAGTAAGTATAATTCTTTATGTGATATATTTTAGGCAGAATAGCCTATTGATTTTTTATTTTATAATTTTTAATCATAAGATAATCGGTTTAATTAAATAGCTGCATCAAGGAAACAACTTAAAGAAGTAATTAAACATGCCATTCATTGTTTGTCTCACCACGTGATCAATTATTATGCACGTCTACTTAATTTATTATATATGTTTAATTTATGACTACCCTTATATGTAGTGGCACAAAACAAATGTGCCTGGTGTTGATGGTATAATATATGGTAACTTATTTGAATGTGTATGTTATAGGTGGTTGAACAAGAACCACAAAAAAGAGGAACTCCTTGGGATTTTGTTGAAAACTCTTGATTACTTTGGCTTCAAAATGTTTCAGAGTAATGGTAAATTTTTTTCTTAATATTTAAATCAAACTGTGAGTCCTTTTGAGGTTTATAAAGTTATATAATTAGAATTTCTTATTAAAACTTATGATTTTTTCACAAAATAATTAGTGGCAAGGTTGGCTCTCAAGCTGGCAAAATGAAGGAAATAGCTCACAAAGAGAAGCAAAACTGATCACTCAAACCATAATTTTAACTGCTAGTTGTTGGTTACAAGAACTAGAGCACCATCCTAAGTACCAAAGATTGCTTGAATTCACTAACAGGGTCTGCCATAGGCTTCAGAACAATAAGGTCAGTAACATCAATGTGTTAATGATAAATGTCAAACAGGAGAATCATGATTTGAACTGGGGCCCCATCACATACAACCTATGCTAGTTTTCTTGAAATATCAATGTCCTTATCATTAGATCCAAACTAAATTCAGACTTATCTTTTATCAAACTAAACTCATTCTTGAAAATTTCAGAAATCCTTCTAAACTAAACTCAGCCTTATCTTTTATTAAACTAATTTAAGCACATCTAATTTGTTGTGGTTGTTCATTTGTGCTGTAATCTTTATGCTTTTTCTTAAATATCTAGTTAAAATGAAATAAGACAATTCTTTGGTGCATAAGGAGTTTTGGTGGCATGTTGAAAATTCTCTTTTATAATATATTTTCTATATATGATATTTGATTCAGATATGCTTTCTGTTTCTCATTTTATTTTTCTTTATCAACAATTCTGACTATAAATTCATACAATAAATATTTCATTATTTCTATTCAAAAGTAACAAGTTATTCAATAAAACATAGGGTGTTGTGTGGTTGGAAAGTTTTATTTAACTAATGATTGTAGTTAGGATTGCCATTATATATAAATGATTATGTGTTGTCACAAGCACCGCTAAACTTTTTTTTTTCTTTCGTAAAAAATACTTATTTTAGAATAGGAACAGCACTAATAGAGTCACGTCTGTTACAGCGTTTTAGAAAACACGGAAACGCTGTAAAAGGTCACATCTTATATAGTTATTATGGCGTTTTTGAAAAATGCTATAAATTGTATGCCTTTTTTACAGCATTTCCGTTTTTTTAAAACGCTATAATAGGACCTGTCTATCTATTACTACACCTGAAACAACATTTAAAAATGCTGTTAAATATGGTGTGGAAATGCTGTAAAAAACCATTTTTGGCATAGTGTTTAAGACCTCTTGATATCCCCATTTGGAAATGGGATGTTATTTGTATGGACTTTGTGTCCGGTCTGCCAAAGACAAGATCTAATTATGATGGAATCTAGGTGATTGTGGAAGGAAGTGTAGGACTCTTTTATGTTGGCTTGAGGTTGGTGAGAATTTGGCTTTAGGGCCTGAAATTAATAAAGAGATCACTGAATAAATCAAGATGATCCAATAAAAGATGAAGATTACTCAAGATTGACAGAAAAGCTATTATGATAAAAGAAGGAAACCACTTGAGTTTCAAATTGATGATTATGTGTTTTTATGGGTTTCTCGTGATAAAGGTGTCGGTAGGGCTTTGAAAGGTAGAAAACTCAGTCCTAGATTTATTGGTCCTATGAGATCCTTAAGCAGATTGGTGAAGTTTCTTATCGTATTACTTTCCCTCCTCACTTGGCGAATCTTCACAATGTATTCCATGTTTCTCAGTTGAGAAAATATGTATTTGACCCCTCACATGTGCTTAATGTTGATGACATGGAAGTCAGGGATGATCTGACTGTCCCTCTTGTCTCTGCTAAGATTGTTGGACGTTCTATCAAGAGATTGCAGAACAAGTTAGTTCCAGTTCTCCAAGTGGCTTGGAGAAATGGAAATGAAAGTACTGTAACTTGGGAACGTGAGGATGATATACGGAAATGGTATCCTAATATATTTTAATTAGGTATGTCGAATTTCGAGGACAAAATTTCTTTTTAGGTGGGGTGGATTATAACATCCCAAATTTTAGAAAAATAAATTATTAGTATGAAATTAATTAATTATTTATGCCCAAAATGTATAAGAAAATTAATTATGTAGTAATTACAATTTATCAGTAAATTAAGATTTATTGACACTGAACAATTTAACATATGGTATGGGTCTAATATAATGAAGGATTTATTATGGTTATGGTAATATGTTCAAAATAATTTTTGGTGTTGAGGAGATATTTATTTGGACACGACCTATGTTAATAAATGATGAAATTACTAGAGCGAAATAGAATTTATGAAAAATTATAAAATCCTCCCCTTTCTTTTCACATTGTCGTGGACTTCTTTTCCTCTTTCTCTAATCTCTTTTGTCCATTGGACAAAGAGGTTTTGTTAACCAAAAAGTAAAAGACAAAGTGTGTGCATGGACCAATGGACAATGGACTAACTTTTAGCTTTTCTCACTCCTCCCTCTCCTCATTTTTGATGGAATCCCTCACCATTTTTCTTCATTTTTTCTCCCTTTTCCTCCTTCACAAAACAAAAAACCAGCCACCACTTCACCATAGCCTATTCCTTGTAAAATTGATACTCGGGCTTAGATTTGTCAAGCACTATTGGCACTTCGGGGCATTTCTCTACTCATCACCTCTTCTCTTTACTCTATTTTTGTTTTTTACATAGGCTTGAAGGAGAGGTATGTGTTATGATTTTTAATAGGTTTTCTTTGTAGTTTTAGCATTCTTGAAGCATTATAATGGATGATTAGGTGTTGTTTTGTTGAGAAAATACATGTGGAACCCAACCTTAGGATGCTTGAAGCATTGGGACTTGTTGTATTGATAGTTTGAATGAGATATTGATAGCTTGAGGATGCTTGGAATGGTTTAGGTAAATGATTGAAATTCAAGGTTGGTAGGTTAAGTGAAAACCCTAAGATTTATGGAATTGGGGCTTTTGGCAAAATTTGTGAAACTTGAAATTTAATAGTCATGGAATTATTTTTATATGTAGAAATACATTTTTCAATGAGTAATAATAAATGTTGGTGTTGAAAATTAAGAGACCAATGAAGAGTGTTAGTGTTCTAAGTGTTGGAATTGATGGTTGTGTACTTTAGTGGTAATGATATGAATGGATTGACATAAGGTGTTTGAGACATTGAGAACCCACTAAGGGTATTGGGTAAGAAGTTTTAAGTGTGTTGGTAACTTAGGTGTTGTGTTATAGCCCTTTAAAAATATTGGATTTTGGTTAATGGGAAGGAATTCCCAAAACATAATAAAATAAGAAAATAAAGCTTATAAACAATTACAACATGATGAAAATCATGTACATATATTTATTTATATAACAACATTTAAACTAATGTTGAATGAGTAATTGATGTAGTCCTGTAATTATTTAATGTAGGGTTTGATAACTCTAGTGAGGTAGGACCATCTAACCTAAAGTAGTACTTCTATTGAGGTAGATTAAATTTTCTAAATGCATGATCAACTATGTTTGATAATGTATATATTGATCCATATTTATATGTTTTTCCTTGAATGGATATACTACCTCTTGTGTGTCATGTTAATTGAGATTGATTCATGTTGATGGTTAGATGTTGGATTGGCATAATTGATTAGGATATGAATTTGGCGTATGATTGTTGATATATTCTTTGATTACCATGTGTGGATTGATGTTGATATAACTCTTTGGCTATTATATTGAGAACAATGTAAATGGTATACCTTGGAGAACATTATAATTGGTTGTATGCCACTAACTGTAATGTTAAGTATAAAATCTACCCCTAAGAGAGAGGGTGAGGAATTCTTATGAAATTGAGGCTAGCATATGCATTATTGCATTCATAGCATACATGACATAGCATTTTATATATGGTTACGATCACGTGACAAATTGAAACAATAAAGGTCTTATGGGATCTTATGAAAAAGGATCCTTGCATAGGGGACTAGTATTTGAATGACTATATGTGGTTGTGATCACTTAATATATTGAAATGATAAAGGTCTTACAGGATCTTATGAAAAAGTATCCTTGCGGGGGGACAACTATTTGAATGACTATATGTGGTTGCGATCACTTAACATATTGAAATAAGACGTCTTGTGGGATCTTGTTAAAAGTACCCTTGCGGGGGACAAATGCTTAAGCAACTATGTGTGGTTGCAATTATTTGATAAATCATGTGCAAACATGTGTTATGCGAAAATGTTTCAAATTGGATCTGCTGCATATGCATTTAACGATATGACATATGCAGTAGCCATAGGAACATGGCATTTGATTTAGAGAAGATCAAGAAAAATGACACCCTATTAGAGTGTTAATTAAGAAATAAAACTCACTTTTAGTCACTAACTAATTATGTATTGTTGTTGGTGTGACCTCTTGATGTTGCTTATAGATTATGGCAATGGGTGTGGCAATATTGTGATTTAATGACATGGTTCTATTTGGCAAAATTCTTGATAATGAGCTTGTTATATATAAATATGTATGTTCAATGGAAGTTAATAAGATATGTGACATTATTGTTGGATCGAACTATTTTGATAGGACAATATGTTAAATTTCATTCATATATTTATGTTATCATAATTTGTTTGATTGTTCATCATTGAGAAAGTATGCTCACTCTCTATGTTGTCTACTTTTTAGCTCTTGTGTTGTAGGGCATGACCATGGAGCAGAGCCCTTCATAGATATAAGGTATGGTGTGAAGGAAGATATAGTCTAGATGCCTTGGCCAGCATGTTTTGTGATGAACAACTTTTGTACATTCTTTTGAAATGGTTGAATATGGCATTGTTTTCTATAGGTATGCTATAGCTTAATGCCTTATAAGTATGATGATGATTAGATTGATGACTTGACATCCTAAAATGGTGATTGATACATTAGGATCATTTGAATTGAGTTTGTGATCATTTTGTATCACCAAGTAATGTGTAATGATGTTTGACAATGAATTCGATAACCGCTGTGATGGTGTTGATGCTTATGTTGAAGGAAAACTCATGGTGGGATGAAATGTAGACCTTGTTAACTTATGATTCAATGTTAATGCATGTTTTAGTCATGTTTGATGCTTGATTAGGTGAATGGATTGATGTAGAATAGGTCTTAATGTGTTTGTGATGTTTCTTATATGTTTAATACCCTATCATGAGTGTATCTTGATGAGAATAAGTCTTAAAGAGTGTAGGCGTGGTGATTATGCAATTGATTGTCCAAAGAAGGCATTCGTTTCAAACTACATACTTTCTCAAATCGTTATATATAGGATAGGTCTTTAAAAAGGTTTGGAGTTAATTGTTGAAGTTATATTTTGTGGTGTTATTCTTCCAACGATTGTTTTTAATTTACCCTAATTTCTATTATCTAAATGTTAATATCCTTAACTTTATTTACCAAATTAAGGGCGCCGCAACAGGTGAAAAGAGACTTTTATGTATGAATGAATTAGAAGAACTCAAGATAGATACATATGAAAATGCTATGCTCTACAAGGAAAAAACAAAATGTTGGCATGATTTAAGAATTGTAAGGACCTTTAATCCTGGGGATATGGTTCTTCTCTTCAATTCAAGGTAAAGTTATTCCCTGGCAAACCAAAATCAAGATGGACAGGACCATTCAAAGTAGTTAAAGCCTACCCTCATGGAGTAGTGGATATTTAGAGTGAAGAAATAGGGATCTTTAAAGTAAATGGCCAAAGGTTGAAGCATTACTTAGCTGGAGACTAAATCCCATAAATTAGCAGCCAGAAATTGGATGAACCAAAATAATACCTAAAAAAACAAAAATTTAAAGGAAGAAGTTAGTTTGGGGTACCACATCCTATCCTTCCTCTCAGGTAAGTTGTCTATCCTTTCTTTTCCATAACTGAACATTGGGGAGAATGTCCATCTTAGTTTGGGTGGTAGGACAGTCAACTTACCCATATCTTTATGTTTCCACTCTTACCTGTTTTACCTATAGGATACTGTTTTCTACTTAAATTAGCTTGTTATTCTTTTCATTACATGTTAGGATTAGACATTAGTTGTTTTTCTTGAAATTATTATATGAGTTAAGTCATTAATTATGAGTACTTGAACATAAAATATCCTAGGAACCCCCATTAAAAAATTTTCCTAATGATCTAAATATGCTTTATAGGGTGATTTTATGTTTGCCAAATAAATGATGAAAATTTTTGCCATGTTTCACCTGACTTAAATATTGCCTTGGTAAGCTTTTGAGCTTTTTAAAAAGGGTATACTCTTATTACAAATTTTAAAACCCTTATTTATTCTATATTAAGTGATTGTCTCCTCTTTCTTGGTATCCTAAAACTTATCTTATAACCTAGGAAAAATAGTGTTTGAATTCTATACCTTAGGATGATAAAGGTAAATTTAGGCATTCCTGAAGCCCCTATTTGTGAAAATATTATTATCTATTAGTTGCCCTCTTTGAACCTAAAAATTTTATTACTTTCTTTGGAACCTTTTTCTTTAAAAAGCGTTTTGAGGTCAAGTACATTAATATGGATCTAAAATGGTAATAAACATCAAAATTAGAAATAGGGGACCTTTAAAAAGAAAAGAAAAATATGGAATTGAGAAAATAAAAAGAAAAAAGAAAAAGAAAAAAGAAAAAAGAAAAGGAAATACTTATAACGATACCTATCATCCAAAAATTCAATGACTTCTATTTGTGTGCTCATGCTAGGATGATTGGAACAACTAAAAAAGGGTTGTAATTTTGAATATTATTAGAGCTTGGAATTCTATTCTTCCTGGGTACTATAAGAAAATTTGAATAACCTCTTTGATTTTATTGATGAGCCCTTTTCTTCCTTTCTTTGAATTCCATACCTTAAATCTTATCCCTTAGTCCCATCATAACCTTTAAAAAGACCTTTTGACTTAGGTAAGTTTCACTACTATTGTGGAACTAGGGTTACTTTCCAAGCCTATGGTAATACTTTGATTGATTTGACTGGAGTGACACTAAATATTACCTATAAACACTTGAAAGGATTGGTGAGAGAGTGAGTCATTTAAGTCATTTGGAACATGGTTAAAAAGAAAACATGTATTGTTTGGCATTCATACTTCATCCCTCCTTAATAAATTTTGAGATCATGATTCTATTTGGGTTCTTTGACATGTTTGTTCTTTGCTTATTATTCTTTAACTTGATAAGTATAGTGATTGCTTAAGGACAAGTAATGTTGTAGTTTAAGATTTTGATGTATATCTAAAACACATCACTTTAGGTTGCATTTTGTAGGCATTTTTACGATAAATTGTATGAAATCCCCTCAAACCCCTATCATATTTGCTAGTTTTACAGAAATTATAGGTTTGAAGGCCTTTCTGGACTATTTCTGGATCATATATGGAAAGCCTTACATAATAAAGTGATTACATGCCAAAATAATTAAAAAAAGAAAAAAGAGGCGTAAAACAGAGGAAACACCAGGGCCCTGGAGAAAAAGGCCCAAAATTCACATAGGAACAGACAGAGCGAACCACAACTTGGCTGTGGTGGCCGTCACAACTGTAGTTTGAGACAGACACTAGGATTATGCTTTTTTATTCTATAAATAGGGGATAGGGGCTCAATTTTAGGGCACTCGCTCTTTAGGAGTTAGACACACTTGTATAGGCAAAAAGGGAGACCCGGGAGGACTCTTTTCAAGGAGGAAAACATGGGAATGAAGAATTAAAGACACTATACATCTTGTGGTTTGTTTTAGATTCTTAGTATACCATTAGTTTGAGCTTTTATAATCTTTTTTTTATGAGTTGTATGGATTCAATGAACCTTTGTTATTCGTTGTTTAGCATGAGTGGCTAGAATCCTTGTTCTTGGGATTTAGGGTGTGATTTGTAATGTAATTGGTGAAACGTTTATTGCCTTATCAATGAAATCTATGTTTACCTATAATTCTTGATTCCCTTATTTGCTTATTGACCTAGACATAGGTATGAGTTATCTTCAATTAATTCTCAGGATAGACTGAAAGGTAAACCTAATTAATCTAATTCAAGAATTGAACCTAAGATTGAATCTAGGATGGCCTGAAAATGGAACTTTATTTAATCTTTTAAGGATCAGAGTTTTTATATTAATTGACTATAAACTTAAAGGTGAACCTTTTTGATTGTTGTGTGAATTTAAGACTTCCAGTATTCTTTATAACTTGGTTTCCAAATAAAATGATAGTTTGATGTTCGAGTTTTAGCTTAGATTTAGATGAGGTGACAATATGTTTGATTTCTTAGTTATTAACTTGGTGGGGAATTAAACAACAGTTTGTTTGATGACTAAGTAACCTAACGGAACTCTAAAAAGGGAAAGTTAGAACTTTAAGGGGTTGAACCTGGTAAACTTGAGAGTACAAGGTAAGGTAAAATCTCTAAACACCTTTACAAAGCAATTCGTAACCCGAAAATCTCAAGATACGTTTTAATTGATTTCATTCCTGAAGAACTTCTTCTTTGTACTTTTAATTACTTTGTTTTTGATTTCTTTGTATATAAACTTTATTCTTGCCTATATAGATAGATAGGATTATTATTGAGTACTTGAGAACACGGTCCCTATGGAGACGATATTTTTTATATTACGCGATAAACCCATACGCTTGCGGGGTGTTAGGGGGGCTATACCAGCTAAAGACATATCCTTTTCCATTGAAAGGTAATTTACATAGTATAGTCAATTCCCTATATGTTATACCTAAGAATGCATTATGGCTTTATAGACTAGGGCATCTTTCTAAAAACCGTGTAAAAGCTATGATGAATTTGTATCCCTCTAGTACTATTAATGAAGGACTTATTTGTGATACCTATCATGCTACAAAATAGAAAAGACTCATATTTTCTCTTAGCAATAGTAGAGCTCTTGCTTGCTTTGATCTTGTGCATATTAACATTTGGGGACCATTTTCTGTGGAAGGGATACATAAGCATAGATATTTCTTGACCATCTTGGATGATCATAGTAGGTGTGTATAGACTATCATGATGAAACAAAAATCTAAAGCCCCTTCAATCATTAAAGCTTTTGTTGCTAAGGTTGAGAACTAGTTTGGTAGGACAGTTAAGGTAGTCAGGACTGACAATAGGTAGAATTCCTCATGGCAGAATTCTATTCTTCTAAAGGAATTATGCATCAAAGAAGTTGTGTTCAAACCCCACAGCAGAATGGCAGGGTTGAAAGGAAGGATCAACATCTATTGGATATGGCCAAGGCACTCATGTTTCATTCTCATGCCCCTAAACATTTATGGACCTATGCTATTAAGCATGCAACATATTTAATCAATCGAGTACCAACTCTTGTCTTGAATAATCAGGCTCATTACACTGTGTTGCATGGAGAAAAACCAAATTTGGATAATCTAAGGATATTTGGATGTTTATGTTATACCTGCACTCTTAAAGCTCAAAGGGGAAAGTTTGACTTTATAGCAAGAAAGGAAATTTTTCTTAGTTATAGAAATGGAGTAGAGGGATTTGTAGTCTTGGACCTGAACACTAGGGAGATTTTGTCTCCAGGAATGTCAAATTTCATGAAAGAATTATGGCATTCACCATTAAACAAGACCCTTTCCACACTTGTCTTGATATCACTAATCCTACAACATCCATACCCTCTCCTTTGCAACTTGACCTTCACTAAGATACACCTTTATTCACAATTGAATCTTCTCCATAACCTGTATTTACCTCTTCTAACCATCACCAAATTTCACAACCACTACTTTGAAAGTCAACTAGATTAACCCAACCACCACTTCACCTCTAAGATTACCATTGTCCTACCATTCATTCAGTCCCACAGCACTCTATCTCCACTTATCACTCTTATGACAAGCTATGCTCTCCACATAAACAGTATGCCATGGCCCTCTACTCTAATGTTGAACCGTAATCATATGCTAAAGCCTATGTCAATTCTGATTAGGTCAAGGCTATGAACACTATATTGGTAATCTTAACTAAGAAATAAACCTGGAAGATAGTTGATCTACCTCATGTGGAGTGAAATCAATAGGCAATAAATGGGTTTATAAAATCAAAAGAAATATTGATGGATCTATAGCTTGATTTAAGGCTCGCTTGTTGGCAAAGGAGTATAATCAGATTAAAGGCCTTGATTACTTTGAAACATTTTCCCCTCTGGTGAAAATGACAATCGTGAGACTAATCCTTGACTTGGCAGTAATACACAACTGGCACATTCATCAACTTGATGTTGATAATGTCTTCTTGCATAGAGAACTGTAGGAGGATATCTATATGGATATTCCAATAAGCATTACCATATCTAAGCCTAATCAGACCTGCAAGTTGCTTAAGTAACTTTATGGTTTGAAGCAAGCCAGAAGAAAATGGTATGAGACTCTTACCTCCACTCTAGGTAGTTATGGTTATGCACCGGCTCATAGTGATCCCTCATTGTTTCTAAAATTCCAAGATTCCTTATTCACAGCCCTTACATTGTATGTTGATGACATCATGTTAGTAGGCAATGATCTTGCAAAATTTACCTTGGTCAAATAGAATCTCCTCATTGCCTTTGGAATTAAAGATCTTGGTTCCCTAAAATATTTCTTAGGCCTTGAAATTGCTAGGAGCAAGTATGACATCTCCCTATGTTAGAAAATATTGCTTGGATCTTTTGAATGAAATTGGTCTCCTTGGATTCAAGCCAATATCCATTCTATTGGACCCTACCATCAACCTTTCCTCAGAATCAAATAACACTTAGATGATATTGTTTGCTATAGAAGGCTCATTGGTAAGTTTCTAAACTTAACCACTATAAGAACTAATATATGCTTTGTGGTCAATCAATTGAGTCAATTCCTCAGTGCTCCCAAATTGAAACACTACCATTCAGCCTTTAGAGTCATTCAATACCTCAAGAATGCACCTGATCATGGCTTATTTTTCTCTGCATCTTCTCTTATGCAACTACAATGTTATACTAATGTTGACTGGGGTGAATGCTTTCTTAGCAGAAAATCCATCTCAGGTTTTTGCTTTTACCTTGGCAGTTCCCTCATTAGTTAGAAGTCTAAGAAGTAATCCACCATTTCTAGATCCTCCTCTGAAGTATAATACAGGTCTTTTGCCTCTACCACCTATGAACTTCAATGGATCCTCTACATTCTTCGTAACCTGCATCTGTCTTTACCACAACTCCCTATGATCTTCTGTGACAATCAAAGGGCCATACATATTGCCAATAATTTAATCTTCCATGAGCGCACCGAGCATCTTGACATAGATTGCCACATTGTCTAGGAAAAGTTGAAAAATGGTGTCCTTAAGCTACTTCCTGTCTCCTCCAAGAACCAAATTGTAGACATCTTTACTAAAGCTTCTCAATCACGCTTCTTTCATGACCTTGTTTCTAAGCTTGGCATGGTGAACCTCTTTTCACCCTTGCCAGCTTAAGGGGGCATATTAGACAATTGTTACCCAAGTGGCCTCTAGGAAACTCAAGTGGGGGATGAATTAAGTTGTCGAATGACTTTCCTGGAATAAAGATTTCTTCTAAAATCTTATATTAATAAATGAAACGTTATGAAATGAATATGAAATAATCAAGTAAATTAAATATTAATGCTGGAAATGTAAGGAGTTTAAGGTAAAGAAGATTGCAAACAGGGATTTTATCTTGGTTCGGTCAACCTTGCCTATGTCCAGTCATTAAGAAACCCTTGAGATTTCCACTATACTTTCAAATAACTCTTTACAAGAGATAGCCTACTTCCACACCTTGAGAATCCTTCCCCTGTGGTGAAGCCTTTTATAACTCAAGAGATCCTTCTCTTGAACACTTTTTTCCTTTGGAAAATAATTTCCAAGTTGTACTCTTAAGAACTTAAAAGAGATTTTCACAAAGTTAACATTCTCTTCTAGAGTATATAAAACAAATTGAAGCACTAAAATGAATAATAGGAGAATATGGCCTTAAGAACTTAATTCAAGAAAGAATAGGAAGAATTGAGAGATTTTCACGAATGATTTGCATATCTATTTATAGTAGAAGAAAGGGTATCATTGAAAGGTCATAAATTGTGAAAAGAGACATTTTCAATTGATTCATAAAGGGCTATGTCATTTGAAGTTTGAAACCCTAAGAGATGCAATGGTTCATATGTTCTGGGCACTTGGTAATCGATTACATTATTATGGTAATCGATTACTTAATTTAAATCTCAAATTATTTTTCAACCATTAAACTTGGTAATCGATTACTTGAATTAGGTAATCGATTACTTGAATTTAACCGATGCTTAAAAGTCATGCTTTTAAATTTCAATAACATTTTCTTAATGGTAATATATTGATTACTTCTCATTAGAATGCATATTTTCAAAAGCTTAGTACTTTAAGCCATAAGTTCTCTTATTAATTCTTACATTATTTTCCTAAAGTTCCTTACTTGATTTACCCAGCACATCTTTGTCATTATCAAAATACATCTTGGTCTTCGTTCTCCCCCTTTTTGATGATGACAACTCCTTTTCTAAAAAATCAAGAAAAATGTGCATCTAGGAAAATATATATTTCTGGGTACTCCCTCTTTGTCTTTAAATCTAACCAATTCTTTAAATATTTTTCTTAAAAGTAATTTTGCAATTAAAAATAATTTTCAATCATGCATCTAATGATTAAAGCAATTTAATCATGCATCTAGTGATTATAGCAATTATTTTCATTTTAATTGAATGTGGTAACTATAATAACTAAGGACGTTTATTTTTATTAATTTTGATTTAGATTAGTATAATATTCCCCCCTTTGTCATTATCAAAATTAGAGAAGCATAAAATTAGAAAGGATAGAACAAAGAAAGGACAATAGTATTATTATGGAAAAGGAAAGGAAACACACCAAGCAAACAACAAAACAAAATAAAATAAAACTTTAAACATTAATAAAAATTAAAACAAAGTATTATAATTAAAAAGAAAATATTCTAGGCGGAGTCGAGTGGTGGAAGGCGGGAGAGGATGGTATGCAAGGTGATGTCAACATGATCAAAACTGAAACATTCTGACTTAAATAGAACAACACCGAGACCAGGGAAAATTCTTTCCAAAATTCAAACGTGTTTATAAGCGTCCAGAAGCAGTCGGGATAAGAATAATACAGACTGAAGTTAAGGTAACAGAAAACCGATCAGGAGAGAAAGACAGAAGACCGGGTCAGGATGCCCACGCTGACAAGACCCAACTTCGATTAAGAAAAAGCCAGCGGAAGATAACGCTCGAGCAAGCCATACTCGCTGGAGCGAAGCCTTATTCGCTGAAGCGAACATATGCACTCGGGTAAATCCATCACTCGGAATCGGGACTCCATTCACTCGGGAACGGTCCCTACATACATGCCTCCCTTGGAAGTTTACACGGTTCCTTATTTTTATTCTAGAAGGTCACACACATGTTCCACTCGAAAGATGATTCCCTCGGTTATTCCACTCGGAACCCATAAACTTTCCTTCACACAGAAATATTTTCCCCAGTCATACATCGCTCGGGTATTTGTCAACCTCAATTCACTCGGAATTGTCTTGCGCATTCTTCACTCGGCATATTTTAATCTTCCTCACTTGGAGAACACCTTAACCATTCATTTCTCGGAAATGATCTCCTTAACCAAGTCTCCCTCGGTAGTACCCTAACCTCTCTTCACTCGGAAGTGAGCTCCCTAATCAAGTTCCACTTGGAAATACTCCAACCCCTCTTCACTCGGAATATACCACATTATTCACTCGGAATATACCACCTTATTCACTCAGAATATACAGCTTTATTCACTCGGAATATACAACCTTATTCACTCGGAATATACCACCTTACTCACTCGGAATATACAGCTTTATTCACTCAGAATATACAACCTTATTCACTCGGAACCATTTTAAGCCTTCATCACTCGGGACAGGCTCACAACTATGTTCCACTCAGAAACTTATTGACTTAACATTATTCTTTCGACACCACTCGACAACACATTGACTCGCCTTCCCTCAGAAATAATCTTACAGAACATCACTCACTCAGAATTAGTTTAACCCTTCTTCATTCGGAAGAGGATCTCTGATTTAACCACACACAGAGTTACTTTAGCTCTCCTATACTCAGAATCACGCAAGCCTTATTTGCTCGGCGAAATAATAGATATATATATATAACTTGGACATTTCCCTACATCAATACTCACTGAACAAAATTAACACATAACATTATATATATATATATATGTAAAATTATGCTCTCAAGTCCGAGAGTTTAATTCGTATACATTTAAAAAAACATTATACTTAAGAGCCGGCCAAGGCTATAACAAAACCATTTACACATTATATATATATATATATATATATATATATATATATGCACACTTCCTCTGTATAGGTGCACTTCACAAGGATTGGTGCTCTCCTATCATTCACCGTCCCGAGTAATATCCACTGAAATATAGCCACAGTAGGGGTCAGTATTTTATATATTAAATGACAGTTATTGACTCGGATTAATCCTCTTGTTCTCAACCATGCAATATCATATGACAACAATCAATAACACACACACTGCCATTCAATATGGTTACACACATAACATCATTCAGTCAGAATCTACTCAGCTAACTCTCGGCTATATTAAACATGTTATTCTCAATAACATTAATACATATACATACAAGTCACATTGTATTCGGCAACAATTATAAATGTGCACATATTCATTCAGTCGGATCCAATTACTCATTAATAACTTTTTATGTTGCAACATGGCTCTCAGCCTTTTATTCAGCTCTCAGCTGATCCGGCCGTTTTATTGGTACCAAACCGTTTGCCCTCACATGTAACACAAACACTCTCAGTGTCAACGGCAGTGTTACGGGCAGCCCTGAGTCCTACTCAGTTGGCTTGCCTTGAGTCCCACTCAAGGTCTTTGATAACATCTCATGCATATAATTACCGATTCATAATTAAGCGTCTCACACTAATGCTCTCAGCATTTCCGATAGTGCACCCCATGTATTTTATCATCATAAATCATAAACAGGAATCGACATAGCCACTTTCACAATATTAACTCATGCATCCATGCATCATAATATAAACTCACACACGAAAATTACCATGGTAGACACATATCACATACACTCAACCTTTCCCTCAACAGTACATGCATCTCATGCAATCAGTATTAAACACCAACACATGCACTCGGCATTCAGATTTATAATAACAAGCATCTCATGCTATCTCATACATCTCATGCAATCACTCAGCATTCTCATATATACCAACGTGCATTTCATGGACGGAAGTCGACATGCATTACACAATTCATAGTCATCACACATCCTGGCATTACGTAAACTATTAATCGAAATACAACTATCAACGCATTTCAAATCATAAGCATCTAACATGACATTATCACCCAGAACCCGTCCATAAACCATGCATTTGAGATATAAAATACCCCCTACCTACTGAAGAGACTCAGAAGCTCCTCGAGCTACAATGCAGACCGATCACTCCCTTTCGGTCACTCTTTCCCACTGGACAACCTTCGAACTTAGTCGTCGACTCTGTTCTCAGCTTTGGAAAGACCAACATGCTATCCTCTTCCTCGAGCAGTTTCGTCTCAACACAGAAGATTACCTCCACAACTCTGAAGCACTTCACACTGCAGACTCCCCAACTGAGACTCTGACAGCTTCGAGTAGGAGAAAAGGAAGAAAGAGAGAAGGCGGCAAAGAGGAAGAAGAACAGGGAAGGGAAACAGATTAACGTCTCTGTTTCCTTGAAGGAAAAGCTCTCAACTCTCTCAATCCTTTCCAACTTAGCGCGAATGAAAAATGAGCGAAGGAGAGAGACCGAACTCCTTATATACCATCAGGGGTACATACGTCATTTCCTCTGGCCATTTTGTATTAGTCACCCATTAACTTAATCTGCAATTAACCCTTAATTAGTGGCTTAATCTCAATCGGTAATTAATTTTTAAATCAGGATGTTACAATTCTCCCCCTCTCAAAGAATTTCGTCCTCGAAATTCAAACACGAGCTTACCTCAATTAAATAACTTTGGATATTGCTGCCTCATGGCATCTTCACGTTCCCACGTATAAGAGGTGCATCGGTTTTATTGCCATACCACCTCAACCAATTGAACGTCCTTGCTCCTCAAGCGTTTTATCGACCGATCCACAATTTTAGTCGGTACAGCCACTGTAGTCAAATCTTCTTTGATTTCAACTTCATCATCCGACATCTCATGAGTGCAATCGGGTAAACACTTTCTCAATTGAGATATGTAAAACACATTATGCAAGTTTGATAGATGAGTCGGCAATGCTATTTGGTATGCTATAGGACCGATCTGATCCAGTACTTCATAGGGTCCAATGTATCGGGGGTTTAATTTCCCACTCTTCAAAGCTCGTCCAACCCCTTTTTCGGTGAAATCTTCAGGAACACCTTATCACCGACCATAAATTCAAGCGGTTTTGTCCGTTTATCATGATAGTTTTTCTGTCGGTCTTGGGATGCCTTCATCATTTCCCTAATCATCTGGATTTGTTCGAAAGTCTGTTGTACAATTTCTGGTCCCAACATTAGACTTTCACCGGTTTCCAACAAACAGAGTGGGGTTCGACATTTCCGGCCATATAAAGCCTCATACGGTGCCATGCCGATGCTGCTATAGTGGCTGTTATTATATGTAAATTCAATCAGAGGGAGATACTTCTCCCAACTACCCCATGATCTAGCACAGAGGACCTCAACAAGTCCTCTAAACTCTGTATTGTCCGCTCGGACTGCCCATCCGACTGGGGGTGGTAGGCTGAACTCAGTCAGAGTTTTATGCCTAATTCCTGGTGCAAGCTTCCCCAAAACCGGGAAGTGAATCTGGGATCCCTGTCTAACACAATATGTAACGTCCTAGGTTCTTTTTGCATTTATTTTTATTCAACTGATTACATCTTACGATAAATTTTTCCTTTTCTTGAAAATTAATTGAGGTTTAGTGAAATAGCATTTATTTTTACTGACTTATTCAAGTGACAGCAGTCACAATTAGATTAAATAAATGAGATCTAGAAAAAAAAGAGCAAGTTAATCTAAGCACAACGGATGGGAGAAAGGGAATCAGGGCTTCCCGCTTGAGCGAGGCCCCTACTCGTCTGAGCGAGATTCCGGACTCTCGCTTGAACGAGGTTTCTATTCGCTTGAGCGAATACCTTTCACACATCGGATTGGGCAAAACATGCAAACGGACTCCCGAAAATCTCACCCTAAAATGATTCTGTTAACCAAAGGTTTGTCATAGCTACCATGAAAGCATATGTAAATCACAGTGATGTATTTTAAAATATAGATTTGTATCCGGTCCGGTCTTGATTAAACACAACTAATAATAATACTCGGAAGTTCTTATACACACATATAACTCTATAGAGAGTCACTCAAAGTCACTCGGACCCTGGCACCGATCTCCCCCTTGGCGCGACTCCATGGCTCCTTCCCCCTCCCTGTCACTGGTTACTAAAAAAAAAGGGGCAAGGGTGAGTGTTTGGCATTGTAATTAATATAGAATGGAACTTAACAAATATACATGCATATTTATACATATACATCAAGCATCATTCGAAAGTAAGCATACCGAAACATAGTGTATTACATACAGTAACTATATTAACCTAACCACGCAATTCCATCACATCCATCACGATCACAACTGACTCTCATACAATCTGACTCCTAGTATTCAGATACTAAAGGATTGGCCTTCAGCTGGGGGTCCTACTTGACACCCCGTGAACCCTGCTTGGTTCACCGAGTCCTGCTTGACTCTCCACCTCGACCACTGGGTCCTACTTGACCACTGGGTAGCTCAACTGGGCACGAAAACCACGGGAGCCGGAAATGAGGGGCTATCATATACCGTTGGCCATCCCACACCACATAGTCATTCAACAGTTTACCTTTCACATAATAATATCAATTCCTCATCACTCGGGTAGCCTGCTTGCTAACCCGACGTCACATAACACTGATCATTTCAACATTAGATATCACAAGATCATAACATGATAAACTCAACCACACCCGATCCTCCACTAATTAATGTACCCAGTCACACATGCACAAGCATAAACACACAACTACGTTTAGCAATATTTTCCTTAACCTGTTTACATTACCTCAATGACCTGAATAAGAAGCGAGTCCTATTCTAATTAATTATAACCCGAACACCCCTCTTACATTGGTTCCACGCTTTGATAATCTGCTCTCTGTGTCGATTCCTTCCTCTGAGCACTGGTTTCGCAGTCTCAACTCCGTCACTCAGTCTTCCGTTGCTTAACCTACTACCTATGGATCATAAAGTACAGCTCGTCACTTCAACGCCCTTAGTTCATGGACTGCATTTGGGCTCACACTCACCGGAGGAGTGGAGAATAGGCACGAATATAGCCATGCATGGCCCTTAACCGCCAAAGAATAAAAGGGATAAGGGAATCACAATTGGAACGGATCAGTAGACTCACCTTGAAGCCTCGAGCACAGGAATGGGATTCAATTGAAGTTTAGACACAAATGGAGTCCCTCTCCAGCGCATGCAACTCAGCGTTAAGAGAGGAGAAAACGAAAGAGAAGGGGCAGACCAGCAGCAAAGGTAACTTGTAAATAATGAAGAGGGAAGGAAGAGAATCTCCTTATATATATATAGCTCATGGGCAAGATCGTCTTTTCCTTTATTTTATTTGTATTCTTACTAAATTTAATCAATTTCACTATATTAAACTATTGCATAGTTATCAAATCAATTACACTTATTTATTCCTTCAACGTTTAATTATTCACAATTCTCTAATACTTCGCAAGAGTATAGGCCCAATATGAATATCCCCCCCCCGGTGTCCTAGCTTAGTGTTCATACCTCGGAAATCCGAGCTACAACCTGAGAGGTCGGATATCTCATCCGTGCTCACCTCTTGGTTACCTACACCCGTTGTTTCAGTCATTATGAGGTTAATCCGGGCTATGACCCCGTGTGAGGCGCCCTCCTCACATTGGTTGGACCAGACCACCTAGCCCTGCCCGCTCTTCTCCTACACTCCCAATCTTCAACTCCGCCTGCTCGCGCTTCTGAGACCGATCTCAACACCGGCTTTCTTGTCTCTGGCTCAGACAGAACAAATATTAAATAAAACTTCTAAAACATTTACTAATCATTTCCCATTTCTTATAATTCTCATTAAAACATCAGGGATGTTACACAATAGAGGATGGCACACCATGCAGTCGGATAATTTCTCGGATATAAATCTGGGCTAGTTTCTGCAGTGAATACCTCATATTCATGGGCAGAAAGTGTACAGACTTCGTCAACCGGTCCACAATGACCCAAATGGTATCATAACCCACTCGGGTTCTAGGCAGTCCCATCACAAAGTCCATGGCGGTTGAGTCCCACTTCCACACGGGAATTTCAAGAGGTTGCAAACTACCATACGACTTCTGGTGCTCAACCTTTGACTTCTGACAGATAATACACCAAGACACATAATTGACCACGTCTCTCTTCAATTCGGGCCACCAGAAGTGTAATCTCAAGTCATGGTACATCTTTGTGGTGCTTGGGTGGATGCTTAACAGACTTTTGTGGGCTTCATCGAGCACCATCCTCCTCAATTCTCCAGCACCCAACACATAGATTCTACCCTTCACTCGGTAAATTCCATCCGAGCCCTCAGTTAAAGATAGGTCTTTACCCTTAGCCTGAGTCTTCTTCATCTTAACTAAGTAGGAATCCGACTGCTGCCCCCCACACACTAGCTTCAGGAATTCATTGGCTATCTTCAACATACCGAGCGTTACCTTCCGAGACGAAGAGACGTCCACATGCAAGTTTATATCTTGGAATTGCTCAAGTAATTCTATTTCCTTCACCATCATTACTGCTACATGAATATACTTCCGACTCAAGGCGTCAGCCATAACATTTGCCTTTCCCAGGTGATACTTCAACTCGAAATCATAATCCTTCAAAAATTCAGTCCACCTCCTTTGCCTCATATTTAGCTCCTTCTGGTCAAATAAGTATTTGAGGCTTTTGTGGTCGCTATACACTTCAAATTTTGACCCGTATAGGTAATGTCTCCATATTTTCAATGCGAAGACCACAACTGCTAACTCCAAGTCATAAGTCGGATAATGTTGCTCGTGTGGTCTCAACTGACGAGAGGCATAAGCTATCACTCGGTCTTTCTGCATCAGCACACATCATAGACCGAGTCTGGACGCATCACAGTAAACTACAAAGCTCTCCTGCAAATTCGGCAATGCCAACACCGAAGCTATAGTCAGTTTAGTTTTTAACTCTCAGAAACTCCTCTCACACTCGGAATTCCACATGAAAGGGACATTCTTCCGAGTCAACTTGGTCAAGGACAGTGCAAGCTTAGAGAACCCCTCAATAAATCTTCGATAATAACCAGCCAGACCCATGAAGCTTCTGATCTCCAAGACCGACTTAGGCCTCTCCCAAGCCATGAAAGCTTCCACTTTGGAAGGGTCAACCGAGACACCTTCCTCGGATATTACATGCCCTAGAAAATGGATCTTATCCATCCAGAAGTCACACTTCGAAAGCTTGGCAAATAGTTGTTTCTCCTTCAATATTTGGAGCACCGCTCGGAGATGTTCCTCAAGCTCCTCAGACGATTTGGAATAAACCAATATGTCATCAATAAAAACGACTATGAATCGGTCTAAGTATGGATGAAAAATGTTGTTCATGTAATTCATGAATACAGCAGGGGCATTCATTACACCAAACGGCATTACTATGTACTCGTAGTGACCATACCGGGTCCTAAACACCGTCTTGGGAATATCCGAGTCCTTCACCCGGATTGATGCTGAAATCCTGAGCCATTAATTTGGTGTAAAAATCTTAGTAAAATAAAATGTGACTCTCGGATTTACACTTTGGCAAGCGCACCAGTCGTTAAAATTGTAGTGTATTTGATCGTCCCACAGGGATTGTGGTAAGTACCTCAATCTAGGACTAGTACAAGCTGAACCAATAGAAAATACATGAAGTTCATTCGGTTTTTATGGTTTTAATGTTTTATAATTGTTTTTGTATTTTCAGAAACAGAGTTAAAGTGAAATGTGGAAAGTGATTAATAGAAAATAGGTCAGGATTGCTTCGGCTCACAATCTCCTCAAGAAACATGCAAACAAGTATAATCGAACTTCATAATCTAGAGGATAATCCGCTTGTGGTTATTCCCTAATTCCTTAGGTGAAAAACACTAATCCTTAAGCAATGAACCTTAATTCCTTAAGTGCTCGATTAACCTAAGAATCTAATGCAAAATTGGAGGTTGAACTCTAACTATTCACCTAAATTGATTAGGCCTGAACTAGTTAGAAAGCTGGAAGTTACCTAAGCTTCAGCCATGATTCCTCACTGGTAAAGTTCTTCATCAGTTCTGGATTTGTCAATCCAGCGATTCTGCTCCACTCCTCAGCTTGTTCACCTCAGGATCTAGAAGTCGATCTACTTGCTCACAGCTTCAAGACTCCATTGTTCACCTTCGCAATCCCAACCTTAGGGATTTAGAACTCCATTGACTTCAGTTCCATCGAAGGATTGTGGAACGTCATGGAGGAGAGAGTTTAGAGAGAGAAAATGAAGTAGTAAGATGTTCGAAGTTTTGAATGAAAAAGATTGTGTTCTATGTATTCTCTGTCTCCACACCCTTTTACAGAGTATGTACATGAATATATATATAGGCATCTAACTAAAACTAACTAACTTAACTAATAACTTAGAGAACTTAAGTTAACGAATAAAACTAATTACACAGTTTACAGAGTAACCAACTAATTACAGCTCAGCTCTTAACAGGATCCAGCTCAACCTTAGCTAATTTACAGCGCAGCACCAGCTAATTGACAGTTCACTACTTAAGCTACTAAGGTTGCAGCAGTGGAGAAGAAGGCAATGGAAGCGGAAACAGTATTGCACCAGGTGTGTGTTGTTGGAGGGAAGAAACAGGGTTTAAGTTACTGCTTTTTCGCTTCAGCTGCTGGGTTTTCGCTTGAGCGGATTAACTCTCGCTTGAGCGAGTTGATTATTTAATCGGTATTCTGCAGTTGGCGTTCAGGTTCTTCATGCAATATTCCGAGTCCTTGTTCTCTTTTGGAGTCAGTGTCTTTGAAGTCTCACTCAGTCGGTCTTTGGACTCTTTTCAGTCGGATTCAGGAAGTCTCACTCGGATTTATCAATTTATGCTCGGATTTGTAGGATTTCACTCGGAATTTTCTTCTTATCTTGAGTCCGCCCTGTTCCTGCACCAATAAACAGCTACTTGCCTAGCAATTATACGCTGGCTGCTTAGTAAATTTGTAAATACTTCAAAATTCCTTATTTAATTAATAATCTCAATCAGTTTCTTACATAAATAGCATACTTTTGAAATAATTAACTAAAACATGAATTATAACAAATTATTAAATAATAATAATAAAACTAGACAATACTTAGTAAATTATGTTAAATAAACAGTGGAATAATTAAGTCTTTTCAAGACTTATCACGGATCTGGTAGTATCCCGATCGTAAATCGATTTTTGAAAAGACTGAAGCACCCCGCAGCTGATCAATCAAATCATCAATCCTAGGTAATAGGTATCGATTCTTGATTGTAAGCTTGTTTAGCTGTCGGTAGTCGATACATAACCTCATGCTGCCATCTTTCTTCTTAACGAGTAACACCGGTGCACCCCACGGTGATACGCTCGGTCGGATAAACTGTTTGTCGAGTAGCTCATCAACTTACTTCTTCAACTCGGTCAACTCCGTCGGGGACATCCTATAGGGTGCACTGGAGACCAGCTCGGCTCCAGGAATTAAGTCAATAGAGAATTCAACTTCCCTATTCAGAGGGACACCCGGCACATCCTCCGGAAACACCTCAGGGAAATCACAAACAATCGGAATATCTCACACTCGGGTTCTACCCTCTCCCTCAGCCAAACAAAATATCACAAATAACTGAGCTATACCTTGCACTGTGTAGTCGTTATCGATCTACCTCAGAAAAATCACCCTTCGGTTTTGGCAATCCACCAGCACCTTGTTGGCTGATAGCTAATCCATGCCAAGTACGATGTCGAGGCCTTTCAGGGGTAAGCATACTAAGTCGAAGGTAAAACTCTGATCGCCCAACGTAAAGATTACATCTTTGCACATCATTGATGTCCACACTTTAACACCGGTCGGATTGGATACCTCCAAAGTCCGATCCATGTTGACAGCAGGCAATCTCAGCCGCTTCACACAATCATCAGCTATAAAGGAGTGGGTAGCTCCAGAATCAAAAACTATATCAAGAGTATGCCTATCGAGTGAACACTTACTTTGCACCAAGTTGTTTGCTTGTGCAGCTTCCTCGGCATTGATTATAAAAACTATGCTTGCAGCCGATTGATCAACATTTCTTCCTCGGTTATTCGGGGCAAACATCATGTTACCCCGTGCTCCAGTGCCTCGGCCACCATTCCCTCGGCCACCATTTCCACGGCCTCTTCCATGGAAGCCTCCCCGGTGTACACTTGCACTTGCTTGCTGCAGCTGAGGGCAATCGGGGTGAATATGCCGTTTTTCATTGCAGTGGTAGCATGTCACCTCATCATTATTGTCACAATCTCGGGCGAAGTGGTCTCCTCCACACTTAAAACACTAGCCGTCCCACGGACGACCACCAGAATGACCACCATGATTTCCCCGACCTCTAAACCTAGAGGAAGGTCCGCCTCTACCAGTGTTGCCTTGCTTCTTGAAATGAGATTGTTAGGGCTTCAAAGAGGTGCCAGCCTTGCTACTCTGGCCCGAGTGGGCCTTATCATCTTCCTAAAAAATCCGACACTTATTTACCAGCACTGGAAAACTTCGAATTTCCTGATGCCTGAAAGCTTTCTTAATCTCAGGCATCAATCCGCTTTCAAACTTTATGCACTTGGAACCCTCAGTTCCGGGCTGCTGAAACGGAGGATAGAACAGACATAGTGCCTCAAACTTAGCAGCGTATTCCTCCATAGTCATAGAACCCTACTTTAGTTCCATGAACTCTAACTCTTTTCGACTCCTCACGGTATCGGGAAAGTATTTCTCCAGAAAACATGCCTTAAAGTTCTCCCAGATCAACTGGGTGCCAGCAGCTATCATTCTTGCTTTGGTGATCTTCCATCAATTCTCAGCTTCAGCACGAAGCATGTACACAGCGTATTCCACTTTCTGGGCTTCGGTACAGCGAAGGCCACCAAAGATCCTTTCTAAGTCCTGAATCCATGAATAAGCTGACTCGGGATTGAATCCTCCTTCAAATTCACTCGGCTTTCGCTTTAGGAAGCGATCCAACCCTTAGTCATCTTTAACTCGAGGCTATTCTGCCTCTTAAATATATCAGCGAAATGCTAAAATGACGCGGCCATGGCTTCCATGCCGTGATGATTTTGTTAACCAAGTGGCCTTAATTACTCAAGAGGGGGGTGAATTGAGTATTAAAAATTTTACTTTGAATGCTTTTGAAATTGATTCTTTAGTTACTACGTCTATTGAAGATGATAAGCTTAATGGCAACTGATAACAAATTATGCATAAGTCAAGATAATAAGTACTTAAAAAGTCTAAGTAATAATCAAGATATAGAATCAAATTAACCACAAAGCAATTTATGAGATTTTTAGAAAGATTAATAGAAGAATGTTACTTAAAGTCAAGTTCAATAATGTTAATCAAAATAGTTTGCAACTTAGTATAACATGCACTTAGTCCAAGTTAATGAAACAATGAATCAAGCAAGCAACTTAAGTGCACAAATTAAATGAGTTTAGGGAAGAGGGATTTGCAAACCGATATATACGAGTTCCACCATGCCGGTGCACGTCTCGCCTTTAAGCAACCCACTTAGAGGATTTCCACTATTTGAGATTAGAGATACAACTTTGAGCAATCGCGACTTCCTAGTGTCCCACACTCAAGAATCCAATCCTCACAAGTACAAGGGCACTCCACCCAATCTCTCAATCTCTCAATTACAAGGTTGAAACTCTAACCTAAAGATTTTAAGATGTTTGGTGTTTGAGCATACAAGGAAACTCTCCAATAGAGTGGATATACAAGTTAAGTACACAATATAATTTCCCCATAAATTAACTCTCAAAAAATAACTTCAAGAAATATGCCAATCAAAGAATAAAGAGAGCGAGAAGAAGAGTAAGAGAATGGAAGGGGAAGAAAGCAAATAGAAATGCTTCAAATGCTTGGTGTAAATTTCTTCTTCAAGTTCCTCTCTATTTATAGCCTCCAGTAGCATGGCATTGCAATTAAAATATTCACTCGAGGATAATGTAGTATGGTTCCTTGTATCTTTAACTTCCTTTGATGACATGGAGCAACATGGTCATTTTATGGTGGAGCAGTGTATTTAATTTCCACGACAAGGTGGAACAGTGGAGCGTATGTCTATTTTTAGTTACTTAAATTGCAACTTGCATAGTGGAGACCTGGAGAATGCAATCTGCTCAGAGAATGTTAGAACGCTGTATTTGGCTAATTCATAGTGTAATTCAGTTTGTCCAAGTGCGATGCAAGGCTGTCATATATTCAATAGAGATTCAAATTCAAATTCACATAATTCATTTGAATTAAGTAAACTTATCTGACTCATGGTGACGTAGTTTAATCATCTGAGAGTAGCATGATGTTTGAATTAGTTTCTTGGAACTTCTGATATTCCACTGCACATCATAAACACATGCTGTAATTAATTTTGTAGCATCCTCGCTCAAGCGAGTTTAATCACGCTTAAGCGTACAGGTATATTTCCCTTGATTTCCTTTTCACGCTTGCATCATGCTCGAATCCACGCTCAAGCGTGCTATCACGCTCAAGCGAACCTTGTTTACGCTTAAGCGAGACTTGTGATTTTGGGCTCCTGATGCATCACGCTTTGCTCTACACTCACGCTTAAGCTCCATAGCTTCACGCTTAAGCGGGCTTGTCCAGCGCTTAAGCGAGCTGGTCCAGCGCTTAAACGATACTTCCACGCTGACTCACGCTTAAGCTCCATAGCTTCTCGCTTAAGCGAGCTTGTCCAGCGCTCAAGCGCCAAGTTCCTGATTGTTCATTCTTTTGCTTAAGCTTGCTTTATTTCATTGCATACTTTATCTCACGCTCAGGCTTCCTCGACCACGCTCAAGCGTGTCTTTACTCGCGCTTAAGCGAGCAACCAATCATATCATCACGCTCAAGTGGCTCTCCTCGCGCTCAACAATTGTCTCCCTCGCTCAAGCGAGCTTCCTTCATGCTTGGGCGTGCTAAGCACCTGATTCTCACGCTTAATCCTTTGTTCTTTTGGCAATCATTTGTTTATCTTATCAATCATTATTGATTTATGTATTTGAACTTAAATCTTCATTTGTTGTTTATTGTCAAATCCTACATCAACATATAAATACATTCTCCCCCTTTTTGATGATGACAACAAATGTTTGTCTCTTTGGATGTAAGTATTATAACAGTTCAAATACATTGCAAAAATGACTCCCCCTTACACATATAATAAATACCATTATAACATCATGATATTCTCTCCCCCTTTGTAAGATATTTTATGTCACTTAGAATGTATATATTTATTTTCTCCCCCTTTGGCATCATCAAAAAACATCTAAGAATATATATATATATACCACTTTAAGAAAGATACATTTTGTAGAGATAGATACCATTTGCATATAAAACTCCCCCTAAAACATGCAACATATATCACAGAGTAATTCAAGGTATGTAAGCAATCATAATGATGTTTTCTCTTTCTTTTGAATAAGAAAAGTTAGAGGTTATTGAGACACCCCAAAATGAGGGTAAATTTTTCACGATTTTAGTGTAATTAATTCATGATAATTGCAAGTGATAAGGCTGCTTATTTATTTATTTATTTATTCATTTCCCGGACCTATCAGAGACCTGTCTCATATGTAAAGATATGAGAAGGTAAATCAAGAGGAGCAACTAGGAATAAATGCCCCAATTAAAAACAGCGAAAGAAATCAGAACAAGATAATGCTATATGATTGAAATCAAAAAGGACGACCATTATAAACTTTAATAAATCAGATTTTTCGACCAAAGCATCCAGGAAACAGTGTGGGATCAGGGTTAATGAATAGAGAAGAGAAAACAATTTGATCACAGTAACAGGAGTCCCCCTCGCTCAAGCGAAATCCTTACTCGCTTGAGCGAGAGCCACACGATGCACATGGGCGACGCAGAAGATAGCTGAGCGAAAGAGGAAGGAAGTATCAGGGGAGAGCTTCGCTCAAGCAGATACCGACTCGCTTGAGCGAGACACACAAGCCTCGCTTGGGCGGAGCCAACGAGCCTGGGCGAAAATCATCCAGAATCAAATCCCATACCAGCTCGCTTGGGCGAGCAGCTCAACTAAGGGAATTCGCTCGAGCGGAAATGGTTCGGTGCCATTGCAACCCATAACTTAGCTTGGGTGAGACTTTTTCGCCTAAGTAAATAACTCTCAAAGCCGAGCATATGCTCACTCGCTCAGCAAGTTTCCTAGCACTCGGGTTTCCTTTGACAGTATCCTTCTAAACTGACCCATCACTCATTCGATTTCCACTCGGCAAGATTAATTCAGATCCGAGTCATCTCACACTCGATTTTATACGTGGCCTAATACTCTAGACTAACCATGTTTCACTCAACCAATTCATTTCTGGGCCGACCTCATCCTCACTCGGTCCATCACTCGGCAAACTCATTTTAAATCCGACTCTTCTCCCACTCAGCTTTCTACTCGGTAAAGCCTTCCAGGACCCGACTTCCAACTAATTGGGCACTCACTCGGAATCTCATTCCAGAGTGCTTCAGGATAACTCACACCGAGTATCCACAATCGGTTCCATCCCACTCGGAATTTCACATTCGGAGGCACACCATTCGGGACAGGTTATACCGGACTCAGAAATTTCCTATTCTGAACTCCACTGCCTAGGATATCACACTTGCAAAGCTTTACTCGGAATGACATTCACTTCCCCACTCGGAAGATCCTGACTCGGACAAGCTCACTTGGATTTCACTCAGAAATTCATCTCTTCCTGAATTACTTTCAAGACTCCCACTCGGACGAAATTTCGTCAAAGATCTCATCTATTCCCATACAGTTGTCTCGCTTGAGCAAATGCCATCCTCATGGTCCTTCACTCGGGCAGATTTCATCCAGTAACAAATCCCATCACCATCGCTCGGGTGAAGTCCCATTCGCCTGGGCGAATTTCCTCCAGTAAGTAAAACACTAATACTGGGACAATTTCGCTTAAACGAGGTTCACTCTCGCCTAAGCGAAAATTGCCCAGAAGCTGATTATCATTCAGAAGGGACTCTCGCTTGGGCGAGGACCCATCTCGCTGGGGCGAGATAATCAGAAAACATACAGAACGTGGAATCTGAACAACACATCCTGTGAGGACACCATTTAAGCCAATTCTACTTAATTCATCACATCAAAATCATCTTACCAGCCAATTGAAACTTGCCCCCTATGAGCCGACTCATACATTTATATTATAATTCATTATGTGACTACAAAATTACCTCATTACTTACTCTACTCCACAAATTAATACTCTAATACGATTTCTCATTCATTCATCCAAATGTGACGGAAATTTCATTCCAGGTTTATTCCACATACATTCATAGGGTCAGAAGCGAAAATAAGCCCTACACAAAAGCTCTCATTTTCCTTCATGACCCATGAAATTCCCATTACCTATATGTAAACGTTTATCACCCTTACAACTATCTTGACAGTTCAAATCTGATCAACATATACAAAATATCTACACATTATAACTATTCCCACAACTACAAAATCATGTGTTGCCGGCCAAGGCATCCTTTACCAAAAAGAGAGGCTTCCTTAACACTTCTCCTCCACAAAACTGCTCCAAGCAAGTCCTACAACACAGGAGCTAAAAAGATATACCACAGGGAGAGTGAGTATACTTTCTCAATGATGAAAATCTAATAAATAAAACAACATATGAATGAATGCAATACAATTATTCTCAAATTCACAATAACTAATATCATAGTCCAGATTAATATTTCAATTCAAGGGTTCCACCTATTCCTCTCATAACCTCACAAACAGAGTATCACTTTATGCCTTGCTTCTATGGCTAATACGTGTGCTAGTGTTTACAATACATATGCACAGATCTGATTTCAGTCACATAAATTAACATCATCACTCCGGGATATACCCTTCGTGGCACCCCGCAAGGTGATATACTCATCAATTCACAATATCATCATCACTCCGGGATTTACCCTTCGTGGTACCCCGCAAGGTGATATATTCATCAATTCACAATATCATCATCACTCCAGGATTTACCCTTTGTGGCACCTCGCAAGGTGATATATTCATCAATTCACAATATCATCATCACTCCGGGATTTACCCTTCGTGGCATCCCGTAAGGTGATATATTCATCAATTCACAATATCATCATCACTCCAGGATTTACCCTTCGTGACACCCCGCAAGGTGATATATTCATCAATTCACAATATCATCATATCATTTATGATTCAATAACACATCATCACATAACATGCCATTCATGGCCTCATTAAGCCTCATAACACCAACACTCATCTCAAAATACCATATATAATTCTCATTTTAGACACATGATAACACACCTAATCAAGACAATATGCCATATTACATTAATACATATATTATCATCACAATTCTCATACATTTAGAAAATGCACCCCTCTCCTACCTTAAGAGAAGTACACTTCTGGGTTTGATGTTCCCGCTTCACCGGAGTTATCAAGTCCTACACCAATCATTATAGGACCTTATCAATTATTCATTCAAAAGTCATCTCAATATACATATATATTTCTATGTACACATGATTCTCATCATGTGGAGGCTACCATAAATTTATTGATTTGCTTACTTAGGCTTCGGGAATTCCTTCCCTTAATCCACCATTAGTTATTATCAAAGTAACAACCTAAATTATTAGGTTATGCCAATTACCCCACTTATATTTAATTCTTTTCCAAGTAGGTTTTCATTAATGTTCTTAACCTCCATCTCTAATCATCACTTAATGACAATATCTCATCATTTATTACACTTCCCTCATCAATAAATGTTAACTCTTCAATAGTACACATTTCCCCCCAAATTTCATAAGTTAGGGTTTCCTCTAAACCCACCATCCATCATAAATGCTCATTATTCTTCAACCCCATCTTCACATACTTCATTTATTACTCATAAATACCCTTATTTATTTCACCCACACCTTAGGGTTCATGCATTTAATGCTTCTTTTCTCTACCCACAACATTTAATATTCCTCCAAGTTACCATCCTCTATCCTCTAGACTCCAAACCTAAAAGTAGTGGTAAAGAGCTTACCTTGCTCCAAAACGAAAATGGAAGTCAAGAGGGAGGATGAGGTAGACAAAAATAAAGAGGAGAAGGGAGGAGCTTCAAGCTACAGCGTCCTCCTCCAAGCTCATTGATGAACGAAAATGAGAAAGGGAGAGAGCACCAATTTGTTTAAGCTCTAGGGGAAGAAGAAGATATGAAGAAGAGAAGAATGAGGGAAGAAGAAGAAGTGTGTGTTTGCCTCCAAGAAAAGAGTAAGTCACGAAAGTAAGAGTGAAAAGAGTAAGGGTTTTTGTTTTCATTTTTAATACTTCACTAAACTCTTCCGTCTTTAAATAAACAGGCTCTCTGTTCGGGCTCAATACTTATTCTAAAAATTATTCCGAATATGTATTCGGATTCCCCATAATGTCATCTACAGCCCTGACCAACGGCATCTCAATCGGAGATGCATAGTCCGACACTCATATTCTATCCGGGTCAGTTTTCAACTTATCCGGTCACAATAGTTCACTAACAGTTTCAAAGAATCTCAATTTAATTATTTCTAGTATTTTGGAATATTAGTTAGTCCACCTTTAATTATTCAATATTTATTTTCTTAATTTAACTTCCTACTTTAAAAATTTGGGGTGTTACAATCCACCCCTCCTAAAAGAAATTTCGTCCTTAAAATTAAACATATCGGATTCGAATACGTGAGGATACCGCTCACGAATATCATCCTCGCGTTCCCAGGTGAGTGTCTCAATGTTTCCATGCTTCCACGCTACTTTCACCAATGGTACCATCTTATTCCGTAGTCTCTTCACGGAATACTCAACAATACGAACCGAAATGGGAGAGACAGACAAGTTATCCCGCACATCAACATCATCAAGAGAGATCACGTGTAAGGGATCCTGAATATACTTCTTTAACTGCGACACGTGAAACACATTATGTAGATTCGCAAGCTATGGAAGGAGCGCAATCCGATAAGCGACAACTCCAATCCGCTCCAAGATTTCATAGGGTCCAATGAATTTAGGGCTTAGTTTTCTGCTCTTCAAAGCTCTTCCAATACCCTTATCATGCGAGACTCGCAAGAACGCATGATCGCCGACTTGAAATTCAAGTGGCTTTCTTCGTTTGTCATAATAGCTCTTCTACCGATCTTGAGCAATTTTCATCTTCTCCCAGATCATCTTGATCTGCTCGGTAGTTTCCTCAAGAACCTCAGGCCCTAAGGCTAAGTTCTCACCAACTTCAAGCCAGTATAAAGGGGTTCGACACCTCCTTCCATATAATGCTTCGTATGGTGCCATACCAATACTAGAATGAAAACTGTTGTTGTAGGTGAAGTCGATCAGAGGCAAATATTTCTCCCACGAACCGTCGTGCTCCAAAACACAAGCACGCAGTAAGTCCTCAAGACTTTGAATAGTCCTCTCCGACTGTCCATCAGTCTGAGGATGGTACGCCGAACTCAGCTTCAGTTTTGAACCCATCGCCTCATGTAAGCTTCCCCAGAATCGAGAAGTGAATCAGGGGTCACGATCAGAAACAATGCTTGATGGCACACCATGTAATCTCACAATCTCCCAAATGTACAACTGTGCCAAATCTTGCAAGGAACTCTTCATACTGATCGGTAGAAAATGCGCACTCTTCGTCAAACGGTCCACAATCACCCAGATTCCATCGCATCTGGACCTTGTTCTCGGTAATCCAAAAATAAAATCCATGGCAATCGTATACCACTTCCAAACGGGAATATCAAGTGGCCTCAAAGTACCCGAAGGTCTCTGGTGTTCTACCTTCACCTTTTGACAAGTAAGGCATGAAGCTACAAAGTTGGCAACATCACGTTTCATTCCGGGCCACCAAAAATTGTTCTTTATATCTTGATACATCTTGGTTGCACCAGGGTGAATGCTAAAAATGCTCTTATATGCTTCCTCTAGCACCGTGTGTCTCCAATCTCCGAATGAAGGTATATACACACAACCTTGTACTCGCCATAAACCATCAACGCCTTCTACAAGGAATAAATTCTTTCCATTATTCTGAGATCTTGTCATCTCTTGTAAATAATCATCATCTCTTTGTTTCTCTTTTACAAGCTCCAAAAACTCATTACATATCTTCAAGGTAGCAAAACATAGCTTCTTAGAGGATTGAACCTCGGTTCCAACATTCAAATTCTGAAATTCCTCAATCAATTCGAACTCTTTGACCATCATGGCTGATACATGCAAGGATTTCCGACTAAGAGCATCGACAACAACATTGGCTTTTCTCGGATGGTACATCAATTTAAAATCGTAATCCTTCAAGAACTCCATCCATCTTCTCTGACGCATATTCAATTCCTTTTGGTCAAAAAGGTATTTCAAACTTTTGTGGTCACTAAAAACCATAAATCTCGAACCATACAAGTAATGACGCCAAATCTTTAAGGCAAACACAACCACAGCCAACTCCAAATCATGAGTCGGGTAATTAACTTCATGAGGTCACAACTGGCATGAAGCATAAGCTATTACACGTTCCTTCTGCATTAGCACACATCCAAGACCATGCTTAGAAGCATCACAATACACCACAAACTGTTCTTGTAAATCAGGCAATGCCAAGATAGGTGCAGAAGTCAATCTCATTTTCAATTCTTCAAAACATCTCTCATATTCAACCGTCCATACAAAAGGTTGGTTCTTCCTTGTCAAGTTCGTCAAAGGTCTAGCAAGACGAGAAAAGCCTTCGATGAACCTCCGATAATAACCGGCAAGTCCAAGGAAACTCCAGATTTCTGTAACAGACGTTGGTCTAGGCCATGCCATAATGGCTTCAACCTTAGAAGGATCCACCGAAATACCATCCTCGGATATTACATGTCCAAGAAACTGGACGCTTGTCAACCAGAATTCGCATTTAGAGAGCTTGGCATACAACTGGTTCTCTCTAAGAATGTTCAACACCACTTTCAAGTATTCTTCGTCTTCCTCACAGCTCTTGTAATATACTAGGATGTCATCGATGAACACCACAACAAAACGATCCAGGTATTCATGAAAGATGTGGTTCATGTAGCTCATGAACACCGCTAGAGCATTAGTTACTCCAAATGGCATCAAAACATACTCGTAATGGCCATATCGCGTCCTAAACGCGGTCTTTGGAATATCTTCAGTTCTCACCCGAATTTGATGATAACTGGAACGCAAATCAATCTTCGAAAATACCACCGCGCCTCTTAATTGATCCAGCAGGTCATCAATGTGAGGTAAAGGATATCTATTCTTTATCGTTAGCTTGTTCAATTGGTGGTAGTCTACACACAACCGCATGGTTCCATCCTTTTTCTTAACCAATAACACAGGAGCTCCCCAGGGAGACACACTGGTCGAACAAACTCCTTCTCAAGTAGCTCCTCAACTTGCTTCTTTAGTTCAACTAACTCCATAGGAGACATCCTATAAGGAGCAATAGACACTGGTTCAGCACCAGGTACAAGGTCAATAGCAAACTCAACCTCCCTTGGAGGTGGTAAGCCAGGTATCTCTTCGGGAAACACATCCAAAAATTCAGATACCACAGGAATATTAGTGGGATCGGGAGCACTCGTCCCATCGGTAAGAGATAGTAATATGCAAAGTTGAGCTATACCTTGCACATCAAACTGTCCCCTATCAGAAAAAGGGAAAATAACGGTCCGTCGTTGACAATCAACCATAACTCTGTTGGTGGAGAGCCAATCCATACCAAGTATGATCTTCATTCCCTTCATAGGTAAGCAAATAAAAGACACAACAAATCTTCTCCCATCTAGGAGCATATCAACATTATCACACCGGTTAACTGATCTGAGACAAGTACCGGTTAGGGTGGTAACCACAAGGGCATTTTTCATCAAACATACCGGTAATCTCAATCGCCGAACACTATCCTCGGATATAAAAGAGTGGGTTGCACCCAAATCATAAATAACATGAACTGAGTGTCCAAGAATTTCACACTTACTTTCAACCAAGTTATCTGCTTGTGCTGCTTCCTCTCCGGTCATAGAAAATACTCTTCCAGCATTGGGTTGAACATTTCCACCGTTTCTGTTTCCATCACGAGCACCATTTCCATTCCCTCGACCATTGCCATGCCTCCCACCATTATAGCCACCTCGGCCACCATTTCGGCCTCCATGCTTTCCATTACCATGGCCTCGACCACCATTGTGGCCTCCGCGGTTCACAAGAGCGGGTGCATTAGCATGGTTAAGGGTATTAGCTTGCATATGAGCCCGCCTCGTAAGCAAAGGACAGGCGGGGCGAGTATGTCCTACTTGGTCATAATTAAAACACACCACGTCATCCCGTTGTGCACACTCACGAATATAATAAGGTCCTCCACACCTATAGCATCTCGGCCCATTGGCATTTACATTGCCCCGGCCAAAAGTGTTACCATATCCACCACCTCTAGCTTGGGCATTAGAATGGGTACCCCTCAGAAAGCGTCCTCTTCTGAAATTTCCCTGCCTCTTAAAACTAGAAGATTGACCCTTCAACTTAGAGTCGAATTTAGAATGCTAAGAGGGAGCATGTTCTTCATAAATACGGCACTTATTCACAAGTACCGTGAAACTTCAGATTTCCTGATGGCAAATGGCCCATTGAATATTAAGGCGTAGGCCATTCTCGAATTTCACACATTTTGAGGCTTCGGTTCCCTCTTGTTGATAAGGAGGGTAGAATTCACAGAGTTCTTTAAATTTGGAAGTATACTCTTCCACCTTCATCGTGCCTTACCTGAGTTCCATGAACTCGAGTTCCTTCTTGCTCTTATAACTTTCGGGCACATATTTCCTCATGAGTTTAATTTTAAAATTTTCCCAAGTTAAGGGAATAGCAACGACATTCATTCTACTCTTGGTGAGTCTCCACCAAGTCTCCGCTTTATCTCTTAGCATGAAAATGGCATACTCCACTTTCTGGAGCTCATTACACTCGAAACTATCAAAGATTCGCTCAACATCACGGATCCAAGCATAGGCTTGCTCAGGCCTAAATCCACCATGAAACTCAGTGGGTTTTCGCTTCAGAAACATGTCAAGGCCTTGAGTACCTTGAACAACAGGAGCAGGTTGTCTCTCTGCCTCTTGTCTTTCATGGTTTTGTGATTCAAGGAGATCCGTAAAACGGTTCAAAGCTCTAGCTATAGCGTCATCATTATCTTGACGACGACGGGCCATCTCGATATCTAAAATCATAACATAATATTCATCTAACATTAGTAAACTCATTCATAAAAATTCCTCCATAATCTTACACTATAGCACTTTATCATAAAGTTCAATTACGGCCCTCCTTCATGGAGTCCAATATCAACCAATCTATGTTCAAGCTCATACAAGAGTATCATCATATCATAATGTAGTATGCATTCACAGTACATAGGATTCATCATTGAGGGAGGATAGTGTGAAGAAAACTTGGTCGGACTTATAACGATCACTTTCGATCCATAATCAATTTATACTTAATCAAACAACAAGGACAATCATTCCTCAATCACATATCATGTTCTAGTAATAACAACAGCTAGTCACAGCAATACATAGCTAATAATGCTCTGATACCACGTTGAGACACCCCAAAATGAGGGTAAATTTTTCACGATTTTAGTGTAATTAATTCATGATAATTGCAAGTG
The DNA here is from genome assembly GCA_037962975.1 of Clitoria ternatea. Lineage (NCBI taxonomy): Eukaryota > Viridiplantae > Streptophyta > Magnoliopsida > Fabales > Fabaceae > Clitoria > Clitoria ternatea. The sequence goes on along the minus strand of CM075672.1, from coordinate 23,197,900 downwards.
ATAAGGCTGCTTAATTATTTATTTATTTATTCATTTCCCGGACCTATCAGAGACATGTCTCATATGTGAAGATATGAGAAGGTAAATCAAGAGGAGCAACTAGGAATAAATGCCCCAATTAAAAACAGCGGAAGAAATCAGAACAAGATAATGCTATGTGATTGAAATCAAGGAGGACGACCATTATAAACTTTAATAAATTAGATTTTGCGACCAAAGCATCCAGGAAACAGTGTGAGATCAAGGTTAATGAATAGAGAAGAGAAAATAATTTGATCACAGTAACAGGAGTCCCCCTCGCTCAAGCGAAATCCTTACTCGCTTGAGCGAGAGCCACACGATGCACATGGGCGAGGCAGAAGATAGATGAGCGAAAGAGGAAGGAAGCATTAGGGGGAGAGCTTCACTCAAGCGGATACCGACTCGCTTGAGCGAGACACACAAGCCTCGCTTGGGCGGAGCCAGCTAGCCTGGGCGAAAATCGTCCAGAATCAAATCCCATACCAGCTCGCTTGGGCGAGCAGCTCAACTTAGGGAATTCGCTCGAGCGGAAATGGTTCAGTACCATTGCAACCCATAACTTAGCTTGGATGAGACTTTTTCGCCTAAGTCAATAACTCTCAGAGCCGAGCATATGCTCACTCGCTCAGCAAGTTTCCTAGCACTTGGGTTTCCTTTGACAGTATCCTTCTAAACTGACCCATCACTCGTTTGATTTCCACTCGGCAAGATTAATTTGGATCCGAGTCATCTCACACTCGATTTTATACTTGGCCTAATACTCTAGACTAACCATGTTTCACTCAACCAATTCATTTTTGGACCGACCTCATCCTCACTCGGTCCATCACTCGGCAAACTCATTTCAAATCTGACTCTTCTCCCACTTAGCTTTCCACTCGGTAAAGCCTTCCAGGACCCGACTTCCAACTAATTGGGCACTCACTCGGAATCTCATTCCAAAGTGCTTCAGGACAACTCACACCGAGTATCCACAATCGGTTCCATCCCACTCGGAATTTCACATTCGGAGGCACACCATTCGGGACAGGTTATACTGGACTCGGAAATTCCCTATTTTGAACTCCACTGCCTAGGATATCACACTTGGAAACCTTTACTCGGAATGACATTCACTTCCCCACTCGAAAGATGCTGACTCGGACAAGCTCACTCGGATGTCACTCGAAAATTCATCTCTTCCTGAATTACTTTCAAGACTCCCACTCGGATGGAATTTCGTCTAAGATCTCATCTATTCCCATATAGTTGTCTCGCTTGAGCGAATGCCATCCTCATGGTCCTTCGCTCGGGCAAATTTCATCCAGTAACAAATCCCATCACCATCGCTCGGGCGAAGTCCCATTCGCCTGGGCGAATTTCCTCCAGTAAGTAAAACACTGATACTGGGACAATTTCGCTTAAACGAGGTTCACTCTCGCCTAAGCGAAAATTGCCCAGAAGCTGATTATCATTCAGAAGGGACTCTCGCTTGGGCGAGGACCCATCTCGCTCGAGCGAGATAATCAGAAAACATACAGAACATGGAATCTGAACAACACATCCTGTGAGGACACCATTTAAGCCAATTCTACTTAATTCATCACATCAAAATCATCCTACCAGCCAATTGAAACTTACCCCCTATGAGCTGACTCATACATTTATATTATAGTTCATTATGTGACTACCAAATTACCTCATTAATTACTCTACTCCAAATGTAAGGGAAATTTCATTCCAGGTTCATTCCACATACATTCATAGGGTCAGAAACGAAAATAAGCCCTACACAAAAGCTCTCATTTTCCTTCATGACCCATGAAATTCCCATTACCTATATGTAAACGTTTATCACCCTTAGAACTATCTTGACAGTTCAAATCTGATCAACATATACAAAATATCAACACATTATAACTATTCCCACAACTACAAAATCATGTGTTGCTGGCCAAGGCATCCTTTACCAAAAAGAGAGGCTTCCTTCACACTTCTCCTCCACAAAAGTGCTCCAAGCAAGTCCTACAACACAGGAGCTAAAAAGATATACCACAGGGAGAGTGAGTATACTTTCTCAATGATGAAAATCTAATAAATAAAACAACATATGAATGAATGCAATACAATTATTCTCAAATTCACAATAACTAATATCATAGTCCAGATTAATATTTCAATTCAAGGGTTCCACCTATTCCTCTCATAACCTCACAAACAGAGTATCACTTTATGCCTTGCTTCTATGGCTAATACGTGTGCTAGTGTTTACAATACATATGCACAGATCTGATTTCAGTCACATAAATTAACATCATCCATCCGGGATATACCCTTCGTGGCACCCCACAAGGTGATATACTCATCAATTCACAATATCATCATCACTCCAGGATTTACCCTTCGTGGCACCCCGCAAGGTGATATACTCATCAATTCACAATATCATCATCACTCCAGGATTTACCCTTCGTGGCACCCTGCAAGGTGATATACTCATCAATTCACAATATCATCATCACTCCGGGATTTACCCTTCGTGGCACCCCGTAAGGTGATATATTCATCAATTCACAATATCATCATCACTCCGGGATTTACCCTTCGTGGCACCCCGCAAGGTGATATATTCATCAATTCACAATATCATCATATCATTTATGATTCAATAACACATCATCACATAACATGCCATTCATGGCCTCATTAAGCCTCATCACACCAACACTCATCTCAAAATACCATATATAATTCTCATTTTAGACACATGATAACACACCTAATCAAGACAATATGCCATATTACATTAATACATATATTATCATCACAATTCTCATACATTTAGAAAATACACCCCTCTCCTACCTTAAGAGACGTACACTTCCGGGTTTGATGTTCTCGCTTCACCGGAGTTATCAAGTCCTACACCAATCATTATAGGACCTTATCAATTATTCATTCAAAAGCCATCTCAATATACATATATATTTCTATGTACACATGATTCTCATCATGTGGAGGCTACCATAAATTTATTCATTTGCTTACTTAGGCTTCGGGAATTCCTTCCCTTAATCCACCATTCATTATTATCAAAGTAACAACCTAAATTGTTAGGTTATGCCAATTACCCCACTTACATTTAATTCTTTTCCAAGTAGGTTTTCATTAATGTTCTTAACCTCCATCTCTAATCATCACTTAATGACAATATCTCATCATTTATTACACTTCCCTCATCAATAAATGTTAACTCTTCAATATTACACATTTCCCCCCAAATTTCATAAGTTAGGGTTTCCTCTAAACCCATCATCCATCATAAATGCTCATTATTCTTCAACCCCATCTTCACATACTTCATTTATTACTCATAAATACCCTTATTTATTTCACCCACACCTTAGGGTTCATGCATTTAATGCTTCTTTTCTCTACCCACAACATTTAATATTCCTCCAAGTTACCATCCTCTATCCTCTAGACTCCAAACGTAAAAGTAGTGGTAAAGAGCTTACCTTGCTCCAAAACGAAAATGGAAGTCAAGAGGGAGGATGAGGTAGACGAAAATAAAGAGGAGAAGGGAGGAGCTTCAAGCTACAGCGTCCTCCTCCAAGCTCATTGATGAACGAAAATGAGAAAGGGAGAAAGCACCAATTTGTTTTAGCTCTAGGGGAAGAAGAAGATATGAAGAAGAGAAGAATGAGGGAAGAAGAAGAAGTGTGTGTTTGCCTCCAAGAAAAGAGTAAGTCACAGAAGTAAGAGTGAAAAGAGTAAGGGTTTTTGTTTTCATTTTTAATACTTCACTAAACTCTTCCGTCTTTAAATAAACAGGCTCTCTGTTCGGGCTCAATACTTATTCTAAAAATTATTCCGAATATGTATTCGGATTCCCCATAATGTCATCTACAGCCCTGACCAACGGCATCTCAATCGGAGATACATAGTCCGACACTCATATTCTATCCGGGTCAGTTTTCAACTTATCCGGTCACAATAATTTACTAACAGTTTTAGAGAATCTCAATTTAATTATTTCTAGTATTTTGGAATATTAGTTAGTCCACCTTTAATTATTCAATATTTATTTTCTTAATTTAACTTCCTACTTTAAAAATTCGGGGTGTTACAATTATACAGGATTAAAATTTTGTAATTTGCCAATGATTTTTATTGCACAATATAGTCAAGAAAATCAAAGTCATTTGCCATTTATTTTTGAGAACCATGTGGTAAATAGAAGATTATCTTTGTGTCAAAAATATGTTTACTTAAGTGGGGACTCCATAGGATCTCAAATAGGATAAGTGATTTGTGGAGCATTAGGATGATTATGAAAACGTGATTGTCATTTTAATGAAAAGATTGACTTATATATTACAAAGTAATTTACTATTTTCAAAGAAATGAAAATTTTATGAAAGGAGTAAGTGAAATACTTTGAGTCAAAGATTTTCAAAAGATTTTGTTCAAAGTGTAAGAAAGTGTGATAAAAGATGAGTCAATTTAATCAATTTCCAAAATTCCTAATTCCCTTCTAATATTTATAAATTGTTCTTTTGGAAGGGGTTTTGGAAAAATATCCGCCAATTGTTTTGAAGTTTCAACATATTCAAGTACACAATCTCCTTTCAAAACATGGTCTCTTATAAAGTGATGTCTTATTTCAATGTGTTTAGTCCTAGAATGCATGACCGGATTTTTAGAGATATTTATTGCGCTAGTGTTATCCCTTTTATAGGCACTTTGATTAAAACAACACCAAAGTCAAGAAGTTGTTGTCTCATCCAAAGAATTTGAGCACAACAACTGCCAGCTGCTACATATTCTGCCTCAGCTGTCGATAAAGCAACACTTACTTGCTTCTTGCTATGCTAAGAAACAAGGGAACTACCAAGTAAATGACATGTGCCACTGGTGCTCTTTCTATCAAGTTTACAACCCGTGAAGTCAGAATTAGAATATCCTAAAAGATTACATTCAACGCCTTTGGGATACCATAAACCAACATTTTAAGTACCCATAAGATATTTCAAAATTCTTTTTACAGCGGTGAAATGTGATTCTTTAGGACACGCTTGATATCTAGCACACATGCATACAACAAACATAATATCGGGTCTACTAGCTGTTAAGTAAAGTAAGGAACCAATCATACCTCGGTATTTAGTTATTTCAACGTCCTTACCCTTCTCATCTTTGTCTAAGTAGCAGGATGTACTCATGGGTGTAGCTATTTCGTTTGCCTTATCCATTTCAAATCTTTTGAGTAGTTCTTTGCAATATTTTGTTTGACTAATGAAAGTCCCTTCATTTGTTTGTTTGATTTGTAATCCAAGGAAGAAGGTGAGTTCTCCCATCATGGACATTTCAAATTCATCTTGCATAATCTTGGCAAACTCTTGACAAAGAATTTCGTTAGTAGCACCAAATATTATGTCATCAACATAAACTTATACCAAAAGAATGTCATTGTTTTTACGTTTTATAAACAGCGTAGTATCAACCTTTCCTCTTTCAAAATTATTTTCTAAAAGAAATTTACTAAGTCTTTCATACCAAGCTCTTAGAGCTTGTTTCAAACCATATAAAGCTTTTCTCAATTTAAAAACATGGTTTGGAAATTTGTGATTTTCAAAACCGGGAGGTTGATCTACATAAATTTCTTCTTTAATATAGCCATTTAGAAAAGCGCTTTTGACATCCATTTGATAAGCTTAAAATACATACAACAAGCAAAAGCTAACAGTAATCTTATGGCTTCTAATCTAGCTATGGGAGCATACGTTTCTTCATAGTCTATTCCCTCTTTTTGATTATATCCTTTAGCAACTAATCTAGCTTTATTTCTTGTTATTATTCCATTTTCATCTAGCTTATTTCTAAAAACCCATTTAGTACCTATTATTAGATGGTCATTGGGTCTTGGCACAAGTTCCCAAACTTCATTTCCTTCAAATTGATTCAATTCTTCTTGCATGGCCAACATCCAATGTTCATCAATAATAGCTTCATCAATATTTTTGGGTTCTATTTGTGATACAAAAGCTAAGTGATTGCATGCATTTCTAATAGCGTTTTGAGTACTTACACCTTTTGTTATTTCTCCTATGACATTGTCCAAGGGGTGATTCTTTAAGGTGATCCATTCCTTTTGTTGAGGTTCGCCGTTTTGTGTTTTATCTCCTTCATTTTTATTTCCTTCTTTGTCTTCCAAGTTCATTTCTTGGAAGGTACCTACAAGGCCATCAATTTCCTTTCTCGGAGGATTTTGGTTAAGTTCATCAAATTTGACATGTATAGACTCTTCAATTGTACATGTTCGTTTGTTAAAGAGTCGATAAGCTTTACTAGTAGATGAATAACCTAAGAATATTGCTTCATTAGATTTTGCATCGAATTTGCCGAGATTATCCTTTCCATTATTTAAAATAAAGCATTTACATCCAAATATATGAAAATAAGAAATATTTGGTTTTCTTCCTTTATAAAGCTTATAGGGGGTTTTCTTTAATATAGGCCTCATCAAACATCGGTTCACAACATGGCAAGCAGTATTTACCGCATCGGCCCAAAAATGTTTTGAAATGTTACTTTCATTTAACATAGTTCTTGCGAGCTCCGCTAAAGATCGATTTTTCCTTTCAACTACTCCATTTTGTTGTGGAGTTCTTGGAGCCGAAAAATTATGATCAATGCCAAATTTTTCACAAAACGTTTCAAAAGATTGGTTTTCAAATTCTCCCCCATGATCAGTTCGAATAGATACAATTTTTAAATTTTGTTCATTTTGGATGATCTTGGCAAGTTTCTTAAATGCATGATATGCTTCATGTTTATGAGTAAGAAACAATGTCCATGTATATCTAGAATAATCGTCCACAATCACAAGACCATAATAGTTTCCACCAAAACTTTTAATTTTTGAAGGTCCAAACAAATCCATATGTAAAAGTTGTAAAGGTCTAGTTGTTGAAACAATATTTTTTGCTTGAAAAGAAACCTTTACTTGTTTTCCCTTTTGACAAGCGTCACAAAATTTATTTTCGAATTTCAATTTTGGTAAACCAATTACTAAATCTTTCGAAACAAGTTTACTTAAATGGTCTATATGAATGTGAGCAATTCTTCTATGCCATAGCCATGATTCATCCTCTTTAGTTATGAAGCATTGCACATCATTTGAAGCAAGACAATCAAGATTAATCATATAAATATTATCAACTCTTTGACCAACGAAATTTATTTCCTTGTTTAGCTTATTTTCAATTATGCAACCATTTGATTCAAAAACAATTTTATAGCCCTTATCACATAATTGACTAATGCTAAGCAAGTTATGTTTAAGTCCTTCAACATATAATACATCGTTTATAGAAGTGGAAGAGTTTTTACCAACATTTCCGATTCCTAGTATTCTTCCCTTCGTGTTATCCCCATAAGTAACGAATCCTTTATTTCGTGGAGTAAATGATATGAACTTACTTTTGTCTCCCGTCATGTGTTTTGAACACCCACTATCCAAATACCAATGAGTGCTATTTGCTTTAAAGCATACCTACAAAACATGTCAAATTAGAGAACTTGGTACCCATTTTATGTTGGGTCCTTGTAGGTTAGTTTGAGGTAATGTTCCTTTAGGAACCCATACTTTTCTCACAACCTCTGGCCCTAGTTTTCTAACATTATAATTAGATGCATTATGTCCTTTAAAACCACAATGATTACATTTCATAAAAGGTGATGAAGTTTTACTAGGTGGTATAAAGAAGTTCTTATAATTCTTTTGTTTCTTAACGGCATTAAAACCTAAACCTGTTTTATCAAACATACACCGTTGTTTACCAAGTAAAACATTTAAGTTGTCTCTACCATTTGTAAATTTTTCTAGAGTTCTATTCAAGTCCAAAACCTTAGTTTCTAGTATGTCACATTTCTTTACAAATTCACAAGGTTTAGTCCTAGAGTATGCTTGAACATTTACTAACTCATTTTTCAAACATTCATTTTCTTTACAAACTTCCATAAGATGCATCTCAAGAGTGTCAATGGTTTTTCTAGATAATTTATGCTTATTAGACACTTTCATAAGTTTATCATACAATTCTTCAAGAGCATCAAGTAGTTCTTCCTTATCTAAGTCATGAAAGTTTACCTCATCTTCTTCATCTTGGTGATTGGCCATAAGACAGAGGTTTGCTTCTTCATTTTCTGAATCGTCCAAGCTACTTATCTCATTTTCATCCCATGCGATATATGTTCTTCTCCTTTCTTTTCTTTCTTTGTTTTTCTTCTTTAGGTTTGGACAATCTATCTTGAAGTGTCCTTTCTTTCCACATTCAAAGCAAGTAGGTGAAGTAGAATTTTCTTTAGGATTAGATTTCTTACCTTGTGATTTGAAGTTCCTTTGGAAGCATTTGCTCTTCATAAGCTTTCCAAAACGTTTCACGAATAGGTTTAACTCTTCATCCTCATCAAGATCACTCTCAGATTCATCTTCAACAATTGAGGTGGCTTTGAGAGCTAGCCCTTTCTTCTTAGAGACTTTTTCTTCTTCCTCCGCTTGTTTCAAGTCTTTCAATTATTGTTCTTGTTCTTGGAGTTTACCAAACAAAGTGGCAAGAGACATATCATTTATATTGGGAGATTGTTTGATGGCCGTAACAAGAGGTTGCCATTCCCTAGTAAGACTTTTTAGAACTTTGTGGATAAGTTCCTTGTTAGTATAAGATTTACCAAGTGTAATAAGATGATTAATAATCAAAGTAAATCTCTTTTGAAGTTCTAAAATAGATTCATTGGAATTCATTCTAAAACTTTAATATTGACTAGTTAAAGTACTAATCTTAGAGTCCTTAACATTGCTAGTTCCTTCATGAGTTACTTGAAGGGTATCGCACATATCCTTAGCAGATTTACATGTAACTACTCTAAAGAACTCATCGGGACCTAAGGCTAAAGTGATAAGATTTTTTGCTTTGTAATTATATTGTACTTTTTTCTCTTCCTAACTAGTCCAATCATCCATAGGTTTTTCAACTTGTTTATCATCAACAGTATGCATAGGTACAAAAGGACCATTTTCAATAGCATTCCATACTTTCAAGTCAATTGATTGCACAAAAATTTTCATCCTTGCTTTCCAAAAAGCGTAGCCCTCACCATTGAAAGCGGGAGGTCTATTTGTGGCACCACCCTCGGGAAAAAGGTTTAGAGAATTTGAGGCCATTTGTTCTCTTGAAGCTGTTAAGCTTGATCTACCAAGATTCAAGCTCTGATACCACTTGTTAACCAAGTGGCCTCAATTACTCAAGAAGGGGGGTGAATTGAGTATTAAAAATTTTACTTTGAATGCTTTTGAAATTGATTCTTTTGTTACTATGTCTATTGAAGATGATAAGCTTAATGGAAAGTGATAACAAATTATGCACAAGTCAAGATAATAAGTACTTGAAAAGTCTGAGTAATAATCAAGATATAGAATCAAATTAACCACAAAGCAATTTATGAGATTTTTATAAAGATTAATAGAAGAATGTTACTTAAAGTCAAGTTCAATAATGTTAATCAAAATAGTTTGCAACTTAGTATAACATGCACTTAGTCCAAGTTAATGAAACAATGAATCAAGAAAGCTGTTGGTGTATGCACTACGAGCTATTAATGTATCAATTTTAACTTATTAATAAAATTAGTATTTTCAGTTTTAGACAAATGCTATTTATCCTGGAATAATAGGTCATATGAGAATTATTCCTAAAACGTCCCTAATCAAGTATTTACATGGGGACATGTAAATACATTAAGATTAGTGTGTGAATGTACTGATGATTTGATCTCACAAATCATGGATATATGATATCAAGTCTTTACACGGGTACATATTAAGAGTAATGTTGTACTGGACAGACCCACCATGAGAACGTTGCATGGATCGTTACATGAGTGTCATAAACGGTTCTCAATGTGATAATGGTATGTAGTCCTTCGACCTGAAGTCACTACGATTCCTACATAAGGAGTTTATTGTTTTAATACAATCAAACGTTATCTGTAATAAGATGACCATAAAGATTGTGATTAGGCAATAGATAAATTATGCAGAGGGATGTGAGTGATGTAGATGGAATTTGTCTCTCCTATGTGACAGGAGTGATATCTATGGGCCACTTGATGGAGTGAGACTAATGAAATGCATGGCCATGCTAGGATGAATAAATATTAGATATTTATTCTATAAAGTCTACTCTGGTATCAAGTAAAATGAATTGGGCCATACAAGGATGACGACGACCATGCCTTGGGCCCAATTAGATATCGTGACAAAAGGAATAGATATATAAAATAATTATCACTTATAGGTCATGTCGATGATAAATAATATTCGGACATAATGATGTATTGCTAGATACCGCTCTTATTTTATATTAATAATAAAATAGTTTCTTATTAATATAACTGAATATTTTACCTATAGGGTCACACACATAGAGTAAGCCCACCAGAGGATAGTTTTATTTTAGTTGGACTGAAAATAAAACTATTTGGGCCTAACTCATTTAGAATGAGTCAGGAGCCCAATGTTTAATGAGAGCTCAGGTCAAGACCTAGGCCTATATATAGAGCATGAGATGCTCATAGGCTGGGGCTCAGAAATTAGATGACACTAAAATTCCGTACTAGCATTCGGATCGTTAGTTTTCTGGTGGGTGTGCTTGTGTGGACTCCTAAGGGCGAAGCTACAATTGCTTTGATCGAGGATCTTGTTCTGCGTCTACAAGAGGTAAACCCTAATTAAAATTTTAATTTAGCATAATGCTTTGAGACATACATGTTTGCAATTCTTTCTTGGGAATCCTTTGTGTTTCCGCTGCCTGACCCTAATAGGATTCCTAACAGTGGTATCAGAGCCTGGTTGCAAAGCTATGTTTTGGGCATTTGTTTTACGTTTCATGATGGCATGTTTTTCATTTTGCAAAAGCTTTTAAAAATTTCGATTTATGAAATCGTTTTCTTGTTATAAGCTTTATGTTCTGTTTTGCGAAATTGTTTGCGAAACTTGTTTTGAAAAACATTCAAGCATGTTATGTATGATATAATATCATGATTCGTATGCTCATATGTTTTTTGTAAATTGTATGAGATACTGTTTATAGGCTTTCTCATTTGATGTATGCGTTTATGTTATTTTAGAGGCTTGTATGATATTTGCATTTTCAATTTTCGTATGTGGTACATGTGTTGAATTCGTTAATATTCTTTGTTGTCATACAAACTGTGTTTTGATAATGCGTTTGTGAACACCTCTTTTGGTCTGGTCCAAGTGGAATGAATCTTTTTATACTGAATTCCAATTCAGAATGGTCAAATCTGAATAGAATAACTCAAAAATGATCAGATCCGAGCAAGATGACTATGATGGAAGCATTTCCGAGTGAAATATAGACCTGTTGGAGGCAAATCCAAGTGAAATGACTCGGATTGGAGCATTTCTGAGTGGAATATAGACCTGTTGGAGGCAAATCCGAGTGAAATGACTCAGATTGGAGCAAATCCAAATGAAATAACTTAAGGAATGATCAAATCCGAGTGAAATGACTCAGATTGGAGCATTGCCGAGTGGAGTATGTCCCTGTTGAAGAGAAATCCGAGTGAAATGACTCAAAAAATGATTAAATCCGAGTCATAATGACGTATTTCCGAGTGGAATAGGCTCCTGTTGGGGAATCCGAGTAAAATGACTCAAGATGGAGCATTTCGAGTGAAGTATGTCTCTGTTGGAGACAAATCCGAGTAGAATGGCTAAAAAAATGATTAAATCCGAGTCATAATGAAGCATTTCCGAGTAAAATAGGCTCCTGTTGGGGAATCCGAGTAAAATGACATACAAATGATCAAATCCGAGTGGAATTACTCAGAATGGAGCAAATCCGAGGGGAATACTCCACTGTTGAAGGCAAATCCGAATGGAATTACTCAGAATAGAGCAAATCCGAGGGGAATACTTCACTGATGGAGGAAAGCCGAGTGGAAAGTTCTTTATCTTAGACATTCCGAGTGAAAATAACAGCTGACTGAAGAAGCTGCCCAATGATAGCTGCCTAAAGCTAATTCTGAGTGAAAATAACAGCTGACTGAAGAAGCTGCCCAATAACAGCTGCCTAAAGCTAATTTCGAGTGAAAAGATTCTGACTGAAGAAGCTGTTCCGAGTGAATGGATTCCGAGCAGAGGAAGCCACTAAATGATATACATTCGAGCAGACTCACAGTTTCACACTGAGCCCGAGTGTAATGTCCCAAGGAAGACATCCGAGTGAGTTGGGGCAGAAAGTTGTTTTTCCGAGCAAGGCAAGGTTCGGCCATGAAAGAACTTCTATTAGCCAGATTCTGAGTAAAGGGAAGACCGACTCTGAGGGAGATATCTAAGTCAGATGCTCCCGAATGAAGGTTCCAAGAAAAGTACATCCAAGTGAAAGCAAGGCCGATTCTGAATGCATCCTGACTATTGGTTCCGAACAAAACATCCCCGATTGAAGTAATTCCGAGTGGATTCAAACAAGATCCGAGCCAAGTACTCTCGCACTCAACTTCCGAGTCTTTCTCCTCGATTTTCAATTGGCTCCGAGTCATCCTTTAGCAAACTCCGAGACCCTTTACACTCAACCTCCGAGTCCTCCTTTACACTCAACTTCTGAGTCTTTCTCTTCGATTTTCAATCAGCTCCGAGTCCTCCTTTACCCATTTCCGAGCCCATTTCCACCAATTTCCGAGTCATCATTCTCTCCTAATTCTGAGTCATCTTGAATCAGTTCTGAGTCAATCTTTGATCGGTTTTTGAGTGACACTTTTCACCCATTCCGTGTCATCCCTCCTCAAGCCAATTACCGAGCCCACTTCCACAATTTCCGAGCCATACTTAAACCTTTCCCGACCCTTTTAGCCAACATCACCAAACCCATTTTCACCAAATCCGAGTCATCATTTTCCCCCAAAACTCACCCAGATTCCGAGTCACTCTTTTAACCATTTCCGAGATCCTTTCCACTCAACCTCCGAGTCGATTTTTACCCATTTCAGTCGGTTTCCAGTTACTTGTCACTCGGTTCTGATTGAATGTTTCACAGCAGCTTCACACCGAGCAAAACCTCTACTCAGCCTTGCATAGGAGGGCTCCTCCCAGAAGAATTCTCACTCGGAAAGGAGTACTTCACTCGGCTTTCGATTGGAAATACTTCATTCCACTCGGAATTGACTCCCAATGTGGATGAATGCTGACTGAGAGGTTGATCCGAGTCATTTTCACTCGGAATTCTACCATTCTCACTCGGATTTCCATCATTTTCACTCGGAATTCTACCATACTCTCTCGGATTTCCACCATCCTCTCGGATTTCCACCATCCTCTCTCGGATTTCTACCCGGCTCCCCCTGTTCGCCCGTGCTGACTTGGATTCCACCACCCAAGTGGATCCAGGAATCCTGGGGGTGGCAGACAGGGGCGAAAGTGGAGGAATTAAAAAATTCCCACCAGCCGTTGTCCCCCACTTCACTCTGAATGGAAGTGTGAGCTGGCTTTCCACTCTGAGTGGAAGCCTGAGCTGGCCTTCCACTCGGACAAGCCTATAAATGGGCAAGAGCTTTCACTTGGGGGAGGGATTGATTGAGAGGAGAAGCTTTCACTTAAGAGGGGGAAGCATTGGAGAAGAAAGAGAGCTTTTTTAAATAAAACTCCACTGTCCCTCTCCTCAAAAACCACGCAGCCCTCCTTTTCCTCCACCAACGCAAAGCCCCTCAGCATCAGAACACCGTCCCACACTCTCTCCTCAAACCAACAGCTTTAATCCCTTTTTCTCTTCACGGTACAGCCCCTCTCCTCACCAACATCACTCGGGTTCTCAACCTTCACCCGGTATTCTACTTTTCACTCGGTATTTTCCATTTTGCACTCGGTTTTTACCATTTCCACTCGGGTTTTACCCTTTCTACTCGATTTTTACCATTTCCACTCGGTTTTTACCATTTCCACTCGGTTTTTACCATTTCCACTCGGTTTTTTCCATTTTCACTCGGTTTTTCCATTTTTCACTCGGTTTTCTCTTCTCCCACTCAGTTTTCGCTTATTTTTCCCTCTCCTCTTCAAACTTACTGTTCCCCTTTCTCTCTTGTAGCTTCTGCTACCTTCCCTCTTTTGCTTCGTAATAAAAATAATAAAAAGAAATGGATGTTTCATGGATTTTCTTTCAAATCTAAATAAAATCGAACAAGAAACAAATCATTTTTAGTCAAGTGTCGTACGGAAAATACTTCCGTCTACACAGTCTCTATAGGATCCATACACGTGCGAAGAACTTTGTCTTGTATGGATTCTTCACCAAAATGATGCCCATCAATATTTTCCTAATCTTTTCCTAAAAAAAACATTTAAAGAACTACGTGACCCTGATTTCTCGAAAGCTCGAGAATACGTAGGAGCAGGAAATAGTTCCTATCGGGCCCATCTTTCTTTATTTAATTTTTAGAGTTTCCGTTTTTGTCTTGCTATTAAAAGGAGGAGCGAGATTAATTTGGACGAGACGTCCTGTTAATCTCATATTTCTTAAATATCTCTTTTAAAAAAAAAAGGGCGGAGCGAGATTAATTTGGATGAGACGTCCTGTTAATCTCATGTAAATATTTTGTGTTGATTTTTGTTTATTTTTTTGTATATTTTGTCGTTCCGTACATTTCTCTTTTCATGAAGAAGTTAAAATAATTATTGGGCTAATTATAATGCGCGCTATCAAATTGAGGTAACCGTTTTTTATAACGGACAGTCGTGAGGTGCTAATACCTTCCTCACCTGTAATCAGACTCCCGAATCATGGAATTTCATTTTTATAACCAGTGCTTTAACAAAAGGTTTTTCCAGTATTTTATCCTAAAAAAATATTGGTGGCGACTCCCTGTTTATTTTTTAAATCGTTTTGAGGGTCGGCCGCGCCGCCGCGATCCCGGTCGCGACAGATGGCGACTCCGCTGGGGACTTAGAGAGTCAAGCCAGTCAATTTAATAGCGCATGTTTTAATTAGCATATTAATTATTTAACTTCTTTTTTTTATTTTATTCTCTTGTCAATATTTAGTTTCTGTTTTGTTTGTATTCTATCATTTATGTTCTGTAAATATCTGTGTGATCATTGAACCCTAGGGTAGTCGACTTTATTTTGTTGCTCTGTGTTTGTTCTATGTGCAGGATGAGTAAGGTACAGGTATTGAATGCCTCTTTCACACACTACACTCACAATTTGCACACACTTTTGAGTGGGACCCTATACCAGGGCCCAAATAAAACTTAAGATTAGGGGAGGTTGATAGCGGAGCCATTTGGGATGTACTTCCTATCTGGTTACCGTGAGAATCTCAGCTAGAGTTTGACTTATTCATGGTGCCCACACTTAGTATACTTCCTACTATTTGTGGTCAACATCATGAGTAGGATCTTGGCTCTAGTAACCTTTTAGAAGTTTTAGAACAAGCCACCTAATGCGAGGTATCACTGATAGATGAACCTTAGAACCATTAGCAGACCTCCAGAAAAACCCACCTTAAGGCACAAAAGAGGCAAACTTTACTTTTACCTTTTCTCATTCTCACTCTCCTTTCTGATCCAAAATAGAGGACTACTTGCCCATTTAGTGGGTTACTTTTTTTCAAAAAAAAATGACATACTTTTAACTAGTGATTTTTTTTTACGGGCAAGTAGTTCTTTCTCTTTATGCACAAGTCTTTGGGCCCTGAGTTACAGATCTTTTGAATCATCAAAAAAAAAGCAAAAAATACATATAAAAAAAAGAGAAGAAATCAAAAGAAAAAAATCAATTTTCTTTGTATTTTCGATGATCAGAAAATCCGTAGCTCACATGACCCTTGATTTGACATAAGTTTTAGTAAATCGTAACCCCCCTAAATACAAAAATGTTTTCAAGAAAATTACTAGGGGAGTATCGATTTGCAAAGCACGTCATTTCCCAATGGCTCTTTCTCTCCTTTCTTTCTATTCTCACCGGAGGCTATTCAAAGCTTAACGAATACCCTTGACCAAGATATGGAAATTAATGTGGGATCAAACCTTTAAGAGATGGATCATGGTTCCCCGAGCTAGAAATAGCTAAACTTGAGGCTCTTATTGCATTTCAGAATGAAGGATTTTTTTGTCTTCACAACTATCCCGTATTAATTACCATGTTTACCATACTTTTGAACGATACGTTCTAAGGAACGGTTAAAGGATGCTTGTCAAGGTCTGTGATTGCTTCCCACGATATTCTCTTTCCTTCTGTTTCCACCTGACATTTCTTTTTCTTCTTTCACTCGACACCGAAAGACACTCTTACTAGATTTTCAAAGGAGACTCATGGCTGAAAGAGAGCAAGAAATTGAAAATCTCAGGAGTGAAGTTAATCAGCTAAGGAAGCAAGTGGCAGAGATGGCCAGACTTTTAGAGAAAAAGATTATAGAGGAGGAACCCTCTGCGGGTGTCAAGAATGGTCAACATTTGCCAACCATCCCACTCCACCTTCCTGGACTGACAAAAGACCAAATTCCCCCGTTCCATAACCAACAAGAGGATCGTGATTTACAAACGATGAACCCCCATATTTCACAGTCCTCCCAGTCGCCTGGGGCTCCTATCACAAGAATGTCTGCATCGGGAGATAAGGGGAAAAGAAAAGGGGATGCTAATTCAACTTCCTGTAACCAAAAAAAGGCCCAACCCAGACCAATAACACATACTTTCTTTCAACCTGCCAATCTCCTTACACCTTATATGGCCACCACTACCCCTAACCAGGGCTCTAATCTTTTCCCATTCTAACTCTACTTTCGTCCGTATATCCCTCAAACACCTTCCCATTCTCATTTGCCTGCTATTAAGTCCTCCCTTCCACAACCCTATCATCCCCCACTAGTATAGACTCAGCCACCTAATCCAGACCAAAGCACAATAAAATCCATTGGTAGTCGAACACCGGTCCGGTTCGACCCCATTCCTATAACCTACACAGAACTTTTACCTCACATTTTTCGTAATTTCCTTGCAGTACCCTATCCACTGAAACCGATGGTTCCTCCTTACCCCAAAGGTTATAATCCTAACGCCCGATGTGATTACCATGCTGGAGCCTCGGGGCACTCTACTGAGGACTGTCATACCTTTAAATTCAAAGTGAGGGATCTGATTAAAGCCAAGTGGCTAGATTTCAAGGAAAGGAGTCCCAATATAATCATAAACCCCAGGTCTAACCATGAGACTTCTGGGGTCAGTGTGGTAAAGAGGGACTAGGGGTGTAAAGAGGATGCATGCACGCCAACTGGAGAGGTTCATGACCAGGAGACCACCTAGTTCCTTATGACTTTAAACTTTTGTTTCTATGACATTTCAACCCAAACGCTATGCCTAAGGCTTTGGTATATTGTTATGTAATAAGGGCAAAAACATGTTTTTATCATTTTAAGTTTCTCTCAATAAATACGTGTCAAATTTCAAAATGCCTTTTCTTGCTTTCCTTATTGCCACCTTGAATCCTTTTCCCTTTATTTGCTTCTTTTTTTTTCATTCACCATGAAAAACCAAATAAATACCGGTCTAAAAATGATCCTTCTAAGAACAATGAGATCCTAATTCCATTTCATAACTTTGACCACCCAGTCGATTGCGTTGACAAAAAGGGTAGCAAAGACGGAAGTTCCTTGGCTGAATTAAGTAGGATGTTTGGATAAGGGTCACCTAGCTCTGCCCAAAGGCAAGGTCAGCACACAGAATGAAGAGGACTCACAAATAACTGAAGACGTTATAAGCTTAGTCTGGTGATATAAAAGTCTACATGAATGAAGATAGTGTCAGACTCCATAAATGGCATATCTACTCTTTAAAGAAATGTTAGCATTGATCGACGTGGATAACAAAAGCTTGCTAAGATGGTCAAGAAATACTCTCCAACAAAAAAAAACAAAAAAAACAAAAAAAATGAAAAACAAAAAATAATAAAAAAAAAGTCAAGGTTGGTGCCTTACGCATATACCAATTAGGGCGAGCTGATTCATAGATCAAATTATCACTTTTCCACATGGGGGCATAAATGTTATCAAGCTAAGAACGCGGCAAAAAACAATGTTTCATCTGTATCGTAATCAAAACCCCGACTTTAAGGGAATATAACTATTCCCACACCAGTGTAACCAAGGGATTGGTCTACTGTGATACCATTAATATCATATTTCTTTACCACATTGGTTAGGGGATAAAATAGCTAGACCATAACAAAGGTACCAAAGGGGTCATTCCAAAAAAAAAAACAAAAAAATGATGAAAAAAGACAATAACAAAAAAGAGAGGAAATAATGAACAAAAAGATAAAGGCTCGAAACGAGCCCCCTCATTGGTACCGAAAAGGGCTCGCCTTTGTTTCCTTGGATTCATGGTGTTAGGGGCAAATTTTCCTCTGAAATAACATCTATTCCCCCACAGGATGAGATCAAATAAGCTCATTGGCAATCAGCCTAAACCTTTGTTGTGAGGGACACAACCTTAAAAATAAAAAAATAAAAAAAAAAGAAAAAAAAAGAGAGACGTCACATGGAGAGAGAAGCTCGCTAGGCTGAAAACCTGGAAGGGCAGCCTAGGCAAAAGTTAGAGCGACCTGGTAAGCTGAAAACCTGAATAAGCGGCTCAAGCAATCAATTGGGATCAAGATTTTGGCCAAGTAATCATAGTCCGACTACCTTTTCAGAAGCAGAGTCAAGTGGTGAATTCAGAGTCATGATGTGGGATTGAGATATGCTTTGTTCTCAGTAGTTCACTGGAAGATTCATAAAATCATTCCTACTCTACCCAATTATTAATATTTCCCATACGTCTTCACTTGCTTTTTTTGGTTTCCTTTTTTCCACACTTACCCGACTTGTAAATACAATCTCACCTATTTTTTGACATGTATTTATTGTGATTTTCCATGATTTGATAAGACATATGTTTTCTCTTAATATATAAAAATGAGAAGGTAATGAAAATTTAAAGTCATGAGGACAAGATGTTCCTGTTACTTGATCTCGCCTCAAGCAATCATTGTGAAGATTGGGCCTGACATGTTTCCAAAGCTAGGGTTGTTTCATCTGCTCTATTTCAGTCATGAGTCACTTCGAATCTCTAAGGATTGTGTTTTTACGGTAAGTCTTTTCAAGTTCCAATTTGTTTTGCACCACTAACCTTTCTTGCAGGATGCTGTAATAAGTAGATGTGTCAAGCTTCAACTGCCAAAACTGGCACTTTCCAGGTGTATGTCCATCAGTCTCCAAAGCTCACTCTTGCCTTTACTCATTAAAGTAGGTCATCCTCGAGTTTCTTCTCATAACCTACCCAAATCATTGGACAAAACACCCTTCTATGGCCAAACATGACACCTTTCTGAGTTTCCATTTTGCTTTGAGATTTCCATGAAGTCCATCAATACCTTGTAGTCAAAGCCGGCGTCTTCTCAAGGTTTCTGTCTTGTTCATGAAGCATGTTAGGGGTCACATCTCCAAGAAATCAACTTGGTATATTCTAGAACCTGGTTAAGTTGGACGGGACGCCCTATTAACCCCCAAATCTTTCAAACCTGGGACTTTACCCCCCAAGTTTATCATTCTTCACCTCCAGATCTTTTGTCGGCCAAGGGGCAGTGTCCTGAAGGTTTGAACTAAGGCATCCCCCTAGATTTCTTCTGTCCTGGTCAAGGAGTAGTTTCCCCTAGGACTCTTTTAATTGTGTCAAACTGGGGCGTCGTCCCCCATAACTTTTCTCTTTCAGTCCAGCAGCAGTACTCCTAAAACTTTCAGTCTTTCTAAACTGGTGCATCTCCCTAGATTTTTCTTCTATTCGAGAAGTAACACCGCTAGCTTCTCCAGTATCTCCAAAACTGGGGCATCACCCTAAATCTTTTCAGCCAAAGGCCAGTCCCTGAAGTCCTCCCAATTTTCCAAACTGGGGCATCTCCCCACGTCTTTATTCTCTTTCTGTCAAGGAGAAGCACCCCTAATTCCTTCAGGCAAATTTTCCGAAAATGGGCATCACCCTAGGTCTCCCCTCTTTCAGTCAAGGGGTAGCTCTCCAAAAATCCTTTCAATCATACTCTAACTGAAGCATCTCCCTAGATTTCTCTTCCCTAAGAGACAATACACTGAACTCCCAAGCAACTCAAATTGGGGCATCCCCCAGATTTCTCTCCTCTAGTGGACCCACCATTCATCCCCAAAAGGAACACAGACTGAGAATTCCTCTCGAGGAAAAGCCACTAAATGGATTTAAAAAAAACCTCCTAATCAGATTTAGGAAAACCTATTTATACCCAACAGAATTACCTTTTCGACAGAACCACAGAGATCAAAGGCCACGCCTTCCTTCCCCAAGAGGAAAAACACTTTCCCCAGTGGAGTTACCCTCATTAAAATGTCCCAAACTGGGACATCCATCAGATTTTTCTCCTCTGACAGGCTTGCCATGCATTCCCCAATGGAACCATAATCGCCAAAGCCAGCACCTTTCAAGGTTTCTTCTTCCATCAGGCGCCTTCAAAGTCTCATCCTTAACTGTTAAAGTCGCTATCTCTCAATTTCTCTTCCCCAGTAGAACTACACTTCCCAGACAAATTAAACTGGGGCATCTCCCCAGATTTCTTTTGTTCTAGCCATTCCCCAAGATTCCTTCAAACCATCTCAAACTGGGGTATCACCCCAGGTTCACCCTCTTTCAATCAAAGAGTAATTCCCCAAGATTCCTTCTCAACCATCTCAAACTGGGGGCATCACCCCAGGATCACTCTCTTTCAGTCAAAGAGCAATTCTCTCAATCATGTCAAACTGGGACATCACCCCGAGCCTTTAGGACCAGTGAGTTAATTTGGACGAGATGTCCCGTTAGCTCCCCCAACCTTTACATTTCCTGCCAACAGTGAGTTAATTCGGACGAAACGTCCTGTTAGCTCCCCCAAATCCTTTATCTTCCAGCCGCCTATCAAGGCATCCTTTATCTTCCAGCCGCCTATCAAGGTATCCTTTATCTTCCAGCCGCCTATCAAGGCATCCTTTATCTTCCAGCCGCCTATCAAGGCATCCTTTATTTTCCAGCCACCTATCAAGGCATCCTTTATCTTCCAGCCGCCTATCAAGGCATCCTTTACTTTCCAGCCGCCTATCAAGGCATCCTTTATCTTCCAGCCGCCTATCAAGGCATCCTTTACTTTCCAGCCGCCTATCAAGGCATCCTTTATCTTCCAGGCTCCTATCAAGGTATCCTTTATCTTCCAGCCACCTATCAAGGCATCCTTTATCTTCCAGCCGCCTATCAAGGCATCCTTTATCTTTCCAGCCGCCTATCAAGGCATCCTTTATCTTCCAGCCGCCTATCAAGGCATCCTTTACTTTCCAGCCGCCTATCAAGGCATCCTTTACTTTCCAGCCGCCTATCAAGGCATTCTTTACTTTCCAGCTGCCTATCAAGGCATCCTTTATCTTCCAGCCACCTATCAAGGCATCCTTTATATGTCAGCCGCGAATCAAGGCATCCTTTATCTTTCCAGCCACCTATCAAGGCATCCTTTATCTTCCAGCCGCCTATCAAGGCATCCTTTACTTTCCAGCCGCCTATCAAGGCATCCTTTACTTTCCAGCCGCCTATCAAGGCATCCTTTATCTTCCAGCCGCCTATCAAGGCATCCTTTATTTTCCAGCCGCCTATCAAGGCATCCTTTATCTTCCAGCCGCCTATCAAGGCATCCTTTATTTTCCAGCCGCCTATCAAGGCATCCTTTATTTTCCAGCCGCCTATCAAGGCATCCTTTATTTTCCAGCCGCCTATCAAGGCATCCTTTATCTTCCAGCCTCCTATCAAGGCATCCTTTATTTTCCAGCCGCCTATCAAGGCATCCTTTATCTTCCAGCCGCCTATCAAGGCATCCTTTATCTTCCAGCCGCCTATCAAGGCATACTTTACTTTCCCGTCCGCCTATGCAGACACCCTTTACCTTCTAGTCTACCGGGGGTCAATCCTGATCTTCTCACTTCCTGTCCATTTGAAAACAATTTTTCCCGGTCAATTCAGAGTTCAAAAAAAAAAAGAGAGAGGAGAGAAGAAGAGAAACAGAAGTGGAGAATGCTCGTTTTTAAGAAAAAGAGGTCACACTGACTCGTGATTGCCCACACCATCAGTCGCCATAATCAAGAGGTCCCACTTGGCCCCTACATCGGTGTTTATATCTTTACTTCCTTTTCACTTCAAAAACACAGAAGCTTCGTGTTTCTTTTGTGAAAAAGAAGTAAAGAGGGGCATCTGTGAACACCTCTTTTGGTCCGGTCCAAGTGGAATGAATCTTTTTATACTGAATTCCAATTCAGAATGGTCAAATCTGAATAGAATAACTCAAAAATGATCAGATCCGAGCAAGATGACTATGATGGAAGCATTTCCGAGTGAAATATAGACCTGTTGGAGGCAAATCCAAGTAAAATGACTCAGATTGGAGCATTTCTGAGTGGAATATAGACCTGTTGGAGGCAAATCCGAGTGAAATGACTCAGATTGGAGCAAATCCGAATGAAATAACTTAAGGAATGATCAAATCCGAATGAAATGACTCAGATTGGAGCATTGCCGAGTGGAGTATGTCCCTGTTGAAGAGAAATCTGAGTGAAATGACTCAAAAAATGATTAAATCCGAGCCATAATGACGTATTTCCGAGTGGAATAGGCTCCTGTTGGGGAATCCGAGTAAAATGACTCAAGATGGAGCATTTCCAAGTGAAGTATGTCCCTGTTGGAGACAAATCCGAGAAGAATGGCTAAAAAATGATTAAATCTGAGTCATAATGAAGCATTTCCGAGTAAAATAGGCTCCTGTTGGGGAATCCGAGTAAAATGACATACAAATGATCAAATCCGAGTGGAATTACTCAGAATGGAGCAAATCCGAGGGGAATACTCCACTGTTGAAGGCAAATCCGAATGGAATTACTCAGAATGGAGCAAATCCGAGGGGAATACTTCACTGATAGAGGAAAGCCGAGTGGAAAGTTCTTTGTCTTAGACATTCCGAGTGAAAATAACAGCTGACTGAACAAGCTGCCCAATAACAGCTGCCTAAAGCTAATTCCGAGTGAAAATAAGAGCTGACTGAAGAAGCTGCCCAATAACAGCTGCCTAAAGCTAATTTCGAGTGAAAAGATTCTGACTGAAGAAGCTGTTCCGAGTGAATGGATTCCGAGCAGAGGAAGCCACTAAATGATATACATTCGAGCAGACTCACAGTTTCACACTGAGCCCGAGTGTGATGTCCCAAGGAAGACATCCGAGTGAGTTGGGGCAGAAAGTTGTTTTTCCGAGCAAGGCAAGGCTCGGCCATGAAAGAACTTCTATTAGCCAGATTCTGAGTAAAGGGAAGACCGACTCCGAGGGAGATATCCGAGTCAGATGCTCCCGAATGAAGGTTCCAAGGAAAGTACATCCAAGTGAAAGCAAGGCCGATTCTGAATGCATCCTGACTGTTGGTTCCGAACAAAACATCCCCGATTAAAGTAATTCCGAGTGGATTCAAACAAGATCCGAGCCAAGTACTCTCCCACTTTACTTCCAAGTCTTTCTCCTCGATTTTCAATCGGCTCCGAGTCATCCTTTAGCAAACTCCGAGACCCTTTACACTCAACCTCCGAGTCCTCCTTTACACTCAACTTCCGAGTCTTTCTCTTCGATTTTCAATCGGCTCCGAGTCCTCCTTTACCCATTTCCGAGCCCATTTCTACCAATTTTCGAGTCATCATTCTCTCCTAATTCTGAGTCATCTTGAATCAGTTCTGAGTCAATCTTC
Organism: Clitoria ternatea; assembly: GCA_037962975.1. Lineage (NCBI taxonomy): Eukaryota > Viridiplantae > Streptophyta > Magnoliopsida > Fabales > Fabaceae > Clitoria > Clitoria ternatea. Next base: position 23,174,025 of record CM075672.1, on the reverse strand, counting down.
GATCGATTTTTGAGTGACATTTTCACCCATTCTGTGTTATCCCTCCTCAAGCCAATTACCGAGCCCACTTCCACAATTTCCGAGCCATACTTAAACCTTTCCCGACCCTTTTAGCAAACATCACCAAGCCCATTTTCACCAAATCCGAGTCATCATTTTCCCCCAAAACTCACCCAGATTCCGAGTCACTCTTTTAACCATTTCTGAGATCCTTTCCACTCAATCTCCGAGTCGATTTTTAACCATTTCAGTCGATTCCGAGTTACTTGTCACTCGGTTCCGATTGAATGTTTCACAGCAGCTTCACACCGAGCAAAACCTCTACTCAACCTTGCATAGGAGGGCTCCTCCCAGAAGAATTCTCACTCGAAAAGGAGTACTTCACTCGGCTTTTGATTGGAAATACTTCATTCCACTCGGAATTGACTCCCAATGTGGATGAATGCTGACTGAGAGGTTGATCCGAGTCATTTTCACTCGGAATTCTACCATTCTCACTCGGATTTCCATCATTTTCACTCAGAATTCTACCATACTCTCTCGGATTTCCACCATCCTCTCGGATTTCCACCATCCTCTCTCGGATTTCCACCCGGCTCCCCCTGTTCGCCCGTGCTGACTTGGATTCCACCACCCAAGTGGATCTAGGAATCCTGGGGGTGGCAGACAGGGGCGGAAGTGGAGGAATTAAAAAATTCCCACCAGCCGTTGTCCTCTATTTCACTCTGAATGGAAGTGTGAGCTGGCTTTCCACTCTGAGTGGAAGCCTGAGCTGGCCTTCCACTCGGACAAGCCTATAAATGGGCAAGAGCTTTCACTTGGGGGAGGGATTGATTGAGAGGAGAAGCTTTCACTTAAGAGGGGGAAGCATTGGAGAAGAAAGAGAGCTTTTTTAAATAAAACTCCATTGTCCCTCTCCTCAAAAACCACGCAGCCCTCCTTTTCCTCCACCAACGCAAAGCCCCTCACCATCAGAACACCGTCCCACACTCTCTCCTCAAACCAACAGCTTTAATCCCTTTTCTCTTCACGGTACAGCCCCTCTCCTCACCAACATCACTCGGGTTCTCAACCTTCACCCGGTATTCTACTTTTCACTCGGTATTTTTCATTTTGCACTCAGTTTTTACCATTTCCACTCGGTTTTTACCCTTTTTACTCGGTTTTTACCATTTCCACTCGGTTTTTACCATTTCCACTCGGTTTTTACCATTTCCACTCGGTTTTTTCCATTTTCACTCGGTTTTTCCATTTTTCACTCGGTTTTCTCTTCTCCCACTCAGTTTTCGCTCATTTTTCCCTCTCCTCTTCAAACTTACTGTTCCCCTTTCTCTCTTGTAGCTTCTGCTACCTTCCCTCTTTTGCTTCGTAATAAAAATAATAAAAGGAAATGGATGTTTCATGGATTTTCTTTCAAATCTAAATAAAATCAAAAAAGAAACAAATCATTTTTAGTCAAGTGTCGTACGAAAAATACTTCCGTCTACACAGTCTCTATAGGATCCATACACGTGCGAAGAACTTTGTCTTGTATGGATTCTTCACCAAAATGATGCCCATCAATATTTTCCTAATCTTTTCCTAAAAAAAACATTTAAAGAACTACGTGACCCTGATTTCTCGAAAGCTCGAGAATACGTAGGAGCAGGAAATAGTTCCTATCGGGCCCATCTTTCTTTATTTAATTTTTAGAGTTTCCGTTTTTGTCTTGCTATTAAAAGGAGGAGCGAGATTAATTTGGACGAGACGTCCTGTTAATCTCATATTTCTTAAATATCTCTTTTAAAAAAAAAAGGGCGGAGCGAGATTAATTTGGATGAGACGTCCTGTTAATCTCATGTAAATATTTTGTGTTGATTTTTGTTTATTTTTTTGTATATTTTGTCGTTCCGTACATTTCTCTTTTCATGAAGAAGTTAAAATAATTATTGGGCTAATTATAATGCGCGCTATCAAATTGAGGTAACCGTTTTTTATAACGGACAGTCGTGAGGTGCTAATACCTTCCTCACCTATAATCAGACTCCCGAATCATGGAATTTCATTTTTATAACCAGTGCTTTAACAAAAGGTTTTTACAGTATTTTATCCTATAAAAGTATTGGTGGCGACTCCCTGTTTATTTTTTAAATCGTTTCGAGGGTTGGCCGCGCCGCCGCGATCCCGGTCGCGACAGCCTTCATCTCCGAGCATGAAAAGTTCATGTTGTGGGGCGTCAAGTGATAAGGTTTAAGTGTTAAACCTTGGACGTTTCTTAACCTAGGGTTCAAACGTTGAAACCTAGGCAGTCGTCATGAGAAAGGTGCAATTTGAATTCTAGGTTTTGAAACCCTAGACAGCGCTGCCTACATATGCCTTGACGGCTGCGTTGTGAAGTGTTCGCAACAAGGAATTAGGGTTTCAAAGTGGTTGAAACCCTAGCCGAAATTTTAGAGCTGTTAATAGTCAGTGGGACGTTCTGGCTAGGAAAGATTTGGTACTTAAGCGGGACCCCCGTACATTCTCTGCGTAGCGCCTTATTACCGACCCACGTGTTTAATAGCCCGTTTAAAAATTTATTTTTTTAAAATTCTTTCAAATGGGTTATAATTAATTAATTAACACGTTGCATGGTGAATGGTTATGGTCTTAGTTATTTTATTTAAATACAGCCTGCGTGCTGTGCCTCTCTTCATTCTGTTGTATTTCTTTTCTCAACCCTTCACTCGTATGTAAAGCGAGTTTCTTTAAAAATCTTGTAATCTTGATCGAGGCAAAAAAGTAGAGATCTAGAAGAAAACTAGAGTGGTGACTCTAAGCGCTTTTGTCTTTGAAAGGAACCAAGGAGTGGTGACTCCAAGAGGATGGTGGGTTCAAGAAGTAGGACTTCATGAAGCCAAGGCATATAGTTCCTTTAGGTTTATTTATCTATTCTTCTAGGAAGACCATAACCATCTCACAATTTCGTTTGCATCCTTTGGGGATAATTTTATTGTGTTAAAGCGTTTAACAAAGACGGTAATTTAAAATAAATTAAAATCCCTCAAAATAATAAGTTACAAACGCCTTCCAATAAGTACATTCGTCAATACTAATGTCAATGAATAGTGGGTCTGCCAAAGCAGGGTACTATCATTTATATTAGTAAGACGCGATGGGATAATTGTAATATCTAAAATGTTTTATTGGGTTTTAACTTACTAAGTTATCAATTGGATTGAATAAACTTAGAGGCGTATACATTGGGCTAAACTTTCATAAGATGAATGATCGGTAATGGTTACCTAACCCAATGTCTAAGAGTTGTATAAGATACAATTGGAAAGGAGTTTCCTACCTAAATAACCAAATGTTAAGTGATCAGCCAAAGCTGACTTAACATTACGCCAAATATAGATCTTTGCCCACTAGAAAATCTTCCAACGGGATTTTCTGATTCGTAGAGGGTAATTTTATTTTGAATCAAAATAGTGGGAGACGTGTTTAATTTTAAGACCAAAAATTAAATATGTTTTTAATTGATACTTACTACATATCTTTCTGTTTTAGATAACCATGACATCAAACACGCCTTCAAACCTTTCATTGCGATCGATCCTAGACAAAGAAAAATTGTCTGGACCCAACTTTCTAGACTGGTATAGGAATTTGAGGATTGTCCTCAAACAAGAGAAAAAGCAGTATGTCCTGGAAAATCCAATTCCGGAACCACCCGTGAACAATGCCTCTAAAGCTGACAAGGATGCTTACAAGAAGCATCAGGATGACGCTTTAGATGTCCAATGCCTTATGCTGGCAACCATGTCTCCTGAGCTTCAGAAGCAACATGAGCATATGGAGGCTTTTGATATGATCGAAAACCTAAGGAAACTATATCAAGATCAAGCTGACCAAGAAAGATATGAAGTTTCTTCAGCCCTATTTAGCTGCAGACTTGAAGAGGGAGGTTCTGTAGGACCTCATGTGCTCAAAATGATTGGGTACCTAGAGAATCTAGCTAGGCTAAGATTCCCCTTCCCTCAAAAGTTAGCTACTGATCTCATTTTGAAGTCATTACCTGACAGTTTTAAGCCATTCATCATGAATTATAACATGAATGCATTGGATAAAACATTGCCAGAGCTACTCAATATGTTGAGGACTGCTGAGCCCAATATTTCTAAAGGAAAGGGCAAGGCCATACTGATGGTCAATTCTGGCAAAGGTAAAGGAAAGGGCATGTATAAAGGCAAAGGAAAGGCTGTTATGGGAAAAGGCAAGACAATTTGGAAAGGCAAGGATAAGCCAAGTACATCAGCCTTAAAACCTGTGGGTGGGGTGGCTAAGGAAGGAAATTGTCACTATTGTGGACAAAAGGGACACTGGAAGAGAAACTGTCTAAAGTACCTGGAAGAGCTTAAGAAGAAGGGAAGTGAGACTTCCACTTCAGGTATTTTTGTTATAGAAATTAACTTGTCAACTTCAACATCATGGGTATTAGATACTAGATATGGATCTCACATTTGTCTTAATGTGCAAGATCTAAAAAGGAGTAGGCAGTTGATGAAGGGCGAGGTGGACCTACGCGTTGGAAATGGAGCAAGAGTTGTTGCATTAGTTGTAGGGACTTATTTTTTATCCTTGCCCTCAGGGCTTGTTCTTGAACTAGAAAATTGTTTTTATGTTCCGGCAATAAGAAGAAACATTATTTCTGTTTCTTGTCTAGATAGGAAAGGGTTTTCCTTCATAATAAAGAACAATAGTTGTTCTGTTTATTTGAATGACATGTTTTATTGCTGTGCAAATTTGAGTAATGGACTTTATGTTCTTGATCTCGAAACCCCTATCTATAACGTTAATACTAAAAGGGTTAAACCAAATGATTTAAACCCAACTTATCTTTGCCATTGTCGCCTAGGACATATAAATGAGAAACGTATTTCTAAACTCCATAAAGATGGATATTTAGACTCTTTTGATTTTGAATCAATAGATACATGCGAGTCTTGTTTATTAGGGAAGATGACTAAGACCCCATTTACTAGAATGGGTGAAAGGGCGAGTGATCTTCTAAGCTTGATACATAGTGATGTATGTGGGCCAATAGGGACAATGGCTAGGGGAGGTTTTAGCTACTTTATCACTTTTACTGATGATTTTAGTAGATATGGATTTGTGTTTCTAATGAAGCATAAATTAGAATCCTTTAAAAAGTTCAAAGAATTCAAACATGAAGTAGAGAACCAACTTGGCAAGAAAATTAAAGTACTTCGATCTGATCGAGGTGGCGAATACTTAAGCCTGGAGTTTGATGAATATCTTAAAGAATGTGGGATTGTCTCTTAACTCACTCCTCCTGGAACACCACAATGGAATGGTGTTTCTGAGTGGAGAAATAGAACCTTGTTAGACATGGTTCGATCAATGATGAGTCAAACTGACCTCCCTAACTCCTTCTGGGGACATGCTTTGATGACAGCAGCTTTCACACTTAACCGTGTTCCATCTAAGGCTGTCATAAAGACACCATATGAGATATGGACTGGGAAACGACCCAGTATGTCTTTTCTTAAGATTTGGGGCTGTGAAGCTTGTGTAAAGCGTCAGATTTCTGACAAACTTGGACCCAAATTAGATAAATGTCTTTTTCTGGGATACCCAAAGGAAACTAAGGGTTATTACTTCTACAATCCTACCGAGGGCAAAGTGTTTGTGGCTTGAAATGCTGTATTCTTAGAAAGGGAATTCATCTCTAAAAGAATCAGTGGGAGGAAAGTAGAACTTGAAGAAGTTCAAGACCTACAAGGCATTGAAGAGCCAATGGTGGAAATGGAGCCGGAACCACAAAATGTTATGATAACTCCAACTCCAGTAGAACAAGACTTGCGTAGATCAGGTAGAATACGTCAACAACCTGAAAGATATAGATTTCTTGTAACTCAGGAAGATGTGTTGTTAATGGATCAAAATGAGCCAACATCTTATGAAGAGGCCATTGCAGGTCCAGAATCTGAGAAATGGCTTAAAGCCATGGAATCTGAAATGGACTCCATGTACACTAATCAAGTTTGGTCTTTGGTTGATGCACCAGAAGGGGTAAAACCTATAAGGCAAGATTGGTAGCGAAAGTTTTCAAAAAGAAAACTGACATGGATGGAAATATAAGTACCTATAAGGCAAGATTGGTAGCGAAAGTTTTCAAGCAAATTCATGGTATAGACTATGATGAAACCTTTTCTCCAGTCGCTATGCTAAAGTCTGTTCGGATTCTGCTTGCTATTGCTGTATACCATGATTATGAGATATGGCAAATGGATGTCAAGACTGCTTTCCTTAATGGAAATCTTCTTGAGGAAGTGTACATGACACAACCCGAAGGCTTTGTTTAGCCTGAAGCATCCAGGAAGGTGTGCAAACTACAAAGTTCCATATATGGACTTAAGCAAGCTTCCAGAAGCTGGAATCTTCGTTTTGATGAAGCCGTTAAACAATTTCGCTTTACTAAAAATGAGGATGAACCTTGTGTCTACAAGAAGGTTAGTGACTGCATAATTGTTTTTTTGGTCCTGTATGTTGATGACATACTACTCATTGGAAATGACATTCCTACCCTTCAGTCTGTGAAGACTTGGTTGGGAAGCTATTTTTCTATGAAGGACTTAGGTGAAGCAACCTATGTGTTGGGAATTAAGATCTATAGAGATAGATCAAGAAAACTTCTCGGCCTAAGTCAGAATATATACATAGACAAAGTGTTAAAAAGGTTTAACATGCAAGATTCCAAAAAGGGAACTTTGCCTATGGCTTATGGCATAAGCCTATCAAAGGCTCAATCTCCTTCCACTAAAGAAGAGAGAGAACGGATGAATAAGATTCCATATGCATTTGCTATTGGATCAATCATGTATGCCATGATATGTACCCGACCAGATGTCTCGTATGCTTTAAGCATGACGAGCAGATACCAGTCTGATTCCGGTGAAAGTCACTGGACTGCTGTCAAGAATATCCTAAAGTACTTGAGAAAAACTAAAGATTCATTCTTGATATATGGAGGGGAAGAAGAGCTCATTGTAAAGGGTTACACCGATGCTAGCTTCCAAACTGATAAGGATGACTCAAGATCACAATCAGGGTATGTGTTTTGTTTAAATGGTGGCGCTGTAAGCTGGAAAAGTTTGAAGCAAGAGACAGTTGCTGATTCTACTACAGAATCTGAGTATATTGCTGCCTCAAATGCTGCAAAAGAGGCAGTATGGATCAAGAAGTTCATAACAGAACTTGAGGTAGTTCCTAGCATTGTGGACCCTATAAGTCTCTACTGTGACAATAGTGGAGCAATTGCACAAGCCAAGGAACCTAGGTCATATCAGCGATCCAAGCATATACTTAGGCGTTATCATCTCATCCGAGAAATAATTGAACAAGGAGATGTTAAGATATGTAAAGTGCACACTGATGAGAACGTTGCCAACCCACTCACCAAACCTCTTGCACATCAAAAGCATGAGGGACACACTAGATCATTAGGCATTAGGCAAATGTCTGATTGGCTCTAGTGCAAGTGGGAGATTGTTGGTGTATGCACTACGAGCTATTAATGTATCAATTTTAACTTATTAATAAAATTAGTATTTTCAGTTTTAGACAAATGCTATTTATCCTGGAATAATAGGTCATATGAGAATTATTCCTAAAACGTCCCTAATCAAGTATTTACATGGGGACATGTAAATACATTAAGATTAGTGTGTGAATGTACTGATGATTTGATCTCACAAATCATGGATATATGATATCAAGTCTTTACACGGGTACACATTAAGAGTAATGTTGTACTGGACAGACCCACCATGAGAACGTTGCATGGATCGTTACATGAGTGTCATAAACGGTTCTCAATGTGATAATGGTATGTAGTCCTTCGACCTGAAGTCACTACGATTCCTACATAAGGAGTCTATTGTTTTAATACAATCAAACGTTATCTGTAATAAGATGACCATAAAGATTGTGATTAGGCAATAGATAAATTATGCAGAGGGATGTGAGTGATGTAGATGGAATTTGTCTCTCCTATATGACAGGAGTGATATCTATGGGCCACTTGATGGAGTGAGACTAATGAAATGCATGGCCATGCTAGGACGAATAAATATTAGATATTTATTCTATAAAGTCTACTCTGGTATCAAGTAAAATGAATTGGGCCATACAAGGATGACGACGACCATGCCTTGGGCCCAATTAGATATTATGACAAAAGGAATAGATATATAAAATAATTATCACTTATAGGTCATGTCGATGATAAATAATATTCGGACATAATGATGTATTGCTAGATACCGCTCTTATTTTATATTAATAATAAAATAGTTTATTATTAATATAACCGAATATTTTACCTATAGGGTCACACACATAGAGTAAGCCCACCAGAGGATAGTTTTATTTTAGTTGGACTGAAAATAAAACTATTTGGGCCTAACTCATTTAGAATGAGTCAGGAGCCCAATGTTTAATGAGAGCTCTGGTCAAGACCTAGGCCTATATATAGAGCATGAGATGCTCATAGGCTGGGGCTCAGAAATTAGATTACACTAAAATTCTGTACTAGCGTTTGGATCGTTAGTTTTTGTTAGGAAATCCCTAAGCATGAGCAGCGGAAAAATAAAAGGGATTCCATAGGATTTGCAAGGTTCCGTGTTTCAAAGCATAAAAACAATTTCGAAATTCATTTTGGATTACCTCTTGAAGAACTCCGAAGCAGTCGTAGCCTCGTCCTTTAGGAGTCCACACGAGCACTCCCACCAGAATCGCAACACTTGCCAACTGCTAGTTTGACGGCGTGTAGCTCTTGCAACTTTTGCGAATTTGTGTCTCACTTGAGTGAACGGCCTATGAGCATCTTATGCTCTATTTATAGGCTTAGGTTTGACCTAATTTGTTCTCTCTAAAAGTGGGCTCCTTACTCATTCCAAATGAGTTAGGCCCAATAGCTTTATTTTAGTCCAACTAAAATAAGACAACATTTTCTGATGGGCTTACTCTATGTGTGTGACCCTATAGGTAAAATACCCGGTCATATTAATAATAAACTATTTTATTATTAATATAAAATAAGAGCGGCATCTAGCAATGCATCATTATGTCCGAATATTATCAACATAACCTATAAGTGATAATTATTTAATATGTTTATTCCTTTTGTCACGATATCCTAATTGGGCCCAAGGCATGGTCGCGTCATCCTTGTACGGCCCAATTTATTTTACTTGATACCGGAGTAGACTGGATCCGAATAAATATCTAATATTTATTCTTTCTAGCATGGCCATGCGTTTTCTTAGTCTTACTCCATCAAGTGGCCTATGGATATCACTCCTGTCACATAGGAGAGACAAATCCCATCTACATCACTCACATCCCTATGCATAATTTGTTCATTGCCTAATCACAACCTTTATAGTCCTCTTGTTACAGAAGATGTTTAATTGTATTAAAACAATAAACTCCTCATGTAGGAATCGTAGTGACTTCAGGTCGAAGGACTACATATACCATTATCACATTGAGAATCGTTTATGACAATCATGTAACGATCCATGCAACGTTCTCATGGTGGGTCTGTCCAGTACATCATTACTCTTAATGTGTACCTATGTGAAGACTCGATATCATCTATATCTATGATCTGTGAGATCAGGTCATCAGTACACTCACACACTAGTCTCAGTGTATTTACATGTCCCCATGTAAATACTTGACTAGGGACATTTTAGGAATAATTTTTATATGACCTATTACTCCAAGGATAAATATGTTTTAAAACAATTTTAAACTGAAATATTTATTCTATTGATAAGTAGAAAAATGATACAAATGAAGAAGCATAAAAGCACATAGTGCATACACCAACAGTTTTCTGGTGGGAGTGCTCGTGTGGACTCCTAAGGGCGAAGCTACTATTGCTTCGATCGAGGATCTTGTTCTACGTCTACAAGAGGTAAACCTAATTAAAATTTTAATTTAGCATAATGCTTTGAGACATACGTGTTTGCAATTCTTTCTTGGAAATCCTTTGTGTTTCCCCTGCCTGACCCTAATAGGATTCCTAACAAAAGCAACTTAAGTGCACAAATTAAATGAGTTTAGGGAAGAGAGATTTACAAACCAATATATACGAGTTCCACCACGCCGGTATACGTCTCGCCTCTAAGCAACCCACTTAGAGGATTTCCACTATTTGAGATTAGAGATACAACTTTGAGCAATCGCGACTTCCTAGTGTCCCACACTCAAGAATCTAATCCTCACAAGTACAAGGGCACTCCACCCAATCTCTCAATCTCTCAATTACAAGGTTGAAACCCCAGCCCAAAGATTTTAAGATGTTTGGTGTTTGAGCATACAAGGAAACTCTCCAATAGAGTGTATATACAAGTTAAAGCTTTCACAAAGTAATAACTATCAAAGAGAGGATATGCAAATTAAGTACACAATATAATTTCCCCATAAATTAACTCTCAAAAAATAACTTCAAGAAATATGCCAATCAAAGAATAAAGAGAGCGAGAAGAAGAGCAAGAGAATGGAGGGGGAAGAAAGCAAATGGAAATGCTTCAAATGCTTGGTGTAAATTTCTTCTTCAAGTTCCTCTCTATTTATAGCCTCCAGTAGCATGGCATTGCAATTAAAATATTCACCCGAGGATAATGTAGTATGGTTCCTTGTATCTTTAACTTCCTTTGATGACATGGAGCAACATGGTCATTTTATGGTGGAGCAGTGTATTTAATTTCCACGACAAGGTGGAACAGTGGAGCGTATGTCTATTTTTAGTTACTTAAATTGCAACTTGCATAGTGGAGACCTGGAGAATGCAATCTGCTCGGAGAATGTTGGAACGCTGTATTTGGCTAATTCATAGTGTGATTCAGTTTGTCCAAGTGTGATGCAAGGCTGTCATATATTCAATAGAGATTCAAATTCAAATTCACATAATTCATTTGAATTAAGTAAACTTATCTGACTCATGGTGACGTGGTTTAATCATCTGAGAGTAGCATGATGTTTGAATTAGTTTCTTGGAACTTCTGATATTCCACTGCACATCATAAACACATGCTGTAATTAATTTTGTAGCATCCTTGCTCAAGCGAGTTTAATCACGCTTAAGCGTACAGGTATATTTCCCTTGATTTCCTTTTCACGCTTGCATCATGCTTGAATCCACGCTCAAGCGTGCTATCACGCTCAAGCGAACCTTGTTTACGCTTAAGCGAGACTTGTGATTTTGGGCTCCTGATGCATCACGCTTTGCTCTACGCTCACGCTTAAGCTCCATAGCTTCACGCTTAAGCGGGCTTGTCCAGCGCTTAAGCGAGCTGGTCCAGCGCTTAAGAGATACTTCCACGCTGACTCACGCTTAAGCTCCATAGCTTCTCGCTTAAGCGAGCTTGTCCAGTGCTCAAGCGCCAAGTTCCTGATTCTTTATTCTTTTGCTTAAGCTTCCTTTATTTCATTGCATACTTTATCTCACGCTCAGGCTTCCTCGACCACGCTCAAGCGTGTCTTTACTCGCGCTTAAGCGAGTAACCAATCATATCATCACGCTCAAGCGGCTTTCCTCACGCTCAACAATTATCTCCCTCACTCAAGCGAGCTTCCTTCATGCTTGGGCATGCTAAGCACCTGATTCTCACGCTTAATCCTTTGTTCTTTTGGCAATCATTTGTTTATCTTATCAATCATTATTGATTTGTGTATTTGAACTTAAATCTTCATTTGTTGTTTATTGTCAAAACCTACATCAACATATAAATATAGATTTGCCATAACTTATCCTGAAATTAACACCCCTTCAAGGATAAGAATACCGAACTATTCGTAGCCGATCGGATCTCAGTTCCATACTTAACAATTTATAACACAATTTTATACAATCTTTATAGCATATGAACAGTATTACTTGGCCATAAGCCACACAATCATACTTAAACATGTATTAAATCCGATGGGGTATCATAAGCAATCATGACAACCGGTCATGTTACACACCATCGCTCACTCACAGTAAGCATACCTTGGCCTTGGACCTTTTGAGTCCGCTCTGATACCAAAATGAAACATTCCAACTTAAATAGAACAACACCGAGACTAGGGAAAATTCTTTCCAAAATTCAAACGTGTTTATAAGCGTCCAGAAGTAGTCGGGATAAGAATAATACAGACAGAAGTTAAGGGAACAGAAAACCGATCAGGAGAGAAAGACAGAAGACCGGGTCAGGATACCCACGCCGACAAGACCCAGCTTCGATTAAAAAAAGCCAGCGGAAGATAATGCTCGAGCGAGCCATACTCGCTGGAGCGAAGCCTTATTTGCTGAAGCGAACATATGCACTCGGGTAAATCCATCACTCGGAATCGGGACTCCATCCACTCAGGAACGGTCCCTACATACATGCCTCCCTCGGAAGTTTACACGATTCCTTATTTTTATTCTAGAAGGTTACACACATGTTCCACTCGGAAGATGATTCCCTCAGTTATTCCACTCGAAACCCATAAACTTTCCATCACAGAAATATTTTCCCCAGTCATACATCGCTTGGGTATTTGTCAACCTCAATTCACTCGGAATTGTCTTGCGCATTCTTCACTCGGCATATTTTAATCTTCCTCACTCGGAGAACACCTTAACCATTCATTTCTCGGAAACGATCTCCTTAACCAAGTCTCCCTCGGTAGTACCCTAACCTCTCTTCACTCGGAAGTGAGCTCCCTAATCAAGTTCTACTCAGAAATACTCCAACCCCTCTTCACTCGAAATATACCACCTTATTCACTCAGAATATACTATCTTATTCACTCGGAATATGCAGCTTTATTCAGTCGGAATATACAACCGTATTCACTCGGAATATACCACCTTATTCACTCGGAATATACAGCTTTATTCACTCGAAATATACAACCTTATTTACTCGGAACCATTTTAAGCCTTCATCACTCGGGACAGGCTCATAACTATATTCCACTCGGAAACTTATTGACTTAACATTATTCTTTTGACACCACTCGACAACACATTAACTCGTCTTCCCTCGGAAATAATCTTACGGAACATCACTCACTCGGAATTAGTTTAACCCTTCTTTATTTGGAAGAGGATCTCTGATTTAACCACACACAGAGTTACTTTAGCTCTCCTATACTCGGAATCATGCAAGCCTATTTGCTCGGCGAAATAATAGATATATATATATATATATATATAACTTGGACATTTCAATATATCAATACTCACTGAACAAAATTAACACATAACATTATATATATATATGTATAATTATGCTCTCAAGTCCGAGAGTTCAATTCGTATACATTTAACAAAACATTATACTTAAGAGCCGGCCAAGGCTATAACAAAACCATTTACACATTATATATATATATATATATATATATATATATGCACACTTCCACTGTACAGGTGCACTTTACAAGGATTGGTGCTCTCCCATAATTTACCGTCCCGAGTAATATCCACTGAAATATAGCCATAGTAGGGGTGAGTATTTTACATATTAAATGACAGTTATTGACTCGGATTAATCCTCTTGTTCTCAACCATGCAATATCATATGACAACAATCAATAACACACACACTACCATTCAATATAGTTACACACATAACATCATTCAGTCGGAATCTACTCAGCTAACTCTCGGCTATATTAAACATGTTATTCTCAATAACATTAATACATATACATACAAGTCACATTGCATTCGGTAACAATTATAAATGTGCACATATTCATTCAGTCGGATCTGATTACTCATTAATAACTTTTTATGTTGCAACATGGCTCTCAGCCTTTTATTCAGCTCTCAGCTGATCCGGCCGTTTTACTGGTACCAAACCGTTTGCCCTCACATGTAACACAAACACTCTCAGCGTCAACAGCAGTGTTACGGGCAGCCCTGAGTCCCACTCAGTCGGCTTGCCTTGAGTCCCACTCAAGGTCTTTGATAGCATCTCATGCATATAATTACCGATTCATAATTAAGCGTCTCACGCTAATGCTCTCAGTATTTCTGATAGTGCACCCCATGCATTTTATCATCATAAATCATAAACAGGAATCGGGATAGCCACTTTCATAATATTAACTCATGCATCCATGCATCATAATATAAACTCACACATGGAAATCACCATGGTAGACACATATCACATACACTCAACCTCTCCCTCAACAGTACATGCATCTCATACAATCAGTATTAAACACCAACACATGTACTCGACATTCAGATTTACAATAACAAGCATCTCATGCTATCTCATACAGCTCATACAATCACTCAGCATTCTCATAAATATCAACATGCATTTCATGGACGGAAGTCGACATGCATTACACAATTCATAGTCATCACACATCCGGGCATTACGTAAACTATTAATCAAAATATAACTATCAACGCATTTCAAATCATAAGCATTTAACATGACATTATCACCCGGAACCCATCCATAAACCATGCATTTGAGATATAAAATACCCCCTACCTACTAAAGAGACTGAGAAGCTCCTCGAGCTACAATGCAGACCGATCACTCCCTTTCGGTCACTCTTTCCCACTGGACAACCTTCGAACTCAGTCGTCGACTCTGTTCTCAACTTTAGAAAGACCAAAATGCTATCCTCTTCCTCGAGCAGTTTTATCTCAACACAAAAGATTACCTCCACAACTCTGAAGCACTTCACACTGCAGACTCCCCAATTGAGACTCTAACAGCTTCGAGTGGGAGAAAAGGAAGAAGGAAAGAAGACGGCAAAGAGGAAGAAGAACAGGGAAGGGAAATAGAACAACATCTCTGTTTCCTTGAAGGAAAAGCTCTCAACTCTCTCAATCCTTTCCAACTTAGTGCGAATGAAAAATGAGCGAAGGAGAGAGACCGAACTCCTTATATACCATTAGGGGTATATGCGTCATTTCCTCTGGCCATTTTGTATTAGTCACCCATTAACTTAATCTGCAATTAATCCTTAATTAGTGGCTTAATCTCAGTCGGTAATTAATTTTTAAATCGGGATGTTACAAAAACAATCCTTGACATAGGACCGAAGAGATTAAAGCTGAGTTGCGAGGTCGGTCAAGAAGAAGGAACCGAGGATAGGATCCGAATGGACGAGGAACGGTGACCTTTGGAACCCAATCGCCATCTTCATTTTGTTTATAGCCAAACGAAGATAAGGTAGTCTTACCAATCATGAAGGAATGATTGGGCTTAATGCAAAGGTCCTCAGTGATAGGCACTTCAAAGTGGTGAAGAATACTTGTGATCAATCCAGCATAAAGAAGTGAAGCATTGGCTTTTAAAGCCTTCTTTATGCGGTACCGAACAAGAGCACCCTAATTGAGAGGATTCACGGTCATGAAAGACCACATCAAAACTAAGTCCACTTCGGTGACTTGGGCAAGGTTGGTGGTGCAAGGCATGAGAATGTAAGTGATAATATAATACATAACTCAGCATTCGAAAGAGAGGGAACAAACTAATAGTCTTCCTCTATTATCAGCACATTCACGACATACTAAACATTAAGTATCAAGACTGTTATATTCATCAGCCCAAGCATCGGAGATGGTTCCTTCGAAAACCTCACCGAACGAAGTAAGTTTAGAAAGTTTGAAGAACAGACCTTTATTAATGTAGATGGGAACCTTCTTGAGTTTAAAAACAATGCACCCATTGTCAAATTTCAGATTGCTATAAAACAACTGAACCAAGTCAGGAAAGTGGTCTTCTTTTCAAGTACGGAAAGGGATAAGGTCTTGGTATTCAAAAAGCTAATAGCAGTCAAGAGATTTGATACATTGCTTATTAATGTACTTGGGGTTGATGATATCATGAGAATGGAACAGAGAATAGTAGCATTCTTGTTGCTCAAGATATGAGAAAAATTTAGTATAGGTATGGAGGGAAGGGTTGTGAGGAATGGGATCAGATAAGGAAGAAGAGGTGGTTCTCTTCTTCTTGGATGCATGAGAGGGGGACGGGGAAGCCATTCTGTGAGAGAAAAAGAGTGTGAAATGAAATAGATTCAAGTTTGTGAGTTCTGACATTGAAATATATTTGTTGGTTTATAGCTGGTAATTGATTACATATGGGGCGTAATCGATTACAGGGCAAGCCAAGGGATACTCAACGTGAGCAATTGAGAAAATGTGTGGTTAGTGCATTAAGGCAACTGACACACACGACCGGACGTGGGGAAGTGAGTTGGCATTGGAAAACACAATTAGAAAGGCCTAAACGGTTTTGAATAAATAAATCATAGAAGTTAATTGAAGAAAACTAATAGATTAAGGAGAGAGAAGATCGTGGCATGCGAAACGAACGGTCAGACCCTTTAGGACATTGCGATAATCAATTACGAATATTATGTAATCGATTACAAGAGCGGTTTTCTGAGACTTTAAAAGGCTGATAGGTGTAGTGGGAAGTGTGAAGAGATGGGCTTATGGGGAAACGAAGAGATAAATTACTTTATTCAAAACTTAAAAATTATGAGAGGAAATAGTAAAATAAACAATGAAAAACATTTATGGAATGGAAAGGAACAGGCGTATCTTTGTGTTGCTCTAACAAAGTCCATTAATATGCTTGGTAATCGATTACGAATATTTTGTAATCGATTACATTGTTATAGTTTTTGAATTTTAGAATCCTTTAAAGAGGCACCTGCGTATTTCCCTGTCTTGGTAATCGATTACTATACTATGTAATCGATTACATCCAAAATAGAAAAACTTCTAGCATGCTGCATTATTCTTAGTTGGGATTAATAATTCCTAATTTTGTTCTAATAAGGAAAATTGGTCTTTTGGCAATGATTTCGTGAAGATGTCAGCTAACTATTTTGAGGTTTCTATGAATTCTAGAATGCAGCCCCCTTTTTGTACATGATCTCTAAGGAAATGGTGTCTTATTTCAATATGCTTAGTTCTGGAGTGTTGAACTGGGATTTTGGAGAGATTAATGGCACTAGTATTGTCATATTTGATGGGAATGTTTTCTAAGGTTATGCCATAGTCAAGGAGTTGTTGCTTCATCCACAAGATTTGGGAACAGCAACTGCCTGTAGCAACATATTCTGCTTCGGCAGTGTATAGAGCAATACTATTCTGCTTTTGCTAATCTAGGATACTAAGGCAGTGTTAGGAATCCCTAGTGTATGAGCAGCGGAAATACAAGGATTCCCATAGGATTTGCAAAGAGCCGTGTTTCAAAGCATAAGACAAACACAAAAAAAAATTGTGTTTTAGGATTACCTCTTGAAGAATATCGAAGCAATCATAGCCTCGTCCTTTAGGAGTCCACACGAGTACTCCCACCAGAAATGCTACACCTTCCAAATGCTAGTTTGACGGCGTGTAGCTTTTGTAACTTTTGCATATTTTTGTGTCTCTTTTGGGTAGCCACCTATGAGCATCTTATGCTCTATTTATAGGCTTAGGTTTGACCTAATTTGCTCTCTAAAGAGTAGGCTCCTTACTCATTCTAAATGAGTTAGGCCCAATAGTCTTATTTTAGTCCAACTAAAATAAAAAGCTATTTTCTGATGGGCTTACTCTATGTGTGTGACCCTATAGGTAAAATACTCGGTTATATTAATAATAAACTATTTTATTATTAATATAAAATAAGAGCGGCATCTAGCAATACATCATTATGTCCGAATATTATTTATTAACAACATAACCTATAAGTGATAATTATTTTATATGTTTGTTCCTTTTGTCACCATATCCTAATTGGACCCAAGGCATGGTCGTGTCATCCTTGTATGGTCCAATTTATTTTACTTGATACTGGAGTAGACTTTATCCGAATAAATATCTAATATTTATTCTTTCTAGCATGGCCATGTATTTCCTTAGTCTCACTCCATCAAGTGGCCTATAGATATCACTCCTGTCACATAGGAGAGACAAATCCCATCTACATCACTCATATCCCTCTGCATAATTTGTACATTGCCTAACCACAACCTTTATAGTCCTCTTATTACAGAAGACGATTGATTGTATTAAAACAATAAACTCCTTATGTAGGAATCGTAGTGACTTCAGGTCAAAGGACTACATATACCATTATCACATTGAGAATCGTTTATGACATTCATGTAACAATCCATGCAACGTTCTCATGGTGGGTTTGTCCAGTACAGCATTACTCTTAATGTGTACCCGTGTGAAGACTTGATATCATTTATATCCATGATCTGTGAGATCAGATTATTAGTACACTCACACACTAGTCTTAATGTATTTACATGTCCCTATGTAAATATTTGACTAGGGACATTTTAGGAATAACTCTCATATGACCTATTACTCCAAGGATAAATAAAGGTTGTTAAACTATTTAACAAAAATGACTTATTCAAAATGATACGAACCTATATAGGCTTTTAGTGCATATTTCCAACAGGGAAAACTTATAAGATGATATGTATAACATCTCTAATTTTATATAAATAATTCAATATGAAAAATAAATACTAAATAATTATATGTGGATTAGTAAATGTCCCAAAATGTTGAAAATAATTAAATTGAGATTTTTGGGGATTATTCATAATTTATTGGGACTTTATAAGCTGAAATTATACCTGATTAAAATATAGTGTCAGACCAAGTATCTCCGATTGAGGTGCTATTGGTCAGGGCTATTCAGAATATTATTGGGAATCTGAATATGTATTTGGAATAATTTTTAGACCAAGTATTGAGCCCGAATAGTGATCCTGTTTGATATAAAACGAAAAATTATTAATGAAGGGTTAAAAATAAAACACTAAACTCTTTTTTCTCTCTTCCTCATTCACGCTGGTTTCCCTTCACTAAGGCAAAGCTCTCTTTCTCTTCTCCCTTCCTCTTCCACTTATCTTCTTCTTCCTCTTGAAACCCACAAAGAGTGATGTGTACCTTTACTTTCACTCTTCATTTTCGTTCTCCTCATCAAGAAAGAAGGAGAAGCTTATTTTGGAGACTCTCTCAATTTTGTGCTCTTCTTTTTCCCCATTGGTACCCACTCATTTTCTTGGCTTGAGGTAAGTTCCTCTCTATTTCTAATGATGTTATGCCCTAGGTTTTAGGTTTTGGGTGTTGGGAGAGTGTTTGGTTGCATGTGGGTTACCTTAGAGAGGCATTTGTGATGAGAAACCCTTAGGTGGGGTGCTTTTACTATGAGTTTTATGAGGGGATATATAGGTATACAAAAATGACATTAAATATGATAGAAAAAGATGGACATTAATGATGGTTGTTGGGTTTTGATGAAACCCTAACCTTTGGAAATTGGGGGAAATGTGAAATGTAGGTAGAAGAATATTTATTAATGTTAGGAGAATGTATTTAATGATGTATGATGGTAAATTTGATGGTGGATGACCATTAATGAGGTTAGATAATTGGTAATGGTGGTTGGAAAACAATTAGTATGGAAACTCATGAAGGGGCTTAGCTTTAATTGCATGGTAAATAAATTTGGGCACCTAAACCATGGTGGTTATGGTGGATTAAATGAGATAAATAAGGTTTGAAATTGAAATGGTATAAAACACCAAGAAATAAATATAAGCAATTGAATCTTGGTAGTTTGAATAAAAATTGATTATGTGGCATATTGTATAATGTAGGAAACAACCCCATCGGCGAGGCGGGATCATCGGACTGTGTTGATTTCTACTTCTCTTGAGGTAGGAGAAGGTAACAATTCTAAATGTTTGATTTCATCCATTAGTGATGTGTGCATATGATGATGTTATGCTAATTTGACTTGGATGAATGATTTGATGAATATATGATTGGAATGCATTTAGATTGAATAAACTTGTGTGATATGTGTGATTGGGATGATGAGATGTTAACTCATAATAATGAGATTTGTTATGAATGGCTCTTAAGCTGTTGAATAGATACCATAATTGTAATTTCGATGAAATGTGAATGTATGAACATCCCATGGTATGAAAATCTATGACAATGTGTATGGATATGTTTGCCACTAACTATTAAATGTGTGTGAAATCCAATGACAATTGGTGATGGTTGAGAATGATAAGAATATAGAGTTCCACTAGGTGTTGGTGGTGAATTATTGATTATGGAGTGGCATTTAGGATGCGTAGTATGAGAAATGCATTGATTGGCATTTGCATCCATGGCATATCATTTGTTGTCTATGTGGAATGTTAGGGGTTCCACTAGGTCGGCCCAGTGAGAGGGCGACCCTATACACGGGTAAAATTATGTGTTTGTTCCCTAGTGATTCTAAGAATCACGAAGCTGCTCATAGTTTGGTGGCGAGGCACCCTATGTGGCGGGCCCAGTGGGTGGGCGGCTCTATGGTGAGCGAGTGACCTCGGTGTCCCTATGGGGCACGACTCTCTCGATGTGTGTTCAGGAGAGGCCCGTAGCACTTATGGCAAGTAAGGCCATATTGTTGAACCCACAAGTCACGGGGTGACTAGTGCTACATATGGGCGATGGCGGTTTGGTACCAGTAAAAGGAGAAATGTTATGCATGCATGATTTGAGATATAAGTGTACACTTTTACTATTGTAGTAGGGGCATAGTAGCACACCTATGCTTGACCTACACTTGATTATGATGTTATATCCCATAGTCGGATCCGTAAATTGTTAATGATTCTGTTGTTCATATGCATTGTCCATAAGAGCATTTGTATATAGCCAGAGATATGCCTAGTTGATAGCCCGTGGTGGCGATGGATGATTGATAAATACAAAGGAAAGAGGTTGTGGTACTAACATTGAGTGTATGATGGTTTTTATTGAGAATGTCAATGATCTTGATACATGTGTTATGAATATATTGACTTGAATATGTGTTATGTTGGAATGGGATGATATGATATGACAATGAGGCTTATGATGCTTCTTGAGATATGTATGTTGTGAACATATTGGATTGGACATGTATGATGTTGAAATGGAATGATATGATACATGAACAAAGCTTATGATGCTTCTTGAGAAATGTATGTCATGCACTCATGTATACATATCATCATAATGTATGATTTTGATTTATTTGGTATATGTTACTCACCTCCTAGTTGCCATTTTTAAAGTTTGATATAGGTATGTTGGATATCCTACTCTTTTGGGGGATTGAGAAAAGGTGGAGGTAAATATGGAAATGGAAGCTTATAAGCCTTGGCCGACACCCTTTTGTAAAACACTTGATACATGTATATGCCTCTTTTCTTTCTTGAACATTGGATGATGTTAGGCATTTATGTTGAGGGTTACTTTGGAAAATTAGGCCTTGTATGTTTTGATAGGCTAATTTTTGGTAGTGACCTTGACATTGGTTGATGTTAACTAAGATACAATGACTTTACATGTCATATTGTTGGATGAATGTTGATTATGAAGTTTCATGGCCAATTGATGGCATTGATGTGTATGATGATTGATGAATTAGTTGAATTGTGAAGTTTGTATATTGAATTTATGCATGATTGAGGAACCAATAGGGTCAAAATGAGTTTTATGAGTCTTGGATAGTATGTGATGGTTCTAATAGCTTAAGTGTATGATTTGTGATTTATAGAAACTGGAATGGACCAATTCCATTAAGATTTGATCCTTGAGTTGCATCAAGATGCCTCAAAATGGGTTAATCGCATTTATACGCATAAATCCTTCATTTTTAGGAATTTTTTAGTGTGGCCAATAGCTACACATCATAAATAATGTATTTTATCTTTTTTCAAAATTTGGTGATCATTGGATTTGATTTGAAAAAGATAAGGTGGTTAGAAGTTGGAAAATAATGAGTTTTATGCATAATGCAGCAAGGCTCTGCCATGCAGGGCTTGAATTGATTCATATAAAGCCCTGAATCGATTCAAAGCACTATCCATTGCAAATCCAAACGTGTGAATCGATTCACCTTGGGGGTTGAATCGATTCAATGACCTGAAAACACACTATTTTTTCCTATTGAAACACATGAATCGATTCCCAGTGTGGGTGAATTGATTCATCCACCTAATTTGCATGTTCCTGGGCCATTTTGAACACGTGAATCGATTCTTAGGGGAGGGTGAATTGATTCACTACACTGTTGCACCTGTTTTTGCCAAATTGTGATGCATGAATCGATTCCCAGGGAAGGTGAATCGATTCATCTACCTGTTATGCTAGATTTTGGGCAAATTGGGACACATGAATCGATTCATGCCAGCCTTTAATCGATTCATGCCCTTAATTCTTCAAAAATGGTTCTATTTTTCTGTGTGTTGAGTCCCATTTAGCCATTGCATGATTATGTATCAATGTGTAAGCGTATTCAATACATTTTGGTCATTGATTTGAGTATCTTTAAGTCTCTTTTCTCACCTTTCCTTAACTCTCGAAATAAATTATGTTTCCACTATTTCCTTGTTGATGATCATGCGATTGATTGTCCAAGGGGCACTCTTGATCTAAACTAATCACCATCTCATATCTTTATATATGGGATAGGTTCTTTAATATGATCCGGGGTTACTTGTTAAAGTTTCATTTTGCGGTTTCTTCCATTCTTTATTTGTTTTAAAACTCACGAAAAATTTACCCGCATTTCTATTATTTCTATTAATATGATTTGGGGTTGTGTCAACATGTACCACTATACTTTTCCTGTTGGTTCTACACCTGGTAGAGTCTGAATTCAAGTTACCTATTAGGCTGCATGATGATCCCCTAGGATACCATAGTCCTAACTTTATAGTTCCTAAAAGATATCTCATTATTCTTTTTACAGCCTTAAGGTGTGATTCTTTGGGATTTACCTGATATCTAGCACATAAGCATACAGAGAACATGATGTCAGGCCTACTTATAGAGAGATAAAGGAGGGATCCGATCATACCTCTATATTGCTTTACACCCTAAACCCTAAACCCTAAACCCTAAACCCTAAACACTTTCATCTTTATCCAAGTAGCAGGCTGTGGTCATTGGTGTTGATATAGAATTTGCATTGCTCATTCCAAATTTTTTTTCAAAAGTTCTTTGTAATACTTGGCTTGATTGATGAAGATTCCTTCATTTGTTTGCTTTATTTTTGTAAGCCAAGAAATAAATTTAATTCTCCCATCATGGACATTTCAAATTCTCTTTTCATAATGTTTGAGAACTTGCTACACAGAGATTCGTTAGTGGCACTAAAAATAATATCATCTACTTATATTTGTACTAATAAGATGTCATGGTTGTTCTTTTTAATGAATAATGTAGTGTCAACCTTTCCTCTTGTGAATTTGTTATCCAAAAGGAATGTACTTAATCGTTCATACCATGTCCTAGGTGCTTATTTTAGACCATACACGGCTTTTTTTCAGTTTGAACAATGATTAGGCAACTTTGGATCCTCAAACCTAGGGGGTTGATCTACATATACTTCCTCTTGAATGTATCCATTTAGGAAGGCACTTTTGACATCCATCTGATAAAGCTTAAATTTCATTATGGAAGCAAAGGCAAGTAGCATTATGATAGCTTCTAATCGGGCCACTAGGGCATGTGTTTCCTCATAACCAATTCCCTCATCTTACTTTGTTATGTACCACTATTCCATTTTCATCCAATTTGTTTTTGAATACCCATTTAGGTCCTATAATTAGATGATTCCTAGGTTTAGCTACTAATTCCTAAACTTCATTTCTCTCGAATTGATTGAGCTCTTCTTGCATGGAAATCATCCAATGTTCATCAATGATAGATTCATCTATATTCTTAGGTTCTATTAATGAAACAAAGGCCATATTACTACATGCATTTCTGAGAAAGTTTCGAGTAATTACCTCTTTAGAGATATCTCCAATGATGTTGTCGATGAGGTGATTCTTTGAAAATCTCCATTCCTTTGGAAGTTCATTGGGATGTATATCTTCCTTAGGCTCATCTTCTTTGGCTTGATCTTTACTTTGGATGTTGGTTCTCTCCATCAAGTCTATAAGATCATCAACGATTTCTTGTCTAGACTTTAGAGGGTTGGTTTCATCAAAAGCAACATGTATACATTCCTCTATATTCATGGTTCTCTTGTTGTAAACTCTAAATGCTTTACTATTTAAGGAATATCCTAGAAAAATCCCTTTATTTGATCTGGCATCAAATTCCCCTAGACTCCCTTACCTTTATTTAGAATAAAACATTTGCACCTAAAGATATGCAGATAAACAATGTTTGGTTTTCTTTTTTTATATAGCTCATAGGGTGTCTTCTTTAAAATAGGTCTAATTAATGCTTTATTCATTATATAGCATATAGTATTCACAGCATCAGCCCAAAATTACTTAAGGACATTTAAATCATTTAACATTGTTCTAGCTAGCTCTGTGAGATTCTTTTGTACAACCCCATTTTGTTGTGGAGTTCTAGGAGCAGAAAAATTATGACTTATTCCATGTTTCTCACAATATTTGCTAAATGATTCATTCTCAAACTCACCACCATGATCACTTCTAATAGAGACAATGCTTTTATTTTTCTTATTTTGAATCATCTTGGCAAGTCTGTTAAAAGCATGAAATGCATCATTTTTGTGAGTAATGAATAATGTCCAAGTATATCTAGAATAATCATCAACAATTAATAGAGCATAGTAATTCCCCCCAAAACTCTTTGTTCTAGATGGACCAAAGAGATCCATGTGTAATAATTGTAAGGGTCTGGAGGATGATATGACCCTTTTAGCTTTAAAAGACACTTTAACTTGTTTTCCCTTTTGACATGCATCACACAACTTATCTTTTTCAAATTTAAGTTTAGGTAAACTCATTACTAGATCTTTAGACATTAATTTCTTTAGATGATCCATGTGTATATGAGCTATTCTTCTATGCCAAAGCCATGAGTCATCTTCTTTGCTAAGACATTGAGGGTTAGATGAGTTTTCAAAGGTAATCATGTAGACATTATTCACTCTATGCCCTATTAATTTTTTTTATTGTTATTTTTATTTTCTATCATGCACTGATGTGAATCAAATGTAACTATATATCTTTTGTCACATAGTTGACTAACACTTAATAGGCTATGTTTAAGGCCATTAACAAGTAAAACATTATCAACTAAAGTATAGGGTTCAGTACCAATTTTGCCGATTTCAAGTATTTTTCCTTTTATGTTATCTCCATACGTTACATGTCCACTTTTCTTGGAAGTGATATATGAAAATTTTAAAGCGTCTCCTGTTGTGTGCTTGGAGCAACCGCTGTCAATATACCATCCTTGTTTGAGCAGATCTTACACCACAGTTAAGATTTACTTTTAGGTACCCAAATTTGTTTGGGTCCTTGAGAGTTAGATGTGGGTTTGGTACCCTTAGGAACCCATATCACCCTTATGCCATTGTAGCCATTTTCCTTATATAGCATGTTGATGCGTTGTGACCTTTTCTTCCACAATGAAAACAGGTTAAGAAAGGTGAACTAGTTTTTGTTGAGTATGCAAAGAAATTCTTATATAATTTCTGTTGTTTTTGAGAATTGTAACCTAGTCCAGCTTTATCAAATACACACCTTTGTTTACCTAATAAGATATCTAAATTGTTTTTGCTAATAGTGAATTTAGATAAATCATTTCTTAAGACATTCAATTCTTGTTCAAGATTTTGACATGAGGGACACTTAGACCTTAAACTATCTTCAAGACTTAGTTTTTCTATTTTCACCACTTCTAATTCTTGTCTTAGACTAAAGGTATCTTTTTCTAAATCCGTAATGGTTTTCTTAGAGGATTTAGCTATTTTTTCTAGTCTAATGTACTCCTTACGCAATTCATTGAAAGTATCTTGCAGTTCATCAAATATGGGTTCACAGTTTGAGTCATTTACCTCGTTGTTGCTTTCATCTCTTTAGCCATGAGGCAAAGATTTAATTCTTCTTTTTCTAAATCACTAGATGAATCTATTTCATTATCCTCCCAAGTAATATATGTCTTTTTTGGCTTCTTGTCCCTGAGTTCTTTCCTTCCAAAATTTTATGTCTTCTTTTTATATATCGGGCAGTCTATCTTCATATGTCCAAGTTAATTGCATTTAAAACATCTAGGGACGTTGGAGTTTTCATTGTTTCTCTTAAAGTTTCTCTTTGGAGTGAAGTTTGATTTTCTTTCTCTCTTTTTGAGAAATCTGTTGAATTTCTTGACGAACAGGCCTAGTTTATCATCATTTAAGCTCTCTTTATGACTTTCTTCATCATCATCTTCTTCATTGAGTGAGGATGTTGCCTTAAGAGCTATTCCCTTTTTCTTTTTGTCATTCTCCTCATATTGATTTAATCTGGATAACTCTATCTCATGTTCTTACAACTTTCCAAAGAGGGAGGCTATTGTTGGACTTGAAAGATCCTTTGATTCAGCTATAGTCGTTGCTTTGGGTTGCCACTGTCTGTTTAAGCATCTCAGCACTTTGTTGATTAGATCTTCATTTGAGATTACTTTTTCGAGAGATGCAAGATGATTCACAATGTGTGTAAATCATTTTTGCATATCCTGAATATTCTCATTTGCATTCATTCTAAAAAGCTCGTACTCTTGTGTAAGAGTATTGATTCTTGATCTTTTGACTTCACTAGTTCCTTCATGAGTGACCTCTAGCGTATCCCACATTTCCTTTGTGGTTTGGCAGTTAGAGATCCTGAAATATTCATCCGTACCTAGAGCAAAAGTAATAATATTTTTGGCTTTTAGGTTGTGTTGTACTTTCTCTTTTCTTTACCACTCCATTCTATTCTTGGTTTTTCAGCAATCCTATTGTCCAGCATCTTGGTGGGAATGAAGAGGCCATTTTTGATAGCATCCCATATATCTAGATCAATAGCTTCTATAAAAATCTTCATGCGAGTCTTTCAATACTGGTATCCTACCCCATTGAATATAGGTGGCCTGTTAATGAAGTTTCCTTCAGGGAAGATGGAATTCAGAAAAGCCATAGGATCTTCTTGAGGTTTTTAAACCTTGCACAAGAACTCAGTCTTGATACCACTTGTTACCCAAGTGGCCTCTAGGAAACTCAAGAAAGGGTGAATTGAGTTGTCGAAGGACTTTCCTGGAATAAAGATTTCTTCTAAAATCTTATTGTAATAAATCAAACCTTATGAAATCAATATGAAATAATCAAGTATATTAAAGCTAGAAATGTAAGGAGTTTAAGATAAGGAAGATTGCAACCAAAGATTTTATAATGGTTCAACCAACCCTGCCTACATCTAGTCCTCAAGAAACTCTTGAGATTTCCATTATACTTTCAAACAACTCTTTACAAGAGACAGCCTGCTACCACACCTCGGGAATCCTCCCCCTGTAGTGAAGCCTTTTACAACTGAAGAGATCCTTCTCTTGAACATCTTTTTCCCTTGGAAAATAATTTCCAACTTGCACTCTTAAGAACTCAAAAGAGATCTTCACAAAGTTAACACTCTCTTCTAGAGTATATAAAACAAATTAAAGCACTAAAATGAATAATAGGAGAATATGGCCTTAAGAACCTAATTCAAGAAAGAATGGGAAGAATTGAGTAATTTTCACAAATTATTTACATCTCTATTTATAGTAAAAGAAAGGGTATCATTGAAGGGTCATAAATTGTGAAAAAAGACCTTTCAATTGATCCATAAATGGTTATGTCATTTGAAGTTCGAAACTCTAAGAGATGCAATGGTTCATGCGTTCTAGGCACTTGGTAATCGATTACATTATTATGGTAATCAATTATTTAATTTAAATTTCAAATTATTTTTCAACCGTTAAACTTGGTAATCGATTACTTGAATTAGTTAATCGATTACTTGCATTTAACTAATGCTTAAAAGACATGTTTTTAAATTACAAAAACATTTTCTTAATGGTAATAGATTACGTGTATAGTGTAATTGATTACTTCTCATTAGAATCCATATTTTCAAAAGCTTAATACTTTAAGCCATAACTTCTCTTATTAATTCTTACATTATTTTCCTAAAATTCCTTGCTTGATTTGCCCGACACATTTTTGTCATTATCAAAATACATCTTGGTCTTTAAATTTGGTATTTTTGTTATTTTCTCTTAATATTAATTAGTTGGACCACAAATGAGACGCCCCAATTATAGGGCCTTAGTGATAATATTCGAATAATAAAATGAGGGTAAATTTTTCACGATTTTAAAGTAATTAAAGAATAGAAGAAACCGCGAGGTAAATATTTAATAAGTAACCTCGGATCATTTAAATAACCTATCTCATATATGAAGATATGAGAAGGTGGATAGATTAAATCAAGAGTGGACCTTGGACAATCAATCTCATGATCGTCAACAAGGAATAGCAAAAGTGCACAATTAATTCATGAAGGGTGAATGGAAATGAGGGAAGGTTCAACAGTATCTCATTTAGTTGTTAAAACGTGTTAATTATATGCATATGTTGTTGTATAATCATATCGTGACCAAACAATACCAATCATACCCCAAAACAGAGGAAAATGTGTGAAAACAGGGCCATGAATCAATTCAAGAACCCCATGAATCGATTCAGATGCTTTCTGGAGTCCAAACAGTGAAAACAGGGCCCTTTGAATCGATTCAAGCTCGCATGAACCGATTCAAACGTTCCTGGACCTCATGAACAATGATTCCAATGAGCTTTGAATCGAGTCATACGGGGGCTTGAATCGATTCAAACTGCTCAAAATTCAGGAATAGTAAAAACAGTGTATCTTGAATCGATTCATGCACTATTGTGAATTGATTCATGACAGCACAGAGGCCATTTTATGCAGAAAAAGTCACATTTTTAAACTTTTAACCCCCTAACTTTCTCATATGAATTCCAATGCCTACCAAATTTTGACACCAACTTATATACATCATTTGTGACGTGTGGCCACCGGCCGCACTCAAAAATTCCCGAAAATGAGAGTTATGTGCATAAATGTGTTTCACTCGTTTTGAGACATTTTTGTGCAACACAGGGCCTATTCTTAATAGACTTGGCCCATTCAAATTTCTACAAATCACAACTCATGCATCTAAGCCGTTAGGACCATTATATGTCATTCAAACCTCACAAAACTTATTTTGACCCTATTGGTTCCTTAATTATGCATAAAACCATGAAAACTCATCATATACCTCATGCCAAAATCATTCATTCAACATTCTAACACCTTACTCACATTCTTATTCATACACAAGACTCATATGCATTGTTAATAAACATAAACCTCATGGTATCAACATCCATCCATTAACATGGCATATAATCCTTCAATTACAATCAATATAATTTATTGTTAGGGTCATTACTAAAAATTAGCCATTCAAAACACATAGGTCTAATTTTTACGCATGACCCACAAATCAATATTCATGACCAACCATTTATCATATACCAAATAAAAAGCTACACTTATCAAGTGATTTACAAAACATGCCGGTCAAGGCTCACACTTTCTTTCCATATTTACCTCTATCATTGCTCACCCTCCAAAAGAGTAGGATTTTCATCGTGCCTACATCAAACTTTAAAATGGCAACTAGGAGGTGAGTAACATATACCAAATGATTCAAAATCATACATTATGATGAAACATATACATGTATGCATAACATATATTTCCCAAGAAGCATCATAAGCTTCATTCACACATCATCTCATTCCATTTCAACATTATGCATATCCAATTCATTACTTTCACAATTCGTATATCAAAATCATAGATATTCTCAATAGAGGTCATCGTACATTCAATGTTAGTATCACCATATATTCCCTCTTCATTTAACAATCATCCATCGCCACCACGAGCTACCAACTAGGCATATCCCCGGCTATATGCAAATGTTCTTATGGCTAATGCATATGCATAAAGGAATCAATAATAATTGCGGATCCAACTATGGGAAACAATATCATATCAAGAGTGGGTCAAGCATAGGTGTGCTACTATGCCCCTACTGCAGTAGTAAAAGTGTATACTTATATCTCAAATCATGCATGCTTAACATCATATTTTACTGGTACCAAACCGCTATCGCCCATTTATAGCACTAGTCACCCCGTGACTTGCGGATTACTTACATGGGCTCACTTGCCACAAGTGCTACGGGCCTCTCCCAAACACACATTGAGAGAGCCGTGTCCCGTCGGACACTGAGGTAACTTGCTCAACACAGAGCCGCCCGCCCACAGGGCCTGCCACATAGAGTGTCTCGCCACCAACCTAAGGGCAGCTTCGTGATTCCCAGAATCACTAGGGAACAACAACAATTTACCTTGCATTGGGTCATCCTCCCACCGGGCCTGCCTATTGGAACCCCTAACATTCCATATAAGCAGTGAATGATATGTCATGGATGCAATGCAATGTAAACCAAATGCATTCTCACACTATATATGCATCCTAAATGTCACTCCACCATCAACAATTCATTCTCAACACTTTAGTGGAACTCTAGGTTCTCATCATTCTCAACCATCACCAACATTCATTAGATTTCATACACATACTAGTTAGTAGCAATCACAATTCATCAATTCACATATCATGGGATGTTCAATAATATTGAAATCAATACAATCATGGTTCCAAACCATTAACAACAACTCTCATTAATCATGAGTCAATTCAACAACATAATCATCATCCCACAACATAGGCCACATAACACCATTCACTCTAAATGCATTTCTATCAAATAATCATCAAATCATTCATCCAAGCCAATTAGCATAACACAATCATATACACACATCACTAATTGATGAAATCAAGCATTTAGAAATGTTACTCCCTCTTACCTTAAGAGAAGTAAAAATCAACGCGGTCCGAAGGTCCTAGCTCATCGATGGGGTCTGTTTCTTAATGTACGGAATATTGGAGTAATATTCTATGGGATAACATTCATATTAAGTGCTTGCTCACGCAAGCATCCATTTCCATGTAAAAGCGTGAAAAATCAAACAAAAATTTAAAGCCCCCAAAATCCAATACACGTACAACTATTTCCCCATTACAACTCTTAGGTCATACATAATTGAAAGACATGAAAGCGTCACAACAAAAATAATGCACTTGTTTATTCTATTGAAAAGAAAGAAAATAATTGAGAGCTATGTATTTGTTTTGCATGAGGAACACGACACCGCACTTTGGAAAAGGTAGAACATATTACACGTATGCATGCAAATTGGCATCTCTTATAACAACCCTATTATTATTTTGTTGTGCTTTAAAGTCGGTCAACACATTAATTTGAATCCATTACGGAACAATTTGATTTGGTTAGATGTATCCAATCTCTCTTTTTATGACCTTAGCATGTTAAATTGACTAGACTAGACGGTTCATTTTGATAAATTGTAACGCTTTTTTTAGCTGTTGTTTGTTAATCAAATTTTTTTCCTCTTATTTGTTTCTTGTTGCTTTTCTGTTCTAATCTATCTGGTTGCGACGAATTACAACCACTGACATTTTGACTTAATGAGAGTGGATGCTATAAGATAATGCAGATTTATTTTTAAAAAATTACACAATAAGTTAATCTTTTATAAGAAAAATGAATGATTAAATTACTTATATATAATCGGTGCTCAAACTATTTATTTGGAGAAAAAAATAAAAATAAAAAATTTCGTAATATATTTCCTTTTCAATTGATGGCTTAGAACACCTATTTAACCTTTCTTATAGGGGCGTCGTTAATTGAAGCTGACATTTATTACAACGGGGTCATCATAAATTCAAAGGAAGTAAAAGCAAATATATATATATATATATATATATAATGAGAAAGACAGTCTTATATGAGAATGAGATGAACAAATATGAACCGTGTGGATGATTGATATTAATCATATGAGTTTTTAAAAAAGGTATGTGATTTTTAAAATGATCATGTAACTTTTAAAATTTTTTAATTTTAATCATACATGTATGGTTATATGACCCAGGTTCACTCCTCTCTATCTCACATAATAAAACCCTTATCATAAGATACATATTATATATATATATATATATATATATATATATATATATAATTTTAGATAATTCATTGCGAAAGTATTCCATCAAATTGTGTTCTTCTTAATGATTATTGGACTGGTCAAACTATCATAAACATTGAATACTTTTTAACTATTATAAGATTCAATCATATGAAAATTAACAGTGATGATAATAAACAAGACTATATTAGAAGTATGGAACAATTTATACTGTGGAAAATAAAAAGAAACAGGGTTAAATATCTTTTTTGGTAGTGTATTTTAACCATTTTTCAATTTTAATCTTTTAGTTTTTTTTTTAGGTTTTAATCCTTACATTTATATTTAAAATATTGAAACAGGTATCTAATATGTTGTAGTTAATTCTTACGATATAATACTGCTAACATAATTACTAACTCATTTAACTATTGAACTTCTCAATATCCTTTTTATCAATGTTTTGAGAGACTAATTTTAATATAATATTAAATAACATAATAACTGAAACTAATGAAAAATAAACCGATGGACCAAAATAAAAAATTAGTAAAAATACAGAACTAACAACATATTTAACTTTTTAGAAAGATTTGTAAAGAATTCAACTTAGCAATACGTAAGGAAATTAGAAAGAAAATTAATATATATTTGAAAGATATATAAATTATAAAAATTAAAATTAATTATTTTCTTTTATACAATAAATTGTTAATGAAGTTTGAATCTAACACTTTACGGAAATAACTTCAAATTTACTATCATTACGTCAGCCTTAATGGTTATTAAATTAAATATTTTAATTGATAAGTATGCAAACATAATTAAAGAGAGAGATATAATTAACCAGAAATTATATAAGACCTAATTTTAAGAGGTAATTAAGAAGATTTTTTTGGGACTTATAGCCGAATGTTTCCCTAGATTTTTAAACCATCTTCAACTCAAAATTAACATATGAACAAAAGCAGAAAGAGCTAGACGGAACGAACTTGACCCAATAGTTAGCCACAAATGATACAGAACCATTTCTTAAAACAAAAAAAGTGATACAGAACCAATTTCCTAATGAAACCCATAAATATCCCTCCCAAAAAATCCGATCTAAATCACATGCTGCCACATAAAATTACATGCTACACACACCAGTGTTTAATACTCTTGCATCGCACCGGGTATTGAAAAAAAAATATATTGGCATCGATATAATATGAATAAAATATGACATACAAATGATTATAACAAAAATTGAATGG
The DNA here is from genome assembly GCA_037962975.1 of Clitoria ternatea. Lineage (NCBI taxonomy): Eukaryota > Viridiplantae > Streptophyta > Magnoliopsida > Fabales > Fabaceae > Clitoria > Clitoria ternatea. The sequence goes on along the minus strand of CM075672.1, from coordinate 23,140,730 downwards.
TTTATATAAAGAAAGTTAATAGCCACTTTTATTTTTATTTTTGGTAAACTAATGGTTACTTCTAGGGAAGAAGTTTAGAGTTGGAATCAAATAAATCATCATCATCATTATCATCATCCTTATCATCGATTTTATCTAACTAATGTCATTTTACAATTGATAATAAAAAAGAAAAGAGGAGAGCTTTCATTTTAAATCACTAGTACTGACTTTTAAGTAATCTTTATATAATTTTAATAAAATAATATTACTTTCAGTTTTAAATATAAATAAAATTATATTATTTAATGTCATTAAATGTTTATAAAGGATAAAAAATTACTAAACATCATTAATAAATATAAATATAATGAAATAATAATAAGATGATAATAATATCATAGTAACATCAACAATGAATAATATTACCTCCGATCTATAAGACATAAATTATAAGAGATAATTATACATATTTAGGTCAGATAAGTTTCTAACATAATTATATAATGTAAATATGTGTTTGTGTGATTTAGTCATATGTTTCTTACCATTAGAAACAACAACTAGTCATGTGTCAAATTTTTTTGGCGACAAAAGAAAGAATAAAGAATTATAGCAGGCTGATTATTGTTAAAAATGAATTAAAAAGCTAAATTAGATACAACAATAAATTAACAATGCTTGAAAACATAACAAAGAAAATCGGGTTAGAGACAAACAAAATTTGTCTCTAAACTTGAAAAAGTCATCGTTAAAAATGTTAGCAATGCATTTAGGTGTGTTAAGGATTGCATCGCTAAAATTCACATTGTTAAACACTTTAGAAACATCAACCCTAGTTCCATGACCTATATACATGGAAAAATACGTAGCAAACATAACATCGTCCATCACTAACATCCTCACTCACACATTGCCCTTTTTTCAAAGGTGACATGAGAAACAACAACCGAAATTATAACTACGTTTAAAGTTTTGGTTTATTGGCATCACTAAATCCGTGACAAGCATATATTTGTCAGATGTAAAGCAAAAAACATTTAATGACAGTAGTGGTCATAAATTGTAGTGATATAGGTACTATGCCATTGCTAAATATGGTCCATGACTTCATCTCTAAATAATGTGAATGACCTAGGTCACATTAGTGAGGAAATGTAACCCTTGCTAAAGATGTTTCCTTTTGTGTCATTTCCAAACACATACCTAATGTTGTTTCACGTTAGCACATTGACGGTGTGATATTTTTCGGTTTACTTTTTGTTTTGATTTTTTCTTTTCAATGCTTAGACTTATTAATAAATATTTAAGTTCAGATAATAATGAATCCTGAATTCAAATTCATTAGTTAAATTAATACAGTAAGATAAAGATAGATGTCAAAATTCTTCCCTATCTATCTATCAATTAAAATTAATTTACAATTCAAAATTTGGAAAGTAGTGAAAATTGTTCCATGCTACCAATTAAACTAAATATAATATACAATTATTCATTTTGATTAAGAGGAGATATGAAATGGGTTTTATAATAGGTAGTTAAGACTAGTGAATTCTAGATGAAAAAAAATGACACTAGGCAAAACTTGCCTTAAAATAGAGATTGGAGGGTGAGTAAGTGCATATAGCCTCCAAGCAATGAATTTCGTACCTTGTTCCCATGCATAACTTAATCTATCCTCTAGGGACATAAGTTATGAACAAAAAACATCTTTCCTAACTAATGAAAATTTGTCTTATCACATAACCATCATAAATAAAATATTTTCCTATGGTGTATATATATATTTTTAAAAAAAGAATGATGAAAATTATACGTTACTTAACAGTTATATTATATGGATTTATATTTATATTTTAATTACTTAAATAAAAATTATTTATTATAATTAATTGTTCTTATTTTCACAAAATCAACTTGTCACATGAATTCAAAAGTAAGTCATAGTAAATTTATTTTTTAAAGTTTATTTTTTATAATTGAGACATCAATGTTAATTGAGTTTAGTAAGCTGGTTCAACAATTTAGGAGGTTGTTATAGGCTTCCTCGCACTATTTTTAATTCCAAAAGAAAATTAAGACATCAATGCATGTCGATCAATTGAAATGTATATTTTCTTAATGAACAGACCAATTCTACAAAATTTCATACCATTCAAAAATTATTTAGTAATTTTTCAATTATCTTCAAAACGAATAATATGCCTTTTATAATACATACTAATGTTATAAGATGGTATACCTCAATAGTTTGAATGATCTAAAATTATTTCTTTATATGTATATAATCATTAAAATAATATTATGTCATTCAACGGTTAAATGAGTTTATGTTGTATATTATATAAAAAGAAATTATGTGTTTGCATGTTCAAGAGAGTTACATATATTCGTCATATATATATATATATATATATATATATATATATATAATCCATGTTTTTAAATTGAAATATTAATTAGAGAAATACATATATGTAGGTTTTACTGTTTTTGTTTTCCTTTGAAGAAGGAATACTGAAATGAGCCGTTTAGGTGCTTCATTGGATGCCATATGCTCACATAAAAAGGAGAAACGTGACAAAGAATCTCTTTGGTCAATCATTTCTCCCTCTTTTTAGTGTATGCATCTGTTTCTCTATCATGCAGTAGCTAAGGACCATTCCACAATATTATGCAATCGAATATATATAGACTATAGTTAATCAATCGTGTGTGTGTTCTTTTTTACATGTTTCATTTAGTGTTTGGTTCCAATGAAAAAGTAATAAGAAATTGTATAGGGGACCTCAAGCGTTGATCAATTAAGGAAAGTAGGTATATGGATAAAATTTATCATATTAGAAAGACTCTCTTATGTGAGAGTAAAAGAAGTGATATAAACCATATAACCATATAATTAATGGTTAAGATTAATTATGTGAGTTTTTAAAAAAATTATATGACCTTTTAAGTGATCATTTGATTTTGAAAAACTTTTAATTTTAATTGTCTATTGTATGTATAAAGTCTAAATTTACTCCTCCCACTGTATGGGGGTCCATTGAAGTGTGGGGCATTTTCTTTGGTGCAAGAAATGAATGCATTCAATTAACAAATGATAATTAAAGGGAGAGGGAATCAAAATTCGTGGTTAATATATATGATTGAGAACATGTGGGGGAACGTGAGGACTCTCAGAACAGCTTGGAATCTCAGTGCCTTTCTTTCTTCCATTCATGAAGAGATCACTACCTCCCACATATAATTATAAAAAGAGAAAGAGAGAGATGAGTAATATTTATAACAAGGACGTCATAAAGTTGAAAGCTGCAATACATAAACAGAGAAAACGAAAGAGAAAGAGGCATCAAATATCAAGATACGCAAACTTGTGCATGTGGGTATCAACTATCTACAACTTGAGTGAAATATTGCCCAGGCAGCACACACATAATTTCAGATAGAGGAGAAAGAGAGAGAGCAATCATGGATTTTTGGCTTGGATTTGCGAGCCGTAGAATTTCATTTTGTACTAAATTAAAACAATTATTTTGTAGATATAAGTGTAAAAACACAATTAATATTAATTTGTTTTATCTATTAAATGAAACCAATACATTTTTTATATTGTTTGTTACCAATATATGGTCAATATAGAATTTGTATTATTTTCTTGACAATATAAAAAAATATACAAATTACAATCACTAACAAGTTTTATTTGTCACATAAAAATTAAAGTGTTAATATAAATATTTACAACGATTCATCGTATCGTTGTAGTGTTGCTCCAATATATTTTATTATTAGTGTACAATCAAAATGATTAGATTAATAATTTAACTTTTGTTAGAAAAATTCTATATTAACAAGAGCTAACCAAACAAAAATAAAGAAAAATAATAGTAAAAATTTCATTGATGTATATATTTAACTTTAATTATATAGCATTTATCATAGAATTTAAAAATTGTAAAAGATCATATCATCAAAATATAGAAAATGTATTTTGTATATAACGTCATATTTTAATAATTTCGAATACGTCAACTCATTAGATCGTCATTGAAAAAATACAACAGATCTGTGTTTGTACGTAGTATATGCGATATAATAATTAAAAATGTTGTTATAGATTTAATAAAAAAAGTTGTTATATACAAAGGAATTCAGTCTACAATTATATAAACACATAACACATTATAACTACTGAAAGATATGAACAATTTTATAGTAATAAAGTTATCTATAAACGATCATGGTTATTTAAATTAACAATCTATTTCTTGATAGCAGACAAAAAAAGTTATATTAACGGAGACAAATGTATGTGCCCTACGATGAGTATGTGTGCGTCGTTGCAGTAACGCATGGACAACATATATTGAATAACAAGTGTAAACTATCCCAAGAAGGAAACTTATTATATTTGTTTTACGACAAAAGATGTTTTTTTTTACCACAAAAGATTGTATATTTGATAAACACAGTTTTGCACTATTGCATTTTATAAATGTACGTTTTAACAACTACTTTTTATAAACGTATCAAGCCCCTATTATAAATTAAGAAAAATTTACACTGTTCCCTAATGTTTGCGCTTTTCGTTGAGCTGAGTTCTTCATAAAAATATCATATGCTACTTTCTGTATATAGCAAAATCTCACACCGAATGGTGGTGGCCTTGTTTTTCTGCATTTTAAACTTTATTTCAAGCATCAAGCCAGCCTATACTTTTGCTTTTTCATATAACCAGAACAGATGTAGGGGCAACGTACTACAATAGTATATTAATTTTAGGTTAGTTCGATTTCATATATATATATATATATATATGTGCGCGCGCGCGCCCAGAAGAAATTTGTAACTAATAATTGATTAATCCTTGAGAACAATTGGAATGAAATATATATAAAATGGTGGCGCAGGGTGCAGCCCACTGTCTTAGAAACTTCCTTGAAACATCCATGTTGTAATTAAGGACTAAAGATATTAGTTCTAGCTAGCATAATAAGTAAAAAGAAATAGAATGCACTTTTTGTATATGGAAATTTGAAAATAAATAGGATTGGGCACGTTGAAAGAAAGGAATCTTTGTTAGGGTGTTTGGATTCGCTTTTGATAGGATCAAGGTCTTACAAAGAAGGAATAAAGCACATTCAAAACCACCAAAGGCATAAAAAATCTCACTCTCACTCACCCACGGTTGGTCGGTCCCTGAGTAAGTACCTTATATAAATTATATATATATATATATATATATATATATATATATATATATTTATGAAAACTTATAACTTAGCAATAGAAATTGAAGTTTGGAGGAAATGAAAGTAGGAAATTAAATTTGAAGTAAGAAAGAGGAAGGAGTAAAGAGAATTAGAGAGAGTAATGAGAAAATTAGAGTGTGTATTATTATGTTGCAATGGAGTCTATATTTATAGACCAATTTGGACATCCATTAAATAATAAAATATTCATAACACTCCCCTTGGATGTCCAAATTTTAGAATGTGCCTCGTTAAAACCTTACTAGGAAAAACCCAGTGGGATAAAAACCTAGTGAAGGAAAAAGAGTACAACATTTTTTACAAAGTATATTCATGGATAAAATAAATAATTAAATTACAAGTATTTAATTCTCCCCCTCATTAGAACATCCATGTCTAAGGCGCCGAAGACCGATCTTTTGTACTAGCTGCTCGAAAACTTTGGTTGGTAATGATTTTGTAAAAATATCTGCTAGATTCTCACATGATCGGACTTGCTGGACATTTATTTCACCATTCTTTATAAGATCATGAGTAAAGAAAAATTTTGGTGAAATATGCTTTGTCCTATCTCCTTTAATATAACCCTCCTTTAACTAGGAGATACAAGCTGCATTATCTTCACATAAGATTGTTGGTGGTAATTTTCCAGTATGCAAACCACAAGTTTCTTGAATATGTTGAATCATAGACCTCAACCAAACACATTCTCGACTTGCTTCATGTAATGCTAGAATTTCAGCATGATTAGATGATGTTGCTGTAATAGTTTGTTTTATGGATCTCCATGAAATTGCTGTACCACCATATGTGAACAAATATCCTGTTTGTGATCGACCATTATGAGGATCAGACAAATACCCCGCATCTGTATAACCAATTAGGTTTGCCTTAGATACATATGGAAAAAATAAACCCATGTCCATTGTACCTCTAAGGTAGCGAAATATGTGTTTAATCTCATTCCAATGCCTTTTGGTGGGAAAAGAACTATATCTTGCTAATAAATTGACAGCAAATGATATATCAGGTCATGTATGACTAGCAAGATACATTAGTGCACCAATTGCACTGAGATATGGTACTTCAGGACCAAGTAGTTTTTCATTTTTTTCTTGAGGTCAAAAAGGATCTTTGTTTACTTCAAGTGACCTTACAACCATTGGACTGCTCAATGGGTGTGATTTGTCCATATAAAACCTCTTTAGCACCTTTTCTGTATAAGTCTTTTAGTGCATCAAAATTTCTTCCTTTAAATATTCTAATTGTAATTCGAGACAAAACTTTGTTTTTCCTAAGTCTTTCATCTCGAATTGCTTTTTCAAGCAATTTACAGCCTTTGAGAGCTCTTCAAGAGTTCCGATGATGTTTAAATCATCTACATAAATAGCAATTATAACGAACTCTTTTCCCACTCTTTTCATAAAAACACATGGACAAATCGGGTCATTTTTATACCCTTCTTTCAACAAATATTCACTGAGACAATTATACCACATACGTCCAGATTGTTTCAGTCCGTAAAGAGATTTATTCAATTTGATTGAATAATTTTCTCGAGGATTTGTTTTATATGCTTCAGGCAAATGAAATCCTTCAGGGAGTTTCATATAGATGTCATTTTCAAGTGAGCCATATAAATATGCTGCAACAACATCCATGAGACGTAAATCAAGTCTTTCACGAATTGTCAAACTTATTAAGTATCGAAAGGTAGTTGCATCCATCACTGGTGAATATGTTTCTTCGAAATCAATACCAGGTCTTTGGGAGAATCCTTGTGCAACAAGTCTTGCTTTATATCGTATAATTTCACCATTTTCATTTCTTTTTCTTGTAAAGACCCATTTGTATCCAACTGGTTTTACACCTGCAGGTGTTTGGACTACAGGTCCAAAGACTTTTTGTTTTGCAAGCGAGTTTAACTCGTCTTTCATTGCATCTTTCCACTTTGGCCAATCATTTCTTTGTGCACATTCCTTAACAGATTTTGGCTCATGATTCTTATCATCATTTATAATATCAAGAGCTACTTTGAATGCAAAAATTTCATCAACATCGACCTTTTGTCGATTCCATTGTAATCCATCCATGACATAATTTATAGAGATCTCTTTATTCTTGTCAATTTCAGGTACCTTGGTTTCTTCTAGATTTGAAACCTTGATTATGTCAGGAGACTCTACTGGAGTCTTTATATCCTCGATTCGACCATCCTCTTTATTTACTTTTCTTTTTCGAGGATTTTTATCTTTAGAACCAACAGGTCTGCCACGTTTTACTTTGGCTTCAGACTCATTTGCAATTTTAGATTGTCTTGCAGGGATATCAATCTTTATTGGAGTATTAACAGCTGGTATATGTGACTTAGTCACTCTTTTTGGATCAGCAAATGCATTCGACAGTTGGTTTGCTAAACTTTGCAAACTAATTATTTTCTGAACTTCTAGTTCACTTTGCTTTGTTCGAGGATCAAGATATGAGAGAGATATCTCACTCCAATTGATCCTTTTATCCAACTGTTTATTTTCTCCTCCTAATGGTGGAAAAATAGATTCATCAAAATGACAATCAGCAAAACGAGCTGTAAATAAATCACCTGTCAAGGGTTCAAGATATTTTATTATAGATGGACTTTCATACCCAACATATATCCCCAACCTTCTTTGAGGTCCCATCTTAGTGCGTTGTGGAGGAGAAATAGGAGTATATACCGCACTTCCAAAAATTCTTAGATGGGAAATATTTGGTTCTTTACCATGAACCAATTGTAAAGGGGAATATTCATGATAACTTGTAGGCCTAATGCGAATTAGTGCTGCTGCATGCAAGATTACATGTCCCGAAGTTGAAATTGGGAGTTTTGATCTCATTAATAATGGTCTCGCAATCAATTTCAAACATTTAATCAATGATTCAGCAAGTCCATTTTATGTATGAATATGTGCTACAGGATGTTCAACATCAATTCCAATTGACATACAATAATCATTAAATGATTGAGATGTGAATTCACCAGCGTTATCAAGGCGTATTTTCTTAATTGGATAATCAGGAAAATGAGCTCTTAAACGAATTAATTGAGCTAGTAATCTCGCAAACGTCTGGTTGTGAGTTGACAATAAGCAAACATGTGACCATCTAGTTGATGCATCAATTAAAACCATAAAATATCTAAATGGTCCATATGAAGGGTGTATTGGCCCACAAATATCACCTTGTATACGCTCTAAAAATGTGAGTGATTCACTTCCAATTTTCATTAGTGATGGTCGAGTAATTAATTTCCCTTGAGAGCAAGCAGCACATGAGAAATTATTAGTTTGGAGAATTTGTCTGCTGGACAAGCAATGACCATTTGAATTCTCAACTATTTTTCGCATCATTATTGTTCCAGGATGGCCTAATCGTTCATGCCAGATAACAAAGTTATTCTTATTTGTAAACTTCTGGTTTACTATGGCATTTGTTTTAATTATACTAATATATGTATAGTATAAACCGGAGGAAAATGAAGGCAATTTTTCCAATATACATTTCTTATCAGAGATTAATTTTTTTATGTAAAGATATTCATCATTTCCTTCATTTGTGGTCTGAATATGGTATCTATTTCTGTGGATATCCTTAAAACTCAATAAATTTCTTTGAGACTTTGTAGAATATAATACACTTTCAATATGCAATTTTGTTCCTCCAGGTAACAAAATACTGGCTCTGCCAGAGCCTTCAATTATATTTATACTACCAGATATAGTATTAACATTTGCTTCCTTTTTTACTATATGGTAAAAATATTTCTCATTCTTGAGAATAGTATGAGTTATTGCACTGTCTGCGAGACATATATCTTCATCATTCACATGAGCATTCATTCTTCAAATAATAAATAAAAATAAGTGAAAATATAATTAACAACAATAAATATTTAACATAAAATTTTATTGAAAATGACTAAATTTATAACAAAATACATTACATGAAACATAAAACAATTTATTTAGGGACACTCCCTTCTCCAACCGAGTGGTCAATTTCTTCTTCAGGAAGAGTAAGAAAATCATCAACACTAAAATCAGAGAAATCATCATCTATACCAGTAAAATTTGTCTCTATTATTTTCCCTTTATTTTTAAGGGATTTTTGGTATAGATCTAAGAGATGCTTTGGTGCGACAAACTCGAGACCAGTATCCCTTGCTACCACAACGATAGCAGATATTTTTAGTTTGTTCGCTATTTTGAACATCTGTCCCTTTTTTCATATGTTCTTTATTTTTCCATGTGAATGATGATCTCTTATCATTTCGACCATGACCACGGCCATAACCATATCCACGACCCATACCATGTCCCTGAGCATTACCTCGTCCACGACCGCGGCTACGGCCACGACCACGACCATGAGTATTATGATTGTGTGTTGCTACATTCACTTCTGGGAATGGAGCAGTTCTAGTTGGACGAGATTCATGATTTTGCATAAGCAATTCATTATTTTGCTCAGCCACAAGGAGACAAGTAATTAATTCAGAATATTTTGTAAAGCCCTTTTGGCGATATTGCTGCTGTAGGAGCATACTGGATGCATGAAAAGTGGAGAATGTTTTCTCTAACATATCACTTTCAGTGATCTTTTCTCCACATAACTCCAACTTTAAAGTAATTCTAAATAGCGCAGAATTATAATCATTTACAGTTTTAAAATCTTGAAAGCGCAAATGCATCCATTCATAACAGGCTTTTGGAAGAATTATATCCTTTTGATGGTCATATCTCTCTTTTAAATTATTCCACAGAACAAGAGGGTCTTTAACTGTTAAGTATTCATTTTTTAACCCTTCATGGATATGGTGGCGTAAAAATATCATGGCTTTAGCTTTATTTTGACTAGATGTATTATTTCTATTTTTAATCGTGTCTCCAAGACCTTTTGCATCTAAATGGATCTCAGCATCTAATGTCCATGATAGATAATTTTTTCCACTGATGTCAAGAGCCGCAAACTCAAGGTTGGTAATATTCGACATAGTTATTTCTATACAAGAAATTACAAATAATATATTAGATAATACTTCAATAAATATATTAACTATAATTATTATTATGATGGTAATAACAAGTCAATAATGATTATAAATATTTATATTATATCTTATTTTCTTATAAGAGTAATATTGTTTTTTTAAAGATAGATAAAGTAATTTATAAATCAACTTAAATAAAATTTCACATAAACTATCCGGTAATGAAAATTTAAAATTTTCATAAAATATCATTCAAATATTAGTGGTCTAATGGTAGAGTGATAACTTATCAAGTTATAAATCTTGGGTTTAAATCCTTGTTAATGTTATTTTATTATTTATTAACTCCTTTATTTATATAAAACACATTATTTATATAATTAGTGGTTTACGTGAAGCTACATAATTTATGCTAACATGCAATCATGAATGACAAATAATATAAAAGCAATCCTATGAAGTCACATGAAGCAATATGTGAGGCGTAAAGCAAAAGTGAAAGGAACATTATAAAATAATAGCAACATGAAGCAAATTAGTGGTACAAGATACCGGAATTTTACAAGATACATAAATTAAAGCAACGTGAATTATTTATGTGACTTATATAAGACAAAGTAGGACAAAGTTATTTTATTTTATTTTAATTTCTATCAATAAATATTTTCAAGAATTCTTCAGGAATTCTGAGTTATTTGACTGTTAATTTTATACATCCTGCAGGGATGTTTATGAATAAGTTCTTTAGGAACTTATATTTTTTGTTTAATGATATAGATATAGTTTTATACATCCTTCTAGGATGTTTAAAATATAAGTTCTTCGGGAACTTTTATAATATATACATAAATATATATATAAATTGAAATTATAAAGAATAATAATAATAATCATATATCACCTCTCTTAGTCTTGTTGGTCAGAACCTCATGCTGATAACGTTTTATGGAAACTTATAACTTAGCAATAGAAATTGAATTTTGGAGGAAATGAAAGTAGGGAATTAAATTTGAAGTAAGAAATAAGGAGTAAAGAGAATTTGAGAGAGTAATGAAAAGATTAGAGTATGTATTATTATGTTGCAATGGAGTCCATATTTATAGACCAATTTGGAGATCCATTAAATAATAAAATATTCATAACATATATAAATTTGTTTGTTAAAACAATAATATCCGGTGCAGTTTCTTCACTGTTGAGTGTGCACTCACCCTACAATCAATATAATGGGATTCGAAAACAACTTGATCCCGAAATTTTTGACTTTGAAAATCGGGTATCACACTCCTCAAATTTGCATATTAATTCTATAGTACTCACATTTGCCTTTTTTTAAAAACAAAAACAGTATCCAGATTATGTATGAACCAACTGATATGTTTTACTTCAATAATTTGATGAAACAAGTTAAAATTTATACACATACTATATTAATTTGTTATATATATATTTGTTCAGATGTTTCAAGAAGTTTCCGAAGAGAATATTAAAAAAAGCATCTATTAGGTCTGAGTTAATTACCCCCACCCCACCATGCATATATATATATGACATTGCATATCACTGTGTTACATTAACTATATTGAGTATTAGGTAATAGGTATTTTATCCACCTCGTTAATTGTGTTAGGTTTGGCAGGTTAATTCAATGAGTTACACACTAGTGTAAAGGTCTATGAATTCAGGATATGAACTTGATTGTCTAAGAAATGAATTTGAATTAGATGTGGTAACATTTTTGAAATTATCGTACTGGATATAAGAAACAGTTCTCCTGTAACCGAGTTCTTATTTTTTAATACATTTATGAACTCGGTTCCCCTCAGCACCGAGTTCACAGGTCCAAATTTTTTTACCTATAAACTTGTTTTTTATGGAAACGGAGTTCTTAGGTTGCCTATAAACTCGGTTCCTTCCTGAACCAAGTTTATAAGGTGTCCCACGCACTTTAATCTTACATTTAGTCTCAACATTCGTCATTCTGCAACACTTCGTGTTTGCTCAAGCCCATTGCTCCTCAGCGTACCCTTTTAAACCCTTTTCATTGCGTTCAGCCTTTTAAATTGCTCCTTAATGTACCCTTCTATTGCGCGTGAAACCCGAAACCTACATTGCGTCCATTGCTTCCTTTCCTAATACCTGCATTGCGTATGAACTTGGTGTTTTCTTCTTCCTTAACAGTACGCATGGTTAGTTGATGTGATGGTGCTAGATGCGCTTAGGTGTTTTGTGTATATATATATTACTATTGTATACTTTTGTTAAAAACATGTATGTATGCCTTGGCCAACGTTAAATGGTATTGATAATTGTGTAGGTATCTAGTAGAGGCGTAAGTTCATTTAAAGAATTAAATAACTTTAAATATTCAATTACATCATTTTGTTCTTCTATGATTCTCACTCATCGCGTGTTTTATTCTTACATAGTGTTGTAGTCAGATATACTCTACTACAAGAAAGAATTAGTGGGAAAAAAGTGTAATAGGTAAGTACTTTGAATAAGAAACAATGTTATTTATTAACTTATGGTAATTTGAAATAACATTATCGAATTGTGTATTTGTATGTTGATGTAGGTTTTGATAATGATACAACAAATGAAGAAGTATCAAAGATGTTATCAAGCAATTGATTATGTTTAATGTGGAATCTAAATTGGTTGATGTTTAACTTTGATGAATAATTAAGGACATATGTTAAAGGCATTTAAAGAAGCTCAAAACAAGTGAGAATTGATCATCAAAATGCCTAAGAATCAAAGGAACCAAGGTATATGCAAAAGGGTTCCAAAAAGGGGTGAAAAATGCACTAAAATTCAAGGATCAGGTGCATGAATCGATTCAAGGTAAGTATGAATCGATTCATACGTTTTTAAGTGGACAAAATGCATTTTTATCAGGGCTGAATCGATTCAGCCAAAGTGTGAATCGATTCACACGGTTTCCATGCTCCAGGAAGTGAATTTTCAATGCATGAATCGATTCCCTTTTCTCTTGAATCGATTCTCACGTGAATGTTTGCCCAGTAACTCTAATTTAATGACTTGAATCGATTCATATGCTATAAGAATCGATTCATGAGGCTGTCAGAAGGTAGAAACATGCGCAGACTCTAAATTCCCTTCGGTTGGATCAAATTGGAAGACCCTAGGCAATGTTCCATGACTTGTCCCTCTCCACATGCATGTGTTACATTGAAAATGCAATTAAATTGAATATTAGACAAACATGCTTCTTGATGCACATGCAATATTCTCTTGGAGACACTAAAAGGTTTATTGGAATTGGAATGCCAAGTTGAATGGAGACACACATGCCTAACACTTCAAGCTTCCAAGGAATTAAATATTACACATGTCATGCCTCATGGAGCCTATAAATAGAGAAGGAGTTGAAGGCAAAACTTGCACCAAGCATTTGAAGCATTTCCATTTGCTTTCTTCCTCCTCCATTCTCTTGCTCTTCTACTTACTCTCTTTATTCTTGATTGGCATATTTCTTGAGATTATTTTTGAGAGTTAATTTGTGGGAAGATTATATTTGTGTACTTAACTTGCATATCCTCTCTTTGAGAGTTATTATCTTGTGTAAGCTTTAAACTTGTATATCCACTCTAGTGAGAGAGTTTCCTTGTACACTTAAACACTAAACTTCATAGAAGCTTTGGGTTGGGTTTCAACCTTGTAATTGTGAGATTGAGAGATTGGGTGGGGTGCCCTTGTACTTGTGAGAATTGGATTCTTGAGTGTGGGACACTAGGAAGTTGCAATTGCTCAAAGTGTATCTCTAATCTACAATAGTGGAAATCCTCTAAGTGGGTTGCTTAGAGGCGAGACGTACACCGGCGTGGTGGAACTCGTATACATCGGTTTGCAAATCCTTCTTCCCTTAACTCATTTAATTTGTGCACCTAATTTGTTTGCTTAACTTCCTTGCTTCATTAATTGAACTAAGTGCATGATATATTAAGTTGAAAACCATTTTTGAATAACTTTGTTAAACTTGGACTTAAGCATCTCTTTTGAATTCATCTTTCTAAAAAGTCCTATAAATTGCTTTGCAACTAAATTGATTCATTATTCAAACTCTTTAAGTAGTTGTTAGTTTGTCTTGTGTATAATTTATTGCTTCTTGTTATCTAATTTATTATCTTAAACATACATAGTGACAAAAGAATCAATTTCAAGAGCATTCCAAAGAAAAGTTTTTAATACTCAATTCACCCCCCCTCTTGAGTAATTGAGGCCACTTGGTTAACAAGTGGTATCAGAGCTTGACTCTTGGAAAATCAAGCTTAACGGCTTCAAGAGAACAAATGGCCTCAACCTCATATAACATGTTTCCCGAGGGTGGTGCTACAAACCGACCTCCCGCTTTTAATGGTGAGGGTTATGCTTTTTGGAAAGCAAGAATGAAAATTTTTGTACAATCAATAGATTTAAGAGTGTGGAATGCTATTGAAAATGGTCCCTTTATACCTATGCATATTGTGGATAATAAACAAGTTGAAAAGCCTATGGACATTTGGTCTAGTGAAGAAGAAAAGAAAGTGCAATATGGTTATAAGGCAAAAAATCTTATTACTTCGGCCTTAGGTCCCGATGAATTCTTTAGAGTAATAACATGTGAAACGGCTAAAGAGATGTGGGATACTTTACAAGTAACCCATGAAGGTACAAATGATGTTAAAGACTCTAAGATTAGTACATTAACTAGTCAATATGAGTGCTTTAGGCTAAATACCAATGAATCTATTGTTGATATGCAAAAACGTTTTACACTCATTATAAATCAACTCATTACACTTGGAAAGACTTATACTAATAAAGAGCTTATTCACAAAGTCTTGAAAAGTCTTAATAGGGAATGGCAACCATTAGTCACGGCCATCAAACAATCACCTACTATCAATGAAATGTCTCTTGCTACACTATTTGGTAAGTTGCAAGAACAAGAACAAGAGCTAAAAGAATTGAAGATGGCGGAAGAAGAAGAGAAAGTCTCCAAAAAGAAAGGACTAGCTCTCAAAGCTACTTCAATTGTTGAAGATGAAACCGAGAGTGATCTTGACGAAGATGAAGAGTTAAGCCTATTTGTAAAAAGGTTTGGAAAGCTCATGAAGAACAAACGCTTTCAAAGGAACTTCAAATCACAAGGTAAGAAATCTATACCTAAAGAAAATTCTACTTCACCAACTTGTTTTGAATGTGGAAAGGAAGGACATTTCAAAGTGGATTGTCCAAATCTAAAAAAGAAGAACAAAGAAAGAAAGGAAAGAAGAAGAGCATACATAGCATGGGATGAAAATGAGGTGAGTAGTTCGGATGAATCCGAAAATGAAGAAGCAAATCTTTGCCTCATGGCCAATCACCAAGATGAAGAAAATGAGGTAAACTTTCATGACTTAGGAAAGGATGAATTACTTGATATTCTTGATGATTTGTATGATAACTTCACCAAAGTCTCTAATAAGCTTAAGTTATCAAGAAAAACTAGTAATACTCTAGAAATGCATCTCATGGAAGTGTGTAAAGAAAATGAATCCTTAAAAGAAGAGTTAGCAAATGTTCAAACATGTTCTAGGACCAAACCTTGTGAGTTTTCAAAGAAAAGTGATATGCTAGAAACTAAGGTTTTGGACTTGAATAAAACTCTTGAAAAACTTACAAATGATAGAAACAATCAAGCATGCTCTAAGGTTAAACCATGTGATTTTGCAAAAAGATGCATTACATTAGAAACCAAGGTTGTAGACCTAAATAGGACACTAGAAAAGTTCACTAATGGAAGAGATAATTTGAATATCCTACTTGGGCAACAAAAATGCATGTTTAGTAAAACCGGCTTGGGATATGATCAAGAACATAGCAATCACAAAATGGAAAAACACTACAAAAATTTCTTTGTACCTCCAAGCAAATTCTCCTCACCTTTTATAAAATGTAATCATTGTGGTCTTAAAGGTCATAACTCTTATAATTGCAAAGTTAGAAGATTAGGACCAAAAGTGGTGAGAAAAGTATGGGTTCCTAAAGGAACTTTTTCACAAACTAACCTACAAGGACCCAACATAAAATGGGTACCAAGCTCTCTAACTTAAATTGTTTTGTAGGTATGCTTTAAGGCAAGTAACACCCATTGGTACTTGGATAGTGGGTGTTCCAAACATATGACGGGAGATAAGAGTAAGTTTATATCACTTACTCCACGAAATAAAGGATTTGTTACTTATGGAGATAACACAAAGGGAAGAATACTCGGAATCGGAAATGTTGGTAAAAATTCTTCCACCTCCATAAATGATGTGTTATATGTTGAAGGTCTAAAACACAACTTGCTTAGTATTAGTCAATTATGTGATAAGGGCTACAAAATTGTTTTTGAATCAAATGGTTGCATAATTGAAAATAAACTAAACAAGGAGATAAAGTTTGTTGGTCAAAGAGTAGATAACATTTACATGATTAATCTAGATTGCCTTGCTTCAAATGATGTACAATGTTTCATAACTAAAGAGGATGAATCATGGCTATGGCATAGAAGAATCGCTCACATTCATGTAGACCATTTAAATAAACTTGTTTCAAAAGATTTAGTTATTGGTTTACCAAAATTAAAATTTGAAAATAAATTTTGTGACGCTTGTCAAAAAGGAAAATAAGTAAAGGCTTCTTTTCAAGCAAAAAATATTGTTTCAACAACTAGGCCTTTACAACTTTTACATATGGATTTATTTGGACCTTCGAAAATCAAAAGTTTTGGTGGAAACCATTATGGTCTTGTGATTGTGGATGATTACTCTAGATATACATGGACATTGTTTCTTACTCATAAACATGAAGCATATCAAGCATTTAAGAAACTTGCCAAGGTCATCCAAAATGAACAAAATTTAAAAATAGCATCCATTCGAACGGATCATGGGGGAGAATTTGAAAACCAATCTTTTGAAAAATTTTGTGAAAAGTTTGGCATTGAACATAATTTTTCGGCTCCAAGAACTCCACAACAAAATGGAGTAGTTGAAAGGAAAAATCGATCTTTAGCGGAGCTTGCAAGAACTATGTTGAATGAAGCAAATATTTCAAAACATTTTTGGGCCGATGCGGTAAACACCGCTTGTCATGTTATGAATCGTTGTTTAATAAGGCCTATACTAAAGAAAACCCCCTATGAACTTTACAAAGGACGTAAACCAAATATTTCTTACTTTCACATTTTTGGATGCAAATGTTTTGTCTTAAACAATGGAAAGGAAAATCTTGGCAAATTTGATGCAAAATCTGATGAAGCAATTTTTCTAGGTTATTCATCTACTAGTAAAGCATATAGACTCTTTAACAAACGAACCTTTACAATTGAAGAGTCCATACATGTTAAATTCGATGAACTTAACCAAAATCCTCCGAGAAAGGAAGTTGATGATCTTGTAGGTACCTTCCAAGAAATGAACTTGGAAGACAAAGAAGAAGCCAATAATGAAGAAACACAACTTGACAAACAACAAGATTGGGTAACCCTAAAAGACCATCCTTTGGACAAAATCATTGGAGAAATAACCAAAGGGGTAAGCACTCGAAATGCCATTAGAAATGCATGCAATCACTTAGCCTTTGTATCTCAAATTGAACCCAAAAATATTGATGAAGCCATTATTGATGAACATTGGATGTTGGCCATGCAAGAAGAATTAAACCAATTTGAAAGAAATGAAGTTTGGGAACTTGTGCCAAGACCCAATGACCATCAAATAATAGGCACCAAATGGGTTTTTAGGAACAAGCTAGATGAAAATGGAATAATAACTAGAAACAAAGCTAGACTAGTTGCTAAGGGGTATAATCAAGAAGAAGGAATAGACTATGAAGAAACGTATGCTCCCGTAGCTAGGTTAGAAGCCATTAGATTATTATTAGCTTTTGCTTGTTGTATGGATTTTAAACTTTATCAAATGGATGTCAAAAGCGCTTTTTTAAATGGCTATATTCAAGAAGAAGTTTATGTAGATCAACCTCCCGGTTTTGAAAATCATAAATTTCCAAATCATGTTTTTAAATTGAGAAAAGCCTTATACGGTTTGAAACAAGCTCCAAGAGCTTGGTATGAAAGACTTAGCAAATTTCTTTTAGAAAATAATTTCGAAAGAGGAAAGGTTGACACTACACTATTTATAAGGCGTAAAAATAATGACATTCTTTTGGTACAAGTTTATGTTGATGACATAATTTTTGGTGCTACAAATGAAAGTCTTTGTCAAGAGTTTGCTAAATTCATGCAAAAAGAATTTGAAATGTCCATGATGGGAGAACTTACCTTTTTCTTAGGATTACAAATCAAACAAACAAATGAAGGAACTTTTATTAGTCAAACAAAATATTGTAAAGAATTACTCAAACGTTTTGAAATGGATAAGGCAAATGAAATAGCAACACCAATGAGCACATCTTGCTATCTAGATAAAGATGAAAAGGGTAAGGACGTTGAAATAACTAAGTATCGAGGAATGATAGGATCCTTACTTTATTTAACTTCTAGTAGACCCGATATTATGTTTGCCGTATGCATGTGTGCTAGATATCAAGCTTGTCCTAAAGAATCACATCTCACCGCTGTAAAAAGAATTTTGAAATATCTTGTGGGTACTCAAAATGTTGGTTTATGGTATCCCAAAGGCGTTGAATGTAATCTTTTAGGATATTCCGATTCCGACTTTGCGGGTTGTAAGCTTGATAGAAAAAGTACTAGTGGCACATGTCATTTACTTGGTAGTTCCCTTGTTTCTTGGCATAGCAAGAAACAAGCAAGTGTTGCATTGTCAACGGCTGAGGCAGAATATGTAGCAGCCGGTAGTTGTTGTGCTCAAATTCTTTGGATGAGACAACAACTTCTTGATTTTGGTATTTCCTTGGATAAAGTCCCCATTAAATGTGATAACACTAGTGCAATAAATATATCTAAGAATCCGGTCATGCATTCAAGGACCAAACACATTGAAATAAGACATCACTTCATAAGAGACCATGTTTTGAAAGGAGATTGTGTACTTGAATATGTTGAAACTTCAAAACAATTGGCGGACATTTTTACAAAACCCCTTCCAAAAGACCAATTTATAAATATTAGAAGGGAGTTAGGAATTTTGGAAATTTCCTAATTGATTTATTTTATCACACTTTCTTACTCCTTGAACAAAACTTTGCAAATCTTTAACTTGAAAATTTCCAACTCATCTTTTTCATAAAATTTTCATTTCCTTGAACATAATACCTTACTTTGTGATATACATACAAATTTGTAAAGAAAATTTATACTCACATTTCCAATAATCAACTTAATGCTCTACAAATCTCTTGTGTTATTTAAAGATCCCGTGGAGTCCCCATATATTTTAAACATATTTTGACACAAAGATAATCCCCTATATACAACATGGTTCTCAAAAATAAATGGCAAATGACCTTTGATTTTCTTGACTCTCTAGTGCAACAAAATCATTGGCAACTTGCAAAATTTAAATCATTGCATATATCCCTCACAAAACAACCATCTAGTAACATGATTCTTCAAAATCGCGTAAAAATAGCTAGATGAATCGATTCCCATGAGACATTATGTGCCTATATGCCTTGAATGATTTCGTGATGTATATTGCATTGTTATCTTACTTCAAAATGTATGCATCTACCTTTAAGAAGTATATGTTAAGGAAATCTTTTTGATGATGCCAAAGGGGGAGAGAAATACATACATTTAAAGGGGGAGAGATATATATACAAGAAAGGGGGAGAAGATATACACTTTCTAATTGACATAAAAATATCTTGTAAAAGGTGAGAAATACTTAAAGTATTGTATGATTAAAGGGAGATAACTAAGAAGGAGAGAACATATATTAAGGGGGAGAAACCATATATTAAGGGGGAGAGACCTTTGTTTCTTAAATACTTTCTTGATTTCTTGTGTCTATGATTTCATCAACATGTGGTATCAAATTGTATATGATAGGGGGAGTCTTTATTGCAATATATATGAATTGTTATAATACTAACACCCCAAGAGACAAACATTTGTTGTCATCATCAAAAAGGGGGAGAATGTATTTGTATGTTGATGTAGGTTTTGATAATGATACAACAAATGAAGAAGTATCAAAGATGTTATCAAGCAATTGATTATGTTTAATGTGGAATCTAAATTGGTTGATGTTTAACTTTGATGAATAATTAAGGACATATGTTAAAGGCATTTAAAGAAGCTCAAAACAAGTGAGAATTGATCATCAAAATGCCTAAGAATCAAAGGAACCAAGGTATATGCAAAAGGGTTCCAAAAAGGGGTGAAAAATGCACTAAAATTCAAGGATCAGGTGCATGAATCGATTCAAGGTAAGTATGAATCGATTCATACGTTTTTAAGTGGCCAAAATGCATTTTTATCAGGGCTGAATCGATTCAGCCAAAGTGTGAATCGATTCACACGGTTTCCATGCTCCAGGAAGTGAATTTTCAATGCATGAATCGATTCCCTTTTCTCTTGAATCGATTCTCACGTGAATGTTTGCCCAGTAACTCTAATTTAATGACTTGAATCGATTCATATGCTATAAGAATCGATTCATGAGGCTGTCAGAAGGTAGAAACATGCGCAGACTCTAAATTCCCTTCGGTTGGATCAAATTGGAAGACCCTAGGCAATGTTCCATGACTTGTCCCTCTCCACATGCATGTGTTACATTGAAAATGCAATTAAATTGAATATTAGACAAACATGCTTCTTGATGCACATGCAATATTCTCTTGGAGACACTAAAAGGTTTATTGGAATTGGAATGCCAAGTTGAATGGAGACACACATGCCTAACACTTCAAGCTTCCAAGGAATTAAATATTACACATGTCATGCCTCATGGAGCCTATAAATAGAGAAGGAGTTGAAGGCAAAACTTGCACCAAGCATTTAAAGCATTTCCATTTGCTTTCTTCCTCCTCCATTCTCTTGCTCTTCTACTTACTCTCTTTATTCTTGATTGGCATATTTCTTGAGATTATTTTTGAGAGTTAATTTGTGGGAAGATTATATTTGTGTACTTAACTTGCATATCCTCTCTTTGAGAGTTATTATCTTGTGTAAGCTTTAAACTTGTATATCCACTCTAGTGAGAGAGTTTCCTTGTACACTTAAACACTAAACTTCATAGAAGCTTTGGGTTGGGTTTCAACCTTGTAATTGTGAGATTGAGAGATTGGGTGGGGTGCCCTTGTACTTGTGAGAATTGGATTCTTGAGTGTGAGACACTAGGAAGTTGCAATTGCTCAAAGTGTATCTCTAATCTACAATAGTGGAAATCCTCTAAGTGGGTTGCTTAGAGGCGAGACGTACACCGGCGTGGTGGAACTCGTATACATCGGTTTGCAAATCCTTCTTCCCTTAACTCATTTAATTTGTGCACCTAATTTGTTTGCTTAACTTCCTTGCTTCATTAATTGAACTAAGTGCATGATATATTAAGTTGAAAACCATTTTTGAATAACTTTGTTAAACTTGGACTTAAGCATCTCTTTTGAATTCATCTTTCTAAAAAGTCCTATAAATTGCTTTGCAACTAAATTGATTCATTATTCAAACTCTTTAAGTAGTTGTTAGTTTGTCTTGTGTATAATTTATTGCTTCTTGTTATCTAATTTATTATCTTAAACATACATAGTGACAAAAGAATCAATTTCAAGAGCATTCCAAAGAAAAGTTTTTAATACTCAATTCACCCCCCCTCTTGAGTAATTGAGGCCACTTGGTTAACAAGTGGTATCAGAGCTTGACTCTTGGAAAATCAAGCTTAACGGCTTCAAGAGAACAAATGGCCTCAACCTCATATAACATGTTTCCCGAGGGTGGTGCTACAAACCGACCTCCCGCTTTTAATGGTGAGGGTTATGCTTTTTGGAAAGCAAGAATGAAAATTTTTGTACAATCAATAGATTTAAGAGTGTGGAATGCTATTGAAAATGGTCCCTTTATACCTATGCATATTGTGGATAATAAACAAGTTGAAAAGCCTATGGACATTTGGTCTAGTGAAGAAGAAAAGAAAGTGCAATATGGTTATAAGGCAAAAAATCTTATTACTTCGGCCTTAGGTCCCGATGAATTCTTTAGAGTAATAACATGTGAAACGGCTAAAGAGATGTGGGATACTTTACAAGTAACCCATGAAGGTACAAATGATGTTAAAGACTCTAAGATTAGTACATTAACTAGTCAATATGAGTGCTTTAGGCTAAATACCAATGAATCTATTGTTGATATGCAAAAACGTTTTACACTCATTATAAATCAACTCATTACACTTGGAAAGACTTATACTAATAAAGAGCTTATTCACAAAGTCTTGAAAAGTCTTAATAGGGAATGGCAACCATTAGTCACGGCCATCAAACAATCACCTACTATCAATGAAATGTCTCTTGCTACACTATTTGGTAAGTTGCAAGAACAAGAACAAGAGCTAAAAGAATTGAAGATGGCGGAAGAAGAAGAGAAAGTCTCCAAAAAGAAAGGACTAGCTCTCAAAGCTACTTTAATTGTTGAAGATGAAACCGAGAGTGATCTTGACGAAGATGAAGAGTTAAGCCTATTTGTAAAAAGGTTTGGAAAGCTCATGAAGAACAAACGCTTTCAAAGGAACTTCAAATCACAAGGTAAGAAATCTATACCTAAAGAAAATTCTACTTCACCAACTTGTTTTGAATGTGGAAAGGAAGGACATTTCAAAGTGGATTGTCCAAATCTAAAAAAGAAGAACAAAGAAAGAAAGGAAAGAAGAAGAGCATACATAGCATGGGATGAAAATGAGGTGAGTAGTTCGGATGAATCTGAAAATGAAGAAGCAAATCTTTGCCTCATGGCCAATCACCAAGATGAAGAAAATGAGGTAAACTTTCATGACTTAGGAAAGGATGAATTACTTGATATTCTTGATGATTTGTATGATAACTTCACCAAAGTCTCTAATAAGCTTAAGTTATCAAGAAAAACTAGTAATACTCTAGAAATGCATCTCATGGAAGTGTGTAAAGAAAATGAATCCTTAAAAGAAGAGTTAGCAAATGTTCAAACATGTTCTAGGACCAAACCTTGTGAGTTTTCAAAGAAAAGTGATATGCTAGAAACTAAGGTTTTGGACTTGAATAAAACTCTTGAAAAACTTACAAATGATAGAAACAATCAAGCATGCTCTAAGGTTAAACCATGTGATTTTGCAAAAAGATGCATTACATTAGAAACCAAGGTTGTAGACCTAAATAGGACACTAGAAAAGTTCACTAATGGAAGAGATAATTTGAATATCCTACTTGGGCAACAAAAATGCATGTTTAGTAAAACCGGCTTGGGATATGATCAAGAACATAGCAATCACAAAATGGAAAAACACTACAAAAATTTCTTTGTACCTCCAAGCAAATTCTCCTCACCTTTTATAAAATGTAATCATTGTGGTCTTAAAGGTCATAACTCTTATAATTGCAAAGTTAGAAGATTAGGACCAAAAGTGGTGAGAAAAGTATGGGTTCCTAAAGGAACTTTTTCACAAACTAACCTACAAGGACCCAACATAAAATGGGTACCAAGCTCTCTAACTTAAATTGTTTTGTAGGTATGCTTTAAGGCAAGTAACACCCATTGGTACTTGGATAGTGGGTGTTCCAAACATATGACGGGAGATAAGAGTAAGTTTATATCACTTACTCCACGAAATAAAGGATTTGTTACTTATGGAGATAACACAAAGGGAAGAATACTCGGAATCGGAAATGTTGGTAAAAATTCTTCCACCTCCATAAATGATGTGTTATATGTTGAAGGTCTAAAACACAACTTGCTTAGTATTAGTCAATTATGTGATAAGGGCTACAAAATTGTTTTTGAATCAAATGGTTGCATAATTGAAAATAAACTAAACAAGGAGATAAAGTTTGTTGGTCAAAGAGTAGATAACATTTACATGATTAATCTAGATTGCCTTGCTTCAAATGATGTACAATGTTTCATAACTAAAGAGGATGAATCATGGCCATGGCATAGAAGAATCGCTCACATTCATGTAGACCATTTAAATAAACTTGTTTCAAAAGATTTAGTTATTGGTTTACCAAAATTAAAATTTGAAAATAAATTTTGTGACGCTTGTCAAAAAGGAAAACAAGTAAAGGCTTCTTTTCAAGCAAAAAATATTGTTTCAACAACTAGGCCTTTACAACTTTTACATATGGATTTATTTGGACCTTCGAAAATCAAAAGTTTTGGTGGAAACCATTATGGTCTTGTGATTGTGGATGATTACTCTAGATATACATGGACATTGTTTCTTACTCATAAACATGAAGCATATCAAGCATTTAAGAAACTTGCCAAGGTCATCCAAAATGAACAAAATTTAAAAATAGCATCCATTCGAACGGATCATGGGGGAGAATTTGAAAACCAATCTTTTGAAAAATTTTGTGAAAATTTTGGCATTGAACATAATTTTTCGGCTCCAAGAACTCCACAACAAAATGGAGTAGTTGAAAGGAAAAATCGATCTTTAGCGGAGCTTGCAAGAACTATGTTGAATGAAGCAAATATTTCAAAACATTTTTGGGCCGATGCGGTAAACACCGCTTGTCATGTTATGAATCGTTGTTTAATAAGGCCTATACTAAAGAAAACCCCCTATGAACTTTACAAAGGACGTAAACCAAATATTTCTTACTTTCACATTTTTAGATGCAAATGTTTTGTCTTAAACAATGGAAAGGAAAATCTTGGCAAATTTGATGCAAAATCTGATGAAGCAATTTTTCTAGGTTATTCATCTACTAGTAAAGCATATAGACTCTTTAACAAACGAACCTTTACAATTGAAGAGTCCATACATGTTAAATTCGATGAACTTAACCAAAATCCTCCGAGAAAGGAAGTTGATGATCTTGTAGGTACCTTCCAAGAAATGAACTTGGAAGACAAAGAAGAAGCCAATAATGAAGAAACACAACTTGACAAACAACAAGATTGGGTAACCCTAAAAGACCATCCTTTGGACAAAATCATTGGAGAAATAACCAAAGGGGTAAGCACTCGAAATGCCATTAGAAATGCATGCAATCACTTAGCCTTTGTATCTCAAATTGAACCCAAAAATATTGATGAAGCCATTATTGATGAACATTGGATGTTGGCCATGCAAGAAGAATTAAACCAATTTGAAAGAAATGAAGTTTGGGAACTTGTGCCAAGACCCAATGACCATCAAATAATAGGCACCAAATGGGTTTTTAGGAACAAGCTAGATGAAAATGGAATAATAACTAGAAACAAAGCTAGACTAGTTGCTAAGGGGTATAATCAAGAAGAAGGAATAGACTATGAAGAAACGTATGCTCCCGTAGCTAGGTTAGAAGCCATTAGATTATTATTAGCTTTTGCTTGTTGTATGGATTTTAAACTTTATCAAATGGATGTCAAAAGCGCTTTTTTAAATGGCTATATTCAAGAAGAAGTTTATGTAGATCAACCTCCCGGTTTTGAAAATCATAAATTTCCAAATCATGTTTTTAAATTGAGAAAAGCCTTATACGGTTTGAAACAAGCTCCAAGAGCTTGGTATGAAAGACTTAGCAAATTTCTTTTAGAAAATAATTTCGAAAGAGGAAAGGTTGACACTACACTATTTATAAGGCGTAAAAATAATGACATTCTTTTGGTACAAGTTTATGTTGATGACATAATTTTTGGTGCTACAAATGAAAGTCTTTGTCAAGAGTTTGCTAAATTCATGCAAAAAGAATTTGAAATGTCCATGATGGGAGAACTTACCTTTTTCTTAGGATTACAAATCAAACAAACAAATGAAGGAACTTTTATTAGTCAAACAAAATATTGTAAAGAATTACTCAAACGTTTTGAAATGGATAAGGCAAATGAAATAGCAACACCAATGAGCACATCTTGCTATCTAGATAAAGATGAAAAGGGTAAGGACGTTGAAATAACTAAGTATCGAGGAATGATAGGATCCTTACTTTATTTAACTTCTAGTAGACCCGATATTATGTTTGCCGTATGCATGTGTGCTAGATATCAAGCTTGTCCTAAAGAATCACATCTCACCGCTGTAAAAAGAATTTTGAAATATCTTGTGGGTACTCAAAATGTTGGTTTATGGTATCCCAAAGGCGTTGAATGTAATCTTTTAGGATATTCCGATTCCGACTTTGCGGGTTGTAAGCTTGATAGAAAAAGTACTAGTGGCACATGTCATTTACTTGGTAGTTCCCTTGTTTCTTGGCATAGCAAGAAACAAGCAAGTGTTGCATTGTCAACGGCTGAGGCAGAATATGTAGCAGCCGGTAGTTGTTGTGCTCAAATTCTTTGGATGAGACAACAACTTCTTGATTTTGGTATTTCCTTGGATAAAGTCCCCATTAAATGTGATAACACTAGTGCAATAAATATATCTAAGAATCCGGTCATGCATTCAAGGACCAAACACATTGAAATAAGACATCACTTCATAAGAGACCATGTTTTGAAAGGAGATTGTGTACTTGAATATGTTGAAACTTCAAAACAATTGGCGGACATTTTTACAAAACCCCTTCCAAAAGACCAATTTATAAATATTAGAAGGGAGTTAGGAATTTTGGAAATTTCCTAATTGATTTATTTTATCACACTTTCTTACTCCTTGAACAAAACTTTGCAAATCTTTAACTTGAAAATTTCCAACTCATCTTTTTCATAAAATTTTCATTTCCTTGAACATAATACCTTACTTTGTGATATACATACAAATTTGTAAAGAAAATTTATACTCACATTTCCAATAATCAACTTAATGCTCTACAAATCTCTTGTGTTATTTAAAGATCCCGTGGAGTCCCCATATATTTTAAACATATTTTGACACAAAGATAATCCCCTATATACAACATGGTTCTCAAAAATAAATGGCAAATGACCTTTGATTTTCTTGACTCTCTAGTGCAACAAAATCATTGGCAACTTGCAAAATTTAAATCATTGCATATATCCCTCACAAAACAACCATCTAGTAACATGATTCTTCAAAATCGCGTAAAAATAGCTAGATGAATCGATTCCCATGAGACATTATGTGCCTATATGCCTTGAATGATTTCGTGATGTATATTGCATTGTTATCTTACTTCAAAATGTATGCATCTACCTTTAAGAAGTATATGTTAAGGAAATCTTTTTGATGATGCCAAAGGGGGAGAGAAATACATACATTTAAAGGGGGAGAGATATATATACAAGAAAGGGGGAGAAGATATACACTTTCTAATTGACATAAAAATATCTTGTAAAAGGTGAGAAATACTTAAAGTATTGTATGATTAAAGGGAGATAACTAAGAAGGAGAGAACATATATTAAGGGGGAGAAACCATATATTAAGGGGGAGAGACCTTTGTTTCTTAAATACTTTCTTGATTTCTTGTGTCTATGATTTCATCAACATGTGGTATCAAATTGTATATGATAGGGGGAGTCTTTATTGCAATATATATGAATTGTTATAATACTAACACCCCAAGAGACAAACATTTGTTGTCATCATCAAAAAGGGGGAGAATGTATTTGTATGTTGATGTAGGTTTTGATAATGATACAACAAATGAAGAAGTATCAAAGATGTTATCAAGCAATTGATTATGTTTAATGTGGAATCTAAATTGGTTGATGTTTAACTTTGATGAATAATTAAGGACATATGTTAAAGGCATTTAAAGAAGCTCAAAACAAGTGAGAATTGATCATCAAAATGCCTAAGAATCAAAGGAACCAAGGTATATGCAAAAGGGTTCCAAAAAGGGGTGAAAAATGCACTAAAATTCAAGGATCAGGTGCATGAATCGATTCAAGGTAAGTATGAATCGATTCATACGTTTTTAAGTGGACAAAATGCATTTTTATCAGGGCTGAATCGATTCAGCCAAAGTGTGAATCGATTCACACGGTTTCCATGCTCCAGGAAGTGAATTTTCAATGCATGAATCGATTCCCTTTTCTCTTGAATCGATTCTCACGTGAATGTTTGCCCAGTAACTCTAATTTAATGACTTGAATCGATTCATATGCTATAAGAATCGATTCATGAGGCTGTCAGAAGGTAGAAACATGCGCAGACTCTAAATTCCCTTCGGTTGGATCAAATTGGAAGACCCTAGGCAATGTTCCATGACTTGTCCCTCTCCACATGCATGTGTTACATTGAAAATGCAATTAAATTGAATATTAGACAAACATGCTTCTTGATGCACATGCAATATTCTCTTGGAGACACTAAAAGGTTTATTGGAATTGGAATGCCAAGTTGAATGGAGACACACATGCCTAACACTTCAAGCTTCCAAGGAATTAAATATTACACATGTCATGCCTCATGGAGCCTATAAATAGAGAAGGAGTTGAAGGCAAAACTTGCACCAAGCATTTGAAGCATTTCCATTTGCTTTCTTCCTCCTCCATTCTCTTGCTCTTCTACTTACTCTCTTTATTCTTGATTGGCATATTTCTTGAGATTATTTTTGAGAGTTAATTTGTGGGAAGATTATATTTGTGTACTTAACTTGCATATCCTCTCTTTGAGAGTTATTATCTTGTGTAAGCTTTAAACTTGTATATCCACTCTAGTGAGAGAGTTTCCTTGTACACTTAAACACTAAACTTCATAGAAGCTTTGGGTTGGGTTTCAACCTTGTAATTGTGAGATTGAGAGATTGGGTGGGGTTCCCTTGTACTTGTGAGAATTGGATTCTTGAGTGTGGGACACTAGGAAGTTGCAATTGCTCAAAGTGTATCTCTAATCTACAATAGTGGAAATCCTCTAAGTGGGTTGCTTAGAGGCGAGACGTACACCGGCGTGGTGGAACTCGTATACATCGGTTTGCAAATCCTTCTTCCCTTAACTCATTTAATTTGTGCACCTAATTTGTTTGCTTAACTTCCTTGCTTCATTAATTGAACTAAGTGCATGATATATTAAGTTGAAAACCATTTTTGAATAACTTTGTTAAACTTGGACTTAAGCATCTCTTTTGAATTCATCTTTCTAAAAAGTCCTATAAATTGCTTTGCAACTAAATTGATTCATTATTCAAACTCTTTAAGTAGTTGTTAGTTTGTCTTGTGTATAATTTATTGCTTCTTGTTATCTAATTTATTATCTTAAACATACATAGTGACAAAAGAATCAATTTCAAGAGCATTCCAAAGAAAAGTTTTTAATACTCAATTCACCCCCCCTCTTGAGTAATTGAGGCCACTTGGTTAACAAATTGTTTATTTGATGTACCTTGTAGTCTCATAAGAAGCAAGGTAGATATGAGTGTGAGTATTGCGTGATGAAGACCATGTTGACATTGTCCAAAACCATATAGTAGATGGATGAAAAACTGTAAGTGTTCACTTACTTACATTCTATAAATTTTTATTCTTATAGTAATTAGGTTTTTAATATTCAACAGCTAATTGTTTTATGTTTTGTTTGTAGCACTTTCAAGACCACTCATACTTGCCTCTGACAGACATAAATGATGTTAGAAAATAATGGGCCACGTACTTTCATGAAGTGGGGGAAGAACTCCGATAGATATTTATTATTTTATATCATTCATTGTACCTAGGGTTTAAGATTTTATTTTATTCCATTCATGTACATAATATTTGTTGTATACAGATCATGTTCTTCATTATGTTGAAAACAGGGTTGAAATAGTTATTCCCGATGGGAAAATAAACATTTTCATACATTGTCAAAACTTACTCGAAAATTTTCAAAAAATTCTTTAATTCAAGAAAAACATAAAGTTCTATAGGACTAGAGGTTAATTCCATAAAAAAATTAATTGAGAATTTTTTATAAGAAATTAACCTTGTTGAAACAAAAATGGTGGAAATTAAATAAAATATAATTAAATAGGAATTGATGCTTGTATGATAAGCAGGTGGAAACAACCAAACACTTTTTTTCCTTGTAAAGTTGCTTGTAATATATGGTTCAAGTTATATCAAGGGGGAATGGAATAATAATTGTTATGCCACCTTGTACAAAACATTTCTTGTAACATTATGGCCTTCTTTTTGGCTTGTAGCTTTATCCTATATTTGGAATGAAAGGGACTAAAAAATGGGAATGTATTAATTTAAAGGTTTAGTAATGGCTCAGGGTCAAAATGAAGGGGTTTTGTGAACACTAAATTTTTCCCGGGTCACTAAATTTTTAGTGAAAAAATAAAAAATAAAAGGAAAAACAAAAAAAGTTTTTAAAAGAATGGGTTGAAGGTATAAGATATAGGATTTAGGGTTTAGGGTCTAGGGTCTAACAATTAAAATGGAATTGTAGTACGTATGACATATCAAACAACTTTAATTATTCTCAAAAGTTTTTACTTAAATAAACATAGATATGAACATAAATAACAAGGTAGAGAAAAATGCATTTCCATTATAATCCGCACAACAAAAAAACTAAATAACATCAACCTAAAATTAAGAATTAAAGAAGACAAACTAAACTCATAAAAACAAACCAAACTCAAAAAGGGAAAAAAGCAATCCATTACCAATTTACCATTACTCACTTAAATGAAAAAGTAAATAGAAAGTGGGCATTCCTCTAAGGCTAAGCACATGTTCTCTCTTCCATCCATCTCTTAGTAAAGAATCTCTAAAAACCATAATCGAAGTGCCTCCTTGCTCATTTCATAAAAATGATCACGTACACGCCACAAGAAACATGAGGGCAAAGAGGAATTGAAGGGGAGAAAACAACGCGTGAAGTTGATAACAGGTAAGATAAATGAGATGACATTGAAGGCCAAGTAGTATGGTGGTCATTGTTGGGCATAAAGTTAATGGGGGAGCAGATGGAGGTGAGGCTAAAAGAGATATCAAGTGGGGAGGGGATGCAAAGTTTTACTGGAAAGAATGTGGTTCTCCAAGGACGACACTAAGGCATAAAGTAGAAACATAAATAACATGTAGTGGAGAGAAGTGTTTTTTGAAAGAAGAAGATAGAGAATGAGAGTGATGAAGCAATGTTAGGTATTAAGGCCTCGTTAGTGGTCAATAAAGCAAGAGAAATTCATAGCATAGCTTCATATGCCAAAAAGAAAGGAAAAATAAAGATTTTTAAGGGCCCAAGCAGAGGGAACCACGACCAGGTCATGGTTCTAACCATGGCCATGGAACCTGCTTTCAGAAAATGAAAACAGGGGCTTGGCAGATCAAACCACGGCCAGGCCGAGGTTCACTCCATGGTCGTGGTTTGTGACTGATAACAATCCCTATTTTGCATGTTTTTCATGGTATTTAAGCCCAAATTGGGTTTAGGTTTAAAGGTTCTACACTTTGGGAAGTTGAGGTACATTGTAGAGGCGAAGGAGGTGACTTGGGAGAGCTCTTTCTCAAGGATTTTCAAGGAAGAAATGAAGAAGAAGGAAAAAGATCCAAAAATTCTACACTTCATAGTGGTTGCTTTTAGGATTTCTTTGTGTTTTCCTAATTTTCTCTTGTAATTCTTGTTTTAGAGTATGATGTTCTTAATTTTATACATTGTTTTCTATTTCAACATAAGTGGCTAGAATCTTTTTCTTGGGATTTAGGGGGTTGATTGCTATGTATTGATGTAATTCTTACTCTTTGATTATCAATGAAATTATGCTTTCATTCGATTCCTCAATGTCTTTTTATGGTCATTAATCTAGGGATGGGCTTGAGTAATTTCTAATTGAATTAGGAAGGACTAAACCGTGATCCATTTAATCAATTTGAGAAATTAAACCTAAGAATTAAATTGGGAGGAACTGAGAAGTGAACCTCTTTAATCTTTTGAGGACTTAAGATTTTCACAAAACCTTAATGGCTTTGTTTTCAAATTAAACATTGTGGTTTGAATTCTGAGTACTTTAGTGAAACTTTGAGAAGGGAAAACTAAAACTATAGGAAAATTGTCCTAGTTAATATAAGAATAAAAGATAATACAAAAATTCTTAAACATCAATACAAACAATTTACTACTCTAAGATCCCAAGATACATTTGAATTGATCTTTTTTCCCAAGAACTCCGATTGTAATTTTATTTTTATTTATTTTTTAAATTTCTTCAAGTAAAACCTTTCTTGATTTTCCTGTCTAGATGATTAGAATTCAAATCATGAGTACTTGAGAACACGGTCCCCAAAGAGACGATATTTTTTATATTACGCGACATACCCGTGCGCTTGTGGGCCAATCAAGTTTTTTACGCCATTGTCGGGGACTGTGTTTCCTCTCAATATTTAGCGATTTTGATTTTGGTTAACTAGACATTTTATTGTTTTTCTTAATTTTTATTTCATTTTAATTTTATTATTTTAATTTTTATTTATTTATTTATTTTATTTATCTAATTTTTCATTTTTGTTTTGTTTTTATTTTACTTTGTTTATTTAATTTTTATTGGGCATTTATTTATGCCTCTTTTCTTATTAGTTTTTTTATTTTATAAATTTTAGAAAAATAAATATTACGCCTGGTTTGCTCTTTTGTGTTTTTGTAGGTACTTTTATACAAAAAACTAGGAGCGCTGATCCTGATTTTGTGTTAGACCCAAAGATTGAGCGCTTCCTCTTAGCCAAAAGGAGAACTGAGAGATAACTCTTTGAGAGGCCACATACAGAAATGGCTGACCAGGACAACCAAGCCTTAAGGGATTTTGCTGCTCCGAACGCCATGGCTAGAGGGCCATGCATTACACAACCAGCTATTGAGGCTAACAACTTTGTGCTTAAACCTTCTCTTCTCTCCATGGTGCAACAAAGCCAGTTTGAAGGTCTACCATCTTAAAACCCCAACCTCCACTTACAAGTCTTTCTGGAGTACTGCCATACACTGAAGGTAAATAGAGCCTCAAGTGATGTTCAAACTAAGGCTCTTCCCTTTCTCTTTGAGGGACAAAGCCCGAGCCTAGCTTTATTCTCTACCTGAAGGGTCCATTTCTACCTGGACCAAGCTCTCCATAACTTTCCTTAATAAGTACTATCCTAGAAACAAGACCGGCCAGTTAAGGAAGCAAATTATCTTATTCATGTAGAAAAATGGTGAAGCATTGTATGATGCCTGGGAGAGGTATAAGGAGTTTCTTAGAGAGCGTCCCCATCATGGAATATAACAATAGGTTACAATCTATATTTTCTGTAATGGACTCACTTCTAGCCATCAGGTTACCTTGGATGCCGTAGCTGGTGGCGCCTTCATAAGCAAACACATAGGATGGGGTATAACTTGATTGAGGAGGTAGCTCATAATTCCTACCAGTGGTTATCTAAGAGGAGTTTGCCTCCCAAAACTCCAGGTAAGTACTTTGTCGATGCTATTTCCCTTTTAACTAATAAAGGAAAAGCCTTGTCCATTAAGTTTGATAAGTTAGGAACAAATGCTTCTAATGTCATTTGTAAGTTATATGGTAATGCAGGTCGTGTAGCTAGTGTATTAGTTGGGACTTCCCCTAAACCAGGAACCGGCATGCAATATGTGGATGCTATAGGGAATTTTCAGAGTGGGGGTTTTGGCAATAACTACAGGGGTCTACCTAGATTCTAGAAGAAAGAGCCATTCAACCAAGGTGGACAAGGCAACTTTAGGCCTTCCCAAAGACCATTTGCCCTATAAGAGTTCCTCATGTTCCTCAGCAATTAAGATTAAAGTCTTTAATGGAGACATTCATTAGGAACCAAATGAAATAGAATAAGAAGTTCTCTGAAGCTATCAAGAGTCTGTCTACCAAGGTGGATGCCATAGCTGTCGACAACAAAATATTGGAGACCCAGATACCCAGCAAGTCTCACAGGCTACTAGAGCTCCAGCGCTTTTCTTGGAAAGCCAGAAAAGGAACCCAGAAGCCACATCATGGTGGTCATAATAAAACAAGAGGAGAAGCCTGTGATTGATAAATTGGATGTAATCTTTACACCTAAGGTTGATGATACTGAAAAGGTAAAAAAGGAAGAAGTGAAACCTTACCAACCTCCAATTTCAAATCCTCAAAGGTTGGCAAGAGCTAAGGTGGATCAACAATTTGGTAAGTTTCTTGAACTCCTTAGGAAAATGTATGTTAATATTCCATTTACTGAGGCATAGCAATAAATACCAATTTATGCTAAATTTCTTAAGGAAATATTATCTAGAAAAAAGAAAAACTAAGGTTGATGATAATGTTGCACTTACTGAGGAATGCAAGTCTGTAAGTATGAAAAAGTTACCCCCTAAGTTTCAGGATCCGGACAACTTTTCTATAACATGCATGATTAGTAATATGAGTTTTGAAAACTCTGTGTGATCTAGGGGCTTGCTGTAGTATAATGCCTTTATTTGTTTATAAGAAACTTAAAATAGGTAATGTGAAACCTATTAGGATGTCTTTGTAATTTGATGATAGATTTATGAAACATCCCGTGGGTATAATTGAAGATGTGCTTGTTAGAATAAGAAATTTACTCATACCTGTTGGTTTTGTTGTATTAGATATAGAGGAAAATGTTGACATCCCTATCATATTAGGGAGACCATTTCTTGCCATTGGAAGAGCAGTTATTGATGTTAGGAACATAAAATTATTCTTGAATATTGGAAATAAAACAGTTAAGGTTAACCTTAAAAAGGCTAGTGAAATTTTGTGATTGGTGTTAAGTGTTATAAAATTGATAACTGTGACCCAATGGTGAAGGATAATGCTCTAAAAGGCTTACCTAATGATCCATAAATTTCTGTTATGTTCTTTGTTATTGATTTTTTATGAAATCCATTGAAGAAGGGTGACGAGGCACTCTCATCTCAGGAGAAAAGGAAAGCCAAGGTTAAACTGAAGAACACCTTAAAAACATGGAAAAGAAAGTTTAGGACCCGATCAAGAGATGCCATGAGGATATTGACCCAGCAACCGAGTGAACTCAATTAATGAGCAAAAGCCTTGGAGAGGTCTAGCTGAAGACTATAAACTTAGCACTTATGGGGTTACAACACCACATTCAATTAAAAATAAAATTAAGAGAGAGATGTCCTACTTTGGTGGAATGAAGGAGCCGTAAAGAAGAAGAGCATTAGAGGTGCTAAGAAACTAGTTTAAGGGTGGCAATTAAAGAACTTAAGTCGAAGAGATGAAGGGAAGTTATCAAAATAGTAAGAACCATAGCCCACCCTTGGTTTAAACCATGGCCATGGTTCCAAATGCTTTAATTTTGGTCCTCAATTCTCCCACCACATCCCCCAGGTAAGTTGTTTGATCTTGTTTATCTTTGTTTGAACATTGAGGACAATGTCTGTAACGTCCTCTGTTACATCTCAATAAATTCTAAAAAAATCATAATTTTTTTTACTAAAAATATAAACGTTAAAAAGAAACTATCAGAATAAATTACATACAACATTTCTGAAATACCTCATAAATATCATTAAAAATTTATAAAGTAATTTTACATTCCTCCAAAGAAAATAAATATTAAATATTATTAAAAAGAGAGGAAACTCCATGGTCCAAGAGCAGTTACTTAATGATATTTTTTATTCATTGGACCACGGTATTCATACCGAGCTCCCTTTCTTGAACGTACTATATTTACTGCCTGGTCCTTCCCGCTGTACGAACCATCATTTTAACATATGAAACAAAAACATCGAGAAAGAAGTGAGAAACAAAATATAATATTCTCAAATGGGACATAAGAAATAAAAGGGTTTTCTTAAATATAATACAATAATATTAATCACAACCACATACACAATCAATTATGAATGTATGAATGTTATGCAATATCTTCATCATAACTTATGTATATATACGGGCCCTTTAAATTTTTAATTTGCACTAGGCCAACCAGGAGTTTACACTGTTTTATAATTCTAGATAATAATAACATGAATAGCTCAACTGGCATGGAAACACTTAGAGACTAGTCAGACTGAGAAGGTTTTTATTGTAAAAGTACCTGACACTAAGGAGCGACCCCAGATCCCCTGAAGCACCCTTCCACACCCTCTCATCCCAAGGCTCGAAAGTAAGTCTCATCTAATGTATCCTCAGTTTTTATAATCCGTCTCTAGGCAATATCATTTTGTTTCTGTTTGATGATTCATGATGCATGAACTACTTGCATATTTAGTTGGTTAAGGCTTTTAGAAACTCAATTATATTATCAGAGCCTACGAATCACGACATAGCCACCTCAGTAAACTGTACTTTTTCAAATTCTCAAATAAGTTCTATCACACATATAAAATTTTAGTATAGTTTCTTTTCAAACCATAAATCAAATCTCATCATAATTTAAGTTTCAAAGCGTTAAATATATTTCACAACCTTCCTTAGAAAATTTTATAGATCAATTCAAAATCAATTATTAAAAACTTGAATTCGGAACTATTAATCTTTAAAACCGTAGTACTTGAAAATTTTGTATAATATTTTTATTTTTTTAAAATTGTTATTGTTATATATATATATATATATATATATATTAAGAGTTTAAAGTAAAATATTAATGAAAGATCTTCTTTTTATAAATGTCTTTATATATGTATATATATATAAAATTTTATAAAATAATTTCTTTTTTTTTATAAGCTAACTAGAAATCTTAATTTTAGTAAATATATATTTTTTAAAGATGAAAGAGATTTCCAAAAATTTATGTAGTTTCATTAAAAACTAAGAAATTTCTTAAAAGTGATTTGAATAAAAATAAATAAATAAATAAAGAAGTAAGAGATAAGTAAATTCTTACAGAGATTTAGCTTTCCGTCATGCTTGCTACATTCTCATTCTCCATAACAACACAGAATAATCATTCACAAATCAATCAAATAAAAATAACACAATCATTATACAAAATTAACATAATTTATTCAAGGTGTCTTAATTATTAATGTTCATTTTAAGTCATATTAGTCCAATCATTATGTTAGTTGGTCCATATCAAGTCCAAAATAGTCCAATGGTCATATGGATCCGTCATAAGTCCAATCAGTGCAAAGGTATAACTCAGTCCATATGAGTCCATAACGGTCCAAATCTTAATGATAAGGTATGTTAGGTTAATAAATCATCCAAATATTTTAAACTTTATGTTAGGTTAATCAATATGATTCATCCAAATATTTTGAACTTTTGAATAAATTTTATTTATTTATTTTAATAATTGTCTATAGTTAAAAGGAGTAGGGGACTCTTCCCATTATTGTTATGTTTTCATATATTATATTCTTATCTCACTCCCCCCTCTTGTATCTCGATTCGTTATGAAAAGTTCGTGCGCGCCTCGTCTCCGAGTTCTAAAACATATCAATTTCATTTTAATATAGTTATAAGATGAAAATTTAGATTACTATTTGAAATAGAAAGGGTAAATAGTAATTATGCATAGTAATGGTAAATAGTAAATTTTAAATAGTTACCATGAATAGTAACAGTAAATAGTAAAACATGAATAGTAACGGTAAATAGTAATAGTAAATAATAATTTACTATTCGTATAGTAATTTACTATTGACATAGTACTTACTATTCAGAATAGTAACTTAAAATAATATTATATCTAGTATAATAATAGATTTCTAAAATCATATGAAAATAAACCTAAAAATTATAAAAGAGAGTTATTCTTACCTTATAATTTTGGCAGAACCTTCTTCCAAAAATTTTATTTTTCTCTCTTACTCCCACCACTATCTCTCTAGCACTACTATATTAAGAAAATTTAATCTAAAATTGTAAAATTTTCGTTTAGAAACCTTCGGTATTTATAGGCAGGAAAGTTACTGTGTATTTCATTATTTTATTATAAAAGTTACTGTGAAACATTTGAAATTTTCGTTTATGCACAGTGTTTTGCATAATAAATGTCGGCTGAATTATTAAGCCAAATAGTAACCATTCACTCGGTATATTTTAAATATTAAAAATTAGTCATTTTCAAAATTTAGCGATATTATATCAGTCCTCACTAATTTTATCATAAGTAATATAAAGTTTAAATTTTAAAAATCTAAAATTTTCTGTTAATAAAAATTTGTTGGTACTTTTACGGTCTCCGTACGATTGGTAAAAATCAAGATTTTACTCAAACCGATCATTTTTAAATAAGTCTACTTGAAATAGATTTTAGAAAATTTTCTTATAATTTAACTTCACTTTCTTATAAATATTTTTAATTTTAAATCACTTTATATGAATTTAAAATTATTTAAAATATATTATTTTATTAAAATATTTCTAAAATTCCAAAAAATTTCAGAAAATCATAAATAATACGTAGATTAAAAAGTTTTAAAGAACCATAACCTAATTCCTTTAAAATTTTAATATAATTTTTTTTATAATGAATTAAAATAAAAAATAGGGGTGTTACAATGTCCACATCTAGTTTGGTGTGATAGGATAGACAACTTACCTATTTGTTTGCTTTTATATTTATTTCCTTTACTTTGTTTATTTTTAGTTTTTATTTTTTTAAGGATGTTTTTTATTGTTTTCCTTAGCATGTTTTTAGGTTTGTCTTGCATGTTAAGGTTAGACCTTGTTTGTTTTCTTGTGAATATTATATAAGACAAGTTGTTGATTGTGGGTATTGGATCATGAAACATCTTAGAAACCCTATAAAAAATTTTCTAATGATCTTTACATAATTAAATAGGGTGATTGAATGTTTGCCAAGAAAATGATGAAAATTTGTGCCATTGTTTCATTTGATTCGATTTACCTTGGTGAGCCTTTGAGCCTATTAAGGGTATTTTCATTGCAAATTTTTAAACCCTTGTTTCTTCTCGTTTAAGTGATGTCTTTTCTTTTTAAGTGTTATAGAACATGGCTTCACCTAGGCAAAATGGTGTTTGATTATGTACCCTAGAATGATTAAGGCATTTTAGGTATTCTTGAAGCCCCTCTTTTTGAAAATATTAATATCCACTAGTTGCCTTCTTTAAGCCTAAAATTTGAAACGCTTTCTTTAAAACCCTTTTTCTTCAAAAAGAGTTTTGAGGTTAAGTACATTAATATGGAACTAGGAGAACAACAATAAAAAATTAGAGAATATGAGACTCAAAGAAAAAAAATTATAGGATTGAGAAAAAATCAAATTAGAAAAAGGAAAAGAAAGAAAAAGAACAAGAAAATAAATAAAAGGTGATGGTTCAAAGTCAGACTTAGAAAGGGGTTGAATAAGTCTCAGACTCTTATGTGGAATTTTAAAATCTTTGTAAGCACAGGTAATCAGACTTTTGTACTAGACTGTTAAATGCAGGGAAAGACAGAATCAACATAGAGATTTCATACTAGTTCACTTCCAACACATAAGCTATGTCCAATCCCTTCTAACTTGAAGGATTTCCACTATTGTAAAAACTTCTTTTACAATTTCAACACCAGACCATGCCACAAATATTCTTAACTCCAACCACTTCTGGCTTAAATCCAAGTATTATTTCAACAAGTTACTCTTGGCTCAATCCCAAGGATTCTTTCAAAAGCCTCTTCAGGCCATAAACTATTTCCCAATAAAAACTAAAGGCTTCCAACGCACTAGACTTTTACACAAATATTGATTTGAATGAAAGATTGTGTTTGGTATTTCTGAGAACTTAGTGTATGAAAAGATATAATGATATGAATAGATACGCTAAGTAAGAAAGCAAAAGACCAAGGTGCGCTGGATGTAGAACTATAAAGAAGGTTTTTGCTTAAGATAAAAAACTAAGAATGAAGAAGAAAGCTTTGTAAGCTGATAGAAAAATGATTTCTTTGAAAGTCTCAGAAGTTCTTCTTCAAATCTTTAAATCTCTTCATATTTATAGATCACTTAAGGTGAACGTTTGATAATCTAGTGAAGAGATACAGCCGTCGTAAATCCATTGAAGGAGTTTTAGCCGTTGAGAGCACCAGACCTTAAGGAGTGAAGAGAGAACAAAGGTTTAGTGTGAAGAAACATTAAAGCTTTGCATTAAAATAATGTTTTTTGAAAATAGCAGAACAAAAGTCCTTTTGTAGGCTTTCTTCTTTCAATATAAAACTGTGTAGAGCAAAAAAAGTTGACCTTATAAAAGCATTCTAACATACGTACTGAAATTCTGAAATGCGTAGAACTACTTCTTTGTTTCTTCCCATGAAAGGCTTTGGCTTTTGGATTGTTTTATCTCTTTACATCTTTTGATGATAAGTATGGTTCATTTTGATATGTACATAGTTTAGAGCATCATCAAAATAAACATTGATCTTTTTGTTGTATTCTTTGGATCTTGAGCAAATGCTTGTCTTCTTATTTTCTTTGATGATACAAGTAGTCTTCAGAGAAAACTAGTGCAAAAATTGGATATAACAACGGGATATTATTCACGGGTAGAAGAGGATCAGTGATAAAAACATGCGCGGTGGCATTTTTGAAATTATAAGGTGAATGTTTTAATCAGAGAAAACTATATATCCACGGTTAACATCATAACCGTGAACGTACCCATCAATATATATTCACGGTTGAGGAGTCAACCGTGGATATATAGTACCTGAAATATATATCGACGGTTGTGTTCACAACCATGAATATATATTCCTGGGTACGATCATGGTTATGATGTGAACCGTGGATATATATAGATGTCAATATTCACGGTTGTATTTCCAACCGTGGATATATACTTCAGGTTTTAGGGTTTAATCACTGGGTACTGTACGTCCACAGTTGTTTCTATAACTATGAATATAGATTTAATATTTATCCACGGTTGGTATCGTAACCGTGGATATATAGTTAACATTTATCCACGGTTGTTTGTTAAACCGTGAATATATGTTTAATATATTCATGGTTTCAAGGGGAACCGTGAATATATATCCTTTCTGAAACTTCAAAAGCCGCGCCTTTCACTCTTTTTTCACTTTCTCCTTACTTTCGCGCTGGTTATCGTCTTCTTCCTCGTCCTCCTCTTTGTTGGTCGTAGGCTTCTGGGTTCACTTCCTTCTTCTTTCGCGTGCCCTTCTTCTTCTTCGTTCACCATTGTCAGGTAAGTGCTTCGTTGCCCTTCTTCTTTCGTTCACTTTTTAACCTCTACTTCGTTGTTATGCTTTATAATCGTAATGGGTTTGCTTCGTTGTCTCTAAGTTTGTGTGTTTATTGTTGAAGCTGAACTCTGTCTCTGCTATTTTGACATTGCCTGTGACATTGCCTCTATTTTTATGTGTTTTCATTGTTGTGGAGACCTGCATTAGTAAATGTCAATAAAAGTAGTTATATTATCAAAATTATTGAGATAAAGTGTCTCTATATTTGTTTATTTTAGCTCTAGTTAAAGCTTGTATCTGTGTCTCTGTTCCTTTTACTTTGCTAGAAATATTGTGGATCCTTCTCTGTGTGTGTAACAATGTGTATGCTTTACTATAGGATTTCACTTGTTTGGATTTAATGCTTGTCTGGTACCTGTTGTTAGCACATAAAAATCGCTTTTGAAATATTCCCCTTCAAATGAAAATGGAGCTAAGTTTATAGGCTTGAGCTCTACAACTGATTAGCAGAAAAATAGGCAGCTACCCCCACACTAACAACAAACTCTTAAACATGGGTAACAGAAAAACAATAACATAAACAAACTCTAAATCTTTTATTCTAAAATAACTGACTCGGTTGACACTCCCTCCCTTAAACTTTATGCTCACTGCAACAGTTTACGTTAGGTTCTTCAAGCATGCCCAAAGTTTACAGATGCTAGAAACTTTTAACTTTAAATGGGTTTGTCATTATGTCTGCCAATTGCTCTTCCGTGTTACAATAATTTAGCTCAATAACACCATCGTTGCATAAATCCCACAAAAAATAAAATCTTACATCAATGTGTTTACTCCTTCCATGTAGAACTAGATTTTTAGACAATGTAATAGTAGAAGCATTATCACAAAATATAATAGTTACTCCTTCCTGGAAGTAGTTTAGATGCTCTAAAATTCTTCTTAACTAAAAGTGACCC
Organism: Clitoria ternatea; assembly: GCA_037962975.1. NCBI lineage: Eukaryota > Viridiplantae > Streptophyta > Magnoliopsida > Fabales > Fabaceae > Clitoria > Clitoria ternatea. Next base: position 23,098,426 of record CM075672.1, on the reverse strand, counting down.
AAAAAAAAGTGACCCAAAATGTATCTATATAATAACCGTGAATATAAGTAGTTTGTAACTGAAACCTTTTAATACTTATATTCACGGTTGTGATGGACAACCGTGGATAAAATGTATCTATATCCACGGTTGTCCATCATAACCGTGAATATAAGTGGATGTAACTGACACCTTTCAGTTCTTATATTCACGGTTATGCTCGATAACCGTGAATATAAATAGTAAGTTATATTCACAGTTGTTCTTAACCGTGGTTAGATGTGATTTATTACCACGGTTGTTAACCATGGTTAAAGACCATCATCTACTACCACGGGTGCAACAACCACGGTTCTTTAACCGTGAATAAAGGTCTTTTTTAACCGTGATTATATCCATTTTTTCCACTAGTGAAAGGATCAATTCTAAAGCATCTTCAGAAGGGATTTGTTAGGCTTTGATATAAAGACAAGAATAACACTTATTTATTTGGAAGTCTTGATTCTAAAGTTTGAACATGTTCTATTTAAAACAAAGCTTGGTAGATTAGACCCTGATGGTGTAACTGGGGTTAAACTACTTTTTGAATTTTTCTTTAGTCCCATACAGACTTATGTAACAAGATCAAACTTTTTATGATAAGCTCCCCTTTTTCATTTATAGCTTATGCCTTATAGACCTTTGACCTGAAACACTTAATTATAAAGGTCAAATAACATATAGGCAAACATTATTTAATCAAATGTAATGTGTGTTGTTAAGAAATCTTGGGATAAGAACCATCAATAATAGAGTCTTTATAAAATAGACTTGGTTCTAACAAAAGGGTTGAGAAAAAGAAAAAATAGAGGGTCCCTAAAAATTATTAGAGCTTGGAATTTTGTTTTCCCTAGTTTCTATAATCATTAAATGACGTCTTTTGAATTATACTCCTAAGCCCTTTGTTATATTTTTTTCTTGTCTTATCCTTTGGCTCCATTACAACCGCAAAAAGACCTTTTGACTTAGGTGAATTTTCTTAATATTATGGAGCTAGGGTCACTTGCCAAGCCTATGGTTACACTTGAATTGATTTGATTTGAGTGATATTACTTGATTCCTTGAAACACTTTGAGAGGATTCATGAGATAGTGACTTGGTTAGCATAAGAGTAAAAGATAATACACTTTAGTAGAACTTTGAGAATGGAAATCTAAAAGTTTAAAATTGACTTGGTTAGCATAAGAGTAAAAGATAATACAAAAATTCTTAAACATCAAATCAAGCAATTTACTACTCTAAGATCCCAAGATATATTTGAATTGATCTCTTTTCCTAAGAACTCCCTATTACAATTTTATTTTTATTTGTTTTTTAAATTTCTTCAAGCAAAACCTCTCTTGGTTTTCCTATCTAGATAATTATAATTTAAATTGTGAGTACTTGAGAACACAGTTTCTGAGGAGACGATATTTTTTATATTATACAGCACACATGTGTGTTAACAGGCCGGTCAATTATTTTCCTGGTTAGTAGATCCAGAGAATAATGTCATGTGTGGCAGTAGGACCATAGCTACAAGATGTATCCTAACTAAAAAAATTTTAACAACTAATTTAATTCATAAACCTGTTAGCATCTAATGTAATGTAGGACATAGTGACAATGTTCTCTAGGGTGGTTAGTTGTTTCATGTGGTGCTGACAATAGTTAAGAAGCTCAAGATTAATAAAAAACTCAGGGGGAAATTAGATGAACTCATATAAATGAAAGCATGAGTCCCAAAGACATGTTTAAGACATAAGGCTATAGTAATTTCTCCACTTTTAATTTCTTTTATGACAGTTTGCTCTCTTGAATTTCTTTGCACCTTCCTTTTATCTTCTCTTTCTGCATCCTTAATTTCTTTTATTTTCTTTTCTAAAATTTTCTTTCAAAATAACTCTATGAAACTGTTTAACATTCAAAAAGCCTGAGTAGTCAATGCATAATAATTTTCTTTCTCATATAATTCTTGTGGATTCAACATTTATGGTCTCATTTAATCTATGTGTGTGCTTACCCGTAGGGTGTAAAAGTTTTTTCTATGTTAATTGATTTAAAAAGATAAATGTTTTCTTTCATACCTAGAAACCCAACAAGTTTTTTGGTGTTGTTGCCTAAAAATATAGAGGAAAAACAATGTCATTTATGAAATTGTAATTTGAGAAATTAAATATTTTATTTTTGATTGGTTGTTTAATTAATTTTTATTTGATTGCTCTGTAAATACTTGCGTGATTTTGTTTTGTATATTTTATTTTATTTTTTATTTATGATATTTGTTTCTATTTTTTAGTGATTGTGTGATCATGTGTATATGTGTGTATGTATGTGTATATATATTCTATATATAATTTTCTTTTCTTTTAAAATTACTCCTTTAAATGCTATATAAATATATGTTTACTCATTCTAACTTGTCAATTTTATCTTTTAACCTTGGAATTGAAAGACCCGAGTCAAAGAGTAAGAAAACAAGCAAGAGAGAGAAAGAATGACAACACCAAGACTAGATCAAGAACGTATTATATATGAAGGATTACCTGACACCTACGAATATGACCATCAAGAGTTCCATCAACATTCAACCTCACTAGTGCATAATGGGGTTTTAAGCACGGTTAAAAAGGCCTTTAAGCATGGTTCTACAACTGTGTTTGTTCCCATCATGGTTATAGATAAGAGTTTTTTACCACAGTTTTGAACTGTGGTTATAAACCCTCTTTAAGCACGGTTATTAGTAAACGTGGTTAAAGGGTCACATTTTTAACCATGGTTACAAATAACTGTGCTTAGAAGTTCAAATTTTTAAACACAGTTAAAGCACAACTGTCTTTAAAAGTGACACTTTTAAAAATGGTTATGGTCATAATCGTGCTTAAAAGTAAGGTTTTTTTAATGCAGGTTCTATTTTTATTCATTCCCCAAACCTGCAAGCCGAGAGTTTATAACCAGACAGCCCAATTGATGCATACAATAAGATATATACAGCTTAATTAATGAAAAAGATGAAAATGTATAAATTTCAATAAAACCATATAAACGCCAAATATGGTACATAAAATGCACAAAATGATAATCCTAAAGCTACACTAATAGGTATACATCTTACATACTAACAATAAATGACAAAAAATGTTGTTGGAATCCTTCCTTGACTTGAAGAAAGCCAATAGCACAATGGTTTCTGATTTCTTTAATGTATTTGTAAGGGAATTTTGAGGAGTCTTGAAAGTGATATAAAGAAGACACAATCATTAACAGTAGTAGTGAACAACAAATTATTAGGTAGTATGTGAAAACCAAATTAGAGAATGTAGGCAGCGAAAACTTACAGTTATCCATCCATCTACTATACCAAATTAGACAATGGTGAGCATCATCTTCATGACAAAATACTCGCGCTCAAAGTTGCCTTGCTGCAAATAAGACTATAAGGTACCACACATTGAATTCACAATTGGTTACTATTATTGTTACTAGTTGGGGGAACCTAAAAATTAACGCTTATTAATTAAAGTATTTACTTTTGGGAAGATCCACTATAGTTTTTTCCTGTTCAGCCTTCCCTGTAGTCGACTATATCCAGTTACAGCCCTGTGTGAGGATAAAATACCTGTTTAGTTAACAGAACGACCTAATCGAATATGTAAAGTTGTTTAATTTTTAAAATTAGCTTACGTGTTGACTATTTTCATGAACTCTGAACTCGGACTCCTATACAAGGAACAGAAGCATGCAACAATGCCATCCTTTAGTGAATGCAATAATGCCTAAGTCTCCCCCTTGGTGCTCCTGCAAGCTTGTATTAGAGAGGCCTCTAGGAAACCATAAGTGTCATGGACACCCCTCTTTATATAAACTCTATGTAGAAACCTAAGAAAATTTACATATATTTAGTTAGTGAAAAATAACATTTTAATTCACACAATCATTGAATGAAGAACATTATACTTACAGTTGTTCCCAACACTGAATCACAGAAATGTTCAACATCGTCATTGCCATCAAGATCTCACACAAGTCAGGTCGTGCAATGTACAATGGAAACAGACTTGGGCAGCTGAAAATGGAATCCTACCATGGGACCGGGACAGTATCCTCGTGTAGCTAAGCCATGAAATCCTATAGCTACTGAATGGGATCAATAGGGGGTTGTGGCTTCCTTGATGGTCCAACATCCTGCTAAAGCAATTAAAACATTAGAAGAAATTTGTTATGGTTTGAACCGTAACTTAATATATAATTGATGCTGGTTTAAGGAGCATACCTGGGGACCAGAATCTGACAAAAGTTTGGTCGGCCATGTAAGGAAGCATCTTATATCTAGGCTGACGAGTTGAACCTCAAGAGTTGGCATGGGTACAACTGCCTCCGCCTCGAGGACTTGTACAATTTAGACCCTTAACACACCATCAGGCATTGCCTAATTATGAACCAAATGGCCTAGGTTGTACACTGAACTAATGGCAACTGGCTCCTTCACTTCATCAATGAAGAGGTCACACTAACGCTCTCCAACATCCATGTCGTCATCATCATCGTTAGGCACAACACATGACCCTTTTGTGCTGACTCGCCTAACTTGCATATTTACAGAACATTTTGAAGTTATTCAAGAAATAATGAAAGCAAATTATAAGTAATTCAATTAAATAATGTACAATCCAACCTGTAGGTCCACCACCAGTGTTATAGGCTGACGTTGTTGGCTGAATAAGGCCTTCATCACATCCCAAAACTGTCCTATCTCCTTTTACAATAGTCTCTACATCTCTTCCCTGGCCTTTACCTTCACTACAGCTACCCTCTCCTCAACCATCTTCTCCAGCAAATCAGAGATAGATTGGGAAGGGGTGACGAGATGACCGAAATAGCTTCAGAGGCCTGCGAAGAAAGAATGATTAGAAACAAAAATGTTAATATAAAACAAAGTAAAAAATATTAATATAAACGTACCGTGACCTCGACCAGCTGTACCTACTCGCCCAGGGTGCTCTAGTCGGCCGATGGCCTTGGTCAGCATATCCTCTCTACCGTAGGACATGAGAGATCCTTAGGTTGATAACTCAACCAAGGAATCTTGCAACCAAAACCCAATGATCAGTGTTGTTAGTAATGGATGAAAAATTCAAGAATCATAAAACCTTTTAAGAAGCTTTGTACTTACAATTCGTTGGGAGACCTCCTCAGCATGTAATGAAGTGTACTTACCACAATTCTTACCCTGGCCCGCTTTCATTTTTCATGGCATACGGGTGGGGAGGGGGATCCACAATACTGGTGTCAGAATGGCTACCCTGACACTGACTGACCTTCTCCTGGGCCATCTTTTCCTCCAACAATTGGTAACCCCTACGTGACAACCTGTGAGGGCAGTCATTTTCTGCATAAACTTCCTATGCTTTCATGCGTCTGGCCTGCAACAAAAATAATTCAAATACACTCATATGTTATATATGTCATAAAATATTCATCATCAACTATAAAAACATCAAAAGTAAAAGGTACGTAGCATAAATTCGTTGGTGTGTCTGGATGCAACAAACGCATCCTAAGTTTGCTGATTTATAAATGTGTACATATCTCTGAGAAATTTACCCTACTTTTTCCCAAAGACATGCCTACAATTTAGAATACATGAAGTAAGAAATTGATAGCATAAGATAATACACTTTAAGAAACTTAATTTTTAACATGCATGCATACGTGGAAGCTAGTTTGCCCTTGAATGCCCTCTACCGATCAACGATCTTAGTCATGATCTTCCTACGCAGTGTGTTGACTACAGGAATATCCTCAACATCCTATAATTGGAAAATTAACACAGTTTAGTTTATTATGTAGAACAAATCAAAATACACTTAAAAAATATGTAATTGGTGTTTTCTTACAAGAACATTAGCCTAAATTGTGTTCTTCATGACCTCCTCAACACTATCCCAATCAGAGATAATGATGGACACCTTCGACCGTGCCAAGACACCCAAGTAACTCTGAAACTTGGTAGCATGAGGTCTCAAAGTTATCCCTATGTTGACAGCAATGTCAACATGGCTCCTCTGTCCCTGATGGCACCTAAGTGCAACATTGGTCATCCGGGTAACACCTCGACTCCTCCTAGAAGAGGAATCTGTATCTTGAGAGTCGGATCTCACGGGTAGAGCCTGGTCAACCATAAGTATCTGTTCAAATAAACGAAAATACCTTAGTAAGTATAATAAACACATTACGCAAACAAGTTTAGTTAATAAATACATGTTTAGTAATTATTAATCAACAATAAATACAATGAATGATAGAGAACCAAATACACCCTATGTTTCCCATGGGCCCTCCTGGTGGTCATGATGAGTCGTAACTTCATCATCTATGTGATCTTCCATAATCTTAGTCAGCGTACGTGTTATTAGACAAGGTATGTCTAGGACATCAAGACTTGGATCCCCATTGCTATGTTTGCCTTGGACAACAAATGACTATCTTTTATCAAATGGGTCAACAACGTAAAAAACTTGCTTCACTTGAAGAAGGTTCCAACCAAACTATCGGACACATTTTTAGGTCATCCTTAGTTTTTCTAGGTATGTTTAAGAGGGTTCCAACCAAACTATCATACACATTTTTCTCCACATGTATCACATCAATATAGTGTCTTAAATCAAGCTCCTTCCAATATGGCAGAGCAAAAAATATTAACCTTTTCTTCCAGCTATTTTTTGAGGTAGACTGCTTCTCAAACTTACCAAAAACCACATTGACGTCTTTCACCTTTCCATATACTTGACGACCTGAAAGTGGTGGAGAAGGCATTTCAAACTCTTACGCACTGTTGAATGAATTCTTTAACCTACGAAATAGATGATTAGCCATAAGAAACCTAGGATGTCAAAGATAAACACTTTTCCTTCCATGATGTATTCGATCAAAACTAGTTCCCTCCTCATATATATGACACGCTTTATGACCCTTGACGCTGTATCCCGAGAGGTTATCATACACTGGAAAATCATTGATCGTGTAGAATAACATGGATCTTAATTTGAATGAATGTTCTGCAAACCCGTCAAACACATCAACCTCATCTTCCCATAACATTTTCAAGTCTTCAACTAACGGAGTTAAGTATATATATATATATATGTGTGTCATTCCCCGGTTGTCGTGGACTAGAAATCATCATTGATAGCAAAACATATTTCCGCTTCATGCACAGCCATGGCGGCAAGTTGTAAACAAACAACAAAACAGGACATGAATTGTGGGTTGTGCTTAGGTTCCCATATGGGTTCATGTCGTCTATGGCTAGTGCAAGCCTAACATTTCTTGGGTTATGGGCAAAATCTAAAAACATCGTATCCACTTTCTTCCACTACAATCCATCTGCCAGATGCCTAAGTAGTCCATCAAGAACCTTTTCATCAGCATGCCATCTTATAAGCTTTGCATCATCTGCATTGGAAAAAGATGCTTTAGTCTTAGAACTATGGGCAGATACCACAACACTTTTGCAGGAGAGCCTTTAGTGTAGACTGCATCAGAATCAACCTCTTTCTTCTTATATCATAACACCCCACACCTAGGACATCGATGTAGCATTTCATACTCACCACGGTATAATACACAATCATTTAGGCATACATGTATCTTCGTATACTCCAAACCCATAGGACATAACACCTTTTTAGCCTCATAGTTATGATTTGGCAAGGTGTTACTACTTGGGAGCATTTCTTTCAACAACTTAAGCAAGTTAGTGAAACTTTTATCTGTCCACCCATTTATCACCTTCAAATTAAATAATCGCAAAACTGTTGACAACCTCATGAAACTGGCGTAATTTGGATATAACGGCTTCTTAAAATCCTTACACAGAGTCGTATACATCTGAGCTCTCTTAAATCTTTCTACCCCCACATCACAAACCATATCCTCAAGTCGGTTATCCATGTCGTCACTAACTTCATGTGTAAAGCTTCAGTTTTCTATTTGAAAACCGGTACTTGGCACCTCAATATGTTCACCATGCCATATCCATCGCGTATAAGTCTGAAGAAAATCATCAGACAGTAGATCTTCTTGAACCTTTTCCAATTCTATTCAACACATGTTCAAGCATTTAACATAAGGGGAAAAAATACTTTCCATTCACCCCCTCAGCATTTCGTATCATGAATTCTTTGAAGGTTTCCACTCCACCCTCATACTATGAACTTATACATAATGCAGTTATCCAACTTCGATCCATACTCAATGTTTACAATACACACAAATTTAATGGTGCTATGAATCTCACTTTCTTTACAAAGATGGTGGTCCTACCCATTCAGGATAAATATTCTTCTATACTTCATAATTGCGTACAAGTTAGGAGTTATTTTAAAATTTGATAAAATTTTGACAGCATTTCACATTGGTCTCTAAGTGCACACTAATGCATTATATGGTTTTAACCTTGGTTGTTCCCAGCGTGGTTATAAGTGTAGACTTTTGACCACGGTTTTGAACCGTGGTAATAAATAACATATAATCACGGTGCAAAATAGCCGTGATTAAAGAGGGGGCTTTAACCACGGTTGAATTATAACTATGATCAATAGTGTGAATTCTCAAGATCATCACCACAACTTTTGCATGTGCGGCAGGATCCAACCAAACACCCCACACCTACCTTGTCTTCAACTTTGAACTTTTACACCTTACTTTCCACCTTTGTCACCACATCAGCAATCTTATGCCTGCACGCAAATTCAAATCAAACATCATCAATTCTCATTATAAATCAGTTGCAAGGTTCTTTGTTGATGACCAAAAGCTTTATGAGTGATTGAATTGAACTGACCATCAAACTTATACTTACAACACGGTATAAGTATATGAATAGATGGAAGATATAATATGCTGTAGATACATATGTTTTAAAGCTAAAATAGATATCTCTAAATTAAATTTTATTAACTTTCGTTCTCTATTCCAAAAATAGATTGAAATACGCGTCATTCTTCTATTTTAATTTTTGATTGCCTTTAGTCTATTTGTTTCAGGGAAAGGGATGTATTTCATCCCATTTTTAAGTATAGGGGAAGCAATGAGAATTTAAACAATAATATATCTAACAATAAAAATTATTTATTTATATTGATATAAATTCTAACATAATTGTTTACTTCAATAATATATTATATAAATGTAAATTGAAAACATGTTTAAGTTAAAAAATAATTTTTATCACAGGATAATTTCTAGAAAGAAAGAAAAATAAGAAGGTTATAGTTAACATACCCAGGTACTAGTGGATAGACAGAGTGGACCTACTCATTCTTGAGCATGTGTAGATCAGAGTGACATATACCACGATACAGCACTTTGAAAGCCACATCATTCTCCCTATTTAAAGAGGAAAAATGCATCTGAAAAGTTAATACAAGAAAATAAATAGGGATCGAGAGAGTACCTTCTGGAGAAGTTGAAAGGGGAGAGAACCCCAGATGAGTACCTTCTTCTCACGCTTGAGCGTGACAAGGGGCGCTTGAGCGTGGCACTTCAAAAGCTTGAGCTTGAGCCTTGCGCTTAAGCGTATTGAAGCAACTTCGTCTTTGCATGATAGAGGGAGGAAGTGGGAACACGAACAGAATAAAGATGAAAAGTTGAAGTAAAAGAAGAGGGAAAAGTGAAATGAGTACTGTGAAGAGGTGGGAAATGAAATAATAAAGTGGCCCCTTTAATCACGGTTCTATAACAACCATGGTAATAGCCAAACAATTAACCATGGTTGGACAAATAACCGTGGTAATAGGGGAGTAAATTGACCACGATTCCAAAACATCTATGGTTATAAGGGTGATATAACCACGGTTCCAAAACAACCGTGATTGTAGATCAATTTAAAATTATAAATTATAAAATACTGGCACGTATGACCACGGTTAGTATTCAACCGTGATTAAATAGGTTCCCTATAATTTAAAAAATGCCACCGCGTTTTTTATAACTACGGTTCTCCCATAACCGTGATTAAATCCTGTCGTCGTATTTATTTTTTGCACTAGTGACACAAAATGAAGATGGTGACATCAAATTCAACCACAATCAAATATGCACCTAGAGGACAATACAAAATTTAACTAACCAAAACTTGATCAAATTTTAAAATAAGTCATAACTTGTACATAACAATTATGCATAAAAAAATTGTTCATCCCAAACTATCAAGACAGACAATTCAAGATTCAACACAAACAATGAAATCAATTAATTTAATTACCATTTGTGTCGAATCTCAAACGGGAAACTATGATTCACTCACGCAATTCAAAAAATCACATACTCATTTAAAAAGGACTAAAAAACCTTATCAGAAACTAAAAATATAACAAATAAAAATTAACCTAAATAAAATTAGCGGCACTAAATTAAAATTCAAATTAAAGACAGTAAACATGAGATTTTTATTAGTTTTCTATTAGTAATTTTTTATTTAGTCGGGTTGTATTTAGATTTAACAAATGGTGTTTTAGGGTGTTGTATAATAAATAAAACTAGTTATTATTGTTATAATAAAATTATTTTAAATTATAGAACTAAAATAATTATGAGGTTAATTCATTATGTAATTAAAATTTTAAATTTCCTAATCAATAATTTATACACATATCTACCCCTAATTTATAATTTTAATTATCCTTTGTTAGGCTTGTGTAATTTTGTTACAATATTCATGTTTAATACAATGTATTATTTTACTTTTATACAAGTAACTTTATCTAATTGAAAATATCAATTTTTTTGTATTAACTTTTTTTACTAATGCAAGGAATAATACTAATGTTTATGTATTTATTTAGTTGAAAATATCAATTTTTAATTTTAATATCAATTTAAATTGCCCAAATTAATAAACAAAGAATACAAAATAATTTCAACAATCAGTACCTAAGCATGCCTATGTTAACCAAGTGGCCTCAATTACTTAAGAGGGGGGAGGGTGAATTGAGTATTAACAAGTTTACTTGGAATACTTTTGAAATTGATTCTTTAATTTTTATGCTTATTGAAGATGATAAAATTAATCGCAAGTAATAACAATTTAATCTAAGTAATATACGATTTATATTAAGCTAAGAGAATATGCACTTAATTTAATCAAGCAAATTAATTAGGAATAATAAAGAAGTTTAAATAACAAAGTTATTAAACGTAACAAATTAAGCAAGCAATTTAAGTGCACAAATTTAAAGAGATTAGGGAAGAGAAAATTTTGCAAACCAATATATACGAGTTCCACCACACGGTGTACGTGTCGCCTCTAAGCAACCCACTTAGAGGATTTCCACTATTGGAGATTAGAGATACAACTTTGAGCAATCACGGCTTCCTAGTGTCCCACACTCAAGAACCCAATTCTCACAAGTACAAGGGCACCCCACCCAATCTCTCAATCTCACAATTACAAGGTTGAAACCCCAACCCAAACCTCTAGAATTTTTGGTGTTTAGGTGTACAAAGATAACTCTCTAAAAGAGTGGATATACAAATTAAAGCACTTGAGAATATTTTGCTTTCTAAGAAAGAATATGCAAATTTAGCATACAAAAATTATTTTTCCTCTCTTACAAAATAATATGCAAATTTTAACACTCAAAATAATTTTTCTTTCTCAAGAAATGATATTCAAGTTTAGCTCTTAAAAATTAATTTTGCTCACAAGATTCACTCTCAAAATAATTTTCCAAATAATAAAGAAGAGATCAATTGAGAAGTAGAGAGCAATGAGAAAAACAAAGAGTAAAAAGGAAAGCAAGGGAAATTTATTGCTTGCTGGGTGTGCTTCTGCCTCTTCACTTCTTCTCCTTTTATAGGCATTTCAAGGGACTTGCTGCCAAAAATTCCTTAATTAATGCATTAGAAGACTTAATTTGCCAGCGCTCCATGTTTCTTGACTTGAGAATTGCAATTGTCTGCCTCAATAAATGCAACGCCGTTTCAATTAGAGAGTCTCAAGAGAGGAATCAGCGGAGTTGAGTTTCTGAAAACACGTATTGATATTTTCCATGATTCAGCGCATGATTCCAGTGAAGAATCGATTCCTCCAGGTTATTTTTCCATCAAAAATAGGAAATGAATCGATTCCTAGCAAGGAGAATCGATTCTTGGCATCATGAATCGATTCCTGTACTTAGTGAATCAATTCGTGGCTTTTCCAACATGAATGAATCGATTCCTATAGGGGAAATTGATTCCCAACCCTATGAATCGATTCCTGCATTAGTTGTATCGATTCCTGCCTTCTTTTATACCTGGGAATCAATTCCTAGAGCTCTGAATTGATTCCTGTGCTTCTCCTGCACCTGTTTCCTTAATTTTTGATGCGTTTTGGACAATATAGCTCATGGTTCTTAATTCCTTGGCACTTGAATAATTATTTCTCTTGTTTTAAACTTCTAAGAATGCCTTGAATCATTTTAATTTCTTGACCTGAATCATTCTTGATTTTCATGATTTTTGATTAATTGCTTGTACAACATCCTTTAAATTTCTTGATCCTTCAATTGTTTATCAAAACCTGTTTCAACATACAAATACAGCCTAATCTATAGCTACCAGCATTCTAATTTTCCTAATCTATAACTAATAGCATTCTCATTTTCCTAATACTACCTAAGCCTAACATTGCATTAACCAAACAAACTCCTAACCAATATTTCATAACCATATATAAGAGGAAAATGGGGTTTTAGGAAGAACCTAGTTATGTGATGGGAAGAAGATGACCGTTTGTTTCACGCAATGGTGAGCGTACATAGTGGAAGGAGGGAAGAGGAAGAAGTACAATGCGTGAAAGTAGAGGGAATAGGAAAAAGTGCAATGCCTGAAAGTGGAGGGAGGGAAGAAAACTTTCGTGAAAGTGAAAGTGAAGGGAAAAGGAAGAAAATGAAGCGTGAAGGTGTAGGAGGAAGAAGACAAAGTGTGAAATGTGAAGAGACCACTAAAAACTAATTTTAATTTGAGCTTCGAGAAGTGTACGTGTCAGACCTTTAAGTATTGTTCCTTATCAACTGGGTTTATAGGTAGGACCTTTAAGCATGATTCTTTGTCACCCGTGTTTATATTTAAACTATAATCACAGTTTTTAGCTCAACTGTGTTTGTAGGCACCAGGTGTTTATATATTTTTTTATTTTTAAAATGCAAGACCTTTAAGCATGGTTCTTTGCACCCGTTTTTACAACTAAACTATAACACGGTTTTCAGCTCAACCATGTTTGTAGATGCACTTTGAAAATTAAAAAATAAAATATAAACACTTATGCCTACGAACACGGTTTACGCGGGAATCATGTTCAAAAAAATTTCTCATAATTACAAAAATACCACCGCATATTTTTCAAACACGGTTTTACCAGGACCGCGCTCATATCCTGTCCTCATAGCCATTTTTTACACTAATGCCCATTGAGGCCACAATATAACCTTATTGTTACCTACACTATAGCTAGAAAATAATTTTTTTGTTCCATTTTTTTTAGTAATCCACTTCAGCCACAATATAACCTTATTGTTTCCTACACTGTAGCTAGAAAATAATTTTTTTGTTCTATTTTTTTAGTGCTAATGGGTCACCTCCCCTTAGACCTTTTGACATGTCAAACTCTTTTTTGTTTATTAGCATTGAGATTGTGGTTAACTTAATACTCTGTCTAATCTACCTCAGCCATTTGGCATAAAAACTCATCTTTTTTAAGCATGTACCCTAAAACCCCTAAATGTATTAAGTCATATATTTTTTCCAAAATCAATTTTAAAGATGAGAATTGTTACCATCATTTCCTAGCCTTATCCATAAATTTTTTTGTGACAAAAATCTTGTTTGACATAGTTATTTTTCCTAGAATTTTGGTCAAAAATGATTTCCCCTAACACCTTGGAAATAATCTTATAGATGCACCCGACTAAATATATTGGCCTGAATTCCTTAAGGCCTTTGAGGGTTTTCTTTCATAAGAACTAAAGAAATGAATGAGACGTTGAAGCCTCTAGGAAGAGTCTCATTGATGTGGAAATTATCCATTAACCTACAAATGTCATCCTTAGTTACTTCCTAAAACCTCTTAATAAACCTAAAACTAAACAAATTTGACTCCTAAACTTTTGTTGATTTTAGATTCTTAAATGGAACCTCTAATATCCTCATCATCAAATAACTTATTTTTTATATGTCACAAATCTTTTTGAATTCTACCCAATACAAGTTTAGTTTATTTGTCTGTTTCTCCCTAAGCCTTTTGTAAAAAAAGTCTTAGGCTCCTTCTTTCACCACACCAGGTTCCTCTACCCATACTTTATCTATTAACAGGCCATGGATATTGTTCATCCCCCTTCTTCGATTTATAAGGGGGTTGAAACATTAGTGCAAAAAGTGGATATAACAATAGGATATAATCATGGGTTAAAGTGGATCAATGATAAAAGAATGCATGATGGCATTTTTAAAATTATAAGGTAAACAATATAATCACGGGTGATGAACAACCATGGTTGTAGGTTCAAGCGTAACTATATAATCACAGATAACATCAGAGTCATGATCGTATCCATAAATATATAATCACAGTTGTATTTCCCACTGTGGATATATAGTTTAGGGGTTTAAGGTATATCCGTTGGGGACTATATAACCACAGTTGACTCTACAACCGTGATTATATATTGACGGATATGATCACGGTTGTGGTTTTAACCATGGTTTTAGAGTTAATATTTAACCATGGGTAATAGTGTAACCGTGATTATATGTGTAATATAATCATAGTTGCAAGGGGATCCGTGATTATATATATTTTTAGAAACTTTAAAAGATGCGTTTGATAGCCTTTTTTCACTTTCTCCTTGTTCTTTCACGCTGGTTCTCATCTTCTCCAATCGTTTCTAGGTTCCCGTTTTTGCTCTTGTTGCCCTCTTCTTGCGCATTGCTTGTCGTCGTCTTGCAGCATTAGTGGTAAGTCCTTCCCTGTCGATAGCCTTTTTTCACTTTCTCCTTCTTCTTTCACGCTGGTTCCCATCTTCCCCAATTATTTCTAGGCTCTTATTTTTACTCTTGTTGCCCCCTTCTTATGCGTTCTTGTCCTCATCTTGCAACAATCGTGGTAAGTCCTCCCTGTCAAAATAAATATATAAATAAATAGGTTTTGAATATCAACTGGTTTTAGAAACAACCTAATGACAATGGCTTCTTTCTTGTTAAATACTTGAAAATGGTCATGGATGTCTAATTCATGTATTTGAAAGCACACAAATCATAGGTAGGTGTAATAGGATTCAAGTGTTGAACAAATCATAGGTACATATAAGAAAACATTCAACAATAAGAATGCTCTATCTACTTAATTTTGGTGCTTTACTCCCTTCTTTATTTGCACATCAATTTGCTTCACTGCCCATTTGTTCAATAATGTATTGACTACCTACCTACATGATGTTATATGGATACTTATCTATATTTTTTTGTTAGTTTGATTTGTAGAAAGTTTGAAATTGGTTTCTTTTGTACACAATTTCCCCTTTGGTTTAATAATGTTATTGTTAATTACTAGAGCTCAAAAATAAAAAATAAAAATACAAAATATGTTTCCTAATTAGATTACAAATTTCTCTATAATGTGTCATGTTCATAGTTCACTTGACAAAATACAATATACATCAACAACACCAAACCATCGGAGTTATAAAACTACCAAACATAAATAAAATGAAAGTCTTGCTAGTCAAGTTCAAAATACTGCAACTTAACTCAATGAAATATTATTTGTAGTACTTCTAGGACCGGTCATACTTCCTTACGGCTTTGGTAGATAATGTTAGAAAGCAATGGGCCGCATACTTTATTGAAGTGAGGCAAGGACTTAGATAGATATAGAATTTTTATTCTCTTATTTTTGTACCTACCATAGGGTTTAGGGTTTACATTTTATTAGTTTACATTCATGTCAATTGTATATAGTTTCATTTTCTACATTGCTATGATTTGATAGCAAATTAATGTTATATACATACCATTTGTTTTCATTTATTGGTGCTGCATATGCTGGGGATATACTATGTTGGCTGTCTGATATTGCAGGTTTGGGAAATCAATAAAACTAAGGTCACATTAAAAAACCTCATATTTGATCACGGTTATTACAATAACCATGGTTATAGAGCTTATTTGATCACGGTTGTTACCATCACCGTGATTATAACTAGTAGTGTAAATGCACATTTTATGGTCACTTTTAATCACGTTGTGGTTGGCAACCGTAATTAAATAGGGTCTTATTTAACCATGGTTGTTTACAACTGTGGTTAAATCATACCCTATTTAATCACGGTTTCAAACAACTATGATTAAATATGATCTATAACCACGGTAGTTAACCGTGATTAAAAGCCCTCATCTATTACCATGGCTGTAACAGCCACGGTTCATGAACCATGATTAAAAGCCTATTTTAACCGTGATTAAATCCTTTTTCTGCACCAGTGAAATATCTAAAGTTAGAGTCTTCATCATTGATCCACTTACTTCTAGATTTCTAAAAGAGGATTGACTAATTCAATTTTAGTAATCTCCGTAGTTTAACAACCAAACCTTTTCTTTTTGTAATTGTTCATTATTAAGTACTCTTATATCTTAATATCAATTTGTTTTAGTAAGTTTAGTTCCCTACTAACATATTTGTTCTAGTTATGAATATCATAAAACTTCTCCTTAGTCCAATTCTTCAGGGCACCCTTTAAATTTTTAGTGTTATATTCATAATAGAGTCATTCAAGCCATCCAACTTGGTCTCCTTCCTTAAGAATAATTATATTAATTAATAAATAAAATCCATGCATGTTTTTTATATGTAAAGAATAAATTTTAATAAAAAAGGTGTCGTAAGCTAAACAAAAAGTCTTATCAAAATTGAAATAAATGGCAAACTACACCTATCAAGTAACCATCACATGATTAGAATGTTTTAGGCTTCTCTCACTACAAGAAAACAAGTAACTTATAGAGTTTTTTTTTTTTTGCAATTTGTGGTGTTTCTAAAAACCTCCGTATTTAACATCACCACAAGGTAATTTGCAATGGTTTTTTGGGACCTCTGTTACCATGGGTAGAACCTCCACTATTTATGGAGGTTTTATACAGGATGTGTTTGAATATGATTTCAGGATCAAGGATTTTGATAATGACAAAGAAACTCTTGAAGAAACTCTTGGAAAACAAAGAAACAACATCAGACTGCAAAAACCATGAAGCTAATCGATTACACAAGGAAGTCTAATCGA
The DNA here is from genome assembly GCA_037962975.1 of Clitoria ternatea. Classification (NCBI taxonomy): domain Eukaryota; kingdom Viridiplantae; phylum Streptophyta; class Magnoliopsida; order Fabales; family Fabaceae; genus Clitoria; species Clitoria ternatea. Next base: position 23,081,111 of record CM075672.1, on the reverse strand, counting down.
TTATGAAGCCTCTGTTTGTCAAGATAATCAATTACACCACACAGATAATCGATTACGAAGTCTCTATTTTACAAGATAATCGATTATGACCCCAGGTCTAATCGATTAGACAGCCACTGTTTTGTTAACTAATCGATTGTAACATCAAGCAATCAATTACCAATTGTAAAATTGAATGAAGAGAATCAGGTGTTCAAGCTAATCGATTATGGGACATGAAATAATCGATTACCAAGCCACTGGAATTTGGATAATCGCTTACAATGAAGCAGTAATCGATTACACAGCTGCGTGACCAAATTAAATGCATTAGGTATCATCCCTAATTGATTACAGGCCAAGAAATAATCGATTAGAATCCCTCTGACTTAATCTAATCGATTACGCATAAAGGACTAATCGATTACGTAGCTGCGAAGCAAATTAAAATGCATCAGGTATCATCACTAATCGATTACAGGAAAAATATAATCGATTAGTTTCGCTCTGACTTGGTGATAATCGATTACCATGGATTGGCTAATCGATTACCGCATGATCTGGAATGAAAAATTCAAGTCGTAATCGATTACACCCAAAGGGATAATCGATTACCATAGTGGAAAAACATATATTAGTGGGAAACTAGTACATGTCTCCACCATTTTTCAGATCCCCACTATGTGCAACGGCTAGGAAGAAGAAAGGCACTCCTCAAGCTCTCAAATGGCTCTATAAATTCAAGAGGAACTCAAGCACAATATAAATAATAAGAAGCTACATTTCTCTACTTACTCTTGTGCTTTGTAAGCCCTCATTCTTGTATATTTTGAGATTTCATTTTCATATCCTCTCTTCTTGAGAGTTATAGATTTAAGAGAACCTTCACTTGTACATCTACTCTATTGAGAGAGTTACTTGCTTGTAAAACACCAAACACCAAAGTTCACTCTAGATTGAGTGGTTGTTCACTCTAGGTTGAGTGGTTACAAAGGTTGGGGTTCAACCTTTGGGATATTATGAGATTGAGAGATTGGGTGGGGTGCCCTTATACTTGTGAGGATTGGGTTCTTGAGTATGGGACACTAGGAAGCCGCAATTGCTCAAAGTTGTATCTCTAGTCTACAATAGTGAAAATCCTCTAAGTGGGTTGCTTAGAGGCGAGACGTACACCGGATTGGTGGAACTCGTTAAATCGGTTTGCAAGCTTCTCTTCCCTACTCTTTTACTTTCATATACTGTGCTAAATTGGCTTGTGTTGATTGATTGTGGCTTGCACACTTAAACTTGTCTAATTCGATAAACCTTGAATACTGCACACCAAGTGTTTGTTAAATTGGCTCTACTATATTTACCTTTGTTTTGCCTTGCACATTTCCTTAAACTTGATTTCACTTGCATAAACTTGTATACTTGAACATAAGAATCAAGTTCAAAGGCTTTCCAACAAAAAGTTTAAAAAAACTCAACTCACCCCCCCTCTTGAGTATTGAGGCCACTTGAACAATAAGTGGTATCAGAGCTTGACTCTTGGTAGATCAAGCTTAACAGCTTCAAGAGACTAGATGGCCTCAAGTTCTCATAACCTTTTTCCTGAGGGTGGTGCTATAAACAGACCTCCCGCTTTCAATGGGGAAGGCTATGCGTTTTGGAAAGAAAGAATGAAAATCTTCATTCAATCTGTTGATTTGAGAGTTTGGAATGCCATTGAAAATGGTCCTTATATACCAATGCATACCATTGATAGTAAAAATGTTGAAAAACCAATAGATGAATGGACTAGTGATGAAGAAAAGAAAGTGCAATATGGTTATAAGGCTAAAAATCTTATCACTATGGCATTAGGTCCAGATGAATTCTTTAGAATAATGACTTGCCAATCCGCTAAGGAAATGTGGGATACTTTACAAGTTACTCACGAAGGTACTAATGATGTAAAGGATTCTAAAATTAGTACCTTGACAAGCCAATATGAATGTTTTAGAATAAACTCAGGGGAAACTATAGTAGAAATGCAAAAGAGGTTCACTCTTATTATAAATCATCTCATTACTCTTGGTAAAGTTTACACTAACAAAGAACTTGTGCATAAAGTCTTGAAAAGTCTTAGCAGGGAATGGCAATCACTTGTCACAACCATAAAACAATCTCCAAGCATCAATGAGATGTCTCTTGCAACTCTCTTTGGGAAATTACAAGAGCAAGAGCAAGAACTAAAAGCCTTGAAGCTAGCGGAGGAAGAAGAAAAATCCTCCAAGAAGAAAGGCTTAGCTCTCAAAGCCACCTCTATACATGAAGAAGAATCATACAGTGACATGGATGAAGAAGAGGAATTTGGGCTTTTTGTAAAACGATTTGGAAGATTCATGAAGAACAAAAGATTCCAAAAGAACTTCAAGCCCCAAGGTAAAAAGCCAACTTCAAATGAAATTTCTTCTTCACCTAGTTGTTTCGAATGTGGCAAGGAAGGGCACTTCAAGGCAGATTGTCCAAATCTTAAAAAGAAGGGCAAGGATAAACGAGGAAGAAGAAGAGCTTACATCGCTTGGGATGAGAACGATGTAAGTAGTTCCGACGATTTGGACAATGAGGAAGCAAATCTTTGCTTAATGGCCAATCACCAAGAAGAAGATAATGAGGTAAACCTTCTTGACTTAGATAAGAATGAACTACTAGATGCTTTTGAAGAGTTATATGATAAATTTATAAAAGTCTCTAATAGGCTTAAGTCATCTAGGAAAACTAATGATACCCTTGAAATGCATCTTATGGAAGTATGCAAAGAAAATGAAAGCTTAAAAGAAGAATTAAAAAATGTTCAAGCATGTTCTAAGGATAAACCATGTGACTTTGCAAAAAGATGCGTTATGTTAGAAACCAAGGTTATAGACCTAAATAGGACATTAGAAAAGTTGACTAATGGACGAGACAATTTGAATATTTTGCTTGGCCAACAAAGATGCATGTTTGATAAAACCGGGTTAGGATATGATCAAGAACATAGCAATCACAAAAGGGAAAAATACTATAAAAATTTCTTTGTACCACCAAGGAAATCATCTTCACCCTTTATGAAATGCAATCACTGTGGATTCAAAGGTCATAACTCTTCAAATTGCAATGTTAGAAAACTAGGGCCAAAGGTCATAAGAAAGGTGTGGGTTCCCGAAGGAACATTACCACAAGCTAACCTTAAAGGACCCAACATAAAATGGGTACCTAGTTCTCTAAACTGATTTTGTTTTGTAGGTATGCTTCAAGGCAAGCAACACCCATTGGTATTTGGATAGTGGGTGTTCAAAGCATATGACGGGAGACATAAGCAAATTTACATCATTTACTGCCAAAAGAAAAGGAAGTGTCACTTATGGAGACAACACCAAGGGTAAAATACTTGGTATCAGAAATATCGGTAAAAATTCCTCTACCTCTATTAGTGATGTGTTGTATGTTGAAGGACTCAAACATAACTTGCTTAGCATAAGTCAATTATGTGACAAAGGATATAGAGTTTTATTTGAATCCAATTGTTGTATAATTGAGAATAAGCTAAACAAAGAGGTCAAATTTGTTGGAAAAAGGATTGATAACATTTACATGATTGATGTGGATAGTTTGTCTACAAATGATGAACAATGCTTCATTACAAAAGAGGATGAAACTTGGCTATGGCATAGGAGAATAGCTCATATACATGTAGACCACTTAAACAAACTTGTTTCCAAAGAATTAGTAATTGGTTTACCAAAGCTTAAGTTTGAAAATAGATTTTGTGATGCATGTCAAAAGGGAAAACAAGTAAAGGCATCTTTTCAATCCAAAAATATTGTTTCCACACAAAGGCCTTTACAACTTTTGCACATGGACTTATTTGGACCATCCAAAATCAAAAGCTTTGGAGGTAATTACTATGGTCTAGTTATTGTAGATGACTATTCTAGATATACATGGACATTGTTTCTTGCTCATAAAAATGAAGCATATCATGCATTCAAGAAACTTGCTAAGATTATCCAAGTTGAGCAAAATTCAAAAATTGCATCCATTAGAACCGATCATGGGGGAGAGTTTGAAAATCACTATTTTGAAAAATTCTGCGAAAACATGGTATCAATCATAATTTTTCAGCTCCTAGAACTCCACAACAAAATGGAGTTGTTGAGAGGAAAAATAGATCCTTGGTAGAACTTGCTAGAACCATGTTAAGTGAAAATAATATTGTGAAACACTTTTGGGCCGATGCGGTTAACACCGCTTGCCATGTCATGAATAGATGTTTAATAAGGCCTATTCTAAAGAAAACCCCCTATGAACTCTATAAGGGAAGAAAACCCAACATTTCATATTTTCACATATTTGGATGTAAATGTTTTGTGCTCAATAATGGAAAAGATAATCTAGGGAAGTTTGATACCAAAGCTGATGAGGCAATCTTCCTAGGATATTCACAATCTAGTAAATCTTATCGAATCTTCAACAAACAAACAAACACCATTGAAGAGTCCATTCATGTAAAGTTTGATGAAAATAGCCATAACCCTCCGAGAAAGGAAGATGTTGATGATCTTGTAGGTACTCTTCAAGAATTGACCTTAGATGACAAGGAAGGAGAAATCAAAGAGACAAATGCAGCCAAACATGAGGAACCACAACAATGGATCACTTTGAAGGATCATCCTCTAAACAAAGTCATAGGTGAAATGACAAAAGGTGTAAGTACTCGTAATGCAATTAGAAATACATGCAATCATTTAGCCTTTGTATCACAAATAGAACCCAAATGCATAAATGAAGCTATTATTGATGAACATTGGATGTTGGCCATGCAAGAAGAGCTAAATCAATTTGAAAGAAATGAAGTTTGGGAGCTTGTGCCAAGACCCAATGATCACCAAATAATAGGAACCAAATGGGTATTTAGGAATAAACTGGATGAAAATGGTATTATTACTAGAAACAAAGCTAGGCTAGTAGCTAAAGGCTATAATCAAGAAGAAGGCATTGATTATGAAGAGACGTATGCACCCGTAGCTAGATTAGAAGCAATTAGACTACTATTAGCCTTCGCATGCTGTAGGGACTTCAAATTGTACCAAATGGATGTTAAAAGTGCTTTCTTTAATGGATACATTCAAGAGGAAGTATATGTTGATCAACCTCCAGGTTTTGAAAACCATCTATTTCCAAATCATGTTTTCAAATTAAAGAAAGCTCTATATGGTTTGAAACAAGCTCCAAGAGCTTGGTATGAAAAGTTGAGCAAATTTCTTTTAGAAAATCATTTTGAAAGAGGAAAGGTTGACACAACTTTATTCATAAAGCACAAAAAGAATAACAAACTATTGGTACAAGTTTATGTTGATGATATAATATTTGGTGCCACTAATGAGTCAATGTGCAAGGAGTTTGCTAAGTTAATGCAGGAAGAATTTGAAATGTCCATGATGGGGGAACTCACTTTCTTCCTTGGACTTCAAATCAAGCAAACCAATGAAGGCACATTCATTAATCAATCCAAGTACTGCAAAGAACTACTCAGAAAATTCAACATGGACAAAGCAAATGATATTGCTACACCCATGGGCACTTCATGCTATTTGGACAAGGATGAGAAAGGTAAGGATGTTGAACTCACAAAATATAGAGGTATGATAGGATCCATACTTTACTTAACCGCTAGTAGACCGGATATCATGTTCGCTGTGTGTATGTGTGCTAGATACCAGGCTTGTCCTAAAGAATCACATCTCACTGCAGTAAAAAGGATAATGAAATATTTAGTTGGAACTCAAAATGTTGGTTTATGGTACCCCAAAGGGGCTGAATGCACTTTAGTTGGTTACTCTGATTTAGATTTTGCAGGATGTAAACTTGAAAGAAAAAGCACTAGCGGAACATGTCACTTGCTTGGTAGTTCTCTTGTTTCTTGGCATAGCAAGAAACAAGTAAGTGTTGCGCTATCAACAGCTGAGGCAGAATATGTTGCAGCTGGTAGTTGTTGTGCTCAAATCCTTTGGATGAGACAACAACTTCTAGACTTTGGAGTTGTATTGGAACATGTACCTCTTAAGTGTGATAATACTAGTGCTATCAATATCTCAAAGAATCCTGTAATGCATTCTAGAACCAAACATATTGAGATTAGACATCATTTCATTAGAGACCATGTATTAAAAGGTGATTGTATACTTGAGCATGTTGAAACCTCTAAGCAATTAGCAGATATCTTCACAAAACCCTTGGCTAGAGAACAATTCATTCATATTAGAAGAGAATTAGGAATCCTTGACATGAACAATTGTGTTTGAATGATTAGTATTTTGATAAACTCTTATTTTTAGCATGTCTTGAATGAGTTTATGTTCAATTGTGATATGATCCATTAAAACTCCACCACTCTTGGGAAAATCTGACAAAACTGGACATTTTTACAGCATATAATCGATTACACTGAGTATCATAATCGATTGCTAAGCTCCTGTCTCGAAAGTAATCAATTACACAACATTACTTAATCGATTACTTAGCTTCTGTCTAATGGACAATCGATTAGAAACCTTCCATAATCGATTATAATCGTTCCAACTTCTTCCTAATCGATTGCAAACACATCCTAATCGATTATCGTGATTCTGTTTTGAAACCTAATCGATTACCTATTGACCGTAATCGATTACTCATGCGCGAAACATTCTAAATTCCTCAAAATCAATGAGCTAATCGATTACATATGCATCATAATCGATTAGCCTCGGTATTGAGCAGTCAAATGCAGAGTTCTGAGGCACACCAGCGGCCCAATCTCCTTTTCCCCTCATTTACTCTCTTCTCTTCACCCAACACTCACCGTTTCCCTATAAATAAATCCCTCACTATCACTCTCACCTTACACCACCTCCTTCTCTTCCTGAATCTCTCAAAGCTTCAAGAAGCTCACTCTTCTTCTCATTCTCCTCTTTGCCTTTCCATCACCATGTCTTCCTCCCGCTCTGTCAAGAGGGCAAGGTCCTCCATACCCCAAGCCAACAACCCCCTAGACTTCTCTAGGTTCTTCACCTCACCAAGAGACCTCCAAAACTTCATAAAGAAGTTTTTAGAAAAAGACATCATCACACCCCATTTTATTGATGCTCCAACCTTTGAGAACCCCTGTTTTTCCTTTACTCAACTCCTCCATCATTACAATCTTTTTCCATTCTTAACTCTCAAGGAAGAGTTTTATTACCCTGAACTCATGAGGGTATTTTTCTACAATGTGAAACTGGTTGATGGCACATTGGAAGCTAGAGTCAAAAATGTGACTCTTAAAATCACCAACCAGCACCTCTCTGAAATCACACAAATTCCCCTCTCCACTGTTGAATTTGCCGGGGGTCATCCGGAAGATGAATGGGACTTCAATCCTATCCCTGCTCGTCAATCTCTTTGGAAGGCTAACCGTCCTCTCAGCAATCACAAATTGGTAGGCCATTTAACTCTTAACAACCGTCTCCTCCACTTCTTTATGGTCAAAATGCTTATTCCTCGAGGTGGAAATTATGCCTTGGTTGAGGAAGATGATGTTCTACTCATGTGGGCAATCATCAATCATAAAGACATCAACTGGATTCAACTCCTCAAGCTCCACATTCTGAAATCCAAGGAGAAACACAAACTGCCTTATGGCATCTTGCTTACAAAAATCTTTAAGGCTAATGGAGTAGACTTGGTTGGGGAACTTGCTGAAAAAGTGCCCTTTCAAGCTTGCATCAGCACTCACCATCTCAACAAAATGGGTATGGTCTGTGTAGCTGGAAGGTGGATCCTCAAGAGTGACAGAATTCATGGCAGCAGCCCATTTGAGGAAGATCATCCCCCTGTTACTCCTACTCCTGCACTTCAAGCCTCTTCATCTGCCCCTGCTGACCCATTTGCATCGCTCTATGCTCATCTTGACCGCCGCTTCGATCACCTAGAAAACTCCCTTCAAGAGTTTATTAGGAATCCTATTAGGGTCAGGCAGCGGAAACACAAAGGATTTCCAAGAAAAGATTGCAAACACGTATGTCTCAAAGCATTATGCTAAATTAAAATTTTAATTAGGGTTTACCTCTTGTAGACGCAGAACAAGATCCTTGATCGAAGCAATTGTAGCTTCGCCCTTAGGAGTCCACACGAGCACTCCCACCAGAAAACTAATGATCCAAATGCTAGTACGGAATTTTAGTGTAATCTAATTTCTGAGCCCCAGCCTATGAGCATCTCATGCTCTATATATAGGCTTAGGTCTTGACCTGAGCTCTCATTAAACATTGGGCTCCTGACTCATTCTAAATGAGTTAGGCCTAAATAGTTTTATTTTCAGTCCAACTAAAATAAAACTATCCTCTGGTGGGCTTACTCTATGTGTGTGACCCTATAGGTAAAATATTCGGTTATATTAATAATAAACTATTTTATTATTAATATAAAATAAGAGCGGTATCTAGCAATACATCATTATGTCCGAATATTATTTATCATCGACATGACCTATAAGTGATAATTATTTTATATATCTATTCCTTTTGTCACGATATCTAATTGGGCCCAAGGCATGGTCGTCGTCATCCTTGTATGGCCCAATTCATTTTACTTGATACCAGAGTAGACTTTATAGAATAAATATCTAATATTTATTCGTCCTAGCATGGCCATGCATTTTATTAGTCTCACTCCATCAAGTGGCCCACAGATATCACTCCTGTCACATAGGAGAGACAAATTCCATCTACATCACTCACATCCCTCTGCATAATTTATCTATTGCCTAATCACAATCTTTATGGTCATCTTATTACAGATAACGTTTGATTGTATTAAAACAATAAACCCCTTATGTAGGAATCGTAGTGACTTCAGGTCGAAGGACTACATACCATTATCACATTGAGAACCGTTTATGACACTCATGTAACGATCCATGCAACGTTCTCATGGTGGGTCTATCCAGTACAACATTACTCTTAATGTGTACCCGTGTAAAGTCTTGATATCATATATCCATGATTTGTGAGATCAAATCATCAGTACATTCACACACTAATCTTAATGTATTTACATGTCCCCATGTAAATACTTGATTAGGGACGTTTTAGGAATAATTCTCATATGACCTATTATTCCAGGATAAATAGCATTTGTCTAAAACTGAAAATACTAATTTTATTAATAAGTTAAAATTGATACATTAATAGCTCGTAGTGCATACACCAACAGAGTTTTCAATGACCGAGCAACAACATTTTGAGATGATGCAACAACGCTATGAGGAGCTCTCTCACCAAATTTCTGAACTCCGTTTCTTCAATCCGGATAATTAGATCCATTTTCATGCTTTGGTTTAAGTCGTTCCATGTTTTTTTAATTATGCAAATTTCCCTTCATGTAATTTCCTGCTTTTTGCAATTTAATAAAATTTTCATTCTGTGATATATCTCTCTTTACTTGTATTTATTATTTTTGATGATTCCAAAGGGGGAGAAAAAGGGAGAAAAGATAGAAAAATGTTCATCTGTTAAAAACTGGCTGATTAATAACAAATGGATTAGTTATCTCTAAAGGCTAAGCATGCATTCTTTTTGATAGGGGGAGATTTGTTAATGCTAAGAGATAAGAGATAATGATATTGTTAAGAGATAAAGATGCTGAATATTTGAAAATCTGGTTAAAGAAATTCTACTATTTGAAACTGTGATTAAGAGATAATGTAGCAGATATGTTTCTGCAAGAGATAAAATTAGAGATAAGTCTTTTGTTTAAAACTAACAACCCTCAAGAGATGAACATGGTTGTCATCATCAAAAAGGGGGAGAATGTGTTTGAATATGATTTCAGGATCAAGGATTTTGATAATGACAAAGGAACTCTTGAAGAAACTTTTGGAAAACAAAGAAACAGCATCAGACTGCAAAAACCACGAAGCTAATCGATTACACAAGGAAGTCTAATCGATTATGAAGCCTCTGTTTGTCAAGATAATCGATTACACCACACAGATAATCGATTACGAAGTCTCTATTTTACAAGATAATCGATTATGAACCCAGGTCTAATCGATTAGACAACCACTGTTTTGTTAACTAACCGATTGTAACATCAAGTAATCGATTACCAATTATAAAATTAAATGAAGAGAATCAGGTGTTCAAGCTAATCGATTATGGGACATGAAATAATCGATTACCAAGCCACTGGAATTTGGATAATCACTTACAATGAAGCAGTAATCGATTACACAGCTGCGTGACCAAATTAAATGCATCAGGTATCATCCCTAATCGATTACAGGCCAAGAAATAATCGATTAGAATCCCTCTGACTTGAATCTAATCGATTACGCATAAAGGACTAATCGATTACGTAGCTGTGAAGCAAATTAAAATGCATCAGGTATCATCACTAATCGATTACAGGAAAAATATAATTGATTAGTTTCGCTCTGACTTGGTGATAATCGATTACCATGGATTGGCTAATCGATTACCGCACGATCTGGAATGAAAAATTCAAGTTGTAATCGATTACACCCAAAGGGATAATCGATTACCATAGTGGAAAAACATATATTAGTGGGAAACCAGCACATGTCTCCACCATTTTTCAGATCCCCACTATGTGCAATGGCTAGGAAGAAGAAAGGCACTCCTCAAGCTCTCAAATGGCTCTATAAATTTAAGAGGAACTCAAGCACAATATACATAACAAGAAGCTACATTTCTCTACTTACTCTTGTGCTTTGTAAGCCCTCATTCTTGTATATTTTGAGATTTCATTTGCATATCCTCTCTTCTTGAGAGTTATAGATTTAAGAGAACCTTCACTTGTACATCTACTCTATTGAGAGAGTTACTTGCTTGTAAAACACCAAACACCAAAGTTCACTCTAGATTGAGTGGTTGTTCACTCTAGGTTGAGTGGTTACAAAGGTTGGGGTTCAACCTTTGGGATATTGTGAGATTGAGAGATTGGGTGGGGTGCCCTTATACTTGTGAGGATTGGGTTCTTGAGTGTGGGACACTAGGAAGCCGCAATTGCTCAAAGTTGTATCTCTAGTCTACAATAGTGAAAATCCTCTAAGTGGGTTGCTTAGAGGCGAGATGTACACCGGATTGGTGGAACTCGTTAAATCGGTTTGCAAGCTTCTCTTCCCTACTCTTTTACTTTCATATACTGTGCTAAATTGGCTTGTATTGATTGATTGTGGCTTGCACACTTAAACTTGTCTAATTCAATAAACCTTGAATACTGCATACCAAGTGTTTGTTAAATTGTCTCTACTATATTTACCTTTGTTTTGCCTTGCATATTTCCTTAAACTTGATTTCACTTGCATAAACTTGTATACTTGAACATAAGAATCAAGTTCAAAGGCTTTCCAATAAAAAGTTTAAAAAACTCAATTCACCCCCCCTCTTGAGTATTAAGGCCACTTGAATAACACAGGAGGTTTTGAACCTCCTTCACTAGAAGAAGTTCTTTTATGGAGGTTTAACTTCCTTTGTCTATGGAGGTTTTTTATAGGAGGTTTTAAACCGTCTTTGCTAGAAGAGTTTTTTTTATGGATGTTTAACCTCCTTGAATAAAAGAGCTTTTTTACGGGAGGTTTTGAACCTCCTTTACTAGAAGAGGTTTGTATATGAGATTTAACCCTGATCTATCGATAAAGGATTTTATGATAAATTATGGTAGTTTATTATGGTAGTTTATTAAACTAGAATATAAACTGTTACAAATTAACGATAATGGTTCAAACATCTTTGATTGTCGTATTTTTATAAATTGAAACATAAACGATTAAGATTAATAATAATGGTTCACTAGCTAATAAAAATAAATTGGTGTCAAGTCTAAACAACAAGTGTTGCAAACTAAAAATCATATAACAAACTAGAAGTCATACTAGTATGCAAAGATAAATGAACTTCTAAAAGACACTAAACATTCCTAGCACCAGATGATCCTCTTACATCCAATGGAGTGACAGGCTCACTTACCGCATCAGTAGGCTAAAATAACAAAAAGATAAATGTATCATTATTTAACTCAATGAATCAAAGAATTTTCTATACTTAAAATCAATAGATAAAATACATCTCATATGAATTGACAAAGTTAAAATGTATTTTAAAGCAAAGTTGGTCTATGTAAAAAGCTAGTTAGTCTCGCACACCCAAAAAATTTAATTTGGCAGCAACACTATCAATATTAATAATATATATAGTACTCTACAATAGCTCCGGATATATACTTCTTTCAAGTGTATGTAAATATAGAGAGAATTGAATGAAACTACTAATAGAAAATAATCTTGATAACTTATGCCATTGAAGTCATGAACATTGTAAAGTGTAATTCACTCAACAAACTAATAAACAAAAATTAACACTTCTTGAGGGAAAAAACTAACTAATTCATCTAGGATCTTTCCTACCTTCATTATCATGTAGGCCTTAAGAGCATTTAAGGTTCCTTGCACTTGAGATTCTAAATTTTTGCACTTCTCTTGCCACTGGTTTCCAGATGAGGATGAAGTTCCATTGCTTGATGTAGAAAATCTCAAATCTGAGAGTCGCATTCTTGTGTTTCTAAATGTAGTAGTAGGAATCACTTTGATACCCATGCAATACACCCTGCCATAGTGTTCTGGTCCTAACACTTTACCCAAAACATCATTAGGTGAAATTTCATCTTCCTTAATTGTGCTATTACTTATAGCCACTTCAATTTTTTCCTACAAGAACATAACAATATAATATTATTGGTTAATAATAAAGGATGCAAAATATGCAAACAAAATATACAAAAAAGTTACAACTATGTTCCTTGTTGCATCATTTACAAAAGGTCCATCCTTTCTCTTATGAGTTTCAATGTATAATTGTGCTCGACTAGGTTTTTCTCCCATTTCCAACCACTAAGATAAAATTAAAAAAGTTAAAAAAACAATACTTATAACCTCATTTTAATGAATAAAACATCACATAAAGTTAGAGTCACTACTATTTCATATCTTCTTTTTGAAGTAGCTTTAGAACCACCTAGATGAGGAATTACTTGCTTCTTTCAAATTTCTTTATTTTGTTCGTAAAGCTCCTACAAGCTTTAGAACCACCTAGATGAGGAATTACTTGACTATCCGATCCCACATCTACTACCTGTATAATAAACTAGTTAAGCTAGTACCATCATTCACATAAAACGAGGAAGAATCCGGTTAGTTCCTGCACACCTATTTTATACTGAAAAGAGGTTCTTGGTTATTCATTTATACACTTTGGGATGTCCAATCCCAACACAGACAGTCCCTAATGAACCGTTTCAGTGATTCAAACACTTCTCCTGAAGACCCCAAACTCTAATCCGCACCCCATCAATTTCGTTTCTTGGAAAAACTATTTAGTTAAATCGAGACCCTTGGGTTCGGCCTAACACTTTTACTGTTTTAAGCCTAACTTTCTCATATGATATTGGAATCAAGCGATTATTGTCTTTGTTTCTTCTTTATGAAAAACCTAACAATCTCTATTTCTAGTCTCGAACCATGATTCGCGACCTAACATCCCTAGTTTGATGAACCAAGAATTTGTACTCTGAAAATCCGTTATTTAAACCTGTTAAATTTCATTAATTTATGAAAAAATCATAACTTTCTTATACGAGCTTAGAATCAGTTCATTGCAATTTCTTTAATCTTATATCAAACCCCTCTACAATTCTCTTGGAGAACTCAAAAGCTAGTTCCTACATGATCCTCCCTCAAAAGTGATTTTCGTAACTTAACAGCCCAACCGCGGTAAAACACAAATATCTCACTCATATGATGTCGAAATCACTTCGTTCTTTTTTCATGGTTTTGTATCAAAAAATACTACAACTTTTATAAAGATCCCAAGAACTGATTCTCAAAGGATTTTTCATGGTGAACCTATCTTTCCAAGTTAAAATAATTTTAGAGCCCTGGGAAGCACTTTTCCTTGTTTCGGGCATAACTCTTGCTCCGAGTGTTGGATTTTCACGTACCATATATCGTTTAGAAGAGAAAAATGAGATCTATAACTTTCATGTTAGGAATCTTTTTAGATTCTAATCATAGCTATAAGTCACATTTTTCTCAAAGTTAAGTATTAAAAACTGCAACTAAGGTTCCATCTGGTACTAATTAAATCTAGACTTGACGGTTAGATTATCCCATAAATAGGATGTTACCCCCACAACTTCTCCTTCTCCAACGCATGACTCTCTCTTTTTCTCTCAAATCACCACCGGCCACCACCACCCAAAACACCACTGTTTCACCTTCATTCTTCACCGAAACCACCTCCAATCACCTCCAATCTCCACCGTTCTTCTTCCTCCACATTTTCCACCACTTAAGACCACCACCAAAAACCATCTCCACCACCTGAACAACCTCTAAACTGCAGCCTCCATAGCCTTCCACAACATCCACGACCTCTAAAATCCACCATTCTTTATCCCGACGACCATCGATCATCATTTCCTTCGATTTCTACCAATCAGTTTCAATTATAGTCGCCTCTAGCCATCCTCCACCATCATGGGCAACCACCACGCCACCACGCTTTCCCCCCGTCTGATCATTTACATGTCACTAGATTCGGGCTCTGATCATGACATAGAGTCCATTAGTGAAGACGGATTGTCGATCGGAGCTACGAATTGGAAGTTGTGTTTTCGCCCTTTTGTCTAGTATAAAGAAATACGACACCTCAGGTAAGGGGGTATATTCTCGGGTATCCTAGGGTAGACCGCGTGTTCAGAAAGGTTAAGGTACTTTTGGTCTTTACCTTCCCGAGGGCAGGTTTGAGAACTATTGTTAAATTAAGATACTTTATTTTTATTAATATTTTATTATCGTGTATGTGGTTAATTAGCGGTGTTGGCTATTACTAACCGTGATGGTTAAGTGGACATGTTAGGTATTGAACTATGAAAATATTAGGGTTTCAAAAGACTTGATAAATGGGAAGATAGTGGTCTTTATTATGTAAATTCATGTTATGTTTACACGCCTGTAATAGTTATTTTGAAGTGTGAACTATTATTCATATTGTCTTATTTGTCCTCAACACATTAACCCTGATACCTAAGAAAATGCATTCAAGAAATTATTATTACCACTATTTATATCACTCTTGTCATTATTATTATTATTATTATTATTATTATTATTATTATTATTATTATTATTATTATTATTTATCGAGCATGAGTGTACATGATCCTTACTAATATTGAGGGCATGGAGACTCCTTAGATTGATCAGATACCAATTGTTCGGGAATTTTGATAGCCTTCCACAAGCGTACGGGATATCGCAGTAATAAAATTATCGTCCCATAGGGATTGTTCCCAATTACCGGTTTATAGCATTTTGATTATCTAGACAATTCATTGGTTGGTTTAGAAATTTATAACGCAAAGAATTAAATAACATAAACAATGAACGATAAGCAATGACAATAAAAGCATTGGTTTGGATACGATGGAGATTAGTTTCTTGGGAAGTAAAGATTCACAAACATGTGGGTCCCATTATCTAATGCAATTCAATTTCTAGATCATTAAATCATGTTTCTTAAGGCGAGTCTCCCTAAATTAATCAGTGGCTTTCTCTCGAATCCTCACTAATGTACCTAACTATTGAAGAACCGTGTTCAATTCTCTAATTAGGTCCTTTAAGCTTTATGAAAACTCGGACATCCCTCAAAGAGTGTCGTTCACTTTCGTAACCCAAATCCCTAGGTTCAATTTTGTGCAAGTCAAACTATACATCAATCTTTCGATTACCCATATTGTTTATAATCATCCATACTTATTTCTAAGCTTAATGGAAGCATTAAGAACTCACGAATTTGAATAAGAACACAGTTTAATAACCAAGAACGAAGAACACTACATATAGGTTCACATAAATGTTACACCTTAATTCCCAAGAGAAATGTTTAGTGTGCCATGGAAACAACTATGCCAATACCAAAATACAAAGAATTCAAACCAAACATAAAAGGAAAAGCAAAAGATGAAGAAGGGTTCAGAAAATATAAGAAGAAGTTCTCACTGAATCTCCTAAAATCCTTCTCCCAAATCTGCAGAATTTGATCCCTTTCGAAAATCCTTGGCAAAAGCTTTTCCTTTTTTTCCCAAAAAGTGTCCCTTGATGTCTCCCAATGTCTGCCCGTCCTTTTTCCAAAGAAACCCCCTCTTTATCTTAGAAAACCGCTCCAAAACTTCTTGCCAACTGCAGAACGTGCAAAAACCCACTGCCAGTGGGAAAAACCCACGGCCAGTGGGTTTCTCTGGCTTCACAAATCTGGGTTTTTTTCTCCTCAGGGTAGCAAGATCCACGGCCATTGGGAAAAACCCACAGCCAGTGGATCTCCCTGGTTTCCAATTGCACAGACTCTCCTCCACAAGGCAGCCAGATCCACGGCCAGTGGGAAAAACCCACGGCCAGTGGATTTTTCTGGTCTCCAAAATGTTGCCCTCTGCTTACTGTTTTGAAGCCCTGAGTGTCTGCCTTAGTAAACCTTTTATCTATAAAGGTGGATAAAGCCCTGTTTATTATAGTTTTTCCATGGCTTGAATCTCTTCCATTTATCTAATGCTTCCTCGAATGCTTCTTGTTTGGAATGTATGCACCTGTAATTAGGCTATTCCTGCAAAACTTGAAACACCCGAGTAACAAATGCGGAAAGAAAGAAAAACGCTTGGAATTAGGAATAAGATGACACAAATGATGAAGAAAACCTAAACAAAATACTAGTAAAACCATGCAAACTACATCACTATCAAATTTCTAAAAGTTTTCCCTGATGATATACGAGAGCTACCTCCAGAGCGAGAAATCGAATTAAACATTGACATCATACTAGGCGTAGGACCAATCTCTATAGCTCCTTATCGAATGTCACCCAAGGAACTTAGTGAGCTCAAAAAATAAATAGAAGAACTTTTAGAGAAAGGAATGATTAGACCTAACATCTCACCTTGGGAAGCACCAGTCCTAGTCGTCAAAAAGAAGGACAATAGTATGCATCTGTCCATTGATTACCGTCAGCTAAACAAAGTTATAATCAAGAACCGATACCTTCTCCCGAGGATCAGTGATTTGATGGACGAGCTATGAGGAGCCACTATCTTCTCAAAGATTGATTTATGATCAGGCTATTATCAAATAAAGGTGAAGAAAGAAGATATACCTAAAACAACCTTAGGACACGATATGGTCACTATGAGTATCTCGCTATGCCCTTTGGAGTTACCAACTTGCCCGTAGTTTTTATAAACTATATGAACCGAATCTTTCACAAATACTTGGATAAATTCATAGTAGTATTCATCAACGATATTCTCATTTACTCCAAGAGCCACAAAGAACATGAAGAACATCTTTGAATTATTCTAAATACGTTACGTGCAAGTTAGTTATACGCTAAGTTATTGAATTACAAATTCTAGCTGACCGAAGTGTAATTTTTGGGGCACGTAATCTCAAAAGAAGGAATCACTGTGGATCCTACAAAGGTAGAAGTTGTATTGAAGTTGGAGCTGTGATGAAAATCTGCAGTTTCCTAGGACTTGCTAGATATTTATTGCCGATTCATCTAGAATTTCTCTCAAATCGCAAAACCTCTGACTAGATTGACACACAAAGATCAGCTATTCGAATCTACCAACAAATACGAAAGTAGTTTTATGGAGTTAAGTCAACGACTCACCAGTGCACCTGTCTTGATTTTAACAGATCCTGCCAAGCCATATGAAGTGTATTGCGATGCGTTAAGACACAGACTAGGATGCATCCTAATGCAAGAAAGAAAGGTCATTGCTTACGCCTCAAGATAGCTAAGACCTCGTGAAGTCAAATATCCCATGCACGACTTTGAACTCGTTGTAGTTGTATTTGCTTTGAAAATCTGGAGACATTATCTGTATGGTACTCGCTTTGAAGTCTTTAGTGATCATAAGAGCTTGAAATATCTCTTCAACCAGAAAGAATTGAACATGCGACAACGTAGGTGAATGGAGTTCATTAAGTATTATGATTTGAAACTCTGATACCATCCTGGAAAAGCAAACATTGTAGCTGATGCATTCAGTTGGAAGGCACTACACCTATCATATATGATGAAAAAAGAGCTAAAGCTAATCGAATAGTTTCGTAATCTGAATCTAGTAGTAATACCCAAGAAGAGGAGCCATATAGATGGAATGCTAAAAATATCCAACGACTTCCTAGAACAAGTCAAGGGAGCTCAAGCCAATGATGAGGAATTATAAAGTTTATTAGGAAAGACAAAAGAAGAAGGCTCAGAATTCAATAAGGATGAACATGGGGTGATCATGTATCAACAAAGGCTCTATGTTCTAGCCAACACAGATCTAAAAAGATCCATTTTAGATGAGACACACAAAGCAAGTACAGTATCCACCCAAGATCAACCAAGATATATCAGGACTTGAAGAAAATATTATGGTGGCAAGGAATGAAAAGGGATATCACTGAGTATGTAATAGCTTGCCTAACATGTCAAAAGGTAAAAGGTAGAATAACAACATCCAAGTAGGACCCTCCGACCTTTAGAGATAGGGATGAGATTTTTATGGGCTTTGGACTGGACTTCCTAGAACATCAGCTGGACACAATGCTATTTAGGTGATCATGGATCGATTGACAAAAACCGCTCACTTTATCCCTATCAATTTGAAGTACTCTCTAAAGAAACTCACCCAGATATACATTAAGGAAATCGTACAATTACATGGGACACCCACTACAATTGTGTCTGACCAAGATCCTCGCTTCACGTCATGATTTTGGAAAAGTCTGCAACAAGCCCAAGGACTCGTCTGAAGTTGAGTTTAGCATATCATCCATAGATAGACGGGCAATCAGAACAGACAATCAGAACTTTTAAAGATCTGTTACGCCTATGTATCTTAGAGTATGGGGGAAGCTGGCAGGAATATCTTCCACTTGTTGAATTCACCTACAACAGCAGCTATCACGCTAGCATCAGAATGACCCCTTATAAGGCTCTGTATGGAAGGAAATGTCACATATCTTTATGCTGGTATGAGATAAGTGAAAAGGAAATAGTTGAACCAGACATTGTTAAGAAAACCACAGAGCAAGTCTGAAACATCCAAACGACAATGAAAGCTTCACCAGACAGACAAAAGAGTTACTACAAAAAATGCCAAAAGTTGCTTGAATTTGAGAAAAAGACCATGTATTCCTTAAGGCCACCCCTACCACTGAAGTAGGAAGAGCTCTGAAAGCCAAGAAGTTTAGTCATAAATAAGTGGAACCCTATCAGAGTTTGGAGAAGGTAGGAATCAACGCGTACTGTATCGCCCTTCCACCCGAGCTAACAAACCTTCATAATGTCTTTCATGTTTCCCAACTCCATAAATATATAACAAGCTCCGACCACATTTTGAGTCTTGATAATTTCACTCTTAAGGACAACCTTACCATTGAAGCTCGTTAGTTAAGATTGTTGACCGACGTTTGAAACAACTGTAGGGTAAAGAAATTCCTCTTGTAAAAGTAGTTTGGAGTTCATCTAATGATGAAGATGCCACCTAGGAAGTTGAGGAAGGAATTAGAAAGCTATACCCTCAATTATTTCAACCTTGAACTTTGGGACAAAATTCCTAAAAGGGGAGGAGAGTGTAACATCCTTGTTTTTAGTAAACAGTCTTAACCCTGTAAGTTTTCAATCATGAAAGTTCTGTAAGTGATAATTACGGTAGAAACCTTTGTCAGAAGAAGAATAATGTAATTGGGTTGAGAAAACTTGATAAAAGAAATAGTAAACATATATGACAATAGTACAGGGTTATACTTAATAATAAATAATAATATAATATTAAGGAAAGTAAATAAAGGACCGTGCAAGTTGTCAAGAATTGACTATATGATCCCACATCTAGTACTTGTATAATAAACTAGTTAGATTAGTACCATTATTCACGTAAAACGAGGAAGAATTGGGTCAGTTCCTGCACACATATTTTATACCGAAAAGAGGTCCTCGGTTATTCATTCATACACTTCGGGATGTCTGATCCTAGGACAGGCAGTCCCTAATGAGCCATTTCCATGATTTAAACAGTTTTTCTAAAGAGCTTAAACTCTAATTCGCACCTCATCAATTTCATTTCTTGGAAAAACTATTCAGTTAAATCAGGACCCTTGAGTTCAGCCCAAACACTTTTAGTGTTTTAAGCCTAACTTTTCTCATATGATACTGGAATCAAGCAATTCTTGTCTTGGTTTCTTCGTTATGAAAAACTTATCAATCTATATTTCTAGTCTCAAACCTTGATTCGCGACCTATCATCCCTAATTTGATGAACCAAGAATTAGTACTCTGAAAACCCGTTATTGAATCCCATTAAATTTCATTCATTTATAAAAAAATCATAACTTTCTTATACGAGCTTAGAATTAGTTCATTGCAATTTCTTTATTCTCATATCAAACCCCTCTACAATTTTCTTGAAGAACTTGAAAGCTAGTTCCTCCCTTATCATCCCTGATTTTCATAACTAAACAACCTAGTTGCGGTAAAACGTGAATATCTCCCTCATATGATGTCAAAATCACTTCATTCTATTTTTAATGGTTTTGTATCAAAAAACCCTCTAACTTTTATAAGGATCCCAAGAGCTTATTCTCAAAGGATTTTCCACGGTGACACATCTATCCAAGTAAAAATAGTTTTAGAGCCCAGGAAGAACTTTTCATTGTTTCAGGCATAACTTTTGCCCCGGGTGACAGATTTTCACATACCATATATCGTTTCATATAGAAAAATAAGATCTACAACTTTTATGTTAGGCACATTTTCATACTTTGACCGTAGTTGTAAGTCAAATTTTTCTCAATGTTAAGTATTAAAAACCGTAGCTAGGGTTCCATCCGATACAAATTAAATCTAGACCCGTTGGATTTTCCTAAAAATAGAACATCACCCCCAACACTTCTCCTTCTGCAACACGCTACTCTCCCTCTTTCTCTCAAATCACCGCCACCACCACCACCCAAAACACCACCGTTTCACCTTCGTTCTTCGTCAAAACCACCTCTAATCACCTTCAACCTTTACTATTCTTCTTCCTCCACCATTTCCACCAATCGAAACCACCACAAAACACTATATCCACCACCTGAACAGCCCCTAAACCGCAGCTTCCATAGCCACCCATGACCTCCACGACCTCTGAAATCCACCATTCTTCATCCTGGCGATCTTCGATCATCGCTTCCTTCAATTTTTACCGATCAATTTCAATTGTGGTCGCCTCTAGCCACCCTCCACCACCATGAGCAGCCACCATACCACCACCCTCTCCCCCCGTTTGATTGTTTACATGTCACTGGATTTTGGCTTTGATCATCGTATAAAGTGCAACGATAAAGACAGGTTGTCGATCGAAGCTACAGATTGAAAGTTGAGTTTTCGGCCTTTCATCTAGCATAAGGAAATACGACACCTCAGGTAAGAGAGGTACATTCTTAGGTATCCCAGGGTGGACCGCATGTTCAGAAAGGCTAAGGTACTTTTGGTCCTTACCTTCCCAAGGACAGGTTCAGGAACTATTGTTAAATTAAGATATTTTAATTTTTATTAATATTTTATTATCGTGAATGTGGGTAATTGGCAGTGTTGGCTATTACTAACCGTGATTGTTACTTGGACATGTTAGGTATTGAACTATGAAAATATTAAGAATAATGGGTGTCTATGTGGATTCTAGTGAATAAGTTTTGAAAGATGTGATAAATGGGGAGATAAGGATGGACAGACATGTGACTTTTATTATTTAAATTCATGTTATGTTTAAACATCTGTAATAATTATTTTAAAGTGTGGACTACCATTCATATCGTCATATTTGTCCTCAACACGTTAACCTTAATACCCTAGAAAATGAATTCAAGAAATTATTATTACCACCATTTATATCACTGCTGTCATTATTATTATTATTATTATTATTATTATTATTATTATTATTATTACTACTACTACTACTATTATTATTATTATTATTTACTATCGAGCATAATGGTCGGCTCTGTCGCCACTCTTAACAGCTTTTCTTTATTCGATTTTTGTTACTTGTATTATTGAATATAATGGTCAGCTCTGCCGCCTTATTCTCAGCAATTTTTCTTTATTTAATTTACATTATTTATATTACTAAATATAATGGTCGGCTTTTCCGCCTTATTCTTCGCATTAATTTTCCTTTTATTTCATTTTTTTATCTCTATTATAATGGTTGACTTTACCGCCTTATTGTTATTACTATTATTATTACTATTATTATTTTTATTATTATCATTCTTATTATTTACTGTTATTATTATCATTATTATAAGTATCGGTCAAGTACCCTTTTATTTTTTAGATTAAACACCCTTTTGACTTATTGTTGCTTAAGGTACGAGTGATAAAATAAGAAATACATTATTTACTCTTCAACTTAAATATTATTTTAACCGAGATATAATCGATATATTTTCTAAATAAAAATAATCTACAATGTCCAAAAAATAGGTAGGACCTAACAATTTGAGGACAAATATCACGACGTAGGAAACATATAGATACCTAGGGGTCAAAAGTAATAAAGAGAACTAAAACATACATGTTGCATCATGAAAAGGATTCTTGTGAAAACTAGAGCATACATCAGGGTACACTGGAGAATATTCGCGTTCGATCCCCAAGTAAGATCTTGGGAGTACAATTGGGTCAAACATCTAATGGCTTTGATTCGCGCCAAATGTCAGACGGTCCATGGCAAGCCTAATGTACTTCGACTAAAAACAAAGTGTAACTATGATCATGTAGAGCTAAGTCCCATTATTATGTGATATGAATTATGAAATGAGATGGATCCATATTGATGTGTAGGACCTATGAGTCCTTGATACCCAAAAATGTGATATAATGTGTAGAGAGGACTTGGTAGGCTTTGATCGCTCTAGTGTAAAAATGTTATGCCCAGGGACAGTCCGAGCAGGACAACTTCCAATGAATAATGATGATGATGATGATAGTGATGATGGATTGGTTTATTGGGACCACATGTATCATGAGACTTAAACATCAGATAATTCATAATGAACCTAATTCATGCATTCCATGACAGCATTATTGATTGCCATAAATTATAAATGTGTTGTTTAAATTATTTATATCATATTATCTATTGACCGAGTATGCCCGCACCAGGAACCCTTAGGGTCTGAAGTATATACTTACCCCTTCTGCTTAATAATAACAGAAGAGTCAGGAAACCAGGAACTGGAATACAAGGAGTAGCTATAAGTTGGACCAATTGGGAGCGCTTAACAAAAGTAGGATATATAGAGTTATATATTTACTGAATTAAATAACAAAACCAAGGATATTACATATATTTAAGGATGCCTGTGTGCCCTTTTCTGTTGAGAGTACAATTACTTACAATTTATGAATAACTATGTAAATTATGGCTTGCTTTTATTGATCTGCCATTATTTTACTTGTACAAAAAAAATTGCTTCACTTTTTCTAATAACTTGTGACCTCTTAGTTAAGTAGGATGACCCAACAGAAGGGTTTGTCCTAGTTAACTGAGTGTGTTATAATTAGCCCATTGATCCCTCTTAATACTGACACATTATTAATGACTTCATCTCTAGTTTTGGCTATGTCATTGAACTCATTCCATAAGCTTTGTGAACCTTATTTCTTACAGAGATTAAGGTTACAATACCATTTTGCTATAAGTTCATCATCTTTAAAAGAAAATCGAGCCTAAAAGAAAACATGATGAATCTTTAGCTCTCATATATAGACATAATAATGAAAGATTCATATATGCATAATTCTTGTACCTTTATAATTGTGACAAAACATTCATCAAAATAAACTTTGGGAATCCCTTTTGGACCAGACCATCTTTCAAAGTTAATAGGAAACAATTTGCAAGTAGTTGCTAGTGTGCCACATAATCCAGCCAACACACTTTGTCCATGACCAATTTCTGGGCCTTCATTATCAAAATCAATAATGATACGTTCTCCATTAGGTAAGTGATTGACTTCTTTAACCTTGATTTTCACCTTCTTTATAACTCATTCCAAGTCTTACAACAAGAAAACATCTTATTAAAACACGATAACTAAAAATGTATAATTTTCTATAATAATAATAATAATAATAATAACAACAACAACAACTGTATAGTACACATACCTATCACCTCCACATCCCAATAATGTGAACTTTCTCGGCCAACACGTTGTTTGGGTATTGGAAGCTCTTCTAAATTTACAGGAGGTGCAAGGGGTGGTGAAGGAACATCAAAGTCATCTAGTGAGATATACATTGATGTTGAAGGCTCTATTGGTTCAGAATGGGTCACATTTTATGGGGAAGGATGGGTAGCCTGATGTAGTTATGATGTAACTGATGTTGACTTTTGGGGGTTTTGGTAATGCTTGACCTTTAGCAGGGCTACAATTTTTAAAGTGAAAGTAAGTTAAAAGATTGAACAATTACAAATATTGAAATGTCATATAAATAATTCAATGTTATACTTTTTTAAACATGCCTTGAAATAAATAAACAATATAGTCAAACAAATAATTTTGTAAAAGCATTACCTACATAACAAACACCAATCAATTATGTTTATTTATTCATACATTTAGGCATTTGTTTCCAAATTAGGATTAATGTTTAAGTCAACCATGTCATCATTTAGATAGTTTGTAGCTAGCTACATATTGTCATCATCCACACCAAAAATTTTCTCTAGCTTTTGCTTTTGGTATGGCACATTTTCATATATTTCTTCTACTTCTTCTCCTATTTCATACAAATATCTTGGCTTAAGATGCACAACAACACTCCATCCTTTATTAACTACATCATCAACATAATACACCATAGATGCTTGTGATGCTTCAATGTAAGGTTTATGTACTTCACAGTCACCGCTATGAATACTCTTTTCAAAATTACCCACAATTAAAATTCCATGGATCTTTTATATACCCTCTATCTTGTGTAGTGTTTACCCACTTACCTTTGAAAAAAACCACTGTAAACTGACCATAATAGTTTAACTCAATTATATCTTCTAGTTTTCCATAATATGGCAGGTCGGCTTGTCTTATATTCCTATCAACACCACTTGAAACACAAGCAGTGTTAGAGGTTATAAAAATTCCACTATTTTGTGTTTTTAATCCTTCTTCTTAAGCTAGAGTTTGAAATTTGAACTTATTCACATTATATACGGTAAATCTTTTTGCATTATCCAATGTGTCTCGTGCTAAAAACTTCAATTTCATTGACATTATGTTAATAACATCTGATTTATAATCTATATAAACAACTTAACTTTGATAAGTTTCTCATTATAATTAAACCACAACAAATACATATATAAGATTATTGTGCTACTTACTTGCCTACAAAACCAATAGATAAACTCTTTATTAACTTTCTTTTCTATATCAAGAGCTGAAGGTCTTCTTCCCTTTGAACTCCTTTTAATAAAGTTTCTAAATTCACTACGTAAAATAATATAGTAATCCACAAACATGAATAATATAATTTAGGTAATAAACTACAAAAATATATAACTATCTAACATAATTACTCCACAATTCAACAACACATATCGATGAGTTTGTAACCTTTGCACAGGAACATTGTGAAAGCTTTAACTGGTTTACCTAATTGAGGGAATATAAATGATACTTCAAAAGGGTCTCTTACTTGGGTCATTATTAACATGTTTAGGTCTATTAAACCTGGTTTGTATATCCTCAATGTACGAGGACCAAAAGGTTAAAGACTCTTCAGCTATGTAACCCTTAGTAATGGAGCCTTCCAGTCTTGCCTTGTTCCTTACAAGGGACTTTAAATAACCCAATTCTTTATAAAAAAATAAATACAAAAATGTAAACAACTATGAAGTCTTATAAAAATTAGATTTGTTGAATTAAAAATGATATTACTTTACCTTTCTATGGGATACATGTATCGATAATGCATGGGAGTACCAAATTTTACTTCTTCTACAAGATGAATAGTTAAATGAACCATTATTGTAAAGAAGGTGATGGGAAATATCATCTCTAGATGACAAAATGTAACCACAATGCAAGACTCAAGCATTTATTACTAAGGACTTTAAAAAATGAGTAAAACTCCACAAAGATTACAATGGGAGTATGGGCAAGGCAACTTTAGGCCTTCCTAAGGACCATTTACCCCATAAGCTCCTTATGTGCCTCAAGAATCAAGATTGGGGTCCCTAATGGAGACATTCATTGGGAATTAAATGAAACAGAATGAGGAGTTCTCTAAAGTTATCAAGAGTCTGTCTACCAAGGTGGATGCCATAGCTGTCCACAACAATATTGGTGACTCAGACAGCCCAACAAGCCTCATAAGCTACTAGATATCGAAACACTTTTCCTGGAAAGTTCAAAGGGGAACCTAGAAGCCATATCATGCTGGGGATAATTGTTATTCAAGTGGCCTTGATACTCAAGAGGGAGGGTGAATTGAGTGTTTAAAAAATTTTGCTTGGAATGCCTTTAAACTTGATTCCCTTTTTACACAAGACAATAATATGCAATAGACAACAAGTAAAATACAAGTGCTAAGGTGAAACATGTGTAGAGGTAGGCTTAAAAATTTATCAAACACTTGGTGTGTGGAAACTTATTTTAGCCTAATTAATTAAGTTCAAGCAATATTATCACAACTAAATCAATATACCAACCAAATGCAATAAGTAAATGCAAGAGAGTAAGGAAGAGAAGCTTGCAAACTGATTTAACGAGTTCCACCAACCTGGTGTACGTCTCGCCTTCAAGTAACCCACTTGAAGGATTTTCACTATTGAAGTTTAGAGATTACAAGCAATGAGCAATTGCAGCTCCCTAGTGTCCCACACTCAAGAACTTAATCCTCACTAGCATAAGGGCAACCACCCAATCTCTCAAACTCTCAAACTCTCAATACCCAAAGGTTGAACCCCAACCTTTGTGACCACTCAACCTAGAGTGAAAACCTTAGTGTTTTGGTGTTTGGTTTACAAGCAATTAACTCTCTCAATAGAGTAGATAAGCAAATGAAAAGCTCTAACAATGATAACTCTCAACAAGAGAGGATATACAAGTATAAGCTCCAAGTTTCAGAAATTGAAGCTAAACAAAGAAATGGACTCACAAGGCACAAATGTAAGCTATGAATGATTCCCCTTTGATGTGTTGGATAGCTTGAATGAGTGTTGCATTTATAAGCCTTGGAGAGGAGCCCTAGAGTCTTCAGAGCCATTGCACAGCATGGGTGTTTGAATTGTAATGGATAGCCGAGCTGCTTTGCACTAAAAAGCACTTTTCCCATTGTCAGGCACTAGTGTAATCGATTACATCTTGAGCTCTAATCGATTACGCTTCGAATTCTTCAGTGTAATAGGTCTTGTAATCGATTGCGCTTTTCCAAGTAATTAATTAGCTTGAATACAGAACTTGGTTAATCGATTATGACATAGGTGCAATCAATTTTTAAACAAACAGAGACTTTGTAATCGATTGTGAAGAAGTGAAGAAGACGGTTGTTGAGAGTGAGATGGCCTACCAATTTATGTTTGCTGCGAGGACAATTAGCTTTCCAAAGAGATTGCGAGCAGTTATGGCATTGAAGTCCCACTCATCTTCTGGATGGCCACCAGTAAATTCAGCATCGGAGAGGGGAAGTTGGGTAATCTTAGCAAGTTGCTTATTTGTAATCCTTAGAGTCATATTTTTGACTCTAGCCTCAAGTAACCCATCAACAAGTCTTAAATTATAGAAGAAAACTCGCATGAGTTCGGGGTAGTAGAATTCTTCCTTAAGAGTAAGAAAAGGGAGAAGATTATAGTGATGAAGGGATTGAGTGAAGGTAAAACTAGAATGATCAAAAACTTCAACATTGATGAAGTGAGGGGAGATGATGTCCTTTTCAGAAAATTTCTTAATAAAATTTTGGAGGTCTCTAGGACTTGTGAAAAATCTTGAAAAGTTAAGAGGGTCATTGGTTTGGGCAATGGAGGACCTAGCTCTCTTAACATTTCTTGAGGAAGACATTATAAGAAGAGAAGAAGAGAATAAAGAATTTTTGAGAGGCTTTTGGGAGAGTTTAGAGGAGAATAGATTTGAGGTGTGAGATGAGAAGAGTGAGAGAGGGGGTATTTATAGGGTTTAGGAATGAAAAGTAGGGTTTAGAGGAATGATTAGGATTAGGTGAAAGAGGCTCACATGGATTGTGCTATCAAGGAGGCGTTCCTGATACGATCGTAATCGATTACGGGGCAAGGTGTAATCAATTACGCCCCTTCAGAATTTGGAACATCAGGCATTCTAATCGATTATACTTAGTGTATAATCGATTGTGTTAAAAATAGAAACTTTACAATCGATTAGGAAAAGTGAATAATCGATTATTTGGAAGATAGAACGTCAGTAATCGATTTGGCACAGACACTAATCAATTAGTTATAACATAGAGACTCACTAATCGACTATAAGCAGCTACGTAATCAATTATGGGCAATACATAAAGATGCTAATCGATTAGATGAGGTCATGTAGTCAATTATGACAGCCTAGAAATGCTTAAATCACATGTTTTTCAATCAAGAAGCATCAAAGGAGCGATTTTCATGGAACAAAACATGTTTATTTCATCAATCAAACAATATTCACTCATCAAACACATTGTAAGTCAAAGAGTCATCAATATCAAATATATTAAACACAATTAGAAATGTATAATATGCCTAATTCTCTTCTTATATTAATCAATTGGTCTTTTACAAATGGTTTAATGAATATATCTACAAGTTGTTTAGAAGTATCAACATGCTCAAGCATACAATCTCCCTTTAACACATGATCTCTAATGAAATGGTGTCTTATCCTATATGTTTGGTCCTTGAGTGCATGACAGGATTCTTTGAAATATTAATGGCACTAATATTATCATATTTAAGAGGCACATAGTCTAATATAACACTAAAGTTAAGAAGTTGTTGCCTCATCCAAAGGATTTGAGCACAGCAACTTCCAGCTGCAACATATTATGCCTTAGTTGTTAATAATGCAACACTTACTTGTTTCTTGCTATGCCAAGAAACAAGAGAGCTACCAAGCAAATGACATATACCACTAGTGCTTTTCCTATCAAGTTTACACCCAGCAAAATCAGTATCAGAATATCCTATAAGAGTACATTCAACACCTTTAGGATACCAAAGACCTACATTTAGAGTTCCAACAAGATATTTCATTATCCGTTTTACAGCACTTAGGTGAGATTCTTTTGGACATGCTTGATACCTTGTACACATACAAACCGCAAACATTATATCCAGTCTACTTGCAGTGAGATAGAGTAAAGATCCAACATACCTCGATATTTGGTAATTTTTACATCTTTACCTTTCTCATCTTTGTCCAAGTAGCATGATGTACTTATTGGTGTAGCAATCTTGTTTGCTTTGTCCATGTTGAAATATTTGAGCAACTCTTTGCAATATTTGGATCGGCTAATGAATGTTCCTTCTCTTGTTTGCTTGATTTGCAGTCCAAGGAAGAATGTGAGTTCACCCATCATGGACATCTCAAATTCATCCTGCATTATTTTAGCAAACTCTTTGCAAAGTGATTCATTAGTGGCACCAAATATGATATCATCCACATATACTTGTACCAAAAGTATGTCTTTCTTTTTGTGCGTTATGAATAATGTTGTATCAACCTTTCCTCTTTCAAAATTATTTTCAAAAAGCAATTTTCTCAATCTTTCATACCAAGCTCTTGGAGCTTGTTTTAAACTATATAAAGCTTTTCTTAGTTTGAAAACATGATTTAGAAATTGATAGTTTTCAAAACTAGGAGGTTGATCAACATATACCTCTTCTTGAATGTATCCATTCAAGAAGGCACTTTTGACATCCATTTAATACAATTTGAAATCCTTACAACATGCAAAGGCCAATAATAACCTAATGGCTTCTAACCTAGCTACGGGAGCATACGTTTCTTCATAGTCAATTCCTTCTTTTTGATTGTATCCCTTAGCTACTAGCCTAGCTTTGTTTCTAGTTATTATTCCATTTTCATCAAGCTTGTTTCTATACACCCGTTTAGTTTCTATTACTTGATGGTCATTGGGTCTTGGCACTAATTCCCAAACTTCATTTCTTTCAAATTGATTTAGTTCTTCTTGCATGGGCAACATCAAATGTTCATCAATAATAGCCTCATTAATGGTTTGGGGTTCAATTTGCAAAACAAATGTTAAGTGATTACAAGTGTTAAATGAGCGTCGAGTACTTACACCTTTAGTGATATCACCTATTATGTTATCCATGGGATGGTGTTTTAATGTGATCCATTCCTTTTGTTGGAGTTCTTCACTTTGGGGTGTATCTCCTTCTTGGTTACCTTCTTCTTTATCATTCAAGTTTAATTCTTGGAGGGTACCTACAAGACATCAACATCTTCCTTTCTCGGGGAGTTATAGCCATTTTCATCAAATTTCACATGAATAGACTCTTCAATGGTATTAGTTTGTTTGTTAAAGACACAATAAGATTTACTAGATGATGAATATCCAAGAAAGATTGCCTCATCAGATTTTGCATCAAACTTTCCTAGATTATCCTTTCCATTATTAAGCACAAAGCATTTGCATCCAAATACATGAAAATAGGAAATATTTGGTTTTTTACCTTTGTAAAGCTTATAGGGGGTTTTCTTCAATATTGGCATTATTAAACATCGATTCATGACATGACAAGCGGTGTTTACCACATCGGCCCAAAAATGCTTAGCAATATTGTTTTCATTCAACATGGTTCTAGCAAGCTCCACTAAAGATCTATTTTTCCTTTCAACCACTCCATTTTGTTGTGGAGTTCTAAGAGCTGAAAACTTATGTTCAATACCATATTTTTCATAAAATTTTTCAAATGATTGATTTTCAAATTCTCTCCCATGATCGGTTCTAATGGATGCAATTTTTGAGTTTTGTTCATTTTGGATAACCTTGGCTAGTTTCTTGAATGCATGATATGCTTCATTTTTGTGAGTAAGAAACACTGTCCATGTATATCTAGAAAAGTGTATGTTAATACTATGCTAAATTTCTTAAGGAAACATTATTTGGAAAAAGAAAAATTTAGGTTGATGATAATGTTGCACTTACTAAGGAGTGCAAGTATGTGAGTATGAAAACGTTGCCCCTTAAGTTTCAAGATTTGAGCAGTTTTTCTATAACATGCATGATTAGTAGTATGAGTTTTGAAAACTCTATGTGATCTAGGGGCCTATTATAGTATAAGGCCTTTATCTTTTTTTTACAAAATTAAAAATAGGTAATTTGAAACCCAAATCTCTGCAATTTGCTGTGTGAAACAAATATAAAGCTATAGTAGGAGTGTGGGATGCTACTATAGTTTTCTTGAACAAATCAAACATAATAAGCAATTGACAGTTTTCCTGAACAAACCAAACTATAGAAATTTCTTTACAAAATGCATCACTAACATCCTGTACAAAAATTTTTCAGTGGAAAATGGATAGGCAAATATCAATCTTGAAATTGCTTTCGTGGAAATTACTCCCCATTGAACAAGAAAACCACTCAAAGAAACACAAGCATAAATGTAATAACACCAATGACCACAATATGGATTTAATCCTTATTCCATCAATAAAATCTCACATTTTACTCAAGACCCGTTTTGTAATAAAGTCATTATATGATGCAAACCCTAACCCCTAAATCATCTAAATCAAATATAAACTAAAAAGAGGGTAAAGGAATTTATATGGCTACCAAACAATAACACAAATACAAAAAAAAATTAAATCTCAAACTTGAAAAGCACTTAAGCTGTGGATCAGTGGAATGTGCAAACACTTGAGCAAGTGGCACAAGGCGTGGGGAGCTATGGATCAAAACGTGAAAATGCCTAATGAAAACACGAGAGTGCTACAATCAATGGAACATGTATACACCCGAGCTCTTCAAGCGGTGAAGTGGTGGAATGTGATATGGCAAAAAGGAATTCAATAAATAGACGAGAGTATTTGATTTTAATTGAGGGGTTTTAGGTAGCAACAAGTTTAATAGGGGATTTAGGTCTATAGAAAAATTTGACACAAAGTAAAATTTAACATTGGATTTCAATTAAGAAACAAGATAATTTTAGCAGGTTTAAGATAAATCTCATTAATTATGTTAAAAACCTTCCTTAAAATAATTTATTTATAGAGGTTATAAGAAACTCCTTAAAATAAATACAAAACCTTCATTATTTAATTTATTTAGGAGGTTATAAAAAATGTCCCAATATACATTAATTTGAGGAGGTTTTTGAAACCTCCTTAATAAAACCTCTTCAAATTACCAATTTTTTTGTAGTTTTGCCCATTCAAAAAGTAACATCTTTTATTTGATTTTATCCTATTTCAACTTAGTTTTGTCCATCATCTATATAACAAAAGATGATTCATTTAATTCATTGTTTTTCCCTTCCAAATAAGCAATTGCAACCATCCACACAACTTCCACTACAAGAATCTGATGTCTTATGCTAAGAACAAAAAAGAGCTATTTTGTATAACTGAAATTAAGAATAAGAATAGAACTTATAAAAATTTAAGAATTACAAGAATAAAAAGGAGTGAGATCCTTTAGAGAAGAAATAGAGATTTTAGTCAATCTAGGGTAGAAAAGAAAACACTAGTGGAAAAAATGGATATAATCACGGTTAAAAATGGCCTTTAATCACGGTTAAAGAACCGTGGTTGTTGACCGTGGTAATAAATCACATCTAACCACGGTTGTCGATTATAACCATGAATATAACAGATAATTTATAATCACGGTTATAGTAGAAACCATGGATAAAGAGAATCTATATTCACGGTTGTTTAGCACAACCGTGAATATAAGTAGTAAAAAAATTCACTTACAGACTATTTATATTCACGGTTATAGTAGAAACCGTGGATAAAGAGAATCTATATTCACGGTTGTTTAGCACAACCGTGAATATAAGTAGTAAAAAAAATTCACTTACAGACTATTTATAATCACGGTTATGGTAGTAACCGTGGATAAATAGGGTCTATAATCACGATTATTACCATAACCGTGAATAAATACTCTGGTTTTTTTTTAATATGGTTTCTGTTTTATTGTTTCCCAAATCTGCATTTAGACAACCAGTACAATATACAGTATCCCAGCATATCCAGCAACAAACCATATATAAAAAGAATGGTATATATATAACAATTAATTTGATATGAATTCATAACAACTTAAAAAATGAAACTATATACAATTTCGATGAATGTAACCTAATAAAATGTAAACCCTAAATCCTACACTAGATACATATTTAAGAGAATAAAGATCCTATATCTAGCTAAGTTCTTTTGCTGATTTCAATGAAGTATGAGGCCCATTGCTTTCTAACATTATCTACAAGTGTCTTAGAGAAGTATGACCGGTCCTGGAAGTACTACAAACAATGCACAAAACGATTAGAACAAAAGCTATATTTATTACATAAAATTGATGAAATTGTTAGAAAAGTAGTCCAAATGATGAGACTTACATCTGTCCATCCATCTACTAAATGTTGTTGGACGATGGTCAGCATGGTATGCATGACGTGATAGCCACACTCGAAAGTACCCTCCTGCCTGTAAGACTACAATGGACATAAAATATAGAATAAGTGAATTCGCAACTTAAAAAATATATATTGAAGATTTGAATGAATACGATTGACTTACTTTTGGGTGCATCCACACAACTTTTCTTCCGCTGGACTTAACTCCAAGCAGTTGATTGTATCCAACCACCGCCCTACATCAAATAAAACATAAGATAAGTTAGAATCGTATAGGTCCAAAAATGATGTAATCAAATTTGTACTTATTTTTTAGGGATTAACTTACCCGTCTACTATACTTTTCAGGTTTTATAGAACTGGCCGATGCATAGTATCAAAGTACAGAGCAAAATAAGCCCGGGGACAGATCACCACAAGCGTCCAATGGGCGCTGCAGTTACCAGTGATAAGTGAGACTTCAAAATGCAAAAATTAATGACAATAATTATGGAATAGAATATTACCCTTTATGATAGGGGCCCATGTATATAGCCTTCCCAGACTCAAACATCCAATTCTGGATGTATGCCTGGGTGTCCTGCGTGGTGTTTCCTTGCTTCTGTATGAGAAAGGGCTCTAAGAAACCATAAGTTCCTTGGAAACCCAAGTCCACACAGAGTTTTGTCAGAAACCTAAACAAGTTAAGACATGGTTAGCGACAAATAACTTGTATAATGAAAAAATTAGACAAAAAACGATATACTTACAGCTCCCACAGCTGAATGATGGAGATGTTCAGCATCGACGTCCCTGAAATAATCTCACACATGTCAGAATGTGTAATGTAAAGTGGTACTGCACTTGGACGGCCGAACACTAGTGGCTCCCATGGGACCTGAACAGTCTCCTCTCCTTGCTCATACCCGATACGCCATAGCATCCAGATGGGATCGTCGGCCGGGTCTGGCCTCTTCAATGGCTGTTCCTGTTGAACAATTGACAACCATCACAGTTTGTACCATAATTGACAATATAACAAAATTAGTTAGTGTTTAAGGTGTTTACCTATCCAGGGGCAACCGTCAGAAGTCTGTTGGGCCACATCAGAAAGTCGCCCACCGCCTGACCGACGGTCTTCACCTCTAGAGTTGCCACTGGTACAGCAGCATCCTCCTCGAGGACGAGCACAACAGAGACCCTGGACATACCATCAGGTAATGTCTGAGGGTGAACCACAGGGCCTAAGTTGTAGACCATGCCAGTGGCAACTGGCTCCTCTGACCCGTAAATGAACAGGTCACACTGACGGGTATCTGGTGGCTCAACCCCATCATCATCAGGATCAGCCGCAGCACACGACCCCTTAGTGCTAACCCTCCGTACCTACATATTTACACATCAAGTAGAAGTTATTCAACAATGAAAAAAAGTGATTACAAACAATAAAACCGAGGAAATTGAATAAGGAATCTAACCTGTGGGTCGCTAGCTGGTGCAGTAGTCTCCTGGTGGTGGCTGAGTGAGGCCTTCATCTACTCCCTGAATCGGGCCATCTCTTGGTGGAGCCTAGATATCTCCTCCTGATACTCAGCCTTCACAACAGCCACCTTCTACTCCACCAACTTCTCAAAGAAGGGGGCAGGGTCGGGAGCACCGTAATAGTTGCGGAGGCCTGTCAAATATGAATGATTAGCCCATAATTGTTTAACAGATAACAAAATGAAAGGATACAGTTATTTACAATTTACCTACACCTCGACTAATAGCACGCACTCTTCCTGGGTGCTCTGGCCTGCTGATGGCGGTAGTCAAAATATCCTGCCTACCATGGGCTACGAAAGACCCTTGGGTTGATTGCTCAACCAAGGAATCCTGAAACCCAACAAGTTAGTATTCACTTCCTTCACGTAAACCAAAAAATAGACACTGATACAAGGGGAATACTTACTATCCGTGAGGCGACCTCCTGAGCTTGTGAGGAAGTGTATTCCCCAGTTTTCTTGATCCTGGCCCGCTTCCATTTATCGTGGCGTGTAGGTGGGGAAGGGGGATCCACAATACCAGTGTCAGGCTGACTAGTCTGACACTAACTCAGCCTCTCCTGGGCCAGCCACTCCTCCAACCTACGGTAACCCCCACGTGACAGTGTGGGGGGCAGTCATTCAGCTTCCTAATGTCCCAGGTTTTCTTTCTGACCACCTACAACAAGAAAGACAAATATTCAGAGTTAGCCATTTAAATTATACATAATTTAATCATTTAAAAACTAATGTACCTGAAACTGGTTAGAATGCCTAGATGCAACGAAAGCATCCCAAGTCTCCTGATCAATGAATAGATATTTCTCTCCGGGGAACTGTTCTTTGTCCTCCCTGAATACATACCTACAATTCAGGTACATTTAAACTAAGGATTGGTACAATTTGGCAAAGCGTTGATTAAGAATTTAAAGTCCAAATATACCTCCTGCTGAGTATGGATTTGAACGACATCTATCGCTCAGCCATAATACCGAGGATCTTCCTCCTCGCTATGTCATGTGATGGTATGTCAAAAGAATCCTACATGAAAGGAGTTAGTCCATAAAGGAGTCCTTATTATTAATTACATGAAATAATACACTAAAATAAAACTTAAATGATATCTAAGTTACCAGAATATCACTCCATAGCTGGTTCTTCACCACCTCCTCGACATTATCCCAGTCGGGGATAATGATGGACACCTTCGACTGAGCCACGACTCCCAAATAACTACTCAACTTCATGGCATTTGGTCCTCCAAACCTACCAGTGTTGACATCCATGTCAACAGGTAACCTCTCGCCCCGGTGTCGCCTATGTGCAATGTCTAGCATCCGGGTAACACCTCTACTCTTTCGAGTAGAGGAATCAGTAGCCTATGAGTCAGACCTAGATCGTCCATCCTGATCAGTCATGAGTATCTGTCCAAACAAGGAAACATAACTGTCAAATATTTAATATAACATTTAATACAATGAATAATTAATATAACATGTAATTCAATGATTCATTAACATGATTAATACCCTATGAAGATGAAATATTTTCCCACAAGCCTTCATGGTGGTCATGACGACTGGCAACTACATCATCTATGTCATGTTCCACAATAGATGTTGGAATCCGTGTTGTGGTCGATGGAATTTCCACAATATCAAGATTGGGGTCTCCAATATGTCTACCTTGGATAACAATTGACCACCGTTTGTCAGCTGGGTTAGCAACATAAAAAACTTGCTTC
Source organism: Clitoria ternatea (assembly GCA_037962975.1). Lineage (NCBI taxonomy): Eukaryota > Viridiplantae > Streptophyta > Magnoliopsida > Fabales > Fabaceae > Clitoria > Clitoria ternatea. Next base: position 23,044,115 of record CM075672.1, on the reverse strand, counting down.
ACCTGCGTTGCAATTATGAATGGTTCGTCCTTATGCCCTATCTTGTTGAGGTCCACCAATGTAACTCCTAATTCATCAGTTTTGACACCGTTCTTATTGTCAACCCATTTGCATTTAAACACAGGAACGGTGAAGGGACCGTAATCGACTTCCCATATATCTTCAATCACACCAAAGTAGCATAACTCGGCCATCACAGGGTTGTTGTCCTTTGAAGTTGACAAATGCATTGACTGAGCCATAACCATCACCCTACTATTTTGATTTGTACTCTTTTCATCCTGTGTCCTTGTATAAAATGAATAGTTGTTTATGTCACACCCACAAAAGGTGAGGACATCAAAGTTCGGGCCCTGTGCCAGTCGATGTAATGTCGAGGATGCAGATGCATCTTTCAGAACGGTCTTTTGGAACCACTGCATGAAACTCTTATTGTGTTCATTCAACAACCACTTTTTAGTCATTTTAGGGTTAGTTTTCTTGACTAGCTCCTTGTGAGTGGCTAGATACGGTTGCACATCGTCTGTGTTGTTTAAAATATACAAGTGTGCCTGAAGGACATCATCACGTGGCATGCTCTTCATTTTTTTTCCAATCGTTCCTTTCCCATCCAATCTCCTTTCATGACAAGTCGTTGGAATACCAATGCTTGCAGCATGTGACATGTATTTAGTGCAAAACTCAATTACTTCTTCTGCAATATATCTTTCCACAATTGAAGCTTCAGGATGACGCTGGTTCTTCATATGCCCTTTCAATATCTTCATATATCGCTCAACAGGATACATCCACTGTAAGAACACTGGACCAAACAAACGGACCTCTCTCACCAAATGGATGATTAAGTGGACCATTATGTCAAAAAAAGAGGGCGGGAAATACATTTCAAGCTGACATAATATAAGTGATGCCTCCTGTTCCAACACATCCAATTCGTCGGGCACGATTACCTTGCAACATATGGCATTGAAAAACATACACAACCTTGTTATGACATTTCTCACATTTTTAGGAAGAATGTCACGAATGGCGATAGGCAGAAACTGTTACATCAACATGTGACAATCGTGAGACTTCAACCCAACTAACTTCAAATCTTTCATGGAAACACAAAAGTTGATGTTGGAGCCATAACCAGACAGAACTTTCACACTTTGTAACGATTCACACAGACTTTGCTTTTCCTTTCTGGACAACGTATGACATACTGGGGGCAAATATGTTCTTTTGCCCTTTGATTGTGGATGCAAATCCTAACGTATACCCATCAACTCCAAGTCCATACGCGAGTTTAGGCCATCCTTAGTCTTCCCGGGTATGTTTAAGAGTGTACCAACTAAACTATCACACACATTTTTCTCCACATGCATTACATCAATGCAGTGTCTTACATCAAGCTCCCTCCAATATGGCAGGTCAAAAAACACTGACTTTTTCTTCCAGTTGTTTTGTGTCAGGTGCTGTTTTTCACACTTACCAAAGTGCACGTTGACGTCTTTCACCTTTTCATATGCCTGGCGACCAGATAGTGGTGGAGGAGCCATTTCAAAATCTTGGGCACCGTTAAATGACTTCTTCAACCTCCGAAATGGATGATTCGCTTTAAGAAACCTTCGATGTCAAAGATAAACATTTTTCCTACCATGATGCAACCATACAGAACTAGTCCCCTCCTCACATACTGGACAAGCTTTATGACCCTTCACGTTGTACCCGGATAAGTTACCATACGTTGGAAAGTCATTGATCATGCAAAATAGCATGACACGGAATTTGAATGACTGCCCGGTAAACCTGTCAAACACATCAACACCGTCTTCCCACAACCTTTTGAGGTCTTTAACCAATGGAGTTAAATATACATCAATGTCATTTCCCGGTTGTCGTGGACCAGAAATCATCATCGATAACATGACATATTTCCGCTTCATGCACAACCAGGGCAGCAAGTTGTAAACAAACAACAAAAGAGGCCACGAACTATGGTTTATGCTCAGGTTCCCAAACGGGTTCATGCCGTTTGTGGCTAGTGCAAGCCTAACATTTCTTGGTTCATAGGCAAATTCCAGAAAAATCATATCCATTTTCTTCCATTACGATTCATCGGCCTGATGCCTTAGTAGTCCATCAACAACCCTTTCATCAGCATGCCATCTCATAAGTTTTGCATCATCTGCATTGGCAAACAGACGCTTTAGTCTTGGAACTATAGGCAGATACCACAACACCTTTGTAGGAGACCCTTTAGTGCATACCTCATCAGAATCCGCCTCTTTCTTCCTATACTGTGACACCCCACACCTAGGACATCGATGCAGCATTTCTAACTCACCCCAGAATAATACACAATCCTTTGGGCATGCATGTATTTTCTCATACTCTAAACCCATAGGACACAACACCTTTTTGGCCTCATAGTTACGATTTGGCAAGGTGTTTCCAGCTGGGAGCATTCCTTTCAACAACTTCAGTAAGTCAGTGAAACTTTTATCCGTCCACCCGTTTATGGCCTTCAAATTAAACAATTACAAAACTGTTGATAACCTTGTGAAATTGACGCAGTTTGGATACAGTGGCTGCTCAGAGTCCTCACACAGAGTCGTATATACATGAGCTTTCTTAAAACCTTCTACCCCCACATCACGGATCATATCCTTGAGTCGGTTATCCATGTCGACATCGGTCTCATGCATCGAGCTTCGATTGTTAGTTTGAGAGCTGTTACTTGGCACCACCACATCTTCACTATGCCATATCCAACGTGTATAACTACGCAAAAAACCGTCACACAGTAGATGTTCTCGTACCTCTTCCAAGTCTACCCGACGTAGGTTCAAGCATTTAACACAAGGGCAAAAATACTTTCCATTCACCTCCACTGCATTCCTCGCTACGAATTCTATAAATGATTCAACTCCCCCCTCGTACTCCAAACTTAGGCGTGATGCAGTTATCCAACTCCGATCCATACCAACTGTTTACAAGGTGCTATGATCAACCTCAATTTTTCTACAAAGGTGGTGGTCCTATACCCATTCAGAATGACAATTGTTTTTATACGTCATTCATATATATAGGTTAGGACTTATTTTAAAATTTGATGAAATTTCAGCAGCATTTCGCATTGGTCTCTAAGTACACAAAATGAGAGTGGTCAAATCAAATTTAACCAGAACCAAATATGCACCCAGAGAACAACACAAAATGCAAGTTACCGAAAGTTTATCAAATTTTAAAATAACTCCTAACTTGTACATATTAACAATTAATCCGGTCTGGATACCGGCCCCAATGTTATGACGTCAGGACGATCTCATATAAGAAGAACCGGTGTTATGGCCTAACAGCGCCACACCGGATATCCAATATCCCTCGTTCCATTCTTATCTCATCAGCCGTTCCACTTGCTTTCTCCACAACGGATGATCGTTCGTTCTCACTGAACGTCTATATAGTCGTTAGTCTCCCAGTCACAGCGAGATAAGAGTTCCTAATAACTTATCAGTGAAGATACTCTATGTAGCAAAATATGTCACGTCAATGGCCTCAGAGAGCAAATACATGTGTCAGCGGATTATGCGGAAAGGTGATTATCCTCCATCCTTCCTATAGGATCGTACGCTGATAATTGACCTACCCTCCTGACACATTCTGAGTGTTGAGCCACCTTGATTGACACAATTCACACGCTATCAGAACTAAGGGTCCCATTTGTATCTAACGACTCATTTCTTACGTTCAACTATAAATGGTTCATTTCTATGCACATGCAAGGTTACGTTGTCCTAACTCACTCTTTACTATTGTATCGCTTGAGTATTCATTGAGTTCTTACACTCTTCTAACTTGAGCGTCGGAGAATCTTCGCAGGTGGCACCACCTTTCGCCCCCCTTCAACGTGAAACGTTGGTGTGAAGGATCTCCAGGACAACAAGACCGGTTTCTCCCACTGAGAAGCCGGATTATTACATCGGATACTCTCAGTACCGGTGTGCAAACCCTCAAAACACCTATATTCTTGTGGCTGGTCCCACACCGGATCCTAGACCCCGGTTCTGACCAGTTCAACAATGATGTATAAAAAATAATTATTCATCCCAAACTGTCCAAACGGACAATTCAAGATTCAACACAAACAATGAAATTAATTAATTTAATGACCATTTGTGTCGAATCTTAAACGAGGAACTACGGTTCAATCATATGCACAACAACTTTATGAGCCTACGAGTTTGCAAGATTGAAAACCACATACATACAATAGATAGAAATAACATTATATACGAGCAACGAACAACAACAACAATAACATTATATAAGTGAAATGTAACTTTTGATTAGAACTCAACTCAAAAATCTAATAATGAAATATCAAAATTTTAAACTAAACTTCAACAGAACAAAATTCATAAATGGAAAATGTTTTAAAGGGAATGGTTAACAATGATGAAGTGAAAATTTTCCATTTAAAAATATCTAACTTGAACCTAGGAATACGTTATGTTCATATCTAACAATGATGAAGTATGGATTTATGGATTATGGATTATGAATTATGGATCATGGATTATGAGATATGAATTATGGATCATGTTAAGCTTTCCCGTTTACATAATTTGTAGATATTCATACTTCAAACGTGTATAACTACATCTATATGTGTTTGATGATTTTCTTTTCTAATGTTTAATTCTGATCCAATAGTATTTATTTATTTTTTTATGTAGGACTGAACTCGCCATATTTTTTTAAATCTGAAGGGGATACAAAGATTATTCAATAGTTTGTTTCCCTATACACTAAGGTGATTAATTTCTAATTTGATAGCCTAAAGCTTCTTATTCTATTCATCCTTTACTTGGTTTCCATAAAGACCATTGAATGTAAGTTTGAAGGAAATAAAGTCTTCAAAAAAGATTAATCTTGATAAACTAAGTTGAACACTTTTCAGGTCCCATATAGGCTATAATTAATTTTATTTCACACAAGGGATGTGTCAGAGTGAAATGGCCCACAACCACAATATGTTGCTAAGATGCTTAGGATTTCCAACTCCACACAGTGTTACGTATTTTAGGGATATAACTTTTTTCTTGCATGTGGATATACATTTAAAAGGTATTTTTAGTATATTAAATAGATGATTATGTGTATTATATGTAACATCCAAAATTTGTAAAAATGATTAATTAAGAGGATTACACAGAACCAACAAGCTTGCTTTAATTGTTACACAGATATTATCTAATCAGATATCTTATACATATATAATATCTATACTACAGGGAATGTCACAGGCAATGTCACAGGTAATGTCACAGGCAATGAAAACACAATGAGATTAAAAAAAAATGAAAACACATGTCTAATCAGATATCTTGCTGCTCCCTTTTTACAATTTTTCATTAAATAGATTGAAAAAAAATTTACCACAACAATGAAAACACATGAAAACAGAGGCAATGTCACAGGCAATGTCAAATAAGCAAAGACAGAGTTCAGCTTCAACAATGAAAACACAAACTCAGAGACCTGTATTCGTTCATGTTCGACTACACACAAACAGAGAGACAAGCTTTCCAGACAATGGTGATAAAGCATAACAACGAAGCAGGGCTAAAAAGTGAACGAAAGAAGAAGGGCAAGGGAGCACTTACCAGAGAATGATGAATGAAGAAGAAGAAGGGCACACGAAAGAAGAAGGAAGTGAACGGAGAAGCCTACGATTAGCAAAGAGGACGACGAGGAAGAAGACGACAACCAGCGTGAAAGAAGAAGAGAAAGTGAAAAAAGACTGAAAGGCGCGGCTTTTGAAGTTTCAGAAAGGATGTATATTCACGGTTCCGCTTGAAACCGTGAATATATTACACATATATTCACGGTTGAACAAAAAACTGTGGATAAATGTTAAGTATATCACCATGGTTACAAGCCCAACCGTGGATAAATATTAAATCTATAATCACAGTTATAGAAACAACCGTGGACATACAGTACCCAATGATTAAACCCTAAACCCTGAACTATATATCCACGGTTGGAAATACAACAGTGATTATAGACATCAATATATATCCACGGTTAACATCATAACCGTGAACGTACCCATGAATATATAGTCACGGTTGTGCACACAACCGTGGATATATATTTCAGGTACTATATATCCACGGTTGACTCCTCAACCGTGAATATATATTGATGGGTACGTTCACGGTTATGATGTTAACCGTGGATATATAGTTTTCTCTGATTAAAACGTTCACCTTATAATTTCAAAAATGCCACCGCGTATGTTTTAATCACTGATCCACTTAAACCCGTGAATATATCCCGTTGTTATATCCAATTTTTGCACTAGTGAAACTAACTTGTGAAATAGGGTGGATAAAAAATATTTGAATGTCTATGGTGATGAAAAGTGTAAACTTACTATGTATTTTGCATCATGGGAAGACAGAATGCATGGATCTATGATAAGTGTCATTATATGTTATATTTTGCTAAGGGAGAAGGCGAAATCACCATTTTGTATTTTTAAAAGGTGAAACTTCAATTTCACACCATCTAGAGGTGAAATGTCACTAGTTTGACAATTACTCATAGACTTGCACATGCTTGGCAAGGAAAGGTGGAAGAAGAATTATTTTTGGTTAAAGTTTTTAACCATTGACAATGTTGGTCTACCCAAGTAAAATCACTTATATTTTGTCTTTGCATGAAACAAAAATGGAGTTTCACCTTTAAAAAATGGTCAAATTTCATCCTCTCTTCCTATGAAATACAACATGTGATGACACTTGTCATATATATATACATTTCATCTTCCCATAATGCAAAATGCATGTTTTGTGATTTGACAATTCAAAATACAATCATTTAGTTGACACTTTTCACTCCACACACACAAATATTTTTCGGGTCACCCATTTTATAATTTGTTTTTTAATCATAGATTGGCTAAAACTCGAAAAAACGAAGTGCAGGAGCAGGGAGATCCTTCAAGCAGAGAAGAGATGTTCAGTCTCGCATGCATCCTCGTTGAATGCCAGAAACATACATGCTGCGTCGAAGCGAGTGCAACCAGATCCAGTAACGGCCACTCTCTCTCTCTCTGCCATATGTATGATCCAACTTATATACTGACAAACGTGCCTTTGTCATTTTTTAATATAAAAATAATAACTAGTACCTTAGTTGATAATATGAATTTCGATCCTGGTGGAAAAAGTTTTAAGATTAATCATCTAAGATACTTTTTAAATTGGACTATATATGTTGGGATAATTAGGACTATCTTTAATAAGAGGATGATTAATACCATTTGTCTAATTTGTACCATTAAATATTTTAAAATAAGTGTAATTTTATTTTCTTATGGTTTTACATCTAGAGTATTTATTATACATTTTTTTCATGTAATTTAATTTCTTAACGATCTTGAGTTTTTTTTTATATAACATTCCTTATAAAATAGCTGGTTGACAGAAAAACGATAGACAAATTAAAATTGAAAATGGCATACTTTACCGGGTAAATCAACACATAGTGAATTTAAATTGACTCTCACCGATACATAAGTATTTAATAATAAAAATTGTGATAATAATACTCTCGTAAAACAATGATTTGAATAATTAGCTTTGGTTAATGCTCATTCGCCACGCGTTTAGCGCGTGAGAATCTGCGAATTGGTCAGATTCTCCAGACATTCTACTACCATATAGCAGCTTGTGTCGCTGAGTTTGTGACTTTGTGGAAATAACAACGCATCAAATTAGAGATTGCTAAAATCTCTGCGCTTTTTGACTCTGCTCATGGGACAGAGACAAACATTCTTTTACAGCTTATTTTATGTTTAAGTTTCTAATAACCGCTCTATATATTTTGGGTATTATATGTGGGGAATGATGCATGGAGAATTCTCAAAAACTACGATTGAAAGATACACTGTATGTTTTCAATCAACAGATCATTCTAGTTAATTATAACACGAAGTCTGAAGAAGCTGTCTATCAGGTTGGAGCCAATCTAAGAAGAGAGAATCTTAGCACGTATAACCTTTTAGAGATAGCGCACATGAATTAAATTAAATGCAATACAAAACAATATTATATTATAAGTTTTTTGTATTTGTCAAATTGCTCAGGTTGATTAAGAATTGAAGCATTCATAAAGTCATGAAGGTTCATATAAATCACATCGATATGAGCAGTGATTATAAAAGATGGAACTTAAAACATGTCTCGACTTAGTTCAGTATTCTAATTATCTAAATTCTATTGTGTATAAAAATGTATTTTCAATGTAGTATAGCTAATTTAAATTAAAAATTGCAAAATTATTTCAACAACATGATAATATTTGTTAACACATAATTTTATTGATATTAAAAAATAATTTACACACATAAATGCCGATCAAGTTTTGGAAAATGAAATTATTTTGAATTAAATAAAAATAGATATATTCTTTATTTATTCACTATAAAAATTGAATTGACATTAAAAGAATCTTATTAATTCGAGAAAAGTCATTCTCATTAATGTGCATAATAATACGTATTACTCAGTTACATATATTTGCATTTATATATAGCCATGTATAATTTTTTTTGGTGTACCATAGCTATTCTTAATGATGAAATAATAAATGGCTATTTGTTTGGTCAAATTAGTGAGCATATAGTACTTAGCAATAACATGAGAACAATGAAATTTTCAAAAGACCATGGAACTTCAACATTTTTTTTACACAAAATGCCATCCTTGGCCATCATAAACATAATGATGATGCTGATCTCGAAGATTACTATGATCTTTAGGTTTCTATGTTTTTGGTTTGGGGTGACCATTTTGTCGTCTTTTGATGCTCTTTCTCCGCGTCTCTGCCACCTAAACCGCTAAATAATTAGGCAAAGTTTGCACTTTACACAGTCCCCTTCTCTTAATATTAAGCACATCTCACATATTATCACAAAATCATTTTTCCTCTCTTTATTAAAGGACATTGCTCTCACGCAAAAACGTGAACATCATTTTTTAATAATATAACAACCACCAGATTCTCTATGGAGAGTTGGAAGTCACTAAACTCAAGGAGGATTTGTTTAAGCTATAGTATTTAGAATTTTGTATATAAAATTGGAAGCTGAGATTTGAATCTCCATTGGGAATATATATTTAGTCATTCATGAATTATATAACCGCTGCTATTTCTTGAAGGACTAAAATTTGTTCAGTGAAGCTATCTCTAGCTAGGTTTGGCGGCGCAAGATGAAACATCACAGTCATTTAAAAGAAATAATAAAATTGAAACAATGTGGGTTTGGGAGAATAGAAAACACTCTCTAGAATATCTATGCTGTTTATATTAAGAATAGAAAATTCCAAAATTTGAAACACATTCCCAACAATATGACAAGCGCCACCTTTTTTGGAGGTCGTTAGTGTTTGCTCCAAACTGGGGTCTCTGAATAGTTCTTCAATGGTTGGTCAAATAATTGCATGAGTTAAATTACCTCTGAAGTAATCACTGAAACCAAGCAACGCCTAATTGAAACTGTTCTATGGTTGTTGAACAAAGAAAAAATTTATAGGTTTACTATTAAAATCCTAGAGTTACTATTTAAATCCTTCGTTCACACTCCAAATATGGTTAAAAAAAATCATACATGTACTACTGTTATGTGCATGCCAACAATGACATTAGTTGACAAATTAAGTGGCTTACTTGGTTTAAGAATTTTATTTTTTTTTTCATTGATCAAAGGTTTTTGCTGCGGATGCTAAATATATTTGTATTGTACTTAGCTTCTTAATAATAACGAGAAACTAACATTGTGTATGATCAAATTAAAAAACAAAGTAAAACTTCCAAACTTTGTATTTGTATAATGAGAAAAGTGGTTTTAAGTGCCAAAAGATTAGACAAAACAAAAACGAAGGTGGTTTTACATTATGAATAAAATAACTACGCTAAGTTGCAAGATAAATCTTTATAGAGAATTATATTAATCGGCATATAATGGTATTAACATCAAGGAAAAGTTCCTGTAGTTGTTAGAACAACTTTCTAAAAGGATAAAAATAACCGAAAATCATATTTTTAAGGGAAGAAAAGCACACTTTTTCCGCTACAAAACATATATTTGGAATGTATACAATAACAAAGACAACCTATGTTTATTAATCATTCTTTGACCATCACTCTTTCTTGCTTTACTATCCGTTCATAAGGAATTCAAGAATCTCTAACAGTACAAATGAGCTCAGTTTAACAACATATGTAACCAAATGATTCATAGTTTGAATTATAACGATCAGCCTAGTTCGATTCAAATAAATTGCAGAGATAAATGTTCATTCAGAATCTATATACGATTTGGGAAGATTGACTGACATTAATTATAACTTTAGCACATTATTATCCTCCAAATCGTTGATTGCATATATGAAAATTTAATCTTAATTAATTAAATTCAGCATAAGGCTCATTCTTGGAAAGGAGAATTTCCACAGATCTAAGTTGCAATTAACTGATAACCAAATGATCATGAGCATAAGCTAGTGCAATAATATTCATTCTTTTGAACTCATAATTAATTTCTCTATAGTAAACCTTCCCATACAAAGCACCCTAAACCTATTAAAACAAAAGAAGAAATAACAACATATAAAGATTAAAAGTGGAAGAAAAAAGAGAAAACTAACATCCCTAGGGTTTTTCATTTGATCTTAAAAGAAAGCAAAGTACTCAACCATCATCGAAGCTTTTCCACACTGAGCTAATTATAACCGAGTTGGTTGAAATTTTGTCGAAAGGAAACAAAACAGAAGAAGCAAAAACCACCACCAACTTCACTAGAGAACAGAAATTCTATAGTGGGTTACTAGTAGTGGAAGAGGAGTTAAAAGCTGAAAGATCAGTCCAAGCAGAAGAGACACCACCACCACCACTCCAATATTGCTCACATGAATTAGGATTATTATTATTGTTGCTATTACTATTGTTGATTGATCCCAAAAACTGTCTAGGCAAACCAAGTTGATGATTATCTTCCATTTTCACTGAAGCAAGCTGAGACATAACACCACAAGTTGAAACCTTAATGGGATTAGTGCCACCATAGCCATCCCCACTATTATTGCCACCTTCAATAGGGTACAACCCATGTGATGAAGAAGCTTCCAAACCAGACAAGAAGGGGAATTGGTGAGTTTGTGGCACCCTCCATTGTTCCAGACCAGATAACACAGAACCACCACCACTCAAAGTGCTTCCTATGTTGAAATTCAAGTCTCCTACTCCTCCCATTGGACCTGAAATAGCACCATAGTTCAAGCCATAGTTTAAGCCCATTTCTCCACCAAAGTGGTGGTGATGTTCGCCAAGTTGATGCAATGGAGCCATGAACCTAAGAGATGGTGGCACTGAAGGCCCAAGGCCCATTATCATGTCAGCAGAAGAAGAGCCACTGGTTGTGGAAGCCGAACCAGCACTCGCTGTTTGCCGATCCGAGTTTGCCGGGGACTTTGAGCTGCCGCCGGAGCCCCCTTTGCTCCTCTTGTTCCTCCTGCAGCCTCCGCCGACTGGCACATTTCGCAAGGCACCGCCATGGGTCCAGTACCTTCTGCAAGTCTTGCAGAAGTGACGGGGCTGGGAGAGGCTGTAGTTGTTGAAGTAGCAAAACTTTGTGTTCGTGGAATCACATCTTGGACATTTTTGAGGAGCTTCTTGCATAGGTATGTTCATCCTTGCCTTATCCGCCATCGAACCTGGCCTAATGGATCCGGCAGTGTTTCCGCCCGGTCCATGGGCCTGCGATGGCAGAGCTGGCGGTGGGGGTGGTAGAATAAGATGAGAACTCGGTCCAGTGTTGTTGCCTTGTTGATGATTGGGTTGCTGCAGTAACATAAAGTTCATGAGAGGAAAACAAGAATTAAAAATCAAATATATGTAGTGGTATATTCAGGAGAAGGGTATACACAAAAGGGTATGAAGAATATTTATCTCTTTTGAAATTTTGCCTTTTGGACGAAGAAATTAAATGAGATAGAATTAACCAAATTGAAGAACCCTTTAATAATTTTTTCCTTTTTGTTACCTGTTGCTGCCAGTTGGCTGGATCAATATATGCAGGGATGGAAGTATAAACCATGCTTCCTCTTTGAGCTTTCTCTTTTGTAAAGGTTGGTGGGTTAATTTTTTTAGGAGGTAATAGTGGAGAGAATCACATCAAGGAGTTAGAAAGAGGGTGTGTGGATGAGCTGAAGGGATAGAAAGAAAAAGAGAGAAAGCAAGAAAGAAAGAAGAGAGTGGGAAGGGTTTGGGAGAGGAGGGCAATGAGAAGCAAAAATAAAGGAGGTGCTTTTGAGTATTTATATATAATTTTAGTTTCTTGTTCATTTCCCCCGTAACACTCTTTTTGTTTTATTGCTTTTCAGGATTTTGAGAAGGCGATGTTTCTTAACCCATAAGCTTCTTTTTGATGCCCTTGTAAGTACTGTGCTTAGGAAAAAGAGATGTTGTTAGTGCCTCTCTCCCTCTCTGTGCATGAAAAAAGCTAAGTATTGAGTTTGATATGTCATGTTGTCATAGAGAGGGTGCTGACCAGCCTAGCTATTCATGCTACCAATTTGGTGTAGAATGGCCAGCGCTAACTTTAATTATGATTCTATTATAAAATACATTATTAGTTTATTTGTGAATGAACGAAAGATTATGCTAAAGAATTAATATGGTTCATATGTTAATTATTTTTTAATTTTGGATTGAAAAAATAATAAAAAAAGGTGTATTTGTGCTTTAGTGTCCCGACCGAGTGAACCTTTTCTTGGCCAGGTCTGTTCCCTTCCCCACTCTTCTTTTCTTTTTGCATGGAAACATTTATCCTTGCAACTCACGCGCTCTTAATATTAGCAGTCAAACTCATATGTGGAATATGGGAGGGAACCCCTAATAGTAACTATTTACCAAGTGTTTCTAATGGATATAATAAATGGTTATATATCAAATTATATTGCTTTTGCTTGAGTGTTGTTTATCCAAAGAGAAGATTCGGACCAAGAAAAGAAAACACATGTATATATAGTTTGTGACAAGAGTAGGGAAATGAATGATTTTAGTGTAATATCTGGAATATACTGAAAATGTGTCGGATCATGTTACAAAAATGAGTGACTTTTGCTTAGGTGTTAAGGACCCAAATTAAAGAGCACTCGTTGAATCTACCCTGTTCTTCACACACTAAATCCAGATCTCATCACATATGAGCTATAGGAATTAACAAAATATTTAGATTTCTAAGGATGAAAAATATCCCGTTTCGAATCAAATGCATAGGAAATAAGACCAAGAATGCATGTGTGAAGGGAGATGGAAAAAAAAAAAACACGAGAGGTCATATGTTTAAATCTCTATTACTATTTTTAATACATAACTAACAACAGTTAATACTGGTTAATTATATATATATATATGAACTGATACAGAGTTGTTTTAGTTTAATTATAAAATTTTAAAATTTAAGTGTTGCAAATATAATTGCATTATAATTCAGTAAAAAGATTTTTCGTTATTCATAATTTTTCTTACCTCTGAACTCAAAATATAAATATTTTTTAGGATGAGATCTAGATACATAGTACAGGGTATTTTCTTTTTCTTTAATTGAGCATTGATCAAAGAATTAAGTTAATTTTTTGTCACTACAAGAAAAATTAAATATAGTATAACAACATGACGGGAGACGTTTCCCACACCACAAATGGTGTGAGTTATAATGTCATTCACGTTTGGAATTCAAAGACGTGTAAACTTTATTTTGTACGTAGGACAAGTCTCTCACACCATTTTGAAATTTGAATCGGGCATGAGACTGAGGTCTTATACCATTTTTAAGCGCCTATAGGATTTGTTCATTTAGACATGTGGATGGCCAAAATTTTAAAATTCTAGTAGGCTAAGCGCCTGTGGGTTTGTTCATCTGGACATGTTTGGCATTCATATTTCATCCATCCTCTCTTAGGTTATGAAACCATGATTCTGTTTGGGTTCTTTTGCATGCTAGGTCTTTGCTTATTTTTTCTTTAACTTGGTAAGTATGATGATTGCTTGAGGACAACCAATGTTTTAGTTTGGGGTATTTCGATGTGTCTCTAAAACACATAATTTTAGGATACATTTTCTAGGCATAATTAGGTTAATTTGAATAAATCTCCCCTAAATTCTTTGTGAATTTTGTTCTTTCCCTTCTTTGATACTTGGTTTGCTATTTTTGCAGGAATTTGTAAGTTTGAAAACTCTTTCTAGGGTCAAGGATAGAAAGCATTGCATAACGAAGCAACCGCACACCAAAAGCCATGAAAAATGAAGAAAAATGGTGGCCCATATAGTGTGTTCCATGGCTAGGCCTTGGTTTGAACTATGGCCATGGGTGGCGCTACCCAAAATTGATGTTGGTGAAGTCAGAACGAACCACGACCAGGCCGTGGTTCATGTCTGACAAAGCATGTTTCACGTTTTTGTTGTTTAAAAGGGGAAAAGAGGAACTGTTTTAAGGGTTCCACATTCTAAAGGCTAGAGGCGCGTTGTATAGGCAAAAAAGGTGATTTGGGAAGGCTCTCTTAAGGCTTTTCAAGGAAGAAAACAGAAGAGGAATAAAGAACTCGAAGAATCTGCACACCTTTGTGGTTGGTTTTAGCATTCCTTGTTTTCTCTTAAAATTTTAATATTTGTAATCCTTGTTTTGAGTTTTATAGACTCAATGAGATGTTTTGATTTCTTTTTCAATATGAATGGCTAGAATCTTTATTCTTGAGATTTAGGGGGTGGCTTGTAATGCGTCTGATGTAATTTTCACTCTATGTTATCAATGAAATTACGTTTTACCTTCAATTCTTGATATTATTTGCTCTTTGATCTAGAGATAGGCTTTGGGTTATTTTAAATTAATTTAGGAAAGACTGAGAAGTGAATCATGTTAATCTCATTCAAAAATTTGAACCTAAGATTGAATCTAGAAGGGATTGTGTAACACCCTTCGTTAACTAGGACAATCCCTTCCACTATATTATCCTGGTCAACTGAGAGGTTACGAGTTTAAGAAAAATATGAAAGTTTTTTTTGTACAAGAAAACCTAGTTGAACAGATACATCATATATACAACATAGTCATATACAATACATGTTCACAACAGTAACTATACATATTAGAAGAAAAAAGGGGCAAAGCTCCTACAAAAGGAAATGAAATTAACCTATCTTATTTGTCCTTGGTCCAAGAAGAATCTGGTTGACATTCGATGTTAAGTTTGTGTTGACCCTAAATGCAAGGTCTAATCCAAAGTCTAGAATAATAACGTAAGGATGAGTCTCCACTTCTACAACAATTGGAGAGTCGTCATCACTGACATCCCTCCCACATAATCCAATTGAGTTTTCATACAATGTTTCCTTCACCTTGGAAGTCATACTCATTTTTATTCTAAGTCATGTATTCTAACTCAATCTTATCAAAATCGTCCTTGAACACATTCCTCTCTGCTCTCCCCCTCACCACTAATTTCTGCACGCATAAATATTAATCAGAATCAAACATAAATTCACACATATAAGATAATACAATGCATGATTTCCATTTCATTAATTTCAATCTCTTTTCTTAGCCATCATGATGCATGTGGGCCCAACTCTTATCATCATATTATATCAAAATCTGTCCTGCCTAGGCTGCCCCTAGACACAACATTTCTGTATTAGAGCGACCGGAGCCTATCAAGTCCCCATATCACAACATAGGGTATACATGGACTTGCAGTTCCAAGATCAAGGAACCAACTCATATCATCATATCATAACGAGACTTGGCTCTCCACGGTCCTAATGATATTTGTCTTAAGTCAAAGTGCATCAAAATTGTATGGTTTCGCCCGATATTGGGGCACGACCACTAAGCCATTGGGGGTCCCCTCCCGTTTTACTCCCAAGATCCAACCTCAGGGATCAAACCCTCATATCCTTCAACATACCCCTCGCTGCCGGCTCTAGTCCATATCAATTCATATACACATGATACATTTAACATACATTCCTTCCATTTTCCTTCCATTAATTCATTAGTCATCGATGGGGTCCTTTCAGAGACTCCATTTCATTCCTAACACTGGGTTTGTTTCATAAAATCCTTGATTAAACATTTTTCTTTAGTCATTACTCTTTTCGTAGCACAGCTCATCCGATAATTAAGAATGAAATGAGTTTTGATTATCCACAAAACCTTAGGGTAATATTGGCACTACAGCGCCCATCATCACATTGGATCTGATCTCATTCTCATCATATCATTTTAATGAATCAATTACCTCAGGATCCTTACCGAGACACATTCTCATTCATTTTTCTTTCCTTGCTTTATTTTGACTGATCCATCATAATATAAACCATAAAAATGCATTACATAATCTCATGATCCATCACATTATTCATTTTATCAATTCATGATATTCTTTAAGTATAACATCATATTTCATACACATATCATCATACCATACTCATCATATATTTCACCACACATATTCATAACATATAACTAACACATATTCATCCATGTATATGAATACATAGCAATAGCCACATATAACATTCATTATAAAATCATATAATAATTATCGTACATGTATCCTGGTAATGGAGTCACACGTTCTAGTACAAGCATATTCATGGTCTTTGCTCTACGAACAACTAACATAATTACTTAATTTATGAATACACATACTGACTTATTCATTTTGATTATCTCCTTAATTGATTGTCCTTACTAATAAAGTGTGTCTTCAAAGTAACCTAACTCATTTCTAGTTATTAAGTAATCTTACTAAGTGTATTGCCTAAACAATCTATTTTCATACATACTTTGGCCATTTAACTTTTTAGACACCATTGGTTAGTTATGCTTACTCTGAGAGTACACCTTTTAAATTTATTTGTATACCACTAGGTCGGCATTTTTACTATTACTTACTCATTAATTCCTATATAAATATTTCCTTATTTTATTTACCCTTTTAGTTTTAACGACTTTCTTTCAACTCACTAAATTTTTATTACTATGACATGTAACCTTATTGTTTCTCGATATTTACTCACTACCACTGGACTACGTACTTAGATTTATTTATACATTGTTTAAGTGAAAATTAAACTTCACTAAGTAACATTGACATAGACATTTCTCTTTTTGTTCTACGATCACCTTAGTCCTTAGAAATTTGATCTAAGATATTTATATCGTGAACTTTCCTTTACAACTTACTAAGTGATCTATCATTTATTTTCTTCTAGTAACCGAATCAATTTGTTAGTTAAATGACTTGTTTTATATAAATTGGTCGTCAATTAGGTGCTACTATACTCCCTTTTTGATATATATATATATATATATATATATATATCCTTAGTAATATCCCTTTTTGTTCTTCATTTAATAGCCCTCATTACTACTGATTAATACTATTTCCTTTTTTCCTCTTTCATTTACCCCATATATATATATATATATATATATATATATATATATTATCATTAATCCTACCCTAAAGGTACCATTTAGTCTTTCCTTATTTGTTATGACTCAAATTCTTCCTATATAACCTATTCATGATTTTAAGAATCTAGTTACTATTCTAACTTCTAAATGTTGAACTTAGTCAAAAGTATAATTTCCATTGTACTAATTGTTATCAAATTTATAGGTTACGCTAGCTTCTTTTTGTCACTTATTTTAATACTAAATTCCAAGATTCTTTTTGTCACCTTTATTTCACCAGTTTACTAGAACATTTAAATTCTTTATGAATATTTCTTACCTAATCTAACTTTTCAACATCATTTTTCTTATGTCATACTAAGGTGAAATCCTTTATATCCTTAAGTTCCTAATTTATTTCTTTGGTCATTAATTTGACTTTTAACTACAAAGTTATTAATTTCTCAAAAAAAAAATCTCCTATTTAACATAATGAAAAATGCTATTTTTAGTTTACTTACTACTTCCAAAATTCTTCTTTTTCTTTCTTATAAGAGAACTTGTGACTAAAATAAATCATTGAATTAACAAATTTCTTTCATTAATTCCTTTGTTAGTTATACAAAATATCTTCTTGATAATTCCTTAAGTTATCAGTATCATTACTAAATTTTTAATACAACACTGAATGACATCAAATCGAAGATATTTTACTAAATACACTTGGTCGGTTTATTTCACAATTATTCTAGTCATTTATTTTGTTCTGAATCTAGTGGGACTTACCAGGAAATTAGTATAAATTATATAAAACTATAAAAGAAAATTTATAATATTACAACTATATCGAATATTCTAACCGTGCCCACAACGTATTCTAATTTTTGGCGTTTTTGCGTAATAGCTTTAGTTTTTGATAAAATTTAACGAAACATACTAAATTTGAGGCATTCTTTACGGAAATCACTGGCGCATATAAAAATATTAAGATAAAATAAAAATCGCTATTGTTAACAAAAAATCACATAAATTTCTAATCTAGTTGTTGGATCATCATGAACCTTAAAGGAACTATTCATGGATACTAAAGGAATGATATCAAGAAATTTTTAGCAACCAAAAATGAAGCGAGACCTCCTTACCTTAGGGTGTGTCGCGACCGGGATCGCATCGGGAGGCTGACCGTAAAAAGAAAATTTAGTTCCAAGATTCTGTAACACCCTCAATTAACTAGGACAATCCCTTCCACTAGATTATCCTGGTCAATTGAGAGTTTTTGAGTTTTTTTAGAAAATATAAAAGTTTTTTTTGTACATAAAAATTAGAGAACAGATACATCTCATATATAACATAGTTATATAAAACACATGGTCATAACAACAACTGTACAAACTGAAAGTAAAAAGGGCACACAGGCTTCCATAAAGAAAATAAAATTAACCTATCTTACTCGTCCTTGGTTCAAGAAGAGTCTGACTGATCTGCGATACGAAGTCAATGTCCATCTCCACGATGTCTGGAAAAATTTAGCTTAAAGGTGAGTTTCCACCTCAACAACAATTGGGAAGGTGTCTCATCGACACCTGCCCCACACACAACATAAATAATCCAGAATCGAGTCCTTCCCACTCTCTTTGGGGTCCTTAAGTTACATTCTAAGTTATCTCACCATTCTTGATCTTAGCTGACCATTCCTATTTTCCCATTCACCTCTCAGGTTTACTAAGATCTATATAATGAGGCTCAAATAATGAGCAATCATAATCTCAACATAATGATGCAATGCATGAATTCATTTCGTTATTTCACTCTTTTATTAATCATTGTGATGCATGTGGGCCCATCTCCTTCTCAAAATCCCAACACAACACATATCTCAATCCCACCTTATACCCTTTGACCACTAGAGCGACCAGAGCTCTCCATGTCTGTTTCCCAAATCAAAGAAAGTAAGGACCCTCGGCCCTGCCATAAATCATGGATCCGCACAGGTCAAACAGGCACTACACGCACTACTAAAAAAACATGTTAGCGACAGACAAAATTGGTCGCTAAGTTATGTTGTTACCGTCGCTAAGACTATTAGCAACAACAATTATAATGGAAATGGTACCATCACTACATCAATCGTTGCTGATACCACAACGGCGCGTAAGTCTTCTGTCGCTAATTTTTGGTGGCGTAATATCGTCGCTAATGGGGTCCCTATATTGATGACGCATCCCGTCGCTACGAGGGCTATACAGCGACCATATCACATCATTGCTACGTTTGTATGGTAGCGACCATAACTTGTCATCGCTATAGACCCAAGAGTAGCGACTGGAGTTTGTGGTCGCTGACTACTCAATAGTAACGATGGAAGTTATGTGGTCGATCACTACTCAATGTTAGCGATGGCGTGAAACAGTCACTATTAGTGCCCACACAGCGACCACTTGGAGCCGTCACTACTATTGAGTAGTCAACAACCACCTGGAGCCATCGCTACTATTGGCTACATAGCGACCATCTTTTTTTGTTGCTAATTCATATAATATTAATTTTTGTTTTTAATTTAATTTTATTGACTTTTTAAACTATTAATATTTTGAATATAGGTTTTTGTTCATTTAATTTTAAACTAGAAATATCGAATAACATAAGAATTATAAATGAAGAATGACTAAAAATAAATACTGAATAGAATATGATATAAACGTAAAAAATACAATGTCATGGCTAGTCGCTAAATATACAACCAAATGAAACATAAAAAAAGTAAAATCGTGATGGACCTATACCGTGTGTTGACCATGGATAGCAGATATTAAATGTGAATTGATATGGTGGTAAACCATGTATGTTGAGACCTTACGATATTGAAATTGAATTCTTGTATGAGTTGTACTTATGGCTTATAACCAAAGTATGTTTATTGAATGTGAAAGGTTCATGTGCTAGAATTGATTGAATGAATGATAGTGGAAGAACTCCCTAATATGGGTATTCATGGAATGAAGTGATTAATTATATTATTGATGAAAAATGAATTGAAATGATTGATTGTGCTAATTTGAATAAAGGATTTTATATCCTTAGGCACAACACTATATGTGTATGATGCAATTTATTTGCTATGTCTCCTTAGATAGAGGGTATAAATAAGTGATAAGATGATTGAATGCGAGATTGTGTTGGCACATGATTGGGGTTGGGCTCGGTTTTGTTTATGAAGGCCGAGTGAATAATTGATTTAATTTTGACCCACTAAATGTGGTAACCCCATTAACTTGATATAGTCTTATATGATCAAACTCTGTGGAAATTGGACCCTATGGTGGTCTAGGCTTAATGTTATTTTTATGAGCCATGTCTAATGACGTTATGTATTATGGGAGTATCCTACGATGGGTGCTAGGTGACCCTTGGACTTTCTAAGTCTATTGATTGGTCGAGAGTTGTGGTTAATTGAGCCCTAGTGGAATTAATCATGTGATGAACTATTGAGGCTAGAGCCGGTATGTGATGAAATACGAATAACGAATATAAACCCCTAAGTGATTGGTGAATGATGATGTTGAATTTAGGGTATACTATGGTATTGACTATGATATATGATTTTTTGGTATGAATTTGGGTTAATTGTGTGCCCTTGGCATTGTGATCATAAGAATAATTATAGATTATAGTATAACATAGAGATGATGTGTGTGATTATGAGTTGGTAAATAGAAATTTAACCATGACATTACCTCTATTTTATTTAGAAAGGTGATATATTGATGATAGAAACCATATAGTGATACAATATGATATGAGTTGTATGTCCAACTTATGGACTTTGATTATAATCTGTGAGGGAAATCACTAATGTGAAGGCTTATTATATGATTATGAACCTTACTTTGACCTTGAGGCTACATACTTAATGTGAGTTTGGTGACTCATTTAGGCTTGAATTGAGTTATAACTGATAATGTGTGAATGAGGTAAATGATTATTAGCTATTTGATCATGGCTTCTGGATGGATAAAGCCCGATGATGGGTATTTACCTTGTGATGATTGGAAATCTATGGTTGATGCACCAATTTGTGGTGATGTTAATTGATATTTGATGATTGGTGTAGCATGATTTATGCCAGATTATGTGTTAAGATGATATGATACGGATATGTTAAGTTATGGACTTATGTGAATTGTCACTAAGTCTCATGTGAATAGATGTTGTTTGAGTTAGTATGAATAATGTGAGTGACAAAAATTGAAGGTATTTGTCCTGATATGACTCTGCATGCCATAGGTATTGTGGTAACATGCACTTATGTGCCAACCTCATGTGTTTGTTGTAACCACTACGGGATTGGGACGCCTTCCTGTATGTCGGATACGACAACCTATAGGTTAGACAAGTGACGTTGTAACTGCTTATGGTGAATGTATTGGGTCTATCGGGTAGTATTGGATATGAATATGGGAGTTAAGTCAGATGAATTGAGAATTGATAAGTTGTAACACGTCTTGGATATATGAGATTTTATGCTTAGAACAAAGGAGTGATGATGATCATGTCCTGTGGACTTTGGGAAGTCTGATACTATTTTTTGATGACGATGAACCTTCATGGTGTGTGGTCTGAAGTGTGCCCCTGTGATACGTATCGATGTCAAATTTTGAGGATGAAATTTCTTTTTAGGTGAGGTGGATTGTAACATCCCAAATTTTGAAGAAAATAAATTTATTGGGTTTAGATAATTAATTATTTATGGTCCAACAATTATGGGAAAATTAATTAGACGCTAGAGGTAAATTATCGGTAAGTTAAGATTTACTGGAACCAAATGATTTAACAGACGATATGGGACCTACTTGGCCAAGTTGGATATTTGATGGGTTTAGAGTACTTAGAAAATTATTGTGGTTATGGTGGTATAGTTAAAATAATTTTTGGTATTGAGGAAATAATTAATTAGACACAGCGTATGTTATTAAACGGGAAATATACAAGCCAAATAAAATTAAAAGAAAATAATAAGTTCTATTTTCCCTCTCATTCCACCATAGCCTCTCTTCTCTATCTCTTTTTCATTCTTTTAACCATTGGATAATGAGGTATTATTAACCATTGGGAAAAAGCAAGTTGGTGCACTCCTTTACCCATTGGACAATGACCAATGTTGGTGATTTTTTCCCCTCTCTCTTTTCCTAACCGTGCATCACTCTTCTTCTCCCTTCCATCTCTAAATTTTCTTCTTCTCTTCCATGCTTCTCCACCAAAACTGCCCACCTCTCTTCCACTTCTATTTTTCCAAAATCAAAAATTAAGCATCGATTTATGGAGCATTTATGGGACATGGAGGCTTTGCTTGGGTCATCTCCTTCTCCCTCCTTCACCATTTTCATTTTGGCATTAGCATGGATGTGAGGTAAGGATTTCTTGCCTCCTTGCTATTTCATTATGGTTTATGATGTTTGGGCTTGAAATGGTAATGTTAGAGATTATGGGTGTTGATGGGAATATGAAACCCTAGGTTGAAGGGTTTAGGAATGTGATTTTTGATTTTGGTTTGGTATTAGAAATGGATGTAGTTTATGGTTTGCATATGGATTTTAGAAATGGATTGAAGTTATTGTTGGGTGATTTTAGAGAAAAATCCTAAGTGTTGAAATTTTGGGGTTTTGGTAAAATTAATGAATTTGATGATGTCGGATGCTTTAGAATGATTTTGTTGTTTGGAAGAAATATTTGGAATGATGCATATGAGAAAAATAGAGGAATTGAGTTGAGAATGGTTATTTTATGTTATAGTTGGATGTTTTTGTTTATAAGGAAAAATGATAATAATGATTGTGGATAACTATTGATGATAAATAGATGAGTTAAGATAGGGATTTGATGAGGCCTTAGGCCATGATATGTCACTTAAAATTTATGAACTGTTGATGGCCCTGAGTAAAGCTAAGGTAGCTTAAATGAATTTGGTTGACAATAATGGCAATTGGGTGATTTATATGATGATTTAGATGCCATGTTGATATGGAATGTGATATTATTGTTGTTGGGTTTGTTTGACCCCTTGAAGCTTAGAAAATCTTGGTTTTGGGAAAGGAATTCCCGAAGCCTAACATAAGAGTATAAACAGATGTCTTGACAAGTTTAGGACTTGTTACTAAGCTTGATGATATGGGAGCAATTATTTAGAATTATAATGAAAGCCTTGTGATGGCTCATGATTTAATGAATACATATATGTTTGATGTGTAGATTGTGTTACGAATGATGATGTGGAATGATTGATAAGTCTTGAAAAGACTTAATGGTTATTATTTAATAAATTGTCAATAATTCTTGTTTTAGTTATTTAATTCAAAAGTGTTTAAATTGTGCAAGAAAATGGTTAAAAAGATAAGTATATAAGGAATTATGTGTATTGAGAGATTTATTAACCCAGCGTACATACGCTAGGCATTTATTTGTTTGCATGTTGTAGGATCAGGTACAGGACATCCAGCGTACATACGCTGGAGTCCCAGCGTATTTATGCGCATAAACAAAACCTGAAAAGAGAAGCTTCAAGCACAAGCGTGAAACCACCATGCATTCACGTAAATGTCATAGTATGCACCAAGTAATGTGCCACGCTCAAGCGCCTATGTACCACGCTTAAGCGTGAGGTTGCCCTGTATGTATGTAAAGACTATTCAAAGGGACGCTCAAGCACAGCAAGTCACGCTTAAGCGTGAAGACATCCTGTATGCATCCAAAGGAAAAGATTCAAGTTCAGCTTTGCAATCTTACCATGCAGTAACGTGAGCATGCAGCAAGCAAGTATCAAATTATATTTGAAGAGTTAAGAAACCATGTCACATGAGATTATTGGCACAACACATGATACTCCTTCAACATCAAACTGTAATAGTGACCTTTAGTTATGTAGTTACTGTTTATTTTGTATTTTAGCAACTTAAGTATTGTATGTAATTAGTTTAGTTATTTTAATTGTTAATTTGTTTTCTTTGTAATTAATTAGAGTTAGTTAGATAGTTTAAGTTATCTATATATACTTGTAAATACTCTGTAAGAGAGGGGGAGACATACACAGAAGCAATAAGATGATTCATTTTCTCATTTCTAATCTCTCTCTAATTCTTTTCTCTTTCTCTAAACTCTCTCATCCATGTCTCTTCACATTCCTTCGTCTGAATCCATTTCCATGGGTTTCTAAACCGCTAGGGTTGGGATTGCTGAAGCTTCCGATGGAATCTTGAAGCTGTATTGAGCAAATTATCTTTTGAAGTAAGAGGAGAACAAGCTGAGAAGTGGATTTGCTCTGCTGAATTGACAAATTCAGATCCAAATGAAGAATCTCACCAGTGAGGAATCATGGTTGAGGCTTAGGTAACTTCTGGCTTCCTAACTAATTTAGGCCTAGTAATTAGGTGAATAGTTAGGTTCAACCCCCAATTTCGCATTAGACTTATCTGTCACTGAACACCTAAGGGATTAGGGTTTAATGCTTAGGAATTAATGTTAATTACCTAAGGGATTAAGGATTAACCATCTGTGAATTATCCTCTTGCATTTGAGGCTTAATTGAACCTTAATTGCATGTTTCTTGATGAAGTTGTAAGCTGAAGTAATCCTAACCTATCTTCCATTAAATACATTTCATCTCTTTTATTGTTTCTGAAAATATAAAAACATCGAAAGTATAAAACAACAAAAATAGAATGAATTCTATCTGCTTGTGTTGGTTTAGGTTGTGCTAGTCCAAGATTGCGGTAATTACCTCAATCCCTGTGGGATGATCAAATATATTACAAATTTAACGATTGGTGCGCTTGCCAAAAGTATATAATCCTCTGAGAGTTACACACCAAGTAATGGCTCAGGATTTATGCATCAATGATCGAAGCATTCAAATTGTGGTTCTTCTCTCGAGGTAGGAGAGGAGTTTACATTTCAATTGCATGAGTATAATGATTAGTGATTGATGTATATATGATTTATACTCATGCTTGCCTTGCCATGAATATAACGAAATGATAAGATACTTGGTAATGTGATAAATGATATGCTTGGCAATTTGATGACTTTGGGAGTCATGTATATATGAGATGATGATGAATGTTTAGTGGTCCCTTTTGAAGGGCATGATTTAATTGTTGATGAAAATCCATGGATGGATGGATTATTCAAATTATAATGATGTGTTTATGATGTAATGCATAATTGAGGAACTAATAGGGCTATATTGAGTTTTAGTATGATTAAATGCCATGGAACAGTTCTGATAGCCCATGCATATAGTTTATGACTTGTAGGAATTAGAATAGCTAATTACATTGAGAATAGGCCTTGAGTTTCACAAAAATACCTTGAAACAGTCTAAATGCATTTATGCGCATAAGTCCCTCATTTTTGGGAATTTTTGAGTGTGGCCGGTGGCCACACGTCACAAATAATATATATAAGCTGGTGTTAAAATTTGGTGGGCATTGGAATTCATATGAAAAGTTAGGGGGGTTAGAAATTCAAAAATATGGCATTTTCTACTTAAAAAAGGGTTTGTGCTATCATGAATCGATTCAAAATAGTGTTTGAATCGATTTAGAGGCTACCGGATGGGCTTGAATCGATTCATACGAAGCCTTGAATCAATTTAAGACTCACTAGATTTACTGTTCCTCAATTTCACAATGCTTGAATCGATTTATACGGGGTTTGAATCGATTCAAGGCTCTCTATTTCCACTATTTTGGGCTCCAGGCACGTATGAATCGATTCAAGGGGGTGTGAATCAATTCACCACCCTCTGGTTGTCAAGTTTTGAGATTTTGGGACATATGAATTGTTCATGGAAGGCTGAATCGATTCATGGCCCTATTTTGGCCACTATTATGCTATTTTTCCAACTGCTGTAGTTTCCTTGTTGTTTTTTGCCTGTTTGGGTATCTTAATGACATTTTTGGTCTTCGAATAATTATGTTACAGAGGTGTGAAAATTAGTCTTACCTTAATTGGAGTTTTCTAACTCTTATTAGGCGTAAAACACTGGACCCATTACATTGTAAAATTTAAATTTAAGAGGGTTTTGAACCCAACTTTTTATGGTTATCATTGGGACTAATAGGTGATATTTGTGACATGTCCCACTATTTTTAAGACTAAAAAAGAACTTCCTTCATATACCTTGGTGTTGAAATTGAATTGAGTTTGTTATTGTTTAAACTTTATTTCATCATGCAATAACTCATGATTGCAACGGGTATGTGATTGTGGATGTCTAGTGGTGTTTTGAGGTTGTTTTATGAAATAGGCAAAATGTGTATGTGCCTAAGAATGTCATGGGAGACATGAATATTCCACCACTAATGATATATTACGATGAATGATAATGGAAGATTAAATGACATTGATGTATAACACACCCTTGTATGATCATGAAACTAATGAGGGATGATTGCATGACAATGTATTTATTATGAATCGATGAATCGGAGATGATATCAATAATGGATGATGATGGATAATGTTGTTGATCATTTCCTTGAATAAAGGATGATTGTTACTATTGGTGATTTGTTGAATACCATTGTGTTTGATACAAGTGTGACCTTGTATGTGTGGTTTAAAATTATATTGATGAGTTGTTGTGATGCCACACTAATATATGAAACAATGGTAATGATCAATAAGATGAAAATCCACTAAAAGATTATATGGTGATATTGATGAACGATTGATGAATGTTATTAATGTTTGTGATTCCATTGTGAATGTTACAAGTATTAACTTGCATGTATGATATGGGTATGTTGGAATGAAATGCCACACTAAAAACTTGAAAACAATGGCTAAAACCCAACAATGATAAAATTCACTAAGAATTATGTGGTGGTGTTGGTGATGATGGTGATTGATGAGTGGCATGATAGGATGCATAATGTGAGAATGCATTGATTGGCATTTGCATCCATGGCATTTCATACGTTGTCTATGTGGAATGTTAGGGGTTCCACTAGGCAGGCCCAGTGGGAGGGCGACCCAGTGCATGGGTAAATTGTTGTTGTTCCCTAGTGATTCTGAGGATCACGAAGCTGCCCTTAGATTGGTGGTGAAGCACTTTATGTGGTAGGCCCTGTGGGTGGACGGCTCTATGTTGAGCAAGTTACCTCGATGTCTGACGTGGCACGACTCTCTCAATGTGTGTTTGGGAGAGGCTCATAGCACTTGTGGCAAGTAAGGCCATGTAAGTAATCCGCAAGTCACGGGGTGACTAGTGGTATAAATGGGTGATAGCAGTTTGGTACCAGTAAAATATGATGTTAAACATGCATGATTTGAGATGTAAGTGCACACTTTTACTACTGCAGTAGGGGCATAGTAGCATACCTATGCTTGACCCACATTTGATATAATGATATTTCCCATAGTCGGATCCTCATTTGTTATTGATTCCATTGTGCATATGCATTATCCTAAGAGCATTTGCATATAGCATAGAGATATGCCAAAAGGTGATGATGATAGATGATGATTGATGATGATTAAGATTGAGATGAGATGATGATGAGATGGGTAAATGAATTACCTAAAAGACAACATGTAAAATATGAATACAACAAAATGACATTGAATATGATAATGTTGTATGTGATGGCCTAATGTAATGAAAGGCTTGTTTGTCTATGGTTGATGACAATGATATTGGTCTATTGTGGCATTGAGAAAAGATGTGTATATGTGCTTGCTTTGCTATGACTTGATTGATGAATATAATATATGTATATCATTGAGATGAGCGAATTATAATGATTATTGATGATTTAGCAAAGCATACATGATGTTAATATGCATATGAACATAATCTCAATTGTATTCCTATTCGTCATTTGAAATATATAACTCACTCTCCCATGTTGTCCATTTTTAGCATTGATATAGAAATATCATGGGATGAGGATATTTTTAAAGTAAAGCTTTTGTAAAGGTAAAATAGTGGTAATGGAATGCCTTGGCCGGCAGCGATTGTAATTCATTGTATTGTGAATAAAGTGTACATGATAGTGTGAATAATTTTAGATATTGGTGAATAATTTGGGGTATTGGAATTTATACCTATTTGATGAATATAATGATGTTGATTATATATTCATTTTGGGGATGTATAGGGGTTGATGATACATGATTTTAAGGTTGAATCGGATGTGGCCAATTATGGAATATCGATAATGGAGATGTATGTTGCATGACCATATAGTGGTACATGTATAGATATATTTCAGGTAATGTATGTTTATGATTTATGTGAAAGATTGGTTATGGCCAAATAGGTTTGTGTTAGGTGCTTGCATGCTTTGCTGAGCCTTTTCTCATACCTTTATATATGGGACTAGGCGTGTCCCTGTATACACATTTTTCTTCCGCTATAAACTATTATTTTTGTATACAATTATGGGCGATTTATCTTGCGATCTAGTTATAAATTATCAAATCTCAATCTTCGGTTTTCTGTGGTTCAAGTCTTGATGTAATCGATACGATGTTTTGAAATAATTTCAAACGTGAAAAATTTATTCGAATCTTTATTAGTTAATTATCTTGATTACATCGGGATTCAGGTCTGGAAAGTCAGGGGTGACACTTGGCGTGCTGCTCCTCGGCCCGTCGTTGGTCCTCCTCAGCTCGTTGTCGGAACGCCTTGGCCCGCTCTTCCAAAAGCTACCTCTGGCGTCGCTCCTCCTGTAGCTCATTGTTCAGGTTTCAAATGACCTGAACAACATCCACCGAAAGGCCAAAGGAGGAAGAGGTCTTCCCCTTCTTCGTGATCTGCGTGCCCATGCTGCCTAACCCGAACACCCTCCCTTTCTTGTTCACGCCGCCAACAGGCTCCATGTAGATGGCGTTGTCGTCGGAAAAAGACAGGGTGGGAGGTACCTCCTCCTCAGGAGTTGAAGCCACCAACTCCGCCTCCTTCTCGGCCCTCATGGTCTGGTACGTCTTTTGTAAATGTAAAATGGTGATAGGATCAGTAAGCTGATTTGTAAATTATAAGCATGCGTAAGCTAAAATAAAATACCGCCAGATCTGTCGTCTTTTGGTTAACCCATGCACCGACTTTGTTCTTCTTGGTCATTTGCATGACCTCAAACAAGGAAGGCTTGTAGTGCTCCCTCAACTCCTGTAGTTCATAATGTATTGAAATTATTATTAGAAAACATGATTGTTCATTCATAAAAGTATTATTCAGAATCAATATTACTTACAAATCTCTTTTTATGCTCAAGGGTTAAAATGCTACCCCCAGTGTAGACGGAGGCTGCAGCATCAGCGGCCTTGTTTGCCTTGTTCTGTAGACTTGCCTACTGGAACAAGACACCCCTTACTTTTGGACCATCTGATGAGGGCATAGTCTGTAAATATTTTTAATTGTACTTAAAATAGTTTAGGTTTATTTTTGGGTCATTTTTTGGGCCTTTGTATATGTTTTGGGCCTTGTATTTGGCCATTTTATGTAGATTAGTTGCTTTTGGGTCTAAGGAAGAGTAGGAAGCCTAAGTTGCCTAGCTTGGCCACCACTCCGCCTTGCCTATATAAAGGCATGCTCTCCATGTACTCCTGATCTTGCATTTTAGAGAATATACATATTTTGTGAATTTTGTGAGTGCTTAGTCTCTCCTTAAGTTTAGAGAAAGTCTAACCCCTTTTAAGCTCTTATCACTAGGTGACCATCCCTAGAGTGGCGGGCGGAGACTTATCCAAGTCATTGGTGGCGTCTCCTTCATCATCTTCTATCCCTTCCATCAACCTCCAACCATCTTCCATGTCTCCATGCTTCCTATTAGTTTTGTTAGGTTTAGGGTAACCTTTTCCCAATCAATTTGAAGAAAGATAGCTAGATCCTCCTCCATCCTACATCACCAGGTGTATGAATTAGCCATAAATTTACAACAAAGGAGAGTTAGCTTACCAAAAAGGTGTCAAACCACCTATCTTGGACAGCCTTCCCAGCATATGTCCAAGAGATATATGGACCATCCCACTGGGCCTTCAGAACCTTAGTAATCACTTTGGTAGTATGACTACTATTAACAAAGCTGTAATAAACAACAATTAGAAGAAAATAAAACAACATACAACATAGGGAGACTACCAAAATTTCGGTAGAGTCTCCCCTGTAAATGTAACATTTCAAAATTTGAATGGTTGTCCTGTTACAAACAAAAGAGTTCCTAGTACAGTTCAATCTATACGCGTACTAACTAACTTTCAACAAACCAACAAGTAATCTATACAAGTACTAAATAAAATACCATACAACTGACATACAACTATGTGAGTGTTATATAAAGCAACTAACAAGCTACCAACTAAAAAACTTAAAACAAATTATTATATACTTACTCATCTCTGGCCGGCAGTGGGACAAACATGGGTAGGGGGGATGTTGGAGGTGGGGTCGCCTCGAGGCCAGGATCTTCCAAACCACTAGGTGAAGGAGTCTGCTCTGGGGTGGTCTGTTATGGGGTGGTCTGCTGTACTATGGTTTGCTTTGGTGGTAAAGGAG
Source organism: Clitoria ternatea (assembly GCA_037962975.1). Lineage (NCBI taxonomy): Eukaryota > Viridiplantae > Streptophyta > Magnoliopsida > Fabales > Fabaceae > Clitoria > Clitoria ternatea. The sequence goes on along the minus strand of CM075672.1, from coordinate 23,013,036 downwards.
TGGTGGCCTGCTGTGGGGTGCTCTGCTTTGGGATAGTGGGCCCAGGTGGTGACGGAGTGGTGATAGGTACAGACCGAACGTCCCCTAAGGAAGGCCCTTAAGGGGACGTTTGGAACCCTAACTAACTAATTAGTTTTGTTCCGCCTTCTCCACTTAACTCCACTGGTCGAGAACTCTACAGCTTCATCCAAGATCCTTCCCAAATGAACATCCTAGCCCAGTCAAAATATCTTATCTTCCCGCCTAGAAAATCGGATCAATTGATAAATATAAAGATGATTGATTTTCCTCATCTGCTGTGTGGTGATGGCCTGCTATAGGGTGGGAGTCTATAGACGGGATGTTGGGGTCCTCGAGCCACCACCCCAACTGAAGGGTAGTTGACGTCCTGTCATCCATGGATAAAACCATGAAAATAAATATTTGTCTCAGAATATAAAGATATGTATATATGTTGAATAAATGCATACATTGTGTCTATTTCAGTTTGAAATTCCTCCTTAGTTTCAGTGTCACTATAGCTATCTGTTTCAATAGGTTCCTCAGTGTCTAAATCGGCCCTAGATTGTTTTGATTGGGAGACAACATGTTTGTCAATATGTTCACCCCCGTAGTGGTGAGTGTCTCATCCATTATCACTAGATCAATGTTGAATAGCAAAAGACTGTCGTTGAGCTCATTCGGAGCAAGCTGATAAGCATCCTCAACCTCATCAAAGACATTATCAGTGATCTAACTTTGGGCCTTGGCCTTGATTACTACGTACCAGTCTCGATGCCCTCTAGGGAAGTCTGTGTAGTAAGTTGGTGACTTACTCAAGATAGGGTTCCACTTTTGGGCAATTTAGAATAATGTACTAGTGAGCCACCTTTCGATCTTTCTCATTAATGTAACATTTTGTGACCTTGCCCCCTAGACGACTGTGATAGTTAAAAATTAAAATTTGATCATCCAACTCTGTGTGTGTGGCCACCCTAAGATTACGGGGAATTCTACTCATTCTAGTTTTTATCTCCGTCGGAAAATAAAAAGAAGCAAAAGTGGTCATTTGTTCTACTAAGTATGCCTCACAAATTGATGCTTCAATGTATGATTTGTTTGACACTTTGTCCTTTAAAGAGCGTAAGAATCTAGAATAACATAAACAAATGTTAATTTATATAATACTATTATAATTAAGAAAAGTTTGCAAGGAAATTAAGTAGTTGTGGCGTTCACCTTTTGAATGGATACATCCAATGGTACTGCACTGGGCCACCCACTAAGGCCTCGTATGGTAGATGGATAGGGGATTCTCCATCGAGTCAAAAAAACTTAGTGGGAAGATCTGCTCCAACTTACAAATCAAGACCGGGATACTTTTCTCCATCTTCACAAGTTTCTCCTCAGTTAACGAAGTTGCCGTCAACTCCTTAAAGAAGTGACTCAACTTAACCAGCAGTTTCTAAATAGGTTTTAGTAAAGCATTAAACGCGTGTGATAGTAGTTGTTGCATAAACACATGGCAATCATGACTTTTCATGCCAAACACCCTGCCCTCCTTCACATGGACACATCTACTCAAGTTAGAAGCAAATCTGTCAGGTAGGGTTAACCCATTCATCCACACACACAGAGCAATTTATTGAGGTCTAGTTAAAATATATTTCGTATGCGGTTTAAACATTCTTCCACGTCCTGCATCCCTCAATTCCAACTCCTTCCTAGAACACCAAATCGAAAGGTCTAGATGACTCTTCTCATTATCATTTGTTCTCCCTTTGATGTCCATTACAATGTAAAAAATATTCATGAAAACATTTTGTTCAGTGTGCATGACACCATTGTTGTGTCTTAACAACTCTTTCTAATATGGTAATTCTCATAAGATACTCTACTTCACCTAGTGGTATCCTTTCCCATAACCTACAAACTCCTTAACGCTCTTAACCCAGATGTACGGTCTGCCAAACCCTTACACCGAATAACCTACAGGGTGGAGTTTTATTCAACACCTTGTTCTTCTTAAAAGCGGTTTTGTTTCTCTTGAATGGGTGATCCAACGGTAGAAACTTTCTATAACAGTCAAGAAAACTTGTCTTGCCACTAACACAGAGTGATTCCCCCTCGGTATGTGACACCCTCGACTAACTAGGACAAATTCCCACACTGGAACGTCCTACTTAATTAAGGAGTCACTAAAAATAGGAATATTTTTAGTGATCATCAGCACACAATTTTAAAAATAATACATTATATAGATCGATTCTTTTAAACATAAGTGTACTTAAAAGAGTATGGAGCTCACAGGCTCCTAACAACTACTACAAAATAACAACATAAATAAAACATCGAGATCTACGACGATCTCGACACAAACAAAAATATACACAGTCATCGCTTCCAACTGGCGTCCTCTATTGTAAGTAGTCCAAATGCTCCCCACGTTCACCTTGTCCTTCAACTGATGATCATAGGAAAGGAGAAACAATACACAATAATAGAAGAGGTGAGTACAAAGCTCTCCACCCATAGAGTAGACATACAAGGGTGGCTTAATGTTTTAAACTACAGAGAGAATCACATACAACATACCTTAGAATAGACATATAAAGCTTCACTTACACAAATATCAACGACAATCAAAGGGTTAGTCATATAATGATGGCATGCTATGCATATGTCAGATTCAATTATTGTAAATCACAATTCAATACCAATATGCAATGGAGCCCAACTTCTACTCATCAATCTCAACAATCATGTACTCAATCCACCACCCTTATCTCCCCTGCCCAACTAGAGTGATCGAAGCTCTCCTTGTTCTGGTTTTCACAAATGGGTAGGGGCTCACAGTCCCAATCATCAAATGGCCAATCACACATATCACACATCACCACAAAATGGGCACTCCACGGTCATAGAAAATCCCGCCTCTTGTCGAAGTACACCAGAGTTTGCTATGGGTTGTCCGGCGACGGGCACGAATCCGATACCACTTGGAATTCCTGCCTCCGGTATACTCCCTAGACTGCCCTCGGGTATCGAGGCATGGCAGATTGCTCAGTGTACACATCACTGTATGCTCTAGGGGATTTTTCCATCATCCCTCCTCAACTCCAAATGCAAAATGCCATGTACTTGTCTTAATTACTTAGAGTGCTCAGAGTTTAGACGGAACCTAACTCATATAGCGCATTTGTCCTTAAAACATGAAAAGTATCTAAGCCATCAAAATTTTCGTGTAGTAGGTATCAAATCTAAAAATTTCAATACTACTAAAAATTCACTTCATGAGAAATTCCAAATTTATTTACTAACAATTCTTTTAAAAAAATTCTCTAGTGTAAAATATTCAATTTATTTATATGTTTATATAAATGTCTAAGGAGTAAAATAATTTCTAATTATGTTTCTTAAAATATAACTTAAGAAAATCTAAACCTTTCTTCTAAGAGAAAGTTAAGAATAAAGTATAAAAGTTTTTCTTAACTTTTTTAATTACTAAAGTCATTTTGGCGTATTTACTTATAACGAACTAATTAATTTGATTTTGTCTTTCTAAAATTTTCCATAAAATAATAGATGAAATAGTTTCTTATTTATAAGGTAATCCTCCTAATTTTAGGTTGAAAATATAATACTCCTCTTTTTCTAAAGAAAGATAAAAGATAGTACATTTTGTTTCTTGGTCCAAAACTTCATTTTCGTCGTATTTTATCTAGAAATTTTGATTTGAGTGATTCAAAAGCCAAAAGTGTTTAACATTAAAAATTCTAATTAAATATAGTAAAATTAAAATTAAAATTAAATTATGTCTAGAAAATAGCCCCCACACGAAAATTCACCAATTGCCAAACGTCGTCGTTCCAACATTCGTAAAAATGCGTTTTAAGGACAAATCACGCGTCAAAAATTCTTCCAACCAATTTTTCTTCTTTGAGTATTTTTCTCATGCTCAAAATTCATCTTTCATGTTACAAAACACTCCTCCAAAATAGTTTTACCAATTTCTTTCATTTGCCCATAAAAATACGTTTTATATTGTTTCCAACGTTTCATTCGCACCTAACTCGGGTCCCTTTTTATTCTTTTATCATTTACCACATTCATAACATTTTTATAATCATAAATAATATTCAAATACATCAAAATATAGTAGCACCAATTATCACAAATATTTTCCAAGAAATATTTTCTAACACTCTTGTAATTTACTTTCTTAATGTCATAAACGTATTATTTAATTACTATAACAAAAAAATCACTTGTTCTCATTTTTAATAAAAATTCCAGATTTGAAGTTTTATATTAACAATTATTTTTATCACATAAATCTCAAAGATCAAACCATGTTACCAAATTCTAACCACAAAATTATTTTTTCAAGTTTATACGTTAGGATCTAAAATTTTTAAGTTGTTTACTAACCATTAAAAAATTTCCAACAACAATATTAGTTTTCTAGTTATTATTATAAAATTCATTTTTAAATATTTCATATTTTCTAAAATATCAACCACACCCCAAGTCACAAATTAAACCAAGCAACATATAATTTAAACAATTTATCACATGTATGGAGTTACAACAAAAAAAAATCTGCAACAATAAAATCCAAGTTAGTAACTTATCATTAAAATTTTAAACTTTAAGGAATTAATTGAAACTATGGTGTAGCCATGACATCTCCTTAAAGATCCACATTTTTCATAAAGATTTTTCAAGATCTAAACCATATAAATTAAGATTTTTAAGGAGATTTCAAAGTATAAGTGTTAAGGGACACTTATACTTCACCATCATGTATGATTTTATGGATCTAGTTAAGCAAAATACTCCCTCCTTACCACCAAAATTTCATCTCCAAGAAAGGGTGGTAGCAAGGACTTAAAAATTTTCTCCTAGGCCACCATGGAATGCTTCATCAAAGAGGAAGGAAATGGATGCCTTGAAGGGTGTTGGTTTTTAACGTGAACTAGGTGGTAGGATGGTAAAGTTACGTTGCTACCTTGGTGGAGGAGAAGAAGAAAATTTATGATTATAAGGTGGTATCTTGAAGTTGTAGAGTGGTATGGTGATTTAGGGCAGATGATGGTGGTTGGATGGTGGTGTTTTGAATGAAGAAAACATGAAAGAAAGGAGAAGAAGTTGGCTGGATTTTTTTCTTCAAAGTTAAGAGAAAGAAGCAACAAGGAGAACAAAGCATAATGACAAATTTTGCATGAGTTCCCTTGGCCTCTAAGGAGTCACACGACCATGTAATTGGGTGGGACAAGTGCCATCATATTTTAATGCAAAGGAAAGTGTGTCATAAGGGCTGATAGTGAGGTGGTGAAGAGTTATGCATGGCTGGGACAAGTGTCCAAGTGGTGGAGCAATTTAATTGGCTCATGGTGCATGCAAGCTTAGGTGTCAAGTGTATGGCAACATTTTTCTCATAGGTTTAGGGTATTGTATGGGCCGAATTTGAAAATCGGATGAACACCAAAGTTGTAGAAATTTTTGTTCTCTTTAGATCCATATAAAGCATAAAAAATTCTATCAAGAATTGAGTGAGATATCGCCCAAATACTAAAAGGGTGCGGTGCTATGACGGGATTTTTGTCCCTTGTATAAATGATTTTTCTGGGCCAAATAAATTACGATTTGAGCTTTGTGTTTTTCATAAAAGTTGTGGATAATTGCGTTAGGAAAACTTTTGGTGAATGACTCATTCAATTGCATGACCATATGAGGGAGAAATGTAGAAAACACTATACTTAGTGCAAACTGATGCTGGAAAAACGTGAATTGGTGTAGTGTTTTAATTTCTGGGATTTATGGGATGAGAACTGGTCTTAGTGGTCAACATAAGAGTTATAGATAAATTCAATATGGAGATTTTGGTACAATAATGACTCAAATCCAATATCGGGAGAATAAATTACCCCCATAATACATACAGATGCACATTTTGGCTTACCCGGGTAACTTAAAATCAACGTTTTTAAGCTTGGTTGTTTAGAATTGGGTCTTGGGTTCTTCACAAAAGTTGTTAGGAATAACATGAGGGACGTTTTAGGATAAAAATATTTTACTCAAGTCCCATGGATTATTTCTGGGCTCAAACCGGGGAGTTACACAGTTTTATTAACTTAACAATTACTTAAATATTTATTTTAAATCACTTAGTGTTTTATTTTATAAGTTTTTGTTATCACAAAAGTTATTAGACATATTATTATTGTTATCCTAATTATCTTGATTACTTACATAATTAAAATCTGAACCCCTACCTCATACTCACAAAATCTCTTTAAAATAGACATATAAGTAAGTCGGCCGTAGCCTATTCATCAGTATACACAAAATTATCACAAAATACAAACAGTTGATCTCAGGGACCTAACACCAAAAACGAGGGCTGTTACAACGTATGTTCCATGCATACAAGGCAAGTAAGCTTCCCAGACATTGACCATCCAAGAAGCATACCATACATTGGGAAGTCGTTAATGGTCTAAATCAAAACAGCCTGCATCATGAAATTGTTCTTCAAGGATGCATCATAGGTCATCACCCCGACATCACACAATTATGACAACTCCTCAACCAACGGTTGCAAAAACACATCTATCTTCGCCTTTGGATTTTTGAGTCCTGGAACCAGTACAGATAGAAACATTACCTCCCTCTTCATACATATATCAGGAGGCAGATTGTATAGAGTCAGTATGACTGGCCAACAAGAGTATGACTTTCTGTATTGACCAAATAGGTTGAACCCATCGGTACATAACCCAAGTCGTACATTGCGCGGCTCACCTAAAAAGTCTGGATATAGCTTATCCAAACACTTCCATGCTTTCCCGTCGGAAGGATGACACAAAAGACCCTCCTGTGTTCGGTTCAAAGCAAGCCAACGCATGTGGTTTGCCATGGATAATGAGGCGTACATACGTTGAAGACGCGGTGTTATGGGAAAGTACCATATTTTCTTCCTAGCTGTCCTAGTTACTTTCCCTCTCCTTTTAACAGTTTTGTAGTGGTCCTTATTACAGTGTATATATTTCGTGACACTTTTGCCTGTAAACTCATTTCTGAACAACATACACCCGCTAACACAATACTCTATCTTCATGCAACCTAACCCTAGGTTTACCACTCTTTTCTTAGCATGTTATAGATTTGATAGCATTCGATGATTACTAGGCATAATGGAACCCATCAGATCTACCATCCTATTAAAACAATCTCCTAAAAGATTATAATCTACCTTTAGGCTTAAAGTAGCTAGGGAGGCAGATAATTTAGTGTGACTCTCACACCCGTCCCACAATGGAGTCTAAGCCGCCGCTAATAAATCATAAAATCTCTTCACCTATGGATTAGGATCTTCCTCTACATTGTCATCCTCATTCCCTGTTTGGTCATCATGTTTTAGCATACGCCCGGTGGAGGGTCCAATATCATCCATCACCATTTGCTCCATGTTTGTTTTACATATCCCTGTTTCCTTCGACCTCATAGTAAGACTATTGCGTGGTTATGGCTAATGGCCCAGGCGGTAACTACTCACCATGGTTGTACCAACAGTAGTATCTTTCCATAAACCCCTTCTCATTTAGGTGGCACATGACATCATCCGCATATTCAAAACTCATGCATTTACACCTTGAGCACAGACAACGAATCTTGCTTTAAAACCAGGCATGTTTAGCGTAGGGAACGGAATAAGCTCCCACAACCCCATCATAAAGTCCTCAGTCACTCACCGACTGCGATCTAGCTGGTTATACATCCATCGTCGATTTGCTGGAACCTCCATTCACGATATCTAACAAGTAGAGTTCTAGTTACTTTAATTTAAACATTCTATGACTATCGTTTGTGAATCACTCTCTATCTCTTTGATGTTGTAAGTGGGTGGGGCCGTATCCCATTCAGAATGAATATACAACCATCTGTAACCCATCGATGTTGTTTACGGTCTATCTTAAATTATTAATGTTCATTTAGAATTTCGATAGCATTTCACATTGGTCCCCAAGTACATAGAGATACGTGCAGTGTCAAACACTATAGCAAAGACAATACGAAATACAGTAACTGAAATTCAAAATGGACATCAACAACACAAGATAGATCCTAAACAACAGCGATGGGTTATGCCTTACTGGTTACAAATTCATCCCAAACTGTCCAATCCGGATAATTCAAGATCCAACATAACACGGTATGTCGGCCAGTTGTCATGAATACTGAATGAGAACCTAATGGGTACACACATGACTAAATCCTACATTACTAAACTTAGAGTTACTTTTTTATGTACCCTAAAACAGGGAGCCTATTGAAATTTTAGCAGAGTCTCCCCTATAAACTAGACATTTCTAAATTTTTTACAACACCCTGTTACACACAGAAAAGTTCCAGTAGAGTCCAACATATAACTACGACTTGTATAAACAAATTAAGGCAATCAACACCACAACCTAGTGAGCTCTGCTCTCCACTAACAGACCAAAATACACATGCATACATTAAACACATGTTATCAGTGCATAAAATCAATTCCTAATGTGCTCTGCTCTCCACTAACAAACAATAATATACATGTATAATACTCAATATCAGCACATCAAAACCAATGCCTAATAAGCTCTACTTTCCATTAACAAACAACAATCAATATGCATTCAATGATATTGTTAAGCAACAGTGGTTTGATAGACTTACCACTAAACTGTACGTAAATACAATCCAAGCACCTAACTGGACGTCCTCAAAAGTCGTGTCCTAGTAGGGCAGTGGCTGGAACGAAAAGAAATTACACTTATTTTATGCTTTTATAAGTACAAACAGTAAATTTCTTAATATTCAATTTTGTTTGTGACATCTCCTTTATAATCTTCTAATCCCATTGTAAGATGGATTTGTGAACAAAAAAATTTTTATTTTCTTAAGTAGAGGATTCAACTTAATGGAAAATTTTAACCTGTAATGTTAATAGAACATTTGGTTTTGTATTTTGTTTGCACATCAATAGAACCTATGATATCTTGTCTCTTGTACTTTTATAATGTACTGATAAACTATGGTTGTGTAGAATTTGTTAGGAGTTAGATAGAAGGGAAGGGAATAATAGTTGCAAGCACTTAGAGTAGTTAGTTAGTTAGTTAGTCATAGGAATCAATTGGATATAATGGGGTAAGGACTTCATTTAGTTTGGTGTCTTTTGAGAAATGAGGGAAGAGGATGGGAATGGAAATGACCTTCTCATATTATGGTGATAATAGCTAATGAGAAGAAAATTAATTTATGCTATTTATGTCCTCTCACATTTAGGTTCCTTTTTACTGATTACGCATTAGGCTTGTGAAAGTATATGAATATTATATTTTCTGTTGTAACATAGTTGAAAGTACATTGCTGAATGTCTTGTTCTTTAGAGATAATTAAGGATTCTTGTTATTTACTTTTGAACATTTGTGCAGGGAATTAGCGACCAGTCATCAAATCGACAAAATAGGTCCGCAAGTTAAATGAAAAATCGTTATACTATGAACAATGGAATCCCATCTACTTTGGAATCCAATGCTATTCAAAGTAAGATAATATCTAAACATTCAAACTTACAAGTAAAGGACAAGGTAACTATACCTTAGATTATGGTTATTATCAACCAATATATGAAGATTGAGTGTTAAGTGTATGCATTTATATTTAGTGATGATTGAAGTTGACCACATTATTACAGATTACTAATAATTTTTATGTTAAATCCAACATTATTATTATTATTATTATTATTATTATTGATCTGTCCTGAACCGGGGTCTAGAGATCCGGACTCAGACCAGATACAAATAGTATGTAAATACTGTATAGAAGACCGAATGTATATGTATCCGGTGTAGGTATCCGTTGTCCTTGAGTGAGGAGAGCGGATTGGGCGTTCTGGAGATCCTTCACACCGACCTAACGCGTTGAAGTGGGCGAATGGTGGTGTCACCTGCAAAGATTCTCCGACGCTCAAGTCAGTGATTATATTCCAAGTAAGGAATGTATTCAGAGAGTAATCAGTCGTAAAAAATGAGCTGAAGATCCCTCACTTCAATCATGAAGTGAGTTCATATACCTGATTGGCTCGATTAACGAGGATTCATTGGTGGGGAACCACCAACTCCCATTAGCATTATTATATTGCGCACTTACCTGCATGATTGGGTCAAGTGGCTATTTTATATTGAGCATAGAGAATGTAGACTAGGATTAGGGAACAAGTTGACCATTCCCGTGAGCAGAATTTGGCTCGTAGTGCAGGGAATTATTGATCGATCCCTGTAGCAACAATCCTTGTCTTTTGCACAGTGACGTGTGTATTATCCGATGTCATGGTGTTATCCTGAACAACCGGTATAGGGAGAACGCCTGATACGGAATTACAGTCCGGATGTATACCGATGACACCGGTTACACGTAGATGTCTTATCAAAGACGTTGAAATATGTATAGCGGATCGGATACCGGTATTGAGACCGGATCAATTATTATTATAATTATTATTATTATTTGTTAATGTACATGTATTTATTTAAGGCATTCCTTCTTTTTCATAATAGAATGTCTTGATACACAATAAAATATACCTGTTGCATAAAGGGATTTTACTGCTGAGAAGAAAATAGGGAAGATGCTTTCATTCACCCTAACAATACCAATACTGAGTGGTGTCTGTACCTCCCACATTGCCTAAAGGCCCTAAACTCTCTAAATAACAAAATATCTCTCCCTCTCAGCCTCCTTATTGCACGCTGCATTAATTCTTCACTCAACCCACAACTAACAAATATCGATAACTAAGGAACTAACTATTTAACTAACATGCATCTTTATCTATAATGTATAACCAACGAACTGACTACCTAATTTACCATTTTACTAACTAATTATTCTACTATAACTATCTATCAATGATCAACAAAGCGATTGAATCAAACATGAAAAGTTAATTAAAAAACAGTTATCACAATGTTTAGAAATAGTATTTTATTCCGGGATTATAAAATAAAATACCTCTGAAGAGCATTAAACCAATCATCCATCAATGTAAAAATATGTTGAAATTAGCCAATAACATTGAATTCACCCATGATTGAATAGATAAAAAAAACCCACTCTCCTTAATTTTTTTAAATTTTTGTGTAAAATTTTTTGAACTAAAAGTCAAAAGTCTTTTCTTCCTATCATTTACTTCTATATCTAGTTTTTAAATATAATGATTATGTATTCCATTTGATTTTGTTTCCATCACTCCTTCTTTCTTCTCTATTCACTATTCCCCAACAATTGCATATAGACAAAATAATAGCATGAAATTACAATGTTATTTGTTGCCTTATTTTTCTCAGCAACAAAATGCATGATCATATTTGAATATTAATCTATTAACTACTCCTATCAGCAGGTTGAAGACAATTAATTTAACGGTGTGAAATTGTCATATTTCTTGTTTACCTTTCTACGTTAAATTCTCTTTCACTTGAAAGATAAGGCAGAAAGATATTCCTTAACAGCATGCAGTAGCCACACATAATTAAGAGTTAAATATTTGTAATTATTATACTGCTATTAACAGTGTTAGTCCATATTTTTCAATTATGAATACACCTCAATCAATATAAAATTGTTGTAGTAAGAGGGTACTATTATCATACCTTAGCGTGCCTCGGGCACGAGAAAATATGGACACAACAGAAGGGTATGGTGTTAATGATCTAAACACATGGACAAAAGAACGAATGTTAGATTAGGTTACTAACTATTGTATATATTCAATTTAATAAGGAGGCATAGAATGAATAAGAACTAGAATTAACAAGTTAAATCTCTTATGAACATGTACCAATTTTTTTGTTCAAATACCACATAACTTGAGAAAGTGCAACTAAATTTTTTGAAAAACCAAGTGTAATAAAATAAACCTATCAGTAAGAACCTGCTCTGACACAATAAAGAGCAGGAAAACTAAAAGAAAGGGATGTAAATGCATTTTTTAAGAGATTAAAAAAATTACAATTGTCCAAACTATGGGTGAGTCGTGTAGAAACTTTTAGGTTAAATCAACATTAATCTTTAAATAATACTCCAATATCAAACAAAACTTTATTTCTAAAACTAATAAACCATATGAGTAGCAAGAGATTAAGGAAATGGAGGGAGTGTGATTAGGGAGAAAATATTAAAAAAACATTACAAGTCACTCTCTTTCTGAGAGAAGTAATAAATGGTGTGTATAGGGATATGTGCTAGCAACGGAAAGGAATAACATAGATAGCTGTTATGTGGTATAAGGGGGGATGAATGATGCATAAATCCTGGAGGATTATGTTCTTTTGGCAAGCGCACCAATCATTAAATTTGTAATATATTTGATCGTCCCACAGGGATTGAGGTTGTGACACCCCGAAAATAGGGGTAAATTTTTCACGGTTATAATAACATTAATTTATGATAACAAAAAATGATGAAGTTGTCGTTCAATACCCTGGATCTATGAAGGACCTATCTCATATATGAAGATATAAGAAGGTAGATAAAAGAAACTATGAATGAGGAATTCTCAATTGAAAACAGTGAAAAGATTTATTTAAATCAATGCTATGTGATTGAGTTCGAAGAGGTCAGCCATCTTGCAAAGTATTAAATTTGAATTGTGCCCAAGATGTTTGTAAGATGATGCAAAATCATGATTTAATGTAAAGGAAAGGGAAAACATTTTAAACAAAGCAATTTGGAGAATCAGGGCGCTCCTCGCTCAAGCGAGGACCACACTCGCTTGAGCGAGTCCCAATAGGACGCTTAGGCGAGACATGGAATGAGTTAAGCGAGAAGAGGAAAACAAGTTTCAGAGGCCACCTCGCTCGAGCGAGGATTACACTCGCTTGAGCGAGACCGAGTGGGACACTTGGGCGAGCTACACCACACACCGAGCGAAATGGATAAGGGGAGAATCAGGGGCCGACTCGCTTAAGCGAGCCCCATCTCGCTTGAGCGAGATCCTCAGAAGTCGCTTAAGCAAAGCAAGCGAGCACGGGTGAAAATCGTCCAGAATCTACCCAACACACACTCGCTCGAGCGAATGCTACCTCCAAAGGCCTTTCACTCAGGCGAAATTCGGCCAGTAGCTAAAATACCCCACTCTCGCTCGGGCGAGACCCTTCTCGCCTAAGCGAAATTCTTCCAGTGGCCAACCCCTGATGCCAGGGCCGTCTCGCTTGAGCGAGCCCCACTCTCGCCTAAGCGAGAATTGGCCAGAAACCAAATATCATGCAGGGGGATTCTCGCTTGAGCGAGATTATCAAAAAAAAATGCAGAAACATGGGAATTCAATAACATATCATGCCAAAACTCAATTTAAACCATTTCACTTAAATTCATCATATCTCATTCATCCCATTTAGCATTTAAAACTTGTTCCAATCAATCTTGCCCATAGATTTATCTCCCAATTCATGAATTACATTCCAATCTAACTTACTACTTAGCATAATCTATAATGTGCAAACTTTCATCTAGATTATCAATCATTCATAAGTTTTAACCACAATCATACTTCATTTTCAAAATCCAATCAAGACTAAGGTCACTAATGAAAATAAGCCATAGACTCTAGGATCTCATTTTCCTACGTGACCTTCCAAAATCACCAATACATATTCATCATCCATGCGAGTATCTATACCAATTCATGGCTATACAAAATAATAATTACATCCATTACATTACAAGGTCTAAATCAAGCTATAAAATTCAAACATTAGCCGGCCAAGGCATTCTTTACCAAAATAAGCTTCCTTCACACCACTTCTCTACGCAAGAGCTCCATAGGCAAGTCCTACAACACAGGAGCTAAAAAGATATACCACATGGAGAGTGAGTATACTTTCTCAATGATGAAAACCTAACAATTATGATAAAATATACACGAATGCAATATTAAACATCTTCTTCCCAAGAGAAGTTCAAATAGCACAAAACCAATCATTCATCAAATTCATTAAACACATGTATCCATCAAATTTCATAAGGTCACACCAATCATTGACACAATTACAGTTAGTAATTAAAAGGGGGTTCCACCTACTCCTCACACAATCTCTTCAACAGAATACCACTCTATGCCATGCTTCTATAGCTAATGCACATGCCGATGTTTAAGATGCATATGCACAGATCCGATTTTCATTCGAACGGGTGATCGCAACCACCATAATCATTTATCCATTTTCATTGGTTTCCCGCCTCACAAGGGGTACTCCCTCTAGCAGCCTCGCAAGGTGCTTTCTCGTGATCGCAACCACGTTCAATAATTCATAATGGTTTTCCACCTTGCAAGGGGTACTCCGGCCTCATGATCGCAACCACGGGCATACAATCTCAATGGTCCCGCAGGGCCTTTCATTTCAAATACCAGGTGATCGCAACCACCAGTTCAATAATCACAGGAACTCGCAAGCCCTTTATATTCCAACATCAAGTGATCATAACCACTTTTCAACATCATCATGATATGCATGCCATGCTATGTATGCAACAATGCTCATGCATGCCTCAACCTCATACAGGTTATCTCATCCCCTTATCTAGGGTACACTCATACTCAATTACAACATTAACTTCCCATAGTCAGCACATATATATATATATATTCTATTCATAATATTCAAGAATCCTTATAGATGCAGATTTCAAGCATTTATCAAGCTACACATGGATTCCATGACATGTCATCATATATTATACCACTCAAAGCCTCATTAAGGCTTCATTCCATAATCAACCATTATAAGCACCATGCTCAATTTCACATCACAAACATATGATACCATATTCATTCAAGAAAACATGCCACATTACATCAACATATACATTATCATCATACATGTTCCCATATATTTAAAAAATACACCCCTCTCCTACCACAAGAGAAGTAGACTTTCGGGTTTGATGTTCCCACCTCACAAGCGTTATCAAGTCCTACACCAATCGATTTTAGGACCACATCAATTATTCATTCAAAGACTATTTCAATATACATATACATATCTATGTACACATGATTCTCATCATGTGGAAGCTATTCATGGATTTTTATTCATTTACCCATTTAGGCTTTGGGAATTCCTTCCCTTAAATCACCATTCATTATTATCAAGGTAATAACCCAATTAGTTAGGTTACCCCATTTACCAACCTTACCTTTAACTCATTCCAAGTGGGTTTTCATTTATGGTTCCCAACCACCATCTCCAATCATCATTTAATGTCAATACTCTTCATTTATAACACTTCCCTTATCAATAAATGTTAACCCTTTCAACATTACACATTTCCCCTAATTTAATTATTTAGGGTTTTGTAAAAACCCAACCATATCATAAATGCACTTCTATACTCATCATCTTTCAACCCTATCTTCATATATTTCATTTATTACTCATAAATACCCATATTTATTTCACCCCACCTTAGGGTTTGTGTATTTAATGTTTTCTTTCACTATCCACAAGCATTTAATACACCTCCAAGCCACAACTATCTATTCCTTAGGTTCCAAGCACAAGAGGAATGATAAAAAGCTTACCTTGCTCCAAAACGAAAATGGGAATCAAGAGAGGGAGAGATGGTGACAAAAATGGAGAGAAGAGAGGGAGGAGCTTCAAACATCCATTGTCTCCTCCAAGCTTCAATAGTGAACAAAAATGAGAAAGAGAGAGCACCAATTTGTTCAAGCTCTTGGGGAGGGAGAAGAAAATATGAAGAAGAGAAGAATGAGAGAAGAAGAAGAAGTGTG
Source organism: Clitoria ternatea (assembly GCA_037962975.1). Taxonomy (NCBI): domain Eukaryota; kingdom Viridiplantae; phylum Streptophyta; class Magnoliopsida; order Fabales; family Fabaceae; genus Clitoria; species Clitoria ternatea. Next base: position 22,997,216 of record CM075672.1, on the reverse strand, counting down.
TTTGCATAAAAGAAAAGAGGGTCACGAGAATGAGAGTGAAAAGAGTAAGGTTCTTGTTTTAAATTTTAAGCCCATTACTAAACTCTTCCGTTTTTCATTAAGCAGACTCTCTGTTCGGGCTCAATACTTATTCTAAAAATTATTCTGGATACATATTCGGATTCCCAATAGTAATATCTACAACCCTAACCAATGGCATCTCAATCGGAGATACTTGGTCCGACACCCATATTTTATCTGGGTCAGTTTTCTGCTTATTCGATCTCAATAATTCGTTACAGTCTCCAAAAATCCGAATTAAATTATTTTTAATATTTCGGGATATTAATTGGTTCATATTCAATTATTCGATATTTATTTCCTTAATTTATTCTTTATTTTAAAATTTGGGATGTTACAGAGGTAATTACCACAACCTAGGACTAGTACAAGCTGAACCAAAACACAAGAAGATAGAATTCATTCTGTTTAGGCTTTTCAATTACTTTTAATGTTTTTGTATTTTTGGAAACAATGTAAGAGATAAAGTGTGATTAATGGAAGATAGGTTAGGATTACTTCAGCTCATAATTTCATCAAGAAACATGCAATTAAGGTTCAATCAAGCTTCAGATTCAAGAGGACAATTCACAAATGGTTAATCCCTAATTCCTTAGGTGATTAACACTAATTCCTAAGCATTAAACCCTAATCCCTTAGGTGTTCAGTGACAGAGAAATCTAATGCAAAATTGGGGATTGAACCCTAACTATTCACCTAATTACTAGGCCTGAATTAGTTAGGAAGCTAGAAGTTACCTAAGCCTCAACCATGATTCCTCATTGGTGAGATTCTTCAATTAGGTCTGGATTTGTCAATCCAGCAGTGTAGATCCACTTCTCATCTTGTTCTCCTAATGCTTTAGAAGATAATTTCCTCAATGTAGATTCAAGATTCCATTGGAAGTTTAGCAATCCCAACCATAGGACTTTAGCAATCTATGGAAGTGGTTTCAGAAGAAGGAACGTGGAAAGCCATGGAAGAGAGAGTTTAGAGAGGGAAAATGTCTAGAGAGATTGAAAATCAAAATGATTTGTGTTATTGCTTCTGTGTGTAAGTTACAGAGTATTTACAACTATATATAGTTAAGGCAAAAACTATCTAACTAACTCTAATTAATTATAAAGGAAACTTCCTAACAATTAAACTAACGAAACTAATTAATTAATTACAAAGGAATAAATAATTATAACACAATAATTAAATTATTAGGATACAAATATAGTTAGCAACTAATAAAGTAATTAATGATAACTATTACAACAATTCACGTTGAAGGAAAATAATAAACTGGGCAAACAGAATTCATGCTTAAGAGTGATCATGTGCGCACTTGAGCGCGATACTTTAAATTCCTTGATGCAGGTGACTTCACGCTTGAGCGTGATCATGTCCACTTGAGCATGATGGCTTTAACTTAATGCACTCTGTGACTTCACGCTTGAGGGTGAAGCTTAATCTTGAATGCAGATCTCTCGCAGTGTGAGCCTTGTCCGCTTGAGCATGATAGCTTCACACTTTACTGGATCTGCGCGTATGATGAGTGCTTATTTTATGATTAAATTCATGGCTCAATTAGAACTATTTTTTGAATAACTTAACAAAATTAATAAATAATTGAGCATGATTTTGAGCATAAAGGGAGTATTAAGGAAAGAAGCTTCAAATCTGAAAATCAGGAACAACTTGTCAAAAGCCTTGAAGAAACCAAGAGCATCAAGCAAAGGACACTTGAGCGTGGTACACTACACGCCTGAGCGTGGAAGCCACGTTGCCCATGCACCCAAGTGAAACAAGGAACTCACCAACAGCCCCTCACGCTTGAGCGTGAGCCTGAGCTCGCTCAAGCGTGACTTCATGCATGACTGACGCTCAAGCGTGGCACCAAGAAGCTTAAAGCGTGACTGAAATGGAAGAAGGAACAGCATCAGGTCATCTCACGCTCAAGCGTGAACAGGAGCCGCTTGGGCGTGACCTCGATCCCGCTTGAGCGTGGCTTGAGCGTGGAGTACATATGTTGAACCAAGGAACCACGCTTAAGCGTGGGCAAGCAAGCTCAAGCGTGACTCACCCAGCGTGGGCTTCTTAATTCTTTATTCACCCGTAATGCGATGCAAACTCATCCACTTTCTGCTGTTTCCACCAGTCTCTGAAAGATGCCGCATGGGTTCTACGTAAGTGGGTAAGAGAAACTAAGCCAAAAACTCCTATAAAGCAAGCTGCAAACAGGGCATCATCATCAATCCCCTATCATCTGATACATCAGATTCATCCTCTGTATTTTCATTCACACTTTCCATTTTCTGTATTCATTCCTTTGATGGTGAAAATGCAAGGCATGAGTAACTAATCTCCCTTATGGGATTGGCTGTAATCCATTCAACACTGAAGTAATGCTGTCGTAAGTTTTCATTGAGTAATGAGATTTGATAAAGTTTCTGTATTTCCTTCTGCGTTTAATGCCTGAAAGTACTTGATCACTATTTTCTTGTTCTAAGTTTTCTTGAGTATGCTGGGAAGTGACTTTTGAAAGCAGACCCTGAAAGAAATGCTTGTTGTGAGTAGGTAGCCAGGGATGGCGTCTAACGCAACAAACGTCAAAACAATCGATCGGTAATGCTGGAATGGTTTCCAAAGTGACTGAGGGATCAGCGGTTTGGAAATCATTCTTATGAATTTTGTAGTCGAGGGATCGATGCAAATGACTTTGATTGTGACGTAGAACTTATCTTTTCGATTTACTTATATGGAAACTTATGCAGCTTACAGAGGTGAAGATGTGATGAAGCCAATCCCTGTTTTACAAAACTGATTTTTCCAACATCATTTACTGTTATAATTTGCAAAGTGCTATCCTCTGTTATTTTGTTACTTACTGTTTTTCATTCAGCAACATTCACAACAAATCAAAACTGAAACTTTCTGCCTAATCAATTCAAACTAAGATCTTCATTCTAGCACCTCCTCAGTGGAACGACAACTATACTATATTACAACTTCTGTGTTTAAACTTGGCACATCCATTTCATTGAGTTCATGTTATACAAACTTGATTCTCTTTCAGAAAACTCAATAGAATCAAACACTCATCAAGTTTTGGCGCCGTTGCCGGGGAGGTGATTTAAGTTTGCATATTTTAGCATTGAATTGACAAGACAGTGTAAATAAACTTGTTTGTAATTTGTTTTTATTTTTTTTAACCTTGCTACTTTGAGTTCTTGATTTATGATCTTGAGAGGACAGGGTACAAAAGAACAACTTGCATTTGATCCTGAGATAGACAGGTTCCTCAAGAAAATCAAGAAAGCCAAGCAGAACTTCCACGTAGGACAAACTTCCTCTGTTACGATGGAGGACAACAGCAATAATCAAAATCCACCAAGGAGAACACTTGGAGATTACACATTGCAACAAGGACCTAGACACTAGTCAAGCATTGCTATACCAAATACAATCAGGGCTATAGAAATGAAACCTGCTTTCCTTAGTTTAATTAGTTCCCATCAATTTCATGGAATGTCCAGTGAAGATCCTTACACTCACTTGGCCACATTCTATGAATTGGTAGGAACAATGGGATTTGAACAGGAAGTAATTGAGGCAGCATACGTAAGATTGTTTCCTTTTTCTCTTGCAGGAAAAGCCAAAGAATGGCTCCAGTCACACCCAAATCAAAGCTTGAACAACTGGGAGACAGTGGAAGAAAAATTCCTACACAGATTCTTCCCACCATCCAGATTCATCAAGGCTAAAACAGATATCACAACATTTAAACAAAGCCATGATGAACCCTTTTGTGAAGCATGGGAACGCTTTAAATCTCTCCTCAGAAGATGCCCAAACCATGGACTGGAAGATATTGCCCAATTGAATATCTTTTACAGTGGTCTAAAGGGTGATACTAAAATGATTTTGGATGCAGCAGCTGGAGGAACCATGATGACAGTGGATGCAGAGCAAGCTACAAGGATCATTGAAGCATTATCATCCACAGATTACCAGGCTCAACATGACAGAACACAAATCCAAAAGAAGGGAGTGTTGGAACTTAATACAACAGATGCCATTTTGGCTCAAAATAAGATTTTGACACAACAAATTGAAGTTCTGACACAGCAAATGGCAAAACTCCCGTAACAACTGCATGCTGTACAGTCCTCTACAGGAAACCAACAAGCACTAATGAGATGTGACTTTTGTGGAGGAGAGCATCAGAATGGACACTGCCAAGGAGAGCAAGGAGATCAATCTATCCTCTATATGAATAACCAAGGTAAGCAAAGTAACTTCAATAACAATGCTTACCCCAATAATTTTTCACAGGGATGGAGGAATAGTCAAAGTGGTGGATGGAAGCAAGAAGCAAGCACATCCAAAAGACAGCAACCTTATCAGCAAGGTCCTTCATTGACAGAAAGGACATCAAAACTAGAGGACACTCTAGAAAAATTCATGCAGGTCTCAATCACAAACCAAAAGAACACTGATGCTTCGATAAGAAACCTGGAGACACAAGTGGGGCAATTGGCTCGCCAAATTGCAGAGCATCACAACTCTCAATTTGGAGCCAATACGCACCCAAATCCAAAGGAGCAATGCAAAGCAATCACAACAAGAAGTGGAAAGGTCATTGGACAAAAAGAGAATGACAAGGTGGAAGAAAAAGTAGAAAAAGAAAAAGAAACAGAAGAGGAAGTTAGTGAAAAGAAGAATAATGATGTAAATATGAAGGAGGAGGTTGAAAAAGAAAAAAAGAAAGAAATAAAAGAAGGGAAGAAGAAGGTGGACGACCCAACACCACAACTGAAGAGCTTGCCGTATCCAAAGAACCCTTCAAAAATGGACAAGGAAAGGCAATTTGCAAGATTCATGGATATCTTCAAAAGGTTACAAATAAACATACCTTTTGTGGAAGCCATGGAGCAAATGCCAACTTACGCTAAATTTATGAAGGAGCTGTTAACAAAAAAGAAGAGATTTTCTGAAGAAACAGTGGAGCTTGCAGCAGGCTGTAGTGCCATCATCCAAAAGGCACTGCCACAAAAAACAAAAGATCCCGGAAGTTTCACAATCCCAGTAACTATTGGTACTCTACCAGTAGGAAAAGCACTCTTGGATCTAGGAGCAAGCATTAATCTAATGCCTCTCTCAATGGTGAAAAAAATTGGAGATCTTGAGGTGAAGCCAACCCGGATGACCCTCCAGCTGGTGGATAGGTCTATGAAATTTCCATATGGCATAGCTAAAGATGTACTGGTAAGAGTTGACAAGTTTGTATTTCCTGTAGATTTTGTCATAATGGATATAGAAGAAGATGCAGAAGTACCTCTCATTTTGGGGAGACCCTTCATGAAGACTGCAAAAGTAATCATTGATGTGGATGACGGGAAGTTAAAAGTAAGAGTGCAAGATGAAGAAGTAAACTTCAACATGTTTGATGCAATGAAATATCCAAAAGACAAACAACAGTGCTTCAAAATTGACATTGAAGAAGAAGCCATCAGAGAACAAACCAACGAATGGTTCAACAGAGACCCACTGGAGAAGTTGAACATTGGAGCAATGGAGGAAGACAAGAAGGACAAGCAAGATACTCAAAAAGAAAGTCACTTTGAAAGGCTGTCTGAGGAAACAAAAGAAGTTGTCCCACCAAAAGTGGAGTTAAAAGCTTTACCTCCACACTTGAAATATGTCTTTCTCGATAATGATAACCAAAAACCTGTTATTATTAACAGGGAATTGACAGGTACAGAAGAGAAGCAGCTGATTCAAGTGTTGAAGGAACATTCAACAGCGATTGGATGGAGGCTGGAAGATTTGAAGGGAATAAGCCCAGCTTACTGCACTCATCACATTTACATGGAACAAGAATTCAAACCAATTGCTCAGCCACAGAGACGTTTGAACCCAACTATGAAGGAAGTGGTAAAAGGGGAGGTAACTAAGTTACTAGAAGCTGGTATAATTTATCCTATTTCTGATAGCTCTTGGGTAAGTCCTGTGCAGGTTGTTCCAAAGAAAGGAGGAATCACTGTCATACAGAATGAGAAACATGAATTGATCCCTACAAGAACTGTCACAGGATGGAGGATGTGTATCGATTATAGGAAGCTAAACACTGCCACCCGGAAAGATCATTTTCCTCTGCCCTTCATGGATCAAATGCTAGAAAGACTTGTAGGACAAGCGTACTACTGCTTTCTAGATGGATACTCAGGGTATAACCAGATCGCAGTTGCACCTGAGGATCAAGAAAAAACAGCATTCACATGTCCCTTTGGGGTATTTGCATACAGAAAAATGCCCTTCGGATTGTGCAATGCCCCTGCAACATTTCAAAGATGTATGCTTGCTATCTTCTCTGATTTGGTGGAAAAATGCATAGAGGTTTTCATGGATGATTTCTCTGTTTTTGGTTCATCATTTGATCAATGTTTGAATAATTTGACCATTGTGTTGAAAAGATGTGTAGACACCAATTTGGTTTTAAATTGGGAAAAATGTCACTTCATGGTGACTGAAGGCATTGTGTTAGGACATCAAATATCCAAAAGAGGTATTGAAGTGGACAAAGCAAAGGTAGAAGTGATCGAGAAATTACCACCACCAGGAAATGTAAAGGGAGTCAGAAGCTTCTTGGGCCATGCAGGATTTTATAGAAGGTTCATCAAGGACTTCTCAAAAATTGCAAAGCCTTTGAGTAATCTCTTAAACAAAGACACTCCTTTTATTTTTGATGATTCTTGTTTACATGCCTTTGAAACTCTAAAGCATAAACTAACATGTGCACCTGTAATAGTTGCCCCTGATTGGGGACTAGACTTTGAAATGATGTGTGATGCCAGTGATTATGCTGTTGGGGCCGTATTAGGACAAAGAAAGGCTAAAATTTTTCATGTTATACACTATGCTAGTAAAGTTTTAAACCCTGCACAAACAAATTATGCAACAACAGAGAAAGAACTCTTAGCAATAGTGTATGGCCTGGAAAAATTTAGACCTTATCTGATTGGTTCCAAGATTACTATTTTTACTGACCATGCTGCCATTAAATATCTGTTGAATAAGCCTGACTCTAAGCCCAGACTAATTAGATGGATCTTGCTAATGCAAGAATTCAACCTAGTAGTGAAAGACAAAAAGGGCAGCGAAAATTTTATTGCAGATCATTTGTCCCGACTTGTCAATCAGGAAGTCACACGGCTCCAACCTAAAGTGAAGGAAGAATTTCCTGATGAAAAGCTACTGATGATGAAAGAACGGCCATGGTTTGCAGACATGGCCAACTTTAAAGCTGCTGGAGTACTGCCTGATGACCTTTCATGGCAGTAGAAGAGGAAGTTTCTAAGGGATGCAAAGCAATTCATATGGGATGACCCCTACCTATTCAAACTTGGATCAGATCACATCTTGAGGAGATATGTGTCCCAAGAGGAGGCTGAGAGCATCCTATGGCACTGTCACAGCTCACCCTATGGAGGACATTTCAATGGGGAAAGGACAGCAGCAAAGATCCTCCAATCAGGTTTTTATTGGCCCTCTTTGTTTAAAGATGCTAATGTTTTTGTGCAGCATTGTGAAGCATGTCAGAAGACAGGAAACATATCAAAAAGACATGAGATGCCCTTGACTGCCATCCTTGAAATAGAAGTCTTTGATTGCTGGGGCATAGATTTTACTGGGCCATTACCAATGTCATTCTCAAATGAGTACATAATTGTGGCAGTAGACTATGTCTCTAAGTGGGTGAAAGCCATGGCATGTACTAAAGCTGATGCCAAGACTGTCATCAAATTTCTTAAGAAACACATTTTCAGCAGGTTTGGCACCCCAAGAGTTTTAATAAGTGATGGAGGCTCTCATTTCTGCAACAGTCAACTTCAAAGATGCCTTGAACATTATGGAGTCAAGCACAAAGTAACTTCCCCTTACCATCCTCAAGCCAATGGCCAAGTGGAAGTATCCAACAGAGAAATTAAGAGGATACTTGAGAAAACAATCAGCCAAAGCAGAAAAGACTGGTCATTGAAGCTAGATGACGCTTTATGGGCCTATAGAACAGCATACAAGGCACCAACTGGATTTTCACCTTATCAGTTGGTATATGGTAAAAATTGCCATCTTCCAGTGGAACTTGAACATAAAGCATTTTGGGCACTAAAAACCCTCAACTATGACCCAAAGGCATCAGCTGAAGAAAGGAAGATTCAGATGCACAAGTTGGAAGAATGGAGCAATCATGCCTATAACTCATCCAGGATCTATAAAGAGAAAATGAAGGTTTACCATGATAGACACATCATGAAGAAAAGTTTTCACCAGGGACAATCTGTTCTTCTTTTCAACTCAAGGATGAAACTATTCCCAGGAAAACTCAAGTCTAAATGGTCAGGACCCTTTATTGTCAGGGAGGTGAAACCTTATGGAGCTATTGAGTTGCAAGATCCAAAATCTGAAAGAACTTGGGTCGTGAACGGACAGAGAGTAAAGCCCTATCTAGGGGGAGAAGTGGAGAAGGTTGCCACTGACATCCTGCTAAAAGACCCATGATCAAACTCAGGCGTCGAGCTAATGACGTTAAACAAGCGCTTATTGGGAGGCAACCCAATCTTTTGTGTCTTATTTCTTTGAAAATTTTTCATTTTAAAAAAAAAAATATATATATATATATATAATAATAATAATAAATTTCTGTTTACCTTGTAGAAGAGTCTCAAACAAAGGCAAACAAAACTGGAGCTGGAGGTTGAATGTTGAATTCAGAGAGACATGAGGACATCACCACGCTCAAGCGTGGATAATCTAGCTTAAGCGAGCCAAGGTAAGTCCTAAGTCATCCTCATCAAGCTTAAGCGTGAGAGTCAAGCTTAAGCGTGGCACCTCTGCTAAATAAGTTTTCAACAAAATAAACCCGATCTCGCTTAAGCGTGACCTTTTACGCTTAAACGAAAGGACCTGGACAGCAATCAGAGGCTACCACGCTCAAAGCAAGACCCCTGCGCCCAAGCGAGAAGTTAAACTAAGCATCAGGTGGTTGATCACGCTCAAGCATGATACTTTGGCACTCAAGCGCAACATCCCTGAGTTCAAGCGTGCCAAACATGCGCCCAAGCGAGACATTGAATAGAGCATCAGGTATTGAAATGTTGCTACACGCTCAAGCGAGATAAACACCAGCCTGAGCGAGGAAAGTATACCTTGGAACAATGCACACACGCTCAAGCGTGATAACCATGCGCTCAAGCGCGCAACTCTTACGCCCAAGCGTGACAGAAAGACGCTCAAGCGTGAAGTCTTCATTCTCAGACTCTGGACCCAGGCCGATCACGCTCAAGCGGGGATATATGGCGCTCAAGCGTGGAACTCTCGCGCTCAAGCGTGACATCATGACGCTTAAGCGTGGGAATGCAAAACAGCCCCTGATGCTAATAAATGCAGAATTTTGAAACTTCCCACTCTCTCACTCGCATAACCGTTCAATAACCTTCTGACTCTCTAAGTTTTATAACCGCACTCTCTTCTCCAATAATTGTCTTTTCCCATTTCATTTCATAAATCACATTTTGCAAACCATTCTCTCTAGCACACTCGGATCCTCCCAGATGGCCAGAACCAAGCAAACTGCACCAACTCCCCCTGCCACCACTTCCCCAAAAAGAAGTTCCCGAAAGAACAAGGGCAAAAGACCACGAATAGATAAACAAGATGATGCTCCAAGATTCAGGAAGCAAGGCAACAGCAAGCGGTATGAAGACATCTCAAATTGGACATTCATACCAGAAAGGAAAGTAGACTTGGCCTTGGGAGAATGCGATGCCTTCCTGCAGATCATAAGAAGGAGAAATTGGTTAAAAGTATGTTACCCAAGGGAGAAATTTGACCCTGAAGTGGTAAGAGAATTCTATGCAAACGCCTGGACAAGAGATGGAGGGGGGGAACGAAAAACCTATGTGCGGGGTACCTGGCTCTCATATGACAGAGACACCATCAATTTCTACTTGGGGAACATCATGACCTTAGGAGAAGGGGAAATCTGCGAATATGCTGCCATGGTTGCAAGGAACCAGTTCATTGCCACACATGACCTTGAAGCCGCTATCTGTGTTCCAGGACACCACTTTCAAATGGGGCAAGGAGAGACACCACTGAGAGTTTTAAGAAAGGACATGACTACTGTTGCTCAAGTTTGGACTTCCTTCTTATTAGCTAACATAGCACCTAACGCTCATGTTTCTGATTTGATTTTTAGTAGGTGTTATCTCCTATACTGCATTCTGAGAGAGGACATCTCTATTGATCTAGCCCAAGTACTATCGGATGAAATCCATAAGTTTGTGATTTCTGACCAGAAGTACTCCCAGGCAGGTCAAAAGGTAAAAGGGAGTCTTGGTTTTCCTGCCTTTATCACTGATTTTTGTGCAGCTCATGGTGTTGAGGTACAAGACCTCAAACCAATCAGGCCTTCAATAGACAAACGCTTCATTGAGCGTTACTGCAGCAATCCAGCACTCCCTGCAACTGATGCACCTCCTCTACATGCCCCACAAGCAGCACAGCAAACATTCAGCACTGCACCTGCCCACCCCCCCCTCAGCACTGAAGCCAACCTGATTTTACAAGGCATTCACATCCTGAAAGTTCAAAACAGCCATCTCCTAGCCCAGCAGAACGCTCAGCATAGAGGTTTGTTACATGTTCACAATGGCCTTTATCATAGCATTCTTGCAGGTCAACACAATCCATGGATGCCACCTGCCCAGTTTGAGGCCCTGCTTGCTTGGCCTGGGGACAGGCCTCCGTTTGTGGGAGGAGGTGAGGCTACACAGGAGGATAGGCCAGGAACTTCAACTCAGGGACCTCCAGAAAGAGACTTGGGAACAGAGGAGGACTCATCCGAGGAAGAGTGAAACTTTTTAATGCTTTCAGTTCTTGACAATTAAAATTGCTACTTAGTTTGACAATTTATAGCTTTACTTTACCTTTAGTACATACTTTATCTTTAGTACAGCACACTTTAGAAATTGTTTGAGATTATATGTCTGTGATTATTCCTATCTGCTTGTGATTATTCTTGTTTGTTTTTGATTATTCCTGTTTTGATGATTAAGACTTTGAACATCCCTGAAAACCCCAACCAAAGATTTCACTTCTTAAACAAAGAAAAGTTTCTAAGCAGCACAATGTTTTTAGGCAACAACACTGATTTTTTTTTAGGCAAAATGACTTAATTAAGAACCAAGGAACTGGAATGCATGTATTGTTGCTTGTTTATATGACTTGAACCCTTTTCTGTTAGAATAAGGAAGTAACCTTTATATCTTGATGAGAGGTGAGAAAAATCTAAACACTTGAGAGCCTCATTTGAATTTGTCAAATTAGCATTAACTGATTTTCTAATTAAACCTTTTTCTTAAGAAACAAGCAAGGAAATGATAAGGCAATTTTGAAAAATAATTAGCCAAGAGCCAAAAAGCTACCCTGATAAAAATATCCGATTTTTTTTTTTTTGGCAGCCCATCTTTGAGCCATAAAAGCATGAAAATTTTTTCTCTGCCCTGAGCTAAGCATAAAAGCAAAAATTCTACCTCACCTGCATGTTCATCTTGAAAAAGAGCATAAAATAATTTTCTCAAAAGAAGATGAAACAAATGGAGGCAGGAGAAGAAAATGCAGAAAGAATAAGTAAGCTCTCCAAAGATTGTATAAAAGAGCTGGAGTAAAACAAAAGAAAATTCTGAAGTTTCAATGCAAAAAAGGAGCCTTCTAAATCAACCAAAAACACTTATGCTCTTCTTTAAAAACATGCGTTTTGAAACCCAGAAAAACCAAAGTTTCTTGTTAACCCAGCCTCATTACACCCTTAAAAGACCTTCTGATCCTTGCTATTCATTTGAATTTTGGTTTTACTAGAAATGACGGGCAATGTTAAGAGAACATTTCTAATGATGGATGAGCGAAACAGACACAGGGTAAGAAATAATGAGAAATTCTATATTCTTACAGCAATGGGTTACATGCTTTATGAATAAGGTAATGGTGCATTACATTTTAAGGAATTGGTATTAAGAAAATCATTTGTCTAGATATTAAGCCAGATTATTGCCTTTTAAACTTTTGTCTGCAACAGAAACTCAGATTTTTAAATGCTTGTTTTCCCTTTTCAAATCTTCTTTTTACTTGAGGACAAGCAAAAATCTAGGTTGGGGAGAGTTTGATGAGTGCTTATTTTATAATTAAATTCATGGCTCAATTAGAACTATTTTTTGAATAACTTAACAAAATTAATAAATAATTGAGCATGATTTTGAGCATAAAAGGAGTATTAAGGAAAGAAGCTTCAAATCTGAAAATCAGGAACAACTTGTCAAAAGCCTTGAAGAAACCAAGAGCATCAAGCAAAGGACACTTGAGCGTGGTACACTACACGCCTGAGCGTGGAAGCCACGTTGCCCATGCACCCAAGTGAAACAAGGAATTCACCAACAGCCCCTCACGCTTGAGCGTGAGCCCGAGCTCGCTCAAGCGTGACTTCATGCATGACTGACGCTCAAGCGTGGCACCAAGAAGCTTAAAGCGTGACTGAAATGGAAGAAGGAACAGCATCAGGTCATCTCACGCTCAAGCGTGAACAGGAGCCGCTTGGGCGTGACCTCGATCCCGCTTGAGCGTGGCTTGAGCGTGGAGTACATATGTTGAACCAAGGAACCACGCTTAAGCGTGGGCAAGCAAGCTCAAGCGTGACTCACCCAGCGTGGGCTTCTTAATTCTTTATTCACCCGTAATGCGATGCAAACTCATCCACTTTCTGCTGTTTCCACCAGTCTCTGAAAGATGCCGCATGGGTTCTACGTAAGTGGGTAAGAGAAACTAAGCCAAAAACTCCTATAAAGCAAGCTGCAAACAGGGCATCATCATCAATCCCCTATCATCTGATACATCAGATTCATCCTCTGTATTTTCATTCACACTTTCCATTTTCTGTATTCATTCCTTTGATGGTGAAAATGCAAGGCATGAGTAACTAATCTCCCTTATGGGATTGGCTGTAATCCATTCAACACTGAAGTAATGCTGTCGTAAGTTTTCATTGAGTAATGAGATTTGATAAAGTTTCTGTATTTCCTTCTGCGTTTAATGCCTGAAAGTACTTGATCACTATTTTCTTGTTCTAAGTTTTCTTGAGTATGCTGGGAAGTGACTTTTGAAAGCAGACCCTGAAAGAAATGCTTGTTGTGAGTAGGTAGCCAGGGATGGCGTCTAACGCAACAAACGTCAAAACAATCGATCGGTAATGCTGGAATGGTTTCCAAAGTGACTGAGGGATCAGCGGTTTGGAAATCATTCTTATGAATTTTGTAGTCGAGGGATCGATGCAAATGACTTTGATTATGACGTAGAACTTATCTTTTCGATTTACTTATATGGAAACTTATGCAGCTTACAGAGGTGAAGATGTGATGAAGCCAATCCCTGTTTTACAAAACTGATTTTTCCAACATCATTTACTGTTATAATTTGCAAAGTGCTATCCTCTGTTATTTTGTTACTTACTGTTTTTCATTCAGCAACATTCACAACAAATCAAAACTGAAACTTTCTGCCTAATCAATTCAAACTAAGATCTTCATTCTAGCACCTCCTCAGTGGAACGACAACTATACTATATTACAACTTCTGTGTTTAAACTTGGCACATCCATTTCATTGAGTTCATGTTATACAAACTTGATTCTCTTTCAGAAAACTCAATAGAACCAAACACTCATCAGCGTACGTACGCTGGGATTCCACCGTATGTACATTGGATGGCTTGCACCTGATCCTGCAAAATACAACATATAAATGCCTAGCATATATACACTAGCTTTCTAGCGTATGTACGCTAGGTTAATGAATCTCTCAAATAAACATATTTCTTTATGTACTTATCTTTTTAACCATTTTCTTGCATAATTTAAATACATTTGAATTAAATAATTAAAACAAGAAAGAATGACAATTTATTACATAATAATGCCAAACTCAACAATATTTAATGGATTAAGTTAAATTAAAGATGAATTTATTAAGTCTTTTCAAGACTTATCATGTGACACCCCAAAAATAGGGGTAAATTTTTCGTGATTTTATATTTATTAGTCTATAAAACTTATGAGTGGTGAAACCATTTATCAATTACCCTGGATCTATCAGAGACCTATCTCATATATGAAGATATGAGAAGGTAAACTAAAGGATTAACTTTTAAGAATTCCATATTTAATAATAGCGGAAGTATAATTAGTAGAATAGTATTATGGAATTAAATTCTTAAGAGATCATTTATTTTGAAATTAATAAACCAAGGTTATTCCAAAGCGTTCATATAGTAGGATAGGATCATGGATTATTAATAAGAAAAAGGAAATTAATATGTTTTAAGCATTTTGGGAGAATCAGGTCCCCCTCGCTCAAGCGACATCCCAATTCGCTTGAGCGAGCTTAGCATAGCACGCTTAGGTGAAACATAAAATGCTGAGCGAAAGAAGAAAATAAAGATTCAGGGGTCACTTCGCTCAAGCGAATCCCAACTCGCTTGAGCGAGTATTGAAATCCTCGCTTGGGCGGAGCCAGCGAGCGTAAGGCGAAAAACGCCCAGAACTCTACCCACGCTCACTCGCTTGAGCGGAACCAATTCCGCCTGAGCGAAATTACTCCCGAGAGCAATTTCCTGATAAACCCGAGAGCAAATCTGAGACCAAGACCCTTCCGCCTGGGCGAATCCTCAGCTCACCTGAGCGAACACCAACCAAGGTCCAAACTCTGATTCTAATGCGATTTTGCTTGGGCGAATTACACACCCGCTCGAGCGAAAATGGAATAATGGCCTAACTCTGATGCTGGGAGGATCTCGCTTGAGCGAGTCCCTTTCTCGCCTTAGCGAGAATCATCCAGAGACCAAAAATTCGACACAGGGCATTTTCGCTTGAGCGAAAAGACCTCTCGCTTGGGCGAGTTTAACAGAAAAACAGGGGAAATGCAGAAATCACACAACTTACTATGCCAAAACTCATTCTAATCAATTCTATTCAAATTTAATACTTGGTACATATCCTATTACATATTTAAAACTTGTTCGAATCAATCATATCTGTAAATTTCCATTACAACTAATTTAAGTTACAAAGATCAACCCAATCATCATTTTACTTCTCAAAACTAATATTTCAAATATCAACTTCATCCATTCATTCATAGGGTCATAATTAAAAATGGGTCATAAACATATGATCTCATTTTCCCCCATGACCTCCCAAAATCACTATCATTTATACATATACATATTCGTCAATCATACCATTATCTATTCTAATCCAGATTATGCAAAACATAGATGGTGTTATACACCTTACATCCATTCTACATAATCACAATATCAAAACATTGCCGGCCAAGGCATTCTTTTACCAAAATGGAACTTCCTTCACACTTCTCCTCCTCTAACAGCTCCAAAACCATACCTACAACACAAGAGCTAAAAAAAATATACCACAGGGAGAGTGAATATACTTTCTCAATGACGAAAATCCAACAAATATAATAATATATGCATGAATGCAATACAACTATCTCCTTCTCAAGAAGAGTTCATTTAATATCAAACATACAATCAATAAATCTTATTCTAACACACTTATCCCTTAATTCTCTTAGAATCACGTCTATCAATTTCACCATTACAATTTAGTAAGTGAAAGAGAATTTCCATTCATATCTCAACAGCAAAGTATCATACTATACCATGCTTTCAAATTAATGCTCATGCTAATGTCATGGAATGCATATGCACGGATCCGATTTCATTTCCTCGGGTGATCGCAACCACCATAACATATACTCATTCTCAATGGTTTCCCGCCTCGCAAGGGGTACTCCCGCCTCATGATCGCAACCATGGGCATTATAGGTGCTCGCAAGCCCTTTCATCATATCAATAGATTTTCTCGTGATCGCAACCACGTTCAACAATTCACATAGGTTTCCCGCCTCGCAAGGGGTACTCCCGCCTCATGATCGCAACCATGGGCATTTCATCTCATTGGTCCCGCAGGGCCTTTCATTTCAATTCCAGGTGATTGCAACCATCGGTCTAACAATCATAGGAACTCGTAAGTCCTTTTTCATTTCCATCATCAAGTGATCGCAACCACTTATCAACATCATCATGATATGCATGTTATGCCATGTATACAACAATGCTCATATATGCCTCAAGCTTATTAACTTATCTTACCCTCTCATCTAGGGTACATTCATTCTCAACCACACACTTTCCCACCAAATCATACACAATTCACTTCACATACATATAATATCACCTTTATCTAAGCAAACATGTCATACTACATTAATACATACATTATCATCATAATTCTCATGCATTTAGAAAATACACCCCTCTCCTACCTCAGGAGAAGTAGACCTCTGGGGTTGATGTTCCCGCTTCACCAGTATTGCCAAGCCCTACACCAATCAATTATAGGGCCACATCAATTTTTCATTCAAACACCAATTTAATATACATATACATAGGTGTACACATGATTCTTATCATGTGGAAATTATTTATCAATTTCATTTATTTGCTTACTTAGGCTTCGGGAATTCCTTCCCTTAAATTACAATCCATTAGTATTAAAAGTTACAACCTAATGGATAAGTTACTCCATCTATTAAGTCCCCACCAACACCTTGGTGAGTTTCCTACCCATAATTACTTCAAATCAACTTTATCCTTATTTAATGTGTCCACCACATCATTTATATTACTCTTCCTATCAACAATTGCCAACTTCTTCAATAAATGTTATTATCTTCAATATTTTACTCTTTCTCCTAAAATTCAAGTTTTAGGTTTTCACCAACCCACCAACCTTCATAAATGCTCATATACCTCCTTCTTTTCCCACTATAATTACAACTACCTCACTTATCACTCATAAACTTGTATTTATGTCAATCCTCCTTAGAGTTCTCATTTTGGAACCCTCCTCAACAATCCTCATACATTTGTTGTGCCCTAACCTTAAAACTACCATTAAACTTCAACTATATGCTTATATACATGGAAAAATGGTAATAATTTTACCTCAAGAGGAGTAAAGAGTGAGTTTGCAAAAGAGGAGAAAATCCACACGAATTTAAGGAGAAGGAAAGGAGAGGATACTCTAAGCTCCAAGCTCTCCTTAAGCTTCTTGAAAATAACAAAGGAAGAAAGAGATGTATTTCACTTTTTAACTTAGGGTTCAAGGGAAAGGTGAAGAGGAAATAATGAAGAAGAAGGAGAAAGAAGGAGTGAAGAAGTGTGTGTTGGCGTGAGAAAGAAGAGAGTGCTACGGAAGTGAGAGTGAAAAATATGAGTTTGGCTTTAAAGTTGTTAAGCTTCATTAAACTCTTCCATTTTTTAACAAACAGGTTCCCCGTTCGGGCTCAAAACATATTCTAAAAATTATTCCGAATATAAATTCGGAATCCCAATAACATTATCTACGGCCCTGACCAACGGCATCTCAATCGGAGATACTTGGTCCGACACCTATATTTTATCCGGGTAAATTTTTAACTCATCCGACCACTAAAATTCACCAACAGTTTCGAAAAGTCTTATTTTGATCGTTTCAAGAATTTTGGGATATTTATTAGTCCATACTTAATTATCCAACATTTATTTTCCTAATTTATCTTCCTATTTTAAAAATTCGGGGTGTTACAATCCACTCCCCCTAAAAGAAATTTCGTCCTCGAAATTCAACTTACCGGATTCAAATGCATGAGGATACCGCTTACGAATATCATCCTCGCGTTCCCAAGTAAATGTTTCTATATCTCCATGCTTCCATGCCACTTTTACTAATGGTACCATCTTATTCCGCAGTCTCTTCACGGAATACTCAACAATGCGAACAGAAACTGGAAGGATGGATAAGTCATCTTGCACCTCAAGATCATCAACAGAGATCAGTGTTGAGGATCATGAACATACTTTCTTAACTGAGACACGTGGAATACATTATGAAGATTTGCAAGCTGTGGAGGGAGTGCAATCCGATATGCGACGTCTCCAATCCGCTCTAAAATCTCATAGGGTCCAATGAATTTAGGGCTCAGTTTCTTGCTCTTCAAGGCTCTTCCTATACCCTTATCACGCGAAACTCGCAATAACACATGATTACCAACTTCAAATTCTAGTGGTTTTCTTCTTTTATCATAGTAGCTCTTCTGCCGGTCTTGAGCAATTTTCATCTTTTCCCGGATCATCTTGATCTGCTCGGTAGTTTCCTCAATAATCTTAGGCCCTAAGGCTAGATTCTCACCAACTTCAAACCAACATAAGGGAGTTCGACACCTCCTTCCATATAATGCCTCGTATGGTGCCATACCAATACTAGAATGAAAACTGTTATTGTAGGTGAATTCAATCAGAGGTAAATATTTTTCCCATGAACCGCCATGCTCCAAAACACAAGCACGCAATAAGTCTTCAAGACTTTGAATAGTCCTCTCAGACTGCCCATCGGTCTGAGGATGATATGCCGAACTTAGCTTCAGTTTTGAACCCATCGCCTCATGTAGGCTTCCCCAGAATCGGGAAGTAAATCGGGAATCACGATCAGAAACAATGCTTGATGGCACACCATGTAATCTCACAATCTCCCGAATGTACAACTGTGCGAGATCTTGCAAAGAGCTCTCCATACTGATCGGCAAGAAATGGGCACTTTTTGTCAAGCGGTCCACAATCACCCATATTCCATCACATCTGGACCTCGTTCTTGGTAATCCGGACACAAAATCCATGGCAATTGCGTCCCACTTCCAAACAGGAATATCAAGTGGCCTCAAAGTACCTGAAGGTCTTTGGTGTTCTATCTTCGCTTTCTGACAAGTAAGGCAAGAAGCTACAAAGTTAGCAACGTCACGTTTCATTCCAGGCCACCAAAAGTTCTTCTTCATATCGCGATACATCTTGGCTGCACCAGGGTGGATGCTAAGCATGCTTTTATGTGCTTCCTCCAGCACTGTGTGTCTCAAATTATCAAATGAAGGTACATACACACGACCATTTACTCGCCATATACTATCAACGCCTTCCACAAGAAATAGATTTTTCCCATTTTTCTGAGATCTTCGCATCTCTTGTAAATAATCATCATCTTTTTGTTTCTCTTTCACAAGCCTCAAAAACTCATTACTTATTTTCAGGATAGCAAAACATAACTTTTTGGAGGATTGAACTTCAGTTCCAACGTTCAAATTCCGAAATTCTTCAATTAATTCAAGCTCTTTAGCCATCATAGTTGATATATGCAAGGATTTCCGACTAAGAGCATCAGCAACAACATTAGCTTTTCCCGGGTGGTACATTAATTTAAAATCATAATCCTTCAAGAATTCCACCCATCTCCTTTGTCGCATATTCAATTCTTTTTGGTCAAAAAGGTATTTCAAACTTTAGTGGTCACTGAAAACCACAAACCTCGAACCATACAAGTAATGACGCCAAATCTTCAAGGCGAATACAACTGCAGCCAGCTCCAAATCATGAGTCGGGTAATTAATTTCATGAGGTCGTAACTGGCGTGAAGCATAAGCTATTACACGTTCCTTCTGCATTAGTACGCATCCAAGTCCATGCTTGGAAGCATCACAATATACCACAAACTCCTCTTGTAGGTCAGGCAACGCTAAGATAGGAGCAGAAGTTAATCTCATTTTTAGCTCTTCAAAGCATTTCTCACATTCAGCCGTCCATACAAAAGGTTTGTTCTTTCTTGTTAAATTTGTCAAAGGTCTCACAAGACGAGAAAAACCTTCAATAAACCTTCGATAATAACCCGCAAGTCCCAGAAAACTTCGGATTTCAGTAACCGTCGTAGGTCTTGACCATGCCATAACGGCTTCAACCTTTGAAGGATCCACCGAAATACCAGCTTCAGATATTACATGTCCAAGGAACTGAACGCTCGTCATCCAGAATTCACATTTAGAGAGCTTGGCATACAACTGGTTTTCTCTAAGAATGTTCAGTATCACTCTCAAGTGTTCTTCATGTTCCTCGCGACTCTTGGAATATACGAGGATATCATCGATAAACACCACAACAAAACGATCCAAGTATTCGTGAAAGATATGATTCATATAACTCATGAATACCGCTGGAGCATTAGTAACTCCAAAGGGCATCACGACATACTCATAGTGGCCATATCGCGTCCTAAATGCAGTCTTAGGAATATCTTCGGCTCTCACCCGAATTTGATGATAACCAGAACGCAAATCGATCTTTGAAAATACCACCGCACCTCTCAATTGATCCAACAGATCATCAATGCGAGGTACAGGATATCTATTCTTTATCGTCAACTTATTCAATTGGCGGTAGTCTACACACAATCGCATAGTCCCATCCTTTTTCTTAACTAACAAAACAGGAGCTCCCCAGGGTGACACACTGGGTCGAACAAATTTCCTCTCAAGCAGCTCCTCAACTTGCTTCTTTAGTTCAATTAACTCCATAGGAGACATCCTATAAGGAGCAATAGACACTGGTTCGGCACCAGGTACAAGATCAATAGCAAACTCAACCTCTCTTGGAGGTGGTAAACCAGGTATCTCATCAGGAAACACGTCCAAAAATTCAGACACCACGGGGATATTAGTTAGACTGGGATTACTTGTCCCATCAGTAAGAGATAGCAACACACAAAGTTGAATTATACCTTGTACATCAAACTGTCCCCTATCAAAAGAAGGGAAAATAACAGTCCGTTGCTGACAATCAACTATAACTTTATTGGTAGAAAGCCAATCCATACCAAGTATAATCTCCAATCCCTTCATAGGCAAGCAAATAAAAGATGCAACAAATTTTCTTCCATCTAGAAGCATATCAACATTATCGCACCGGTTAACCGATTTAAGACAAGTACCGGTTAGAGTGGTAACCACAAGAGCATTTTTCATTAAACACACCGGCAATCTCAATCGCCGAACACAATCCTCAAATATAAAAGAGTGGGTCGCACCAGAATCATAAATAACATGAACTGAATGTCCAAGGATTTCACACTTACTTTCAATCAGCTTTTCTGCTTGTGCTGCTTCCTCACCGGTTACAGCAAATACTCTCCCGGCATTAGGTTGACGATTTCCTCCTCCCTATTTCCATCATTAACATCATTACCGTTTCCTCGACCGTTGCCACGTCTTCCACCATTATAGCCACCTCGGCCACCACGTCGACCACCGTTATTTCCATTACCATGGCCTCGACCACCATTATAACCTCCGCGGGTTGCATGAACAGGCGTATTAGCACGATTAGTAACATTTGCTGGTACCGAAGCCGGTCTTACAAGCATGGGACATGCAGGACGGATATGTCCCACCTGATCACAATTAAAGCATACAACATCTTCACGATGCACACATTCTCGTACATAATGAGGTCCTCCACATCTATAGCATTTCAACCCATTTACATTTACATTTCCCCGGCCAAAAAACATTACCACGTCCACCGCCTCTGGCTTGGACATTAGAAGGAGCACCTCTCAAAAAGCGTCCTCTTCTAAAACCCCCTTGTCTTTTGAAACTAGAAGCTTGACCCTTTAGCTTAGAGTCAAATTTAGAGTGTTGGAAGGAAGCATGTTCTTCATAAATGCGACACTTATTCACAAGCACCGTGAAACTTCGAATCTCTTGGTGACATATAGCCCTCTGGATATCGGGGCGTAATCCATTTTCAAACTTCACACATTTAGATATTTCAGTTCCCTCTTGTTGAAAAGGAGGGTAGAATTCACAAAGTTCCTCGAACTTGGAAGCATATTCTTCCACCGTCATCGTGCCTTGCTTGAGTTCCATGAACTTGAGTTCTTTCTTGCTCTTATAACTTTCGGGCACATATTTCCTCATAAGTTCTCGCTTAAAGTTCTCCCAAGTTAAGGGAATCGCAGCAGCATTCATTCTATTCTTGGCGAGTCTCCACCAAGTCTCTGCTTCATCCCTCAGTATAAAAACAGCATAATCCACTTTCTGGAGCTCATTACATTCAAAGCTATCAAAGATCCACTCAACATTTCGGATCCAGCAATAGGCTTGCTCAGGCCTGAATCCACCATGAAATTCAGTAGGTTTTCGCTTTAGGAACATGTCAAGGCCCTGAGTACCTTGAACCACTATAAGAGCAGGTGGTCTTTCTGCCTCTTGTCTTTCACGGTTTTACGATTCAAGAAGATCCGCAAAACGATTCAAGGCTCTAGCTATAGCGTCATCATTATCTTGACGACGACGGGCCATCACAATGTCTAAAACCACAACATAAAATTTAACCAATATCAGTAAACTCATTCATAAAATTTCTCTATGATCTCACACTATAGTACTTCATCATAAAAATTAAATTATGGCCCTCTCCCATGGAGTCCAATATCAATCAATCCATATTAAAGCCCATATGGTAGCATCATCATATCGTAACATAGTATGCATTTCTAATACATAAAAATCATCGTTGAGGGAGGATAGTGTGAAGAAGCTTGGCCGGACTTATAACAATCACATTCAATCCATCAATAATTCATACATAAATCAATCCACAATAACCATGATTCCTCAATCATATATCATTTTCCACTAATAACAGTAGCTAAACACAATAATACAGAGCAAATAATGCTCTGATACCAAGTTGTGACACCCCAAAAATAGGGGTAAATTTTTCGTGATTTTATATTTATTAGTCTATAAAACTTATGAGTGGTGAAACCATTTATCAATTACCCTGGATCTATCAGAGACCTATCTCATATATGAAGATATGAGAAGGTAAACTAAAGGATTAACTTTTAAGAATTCCATATTTAATAATAGCGGAAGTATAATTAGTAGAATAGTATTATGGAATTAAATTCTTAAGAGATCATTTATTTTGAAATTAATAAACCAAGGTTATTCCAAAGCGTTCATATAGTAGGATAGGATCATGGATTATTAATAAGAAAAAGGAAATTAATATGTTTTAAGCATTTTGGGAGAATCAGGTCCCCCTCGCTCAAGCGACATCCCAATTCGCTTGAGCGAGCTTAGCATAGCACGCTTAGGCGAAACATAAAATGCTGAGCGAAAGAAGAAAATAAAGATTCAGGGGTCACTTCGCTCAAGCGAATCCCAACTCGCTTGAGCGAGTATTGAAATCCTCGCTTGGGCGAAGCCAGCGAGCGTAAGGCGAAAAACGCCCAGAACTCTACCCACGCTCACTCGCTTGAGCGGAACCAATTCCGCCTGAGCGAAATTACTCCCGAGAGCAATTTCCTGATAAACCCGAGAGCAAACCTAAGACCAAGACCCTTCCGCCTGGGCGAATCCTCAGCTCACCTGAGCGAACACCAACCAAGGTCCAAACTCTGATTCTAATGCGATTTCGCTTGGGCGAATTACACACCCGCTCGAGCGAAAATGGAATAATGGCCTAACTCTGATGCTGGGAGGATCTCGCTTGAGCGAGTCCCTTTCTCGCCTAAGCGAGAATCATCCAGAGACCAAAAATTCGACACAGGGCATTTTCGCTTGAGCGAAAAGACCTCTCGCTTGGGCGAGTTTAACAGAAAAACAGGGGAAATGCAGAAATCACACAACTTACTATGCCAAAACTCATTCTAATCAATTCTATTCAAATTTAATACTTAGTACATATCCTATTACATATTTAAAACTTGTTCGAATCAATCATATCTGTAAATTTCCATTACAACTAATTTAAGTTACAAAGATCAAC
This sequence comes from Clitoria ternatea, assembly GCA_037962975.1. NCBI lineage: Eukaryota > Viridiplantae > Streptophyta > Magnoliopsida > Fabales > Fabaceae > Clitoria > Clitoria ternatea. The sequence continues at coordinate 22,973,360 of CM075672.1, read as the reverse complement.
CCAATCATCATTTTACTTCTCAAAACTAATATTTCAAATATCAACTTCATCCATTCATTCATAGGGTCATAATTAAAAATGGGTCATAAACATATGATCTCATTTTCCCCCATGACCTCCCAAAATCACTATCGTTTATACATATACATATTCGTCAATCATACCATTATCTATTCTAATCCAGATTATGCAAAACATAGATGGTGTTATACACCTTACATCCATTCTACATAATCACAATATCAAAACATTGCCGGCCAAGGCATTCTTTTACCAGAATGGAACTTCCTTCACACTTGTCCTCCTCTAACAGCTCCAAAACCATACCTACAACACAAGAGCTAAAAAAAATATACCACAGGGAGAGTGAATATACTTTCTCAATGATGAAAATCCAACAAATATAATAATATATGCATGAATGCAATACAACTATCTCCTTCTCAAGAAGAGTTCATTTAATATCAAACATACAATCAATAAATCTTATTCTAACACACTTATTCCTTAATTCTCTTAGAATCACGTCTATCAATTTCACCATTACAATTTAGTAAGTGAAAGAGAATTTCCATTCATATCTCAACAGCAAAGTATCATACTATACCATGCTTTCAAATTAATGCTCATGCTAATGTCATGGAATGCATATGCACGGATCCGATTTCATTTCCTCGGGTGATCGCAACCACCATAACATATACTCATTCTCAATGGTTTCCCGCCTCGCAAGGGGTACTCCCGCCTCATGATCGCAACCATGGGCATTATAGGTGCTCGCAAGCCCTTTCATCATATCAATAGATTTTCTCGTGATCGCAACCACGTTCAACAATTCACATAGGTTTCCCGCCTCGCAAGGGGTACTCCCGCCTCATGATCGCAACCATGGGCATTTCATCTCATTGGTCCCGCAGGGCCTTTCATTTCAATTCCAGGTGATCGCAACCACCGGTCTAACAATCATAGGAACTCGTAAGTCCTTTTTCATTTCCATCATCAAGTGATCGCAACCACTTATCAACATCATCATGATATGCATGTTATGCCATGTATACAACAATGCTCATATATGCCTCAAGCTCATTAACTTATCTTACCCTCTCATCTAGGGTACATTCATTCTCAACCACACACTTTCCCACCAAATCATACACAATTCACTTCACATACATATAATATCACCTTTATCTAAGCAAACATGTCATACTACATTAATACATACATTATCATCATAATTCTCATGCATTTAGAAAATACACCCCTCTCCTACCTCAGGAGAAGTAGACCTCTGGGGTTGATGTTCCCGCTTCACCAGTATTGCCAAGCCCTACACCAATCAATTATAGGGCCACATCAATTTTTCATTCAAACACCAATTTAATATACATATACATAGGTGTACACATGATTCTTATCATGTGGAAATTATTTATCAATTTCATTTATTTGCTTACTTAGGCTTCGAGAATTCCTTCCCTTAAATTACAATCCATTAGTATTAAAAGTTACAACCTAATGGATAAGTTACTCCATCTATTAAGTCCCCACCAACACCTTGGTGAGTTTCCTACCCATAATTACTTCAAATCAACTTTATCCTTATTTAATGTGTCCACCACATCATTTATAGTACTCTTCCTATCAACAATTGCCAACTTCTTCAATAAATGTTATTATCTTCAATATTTTACTCTTTCTCCTAAAATTCAAGTTTTAGGTTTTCACCAACCCACCAACCTTCATAAATGCTCATATACCTCCTTCTTTTCCCACTATAATTACAACTACCTCACTTATCACTCATAAACTTGTATTTATGTCAATCCTCCTTAGAGTTCTCATTTTGGAACCCTCCTCAACAATTCTCATACATTTGTTGTGCCCTAACCTTAAAACTACCATTAAACTTCAACTATATGCTTATATACATGGAAAAATGGTAATAATTTTACCTCAAGAGGAGTAAAGAGTGAGTTTGCAAAAGAGGAGAAAATCCACACGAATTTAAGGAGAAGGAAAGGAGAGGATACTCTAAGCTCCAAGCTCTCCTTAAGCTTCTTGAAAATAACAAAGGAAGAAAGAGATGTATTTCACTTTTTAACTTAGGGTTCAAGGGAAAGGTGAAGAGGAAATAATGAAGAAGAAGGAGAAAGAAGGAGTGAAGAAGTGTGTGTTGGCGTGAGAAAGAAGAGAGTGTTACGGAAGTGAGAGTGAAAAATATGAGTTTGGCTTTAAAGTTGTTAAGCTTCATTAAACTCTTCCGTTTTTTAACAAACAGGTTCCCCGTTCGGGCTCAAAACATATTCTAAAAATTATTCCGAATATAAATTCGGAATCCCAATAACATTATCTACGGCCCTGACCAACGGCATCTCAATCGGAGATACTTGGTCCGACACCTATATTTTATCCGGGTAAATTTTCAACTCATCCGACCACTAAAATTCACCAACAGTTTTGAAAAGTCTTATTTTGATCGTTTCAAGAATTTTGGGATATTTATTAGTCCATACTTAATTATCCAACATTTATTTTCCTAATTTATCTTCCTATTTTAAAAATTTAGGGTGTTACAATCCACTCCCCCTAAAAGAAATTTCGTCCTCGAAATTCAACTTACCGGATTCAAATGCATGAGGATACCGCTTACGAATATCATCCTCGCGTTCCCAAGTAAATGTTTCTATATCTCCATGCTTCCATGCCACTTTTACTAATGGTACCATCTTATTCCGCAGTCTCTTCACGGAATACTCAACAATGCGAACAGAAACTGGAAGGATGGATAAGTCATCTTGCACCTCAAGATCATCAACAGAGATCACGTGTTGAGGATCATGAACATACTTTCTTAACTGAGACACGTGGAATACATTATGAAGATTTGCAAGCTGTGGAGGGAGTGCAATCCGATATGCGACGTCTCCAATCCGCTCTAAAATCTCATAGGGTCCAATGAATTTAGGGCTCAGTTTCTTGCTCTTCAAGGCTCTTCCTATACCCTTATCACACGAAACTCGCAATAACACATGATTACCAACTTCAAATTCTAGTGGTTTTCTTCTTTTATCATAGTAGCTCTTCTGCCGGTCTTGAGCAATTTTCATCTTTTCCCGGATCATCTTGATCTGCTCGGTAGTTTCCTCAATAATCTCAGGCCCTAAGGCTAGATTCTCACCAACTTCAAACCAACATAAGGGAGTTCGACACCTCCTTCCATATAATGCCTCGTATGGTGCCATACCAATACTAGAATGAAAACTGTTATTGTAGGTGAATTCAATCAGAGGTAAATATTTTTCCCATGAACCGCCATGCTCCAAAACACAAGCACGCAATAAGTCTTCAAGACTTTGAATAGTCCTCTCAGACTGCCCATCGGTCTGAGGATGATATGCCGAACTTAGCTTCAGTTTTGAACCCATCGCCTCATGTAGGCTTCCCCAGAATCGGGAAGTAAATCGGGAATCACGATCAGAAACAATGCTTGATGGCACACCATGTAATCTCACAATCTCCCGAATGTACAACTGTGCGAGATCTTGCAAAGAGCTCTCCATACTGATCGGCAAGAAATGGGCACTTTTTGTCAAGCGGTCCACAATCACCCATATTCCATCACATCTGGACCTCGTTCTTGGTAATCCGGACACAAAATCCATGGCAATTGCGTCCCACTTCCAAACAGGAATATCAAGTGGCCTCAAAGTACCTGAAGGTCTTTGGTGTTCTATCTTCGCTTTCTGACAAGTAAGGCAAGAAGCTACAAAGTTAGCAACGTCACGTTTCATTCCAGGCCACCAAAAGTTCTTCTTCATATCGCGATACATCTTGGCTGCACCAGGGTGGATGCTAAGCATGCTTTTATGTGCTTCCTCCAGCACTGTGTGTCTCAAATTATCAAATGAAGGTACATACACACGACCATTTACTCGCCATATACTATCAACGCCTTCCACAAGAAATAGATTTTTCCCATTTTTCTGAGATCTTCGCATCTCTTGTAAATAATCATCATCTTTTTGTTTCTCTTTCACAAGCCTCAAAAACTCATTACTTATTTTCAGGATAGCAAAACATAACTTTTTGGAGGATTGAACTTCAGTTCCAACGTTCAAATTCCGAAATTCTTCAATTAATTCAAGCTCTTTAGCCATCATAGTTGATATATGCAAGGATTTCCGACTAAGAGCATCAGCAACAACATTAGCTTTTCCCGGGTGGTACATTAATTTAAAATCATAATCCTTCAAGAATTCCACCCATCTCCTTTGTCGCATATTCAATTCTTTTTGGTCAAAAAGGTATTTCAAACTTTAGTGGTCACTGAAAACCACAAACCTCGAACCATACAAGTAATGACGCCAAATCTTCAAGGCGAATACAACTGCAGCCAGCTCTAAATCATGAGTCGGGTAATTAATTTCATGAGGTCGTAACTGGCGTGAAGCATAAGCTATTACACGTTCCTTCTGCATTAGTACGCATCCAAGTCCATGCTTGGAAGCATCACAATATACCACAAACTCCTCTTGTAGGTCAGGCAACGCTAAGATAGGAGCAGAAGTTAATCTCATTTTTAGCTCTTCAAAGCATTTCTCACATTCAGCCGTCCATACAAAAGGTTGGTTCTTTCTTGTTAAATTTGTCAAAGGTCTCACAAGACGAGAAAAACCTTCAATAAACCTTCGATAATAACCCGCAAGTCCCAGAAAACTTCGGATTTCAGTAACCGTCGTAGGTCTTGACCATGCCATAACGGCTTCAACCTTTGAAGGATCCACCGAAATACCATCTTCAGATATTACATGTCCAAGGAACTGAACGCTCGTCATCCAGAATTCACATTTAGAGAGCTTGGCATACAACTGGTTTTCTTTAAGAATAATCAGTATCACTCTCAAGTGTTCTTCATGTTCCTCGCGACTCTTGGAATATACGAGGATATCATCGATAAACACCACAACAAAACGATCCAAGTATTCGTGAAAGATATGATTCATATAACTCATGAATACCGCTGGAGCATTAGTAACTCCAAAGGGCATCACGACATACTCATAGTGGCCATATCGCGTCCTAAATGCAGTCTTAGGAATATCTTCGGCTCTCACCCGAATTTGATGATAACCAGAACGCAAATCGATCTTTGAAAATACCACCGCACCTCTCAATTGATCCAACAGATCATCAATGCGAGGTAAAGGATATCTATTCTTTATCGTCAACTTATTCAATTGGCGGTAGTCTACACACAATCGCATAGTCCCATCCTTTTTCTTAACTAACAAAACAGGAGCTCCCCAGGGTGACACACTGGGTCGAACAAATTTCCTCTCAAGCAGCTCCTCAACTTGCTTCTTTAGTTCAATTAACTCCATAGGAGACATCCTATAAGGAGCAATAGACACTGGTTCGGCACCAGGTACAAGATCAATAGCAAACTCAACCTCTCTTGGAGGTGGTAAACCAGGTATCTCATCAGGAAACACGTCCAAAAATTCAGACACCACGGGGATATTAGTGAGACTGGGATTACTTGTCCCATCAGTAAGAGATAGCAACACACAAAGTTGAATTATACCTTGTACATCAAACTGTCCCCTATCAAAAGAAGGGAAAATAACAGTCCGTTGCTGACAATCAACTATAACTTTATTGGTAGAAAGCCAATCCATACCAAGTATAATCTCCAATCCCTTCATAGGCAAGCAAATAAAAGATGCAACAAATTTTCTCCCATCTAGAAGCATATCAACATTATCGCACCGGTTAACCGATTTAAGACAAGTACCGGTTGGAGTGGTAACCACAAGAGCATTTTTCATTAAACACACCGGCAATCTCAATCGCCGAACATAATCCTCAAATATAAAAGAGTGGGTCGCACCAGAATCATAAATAACATGAACTGAATGTCCAAGGATTTCACACTTACTTTCAATCAGCTTTTCTGCTTGTGCTGCTTCCTCACCGGTTACAGCAAATACTCTCCCGGCATTAGGTTGACGATTTCCTCCATCCCTATTTCCATCATTAACATCATTACCGTTTCCTCGACCGTTGCCACGTCTTCCACCATTATAGCCACCTCGGCCACCACGTCGACCACCGTTATTTCCATTACCATGGCCTCGACCACCATTATAACCTCCGCGGGTTGCATGAACAGGCGCATTAGCACGATTAGTAACATTAGCTGGTACCGAAGCCGGTCTTACAAGCATGGGACATGTAGGACGGATATGTCCCACCTGATCATAATTAAAGCATACAACATCTTCACGATGCACATATTCTCGTACATAATGAGGTCCTCCACATCTATAGCATTTCAACCCATTTACATTTACATTTCCCCGGCCAAAAACATTACCACGTCCACCGCCTCTGGCTTGGACATTAGAAGGAGCACCTCTCAAAAAGCGTCCTCTTCTAAAACCCCCTTGTCTTTTGAAACTAGAAGCTTGACCCTTCAGCTTAGAGTCAAATTTAGAGTGTTGGAAGGAAGCATGTTCTTCATAAATGCGACACTTATTCACAAGCACCGTGAAACTTCGAATCTCTTGGTGACATATAGCCCTCTGGATATCGGGGCGTAATCCATTTTCAAACTTCACACATTTAGATATTTCAGTTCCCTCTTGTTGAAAAGGAGGGTAGAATTCACAAAGTTCCTCAAACTTGGAAGCATATTCTTCCACCGTCATCGTGCCTTGCTTGAGTTCCATGAACTCGAGTTCTTTCTTGCTCTTATAACTTTCGGGCATATATTTCCTCATAAGTTCTCGCTTAAAGTTCTCCCAAGTTAAGGGAATCGCAGCAGCACTCATTCTATTCTTGGCGAGTCTCCACCAAGTCTCTGCTTCATCCCTCAGCATAAAAACAACATAATCCACTTTCTGGAGCTCATTACATTCAAAGCTGTCAAAGATCCGCTCAACATTTCGGATCCAGCCATAGGCTTGCTCAGGCCTGAATCCACCATGAAATTCAGTAGGTTTTCGCTTTAGGAACATGTCAAGGCCCTGAGTACCTTGAACCACTATAGGAGCAGGTGGTCTTTCTGCCTCTTGTCTTTCACGGTTTTGCGATTCAAGAAGATCCGCAAAACGATTCAAGGCTCTAGCTATAGCGTCATCATTATCTTGACGACGACGGGCCATCACAATGTCTAAAACCACAACATAAAATTTAACCAATATCAGTAAACTCATTCATAAAATTTCTCTATGATCTCACACTATAGTACTTCATCATAAAAATTAAATTATGGCCCTCTCCCATGGAGTCCAATATCAATCAATCCATATTAAAGCCCATATGGCAGCATCATCATATCGTAACATAGTATGCATTTCTAATACATAAAAATCATCGTTGAGGGAGGATAGTGTGAAGAAGCTTGGCCGGACTTATAACAATCACATTCAATCCATCAATAATTCATACATAAATCAATCCACAATAACCATGATTCCTCAATCACATATCATTTTCCACTAATAACAGTAGCTAAACACAATAATACAGAGCAAATAATGCTCTGATACCAAGTTGTGACACCCCAAAAATAGGGGTAAATTTTTCGCGATTTTATATTTATTAGTCTATAAAACTTATGAGTGGTGAAACCATTTATCAATTACCCTGGATCTATCAGAGACCTATCTCATATATGAAGATATGAGAAGGTAAACTAAAGGATTAACTTTTAAGAATTCCATATTTAATAATAGCGGAAGTATAATTAGTAGAATAGTATTATGGAATTAAATTCTTAAGAGATCATTTATTTTGAAATTAATAAACCAAGGTTATTCCAAAGCGTTCATATAGTAGGATAGGATCATGGATTATTAATAAGAAAAAGGAAATTAATATGTTTTAAGCATTTTGGGAGAATCAGGTCCCCCTCGCTCAAGCGACATCCCAATTCGCTTGAGCGAGCTTAGCATAGCACGCTTAGGCGAAACATAAAATGCTGAGCGAAAGAAGAAAATAAAGACTCAGGGGTCACTTCGCTCAAGCGAATCCCAACTCGCTTGAGCGAGTATTGAAATCCTCGCTTGGGCGGAGCCAGCGAGCGTAAGGCGAAAAACGCCCAGAACTCTACCCACGCTCACTCGCTTGAGCGGAACCAATTCCGCCTGAGCGAAATTACTCCCGAGAGCAATTTCCTGATAAACCCGAGAGCAAACCTGAGACCAAGACCCTTCCGCCTGGGCGAATCCTCAGCTCACCTGAGCGAACACCAACCAAGGTCCAAACTCTGATTCTAATGCGATTTCGCTTGGGCGAATTACATACCCGCTCGAGCGAAAATGGAATAATGGCCTAACTCTGATGCTGGGAGGATCTCGCTTGAGCGAGTCCCTTTCTCGCCTAAGCGAGAATCATCCAGAGACCAAAAATTCGACACAGGGCATTTTCGCTTGAGCGAAAAGACCTCTCGCTTGGGCGAGTTTAACATAAAAACAGGGGAAATGCAGAAATCACACAACTTACTATGCCAAAACTCATTCTAATCAATTCTATTCAAATTTAATACTTAGTACATATCCTATTACATATTTAAAACTTGTTCGAATCAATCATATCTGTAAATTTCCATTACAACTAATTTAAGTTACAAAGATCAACCCAATCATCATTTTACTTCTCAAAACTAATATTTCAAATATCAACTTCATCCATTCATTCATAGGGTCATAATTAAAAATGGGTCATAAACATATGATCTCATTTTCCCCCATGACCTCCCAAAATCACTATCGTTTATACATATACATATTCGTCAATCATACCATTATCTATTCTAATCCAGATTATGCAAAACATAGATGGTGTTATACACTTTACATCCATTCTACATAATCACAATATCAAAACATTGCCGGCCAAGGCATTCTTTTACCAAAATGGAACTTCCTTCACACTTGTCCTCCTCTAACAGCTCCAAAACCATACCTACAACACAAGAGCTAAAAAAAATATACCACAGGGAGAGTGAATATACTTTCTCAATGACGAAAATCCAACAAATATAATAATATATGCATGAATGCAATACAACTATCTCCTTCTCAAGAAGAGTTCATTTAATATCAAACATACAATCAATAAATCTTATTCTAACACACTTATCCCTTAATTCTCTTAGAATCACGTCTATCAATTTCACCATTACAATTTAGTAAGTGAAAGAGAATTTCCATTCATATCTCAACAGCAAAGTATCATACTATACCATGCTTTCAAATTAATGCTCATGCTAATGTCATGGAATGCATATGCACGGATCCGATTTCATTTCCTCGGGTGATCGCAACCACCATAACATATACTCATTCTCAATGGTTTCCCGCCTCGCAAGGGGTACTCCCGCCTCATGATCGCAACCATGGGCATTATAGGTGCTCGCAAGCCCTTTCATCATATCAATAGATTTTCTCGTGATCGCAACCACGTTCAACAATTCACATAGGTTTCCCGCCTCGCAAGGGGTACTCCCGCCTCATGATCGCAACCATGGGCATTTCATCTCATTGGTCCCACAGGGCCTTTCATTTCAATTCCAGGTGATTGCAACCATCGGTCTAACAATCATAGGAACTCGCAAGTCCTTTTTCATTTCCATCATCAAGTGATCGCAACCACTTATCAACATCATCATGATATGCATGTTATGCCATGTATACAACAATGCTCATATATGCCTCAAGCTCATTAACTTATCTTACCCTCTCATCTAGGGTACATTCATTCTCAACCACACACTTTCCCACCAAATCATGCACAATTCACTTCACATACATATAATATCACCTTTATCTAAGCAAACATGTCATACTACATTAATACATACATTATCATCATAATTCTCATGCATTTAGAAAATACACCCCTCTCCTACCTCAGGAGAAGTAGACCTCTGGGGTTGATGTTCCCGCTTCACCAGTATTGCCAAGCCCTACACCAATCAATTATAGGGCCACATCAATTTTTCATTCAAACACCAATTTAATATACATATACATAGGTGTACACATGATTCTTATCATGTGGAAATTATTTATCAATTTCATTTATTTGCTTACTTAGGCTTCGGGAATTCCTTCCCTTAAATTACAATCCATTAGTATTAAAAGTTACAACCTAATGGATAAGTTACTCCATCTATTAAGTCCCCACCAACACCTTGGTGAGTTTCCTACCCATAATTACTTCAAATCAACTTTATCCTTATTTAATGTGTCCACCACATCATTTATATTACTCTTCCTATCAACAATTGCCAACTTCTTCAATAAATGTTATTATCTTCAATATTTTACTCTTTCTCCTAAAATTCAAGTTTTAGGTTTTCACCAACCCACCAACCTTCATAAATGCTCATATACCTCCTTCTTTTCCCACTATAATTACAACTACCTCACTTATCACTCATAAACTTGTATTTATGTCAATCCTCCTTAGAGTTCTCATTTTGGAACCCTCCTCAACAATTCTCATACATTTGTTGTGCCCTAACCTTAAAACTACCATTAAACTTCAACTATATGCTTATATACATGGAAAAATGGTAATAATTTTACCTCAAGAGGAGTAAAGAGTGAGTTTGCAAAAGAGGAGAAAATCCACACGAATTTAAGGAGAAGGAAAGGAGAGGATACTCTAAGCTCCAAGCTCTCTTTAAGCTTCTTGAAAATAACAAAGGAAGAAAGAGATGTATTTTACTTTTTAACTTAGGGTTCAAGGGAAAGGTGAAGAGGAAATAATGAAGAAGAAGGAGAAAGAAGGAGTGAAGAAGTGTGTGTTGGCGTGAGAAAGAAGAGAGTGCTACGGAAGTGAGAGTGAAAAATATGAGTTTGGCTTTAAAGTTGTTAAGCTTCATTAAACTCTTCCGTTTTTTAACAAACAGGTTCCCCGTTCGGGCTCAAAACATATTCTAAAAATTATTCCGAATATAAATTCGGAATCCCAATAACATTATCTATGGCCCTGACCAACGGCATCTTAATCGGAGATAATTGGTCTGACACCTATATTTTATCCGGGTAAATTTTCAACTCATCCGACCCCTAAAATTCACCAACAGTTTCGAAAAGTCTTATTTTGATCGTTTCAAGAATTTTGGGATATTTATTAGTCCATACTTAATTATCCAACATTTATTTTCCTAATTTATCTTCCTATTTTAAAAATTCGGGGTGTTACATATCACATCCCCAAACTTAAAGCTTGTTTGTCCTCAAGCAAGGACTCAGTTTAATTAAATTAATTGCACTTACTCAAGACAATCAACCTTTCCTTAACTTAACTCATGCCATAATTATTGAATACCCTTCATGCTTTCTTTCTGCAACTTCTAAAAATATAATTACTCACACTTCCTTTGGGAACAAGCTGGTGATTCTTTCCTCACATGGATTAGTGTTTTACTCTTCTCTCAGTGTATAGGTTCAATTGCATGCTCTCATCACCTGCATAATTGTTAGATCAACATAGGCTTGCAACAGTTCTAAACATCATGACATATGCTAACACAATTGGATCAGTAAGAGCTTTTTAAGCTTGTAATGGGGTTAGGCTACAGGCTCCATTTTTGTTTTTCTAGTCAATGTTGGGTTAAAAGATGTGTCCACTGATACCTTGTCTCAATCTTAACTTAAATGCCTTTACTAACCAGCTCTTTGCTTTTATATATATATATATATATATATATATATATTTCTTTCAGATGAAGGATAACTCAATTACTTGTGGTGCTTTGCACCTTCTTCTTTTTCAGTCCTTTGGACTCTTTCTTTCTTTCTTTCTTTCTTCTCTTTCATTCATTTTTTTCAATACCATTTTCCTTCTATATAAGAATTGCTTTTTTTACTGATTTTTCACTTTTCTTTTGCTTTTGTTGTTCTTCCTTTCATTTTTCAAAATCCTTATCTATAATTAAGGTCAGAGTGTGTCCTTTAATTGCTGTTAGGCACACTCTTCATCCCCAAACTTAGAACTTGCTAGTCCCTAGCAATAAGATAAGACTCAGCAGTTCATCAGTGGTACATCCAGGGATAACTCACTTGGTTTTTCTTAGATAAATTGGCTTGTAAAGTTAGGTACATAATCAGAATGAAAGGGTCTCAGGCTCAAACATAATTATTGGTTCAAAGGATAATTAATAGTAAGGATGGCTAAATTTGGCCCTAGCTAATTTTCAAAGAAGGCCTTCATCATTTCCAATTGGCAAACATATAATCATTACCAAATGCTGAAGCAAATTCTGTCTCACTAAGAAAAAATGCAGGCACACTCGAAAAAGAAATAATAAAGGCTCAAAAGCTCATAAATTATAGGTAATCGGCCAATCATGTCCCCAAACTTAATGCGAGATTACAAATTTAGATTGCTAACTAGCATGGTGAATAAATAAATAATTAAGGATGAAAATAGTTATAGACAGGTGAACTGGTCTGAACCGGGGTCTAGGATCCGGTGTGGGACCAGCCACAAGAATATAGGTGTTTTTAGGGTTTGCACACCGGAACAGTGAGTATCCGGTGTATTAATCCGGTCTCTCAGTGGGAGAAGCCGGTCTTGTTGTCCTGGAGATCCTTCACACCAACGTTTCACGTTGCAGGGGGGTGAAAGGTGGTGCCACCTGCGAAGATTCTCCGACGCTCAAGTTAGAAGAGTGTAAGAACTCAATGAATGCTCAAGCGATATAATAGTAAAGTGTAAGTTAGAACAACATAACATTGCATGTGTCTTGAAATGAGCTATTTATAGTTGAACGTAGGAAATGAATCGTTGGGTGCAAGTGGGCCCCTTGGTTCTGATAGCGTGTGAAGTGTGTCAATCAAAGTGGCTCAGTACTCAGAGTGTGTCAGGGGCTAGGTCAATTATCAGAGTACGATCCCATAGGAAGAAGAGAGGATAATCACCTTTCCGCATAATCTGCTGACACATGTACTTGCTTTCTGAGGCCATTGACGTGACATATTTTGCTACATTCAGTATCTTCGCTGATAAGTTATTAGGGGCTCTGCTCAAATTTCTTGGAAATTTCTCTGCCGTCTTCAAACTTCTCAAAGATCTTCTTTCTTTAGGTAACCTCCCTTTCCTTCAACTCCTTGCAATTTTTGTTCATTCTGTTTCCACCATGCGCCCTGGAGCAGGCAACGCTGGTCCTTCAAATAGGGGGAGTTTTGGCTCTCGTGCCCCCCTTAGCCACCGTGGTGGGAGGATTCCAGTGAATCCTCCTGTGGCTGGGCCTCGTCGCTCAGAGAGAGCTGAAGCTTCTTCCTCACGAGCGTCCTCTTTCCAACGTCGCTCTGAGGTTCCCCTTGACTCGAGGGCTACCAGCCGCTCTGATGAAGGGTCAAGTGTTGAAGGTTATCTCTCTGACGATGTTGCTTTTTACCACAGCATGTACGCGTTCCACCGTGCCTGCACAACTATGGATCTTCCTGGACGTGGAAAAACACCAATTCTCCGCTCTGCTGAAGGATGTGTCAACATTGTGGCACACCGGCTTGACTGGGAAAAGCTCAACAGGGAGAAACCCTACTGCTGGGTGGAAGAGGAATTCCTAGAGATCCCTTCACACCATGCGAGTGAGGAAGAATGCACGGTCTCTTTCCGCTGCAAAATATACTCAGACAAGAAATACAAAGCACGATACGTTGTGCTGGCACCACGTCCCTCTGAGAGAGTATGCCACAGAGTCCCTGATGAGAGGTCGGTCTACATGTATGACTTCGTCTTCTTGAAGTTGGGGGTACGCTTCCCCATGACGGAATTCCAGATGGCCATTCTACACTTCTTAGACTGTGCCCCTACACAACTGCATCCCAACGGTTGGGGTCTGGTCCAGGCTCTGGAGATTCTGGGGGAGCATTTCAACTTCTCCGCCACTGTGGCCAAACTGTTCTACTATTGCCAAGTGGTCCGCCGTGCTAATAAGAAGGGCGGCCTTGGGTTCATTACCCTCCGTAGTGACTCAAGGGTAATAAATTTCAAATCTTATACGGAATCCGCGAAGGTGGATGGACGCTCCTTCAAGCATTACTACACGCGGGTCCGTATTCAACCGAATAAGCCGGTCTTCTGGCGAAACAAGGAGGGATTTACCAAGTTTCCTCTTAGCTGGACGCACGAGCATTTTCTCCTCATGAGCCGTGCTTATTACACAGATGAGAGTGAACTCTCCTCTCATTCTGTTGAGGTCTTGAGCGCCATGCAGACGGCCTCGAAGACCCTCAAAGGATTTTCCAGCAGGCTCCTCTTGGCAGAGGATGACATCCGGAACACCTACCTCCGTAATATCCACTCTTACTCTATTTGTGTTGTATAGTTATTCCATTCTGATTATTTTTTTCTTCTTATGTGCTAACTCAACCTTTCTTGTTTTGCAGAACAAATTGAAAAAGCCTGCCCAGAGATGTTGTCGTTAAAGACCATGATGGCTGACGGTGATTCCTCCTCTGAGGAGAATGAGATCCAGGCGAAGAGGAACGCCACCAAAACTCCACTCATTCCCCTGACCTCGGCAGTAGGTGAAGAAATTCCTCTCTTTGATGAGGAGGAAACAGAAAAACAAGCTGAGGCCACTGAAGCGGGCGACGAGGAGGCCGTCCCAGAGAAGAAGAAGAAAAAGATGCACCTTGTTAAAAAGGCAGATCAAGAAAAGCCCTCCTCTGATGACCCTGTGAAGAAGCGTCAGAAAACGCTCGAAGAAACTGGATTGAAGAAGGATAAGGGAAAGAAGCCCGTTCCTGAATCCTCTACCCCTTCTTCACAGAATGCTTCAGAGCCGGACTCCGGGAATGGCCCTCCTCCAGCGTTTGACCCTCCACGCGATTCCTTCCTCTCCCCATACTTATGGTTTCAAGGGTCCATGCCCCCCACTCTTCCAAAAGCAAGGTATTGCCTCCGCCCCTCCCTCGACGCTGCTGGGGTTCGAGGTGCTTGTAAGGACGGGCGTTGGCAGCTGGATGAACTGTCCGGCCTCCTTGATTCCCTGAGTAAGAAGGCAGATTATATGGAGCAGGTTGAAAAACTTGAAACCGAACTCGCGGTGAAGGAGACATGGGTGGCCAAACAGGCTGAAGTTCAAAGAGGCGTGGAGTCAGAATTGAAGAAAACCAAGGAGACGCTCCAGAGGAAAATTGAGGAGGCAAGCCAAGTTCATTTCGCCAACAAGGCTCTAGAGCGGGAAGTTGCCGACCTTCAGAAACAGAACAAGTCCATACCCCTCCTCGAAGAAGAATTACAACTGGAGAAGAAGAGATCGGCTAAGCTTGCTGACGATCTCAAAATTATGGAGGACGGTCGCAATAAAGACCTTGGGGAGTGGGAGAGCCTTCAGAAGGAGATGCAAGCCCAAATTGAAGAACTCAAGAAGGGTGGTGCGAGTGCTGGGCCTTCAGAAGAGGATTTTGCCAAGGTTCAAAGAAAATTAACTGCTACGAAGGCCAAGGCTGCCAAAGCCTTGGAGATATGCAAAAATGTGGCGTATGAATCCTTTGGCCTGGCCCTCCGTCAAGTTTATTATCGTAACCCTGGAGTGAAGCTGAATCTGTACGGATTGGATCCGTTCTTTGAATTCCATGGGGGAAAACTTGTCGAAGTACATAAGGATGGCTCGCACCATGAACCCCGTGCATCTCTGTATGAACTGCCTCTCCTTCCAGAAGGTCAAAGTATGGAGCCAACAACGTCCACCGCTGCCTCTGGAGCTGAAACGCAAGAAGGTGCCCAAGCTAGAGCAGAGGACAAAAAGGAGAGGACAGGGGTGCCCACTGCGGAGGATCAGGCACCGGCCTCTTAATTTATGCTTTATTTATAGCTGTGTACTGGGATCAGCTCCAGTCTTTAACTACTTTGTGACCTGCATAATTTCTTATTTTTGGAAATAAAATTTACTGTTGCTTCTCTTCAACTGCTTGCGTCGAATGTATGATTGCTGGATAACTTAGTGCTATACAAAACACTTTATTGTTTTCAATGCTTTGTGAATCCGTTCTGTGTGGTTACCTAGCTGCTTAGAGCGTACTTATCACACCGGATTAAGATAACAAATTGTAACAAAGAAGCGACAATTAAGTTAAAGCATGTCCTGTCCCCAAGTATAAGTACATTGGGAAGGGAAATTTTATCTCAAGAATTACCTTTTAACTTCTTAAAAAGATAGAAATGCTCATCTGTCCTCGAAGATGTAGAGCGGGTACGTTAGCGTTCAACCGCTCTGTGGTGGATATTCCATAATTGAGGACGGACATTGCCTTTGAATTTTGGTACAGCTTTGACAAGGGTAAGCTTTACGCCTTTCTCTTGAGGTTCGGTTTGGTCCTACATCTCAAGTCTTCACACGGTGTTCGGTTCGATCCTATTAACCGTATTTGGAGTTCGGTGCAATCCTATAATCCAAGCCTTCAACACGGGGTTCGGATCAGGGCTAATCCTAAACCTACTACGCCCGTTACTCGGGGTTCAGTGTGGTTTTCTGTATGAACCAGCCTACTGCGCCCAAGCCTTCGTATGGGGTTCAGTTTGTGGCCTTGAGGAAGGACCAGCCCTACAACCCATGTTGTCTTCGAATGGGGTTCGATTTGTGGCCTTGAAAAAGGACCAGCCCTACAACCCATTTGGTCTTCGAATGGGGTTCGGTTTGTGGCCTTGAGAAAGGACCAGCCCTACAACCCATGTTGTCTTCGAATGGGGTTCAGTTTGTGGCCTTGAAAAAGGACCAGCCCTACAACCCATGTGGTCTTCGAATGGGGTTCGGTTTGTGGCCTTGAAAAAGGACCAGCCCTACAACCCATTTGGTCTTCGAATGGGGTTCGGTTTGTGGCCTTGAAAAAGGACCAGCCCTATAACCCATGTGGTCTTCAAATGGGGTTCGGTTTGTGGCCTTGAGAAAGGACCAGGCCTACAACCCATGTGGTCTTCGAATGGGGTTTGGTTTGTGGCCTTGAGGAAGGACCAGCCCTATAACCCATGTGGTCTTCGAATGGGGTTCAGTTTGTGGCCTTGAAAAAGGACCAGCCCTATAACCCATTTGGTCTTCGAATGGGGTTCGGTTCGTGGCCTTGAAAAAGGACCAGCCCTACAACCCACTTGGTCTTCGAATGGGGTTCGGTTTGTAGCCTTGAAAAAGGACCAGCCCTACAACCCATTCCACCTCAAGGAGTTACATCGTTAAAACATACGATGTGTGATTGAGATCATCCGTCCTGAGGGGTGTTCATCATTCCTTCGAGGAGTTACATCATCAACTACAGAATTGGTAGTTAGATTCCTCCGTCCTGAGGTGTATGCGTATTAAGCTACGGCTATAAATTGCAACACATAAGAAAAGTGAGAATGATAGGGCAGTTAAACTGTATTCTCATTAAGATTGAAAGTACATTACAAAGAGAGCGTAGTTGGGGTCATGCCTCGTTAAAACCTTCTTGAGAAAAGCCAATGGAAAAAACTCAAGTAAGGAAAAATAGTACACGCCGTCTTACCAACTAGCTGTAATAAACACGTAAGTTCTGGGTGTTCCATTTGTTGCGGATTAGAGTTCCATCAAGTTCTTCCAACCGGTATGACCCTTTTCCAGTCACTTCAGAAACTCTATAAGGACCTTCCCACGTCGGTGCTAGCTTTCCTTGGTGAGCGAATTTATTCCCCACACTCGCCTTTCTCAAAACAAGATCTCCGGTGTTGAAAGCTCTGTACTGGACACGTTTATTATACCAGAGTGCTGCCTTTGCTTTTACTGCCTGATTTCTGACAAAAGCCTTTTCCCTTAACTCCTGGAGGACGTCCAGTTCTGATGCCAAATTGGCGTTGTTATCTTCAGCTGAAAAATACTCCACACGAGCCGATCTTGTTTGTAGCTCCACTGGAATCATCGCCTCAACCCCGTACGTCAACCGGTATGGGGATTCATTAGTTGAAGAATGAGGCGTGGTGCGGTATGCCTATAAAACATGACATAGCTGGTCAGTCCATCCTCCTTTCGCTTCTCCCAGACGCTTCTTCAACCCCTTTAACACTTCTCGATTGGCTACCTCCGCTTGGCCATTGGTCTGAGGGTGTTCGACAGACGAAAATATCTGGATTGTCCCCAGTCCTTCAAGCAAATCTGTGAACTTCTTGTCTGTGAACTGGGTGCCGTTGTCAGTCACAATCCGCCCTGGCACCCCGAATCGAGCTATGATGTTTTCATACACGAAACGCCTTGTTCGCGCAGAAGTAATGTGCACTACGGGCTCAGCTTCAATCCATTTGGTGAAGTAATCCACTCCCACGATCAAATATTTGATACCTCCTGGCGCGGTGGGGAACGGGCCCAAAATGTCAAGGCCCGACTGGTAAAACGGCCAAGGCACAACGGACGAGGAAAGCTCTTGTGCCGGTGTATGGTGGAGGTTGGAAAATCTTTGACAAGCGTCGCATTTCTTTACAAAATCTGCAGAGTCTTGCTTCACGGTGAGCCATCAATATCCAGCCCTGAGGACCTTTCTCATTAGGCTTCGACCCCCAGCATGGTGCCCGCACTGCCCCTCGTGCACTTCCTCCAAAACCGCTTGAACCTCATCCTCTCTCAAACATAAAAGATATGGGACAGAGAATCCCCTTTTGTAGAGAACACCATCAACCATAGTAAAATATGGTAACTCCCTCTTCACTCGTCTCCTCTCCTTCTCATCAGTGGGAAGTTGACCATCAGCCAGATAGCGAATATAGGGGATGACCCAAGAATCCTCATATGGATAGCTCACCATGACAGCATTCAGAGAAGGGTACAGAGGTATGCTAGGTGATGTCAAAGTTCTTTGAACCACCGTTGTTGTACTGTCGGGCTGCTTTGTACTTGCAAGTCTTGACAAGATGTCCGCTCTGGTGTTTTCCTCTCTGGGCACATGCTTGAACTCTAAAACTTCAAATCTTCCCTTCAACTCATTAACACAATTCAAGTACAATTGAAGTTGTGGCTCCTTCGCTTGGTACTCCCCCTGGATCTGTGAAATCACCAATTGAGAATCACTGCACAGTGTGACTGCTGATGCTCCGATGTCAATCGCCGCACGGAGACCGGCCAAGCATGCTTCGTATTCAGCCTGGTTGTTGGAGGTCTTGAAATTGAATCGGAGGGAAATTTCTAGGTGTACACCATCATCACTTTCTACCACAACACCTGCTCTACAACCTTTGCTATTCGACGATCCATCAATGTAAATGGTCCAATGCGCTCGAGGGGTGGCAGGGTCAGCCCCAGTCATCTCCACAACAAAATCAGCCAACACTTGCGCCTTGATGGCTCCTCGAGGCTCGTACAAAATTTCAAATTCAGACAACTCGATAGACCATTTTATCATCCTTCCGGCGAGGTCTGGCTTGCTAAGCACTGAACGGAGAGGCAAATCCGTTCTCACCAGTACTGGGTGCGTGTGGAAATAGGGCCTCAACCGTCATGATGCCCACACGACTGCTAGAGCAGCTTTCTCAATCTTCTGATACCTTCCTTCCGCCCCCTGAAACGTCTTACTAGTAAAGTACACCGGCCTCTGCCCTTCAGGGGTTTCTTTAACCAAGGCCACGCCTAGGGCTTCATTAGAGATTGATAAATACAAGATCAAAGTCTCACCAGGGTCAGGCTTAACCAAAATTGGTGGACTCGAGAGAACGACCTTGAGTTGCTGGAAGGCTTGTTCTTGCTCCTCTCCCCATTCAAAATTCTTGTGTTTCTTCAACGCCTTATACAGGGGAAGGGATCTGTGTGCTATTTTGGGCATGAAACGAGCCAGAGTGGCTACCTTTCCATTCAATGATTGGACTTCCCTCAGGCTCTTAGGGCTCTGCATATCCAAGATTGCTTGACACTTCCCAGGGTTAGCCTCAATACCTCGCTGGGTCAACATGAATCCCAAGAATTTCTCAGCTGGAACGGCAAAGGTGCATTTTAAGGGGTTTAACCTCATGTTGTACTGTCGAAGTCTAGTGAAAACTTGGCGCAGATCTTCAATGTGGTCTCCTCCAACGGGTGTTTTGGCTATAATATCATCGATATAGACTTCGACCAGCCTGGTGTGCATCCCTTCAAAGACTTTGTTAATCATGCGCTGATAGGTAGCGCCGGCGTTCTTCAATCCAAAAGGCATGACGGTGTAGCAGAAAACACCGCGGTCATTGATAAAGGCAGTTTTCTCTTGGTCTCCCTCCCACATCGGAATCTGGTTATACCCCGAATAAGCATCCATGAAACTGAGGTACTGGTAACCAGATGAATCATCCACCATGCGATCAATGTTGGGCAGGGGATATGGATCCTTGGGGCAGCAACGGTTAAGATCCACATAATCTGTGCACATTCTCCATTTGCCATTAGCTTTCTGCACCATAACTACATTAGAAAGCCAAGAAGAGTAGCGTATCTCCCTTATAAAGCCAGCTTTTAACAACTCCTCTATCTGCTCACAAGCTGCCCTTTGCTTCTCCGATCCCAACCTCCTCTTCTTCTGGGCCACCGGTCTTGTTTCAGGGTACACAGCAAGCTTGTGGCAACAGAAATCAGGGTCCATCCCAGGCATGTCTGCTGCTGTCCATGCGAAAAGATCCTTGAACTCCTGCAGAAGGGCTAATAAGCGTTGCTCCATAGCAAACTCCAGCTTATCATTGATGTGCGTGACCTTCTCTGGGGAATCCCCTAAGACAACATCCCTGGAACCACCATCCGGTGTGGGCTTAGAGGGATTGAGTGGATCAATCTTCAATTCCGCTCTGGGGTCCAGATCAATTAGACTGATAGACCCTGCCGCTGTTCCTCCGTCGTTCAGCTTCCTCTTCTTGTTGAATGCTTCCAACTTGACCATGTTGAGGCTCAGGTTATAACAGTATCGAGCCATCTCCTGATCACCACGGAGAGAGGACACACCGTTGTCCTTGTCAATGAATTTGATCAAGAGGTGAGGAGTGGATACAATTGCTTCCATCGCATTCAGTGTAGGACGGCCTATGATACCGTTGTATGGGGATTCCATATCAATCACCAAAATTCTTGACTTGACTGTTCTCGCTCCAGGCTCTCCTTCAAAAGAAATCAGAGTGTCAAGATACCCCTTGGTGGGTTGCTTGGCTCCATTAAACGCTGTGAGTTCTTGCGTGTAAGGTTGTAAATCTGCATCATTGAAACCCATTCGTTTGAAACAATTATAAAAGATAACATCACAAGAACTTCCCTGATCGACGAGGATCCTCTTGACATCCTTGTTGGCTATGACTGCCACGATAACTACTGCATCATCACCTCCTGGAATTGTTGGGCCAAAGTCATCATCAGTAAATGACACAGTCGGAGCTGCCATACCGTCCCTGAAAGGGCGGTTATCCCTTGGTTTGCCCTGGACAGACAGAATCATCCTGTGGTGATTCTTCCGTGCTGTGATTGACGCTCCTCCTCCCGCAAATCCTCCAGCTATCATCTCAATCACTTCCCGTCTGCCCTGCCTCTGCTGCTGGGGCATGTTATTTTGTTGGGCATCTCCAGCAATCACTACTCCCTTCTGCTTTTCAGCTGCAGTGAACTTCCTTGCTGGATTACGTGTATTATCATCTTCGTCATCAGGATCTCTACTCCTTTTTTCCATCCTCTGAGGCTCGTCTACAGATTTCTCCTTGAACAAATACTGCTTTAGCTTTCCTTCTCGAATGAGAGTTTCCACCGTATTCTTTAATGCCTTGCACTCATCAGTATTGTGTCCTGTCTGTTCATGGAAAGTGCAATACTTGCGTGGGTTACCACCCCTCTTGGCTGGGGATGGTTTCCTTATACCAAAGACGTTCAACGTTGGCCAACCAACCTCCCTCATGATTTGGGAGTGCCTGGTGTTCAACGGAGCATAGTTGTTGAACGATGATACACGCCTATCTCATGGATGCGGGCGAGCGTTTACAAAGTCTTCTCTAAAGGCATGCTTCTCAGGTCTCACTCTCTCCTTTTCTCTCCGTGGCTGCTGAGTAGGTGCTGAAGGCTTCATTCTTGTTGCGGTTGCCTCCAGATGCATCTCTATGCCCACGTATTTGGAAGCTTTCCTTCGAAACTCCTCGAAGGTTGTTGGGGGGCTCTTTGCCAAAGATAGGGCAAAGGCTAAACCAGGCTGAAGAGCTTCCACTACAATATGAAGTTGTATGGCCTCCGTCAGGTTGGGAACCAAAGCTGCCTCCTTATAAAACCTTTTCAAGAACTCTTTAAGAGTTTCAGTTTCTCCCTGCCTTATCTGGGCCAGGGTGTGAGAAGTTCTTGGGATATCCCTAGAGATGACAAAATGGCTTTCAAATGCAGCGGCCATTTCCTCCCAAGAATCTATAGATCCTGAGGGTAAGCTTTTAAACCAGCTGAGAGCCTCCTCCGTTAGTGTTCTTGGGAACATCCTACATATAACATCTTCATCTTCTCCCAAATACATAGCTTCATACACATAAGCATCCAAATGCTTAGTGGGATCGGTTTCTCCATTATACTTCCCTATCGACAGTGGCTGAGTTATTTGCAAATGTTTCGGGATGGCAATGCTCATCAGCCTTCTTGAGAAAGGGACACTGAGCTTGTACGTCCCTGAAGTCACCACCGCCTGCTTCCTTCTCCTGGTACTGACTCTATCACCAGAGTCATGAGTCTGCTCTCTCTCTTCATACGTAGGGATCTTCGAATACTAGAGGGCTGTAGACCTGCCCCTCGTTGATGCGTGGTGAGTCTCTTCTGCATGGGACGTTACCCTGTCCCCAGCTTCTCCTCTCTCCCGCTTTAACTCCATCAGCTCCTCCCAAAGTTGCCTGATAACCTCATCGCGAGGGTCAGGCGTTTGCACTTGCACCATCCTCCGGGTTTGAGTTACAGGGGACTCGAAGACAAGTCTCCTTCCAATCTGTTGATGGGTCACATCCTCCATGTGACCATCAATGAAATCTCTCTCATCACCTTCCATCGTGACAACCAAACTTCTGCGAAAATGGGAATAACTCTAACGAGTCCCACCGGGCGTGCCAATGAACTAGTCTGAACCGGGGTCTAGGATCCGGTGTGGGACCAGCCACAAGAATATAGGTGTTTTTAGGGTTTGCATACTGGAACAGTGAGTATCCGGTGTATTAATCCGGTCTCTCAGTGGGAGAAGCCGGTCTTGTTGTCCTGGAGATCCTTCACACCAACGTTTCGCGTTGCAGGGGGTGAAAGGTGGTGCCACCTGCGAAGATTCTCCAACGCTCAAGTTAGAAGAGTGTAAGAACTCAATGAATGCTCAAGCGATATAATAGTAAAGTGTAAGTTAGAACAACATAACATTGCATGTGTCTTGAAATGAGCTATTTATAGTTGAATGTAGGAAATGAATCGTTGGGTATAAGTGGGCCCCTTGGTTCTGATAGCGTGTGAAGTGTGTCAATCAAAGTGGCTCAGTACTCAGAGTGTGTCAGGGGGGTAGGTCAATTATCAGAGTACGATCCCATAGGAAGAAGAGAGGATAATCACCTTTACGCATAATCTGCTGACACATGTACTTGCTTTCTAAGGCCATTGACGTGACATATTTTGCTACATTCAGTATCTTCGCTGATAAGTTATTAGGGGCTCTTATCTCGTTGTGACTGAGAAACTAACAGTTATATAAATGTTCTGTGAAAATAAACAATGATCCGTTATAGAGAAAATAAATGGGGCGGTTGTGAGATGAGAACGGAAGGCCAGACATCGGATATCCGGTGTGGTAATGTTGAACCAGGACACCGGTTTTCCTTATATGAGGTCACTCTGACGTCACAAGATCGGGGCCGGTATCCAGACTTGTCTCAATCTTAACTTAAATGCCTTTACTAACCAGCTCTTTGCTTTTATATATATATATATATATATATATATATATTTCTTTCAGATGAAGGATAACTCAATTACTTGTGGTGCTTTGCACCTTCTTCTCTTTCAGTCCTTTGGACTCTTTCTTTCTTCTCTTTCATTCATTTTTTTCAATACCATTTTCCTTCTATATAAGAATTGCTTTTTTTACTGATTTTTCACTTTTCTTTTGCTTTTGTTGTTCTTCCTTTCATTTTTCAAAATCCTTATCTATAATTAAGGTCAGAGTGTGTCCTTTAATTGCTGTTAGGCACACTCTTCATCCCCAAACTTAGAAATTGCAAGTCCCTAGCAATAAGATAAGACTCAGCAGTTCATCAGTGGTACATCCAGGGATAACTCACTTGGTTTTTCTTAGATAAATTGGCTTGTAAAGTTAGGTACATAATCAGAATGAAAGGGTCTCAGGCTCAAACATAATTATTGGGTCAAAGGATAATTAATAGTAAGGATGGCTAAATTTGGCCCTAGCTAATTTTCAAAGAAGGCCTTCATCATTTCCAATTGGCAAACATATAATCATTACCAAATGCTGAAGCAAATTCTGTCTCACTAAGAAAAAATGCAGGCACACTCGAAAAAGAAATAATAAAGGCTCAAAAGCTCATAAATTATAGGTAATCGGCCAATCATGTCCCCAAACTTAATGCGAGATTACAAATTTAGATTGCTAACTAGCATGGTGAATAAATAAATAATTAAGGATGAAAATAGTTATAGACAGGGATCATTAATCAAGCAATGCGAATCAATTAATTTATCCAATTGATGCCTAAGAATCAGAAAACTTTAAATAATTAAGATGAATTCTAAATTAAATACAGTTTATACCTTTCATAAATTAATGGGATGAGGGGATAGATTACTTCCCTTTTTACCTATATGGCAAAGATTTGGTGAACGATGGTTGTAAGAATTGAACAATACAAATCAGAAAAAGAAATACATGGAACAATTAACAAAGAGTAATATTTTCATTACAACTAAAAGGGAAATACATTGTTCAAGAAAGGACATTAAAAAAATTATTACATCATAAAAGTAGTAAATAAATAAAAGCAAATTAAATTATTAGTCCTCCTCTTCTTCATCAGCAGCCTTATCCATAGGTTCATCATTATGTTGCTTAGGGTGGGGTAGAAATTCAGTTGCCAAAGGTGTGTCATCTGGAGGAATGGTGAACCCAATGGAAGCCAACCATAAGTCTTTGTTAGTTGGAACTCCCATTTCTTTAGTGTGGTCCACATTCAGTGCAGTGGCAATCTTCCTTAGCATAAGATCGTGGTTCAGGACCAAATCATAGATCCCTAGCTGCATCTTCTTCATGACCTGAAGTTCTTGCATTACCATAAAGAGATCAAAAGAATTACCTGAACTTCTTGAAGGTGGGGGTGCAGAAGATGATGGTTTGGGTTGTCTGTGATGCTTTGGCTCTTGAGGCACAAAGTTGTCAATGTGGTCTATTACCCAGTACTTATCCATGATCCTCTCAGGCTTCACCTTTGTCATTTCTTCATAATTCAACCTAACCTGATTCTTTTTGGCCACCAAAGTGACAACGGAGCAATATGGCAGTTGGAGATTTTTTTCGTTGGCTTTCACCATCTCCTTCAATATTAACTCACCCAAATTAACATACAGGCCTTTCATTAAACACTAAATCAACATCAACCTCTTAATGACAATCTCAGTAGCGTGAGCCATAGGTTGCAGGGATGAAAGGACGTAGTGGCACCATAAGAGGGGGAGATGATTCAAACAAAAAGACACATTTTGGTGCACCACTCACTTTTGTTATATATGCAGCCCCTTGTTCATGACATTCCTCTAGTACTTCCTTTCTAAGATTCTTATTTTTAGCCCTATAAAAGATATCTACTATCCAAGTGTATTGATATCCTTCACCATCTAAGATAGGTACTTTCAAACTCTTATTCATTATGTGCCCAGAGAGAGGAATAGTGACTCCTCTCAAGTAAGAAGAAAAAGGTACCTTATCTTCAATAGAATTGCCCCTTAAATTAACATAAAACTCCCCAGTGAGTTCTTGATAACCATTGCCTAAGTTCTCATTAAAATACTGTCATCCTCTTGCAAACATAGCAGCTTTTACATCAATATCAGAGCAATTATCTTCATTAAGGACCAGTGCCCTTTCCCTTATTACTCCTTTATTTTTGAATTTTATCTCATATTCTTGGGCCATCTTAAGATCTGTAAACCTATTCCAGTCAAAACCCTCATTTCTCTTAGATTTCCTTTCCTTCTTAAGGTTCTTACACTTTTTAGGTGGTGGAGAAACAGGGGTGCTTGAAGTAGCCACCCCCTTTCCTTTCTTTTTTTTTCGGTTTTCTTCACACTTTCCATTTCAACAATTCTTTCTATTTTTCTAATAAGTCTTTGTGATCTTGTGGACATTGTGAGTGTTAAGGATGGTATTTATAGGGCCTAAATGGGTGCAAATGCATAAATAACATAACCACATCAAAATGAAAATGTGAGATGAATGGACACGATGGATGCATCAAATTCAAAATTGAAACGGTGGAATGTAAGAATTTTAACTATTAACTAAATTCAAGGAATAAAAAGATGTTACCTTTCAATGAATTCCAAAGATTGTGCCTTTTCCTCTTCAAAACCCAAGTTTCTAACGTAAAGAGGTGTGAGTTAGGGTTTGTACGCTGAGAGGGTTTTATACTACTGAACCCAACATTTATATGCTTATATTTTGAATGTTGTAGGTGATAACAAGCTAGAACAAATTGGGGTACGTGTAGGTACATTAATCTTTGGCGTACATATGCCTATATTAAAGCACAACAGGTGGTAATAGGTGGGTAAAGTATGGGTTCACGCTCAAGCGTACACGATCACGCTTAAGCATACACGATCACGCTTAAGCGTACAGGAGTCACGCTTAAGCGTGATATTTTCTCGCTCAAGCACGAAGGTATAACAGGTGTAACAGATTTGGTACTCACTCAAGCGTAAAATGGTCACGCTTAAGCGTGAAGGCATAATTCAAAGAACCAAGGTTCTCGCTTAAGCGCAGAGCTCCTCGCTCAAGTGAAAAACATGCTTAGGGGGGATTACGCTCCAAGCGTCAAAGGGTCACGCTTAAGCTTCAGGTTGGTCCAGGAGTCACACTTAAAGCGTAGAGTTTCTCGCTTAAGCGCAAAGACATAACAGGGTGTAACAGGTTTGGTGACAGACACTCCCACGATCTCGCTAAGCGTGCATACTCCTCGCTCAAGCACCAGGCATATCCATGGGTCACGCTTCAAGCGTGAAGGGTCACGCTTAAGCACTCGTCGAGCTCGCTTAAGTGCATGGTGATTCGCTCAAGCGTATAAGGGTTCTCGCTCAAGCGAACAGGGTGCTCGCTCAAGCAAGAAGGCACACCCAGGGGTCACATTTCAGCTCATAGAAGCTTGCTCAAGCAAACAAGGTACTCACTCAAGTGAGAAGGCACACCCAGGGGTCACATTATAAGCCACGTTCAAGTGTACAAGGCTTCTCGCTTGAGCGTGAAGGCACAAATTGGTCTACGCTTAAGCGCGTTATCCCCTCGCTTGAACGCCAAGGGGACCTGATCCTAATTTATTTACGCGTAACAATGCACAGTTTGGAATGTATGTATGCGTACCTCCTGGTCCACAATTTTATTATTTTAGAGATGCGCGTATGTACACTGGAACACAGAGTATATGCACTCAAACCTTATTAAAAAAATTTTAAGTTTATTCACACCTTATTTAAACCTTTTTTTTAATTTTCTTTTATTGTTTGAAAACACCAAGCACAAAATACAACAATTAAAATGTAGGGTTGCCTCCCTCAAGCGCTTCTTTAAAGTCACTAGCTTGACCTTTGACACCTAAGAAGATGCCTGTAAAAACATGGAGGATTTCTACCTATCAAACTCTCCTCTATAGTAGAGCTTGAGTCTCTAGTCATTCACTTTGAATGTTCTTTCAGTGGCTAGTTCTTTTACCTTAATTACACCATGAGGGAAAACCTCATTCACAATGAAGGGTCCAGACCATTTTGATCTAAGTTTTCCTAGAAAGAATCTCAGCCTAGAATTGAATAATAAGACCCCGTCATCTTTATGAAACTCCTTCCTATTTATCCACTTATCATGCCACCTCTTAGTTTTCTCCTTATATATTCAGGCACTCTGATAAGCATTGAGTCTGAACTCCTCAAGTTCATGGAGTTTTAGGACTCTTTCCTCTTGAGATTGGTCATAATCTATGTTTAACAACTTTGTGGCCCCCCCATGCCTTATGTTCCAACTCCACAAGGAGATGGCAAGCCTTACCATACACCAACTGATAAGGTGACATGCCAATTAGAGTGTTAAATGTTGTCCTATAGGCCCACAATGCATCATATAATCTCACAGACCAATCCTTCCTAGATTTCCCTACTACTTTCTCTAGTATCCTCTTGATTTCTCTGTTACAAAGCTCAACTTATCCACAAGTTTGTGGATGGTAGGGAGTGGATATCTTATGGAGTACCTCATAATGTCTCAGGGCTTTTTCTGTGATTCTATTGTAGAAATGTGACTCTCCATCACTAATGAGGACTCTAGGGACTCCAAATCTAGAGAAAATGTTCTTCTTTATAAACCTAAGCACCACATGTGCATCATTGGTTCTGGTAAGGATTGCCTCCACCCACTTGAAGACATAATCCACAGCAACAAGGATATACTCATTGGAAAATGACTTTGGGAATTATCCCATGAAGTCAATGCCCCAGACATCAAATAGCTCCACAACTAAAATATTTGTCAAAGGCATACCAGCTGATGATGCATGATTTAGCCTTAATTCCTTGCTTTAAATGTGTATAATTTGCCATTGCTAATTGTGTAATATTATGCATTTTAACACATTTTCATAATTCAAGTTTTATTTAATATTTGAATATTAAATGAATTAGGCAATAATCTTTAAATGGAAATATTAAATCTTACTTGATTTCCCTTATATTGTAGTGAACAATTGAGGTTGCAATTGGGAAATCATAAAATTGAGCATCAGTTCTGACGCGTAGCGCTGGTACCACGCGTAGCGTGGAAGCAAATTCGCAACACTAACGCGCAGCGTCAAGCCCACACGTAGCGTCAACAGTGACGAGGATCCCATTAACAGGCTGTATGCAACTTCAGAAGTGGAGGATTTATTTATATTAAAGCACTTATTGGCCAATCCATTACAGACATACGGCACTATCTCAGTGGGGAACATACAGCACAAGTGTCCAAGCATTATTGAAGAATTATTGGATGAAATAATGTATTCTGAGTCAGAAACCCTCACGCGTAGCCTCATAATTACGCGTACCGTGGAAGCAGATTCGCAACGCTTACGCTATAAATAGGACCTTTACCCTTGCTTTCACTATAAATAGGACCATTGCCAAAGGCTTGAGACACCTCAATTCACGTTTCTCTCTTTTCTCTCTTTGTTTCTATAAGCATCAGAGGAAGGCACAAAGCCTCCTCCTCTCTTCTTCCCCCTCTTTGCTCCATTCCGGGTTAGTTTCTTTTCTTTGTAGTTGTTATTATGGAGGGCTAAAACCCTAGATTGATTTTCTTGGAGAATATTGTAATGTAATTTTGAGGTCATTATTTTTAATATAGTATGTTTTCGTTATTGTTAATTCTTCATAATCTTACTCTGCTTATTTAATTCCATTCTGTTTAATTAAATTTGTATGCTTAATCGGTTTAATTATTCAAATGGAATAAAATAAGATTTTAAATTAGAATGGATTAAGGAAATATGCATGCTTAATGAATATTTTCATAATCACTTTTAATAATTATGGTTTGCTTAATTCCATAATTTGAGAATAGATTATGTATATAGGCGATGTTCTTATGTATGCTCAATAATTCCTAGATTTTACGATCTTGACTCCTTTTGCTTAATTAGGATGTTTGATTAAAATATTCATTTTTAAATGAAAGTAAAGGAATTGTGAATTGAAAAAGATGCTTAGTTGATTAATTCAAATTGAGCTAAGAAATTGATAGTAATGAAAGTATACAAATTATCTTTAGTGAACCAAGGATAAATTTATTTATAATACTCCAAGAAAATCAATCGCTTGTTATTTATTGTTTTAAATCCTTTATTTACCTTGTTTTAATTTTAATTGTGACAACAAAAATCACTCAAAACCCCCCCAATTGTATGTTAGTGAACTTATGTTTGTAAAAATTTTTAGTTGTTTAGTTTTAATTTTTAATTGTTAAAAATTAGTTTAAGACTTGATTTTTCCTAAATTTTTGTGTTGATCCTTGAGAGAACGACCTAGGTTGACACCCTAGTACTACGTTAATTAATTTTAATGTACTAATTTGACGGAATCACGACTGCAAAAATATTCGACGTCACCAGCTTTAGCAGAAAGACCTCCACTTTTTTGACACTGTTCACACCTTTGCACATATACTCTAGCATCCTGAAAAATTGTTGGCCAATAAAAGCCACACTGTAACACTTTTGCTGTTGTTCTAGAGGCACCATGGTGTCCTCCATAATAGGAATCATGACAGTGCCATAAGAGTCTTTCTTGCTCTGATTCAGGCATACATTTCTTAATAATTCCATCTACTCCTATCTTATACAGAAAAGGATCATCCTATAGAAAAATTTTACTGTCATGAAAGAACCTTTTCTTCATTTGGGATGTCCACTCTTCTGGTACCATAGAGGCACTTTTAAAGTTGGCCATATCAGTATACTATGGCCCTGTGGTAATTGCCATCAGCCTCTCATCTGGGAATTCCTCTTTTATCAATATAGAGTCTGATTCACCCTCCAGACGAGAGAGTTGATCAGCCACTGAGTTCTCTACTCCTTTTTTATCTTTTATTTCTAAATCATACTCTTGGAGTAATAGAACCTATCTGATTAATCTTGGCTTTGATTCTTTTTTAGCTATCAAGTACTTTATTGCTAAATGGTCTGTATGAACAATGAACTTAGCAACAATCAAGTAAGCTCTAAATTTATCAAATGCATACACCACAGCAAGCATTTCTTTTTCAGTAGTGGTGTAGTTTATTTGATTCTCATTCAGCACCTTACTAGCGTAATAAATAACATGTGTTAATTTTTTTTTTCTGTCCTAGTACAGCTCCTATAGCAAAATCACTTGCATCACACATGAGTTCAAATGGTAAAGACCAATTACGTGTTGCAAGGATTGGAGCTGTAATTAATCTTTGTGTCAGATTTTCAAAAGCCTTGACACAGTTTTCATCAAAAACAAAAGCATGATCTTTCACCAATAAATCAGTCAAAGGCTTTGCTATTTTCAAAAAATCCTTTATAAATCTCCTATAGAAGCTAGTATATCCTAAGAAACTCTTCACTCCTTTCACATTGATTGGAGGAGGAAGTTTTTCAATAATATCAATCTTGGCTCTATCTACCTAAATGCCCTTTGTAGAAACTTTGTGGCCAAGGACTATCCCTCCTCTAACCATAAAATGACACTTGTCCTAGTTGAGGATAAGATTAGTCTCTTGACATCTCACCAGCACCTTAGATAGGTTACTGAGGCATATATCAAAGCTGTTTCCAAACACAGAGAAGTCATCCATGAGCACCTCAATGAACTTCTTTACCATATCCCCCAAAATTGCCAGCATACACCTTTGAAAGGTTACTGGTGCATTGCACAAACCAAATGGCATGCGCCTATATGCAAAGTTTCCATATAGATAGGTGAAGGATGTTTTCTCTTGATCTTTTGGATCAACCACAATTTGGTTGTATCCTGAATATCCATCAAGGAAGCAATAATACTCATGACCTGACAGCGTCTCAAGCATTTGGTCTACAAATGGTAAAGGAAAGTAGTCTTTTCTAGTGGAGTCATTTAACCTTCTAGAATCTATGCACATCCTCCAACCTGTAGTTGGTCTAGTGGCAATGACTTCACTTTTTTCATTTTTTATAGTGGTCATCCCTCCTTTCTTATGAACCACTTGGACCGGACTAATCCAAGCGCTGTCTGAGATAGGATAGATAATTCCTACATCAAGGAGTTTAACCACTTCTTTCCTCACAGCCTCTTTCATTATGGGGTTTAACCTTCTTTGTGGCTGAACAACTGGGGAATAGTCATCCTCCATCAAAATTTTATGCCTACAAAATGATGGGCTAATCCCCTTTAAATCAGAAATGTTCCAGCTAATGGCAGATTCATGTTTTCTTAAAACCCCTATCAGTTTTTCTACATCTTCATCCTTTAATTCAGCATTAATGATTACTGGATGTTGAAAACATATTTCAAATGAGAAAGCAAAGGTTTCAAATCATGTTTTTCTTCAAATACCTTCTTACCCTTCTCAAGTGCAGTATTATTTAAGTTTTCTTTCATTTTAACTTCTACTTCCCCTACTTCACATGCTTCTAGTAGGTTCA
This sequence comes from Clitoria ternatea, assembly GCA_037962975.1. NCBI lineage: Eukaryota > Viridiplantae > Streptophyta > Magnoliopsida > Fabales > Fabaceae > Clitoria > Clitoria ternatea. The sequence goes on along the minus strand of CM075672.1, from coordinate 22,940,999 downwards.
ATAACTCATTATGTGAGTTATCTAACTCCTCAGTCTCAGTCAAAATCATCCTCTAGAAAGGCTTGTAAAGCTTCTTCTTCAGCCTTTAACAGCATAGGAGTCTTATAACTTTTGATTTCTTCAAGCATAAAACAATCCATTTTATCAACTGGATGTTTCATAGCATCAAAGACATTAAAAGTTACCTACTCTTCTTGAACTCTCAGCATGAGTTCTCCTTTCTCTACATCAATTAAAGCTCTTCTAGTAGCTAAGAAGGGTCTCCCAAAGATTAAGGGAATCTCTCTATCAGCTTCCATGTCCAAAACTACAAAATCTACTGGAAAGATAAACTTATCTACCTTTACTAACAAGTCTTCCAGTATCCTATGAGGATATTTAATAGATATATCAACCATCTGCAAAGATATGTGAGTTGGTTGTAGGTCATTAATTCCTAATTTCCTCATTAAGGACAGAGGCATGAGGTTAATGCTAGCCCCTAGATCACATAAAGCACTTCCAACATGAACATCCCCTATTGCACATGGTATTGTAAAAGATCCAGGATCTTCTAGCTTTTGAGGGAGTTTCTTCTGAATAATTGCACTACACTCTTGAGTAAGGGCAATCATTTCATCTCCCTTAAGCTTTCTCTTCTTAGATAGAAGTTCTTTCAAAAATTTAGCATATGATGGCATCTCTTGCAATGCCTCAACAAAGGGAATATTTATGTGAAGCTTCTTGAACACATCTAAGAACTTAACAAACTTTTGCTTCTCTATCTGTTTCTTAAATGTATATGGAAATGGAGCATTCTTTAATTTCTCAGGAGTTAGCTTGACAGCTTCTTCCAAGATCAAATCATTCTTTTTCTTTTTCTTTTGATGAACTTGATTTTCTTTCTCTTTTTTTGTTTCTACTTTATTTTCAGTTTTATCATTAACTTGTTCACTTTCCTGCTCTTTTTCTTTTTCTACAGTATTTTCATTACTTGGAGTAGAAAGAACCAAAGTTTTTCCACTCTTAGTGATTATTGTTTTGCAATGTTCCCTTGGATTTACCTCAGTATCTCTAGGAAAATTACCTGATTGTCTCTCAGCTAACTACTTTGAGAGCTGTCCAACCTGATTTTCTAGATTCTGGATGGACGCTTCTTGATTTTTAAAGCTGGTTTGAGTGGCCTGAATGAACTGAGATAGAACATTCTCAAGTTCAGACTTTTCTTTAGGGGGAAGGAGAAGAGGTTGTTATGGTCTAGTTGTGGTTTGAGTTTGTGGTATGTTTTGATTTAAATGTGGACCCTTCTACCATGAAAAATTGGGGTGGTTTCTATGGTTAGGATTAAAAGAATTAGAGGGGTAGTTCCTTTGAAATTGTTGCCCCATGAAATTAACTTGCTGAGCAGGCATATTTGGATCACACATGCCATTTTCATGGTCTCCACCATAAAAATCACAACTCATCATGCAAACTTGACTAGGCTTTTGGAGTTCTAAAATTTGAACGCTTAATTTCTCCAAAGCCTGAGTCATCAACTTACTTTGAGCCAAATAAGCATCTTGTGCTTCTAATTCCAGTATCCCTCTCATAGGGATTTAGCTCCTTTCACTAACTAAACATTCATTTGAAGCCAAAAAATCAATTAGCTTCTTCTACAGTTTTAGTGGTCAATGAACCTCCAGCTGAGGCATCAATCAAGACCCTAGTAACCGGTCTTACTCCATTATAAATAATGGTAACTTGTTGCATATCAGGGATCCTATAATGAAGACATTTTCTCAAACTCTCTTTGTACCTAACCCATTCTTCCATCAGAGATTCACCCTTTCTTTGCTAGAAACAAGTGATTTATGTGTTCAACTTGGCATACTTGGAAGAAGGGAAATATTTAATTAGAAATTTTCTTTGTAAATCCTCCCAAGTGGATATACTACCTCTTGGTTAGCTCTACAACCAGGCTTTTGCACGGTCCCTTGGAGAAAAAGGAAACAATCTCAATCTTATTGCCTCATCAGGGACACCATTCATTTTCACTGTATCATAAATCTGGAGGAAGGTTGCTAGATGCAAATTTGGATCCTTAACATCACTGCCTCCGAATTGATCATTTCTAACAAACTACAGCAAAGCCAGTTTAAGTTCAAAATTATTAGCTGCAATTGGAGGCCGAAGGATTAAACTACTATACTAAAAACGAGAATTAAACTGCTACTAAATGCAAAAACAAAATTAAATGGTTCAGTCTAGTACCAGTCCAAGGATTGTTGATATTACTCAATAATCCCCGGCAAGGGCGCCATTAACTTGATGCATAAATCCTGGAGAATTATATTCTTTTGGAAAACGCACCAATCGTTAAATTTGTAATATATTTGATTGTCCCACGGGGATTAAGGTAATTACCACAACCTAGGACTAGTACAAGCTAAACCAAAACACAAGAAGATAAAATTCATTCTGTTTAGGCTTTTCTATTACTTTTTATGTTTTTGTATTTTCAGAAACAATATAAGAGATGAAGTGTGATTAATGGAAGATAGGTTAGGATTACTTCAACTCATAATTTCATCAAGAAACATGCAATTATAGTTCAATCAAGCTTCAGATTCAAGAGGACAATTCACAGATGCTTAATCCCTAATTCCTTAGGTGATTAACACTAATTCCTAAGCATTAAACCCTAATCCCTTAGGTGTTCAGTGATAGATAAATCTAATGCAAAATTGGGGATTGAACCCTAACTATTCACCTAATTACTAGGCCTGAATTAGTTAGGAAGCTAGAAGTTACCTAAGCCTCAACCATGATTCCTCATTGGTGAGATTCTTCAATTAGGCTTGGATTTGTCAATCCAGCAGTGTAGATCCACTTCTCAGCTTGTTCTCCTCATGCTTCAGAAGATAATTTCCTCAATGCATATTCAAGATTCCATTGGATGCTTTAGCAATCCCAATCATAGGGGTTTAGCAATCCATGGAAGTGGTTTCAGAAGAAGGAACGTGGAAAGCCATGGAAGAGAGAAATTAGAGAGGGAAAATATCTAGAGAGAGATTAAAAATCTAAAAATGATTTCTGTTATTGCTTCTGTGTGTAAGTTACAGAGTATTTACAACTATATATAGTTAAGGCAAAAACTATCTAACTAACTCTAATTAATTATAAAGGAAACTTCCTAACAATTAAACTAACGAAACTAATTAATTAATTACAAAGGAATCAATAATTATAACACAATAATTAAATTACTAGGATACAAATATAGTCAGCAACTAATAAAGTAGTTAATGACAACTATTACAACAATTCACGTTGAAGGAAAATAATAAACTGGGCAAACAGAATTCACGCTTAAGCGTGATCGTGTGCGCGCTTGAGCGCGATACTTTAAATTCCTTGATGCAAGTGACTTTACGCTTGAGCGTGGTCGTGTCCGCTTGAGCGTGATGGCTTTAACTTAATGCACTATATGACTTCATGCTTGAGCATGAAGCTTAATATTGAATGCAGGGTGATCTCTTGCTTAAGCATGAGCCTTGTCCGCTTGAGCGTGATAGCTTCACACTTTACTGGATCTGCGTGTACGTACGCTGGGATTCCAGCGTATGTACGTTGGATGTCCTGCACCTGATCCTGCAAAATACAACACATAAATGCCTAGCATATGTACACTGGCTTTCTAGCGTATGTACGCTAGGTTAATGAATCTATCAAATAAATATATTTCTTTATGTACTTATCTTTTTAACCATTTTCTTGCACAATTTAAATACATTTGAATTAAATAATTAAAACAAGAAAGAATGATAATTTATTACATAATAATGCAAAACTCAATAATATTTAATGGATTAAGTTAAATTAAAGATGAATTTATTAAGTCTTTTCAAGACTTATCAATGAGTGAGTGTAGAGTATCTTTAGGGGAGGTGAGCACTCAGTAGTACATGATATAGCATGTTGTTGCTATTGTTATTGTTTTGATTCTTGTGCTAAATAACCTGCTTCTAACATTATTTTTATAAGAGAAAGTGTTCAGGTTGGTTACGTGCATTATGCTCTAATTCTTGTTTCCTATTTTCCTGTTTTGTGTTGGTTGGGCTTAGGCAAGAGGAATCTCTCTGGTTTTTAATTTTTATCACTTTGTTACTCTTTTTTGCCTCTTCTTAAATAACTCACCTCCTTCACCTCTCATTCACCTCTTCTCAAACCTCTTATTTCTTACTAGTGTCTGATTTTTATTGTTGTTTATTGGATGAACTAGTGGGGTTTTCTGACCTTGTTTCTTATCTATGTTTGGTGGCTGATAATATTATAGGAAGATAAAAGGGACTTTTACTTTATAGTGGTACAAATGATGGATGAAAGGTCAACAAACGAGGTTTCTCCTCAGCTGTTGGATTTGATCCAAAATGAGAGAGAATGGCACAATATGAGCAAGGGTGAAGTACATGAAAGTCCTTACAAGAGAGAAAGCTTGAACTAAGGCTTGGTTCACCTAGTGAGGAATGGTCTCTCAGTGGTAAAATGAATAACAACATAGAAAGAGATGAGTCTCTACTCTCTCTTGCTTCCTTCTCTTCTCATGCAGCTGGCTCTGGTGCTATGCTGAACTCACCAGGGCTGTGACATCCTATGTCATTTTATATTTAATTCTAACCATTTTACTGGTTTTCATAATAAATTTTTCGACTTTTAAATAATTAAATTACACAACAATTAGAAAATATGTATTTTGAATTTGTAGTGCCAAAATATGAATTAAATAACCTATTTATAAGTTTCAAAATCATTTAAGTTGAAGAAAACATAAAACCTGAAACAGGGGCCTGACGCTGTACGACAGCCCCACACGTAGCGTCAGCCTCACATGTAGCATGGGCAAGACAGTAGCAACACTTGATGTTGATACACTTTTTAGGCCAATCGGCCAACTTCTAACCTACCCAATTGGCCCGTTTCAGGTTCGATTGCCACGAAACTTCACGGGCCACATGTTTTCCCTATTCTAAAACTGTTGACACCGTTCGTTCGCCAAAATTTCAACACCTATGCAAGTTATGCGCAAAACTTAGTTTAAACCCCTTTTGTGCAAAACCTTTGCACCAAAAACCCTAAATGGGTTCCAATTGGCCCAAGGCCAATACACACAGATCCTAAATGTCCTAGAGGACATATTGGTACCTTTCGAGGGTCCTAAAACCCGCCATATCTCAAATTCACCTAATCGGTTCCTTAAATCCATAACTATTCACTATAAGCATAACTTTCTAAATCCACCAAAACACCAATCAACTCACAATCACATCACACACAACATTCATACATTATAACAGATCCTGCCAATAGCATTCATCATTCACATAATATTGGCTCTGTGCCCCAATTCATAATAATGAACACAATATATAACTAATCATCATAACTCAGACATCATCATCGACCATTCCATATATATATATATATATATAGCAAGACTAGCCCATAATATGCAAGCATGAGGTGGCTCCGTGCCACATAACACTCAACATAATAAAATGTTGTAACACCACAGCAATACACAACCAACAAAAATGAATATAAATCAACACCTCTAGAAATCAACAATACATGATATAAATGCATTTTCTTCTCATTTCAATATTGCCCTGGCCCCATTTAGCTCTCGCCTCCGCAGTGCGCATCCATACCAACATCAGTCACTAAAACCACAATACAGGGGGTGAGTGACTGGAATTAAGAATTAATAAAGAAACAACAACATGACTCGGAAAAGCATAACTTGGCTATCTTCCTAATTACAATTACCAATCATAATTATTTACCCTTTATGACATCTCTTTACTTATCACTTAAATCATTATACCTCCATGATCTTATTAGTTACCAAGATCAATGCCAGTGCTAACTTATTTCCAATCAATTCTACTCTAGCATACACACCTAGTCATTCATCCTCTAGGTCATTATCCAATTCTATCATACACGAGTTCACATATTACTTAACCTCATCCCTTATATTCATTATCATTGGATAATTCAACATCAAGTATTACATACATTCAATAAATGAGTCATCACATTGTATACCATCATCATAACATACAAATAAGCCAAGGAGTGTAAAATATAACTGACTCTCACATACATGACATGACGCCTAGTATCCGGATACCAAAAGGACCGACCTTCAGCTGGGGTCCTACTTAACACCCCGTGAACCCTACTTGGTTCACCGAGTCCTACTTGACTCCCCCTCAACCATTGGGTCCTACTTGACCACTGGGTGGCTCAACTGGGCACAAAAACCACGGGAGCCGGAAATGAGGGTAACATATACCGTTGGTCATCCTCCACCACATAATCATTATAAACATAGCCAGATAATCTCTTTTACTGGAAGCCTGTCAGGAGCCGTTCCTTGACTGTGCAACGCTGATGCTGAAATCCTGAGCCATTAATTTGGTGTAAAAATCTTAGTAAAATAAAATGTGACTCTCGGATTTACACTTTGGCAAGCGCACCAGTCGTTAAAATTGTAGTGTATTTGATCGTCCCACAGGGATTGTGGTAAGTACCTCAATCTAGGACTAGTACAAGCTGAACCAACAGAAAATACATGAAGTTCATTCGGTTTTTATGGTTTTAGTGTTTTATAGTTGTTTTTGTATTTTCAGAAATAGAGTTAAAGTGAAATGAGGAAAGTGATTAATAGAAAACAGGTCAGGATTGCTTCGGCTCACAATTTCCTCAAGAAACATGCAATTAAGTATAATCGAACTTCACAATCTAAAGAACAATCCGCTTGTGGTTATTCCCTAATTCCTTAGGTGAAAAACACTAATCCTTAAGCAATGAACCTTAATTCCTTAAGTGCTCGATTAACCTAAGAATCTAATGTGAAATTGGAGGTTGAACTCTAACTATTCACCTAAATTGATTAGGCCTGAACTAGTTAGAAAGCTGGAAGTTACCTAAGCTTCAGCCATGATTCCTCACTGGTGAAGTTCTTCATCAGTTCTGGATTTGTCAATCCAGCGATTCTGCTCCACTCCTCAGCTTGTTCGCCTCAAGATCTAGAAGTCGATCTACTTGCTCACAGCTTCAAGACTCCATTGTTCACCTTCGCAATCCCAACCTTAGGGATTTAGAACTCCATAGACTTCAGTTCCATCGAAGGATTGTGGAACGTCATGGAGGAGAGAGTTTAGAGAGATGAAAATATAGTGAGAGAGTATTCGAAGTTTAGAATGAAAAAGAATGTGTTCTATGTATTCTCTGTCTCCACCCCTTTTTTACAGAGTATGTACATGAATATATATATAGACATCTTAACTAAACTAACTAACTTAACTAATAACTTAGAGAACTTAAGTTAACGACTAAAACTAATTACACAGTTTACAGAGTAACCAATTAATTACAGCTCAGCTCTTAACAGGATCCAGCTCAGCCTTAGCTAATTTACAGCGCAGCACCAGCTAATTGACAGTTCACTACTTAAGTTACTAAGGTTGCAGCAGTTGGAGAAGAAGGCAATGGAAGCGGAAACAGTATTGCACCAGGTGTATGTTGTTGGAGGGAAGAAACAGGGTTTAAGTTACTGCTTTTTCGCTTCAGCTGCTGGGTTTTCGCTTGAGCGGATTAAACTCTCGCTTGGGCGAGTTCGGGAATTGTACTATAGTGTTGCTTGGTCGCTTAAGCGTTATGGCGAAGCTTGGGCGAATTGGAAATATGTAATACAGAATGGCTTTCTCGCTCAAGCGTGATTGCTTCGCTTGAGCTAATTTTTATCCTTCGCTTTAGCGAATTTAACTCTCGCTTGAGCGAGTTTATTATTTAATCGGTATTCTGCAGTTGGCGTTCGGGTTCGTCATGCAATATTCCGAGTCCTTGTCCTCTTTCGGAGTCGGTGTCTTTGGAGTCTTCTTAAGTTAGCTTACTTGAAGTCTCGCTTGGTCAGTATTTGGGCTCTTTTCAGTCGGATTCAAGAAGTCTCACTCGGATTTATCAATTTCTGCTCGAATTTGTAGGATTTCACTCGGAATTTTCTTCTTATCTTGAGTCCGCCCTGTTCCTGCACCAATAAACAGCTACTTGCCTAGCAATTATACGTTGGCTGCTTAGTGAATTTATAAATACTTCAAAATTCCTTATCTAATTAATATTTTCAATCGGTTTTATACATAAATAGCATACTTTTGAAATAATTAATTAAAACATGAATTATTAACAAATTATTAAATAATAATATCAAAACTAGACAATACTTAGTAATTTATGTTAAATAAACAGTGGAATAATTAAGTCTTTTCAAGACTTATCACATCCCCAAACTTAAAACTTTGCTTGTCCTCAAGCAAATATTCAGACTTATTAACTAACAGCATTTGATCAACACAATCAACCTTTCCTTAACTTAATTCATACTATAATTATTGAATACCGATCATGCTTTCTTCTCGTAATTTCTAAAAGTATAAAAACTTACACCTCCTTTGGGAGACAAGCTGCTGATGCTTTCCTCACTGGTCGGTGTTTAACTCTTCTCTCGGTGTATAGGGTAAATAGAATGCACTTATCACCTGCATACTAGTTAGATCAACATAGGCTTGCAACAGTTCTAAACATCATGAAATATGCCAACTCAATCGGATCAGTAAGGGCTTTTTAAGCTTATAATGGGGCTCGGCTACAGGCTCAATTATTGTTTTTCCGAGTCATAGATAGGTTACAAGATGTGTCGACTGATGCTTTGCCTCAATTCTAACTTAATTGCCTCTAATAACAACTCTCTTTACTTTTCTGACTGAATGCTACTTAATAACTCGTGCTATTTTGCACTTTCTTTTTCTTTTAGTCCTTCGGACTTCTCCTTTTTTCTTAACTTTTTCTTTCCATCTTTTTCCTGATCGAAATTTTTTTTTCTTTTGGTGCTTTGCACCTCTTTTTCTTTTCAGTACTTTATTCATTTTTCTCTCGGCTTTGCCTTTCTTCCTTTTATTTTTCTACAAATTTATCCATAATCAAGGTCGGAGTGTGTCCTTAATTACTGTCAGGCACACTCTTCATCCCCAAACTTAGAGATTGCTAGTCCCTAGCAATAAGCAAAAACCGAGTAATTCACCAGTGGAACATCCAGGGTACTCTAGTTGGGTTTTTCTTGGATAACTAGGCTTGTAATGTTAGGTATATAAAACGAATAAAAGGGTCTCAAGCTCAATCATAATTATTGGGTCAAAGGGTGATTAATATATTAGGAAGGCTATTTTTGGCCCTAGCTAAAGTAACAAAGAAGGCCTTCATCATTTCCGATTGGTTGACATACAACAATTAGCAAGCACTGAGGCAAATTCTGTCTCACTAACTAGCATGCAAGCTCACTCGGAAAAAGATAAAACAGGCTCAAAAGCTCATATGAGTATAACAGTTAATCAGCCAGTCTTGTCCCCAAACTTAATGTAAGATCATACATTTAGATTGCTAACTAGCACGCCAAGTAAACAATTTAATTAATGATGAAGAATAGTCATGGGCAGAGATCATGAGTTAAGCAAAAACCGATTAATTAATATATCCGACTACAGCTTAACGCATCAGCAAACTTTAAATTATGAAGACAGAGTTGAAAGAAACAATAAGCATACTTTTGCAACTTATAATTAAGAATATTAATTTAAAGAATAAGTTGGAAAGAGACTTCCCTTTTTACTTGAGTGGCTGTGGATGGAAAAACGCGTAATCAGATTGGGACTCATAGATTTTACCAATACATATGACAAACCAAATAAAACAACAAATTAACAGAAACTAAAATTTTCATTACATAATAAAAATAAAAACAAGTTCACTGTTCTGAAAGCAGTTACAATAACATCAAATTAAATACATAGGAAACATCATAAAAACGTGGAACAACTGCTTAAACATTCTGATCTTCATCGTCTTTGTCCTGCTGAGAGGGAATCGTGAATCCAATGGAAGCTAACCACGCATTTCTATCCAGTGGAGCTCCCATTTCTGGTGAATGTTCAACCCTCAGTTTCGTGGCAATCTTCCTGAGCATCTGATCGTGGTTCGAGACCCGATCATAAATTTCAAGTTGCATCTTCTTCATAACCTGTAATTCCTGTAACACCAAAAGAATGTCAGAAGAAGAAGAAGAAGGACCAGCTCCTACAGATTGCTTGGGACGTTCTGGTTCTGTGGCTTTAAACTTCACAACACAGTTTTCAACAGCCTTAACACTTTCAACCTCTGGTAACTCATTTTCCTCACTTGCAGGAGATACATTCCTTTGAACCAGAGGAGATACATCCCTTTGCTCCTGACTTCGACTAGGGACATGTACAGACGAATCAGATATAGTGATGGTTGCCACTTCTCTTTCGTTATCTATTTGTTTCCTTCGCACACTTCCTTCTGCAAAGTTTGGTCTAGGTTTCTACAGAAGTCTTTGAGATCTTCTTTTCATGATGAATGTTAAAACAACGATGATAAACAACCTAATTAAACAAAAATAAGAACAGAAATCCAACAGAAAAACAGCAAACCAAATTGTGAGATGCATGGCTTATGAATAGTGGAAAACGATAACAATGAAACAAGAAGATAATAACCACGAACTTAGAAGTGAAAGAAGTGGAAAGGTAATACCTTTCTTAGAAACCAGAAAGTGTCTTTTCGTCTTCAGCTAAAGTTCAGCATAGGTATTGAGGGTTGGAAGCTGAAAGGGTTTCTCTTTTATAATGTTGAATTCAATTTTCAAGAAACGCATAAATGCGGTCAGCTTTAATTATTACTTTATTAAATGTATTACTATTATTATTATTATTATTATTATGTTTATTATTTATTTATTTATTATATATATATATTAGAGATTTTTTTATTTTTATTTTTTTAGAATACTCAAATACTAGAGGGGTAGAAGATCGAGGAAGAGTGGGATGAAACCAATGTGATGCCAAATGGACATAGGAGAATGGAAGATGAATAAATGAACAGACGATAAGACAAAACAGACAAATAAAATGAAAATTTAAATAAATGAAAGAGAGCGTATGAGAAATGAGTGAACCATTGTAATGAAATACAAGTGAATCAAGAAAGGAATAATAAAAGAAAGGAATCGAATTATGAATGAATGAAGGAATACCGAATAAATGAATAATGAGGGAAAAGAGTAAAACGGGTGAAAGGATGATAACCGAGTGAAAAGGGAGACAGGTACCGAGTGATAAAAATCTGAGAAATGAAGAACGAGTGGCTGAGGGAGGTAGAGATAATAAAAGTCAAACAAATCGAAGTGAATTAAGGAAACAGGTGATTGGAAAGAAAAAAAAGGTTCTGAATCAATGGAATGAGTAAAAGCTATACTGACTAGATGAATGAGACGAGTAAACGCACCAGCCAGTGGAAGAATAAATGTATAAATGAATAATCGAACCACCGAATGAATACCCCCGAGGAAGGAATTGGTGAATAAATGAAAGAAATTTGAATACAACTAAATCGAGTGAATGAACACTGGGTGAATGAAAACTCAGAAAACTGGGTACTGAAAATACAAAAGTGACAGTCACGAATGAAAAACGAAGGAATGAAGAGGGAAACTACCACATACGAAACCCGAGGAAAGTAAAATAAGTGGAGTAAAACAACAAGTATATGAATGCCAAGTAGATAATACCGGTCAGATAATGAGCAAGTAAAAAGTGAATGAATGAATGGATGCCGAGTGGGTACAAATTATACCGAGTGAATGAATACCGAATGGTTCACAGAATGAGTGAAAGAATGAATGAATAAAGATAAGTGTATGAGAAACGAGTGTGACAATGAATGGACGAGTGAACAACAGTCGTGAGATACGAGTGAACAGAGAAGTGTGTGGAAGAAAGAACAAATGAGAGTAAGGCTGAGCGAAAGAAAGAACTAGTGGAGGAAACTGAATGATCTAGATCTGAGATATGAAGAATGAGTGAATGACAATGAGAGTTGTAACACCCCGGTTTTCCAGACTCGAATCCCGATGTGATCGTCATAATTAATAAAATTGTGAATAAATTTTTCGCGTTATAAAATAATTACTGGAGTCACACCGACACTCGAATTATAGAAAACCAAAGTGTACAATTAATAAACTAAAGCTGGATCGATAAAATAATGGCCCATAGTGGTATACGAAAATAATAAGGTATACAGCGGAAGAATATGTATACCGGGCACACGCCTAGTCCCATATGTGACGATATGAGAAAAGGCTAGGCTAGCATGCGATGACATAGCATGAGCCTATTAGATAATCATCAACCTGAGTACGCAAAGCCTAAGGTATAACTATATTTATATACATGTACAAATTCATTAAAACATCTATATCATTATAGATAATTCATACATTTCATGATTCTAATAAATAATAGTTCATAAATGATGCCGGCCAAGGCATTTCCTCTACCACTATTTACCTTCACCGAAACTTGATTCTTTAACTTCAAAATCATCCCATGGCAACCTGCATCACAATGCTAAAAAGGAGGCCACATGGGAGAGTGAGTTATACATTTAAAATGACGAATAACATATATTATGATTATGTGTAAATGCATACAAACTTCATGTGTGCTTTGCTATTAAATCATCAAAATTATAATTCATTAGCTACTCTTTATAATAATAGGCATATAAGCCTCATGAATCACAACTCATATCATACATAAGTATATTACATACACAATCACATATCCAAATCATTTTGCCACTTATCAACAAGGGCATTCAAAATCCTTAGCATCTTCAATTTGTTTAAGTTTTACTTATGCACCTCCTCGCAAGGGGTTTCTTATCATTCGTGGTCATCCATTCTCAAATATACAATAAATCTAATTTCATATCCATGGGTGATCGCAACCACCATAATATTTATTCCCAATAATTCTAATAATAATATCATCACTCAGGGATTCACCCTTCGTAGCACCCCGCAAGGTGAATTATTTATCACTCATACTATTATCATCACTTTGGGTCATACCCGTCGTGGCACCCCGCAAGGTGAATTATTTCCATATATACATCAATGTCATCATCACTCAGGCCTACGCCCTTCGTGGCACCCCGCAAGGTGATTCTCTTCATAATAATTATCACGTTACCATCATCACTCGGGAATACACCCCTCGTGGCACCTCGCAAGGTGATATATTCAACATTATTCAATAACAATAGGACAACGTCCTCTTCACTCAGAGATATACCCTTTGTGGCACCTCACAAGGTGTTATATTCATCAATCATATTATTATCCTCACTCCGGGACTTATTCCCTTCGTGGCACCTCACAAGGTGTTATAATCATCAATCATATTATTATCATCACTCCGGGTCATACCCGTCGTGGCACCCCGCAAGGTGATTCATTTCAATAATAAATAACTCAATACCATCATCACTCAGGGATACACCCCTCGTGGCACCCCGCAAGGTGAATTATTCAACAATAATAGGACAACGTCCTCTTCACTCCGGGATATACCCTTTGTGGCACCCCGCAAGGTGTTTCTCTTCACAATAATTTTCACAATACCATCATCACTCAGGGATACACCCCTGGTGGCACCCCGCAAGGTGATATATTTCACAATAATTATCACAAGGATTTCTCACCCTCTCAATTAGGGTATATATCTTAATTTGGCTTCTTAATAATTATTCATAATCAATTACAAAGCCCCTCAAGGCACATCGTTCATATAAATGGGCATCTCAATGGCCACAACATCAATCATAACAACCCACACATGGATTTCAACAATATAATTCAACATACCTTCAGCAATCATCATTGCGTCTCATGCATTCAAGTCAATACTTGGATTAATCATATTGGCACCCCACTCATCCCAAAATAGCAAACACTGCGTATTCAAGGGTATGTTCAACAACAACGTCCCTTTTCATTTAACATCATTGATCATTATGAAATATGTATAGCATCATCCATTTTTAATCACCATTGATACTTTTTCAAACTTCATTGAGTTATAATAACTCATTGCCATTCAATTATCCCCTCTTTAGTTTCATCGTCAATTATGGTGTGTCATACAATCACATCATTTACTTTTAATCAAGATTCATAACATAATCAATAGAGGGGGGAAAGCATACATGTTTTCGTAACATAGCATAGGTATGCATCTACCTAGCCAAGGCCTTAAGCCATTCCTCAATCACCACAAAGACACACCACACATGTACCCCTAGTGAATTCGCTCGTTTTTACATAATAAGAGGGGTTTTGGGCAACAATGAGCCCATGATAAATTTCAACATTAAGACATGAAGAAAGCTTACTTTTAGTCTTAAAAATAGTGGTACATGTCACAAATATCACCTATTAGTCCCTATTTGGCCACCATAAAAAGTTGGGTTTAAAACCCCCTTAAACTTGAATTTTTCAACGCAATAGGTTCGGTATTTTCTGCCTAATGAGAGTTAGAAAAATCCAATTAATGTGAGACCAATTCTCACACCTCCGTAACACAATTACCTACAACTTTCATGAAGAACTCGGAGGCCAAAAATGTCATTAAGGTGCCCAAACGGGCCAAAAACAGCAAAGAAAATAGACCAGTTGGAAAAACAGCACAATAGTGGCCATAACAGGGCTCTGAATCGATTCAAGCTCGTGTGAATCGATTCAAGCATCCTAAAATCTCAAAATTTGACAAACAGAGGGCCTTGAATCGATTCAAACTCGTATGAATCGATTCAAACGCCCCTGGAACCCAAAATAGTGAAAACAGCACCTCTTGAATCGATTCAAAGGGTCTCGAATCGATTCAAGACAGCCCTGCTACTGTTTTTATGCAGAACAACACCAAAATTTCAACTTCTAATCACCCTATATCATTCAATTCAAGTCCAATGACCATCAAAATTTGACACAAGCTAAAATATATTATTTGAGACGTGTGGCCACCGACCGCACTCAAAAATTCTCCAAATTGAGGGACTTATGCATATAAGTGCATTTAGAATATTTCAAGATGTTTCTATGCAACACAAGGGTCTATTCTCATTAAAATTTGCCCATTCCAATTCCTACAAGTCACAAACTACATATATGGGCTATTGGGACTAACCCAAGCCATCAAATTCACATAAAACTCTATTTGACTCTATGAGTTCCTCAATTATGCATAAACCCCAAACTTATCACCAATACCATCATATTCAATGCCAATCATCCACATAAATTCTCAATTCATAAAAGATATACTTCATCCCCTCAATGATGGTTCATTAACATGTATATATTTCAACCCTTCATGGGTTATTCATCATCATATATACACATACATTATCATTAATAGCCAACAATTTGTCATTCATATCATTTCACTATAAACATGGCAAGGCAAGCATGAGTATCAAGCCATACAATAATCATCAATTATATAACTCATGCAATTTGAATGTAAACTCCTCTCCTACCTCGAGGGAAGAGCCAAACGGTTCCAATGCTCCGAATGCTCCATTGCATCACCTGAAATACGATCTACATACCAATATATGTATACACATAATCAATAACCATCATAACTCTAAACATTTGTTAGCTTATCATAAAGCTCAACCTCAAGTCCTAGACTTGCTAAACACCAAGTTATGCAATTGTATTAGGCTTCGGGAATTCCTTCCCCAAAGCCAAGATCCTCTAGATCTTATGGACCAACCAAACTCAACAACATCATCATCTCATCCATTCCAAAATGCAATCCCATATTACTTCAATCCTTCAAATATCATCATTGTCACTCAAATTCATTATAAGCCCTTTTAGCTCTACTCAAAGCCATCAACAATTCACAAAATTCAAGTGACACACCTTATGGTCTAAGGCCTCATCAAATCCTCATCTTACTCATCTATTCATCATCAATGGTTATCCACCACCATCATTATCATTTTCATCATCATAGTTGCCAATGCTCAAGGGGGTTCAACTCCTCTAATCACATACACATTCACATGCACTCATCTCTAAAACCTCCATAATCAATACCAATGCTTCAAAGATTCATCTCCTTACATAAAATCATTCTAAGACATCAAAAATCATCAAAATCACCTATTTAGCCAAAACCCCCAAATCACCACACTTAGGGTTTCACTAAAACTCAATGACCATTATCAATATTCATCAACCATCATCAATGGCCATTCTCCCACATCAATATCACTCACTATCATCATTAAATATATTTCCCATTCATATTTCATATTTTCCCCAAATTCCTAAAGTTAGGGTTTCCATAAAAATTCAATAATACCATGTATCATCATCATTTTTCACCATTCAAATTACTAATTTCGTGTACCCCACTAAAGGCTCATAAAACTTGCATTTAAACCACCCTACCTTAGGGTTTTCCATAATAATAGCTTCTACCAATAACCTACATACATAAACCACTCTTCCAACACCCAAAACCCAAAACCTAAGGCATAAGCTCATGAAAGATGATGAGAAGCTTACCTCAACCAAGAGACGACCATGAGCTTCCAAGAGAGGGAGAGGGCCACACGAAAATGGAAGAGAAGAGGGGAAGAGGATCCTACCACAAGCTTCTCCTTCAAGCTCCCTCAAGCGAAAATGGTGGAGGATGAAGAAGACACCACTTGGCTTAGGTTTTTTTGAAGAGAAAGGTGGAGAAGAATGAAGAAGATGGAAGAAGAAGAAGAAGAAGAAGTGTGGAAGGAAGAGGGAAAAAGTGACGTGAAAGTGGAGGGGAAGAAAGAGTTTTATTTTTAACTTGGTTCCCCTTCATTAAAATTTTATCGTTTTATAACAAACAGGCTCTCAGTTTAGGCTCAATACTATATCCAAAAATTATTCCGAAGATATATTCGGATTCCCAATAATATTCTTAATAGCCCTGACCAACAGCATCTCAATCAGAGATATTTGGTCTGACACCCATTTTCCAATCGGGTATAATCTTATCTCATATAAGCTCAATAAATTATAAATACCCATAATAAATCCCAATTTAATCATTTCATTATTTTTGAGAAATAAATCAACTCATATACAATTATTTATTATTTATTCTCATCAATTATTCATTTTTATAAAATTTGGGATGTTACAAGAGTTCGGGCAAAGAACAAATAATGGAAAATGGAATGAATGAAATACCGAGTAAATGAAAGGCGGAGTAAACAAAACAAATACAGCGAGGGACCGAGTGAATGAAGAAACTAGGGGAATGAAAAACGAGATGACAGGAAATTGAGTGACTGGAAATACTGAGTAAATTGAGTGACAATCGCGAATGAAACACGAGTAGATGAAAATGAAAAGTACAGCGTGAGAAAACTGAGAAAGAAAATAAGTGGAATGAAACGATGAGTAAATGAATACCGAGTGGATTAAACCGGGTAAAAGTGAAAAAACGAATGAACAAACAGCGAGAGGTCGGACAAATAGAAAAACAAGTGAAAGAACAGGAAAGAATGGCTGACCGACCGGGCGAACAAACATGAGTGAAAGATAGACGAAGAAGGAGATAACCTGAGTGGATAAAAGAACTACTATAGTGGAAACTGAATGGATGTATATATACTGAGTGGCTGAAAAAGAAAAAGAACAGAAGGTGAAGCATTCATGAAATAATGAGTGAAAAAGATCGGGTGAATCAATGATGAATGGAAGAATGGAAGAATGACCGAGTGAATGGAGAACGAGTGAAAGAAACTGACTGAGTGGAATGAAGAAGAAGACGATTGAGTGACAAAATGAGTAAACGAAAGAATGAGTGAATGAAAAGCTGGATGAACATCCAACACATGCAGAGAGATTGGGTGATGAAACCGAGGAAGAGCTGAGGTGGATTGAAACACGAATGGATGAATCAACGACTGAGAGGAAGAGTGGACAACAGAATACATGAAAAGAAGGCCGAGTGACACATAAATGAAAGAAACTGAGTGAGGAATGAGAAATGAGGGATCCGAGTGGAAGAAACCGACTACTAGAGAAAGCCAAGTGGATAAAAGAATGAAAGGCCGTGTGCAAATGAGACTAATGGATACAGTACTGATTGTGATGACTGAGGAATCCGAGTGATGAAAAGCCGACTGAAATAAGTCACTTTTCACTATCTGACCCGTTCATTACATCAACGATCAGAAATCCTTCCAAGTCTTCCTTTTTATTCGCAGAAATTTATTGAAAAATGCTAAGTGAAGTTCAGTCGGGAAGAAGGATTAAGAAGAAGTAACAATTATCCGAGTGTACTATTTTTACTCAACTTAGTACATTTTTCCTCTAAGTGCGAAACAACAATCAGCATTGGCTCGCCTAAGCTACCAGTGCTTCGCCTGAGCGAAATAGAAGAATCAAACTCAGATTTCCTTCTTCAACTTCACAACTTTATTCACTAACTTTTTAGTTTAGTTTTTTTTTCTTTTTATTCATTCTAATTCAAAGTTCTAAACAAAACAATCTGAACATAGGGCTGCCTCCCTAGAGCGCTTCTTTAAGGTCACTAGCTTGACCTTATTGTATCTAAGAAGATGGCTTCAGTAACAAGGAGGTTTTCTGCCTATCAAACTCTCCTCCAAAGTAGAGTTTGAGTCGCTGGCCATTCACCTTAAAAACCCGATCGGTAGTCGGATCTTTCAATTCGACTGCACCATGAGGAAAAACCTCATTTACAGTAAAAGGCCCAGACCACTTGGATCGAAGTTTTCCAGGGAAGAGTTTCAGTCGGGAATTGAATAACAAAACCTGGTCGTCCTTCTGAAACTCTTTCTTATTAATTCGCTTATCATGCCATTTCTTTGTTTTCTCCTTATAAATGGAGGCACTTTGATAAGCGTTGAGTCGGAACTCCTCTAATTCATGGAGTTTCAAAATTCTTTCCTCCTGAGACTGGTCACAGTCCAAATTTAATAGCTTTGTGGCCCACCACGCTTTGTGTTCCAACTCCATAGGGAGATGGCAAGCCTTACCGTACACCAATTGATACGGGGACATGCCAATCGGAGTTTTAAAAGCTGTTCGGTAAGCCCACAATGCATCATCTAATTTTACCGACCAATGTTTTCTGGATTTTCCGACCACTTTTTCTAAAATTCTCTTGATTTCTCTATTGGACAGTTCGACTCGTCCACAAGTCTGTGGATGGTAAGGAGTTGATATCTTATGTAAAACCTCATAGTGACACAGAGCTTTTTCCATTATCTTATTGCAAAAATGTGAACCCCCATCACTAATAATTACTCTCGGAACTCCAAACCTAGAGAAAATATTCTTTTTGATGAACCTAAGCACAACCTGTGCATCATTGGTTCGGGTCAGAATTGCCTCCACCCATTTGGAGACATACTCCACAGCAGCAAGAATGTATTCGTTGGAGAGCGACTTAGGGAAGGGTCCCATGAAGTCGATACCCCAAACGTCAAATAATTCCACAATTAGAATATTTGTCAAAGGCATGCCAGCTTTTGCAGAGAGACCTCCGCTCCTTTGACATTTATCACACCTTTTTACATATTCTTTGGAATCCTGAAAGATAGTTGGCCAGTAAAAGCCACTCTGCAACACCTTAGCTGCGGTACGGGAGGCACCATGATGACCTCCGTAATAAGAATCATGGCAGTGCCACAAGAGCCTTTCCTGCTTGGATTCAGGCACACAGTGCCTGATTACTCCATCTATGCCTATTTTAAACAAAAATGGATCATCCCATAGAAAAGCCTTACTATCATGAAAGAATTTTTTTCTCATTTGGGATGTCCAACCATCAGGTACCACTGAGGCACTTTTAAAGTTTGCCATGTCAGCGTACAATGGCCCAGTTATAATGGCCATCAACTTTTCGTCTGGAAATTCCTCTTTTATTAAGACAGAATCCGACTCAACTTCCAGACAAGACAATTGGTCTGCAACTGAGTTCTCTACTCCTTTTTTGTCTCGTATTTCTAAGTCAAACTCTTGGAGTAACAGAACCCACCTAATCAGTCTCGGTTTAGACTCTTTTTTAGCTAGTAAATACTTGATTGCCGAGTGGTCTGTATATACGATGACTTTAGCACCAATCAAGTATGCATGAAATTTATCAAATGCATACACCACAGCAAGCATTTCTTTTTCAGTCGTGGTGTAATGTATTTGATTTTCATTTAACACTTTACTAGCATAATAGATCACATGAGTTAATTTCTCTCTTTTCTGACCCAGCACAGCTCCGATTGCAAAGTCACTTGTATCACACATCAATTCAAACGGTAAAGACCAGTCGGGTGATGCAAGGATCGGAGCTGAAGTTAAATTTTGTTTCAATTTTTCAAATGCCTTGACACAGTTTTCATTAAATGCAAACACCTGATCTTTCACAAGCAAGTCGGTCAAAGGCTTAGCTATTTTTGAAAAATCTTTTATGAACCTTCTATAGAACCCAGCACATCCTAGAAAACTCCTTACTCCTTTCACGTTGATCGGAGGAGGAAGTTTTTCAATAATTTCAATTTTTGCTCGGTCCACCTGCATGCCCTCAGCAGAGATCCTATGGCCAAGGACTATCCCTTCCTTAACCATAAAATGGCATTTCTCCCAGTTAAGAACGAGATTGGTCTCTTGACATCTCATCAACACCTTAGCTAAGTTGCTGAGGCATGTGTCAAAATTGCTCCCAAATACCAAGAAGTCATCCATGAATACTTCAATAAATTTTTCCACCATATCCCCAAAAATTGCCAGCATGCACCTTTGGAAGGTTGCTGGAGCGTTGCACAAGCCGAACGGCATGAGCCTGTATGCAAAAATTCCATAGGGACATGTGAAGGCAGTCTTTTCTTGATCCTTCGGGTCGACCACAATTTGGTTATAACCCGAGTACCCATCAAGAAAACAATAGTACTGATGTCCTGATAACCTCTCAAGCATTTGATCAACAAACGGAAGGGGGAAATGGTTTTTCCGAGTAGAGTTATTCAGCCTTCTGTAATCAATGCACATCCTCCAGCCTGTAGTTGGCCGAGTGGCAATGATTTCACCCTGGTCATTTCTTATAGTCGTCATTCCTCCCTTCTTGGGCACCATTTGGACTGGGCTAATCCAAGTGCTGTCCGAGATCGGGTAAATGATTCCCGCATCAAGGAGCTTGACCACTTCCTTTCTCACTGCTTCCTTCATAATGGGGTTCAGTCTGCGTTGTGGTTGTACAACAGGGGAATAGTCATCCTCCATCAGGATTTTATGCATACAAAAGGATGGACTGATTCCCTTCAAGTCAGAAATATTCCAGCCAATGACAGATTCATGAGCCGTTAATACCCCAACTAGTTTATTCTCATCCTCTTCTTTTAAGTCGGCATTAATAATGACAGGATGAGTGTCATTTCCTCTCAGGAAAACATATTTCAGATGAGAAGGTAAAGGTTTTAAATCACATTTTTCTTCCAAAAATTCCTTTCCTTTCTCAGTTTCAGTATTTTCCAAATGATTTTTCTTTTCGAAATCACCTACTTCTAAAACTTCTAGTAGGTCTAGTATTTCCGAGTGAGAATCAATTGACTCGGTCTCAGAGTCAAAGTCATCCTCTAAAAAAGTTCGTAGAGCCTCTTCCTTAGTTTTTAGCAGTAAGGGAGTCTGGTAATTTTCAACCTCTTCAATCATTAGGCAATCCATCCGTTCAGTCGGATGTTTCATGGAATTGAAGACATTAAAAATTACTTGCTCCTCCTGAACTCTCAGCATGAGTTCACCTTTTTCCATATCAATCAACGCTCTGCAGTAGCTAGGAAGGGTCTACCTAAGATCAAAGGGATCTCTCGGTCAGCTTCCATATCCAACACTATGAAGTCTGCTGGAAAGATAAATTTATCTACTTTTACTAACAAGTCTTCCAGCATCCCTTGGGGATATTTAATGGACCTGTCAGCCAACTGCAAGGACATGCGAGTCGGTTGCAAGTCATTAATTCCCAGTTTTTTCATCAAAGATAGAGGCATCAGATTTATACTGGCTCCTAGATCACAGAGAGCACTTCCTACATGAATATCCCCTATTGCACACGGTATTGTGAAAGATCCAGGATCCTCTAGCTTTTGGGGAAGTTTCTTTTGAATGATTGCGCTACACTCTTGAGTGAGAGTAATCATTTCATCCCCCCTAAGCTTCCTCTTCTTAGACAATAGCTCTTTTAAAATTTTTGTATAAGAAGGCATATGCTGCAATGCCTCAGCAAAAGGGATATTAATGTGAGGTTTCTTGAAGACCTCTAAGAACCTAGCAAACTTCTGCTCCTCTATTTGCTTTTTAAACCTGTGCGGAAATGGAGCATTCCTCAGTTTTTCAGGAGTCAGCTTAGAAGCTTCCTCCAGAATCAGATCAACCTTTTTCTTTTTCTTTTGATGGACTTTATTTTCTTTTTCTTTTTCTGATTCATTTTTATTTTCTACTTCATCTTTATTGTCCTGCTCGGTTTCTTGTATTATTTCTTTTTCTTTTTCTGAACTTATTTCTTGACCCGGAGATGGAGAAATAATTTTTCCACTCCTAGTAATTATGGCCTTGCAATGTTCCCTTGGATTTACCTCGGTGTCTCCAGGGAAATTGCCTGCTTGCGTCTCAGCTAATTTTTTAGAAAGCTGTCCTACTTGATTTTCTAAATTTCTTATGGATGCTTCCTGATTCTTAAAACTGGCCTGAGTGGCCTGGATAAACTGAGAAAGTACATTCTCGAGTTCGGATTTTTCTTTAACAGGAGGGTAAGAAGGTTGTTGTGGTCTATTTGTGGGTTGACTCGGTGGGATATTCTGATTCAAATGTGGACCTTTCTGTCAGGAAAAATTGGGGTGGCTCCTGTAATTAGGATTGAAGGAATTAGAAGGATAATTCCTTTGATACTGTTGCTGCCCCATATAATTCACTTGCTCGGAAGGCACAACTGGATCACACATTCCATTTTCATGGTCTCCACCACAAAAGTCACAACTGATCATAGAAACTTGACTCGGCTTTTGGAGTTCTGAAATCTGAATGCTTAATTTTTCCAAAGCCTGAGTCATTAATTTGCTCTGAGCCAGATAGGCATCTTGTGCTTCTAATTCTAATATTCCTCTCCTAGGGACTTGGTTCCTCTCACTAATCAGGCATTCATTAGAAGCCATCACATCAATCAGCTCTATAGCTTCTTCTACCGTTTTAGTTGTTAATGAGCCTCCAGCCGAGGCATCAATCAAGACTCTAGTGGCTGGCCTGACACCATTATAGAAAATAGTCACTTGCTGTACATCAGAAATCTGATGATGAGGACATCTCCTCAGACTTTCTTTATACCTATCCCATGCTTCCATCAAGGACTCACCTTCTCTTTGCTGGAAACATGTAATTTCATTGCGCAGTTTTGTATATTTAGAAGGAGGGAAGTATTTAATCAAAAATTTCCTTTGCAAATCCTCCCAGGTGGAGATACTGCCTCTCGGTTGACTCTGCAACCAGGCTTTTGCTTGGTCCCTTAGAGAAAATGGAAACAACCTTAGTCGGATTGCTTCTTCAAGGACCCCATTCATTTTTACGGTATCACAAATTTGGAGGAAGGTTGCTAAATGCAAATTTGGATCCTCAACCTCACTTCCTCCGAATTGTTCATTTCTTACCAGCTGCAGTAAAGCTGGTTTTAGTTCAAAATTGTTAGCTGCAATCGGTGGCCTAAGGATGCTAGCTTGCGATCCTTCTTCATTCGGCCTGGAGTAGTCACCTAGTGTAACTCTCCTTTGTTCCATTTCTTTTTCTTCTTTTTGCTTTTTCTCTTTTCTTAATCTACGTTCTAACAAATCGATGTCAGGATCAAAGAAGAAAGGTTCTCCTCTGCTCCTTGACTACATACAACAATTGTTAACACAACAAAGCAACTCACAGCGACGACTACACAAAATAATAACTACTAAAAAAAATACGTATTGACTGCAAATAGAAACAAAAAGCAAATGGTTCAGTCTAGTACCGGTCCAAGGATTGTTGATATTAATCAACAATCCCCGGCAACGGCGCCATTAACTTGATGCTGAAATCCTGAGCCATTAATTTGGTGTAAAAATCTTAGTAAAATAAAATATGACTCTCGGATTTACACTTTGGCAAGCGCACCAGTCGTTAAAATTGTAGTGTATTTGATCGTCCCACAGGGATTGTGGTAAGTACCTCAATCTAGGACTAGTACAAGCTGAACCAACAGAAAATACATGAAGTTCATTCGGTTTTTATGGTTTTAGTGTTTTATAGTTGTTTTTGTATTTTCAGAAACAGAGTTAAAGTGAAATGAGGAAAGTGATTAATAGAAAACAGGTCAGGATTGCTTCGGCTCACAATTTCCTCAAGAAACATGCAATTAAGTATAATCGAACTTCACAATCTAGAGGACAATCCGCTTGTGGTTATTCCCTAATTCCTTAGGTGAAAAACACTAATCCTTAAGCAATGAACCTTAATTCCTTAAGTGCTCGATTAACCTAAGAATCTAATGCAAAATTGGAGGTTGAACTCTAACTATTCACCTAAATTGATTAGGCCTGAACTAGTTAGAAAGCTGGAAGTTACCTAAGCTTCAGCCATGATTCCTCACTGGTGAAGTTCTTCATCAGTTCTTCATCAGTTCTTCATCAACATAATAAAATGTGGTAACACCACAAGAATACATAACCAACAAAAAAGAAGATACATCAACACCTCTAGAAATCAACAATACAGGATATAAATACATTTTCTTCTCATTTCCATATCGCCCTGGCCATATTTAGCTCTCGCCTCCGCTGTGTGCATCCATACTTATATCAGTCACTAAAACCATAATATAGGGGGTGAGTGACTGGAATTAAGAATTAATAAAGAAATAACTTGACTCAGAAAATGTTGGAAATATGCATTAAAAGCCTATATAGGACGCATCATTTTGAATAACTCATTTTTTGTTAAATAGTTTAACAACCTTTATTTTTCCTTGGAGTAATATGTCATATGAGAGTTATTCCTAAAATGTCCTTAGTCAAGTATTTACGTGGGACATGTAAATACATTAAGACTAGTGCGTAAGTGTACTGATGATCAGATCTCACAGATCATGAATATAAATGATATCAAGTCTTCATAGGGTACATATTAAGAGTAATGATGTACTGGACATACCCACCATAAGAACGTTGCAAGGATCGTTACATGAATATCATTAACGATTCTCAATGTGATAATGATATATGTAGTCCTTTGACGTGAAGTCACTACGATTCCTACATAAGGAGTTTGTTGTTTTAATACAATCAAACGTCTTCTGTAACAAGAGGACTATAAAGGTTATGGTTAGGCAATGAACAAATTATACAGAGGGATGTGAGTGATGTAGATGGGATTTGTCTCTTCTATGTGACAGGAGTGATATCTATAGGCCATTTGATGGAGTGAGACTAAGGAAATGCATGGCCATGCTAGAAAGAATAAATATTGGATATTTATTCGGATAAAGTCTACTCTGATATCAAGTAAAATAAATTGGACCGTACAAGGATGACACGACCATGCCTTGGGCCCAGTTAGGATATCATGACAAAAGGAACAAACATATAAAATAATTTTCACTTATAAGTTATGTTGATAATAAATAATATTTGGACATAATGATGCATTGCTAGATGTCACTCTTATTTTATATTAATAATAAAATAGTTTATTATTAATATAACCGAGTATTTTAACTATAGGGTCAGACACATAGAGTAAGCACATCAGAAAATAGCTTTTTATTTTAGTTGGACCAAAATAAAACTATTGGGCCTAACTCATTTAGAATGAGTAAGGAGCCCACTCTTTAGAGAGCAAATTAGGTCAAACCTAAGCCTATAAATAGAGCATAAGATGCTCATAGGCGGCTACCCAAAAGAGACACAAAATAAGCAAAAGTTGCAAAAGCTACACGCCGTCAAACTAGCATTTGGAAGGTGTAGCATTTCTGGTGGGAGTATTTGTATGGACTCCTAAAGGACGAGGCTACGATTGCTTCGATTTTCTTTAAGAGGTAATCCTAAAACGCAATATCTTTTTTATGTTTGTCGTATGCTTTGAAACACGGCGCTTTATAAATCCTATGGGAATCCTTATATTTCCGCTGCTCATACACTAGGGATTCCCTAAGAGTTGTATCAGAGCCTGGTTGCAAAACCGTGTTTTGGGCAAATATTTGTTTAAAAAAAAGCATGTAAAAAAAAATTCTTTTATGAAAAGAATTGTAAAGGTTGAATCTTTTTGCAAAGGTTGCCTCTTTTCTTAGATATGATTCAAAGGTTACATTTTTATTGAAATATTATGTAAAGGTTGCATTTTTTACGAGATATGTTGCAAAGGTTGCACCTTTTTGAAACTTAGTATCAATTTAATTTTGTTTTGTGTATATTGATCGTTTTTCTCAACATTTTAATTAAAGAACATACTTTTTAGGATGTGCTTTATTATATGAACATGTTGTATGTTGCAATGGTGATTGTTTTATATGTGTTCTAGTTATAAGGCATGTTAATTTTATGTTCGTTTAATTAAATTAAAATCAAGGGTTGTATGCAATGTATGTCTATATGCTTTCTCTTTCTAATATGAATTCTTCATGCGAGATTGTATTTAAAAAGTTTAAGAGTTAAACCCTAGCCGTAATGAAAACTAGGATTCAAAAGTTGAAACCTAGCCATTGTGGTATTTTATTTATTAGTAAATGTTACAAATAAAATATTTGATTTTAATATTATATTTTCAATTTGTAAAAGTTGCAAATCAAATTTTAAATGTTTGTTAAATTTAAAGTTTATAAGAGTTACAAATTTAAATAATTTATTCTTATTAGTTTTAATAGGATTTGCATTGTATGTGATCTTTTTAAAATTAATGTGATTTGTAGGAATTACAAATTGATTTACATTTATTAAATTTAATATGATTTGTAATTATTACAAATAGAAGATAAGATCTTTATTAAATTTAATAATTTTAAAATCAAATATTTAATCCTTAATAAAATTGATAGGATTTGCATGATCAGCGCTTGAAAGACTTTACGTAGTGTAGGACCCCTGGCTGGTCAGAAGCGGGTGTACGTTTTTAATACATAATTTATCGAAAAAGTTATAAAGAAAAGCTTATATGATATGGAAGCTGCCAGAGCTTTTATCAAATTTGAAGGAAAGTTAGGTCTATTTCTTTTTTCTTTTCTTAAAAGATTGCCCTTTTTTTTAATGACCGTTTAAGCCTTTAGGAACAGAAGGTCTTCTATTCGCCCACGTATCCTAATACACCGCGAGATCCCCAGCTCGAGGAGAGGACCATTAATTGAAAGCAGGTCGAGGAAAGCTCTAGGGAAGATGTAGTGTTACCAACAAGGTGCAATCATCTCATGCTATGAATATAGATAGGCAATCAGCTCGTGAATAGGCATTAGGTGTTACACCTTTCGATGTTTTGGAAATCCTAAAAAAAGTAAAGGGCTTGGACTTAGGGCCCTTTGAAGTACATCCGAAACGAGTCTATCCATCTCTCGTCCTGAATGAGGAAAAAGGCAAGAGACCCACTTTGTTAACATTGTCTGTTGTTAACTTAGTCTTATACCGCCTCTGTCCAATACTGTAGTACTGTCACCCTGTTTCCAAATAGCAGCACAAGGCACTTATGCCAAACAAGCCAAGCAAAGGCATCGATGAATGAAAGCCAATTATTGACTGGCTAAACCCTTAAAGGATAATATTATCCCCATTCTTCATCAAGGTAGCTACTTCCTCTTTCAAAAGCAGCTATTTAAGACCTTGGAACCCTACCCTTCTAAGAGAAGTCGCTCAAAAGGGGTATCCCCATCCATGCCTTTCCGAGCTACTAGTTAAGAGACTCAGGGAAGTCTAACTAAAATTCGTAGGGCCAACCCATAAAAAAGTTACAAATTAAAGATAAGATCTTTATTAAATTTAATAGGATTCAAATTAAAATATCTTGAACTCTAGAGATAAGGTTTAAAATTTAAACCTTGATCGTTCCTAAAAATAAGATGATTGTTGATACTCTAGAGATAAGGGTTAAAAGTTAAACCTTGACTATTCTTATTTTAGGATAGTTGTTGGGGTCAAAAGATAAAGTTTAAAAGTTAAACCTTAGTCGTTCTAAAATTTATGATTCAAGAGTTGAAACTTAAAATTAGGATTTCAAATTGTTTGAAATCATATCCAAATATTTTGAGCTGTTAACGGTCAGTGGGACGTTCTGTCTAGGAAGACTTGGTACTTAAGCGGTCACACTAGACCCACCTCTCTTTCCTGGGAACTAACCTGATTACAGTACTAAATTTTTGGGTTGGAACGCCACTCGACACCCTATAAAGGGTAGCCTCCCCTTGACCTTGTCCGTTGAACAGTCAATAGAACCGCCAAATTTTTTTGCATAGTTTTCCTTTAAAGACCCTGCGTGTTTAATTATGTGTTTTAAAATTTATTTTATTTTAAATACAATTAATCACTTTATTAATTGATTAATTAACACGTCGAGCGGTGAATGGTTATGGTCTTAGATTTTTTTTATTTTAAATACAGCCTGCATGATGTGCCTTTCTTTATTCTTGAATTTCTTCTCTCAACCTTTCGCTCGTATGTAAAATGAGTTTCTTTATTACATTGTAATCTGGAAGAAGCCAACAAAGTGGAGACCTAGAAGAAACCTAGCATGGTGACTCTTGATGGGTATGACCTTGAAAGGAACAAAGGAGTGGTGACCCCAAGAGGATGGTGGTATCAAGAAGTAGGACTTCATGAAGTCAAGGCACCATAGTTCCTTTAAGTTTATTTTATTTTATTTTATTTTCTAGGAAGACCATAACCATCTCACATTTTTCATTGCATGTTTTGGGGTTTTATTTTACGTTAAAGCTTTAATGAAATTCGGTAATGAACAATAATAAAATTGAAATCCCTCAAGCTTGACAATCATACCTTCCAATAAGTAATAACGTCTAACTTGATATAGATAAAGTGCAGGTCACGCCATAGTTGGGTGCCTTTATTTATGTTTAGTGGGACATGATTGTATAATTGGATTATCCAAGTTATCCAAGTATAACTTATTAAGTTTTATTTAAATAGACATTTTTCAATTTGATTGGAAAAGCCTAAAGGTATGAACAGTCTAAAACGCGTTCTAATAAACAACAATCATCAATGCTAGTTTCAATAAAGTGTAGGTTCTGCCAAAGCAGGGTGCTTTTATTGATATTAGTAAAGGATGATGGATAATTAGATTATCCAACCATTTGTTATTGGACTTATCTAGGTAACTTTAATCAGATTGAAGAACCTATAAGCGTTAATATTAAGTTTAAACGCCTTCTAATAAGTAACACTCGTTGAGACTAATGTCAATAAATAGTGGGCCTGCCAAAGCAGGCTGCTATCATTTATACTAGTAAGGCGTGATGGGATAATTGTAATATCCAAATTGTTTTTATTAGGCCTAAACTTAACTAAGTTTTTCAATTGGATTGAAAATAACTTAGAGGCGTAAGGATTAAGCTTAAATTCATAAGATGAATAAGGGTAAAGGGTTACCCACTCAATCATCCAAGAGTTGTATGAGATGCAATTAGAAATTTGTTTCCTACCTAAATAACCAAGGGTTGGGCGATCAGCCAAAGCTGACTCAACACTAGGCTAAATATGGATCTTGGCCCACTAGAAAAATCTTCCAACAAATTTTTTTATGATTCCGTGAGGGTATTTGTTTTGAATCAAAATAGTAGGAGACAACATATTTATTTAATGACCAAAATTTAAATATGTTTTGAATAGAAGTGATAGATTTGCATTTAATTTGTTTTAGAATAACCATGACAAACTAAATATTATTTTGTTGCAATCTGTCCTTTGGAAGGACACTTTATCTAGAAAAATGCCTAGATAGGTATCGAGACTTGAGAATTATCTTCAATAAAGAGGAAGTGGCAGTGTGTCATGTTTGGCTTATATATGATCTATGGTTGGGTCTTGAGTTCCCTATGGAGTCTGCATAAACTCTGAGCTGTAATAGGCAATATGAATATATGGGAGATATACGATATGATCATATACAGACTCTATTAAGGCCGAGTTGGTCTGGAAGTCTAAAAGATGATCAAAAAAGAAAATTATTTCCAGTTTTAGCCAAATAAGACATTAAAATAATTTATCTAAAGAACTTAAAGGAGTTCAAAAGAAAGGGAAGTAAGACTTCCACTACAAGTCATGTTATAGAAGTCAAGTTATTTTACTTCACTAATATTAGTATCAAATACTAGTAATAGATCTCACATTTTGAAAGATCAAGGAAGTAGATGACTTGCTAAGGGTGGAGAAATCTGTGTAAAATTGAGCAAAAGTTGCTACAATAAAGATAAGACCTTTACCTATTGAGCTAGTTAGTGAACTAGACATTGTGCATATTGTTTCTTGTTGGACAAGAAATGTTTTTTATATAAAATAACTTTATTTCTTCAAAAGGATGTTGATGCATAATTGAGTAATGGATTCCACATCCTAAACCTCAAAACACCTATCTATAACATAACTGTCAAAGTAGGTTAAAATAAGTGATTTTGAACCTTACTTACATGGTATTGTCTCCTAAGGCAAATGAATAAGAAACACATTTCTAAATACCATTAATGTGGTTATCTGGACTCTTTTGATTTTAAAATCAATTGAGACATGTAAATCTTATTTATTAGAGAGATAATTAAGACCTCATTCATTGAAAAAGATGAGTAATCTATTATTTAATACATGACGATGTATGTGGGCCTATTGAAACAATAACTATATATGTTTTTCAATACTTTAACATACTAATTGTCAATGAGTATGGATTTATGTAATGTAAGTTAGAAAGTCTTTGAAAAGTTCAAAGAATTCATAATAAGGTGAAAAACCAAATTGGCAAGACAATTAAAGCTCTTGATTAGATCAAAATAGCAAATAATTTGAGCTACAAGTTTGATAACTATCTAATAGAGTTAGAGATTACCTCTTAACTGATTCCTCATGAAATGCCATAATAGCATCTCTACAGGGAAAAGTCAAACCTTGTTGGACATAGTTTGATTATTGATTATTATCAAACATCTCTAACTCCTTCAATGTTCCTTTATTAACAAAAATTTCCACACTTAACCATGTTCCATCTTAGACTTTCTTAAAAAAACCATATATGATATGGACTAGGAAGAAACCTAGTATGTCTTTACTAATAATTTGGAAATATGATGCTTCTATAGAGCATCCAAATCTGACAAAGTCAGATCCAAATTGGATAAATGTCTTCTATGAGATACCCAAAGAAAGCTAAGGGTTATCATTTCTACAATCCATATGAGAATAAAAGGCTTGTTGCTTAGAATGTTGTATTCTTGAATAAGAGTACATCTCTTAAGGAATCAGTGGGAGAATAGTAGATCTTGAAGAAATTCAAGTATCACAAAGCATTCAAAAGTCAAGGATGGACTTGGAGCAGAAAACACAAAATGTTGTGACATCATTAACTCTGGTAGCACAAGACTTGCGTAAGATCAAATAGGATATGTAACCAAATCTAAAAGATATGGATATCTTATAAATCAGGAAGGAGGCATATTGCTAATTGATCAAGTTTCTTATGAAGAGGCCAATGCAAGTTTAGATTCTAAGACATGGCATAAGACCATGTGATTTGAAATGGGCTCCATGTATATTAACAAGGTACGAACCTTGGTTGACACACCTAAAGGGTAAAACCTATAAGATGCAAGTGGGCTTTCAAAAGGAAAACTAAACATGGATGGTAATAAAAGTACCTTTAAAAGCAAGATTGATAAAATTCAATTAGCTTAAAAACCATTTAGATCCTGCTTGTTGTAGTAGTATACCACCATTATGAGATATGGTAGATAGATGTCAAGATTGAAATCATCTAGAGGATGTGTATGTGACACAACCTAAAGGCCTTTTATGCCTGAAACATCTAGAAAGGTATGTGAACTGTAAATGTTCTATTTATGGACTAAAGCAAGTTTTTAGAAGCTAGAATCTTCATTAAAGAATAAAGATAAATCTTGTGACTATAAAAAGGTTAGTAACTGCATAATTATAGTTCTAGTATTACATGTAGAAGACATGCTTCTTCTAGAACTAATAATATTCTCATTTTATAGTCAAGAGTATCCTTAAACACTTAAGGAGGACTAAGGATTTGATCTTGATAAATGGAAGATGAGCTCATTGTAAAGGTTACATCGATGCCAATCTTTTGATTAATTTGAAAGACTTAAGATTGCAATCAAAATATATGTGTTGTCAAGATAGTTGCGATGTATGCTTGAAAGGTTCAAAGCAAGAAACAATCGTTGGTTCTACTAACAAATCTAAGTATTTTGCTATGTTAAATTACAAAAGAAGTCAATTTACATTTAATCTTTCCAAATGTTTTGTACCCTATGAGTTTCCACTATGATGACAATGAAACCATAGAACAATATAAGGAAGTGGATTAATCCAAGCATATACTTAAATAGTTCCATCTTTGGAAGATGTGAAAATATGCAATGTGTATACCAATAAAATTGTTGGGAACCCACTAGTAAAACCACTCACGTAGTAAAAGCATAAGGGCACTGTAGACGTCATTGGGCATTAACCATATCGGCTCTAAGTGCAAGTGGGAGATTGTTGGAAATATGCACTAAAAGCCTATATAGGACGCATCATTTTGAATAAGTCATTTTTTGTTAAATAGTTTAACAACCTTTATTTATCCTTAGAGTAATAGGTTATATGAGAGTTATTCCTAAAATGTCCCTAGTCAAGTATTTACGTGAGACATGTAAATAAATTAAGACTAGTGTGTGAGTGTGCTGATGATCTGATCTCACAAATCATGAATATTGTGAACACCTATTTCGTTCCAGTCAATTTTCACCAAGAATGGGAAATTCACAAGGGAAAAGAATTTAAAAAAAAATAAAATAAATTTTTTTTTTTTAAAAAAAGGAAGAATTTAAAAAAAAAAGAAAAAAAAAGAAAAAAAAAGAAAAAAAAAGGAAGAATAAAAAAAAAAGGACTCGGAATGATCATTTCCGAGTGAAATAGCCTCCAAGTGGATCCTTGAATTACGGAGGCCGGTTGGCAATAAGACAAGGTGGAAAATGATAAAGAATTGCCACCAGCTTTCATTTGCCTTAATTGTCAAAGATCCAGGCCGTTTCCAACACCACCATGCAAGTTGTTTGACAATTTCAAAGGGCGGCTGACAAGAAGACAATGCAGAAATATTAAAAAAAATTCTCACCAATTGGCAGCCAGGCTGGTCACGGGTCTGTTCAAACAATCATCATACTCCTCAAATGTTCTATAAATACAGCAAGCGAAGGAAGAAGAAGGGATCTCTAGAAGAGTCATTAAAAAAGAGTTCATTCACTTTTCAACCGCCCAAACCTCCTTCTCAGTCCGCCCACACCGTCCTCAACACCGCCCACACCGTCCTCAACACCGCCCAACACCTTCTTCTCAACACCGCCCAACACCTTCTTCTCAACACCGCCCAACACCTTCCTCTCAACACTACCCACGCTGTCCTCTCCACATACCGCCCCAAATCTTCCTCACCCGTTCTCACATCCCTTGCAAACCTCTCCACACACTGCCCAAACCTCCTCCCCAATTCGTTCTCCACACCGCCCTCTCACTGTCTAACTTCCTCTTCTTAAACACTGCCCCCTTCCCTACACCGTTCTCAACACCGCCCAACACCTTACCCCTCCACACTACCTACACACCGCCCAACACCTTCCTAAACACCGCCCCAAGACCGTCCTTATAGCCCTTTCCAACACTGTCCCCACCTCCTCCCAATACATCACTGCTCACATCAACCGACCTCACTCCCACTCAATACCGCCCACACGCACATTCCCCACAACCGTCCTCTCCACACCGCCTACACACCACCCTAAAACACCGTCTTCTTAACACCGTCCCTCTCAACACCGCCCCACACACTACCCTAAAACACCGTCCTCTCAACACCGCCCCCTCTCCACTCCGCCCCACACACTACCCTAAAACACCGTCCTCTCAACACCGCCCCCTCTACACACCGTCCTCAACACCGCCCCCTAAAACACCGTCCTTACAGCCCTTCCCAAACCTCTCCACTTCGCCTCACACACCGCCCCTCTAAACACCATCCTCTCCAAACCGTCCTCCCCACACACCGCCCCTCTAAACACCGTCTTCTCCGCACCGCCCCAAACACCGTACCTATCCCTCACCTCACTTCACTCCACTTTCTTCATCACCCCTCCACTCCGTCCCACTCTACTTTCCCCCATATCATCCTCTTCCTTACCCCCACCACTGTTACGTCCCTATTTCACAGCCCCTTTTATTATCTCATTTCTCCCCCACTCCACGCTCACTCTTCCCTTCCTTTCCTCCTTTAAAACCAACCCACGCACACACTTTTGTCCTTCCCCTCAAACACCCATCCAAAAACAGCACCTTATCCCTCCTTTCCTCTGTCCAGGACCTCAAGCCCACAATACCATCCAACTCCTTTCTCACCATACCGGTCCCACTCTTCACCTTATTCTTAATATTTGTATTTATTTTATTTTCTGCTAAATTAATTGTTATTCAGCGATTTTGTCTTCCTTTTCAATTATCAATTAATCTTTATTGATTAATAGATATTAATAAAATGAGTGCTTCACACATTATATTTAAATTAGCATAAAAGGTGTGACTATTGTTATTATCATTATTATTGCAATTTTTATTTCTTTTATTCTTCATTCTTTTTATTTTAAAAAAGGAGGAGCGAGTTTAATTTGGACGAGACGTCCTGTTAATCTTATTTTTTTTTAAAAAAGGGTGGAGCGAGTTTAATTTGGACGAGACGTCCTGTTAATCTCATGTAAATATTCCGTGTTTATTTCTGTTTATTTTTATATATTTTGTCGTCTCGCATATTTTCTTTTCATGGAAAAGTTAAAATAATTATTGGGTTAATTATAATGCGCGCTATTAAATTGAGGTAACCGTTTTTATAACGGAAAGCTGTGAGGTGCTAATACCTTCCTCACCTGTAATTAGACTCCCGGATCTGGAATCTCATTTTTTGACCAATGCTTTAATTAAAGGTTTTCCCGGTATTTTATCCTAAAAATATTGGTGGCGACTCCCTGTTCATTTTCATTTTCAAAAAGATCGTTTTGAGGGTCGGCCGCGCCGTCGCGATCCCGGTCGTGACAAATATAAATGATATCAAGTCTTCACACGGGTACACATTAAGAGTAATGATGTACTGGACAGACCAACCATGAGAACGTTGCATGGATCGTTACATGAATGTCATAAACGATTCTCAATGTGATAATGATATATGTAGTCCTTTGACATGAAGTCATTACGATTCCTACATAAGGAGTTTGTTGTTTTAATATAATCAAACGTCTTCTGTAACAAGAGGACTATAAAGGTTGTGGTTAGGCAATAAACAAATTATGCAGAGGGATGTGAGTGAAGTAGATGAGATTTGTCTCTCCTATATGACAGGAGTGATATCTATAGGCCACTTGATGGAGTGAGACTAAGGAAATGCATGGCCATGCGAGAAAGAATAAATATTGGATATTTATTTGGATAAAGTCTACTCTAGTATCAAGTAAAATAAATTGGACCGTACAAGGATGACGTGACCATACCTTGGGCCCAATTAGGAAATAGTGACAAAAGGAACAAACATATAAAATAATTATCACTTATAGGTTATGTTGATAATAAATAATATTCGGA
Organism: Clitoria ternatea; assembly: GCA_037962975.1. Lineage (NCBI taxonomy): Eukaryota > Viridiplantae > Streptophyta > Magnoliopsida > Fabales > Fabaceae > Clitoria > Clitoria ternatea. The sequence continues at coordinate 22,905,128 of CM075672.1, read as the reverse complement.
CATAATGATGCATTGCTAGATGCCGCTCTTATTTTATATTAATAATAAAATAGTTTATTATTAATATAACCGAGTATTTTACCTATAGGGTCACACAAATAGAGTAAGCCCATCAGAAAATAGCTTTTTATTTTAGTTGGACTAAAATAAAACTATTAGGCCTAACTCATTTAGAATGAGTAAGGAGCCCACCCTTTAGAGAGCAAATTAGGTCAAACCTAAGCCTATAAATAAAGCATAAGATGCTCATGGGCGCTACCCAAAAGAGACACAAAAGTTACAAAAACTACACGCCGTCAAACTATTATTTGGAAGGTGTAGCATTTCTGTTGGGAGTACTCGTGTGGACTCCTAAAGGATGAGGCTACGATTGCTTCAATTTTCTTCAAGAGGTAATCCTAAAACGCAATAGTTTTTTTGTGTTTGTCTTATGCTTTGAAACACGACGCTTTGTAAATCCTATGGGAATCCTTGTATTTCCGCAGCTCATACACTAGGGATTCCCTAACAGAAAAGCATAACTTAGCTATCTTCCTAGTTACAATTACGAATCATAATTATTCGCCCTTCATGACATCTCTTTACTTGTCACTTAAATCATTATACCTCCATGATCTTATTAGTTACCAAGATCAATACCAGTGCTAACTCATTTTTAATCAATTCCACTCTAGCATACACACCTAGTCATTCATCCAATTCTACCATACATGGGTTCACTTATTACTTAACCTCATCCCTTATATTCATTATCATTGGATAATTCAACATCAATTATTACATACATTCAATGACTCAGTCATCACATCCTATACCATCATCATAACATATAAATAATCAAAGGAGTGTAAAACACAACTGACTCTCACATAGATAACATGACACCTAGTATCTGGATCCTAAAAGGATCGACCTTTAGCTGGGGGTCCTACTTGACACCCTATGAACCCTGCTTAGTTCATCGAGTCCTACTTGACTCCCCCTCAACCACTCGGTCCTACTTAACCACTGGGTAGCTCAACTGGGCACAAAACCCACGGGATCCGGAAATGAGGGTAACATATACCGTCCGTCATCCTCCACCAAATAATCATCATAAACATAGTCAGACAACCTCTTTTACTAGAAGCCTGTCAGGATATTTCATCCATAATATGTAACTCCCCACTCTCAACAGTATCCAGGGTATTTCATCCATAATATGTAACTCAAGATAAACAAAACATCATCAATCACATACACAAATGTTAGAAACTCACATGTGATCACCACTAGGGCGGCCTACTTGCCAAGCCCATCAACACAGGCCATGTTACACATAGCAAATACTTATCATAATTCATACTCATAAATCATCTCATCACATATAAAGTGCAATATCCCATTATCTCAATTACCGAATATGCTACATCATACAACACATATTACATGATCAACGTACTATCACAACTTATCTCAATATAGTTAAACATCCATAATCTCAGGTATAATATCAAAAGTTGATATATACTCACTTCACAGGGCGGTCACACAATCTAACCTTCCTAAGTCACGTTTAATACCTCTATACTCATCTTTTCCATAATTCATCATAAAATAGTCATAATTCTCAATCAGTAAATATAACAATGTTACAATCAACATCAATGTTATACTACTCACAACAGATATCTTAACTCACAAGCATCATAGAACTCAATTTCATTCAGCATATTATATCTATACAATCTTGCTGTTTATCACCATTACCAGTTTATTTTATTTAATCATCTATCCTATCATAGCTCTTAACATCAATTCTCTTAGTTGTTGTCGTCATCTTTATACCACTTATGATACAATTATTATTATAATTTGAAATCTCTCACCCACTCACATAGTCTTATCATCTCATTAGTATCTTTCATACATTCTCAATTCCCCATTTGTCATATTTCACATTATTTGATCCTCACATACTTACCCCACATATACATACATCTTATATCACCCACTTAGGTTCACTTTATTTTATAATTTACCATATAGCTATTTTATATCATATTATTTCATTGCATTCACTTTCTTACTCCATATAAGCTATTTTATTCTAAAACTCCTTTAATTATTCTGTATCGACACATTCATTTATATGTTCACTTATTCACTTATTCTTCACTTATAAGGATTATAATACGCGTCCTTACGTTTTTGTTCTCCAACCTTTCATATAGGTATCTTTTAAACTCAATTAACGCATTCCCAATAGCTATAATATACCCTTTTCTTGTCGCCAATGACGTAGGTAAATTTCAGAATTAACCTTAACCCAGCACACCCCCTTACCTCGTTTCCTAGCTTTCCAAGGCTTCATATCACTTGTTGGGTCCCCTCCGAAATCCTTGAAACTCAAAATGAATTTAAACCAAGCTTTAATAAATATTTTAATTACTAATATTATAACTCGTAGCCTTCAAATAATTCAGAACCTCGATCTTAAATTATCGAAGATTACCGTTTCCATTTTTGGTCTCTGTTTTCGAGTTTCGTAACCGTGAACGAACTCTGATCCTTACTTTAACAATATCCTCTAAATACCCACTAGTTTCACCTTTGTACTTGCCATCCTAGAACCATATTCAAGTTACCCCAAGACCATGAAACGTGGAATCATCATCTCCTACCCACATGTACTCACGGTCAGGGAGAATAGAAAAGAGAGGAAGAAAGGAATCATGCAATTGAAGGTCTCTAAGTTCATACCTCACCTCCAAGGGTCCAAGAATGCAAGAATCCCCAAGCTCCTTCAAAACCCTAGCCAAATCGCATCAAGAAAGAGAGAAAATGGAAGAAGAAGCTCTCAGGTTCTATTCTACATATTCCTGTTATAACACCAGTCACGACGCTGACGCTGACGCTACCCGTCCCACTGACGCTACGCGTCAGGTCATTAATTCACAGTTGACGCTACGCGCCTTATCCACGCTACGCGTCAAGGTCCTAATGCTATTTTCTTTGAAAATTCATTTAAAACTCTATTTACCATTTAACATTTCATATCTCATCATTATTTTAAACCAAATGATACTTTATTCACTTCTAATTTATTTTCTAATATTAAAACATCGGGGATGTTACATCCATCCCTCCTAAAAAGGGATTTCATCCCCGAAATCCATCGGTAAGGAAAACTTCGATCGCCCTCACTTCTTTCACATCATTCCATTTTTGCATAATCCAGATATTCTCTTTTCTGTGTTTTTTTCAATTTGTAACACCGTCTGATGTTTGTAGTTAACATTACATATGTAACAACTACAAATGCCTTGTCTCATTAACCATTCAACTATCACTCATCTACTATGAATTGATAACTCGTTCTCTTCCGCTTTATTTTATTTCCTTAATTTGCATCAATACTTATCAATTCTTCTATCAACGCATCTTAGCAGGTGTTATGATCATCCAATTTCCTTCCAAGGTTATCACTTCTCTTCAGAAATATAGCAGTAATTCATAGCTACTACTGTGTCGCAACATCTACTTTTCTATACTCATTACTAATTAGTTATCAGATCTCATCTATATTCATTCCCTATTCCTTATCATTTATCAATTCCAGGATTAAGAATCATACACTTCTCATTTCTAAATCTAGTTATCCAAGATTTGCTAAAACACATTCGTCTCCTTGACCCCACATAACCTTAACCACTAGTGCAACTACCTGAGGTGATCAGTCTCAGGAGTTCGACACTCCACAGCCAGGCCATGTAAAAGTTGAGTATGCAGCCTAATCATTCGCATCATCAATCGATATACAAGCTGGTTACATTATAATTCATTTACCTCAGCCTATTGGCAACCCCACAATAAATTAATGTTAGAAGGAACCTAGGGTGGCCAGTCGCTGTGATTCCCACATAACACTAATATCAGCGTAGGGTCCAAACAGCCAAGTAAGGTTCCTCATCATCCTTATTATTTATCTGCTCAACTACTTTTTAATCACTTTGTTCTATGTCTTTCATTCACTACTTCTCCTTATCGCTTGTGCAATAGTCCAATCAATACTTCACACGACCATTATTCATGTAATACATTCTCTAAAGCCTTTCTTGAGTAAATTCATATATTGCAGATCATTTCACTGAAAACCATCCATAATTTCTCTTTAACAGTCATTAATCAATCACTTGACGGCTTGGGTATGCCTCCCCGGCATGTTTATTTACTCATTTCACTGAAAACCATCCATAATTTCTCTAACGTTCTATCAATCTTATAAATTACATTCAACCATCCCTTCTCGATTCATTCATAAACCTTTTCCATTCACTTATACTCGGGTATGTTAGTATTGCTTGAAAGGTTGTATTTCACAGAGCATTACACCTCCACCATTTAAATAACTTTTATCTCACTAACGGATGCTGAAGCACCTGCCATTGCCAATTCACCATGGGATTTGATTCTCATGGATTACAACTATTTTCAAATGTCTACTCATACCTATACATATATCTAATCACTTTAAGTATCATTTATATTATTATCCATTATTCATATGTTTTATCTTTACCTCACATCGTTTAATATTTATAGTGTGAGCCATCCACGACTACAAGCTTTTAATTCCTTTAACATCTCAACAACTATTATCAATTAAACTAGTACCACTTATTGGCACATTTATCAACTTGCTTAATAACATACATACATATCAATGTACTATCTATACGTCATTTTACATCATTCAAACATATTAATTCTTTCATATCTAGCCCACTATCACTCTATGAGGCTCTCGCGTAATCATATTCATCCTTTAAATGAATTTGTAATATAAATTCTGAAACAATAATCTTGAAAGTTTTTACCTTAAGCAAGGATGCCACAACCGATGGAGCTACTAAATGAGGTCAATGCCAGGGTACCTGGAAGATCTTCACATAATATAATACAAACACCACTCATGTATCACATTGATTATTCAGTATACAAGACTAGCAAAAAGCGCTCAATCAACCTCACTTTCAATCACCTATCAACTTATCATACATTGTAAATTATTTGCATTCACACTTTCATATGTATACTACAGTCCTTAATTTGATTCATTAATTTATTTCAATCAACCTTTCAATATAACTTATTACACCACCACAATAAATTAGAAACCTTTCACTCACATCATAACTACAACTTTAGTCACGACATGCAAACAGTCATCTCCCAATGCAATAAAAGCAAGAATAGTTTGTTACAGGACTTACACAATTCACTACTCCTTATCCATTTACCCGGTCCTAAAAAGAACCGCTCTGATACCACCTGTGACATCTATGTCATTTTATATTTAATTTTAAACATTTTACTTGTTTTCACAATAAATTTTTTGACTTTTAAATAATTAAATTACACAACAATTAGAAAATATGTATTTTGAATTTGTAGTGCCAAAATATGAACTAAATAACCTATTTATAAGTTTTAAAATCATTTAAGTTGAAGGAAACATAAAACCTAAAACAGGGGCCGCCCTTCCTACGCATCTCACGCTACGCGTCAGCCTCACGTGTAGCGTGGGCATGACAGTAGCAGCACTTGATGTTGATACACTTTTTAGGCCAATCGGCCAACTTTTAACCTACCCAATTGGCCCGTTTCAAGTCCGATTACCACGAAACTTTACGGGCCACATGTTTTCCCCATTCTGGAACTATTGACGTTGTCCATTTGCCAAAATTCCAACACCTGCACAAGTTATGTGCAAAACATAGTTTAAACCCCTTTTATGCAAAACCCTTGCACCAAACACCCTAAATGGGTTCCAATTGGCCCAAGGCCAATACATACAGATCATAAATGTCCTAGAGGACCTATTGGTACCTTTCAAGGGTCCTGAAACCCGCCATATCTCAAATTCACTTAATCGGTTCCTTAAATCCATAACTATTCATTATGAGCATAATTTTCTAAATCAACCAAAACACCAATCAACTCACAATCACATCACACACAACATTCATACATTATAACAGATCCTGCCAATAGCATTCATTATTCACACAATATTGGCTCTATTCCCCAATTCATAATAATGCACACAATGTATAACTAATCATCATAACTCAGACATCATCATCGACCATTCCTTATACATTCACATTTCAATATCATTCAAGCATGCATATACATATATATATAGCAAGACCAGCCCATAATATGCAAGCATGAGGTAGCTCCGTGCCACATAACACTCAACATAATAAAATGTTGTAACACCACAGCAATACACAACCAACAAAAATGAATATAAATCAACACCTCTAGAAATCAACAATACAGGATAGAAATACATTTTCTTCTCATTTCCAATCGCCCTGGCCTCATTTAGCTCTCGCCTCTGCGGTGTGCAACCATACCTGCATCAGTCACTAAAACCACAATACAGGGGGTGAGTGACAGGAATTAAGAATTAATAAAGAAATAACATGACTCAAAAAAGCATAACTTAGCTATCTTCCTAATTACAATTACCAATCATAATTATTCGCTCTTCATGACATCTCTTTACTTATCACTTAAATCATTATACCTCTATGATCTTATTAGTTACTTAGATCAATGCCAGTGCTAACTCATTTCCAATCAATTCCACTCTAGCATACATACCTAGTCATTCATCCTCTAGGCTATTATCCAATTCTACCATACATAGGTTCACATATTACTTAACCTCATCCCTTATATTCATTATCATTGGATAATTCAACATCAAGTATTACATACATTCAATGACTCAGTCATCACATCATATACCATCATCATAACATATAAATAAGCCAAGGAGTGTAAAACAGAACTGACTCTCACATAGATAACATGACGCCTAGTATCCAGATACTAAAGGGATCGACCTTCAGCTGGGGGTCCTACTTGACACCCCGTGAACCCTGCTTGGTTCACCGAGTCCTACCTGACTACTCTTCAACCAATGGGTCCTACTTGACCACTGGGTAGCTCAATTGGGCACAAAAACCACGGGAGCCGGAAACGAGGGTGACATATACTGTCAGTCGTCCTCCACCATAAAATCATCATAAACATAGTCAGACAATCTCTTTTACTGGAAGCCTGTTAGGAGTCGCTCCTTGACCGTGCAACGCATCAACGATCACTCCCCGCTCTCAACAGTATCCAGGGTATTTCATCTATAATATGTAACTCAATATAAACAAAACATCATCAATCACATACACAAATATCATAAACTGACATGTGATCACCACTCAGGCGACCTACTTGTCAAGCCCATCAACACAGGCCATGTTACACATAGTAAATACTTATCATAGTGCATACTTATAAATCTTCTCATCACACATACAGTGCAATACCCCATTATCTCAATTACCGAATATGCCATATTATACAACACATATCATATGATCAATGTACTATCATAACTTATCTCAATACAGTTAAACATCCTCAATCTTAGGTATAATATCAAAAGTTGATATATACTCACCTCGCAGGGCGGTCATACAATCCAACCTTCCTAAGTCACGTTTAATACCTATATACTCATCTTATCCATAATTCATCATAAAATAGTCATAATTCTCAATCAGTAAATATAACAATGTTACAATCAACATCAATGTTATACTACTCACAACAGATATCTTAACTCACAAGCATCATAGAACTCAATTTCATTCAGCATATTATATCTATACAATCTTGCTGTTTATCACCATTACCAGTTTATTTTATTTAATCATCTATCCTATCATAGCTCTTAACATCAATTCTCTTAGTTGTTGTCGTCATCTTTATACCACTTATGATACAATTATTATTATAATTTGAAATCTCTCACCCACTCACATAGTCTTATCATCTCATTAGTATCTTTCATACATTCTCAATTCCCTATTTGTCATATTTCACATTATTTGATCCTCACATACTTACCCTACATATACATATATCTTATATCACCCATTTAGGTTCACTTTATTTCATAATTTAGCGTATAGCTATATTATATCATATTATTTCATTTCATTCACTTTCTTACTCCATATAAGCTATTTGATTCTAAAACTCCTTTAATCATTACGTATCGACACATTCACTTTATATGTTCACTTATTCACTTATTCTTCACTTACAAGGATTATAATATGCGTCCTTACATTTTTATCCTCCAACCTTTCATATAGGTATCTTTTTAACTCAATTAACGCATTCACAATAGCTATAATATACCCTTTTTCTAGTCGCTAATGACGCAGGCAAATTTCTGAATTAACCTTAACCCAGCACATCCCCCTTACCTCGATTCCTAGCTCTCCAAGGCTTTATATCACTTGTCGGGTCCCCTCTGAAATCCTTGAAACTCAAAGTGAATTTAAACCAAGCTTCAATAAATATTTTAATTACTAATATTATAACTGTAGCCTTCAAATAACTCTGAACCTCGATCTTAAATTATTAAAGCTTACCGTTTTTGTTTTTGGTCTCCGTTTCTGTGTTTCGTAACCTTGAACGGACTCCAATCCTTGCTTTAACAATATCCTTTAAATACCCACTAGTTTCACCTTTGTACTTGCCATCCTAAAACCATATTCAAGTTGCCCCAAGACCATAAAACGTGGAATCATCATCTCCTACCAACATGTACTTACAGTCAGGGAGAATAGAAAAGAGGGGAAGAAAGGAATCATGCAATTAAAGGTCTCTAAGTGCTTACCTCACCTCCAAAGGTCCAAGAATGCAAGAATCCTCAAGCTTCTTTAAAACCCTAGCCAAGTCGCATCAGAAAAGAGAAAATGGAAGAAGAAGCTTCCGGGTTCTATTCTACATGTCCCTGTTATAACACAGGTCACGACGCTGACGCTACGTGTCCCACTAACGCTACGCGCCTTATCCACGCTACGCATCAGGGCCTGATGCTATTTTCTTTAAAAATTCATTTAAAACTCTATTTTCCATTTAACATTTCATATCTCATCATTATTTTAAACCAAATGATACTTTATTCACTACTGATTTATTTTCTAATATTAAAATATCAGGAATGTTACAACGGCCACCTTCAACAACGTACCCTTATGGTGGTAACAACAAAGCTTTATCATTTCTTAAGTTTCCTTAAGCTCAATAGTGATGGGAAAATATACAGCACAAGGGTGTTGCTCTAAGGTGGTAGAGTTGCAGAATGGTCATACTAAAGTTTTCTCTACCTATTCTACAAATATAGCTGTGTCCCAATAAAATAGCTCTCAAAAAAGGTACTCTCTACCTTTTCCATCTTGTATCTATGCTTTGTAACTTTTGGACAGAGGATATTCATTTATAGAGTCAAAAAGCATATAATTAATTTCAAAAAAAGGGCTACTTTTGTAAAAGGGAAGGAGAATAAAAAATGACAAAAAAAAAGGGAACTAAAAAATGTAGAAAAAGGAAGCAAAGGGGCCAGTGGGGAATGGGAATACAAAAATGACATGAATTTTTGTAGAGAACTCAAATGCTATGTCTAGGATGATGACAACTGCTGTTAATTTTTATAGAAAAGGGTTAATGATATTACTTTGTAAGACCTCTTGGAAGGAGTGAAAAAGGAAAGAAATAGATGGAGATCATGAACATTTACAAAGTAATTAGACATTAACTTTACATATATTTTGATGCATCATAGTCTTGTTGTTGATTCTTTTAGAGGGAATAAATGCTTATTCTTTAAAAGCGCTCTGAGAAACCTGAAAAAGAATAAGAAATTATTTTTTCCAAAATAACCTTAACCAATAATGTTTTAGAGAGTGATGCAGGGAGATCAAGGAACAACAAGGTTTTGGATTGGCTTACTAGATATAGAATACCTACAGCTGCTTCTAGAGGTCACCATGATTGCATCCCTTATATTATCGACAGGGACATCAAGTCAAGTAACATATTGCTTGATCATAATATGGAGGCCAAAGTTTAATTTTGGATTAGCAACATTGATAGAACCAAATAAAACTCATGTTTCAACAATTGTAGCTGGAACTTTTAGATACTTGGCACTTGGTAACCCAGCTAAACAGTTTTTAACTCCACGCACACACTACTTGTGTTACAAATTGATGATTGTTTACATGCATATTTTGAGACAGGAAGAGCAACATTCAAAGGGGATGTTTATAGTTTTGGAGTTGTTTTACTAGAGCTTTTAACTGGGAGAAAACCCAGTGATGAAGCTTTTATGGAAGAAGCAACCAAGCGTGTCACATGGGTAAGACATAATAAAGTTTTGCTTAGAAGTGTTTTGTAACATCCCATTTTCTACTCAAATAGAAAATAGATATTAATATATCTTTAATGAGAAATACTTACTATTAGTTAGTTTATTATTACTATTTTTTTATGAAATTTTGGTATTTATATTTAATTATTTTGTTTTAAAAAATAATAATAATATATGTCTTTTGAATGAGAATTTTAAAATGACCTAATTAGTAGTCATTGATTAATGAAATTATACTAAAAATTTTGAATATCTTTATTATTCATAACTTTTATTTTATGTTTTTATGTTTTTACATATTTATGATTTAACTCTTATTAGAATTTTAAAATAAAATTTTAAAAGAATTAGACTATGGTTCTTTAGAACTTTTTGATCTACATAATATTTATGACTTTTTAGAATTTTTTGAGATTTTTGAAATATTTTAATAAAATAATACATTTTTTAAATAATTTTAAATTTATAAAGTTACTTAAAAATAAAAATATTTACAAAAAAGTGAAGTTAAATTATAAGAATTTTCTAAATTCCATTTCAAGTAGACTCATCTAAAAATGATCGGTTTGAGAAAAATCTTAATTTTTACCAATCATAAAAAAATAAAAAACGTACCAATAAATTTTTATTCACAGAAAATTTTAGATTTTTAAAATTGAAACTTTATATTACTTATTAAAAAATTAGTGAAAACTGATATAATATCGATAAATTTCAAAAAGGACTGATTTTGAATATTTAAAATATACCGAGTGAATGGTTACTATTTGGCTTAGTAATTCAGCCTACATTCACTATGTAAAACACTGTGTATGAATGAAAATTTCAAACTTGTAGTAACTAGAAATGAAAATTTCAAAATGTTATTCAAGTGGCCTCGATACTCAAGAGGGGGGGGTGAATTGAGTTTTAAAACTTTTCGTTGAAATGCCTTTGAATTAAGTTCCTTTCTCTCAAATTAATAGTTTATGCAAGACAAAGTAAGTTTAGTGCAAGAACAATGCAAAACAAGGAATAAAAGTTGCTGAAGTAATTTGTTAAACACTTGGTGTGCAGTACTTTAAAGCTATTAGTTCAAGCAAGTTTAAAAGGGGAAATCATAATCAACAACAATAACCTAGCCAGATGCAATGAATGAATGTAAAAGAGTAAGGGAGAAGAGCTTGCAAACCGATTTAACGAGTTCCACCACCCCGGTGTACGTCTCGCCTTCAAGCAACCCACTTGAAGGATTTCCACTATTGAAGTTTAGAGATACAAGCTATGAGCAATTTTAGCTTCCTAGTGTCCCATACTCAAGAACTCAATCCTCACTAGCACAAGGGTAACCCACCTAATCTCTCAAATTCTCAATAACCCAAAGGTTGACCCCAACCTTTATGACCACTCAATCTAGAGTGAAAACCTTTGTGTTTGGTGTAGTGTTTACAAGCAAATAACTCTCTCAATAGAGTAAATGTACAAGTGAAAGCTCACACAAAATCTAACTCTCAAGATGAGAGGATATACAAGTTCTAAGCTCAAAATTTCAGAGTATACAAAAGAATGGACTCACTAAGCACAGAATGAAGGTAAGGGATAATTTCCTCTTGTCTTATGTTTGTGCTTATGTTGGAGAGCAATTTATAGAGCCTTGAAGCTGTCCCAAAGTCCTCCTAGCTATTGCAAATCATGGTTCCAGCTTGTCTCTGCGTATAGTGGGTTTTGGGTGCTTGTTTCCCACTTAAATCTGTCTTTTTAGTGATGTTTCCCACTATGTGAATCGATTCATGCATTTACGAATCGATTCATAACATTCTATTTTGGGCATTTTGAATTTTAAACTCGTGTGAATCGATTCATGTTGGGTGTGAATCGATTCATGCTTTGTTGTTTTGTGTTTTTAGGACTTCCAGGCCTATGAATTGATTCATGTTTTTCATGAATCGATTCATGCGTTGCTGTTGTTGATTTTCCATGATTTTTTGATGCTTTCTTGATTCATTTTGCTTCATGGTTCCTTTCCTTTATCTCCATGCATTGCTCTTTTGAGTATTTGATCATTTAGAGGCATATCCTTCATGGTTTCTTGATCTTGTCATTGGATTCTACATTTTCTTTAAGTTTTTGTTGTTTCTTTGCACTTGTTTTTGATATTATAAAGCCTTTCTAGTTCACGTGCATTTGTCATTATCAAAATCTGTTTACAACATGTAAATACATTCTCCCCCTTTTTGATGATGACAACTAATGGACATCTCTTGGGGTGGTAGTATCAATAAACAATGATCATGAAGTAAATGAGAGAAGACCGCTTGTTATAATTATAAATTGTAGAATAGAGTTAGTCTCCCCCTTTGTTTTTGAGTAGGATAAGTATATGCATAAATATTCATCTAATCATACACTATTCTTATCATACTTATTTTTTTCCCTGTTTGTGATTTAACAATTATAAGCAAGTATGTATATTTCCCTTTATATATCCCTTTTTTCCTCCCCCTTTGTCATTATCAAAAACAATATAAGCTATAGGAAAGAAAAGGAGATAATTATTGCATAATTGAGGATTGACAACCATCAAGTTTGAACAATAAAATCCGAGCAAAAACAAAGAGAATGCCATAGAGGGGCAACAAAGTCATAATCAAGATAACATTAAACCATGTCAAAGTCAAGCAAAATGCAGAAAATAAGGCCATCTAAGGTTGAGGGAATTTCAGGCTAGAGATTTGAGTAGCCAATTCAGTGTATCATTCCTCCATGTTGGCTTCAAGCGTATCAAATCGGGCATTGATATGTGCTTCCATTGTATCAAAGCGATGATCCATGTGAGTAGTAAGTCATGCAAACAGGTCATTAGAGGGTGCAGGAGGTGCAGGAGGAGGAGGAGGAGCATTAGCATCTTCTTCATGAGCAGCTAGGTGTGGGCGGTGAAGAATTTCCCATATTCTAAACCTTTCAATGATGCCCATTTTATTGAGATGGGTTTTGGTGAGAAGTCCTTTGCTTCCAACGGATTCTTTTACTTCATTTGTGAGATTTACCTTGAAGTGTCGAAGAAGTTTGGTCACAAAAATGGTATATGGGAGGTGAGTAAGATTTCTTGCTTCAAGCATGTGATGCCTTATTACACTTATCCAGTTGATTTCCTTGTTGTTTATGATTACCCACATGAGAAGAATTTGAGTATCACTCACTCTTGCATTGTTACTTCCTAATGGTAGAAGAATCTTCACAAGGAAGTAGTGGAGCAGGCGATGGTCAACTCGAAGAGTGATAACGGTGCTTGCGGTGGAAGCGGGAAGATTGAAGAATGTCCTTGCTTCAAGTGGGTTGAAGTTCCATGTTGGAGATAGTTCTTTGCCAGAGAATTGTGCATTGTTAATGGGAAGCTTGCCAACTTGATTCACGACTTCATTATCAAGAACCATGGTGACACCTTTCACTTTGGCAATGTATCGACCATCTTGTAGGCGCAAAGTTGAATAGAAAGCCTGGATCAATTTGGGATAGATATAGGTGGACTCAAATGTGAGAAACCTGATTAGTTGTTGGTGGTTGAGAGTATCAAGCAAAGGAAGGTTGGAAGATTCAAAATATGGAAGATCTAACCAATGTGAGGGAATGAGGAGTTTTTCAGAAAAAGTCTCCAAGTAAGTTTCTAATTCCTTTTGGGTGGAGAAAAGTCTGATAAGATACGAATGTTGAGGCGCGGAGGACCATGCAATGTTGGCCCTTTGTTTCTTCCTAGGGTGAGATGAAGAAGCCATGACATAGATGATGAATTCTAGAGAGAGAGGACATTTTTTAGAGAGAAGGAGGAGAAAAGAAGTTGAGAGGTTTTAAGTGATTTTGAAAACAGACCCTGAAACTGTCATATTTAAGGAGTTTTTCATGCATGAATCAATTCATGGATACGCATGAATTGATTCACAACTTGCTGTTTCTCAAAAAATTGAGTTCCAAGAGCATGAATCGATTCACCCATTCGTGTGAATCGATTCAACACTTGCTGTCTTGAAAAATTCTGGGTTCCAGGGGCATGAATCGATTCACTTATGTTAGGCAATATTTGGGGTCATTGAAATTTTCAATTTTGAGACTCCCTTTGCCTTTTTTTTCAACCAAACACTTATAAACATCATTTAATCCAACTATTTGATCAAGTTAAGGCTAATGTAATTAATTATTCATGCTTAAGAGTCATAAACTACATAATGCATTCATCAAGAATATATCATTCATCACTCAATTATTTGCTCAATAAACACACTGTAAATTAAGAGATTAACATTCAAACACAATTGGAAATGTCTAAGATTCCTAATTCTCTTCTAATGTGTATGAACTGATCCTTTGCAAGCGATTTGGTGAAGATATCAGCTAGTTGTTTAGAAGTTTCAACATGTTCAAGCATACAATCACCTTTTAATACATGATCTCTTATAAAGTGATGCCTTATTTCTATATGCTTAGTCCTAGAGTGCATGACCGGATTCTTGCAGATATTTATGGCGCTTGTATTATCGTATTTAATAGGCACTTTGTTTAAAACAACACCAAACTTAAGAAGTTGTTGTCTCATCCAAAGGATTTGAGCACAACAACTACTAGCTGCTACATATTCTGCCTCAGCTGTAGATAAGGCAACACTTACTTGTTTCTTGCTATGCCAAGAAACAAGGGAACTACCAAGTAAATGACATGTGCCACTAGTGCTCTTTCTATCAAGTTTACAACCAGCAAAGTCAATCAGAATATCCTAAAAGATTACATTCAACGGCTTTGGGGTACCATAGACCAATATTTTGAGTACCCGCAAGATATTTCAAAATTCTTTTAACAGTGGTGAGATATGATTCTTTAGGACATGCTTGATATCTAGCACACATACACACAGCAAACATAATATCGGGTCTACTAGCTGTTAAGTAAAGTAAGGATCTGATCATACCTCGGTATTTAGTTATTTCAACAGCCTTGCCTTTCTCATCTCTGTCTAAGTAGTAGGATGTACTCATGTGTGTAGCCATCTTATTTGCCTTGTCTATTTCAAATCTTTTGAGTAATTCTTTGCAATATTTTGTTTGACTAATGAAGGTCCCTTCATTTGTTTGTTTGATTTGTAATCCAAGGAAGAAATTGAGTTCTCCCATCATGGACATTTCAAATTCATTTTGCATAATCTTGGCAAAATCTTGACAAAGAATCTCGTTAGTAGCACCAAATATTATGTCATCAACATAAACTTGTATCAAAAGAATGTCATTGTTTTTGCGTTTTATAAACAAAGTAGTATCAAATTTTCCTCTTTCAAAATTGTTTTCTAGGAGAAATTTACTAAGTCTTTCATACCAAGCTCTTAGAGCTTGTTTCAAACCATATAAGGCTTTTCTCAATTTAAAAACATGATTTGGAAATTTATGATTTTCAAAACCGGGAGGTTGATCTACATAAACTTCTTCTTGAATATAGCCATTTAGAAAAGCGGTTTTGACATCCATTTGATAAAGTTTGAAACCCATGCAACAAGCAAAAGCTAACAATAGTCTAATGGCTTTTAATCTAGCTACGGGAGCATACGTTTCTTCATAATCAATACCTTCTTCTTGATTATATCCTTTGGCTACTAGCCTAGCCTTGTTTCTAGTTATTATGCCATTCTCATCTAATTTATTCCTAAAAACCCATTTTGTTCCTATTATTTAGTGATCATTGGGTCTTGGCACTAGTTCCCAAACTTCATTTCTTTCAAATTGGTTCAATTCCTCTTGCATGGCCAACATCCAATGTTCATCAATAATAGCCTCATCAATATTCTTGGGTTCTATTTGTGATACAAACGCTAAGTGATTACATGCATTTCTAATAGTGTTTCAAGTACTTACACCTTTTGTTATTTCACCTATGACTTTGTCCAAGGGATGGTCCTTCAAAGTGATCCATTCCTGTTGTGGTTTCTCATGTTGTGTTGTACCTCCTTCATTGTTGACTTCTTCTTTATCATCCAAGCTCATTTCTTGGAGTGTACCTACAAGATCATCAACATCTTCCTTTCTCAGGGAGTTATGGCTATTTTCATCAAATTTCACATGAATAGACTCCTCAATAGTATTTGTTTGTTTGTTAAAAACTCGATAAGATTTACTAGATGAAGAATATCCTAGAAAGATTGCCTCATCAGATTTTGCATCAAACTTTCCTAGATTATCTTTTCCATTGTTGAGCACAAAACATTTGCATCCAAAAATATGAAAATAAGAGATATTGGGTTTTCTTCCCTTGTAAAGTTCATAGGGGGTTTTCTTTAGAATAGGCCTTATTAAACATCTATTCATAACATGACACGCGGTATTTATCGCATCGGCCCAAAAATATTTCGCAATGTTATTTTCATTTAACATGGTTCTTGCAAGCTCCACTAAAGATCTATTTTCCCTTTCAACCACTCCATTTTGTTGTGGAGTTCTAGGAGTTGAAAAATTGTGATTGATACCATGTTTTTCATAAAACTTTTCTAAGGATTGGTTTTCAAATTCTCCCCCATGATCGGTTCTTATGGATGCAATTTTTGAATTTTGATCATTTTGGATAATCTTGGCTAGTTTCTTGAATGCATGATATGCTTCGTTTTTATAAGTAAGAAACAAGGTCCATGTATATCTTGAATAGTCATCTACAATCACTAGACCATAGTGATTACCACCAAAGCTTTTGATTTTAGAAGGTCCAAATAAGTACATGTGCAAAAGTTTTAAAGGCCTTTAAGTAGAAACAATGTTTTTAGCTTGAAAGGTTGCCTTTACTTGTTTTCCCTTTTGACATACATCACAAAATTTATTTTCAAATTTGAGCTTTGGTAAACCAATCACTAGTTCTTTAAAAACAAGTTTGTTTAAATGGTCTATGTGTATATGAGCTATTCTTCTATGCCATAGCCATGATTCATCTTCTCTAGTCATGAAGCATTGCACATCATTTAAGGACAAACTATCCATATCAATCATGTAAATGTTATCAATTCTTTGACCAACAAACTTAACCTCTTTGTTTAGCTTATTCTCAATTATGCAACCATTGGATTCAAATAAAACTCTATATCCTTTATCACATAATTAGCTTATGCTAAGCAAGTTATGTTTGAGTCCTTCAACATATAATACGTCACTAATGGAGGTAGAAGAGTTTTTACCAATGTTTTCGATACCAAGTATTTTTCCTTTGGTGTTATCTCCATAAGTGACACTTCCTTTCTTTTTGGGAGTGAATGATGTGAATTTGCTCATGTCTCCCGTCATGTGTTTTGAACACCCACTATCCAAATACCAATGGGTGTTGCTTGCCTTGAAGCATACCTACAAAACAGAATTAGTTTAGAGAACTTGGTACCCATTTTATGTTTGGTCCTTTTTGGTTAGCTCGTGGTAATGTCCCTTTTGGAACCCACACCTTTCTTACAACCTTTGGCCCTAGTTTTCTAACATTACAATTTGAAGAGTTATGTCCTTTAAAGCCATAATGATTACACTTCATGAAAGGTGATGATGATCTTCTAGGTGGTACAAAGAAGTTTTTGTAATATTTTTCCTTTTTGGTAGAGTTATATCCTAAACCAGTTTTATCAAACATACATCTTTTACTTCCAAGTAATACATTAAAATTGTCTCTACCATTTGTAAACTTTTCTAATGTTCTATTTAAGTCTAAGACCTTGGTTTCTAAGATGTCATATTTCTTTGCAAAATCACAAGGTTTATTCTTAGAACATGCTTGAAAATTTGCTAATTTTTCTTTTAGGAATTCATTTTCTTTGCCAAGTTCTATAAGATGCATTTCAAGAGTATCTATGGTTTTCCTTGACAATTTGTATTTATTAGATAGTTTTAAATATTTATCATACAATTCTTCAAATGCATCATACAATTCATCTTTGTCAAGTTCATAATGACTTACCTCATTTTCCTCTTCAAGGTGGTTAGCCATTAAGCAAAGATTTGCTTCTTCGTTGTCTGAATCGTCGAAACTACTTACATCTTTTTCATCCCAAGCGATGTAAGCTCTTCTCCTTCCACCTTTCTCTTTGCTTTTCTTCTTGAGGTTTGGGCAATCTACTTTAAAGTGCCCTTCCTTGCCACATTCAAAACAATTGGGTGAGGAAGAATTTTCTTTAGGGATAGGTTTCTTACCTTGAGTTTTGAAGCTCTTTTGGAAGCGTTTGTTTCTCATAAATTTTCCAAACTGCTTCATAAACAGTCCAACTCTTCTTCTTCATCAATCTCACTACATGATTCTTCTTCATGTATAGAAGTGGCCTTGAGAACTAGGCCTTTCTTCTTGGAGGATTTTTCTTCTTCCTCCGCTAGCTTTAAATCCCTTAGTTCTTGTTCTTGCTCTTGTAGCTTTCCAAATAGTGTAGCAAGAGACATTTTGTTGATGCTTGGGGATTATTTAATGGCAGTGACAAGAGGTTGCCATTCCCTGCTAAGACTCTTCAACACTTTATGCACAAGTTCTTTGTTAGTATTAACTTTGTCAAGATTAATAAGATGATTAATTATAAGGGTAAATCTCTTTTGCATCTCTACAATGGTTTCCCCGAAATTTATCCTAAAGCTCTCATATTGACTAGTCAAGGTACTAATCTTAGAGTCTTTAACATCACTAGTACCTTCATGGGTTACTTGTAAGGTAGCCCATATTTCTTTGGCGGATTAACAAGTCATTATTCTAAAAAATTCATCGGGACCTAATGCAATAGTAATGAGATTTTTAGCCTTATAATTGTACTGTACTTTCTTCTCTTCATCACTTGTCCAATCTTCCATGGGTTTCTTATGCATGGGTATGAAAAGGCCATTGTTCTCTTGAAGCTGTTAAGCTTGATCTACAAGAGTCAAGCTCTGATACTACTTGTTATTCAAGTGGCCTCAATACTCAAGAGGGGGGTGAATTGAGTTTTAAAACTTTTCATTGAAATGCCTTTGAATTAAGTTCCTTTCTCTCAAATTAATAGTTTATGCAAGACAAAGTAAGTTTAGTGCAAGAACAATGCAAAACAAGGAATAAAAGTTGCTGAAGCAATTTGTCAAACACTTGGTGTGCAGCACTTTAAAGCTATTAGTTCAAGCAAGTTTAAAAGGGAAAATCACAATCAACAATAATAACCCAGCCAGATGCAATGAATGAATGTAAAAGAGTAAGGGAGAAGAGCTTGCAAACCGATTTAATGAGTTCCACCACCCCGGTGTACGTCTCGCCTTTAAGCAACCCACTTGAAGGATTTCCACTATTGAAGTTTAGAGATACAAGCTATGAGCAATTGCAGTTTCCTAGTGTCCACATTCAAGAACACAATCCTCACTAGCACAAGGGTAACCCACCCAATCTCTCAAATTCTCAATAACCCAAATGTTGACCCCTAACCTTTGTGACCACTCAATCTAGAGTAAAAACCTTTGTGTTTGGTGTAGTGTTTACAAGCAAATAACTCTCTTAATAGAGTAAATGTACAAGTGAAAGCTCACATAAAATCTAACTCTCAAGATGAGAGGATATATAATTTTCTAAGCTCAAAATTTTAGAGTATACAAAAAAATGGACTCACTAAGCATAAAATGAAGGTAAGGGATGATTGCCTCTTGTCTTGTGTTTGTGTTTAAGTTGGAGAGCAATTTACAGAGCCTTGAAGCTGTCCCAAAGTCCTCCTAGCCGTTGCAAATCATGGTTCTAGCTTGTCTCTATGTATAGTGGGTTTTGGGTGCTTGTTTCCCACTTAAATCTGTCTTTTTAGTGATGTTTCCCACTATGTGAATCGATTCATGCATTTACGAATCGATTCATAACATTCTGTTTTGGGCATTTTGAATTTTAAACTCGTGTGAATCGATTCATGCTTGGTGTGAATCGATTCATGCTTTGCTGTTTTGTGTTTTGGGACTTCCAGGCCTATGAATTGATTCATGCTTTTTATGAATCGATTCATGCGTTGCTGTTGTTGATTTTCCATGATTTTTTGATGCTTTCTTGATTCATTTTGCTTCATGGTTCTTTTCCTTTATCTCCATGCATTGCTCTTTTGAGTGTTTGATCATTTGGAGGCATATCCTTCTTGGTTTATTGATCTTGTCATTGGATTCTACATTTTCTTTATGAGTTCTTGTTGTTTCTTTGCACTTGTTTTTGATATTGTGAAGCCTTTCTAGTTCATGTACATTTGTCATTATCAAAATCTGTTTACAACATGCAAATACACAAAAATTGCACAGTACTTTTATAATAAAATATTCAAATACATAGTGAATTTTTCTACTATAAATACCGAAGGATTTCTGAAGGAAAAAATCACAATTCAGTTTAAATTTTCTTAATATAGTAGTGTTAGAGAGATAGTGATGAGAGTAAGAGAGAGAAATAAAATTTTTAAAAGGAGGTTCTGCCAAAATCATAAGGTAAGAATAACTCTCTTTTATACTTTTAGGTTTATTTTTATATCGTTTTAGAAATCTATTATTATAATGGATATAATATTATTTTAAGTTACTATTCTGAATAGTAAATTACTATGTCAATAGTAAATTACTAAAATTACTATTACAAATAGTAAATTACTATTCAAATAGTGAATTACTATTTACTGTTACTATTTACAATTTACAATTTACTATTTACTGTTACTATTTATGTTTTACTATTTATAATTACTATTCACATTTTACTATTTACTATTACTATTCATGTTTTACTATTTACTGTTACTATTCATATTTTACTATTCACTATTTACCATTCACTATTCAAAATTTATACCATTTCTCTTTTACGTAGTAATCTTAATTTTCATCTTATGCCTATACTGAAATAAATTGGTATTAATATTTCTAGAAATCGGAGGCGCAAAACAAACTCTCTTTTGGTAACAATTCAAGGTAAGGGGGAGTGATAGGAATATAATATGAAAAGATATAAGAATAATGGGAGGAGTCTCTAACTCCTTTTAAATTTAAGAATAATATTATTATTTTAAAATAATAATTATTTAACTTAAAATTTATAAAAAATTTAAATTAAGTATCTTGTGTAACGTGATCTGAAATACCTATGCAAAGACCTGAATAACCTATGCGAACTGGAGTAAACCTATGCAAGGACTTGGACTATTATGACCTATATGGACTAAACTAAACCTGTGCAAGGATTGGATTATGTGGACTTACATAGACCTACGCGAGGAATAGACTATAAGGACTTGAAAATTATGTTTATTAATTTATATAACTATTAAACTTTGAATTATGATTTTTATGAATAATATTTAATTTATTTTATTTGATTATGATTGATATATCTATTTGCGATTGATGATATTTAATTGTGATAAAAATTGATTGTGAGTGATAATGTTTAATTAGGATTGACAATATTTGGTTGTGATTGATGCGTGATTAATGAGTGGTTGACGATATTGAAATGTGGAGTTGGAGCATATAGCAAGCATGATGAAAAGCTAAAAATCCAGTAATATTCATTTTAAGTTTTTATTCTAAGAAAAATGTATTTTATAATTACTTTAGTCTTTTATTTCTTCAAAAAAATAAAATTATTTTCATCAACCTTACTTTTAATATTTAGGATAAAAATATAATATTCATTTTAGAAAGAAACTATTTTATGAAATTAATTTATAAAAAGGTTGAGATAGTTATTTCTTGAATGAAAGAAAAATTTATAGTTTTAAGTATTTTTAATGATTTTAAGAATTAAATTCTTTTATTAAATTACAATTTTAAAGTAAATTATTTTGATATAATTAAGATTTCTCAGCTTGATTTTGTTAGGATTCAATTCGAGAAAGATTATGTAAATATGTTAAATTTTCTATGATAAAATTTTGAAATATTTAAGGCTTGGAAACTTAATTTTTGGTGAGATTTGAATTCAAAAGCTGTACTAAAATTATTTTTGTATAACAGAAATTCAGAGGAGAGATCATGGAAATATACAGTTTATTGGAATGATGTTGTAAACCTTTATGGTATTTATTAATTGAGTTTCTAAAAGTCTTAACCAACTCAATACGCGAGTAGTTCATGCATCATGAATCATTAAAGAGAAATGAGATGTGATATTGCCTAGGGACGGATTATAGAAACCCAGGATACATTAGAGAAGGCTTAATTGTGAGCCTTGGGATGAGAGGGTGTGAAAGGGTGCTTCAGGGGACCTAGGGTCGCTCCCTAGTGTCGGGTACTTTCACAATAAAACCTTCTCAATTTGACTAGTCTCTAAGTGTTTCCATGCCAGTTGAGCTGTTCATATGCCATGAAGGCATTTATGTTATTATTATCTGAAATTATGGAACGGTGTAAACTCCTGGTTGGCCCAATGCAAACTAAAACTTTAATGGCCCACATGCGTAAACTGAATGAGATAGTATTAAAAGCATTACATATTATACATGTGATTGTGATATTCTGTGTAAATGTTTGTGAATGAAAGTATGATTGTTATGTGTAACACCCTCTGTTACACCTTAATAAATTCTAGAAAAATTCATAAATTTTTTTTAAAGATATGATTGTTAAAAAGAAACTATCGGAATAAATTACATACATCATTTCTGAAATACCTCATAAATATTATTAAAACTTTATAAAGTAATTTTACATTCATCCGAAGAAAATAAATATTAAACATTATAAGAAAGAGAGGAAACTCCATGGCCCAGAAGCAGTTACTTAATAACATTTTTATTCGTTGGACCATGGTATTCATACCGAGCTCCCTTTCTAGAACGTGCTATATTTATTGCCGAGATTCTTCGATCCTTCCCTCTGAACCATCAATTTAGAATATATGAAACAAAAACACGGAGAAAAGGGTGAGAAATAGAATATAATATTCCCAAATGGGGCATAAGCAATAAAGGGTTTTCACAAACTAATATATTGTCCAGATAATAATAATGTGAACAGCTCAACTGGCATGGAAACATTTAGAGACTAGTCAGATTGAGAAAGTTTTTATTGTGAAAGTACCCGACACTGGGGAGCTACCCCATGTCCCCTAAAGCACCCTTTCACACCCTCTCATCCCAAGGCTCGTAATTAAGCCTCCTCTAATGTATACTCAGTTTCTATAATTCGTCCCCAGACAATATCATTTTGTTTCACTTTAATGATTTATGATGCATGAACTACTCGCGTCTTTAGTTGGTTAAGGCTTTTAGAAACTCAATTATTAAATACCTTAAAGGTTTACAACATCATTTCAATAAACTATACATTTTCTCAATTCTCTGAATTTCTGTCCCACGGAAATAAATTTGGTACAGTTTTCAAATCTCACTGAAATTGAGTTTCTAAGCCTTAAATATCTTAAAACTTTCTCATATAAAACTTTACTTAATCTTTCTCAATTTGAATCTTAACAAGATCAAATTTAGAAATCTCAATTATTTCCAAATATCTTTAGTTATTAAGTTGGAAAAAGAAAATAATTTTCTTTTAAAAATTTTATTTTATTAAAAGAGAATAATCTTTAAATCATTAACCAAAAGTACTTAAAATTTTAAAATTTTTCTTTAATTCAAGATTTAATTATCTCAACCTTTTTATAAATTAATTTTTATAAAATGACTTCTTTGTAAATAAATACTAAAATTTTTTATTCTAAATTTTAAAAGTAAAGTTAATAAAAATAATTTCTAAGAAGAAATAAAAGATAATAAAAATTTAAAGAGTTAGGTAAGAAAATTCTTACTGAGTTTTAGTTTTTCGTCATGCTTGCTATATGCTCAACTTCATATCACAAGATCATCAATCATAATCAAATATTATCAATCATAATCAAAAAATGTCAATCACAATCAAATAATATCGATCAAAATTAAATATCATCAATAATAATCAAATACTAATAATTATAATCAAATTAATTAAATATAATTCAAATTTTAATGGTTATTTAAATTATCAAAATTGATTTTGAGTCCTTATAGTCCATTCCTTGCATAGGTCTATGTAAGTCCATATAATCCAGTCCTTACATAGGTATAGTTCAGTCCATATAGGTCAAACTAGTCCAAGTCCTTGCATAGGTTCAGTCTAGGTCGTATAGGTTATGTAAGTCTAGGTCCTTGCATAGGTATGTCAGAGTTAGTTACATCAGATGTTTAATTTGAAATTTATTATAAATTTTAAGTTAAGAAGTTAATATTTTAAAATAATAATATTATTAAATTTAAAAGGAGTACGGGACTCCTCCCATTATTCTTATGTCTTTTCATATTATATTCTTATCTCACTCCCCCTTACCTCTTGTATCCTGATACGTTATTGAAGATCCATACGCATTTTGTCTCTGAGTTCTAAAACATACCAATTTCATTTTAATATAGTTATAAGATGAAAATTAAGATTTCTACTCAAAACAGAAATGGTAAATTTTGAATAGTGAATAGTGAATAATGAATAGTGAATAGCAAATGGTAAATAGTAAATCATGAATAGTAATACTAAATAGTAAATCGTGAATAGTAACAGTAAATAGTAAAATGTAAATAGTAACGGTAAATAGTAAAACGTGAATAGTAAAGGTAAATAGTAACAGTAATTAGTAATTTACTATTTGAATAGTAATTTACTATTGAAATAGTAATTTATTATTGAAATAGTATTTTACTATTTAAAATAGTAACTTAAAATAATATTATATCCAGTATAATAATAGATTTCTAAAACGATATGAAAATAACCCTAAAAAAATATAAAAGAGAGGTATTCTTACCTTAGAATTTTAACAGAACCTCCTTCCAAAAAAAGTATTTCTCTCTCTTACTTCCATCACTATCTCTCTAGCATTACTATATTAAGAAAATTTAATAAGAAAACTATGATTTCCTTCGTTCCTTCGCTCGGTATTTATAGGAAAGAAATTTACTATGCATTCTATTATTTTATTATAAAAGTATTGTGTAAGAATTGAAAATTTTATATAGATTACTGTACAAAGTTTGAAAATTTCATAAATGCACAGTATTTTTCACGTGAAGGAATCTGATGAATTATGAGGGGAGGTGCAAATAGTAATTTAGGGGGTGTAAATAGTAATTTAGGGGTGGTGCAAATAGTAATTTAAGGGGTACAAATAGTAATTTTTCATTTTTTTGTTTAATAATTATTTTTTAAAATTTTTTTAAAATAAATTCTAAAAAATATACTGATCAAAAACTTCTAAAGGTCCATGGTCAAATTCCATCAGGATTTTAATATAAATTTTCTATAATAAATTAAAATAAAAACAGGGATGTTACATTATGCTATGAAACCCTACATTTATAATTAATTATGTATGAGATTATGAATCATATTATTTTATTAGTTTGTGAAAACCCTTATGCCTATGTCTTATCTGTAAAGTATTATATTTTGTTTCTCACTCCTTGCTTGAATTTTTGTGTTCAAAATATATGTGATGTATAGCTAGCAGCTTAAAATGAAAGGATATAATTACAAAAAGGGTAAAGGGGTCTCATCAGGTGAAGAGATATGAAAAGAGTAGGATTCTAAAACCCCATGGTTTAAGAACTAGGAAATGATTGGTCACGGTCATAGTAAAGATATAATTTAGTTTTTGTTTACCTTATTACAATATCTAGTTGGATAATTGTAACAAGGTGAAGGTTAAACTTTGATAAACCTTATCATTCAGATATAATATTGTAAATCTTTTATCACTTATGATTTCTATAAATTATTTTTGTCATTATAGATAAATATTGAAAGACGACATTTTTTTACTTTCAATATTCAAAGGAAATCAGATGTATATATGTCCTTGTATACGTGAGATAAAGAGTGATAAATATGTATATCTTTCTAAAAGTTTTTTTTAAAAGCAAGAAGAATACATATATATCTCTTGTATATAATGGGGTGTTATAAAGTGGTGTTAGAGTAGTTCAATCCAAATCGACTTGGGGTATGGTCTTACTAGCGTGTTAGTGTACTCCGATGGTTAAGTTAGTCAAGAGATTTTATGGTTGACAAAGGAGGAAATTTTATTGGAGTAGATAGTAAGAAGCAAGTGAAGAAAAATTAGGAACGTAGAAAGAAAGAACTAATTTTTAAGTTCGTAAGAAGTATAAGTTAGAACTCTATAGCCTGTTACTTGAAAATGTTATTGCAGGGATTATCAAAAACTGGCCATTCTAAAGTCTTTTTTGACATTGTTTAAGTATGGGCGTTAATTTATGGTGGAATAATAAGGTAAATTAACTAATGCAGTTATTTCCTTTTATTCCAAATGTATTGTATGGTGTTTGATTCTTTGATTAATATATGATAGTGAAATATTCAAACATTTGCTTCTTTTATAATATGGTATGGGACAACAAGAGAGATAAGACAATAGAAGATCTTTAGAAATATTTTGGTATGAATTTTAGACTGAACCTATCATGACTTTGACTACTTAGTTATGAATTACTGGGACTGATCACCCCGGATGATTTACACTAAGTAGTGAAAGACATGTCAAATGAAGGATGTTAAGATCAATGAATTTAGCCCTATGTTAATGTGGTATATGGAGAAATGAAGATAAACTCAATAAATTCTATTAGGATATTCCTTACCATATCCTTGAAGTTGTAGAGATACTTGTGTGAATTAGAATTCCAATGGGTAGATAACTGTTGTAATCCGAAGTAGTATAACGAATTGTCTAAGATAGAATCATAGTTTTTCCTTTGAGGATATATTTTAAATCCAAAGAATATGTGTGGATGTATGCTTTATGAAAGAAATATGATAATTTGTTCACTAACTTGTTTAGTATAACAAATAATCATACTAGGAATTATATCTTTGACTGTTTATATTGATTCTTCTTTTGTATGACATATAAGAAATGTTAATTGTTGTTTGATTTGATGAAATTTTCTTTATGATGCCTGCGATTGAATGATGTATGTGATGGTTATATATATAAATATGAATTAATAAAACTTTTATGATTGTGACATCGAATGTAATTAACCATATTTTTAAATTTTTTAAAGTGATATATTGTGACAAATATGTCAATAAATGATCTAAAATAAGTATTATAGATCTTTGGGAGATATCGATATTGGTTTAATATTGAGAAATTGTGTCATAAAATATTTTTGTCATTCCTAACAATATGATACATGTTTATCAAGTTATTTTCTTTTAGTCATCAATTTTGTTCAATGAATATACATACCTAATATAAATCATTGTTATGTAATGACCATTGTAGATTTAAAATAAAGAAATATTTTAGTGAACCGTGAGTAAATAGATATGAACCCTTACTTATTAATTTAGCATAGTTCCTATGGAGTGGGTTACATAAACCTTAGCTAACCATAAAAAAATTTTAAGTGAGTATTTCTAAGTCAATGTAGTGATTTATGACCATTTAAGATTAGAGAATTTATCAAATCTATGTAATGGTTGTAATCAATTATGATGGAATATGCAATCAATTAGTTAAGAAATATTTAATCCATTATATAGGACAATAAGAATTGATTACATACCTTGGATTGTCATAAAGCAAAGAACATAAGAATTTAGTTAGATAAACAAGTACAAGACGGACTAAGATATATTTATTCTTTCCACTAGGACAATTTAGTATACACGATTACATTAAGGAAAATAAAGTAGAACATCTAGTACATTATAGTTAAGTGATAAGTAACCACTTATTTTTCTAACAATTATTGGAGACTCATAATAATTAGAGGCCTAAGAGTCTTGACAATACATAAAACACCCAAACTAGAGAAATCACTATAGTGATTATGAGAAGTGAGCAAGTTGTTACCAAGAATTGTAGTTTATCTCGCCTTCGCTCTTCATCACTTCTAAGAAGGTTGGCCATTGAACAATATGATATTACTTGAGGAAAAAGATTGAAGAAATTAGATAGAAGAGAGAAACTAGGAAACCTTGAAGTTGTGATAGGAAGTGAGAATGGATTGAAAATTTATAAGCAAGCAAAGGAGAGTCCAACGGCTAGTTGCTAACGGCTAGTTGTCCAGTGATTAATTCTTAACAGTCTATTTTAATATGCTACGAGTAGGAATTTTAATTTATAGATATTACGGATTATATTAAGTAATATTTTAATAGATTAAGAAATGTAATTATTGAGGTGTTTAGAGTTAACCATCAGTTTATGATGAGCATGGTTAATAAAAAATTAAGACGGGTGATATTTTTGAGTTAAAGAGAAAATACTGGATAAGATAAAAAAAAAGGGTAAGTGGCAATATCAAGGAAAAAATACACAATTGTCAATAAAAACTAGAAAACATTTTAGAACAGTTCACTTAGTTTAGCCTTGGCAAGATTTATTAACAATATCAAATTTCAAAGACGAAATTTCTTTTAGGGGGTAGAGTTGTAACATCTCATTTTCTACTCAAATAGAAAATAGATATTAATATATCTTTAATGAGAAATACTTACTATTAGTTAGTTTATTATTATTATTTTTTTAATGAAATTTAGGTATTTATATTTAATTATTTTGTTTTAAAAAATAAAATAATAATAATAATAATAATAAAAATATATATGTCTTTTGAATGAGAATTTTAAAATGACCTAATTAGTAGTCATTGATTAATGAAATTATATTAAGAATTTTGAATATCTTTATTATTCACAACTTTTATTTTACATTTTTATGTTTTTACATATTTATGATTTAACTCTTATTAGAATTTTAAAATAAAGAGTAATTACAAAAAGGGTAAAGGGGTCTCATCAGGTTCAAGAACTAGGAAATGATTGGTCACGGTCATACTAGAGGTATAATTTAGTTTTTGTTTACCTTATTACAATATCTAGTTGGATAATTGTAACAAGGTCAAGTTTAAACTTTGATAAACCTTATCATTCAAATATAATACTGTAAATCTTTTATCACTTATGATTTCTATAAATTATTTTTGTCATTATAGATAAATATTGAAAGATGACATTTTTTTACTTTCAATATTCAAAGGAAATCAAATGTGTATTTATATGTTGATGTAGGTTTTGATAATGACACAACAAATGAAGAATCAAGATCAAACATAAACTATCATATATAAATCAATTATGTTTGATGATGGAAAATGGATGAATTCAAGTGAAATGGTTCAAGACATTTTTTTAGAGGGCTAAAACAAGTGAAATATATTCATACGTTCCAAATTGCCCAGAATCTTTAAATTTTCATGAATAAATCGATTCATATTTCACATGAATAGATTTATTCTGTTCAAATTTGAATTTCGAATTTTGAATGCTGACAAAGTTACAAGAAACATGGAAACATGTATTGATTGAATCAAGGAGCATTGGAGACACAAACAGCAAGAATCAAGGTCAGGAAAGTTGTGCATGGAAACAAGGAACACAAAACATGGAATGTTTTGTGGATTTATGTTTCTGAGGGATTAAAAATTGGACAAATTGCATGTGCCCTTGCCTATAAATAGAAGAGAAGTTGAAGGCAAAAAACGTCCCAAGCATTTGAAGCATTTCCATTTGCTTACTTCCTCCTCCTTGCTTCTTTCTCTTCTACTTGCTCTCTCTTTATTCTTAATTTGCATATTCTCTTAGTGAGTTATTTGAGAGTTAGAGAGAAAAATTTTAAGTACTTAAATTTATATATCCTCTCTTTGAGAGTCATTATTTTGTGGGATCTTCAAGTTGTATATCTACTCTAGTGAGAGAGAAAATTCTTGTAAACCAAATATCATAAAAACCAAGGTATTCATTCTAGGTTGAGTGGTCACAAAGGTTAGGGTTCAACCTTTGGGTATTGAGAGATTGTGAGATTGGGTGGGTTACCCTTTGCTTGTGAGGATTGGGTTCTTGAGTGTGGGACACTAGGAGATGATTGCTCAAAGCTTGTAATCTCAAATTCTCAATAGTGGAAATCCTTCAAGTGGGTTTCTTGAAGGCGAGACGTACACTGGGGTGGTGGAACTCGTTATATCAGTTTGTAAATTCTCTCTTCCCTTAAACTCTTTATTATTGTGAATTTAATTTGTATGCTCGGTAAAATTGCATAAATTAAATCCTTGAATTAATTGACTTAAATATTGTTGGATTTAATATTATATAAGGGAGTAGAATAATATTGTTGACAACTTGGAGAATTAATTATGGCTAAGCTAAATTTATATTGAAATTTAATTATTGCATGCCAAGTATCTCAAGAATTGCCTAAACTAATAACTTGCCTTGTTTATCAAAATCAATTCTTGGATATTGTATCTCCAACCCAAAATATCTTAGTATGATATGTGCTTCATAATTATCATATCTTTTATCTTGCATCATTTGTGTACTACTAACCATTTTGAAAGGGATTCCACATGAAAATTTGAAATACTCAATTCACCCCCCCTCTTGAGTATCGAGGCCTTGGCTAACAATTGGTATCAGAGCTTGACTCTTGGAAGATCAAGCTTAACAGCTTCAAGAGATCAAGATGGCCTTTACCTCTTATGATGCATTTCCGCAAAATGGCACAATAAATAGACCACCAATCTTCAATGGTAAAGACTATGCTATTTGGAAAGAAAGGATGAAAATCTTTGTCCAATCCTATGACCTCAAGGTATGGAATGCTATTCAGTTTGGTCCTTTTATTCCTAAATACATAGTTGATAATATAGAATGTATGAAGCCCATAACTTATGGATAAGGAAGAAGAAAGAAAGGTACAATTTAATCTTAGAGCTAAAATTCTTATCACATTAGCATTAGAACCTAATGATGTTTCTAGAGTTATTACTTGTAACAATGCTAAAGAAATATGGGAAACTCTTGAAACAATTTATGGAAATACTAATGATGATCAAGATGCAAGAATTAGGACTCTTTCTAGTCAAGATGAAGAATTCGAAATAAGTCTAGAAGAAAAGACCAACGAATCGGAAGAAGAAATTGCATGCCTAATGACAAAGCACTCCCAAGATGATGAGGTATGCTCCTTAAATGCTTTTAGTAATGATAATGATGATGAAATTGATAAAGATGAATTATTAGAAGCTTTTGAATAATTGCAAGAAAAAATTGTTTTGTTATTAAAGAAATATGCATGCTCAAAACAAACCATTTTGAAACTTGAAAATGAATTGCATGATGTTCACATAGAAAAGGAAAATCTTAGAGTTCAAAATGATGAATTAGTAACCTCAAATGTCACTCTTAGAACTTGTAATGGAAATAAGGATTGTATGCTAATTAATAAATGCATGCTTCTTGAAAATGAGAATAAAGAATTAAAAGAAGCACTTAGTAAGCTTACAAGTAGTCAAAAGAATCTAAGTGCACCTCTTGAAGATCAAAAGCATACACTTGATAGAAGAAAAATAGGTCATTACAAGAACCCTTTTGCACTCTACAAGGAAAAACCCAAATCCACTCTAAGATGTACAAACCATGAAAGAAAAGAGAACTCTATGTCAAATTGTTTTAAAAAGAAAGAATATAAAAGGAACCATTACAATCATACCGTGACTTATTCATTGGATGCAATATGTTTTTATTGTGGAATATATGGTCATATATCTTCTAATTGCTTTATAAAGAAATCTCGTCAAAAGTTCATGAGAAAGGTATGGATTCCAAAAATAACTTTGAAATCCTAAACTAACAAGGAAGGACCCAACTCTCAAAGGGTACCATAAAACCTTAAATTTTGTAGCCATACTTTAAATCGGCAATTTCTTATTGACGAATGACCAAAGAATCAAGATTCATAATCTTCACTCTAAAGAACAAAGAATGATAAGGATATAGAATTCGTAAAACTCTAAGGTACGTTCGATTCTTACTCTAGTTGATCAAATATTATGTATGCTTAATTATGTTGAACTATCTATGGACTTGGTTGATAGTTTATTAAGAATTTTTAGAAATGTCTAAATGATTTTAAAAAGCCAAATTCTATACTTGTTCATAATGAATTTTTGTGATCTAACTTTAAGTTGATATGTGATACTTGATTTTGAGCTTGAATGGCATAAAACTTTGAGATAGATGAATGAATAAATTTAGAACCCCTTAAATTCATGAAAATCTTGGGATCAATGAGGTATGTACATAAATGATTGCTTGAATAACATGTGTTGATTCTATGAAAAACTTAAGATGTATCTATCCATGTGTGTTAGGAAGGATTGAAACATCAAAATGCTAAAATGTTAAATCTTGATTCTTAGATTCAAAGTCTTAAATGATGTCTGAATTCTTGGATGATGTATGTATTATGTATGAATCCTTGATAATGTATGAATTCTTAATGATGCATGAATGATTAAATATGAATTCTTAATGATGTATCATTTATTGAACAAGAGATATTTGGTTTAACTAGTGGTATCCATGCTTTGATAATTTATGCATAATTTGTTTTAACAAATGGTATGTCATATAACTTTCCTAACAAGCAAGTATCTTTTCGTAACAAGTGGCATTGAATTTCATATCAAGAAAAATTTATTACAATTTGATTATGACAATTTTTTTTTTAAAAAAAGTTGCTTTAAGTTAGGACTATGTTATAATTCTATGACTTATCCCTATGTTTCTACAAAGATGTCCATCTTAGGAAAAATGCTTCTCTGCAATTATATGTTGGTTTTGATAATGCCCTAAGAAGAAAGTATGTATGCTCTATGTGTGAGAGTCTAGACCTTAATTTCATGACTAGTAATATCACAAAATATGTTAAATGACAACACATGGTATATTAAGAATGCATTATAATACATGACATGATCTTCCTTGATACACCATACTTGAGCAAATTGGCATCTATCTTGATTGATATTAACACTACATGTTTGATAATGCATGATTTGAATGTGAAAAGAAATTTGAATATATGCATCGTTGAGATTGAAAAGAATTTTTGAACAACATTATGAAAAATGATGTATGCTTGAATGTCAACAATCTTGTGATAATATGCTTAAATGTTTATAATTGATATCAAGAGCTTAACTTGGCAAATCCATCTACTGATATCATGCCTAGATACTAGTAACAAGTGGTATAGACAATGAATAAGAAATAAATGGTGTTGGTTAAGAAAAGAATATTTGACATAAAAGGGTCATAAGAAAAAGAATATAGATATATTGGCATGTGTTACAATACAAATGCATGAGTAAGCCAACAAGTTGTATTAATCATTCCACCATTGCTCTGATACCTACATTTAAGTGTA
Organism: Clitoria ternatea; assembly: GCA_037962975.1. Classification (NCBI taxonomy): domain Eukaryota; kingdom Viridiplantae; phylum Streptophyta; class Magnoliopsida; order Fabales; family Fabaceae; genus Clitoria; species Clitoria ternatea. Next base: position 22,871,590 of record CM075672.1, on the reverse strand, counting down.
CATTGTTGAAAAATTTTCTATGATTACTACTTTGATACCTAGAAATGCATCAAGTAATATTACTTAAATGATTAACTAGGGAATTTTATATACAATTGGTATCTAACTTTTGAGTGGTATCTATTCATATTGTGATTTCTATTGATTGAATAAATGGTATCTATTAAAAGAAGGTGATCATGTGCTTAAGAAATAAATAAATGGTATCAAACTTGTTTAAATAGGTTAACAGGAACACTTGGTATCAATTAGCTTAATAATTGGTATCCAATTACACGTGTTAATAACATTTGGTGTTAGACTTGATTAAATTGGCCTACAAGTAGCATCAAACTTTATCAAATTGATTTCACATGTTATTAAGTGGTATAGTTTTCATAAGTAGTATCAATTACAATAGTAAGGGGGAGCACACACATGAATAATGATTATCCTTGATTTCACCTCTCTATGATTATGTTTATAGCACTTATGTTTTTGTTTCAACTCTCCTATATGCTTACTTGGAAAAATTCTTGTGCTTTTGATAATGCCAAAAAGGAGAAAATTATGTGCTTACTTGAAATAATATGTGTGCTTACTTGGAAAGAATCATGTGACGCTTACCATTGACATTAATTACATAATTAAAAATGAGTTAGCAATCAATTATATATTTACTTGATGAATGAATTATGTGAATTGATAATTGACCATAGATGCAACAAAATGGTATATATATCCTTGATCATGTTATAAGCTTTGATGAAATACTTGCTCTAAATCTCTCTTATTCAAATACATGAGTTTATATGTTGATGGCATAGAATATAACTAAGATGATGATCTTTTTGATGATGCCAAAGGGGGAGTGATTAGTGAAAGGATTAGTAAAAAGAATATAATATCATTTATGCCAAAAAGGAGAGATTGCATATGAGTATTGTTTTGATGATTGATGATATCAAAAGGGAAGTTTTTTGATGATGCCAAAGGGGTAGAAGATATATATGCATTTTAAGTGGCATAAAGTATTTTATAAAGGGGGAGAAAATATCATGATGTTATATTGGTATCTATTAAATGATTAAGTGGAAGATAACATCTAGAATCAACATCACTATCTATCCTTGTTGAAATTGCATGTAAGTATCACATATGCAAATATCTTATATAAAAATATCTTGTAAAAGGTGAGATCAAACTATAATATATATGGGGAGTCTTTACTATATTTCTTTACAACAAGTGATATCCAATTATATGAGTAAATGTCAAAGTGGTATTCAATATGCATAACATGTGGTATCAAATTATATGTGAAAGGGGGAGTCATTTCTGCAATGTATTTGAACTATTATGATATTAACATCCCAAGAGACAAACATTTGTTGTCATCATCAAAAAGGGGGAGAATGTATTTATATGTTTATGTAGGTTTTGATAATGACACAACAAATGAAGAATCAAGATCAAACATAAACTATCATATACAAATCAATTATGTTTGATGATGGAAAATTAATGAATTCAAATGAAATGATTCGAGGCATTTTTTTAGAGGGTTAAAACAAGTGAAATATATTCATACATTCCAAATTGCCCAGAATCTTCAAATTTTCATGAATAAATCGATTCATATTTCACATGAATAGATTTATTTAGTTCAAATTTGAATTTTGAATTTTGAATGCTGACAAAGTTGCAAGAAACATGGAAACATGTATTGATTGGATCAAGGAGCATTGGAGACACAAACAGCAAGAATCAAGTCAGGAAAGTTGTGCATGGAAACAAGGAACACAAAACATGGAATGTTTTATGGATTTATGTTTCTGAGGAATTAAAAATTGGACAAATTGCATGTGCCCTTGCCTATAAATAGAAGAGAAGTTGAAAGCAAAAAACGTCCCAAGCATTTGAAGCATTTCCATTTACTTACTTCCTCCTCCTTGCTTCTTTCTGTTCTACTTGCTCTCTCTTTATTCTTAATTTGCATATTCTCTTAGTGAGTTATTTGAGAGTTAGAGAGAAAAATTTTGAGTACTTAAATTTGTATATCCTCTCTTTGAGAGTCATTATTTTGTGGGATCTTCAAGTTGTATATCTACTCTAGTGAGAGAGAAAATTCTTGTAAACCAAATATCATAAACACCAAGGTATTCACTCTAGGTTGAGTGGTCACAAAGGTTGGGGTTCAACCTTTGGGTATTGAGAGATTGTGAGATTGGGTGGGTTACCTTTTGCTTGTGAGGATTGGGTTCTTGAGTGTGGGACACTAGGAGACGATTGCTCAAAGCTTGCAATCTCAAATTCTCAATAGTGGAAATCCTTCAAGTGGGTTGCTTGAAGGCGAGACGTACACCGGGGTGGTGGAACTCATTATATCGGTTAGCAAATTCTCTCTTCCCTTAAACTCTTTATTATTGTGAATTTAATTTGCATGCTCGGTAAAATTGCATAAATTAAATCCTTGAATTAATTGACTTAAATATTGTTGGATTTAATTATTATATAAGGGAGTAGAATAATATTGTTGACAACTTGGAGAATTAATTATGGTTAAGCTAAATTTATATTGAAATTTAATTATTGCATGCCAAGTATCTCAAGAATTGCCTAAACTAATAACTTGCCTTGTTTATCAAAATCAATTCTTGGATATTGTATCTTCAACCCAAAATATCTTAGTATGATATGTGTTTCATAATTATCATATCTTTTATCTTACATTATTTGTGTACTACTAACCGTTTTGAAAGGGATTCCGCGTGAAAATTTGAAATACTCAATTCACTCCCCCCTGTTGAGTATCGAGGCCTTGGCTAACAAAATGTATATACGTCCTTGTATACCCGAGATAAAGAGTGATAAATATGTATATCTTTCTAAAAGTTTTTTTTAAAGCAAGAAGAATACATATATATCTCATGTATATAAGGAGGTGTTACATGTTTCAAGTTTTGGGGTGGGAGAATGCATAGGTTTTAATTAATGTTATTATAGAAGAGTCAACGAGCTAAGGGGAAAATGTGAGAGATAGTGGAAGGTGAAAAAGAACCTTGTTCTCTAAGAATACGATTCTGCCGTATCTAACTCTCTTGCTATTCGCAACAAACAAAACAATTTGAACTTTGAGAAATCTTTCTTCTCATCTACATAATTTATATAATCATTCAACTTTCAATTTGCTTTTGGTATGGAAGTTAAAGCCTCACCCACTGGCATATTGATCCAAAGGAGAAAAGTGTTGTTATAATATTCTATTCTATGAATAATATTAGATAATATTAAAGTTTAATTGAGATACATCATTAAGATGTAATCAATTAGAAATTATTATAGATATGATAGAAATATGAGGAATGAGTATCAAGATCAGAATTCAAATCCTACACATGATATTTTATGTCCATATCAAACTCAATTGTATTGATCTTTCAAGAACGATAACAATTATTGCTTATATAACCATTCATAATTAAATGTTATTATAAAAGAATAATAACAATACTAGAAAATGGATAGATATACTAATAAAAAACTATTCTAACTTTGTATATAACTCAGGATATAACCCTAGATTGAAATTCCACTAGCACTCAAGGTATTATAGTTAGGTAAGAACAGAATTTCAACCCCTGGTAAAATCAAATTAAATACAACATAACAAAACTAAAGCATCCAAGTCAAAATATAGACTTTCTTATTGTTGATGGGTGATTATAAACTGACTCATGATCATGGGAACAAAGTTAAGGTGGGAAATACAAAATAGTTTACACTATACGTAAAAAGATACCATAAATTCAAGTTACTTGGACCAAACCATGGTTTTAAAACTTGACCTTAGTGGGACAGAAAAAGTCAGTTTTCTAATTCGACCGTTGATACGATGATTTGACACACAAAAATTAATCTGTTTAAGAAAAGAAACTTGCAAAAATCACATTGTTTTTTTATGATTTTAATCAAATTTTGATGATTTGCTTTATTGAATTCTTACAAACAAAATTAGACACATAAAAGAAAACAAATGGAATCTATGATGGTGGAGAAAAGCAAGTGAGAAATTTAAGATAAATTATAACCATTAAGCAAAATATACAACAAGTTATACAAATAAGAGTGATAATAAGGGGAAAATAAAGGGTTAAATAACTTGTATCTAATATATATGAAACAATATGTGTAAATAGCAAGTTTTTGTGTATATATTAAGGGTATTCTTAAAGACTAATAATTTTCAAGATAAATAATTTATCCAAGTGTATAACTTTTTCTCAATTGTATCAAACATTGTTGGTAGATGTCATTTGTTTTAAGCTAAACTAAATGCAACCAACATATATATTGCATAAATCAGAAAAAAGGTTCATCGCCTGTTCACTCATAAATAGAAAAGAAATGATTATAGTATTTAATCATCCAATCACCTGTAGTGTATATACTGTTGGCGACTGGGAATATCCTTGGAGTGGAGGATTCCTCGTGTCGATTTCCAACCTGATGTTGTTAAAACAACACTAAGATTTTGTTGTGTGGCATCAATTTCAGACCTGAGAAAGTTTTAAAGGACTGAGCCAATAGTTCACATAAATAAATGTTATCTTTTAGTGAATAACACAGATTGTGTCCAATGTGGCTAGTAATACCAGAAAAGGAATTTGTTTATTCACACTCACAGGAAAATATACTGTTTTGTTCCTTTGATTTTTCATATAGATCTAGGTTTACCCTTTCTAGAGGGTATATTTAAGTGAATTCAAAAGAATAAAGAATCAACTTAAATAAAGTGTTAAAAACATAAGAGCTAATTTAGATATTAAAAAAATAAGAATAATTCAAAATAAGTATCAAATATGAGAGATCAAAACACTTAAGTTTTACCTTATTCATATATTCTTATTGACAGAAACTCCACAACAAAGGAATGGGATGAAGAAAGAATTATAACTAATTAGGACTGGTGTATGGTACATACCACATAACTTCTTTTGAATATTATTATTATTATTTGGTGTTATCAGCCACTGCTTCTAGTGTTTATTAATCATACATGATGGAAATTTGACCCTAAGCAAGGTAAAATTTGTAAAGTGAGGAAAGGGTGAAAGAATCATGCTTAGTTAGAATACAATTATGTAAGTGTTTGGAGTAGTGAAAAGATCTAAAACAACATTTGAACAAGCATTGGTTGACAAAGGGAAAAGGATTGGTTGACAAGCACGTAGGTTCTTAGTGTGTATCAGACAAAAACAATAATAATAAAAAAATAGCAAAATGGGAGGGGCTTCTATAAATCTTCATCATGAATCAAACATAAAACTCTCAAGCATAGCAGAGCAAACAAACATTTTCAACATTTTTCAAAATTATATACAAGCATAGCAGAGCAAACAAACATTACAGATAACAATGTACATTACCTGGTCGTCAGACCTTGGAGGGAGATGACGGAGATGAGCGACCGTCAAAGGGAGGGATAATGGCTCACAAAGACGGAGACGGTGGAGAGACGCAGGTTGTCGGGGGGAAGACGAGAGACAAGGGTCATCGGTTCTCGGAGTAGATGGGGCGGAGAACAAGTAGAGGGACGGAGGGAGCCAAAGGGAGGGAGAGTGGGCATTGAAGGGAGGGAGAGTAGTCGTCGAAGGGAGGGGTAGAGGGAGGGAGTTAGGGAGTTAGGGTTCACGAAATAATTTGGCCAAATGATTTGGGCTGTCTGAATTAAATTTAAAATTTAGCGACAGAGAAACTCATCGCTAAACCGTCACTACAATAACCACTGGCAAATACAGCGACGATAAAAAATGTCGGTGGCTGATTTTGACAAACTAGTAACGACTATAGAACCCATCGCTACGTCAGTAACAATAGAGACGGCTCCGAGTGGTGGCTAACTTTGCTAAATTTAGCCACGACGTACAGTGACGGTCGTTACTTTACGCGCCTAAATAAAAAATTGGAGCCAAAGCACAAAATTGGAGGAGATCACTATAGCAACAGGCCTAGTGACGGTACATAATCTAGTGACGGGTTTAGGGCCGTCACTATTTTATGCGCCTAAATAAAAAATTAGAGGCAAAGCATAAAATTGGAGGGAGATCAATATAGTGATGGCCCTAGTGATGACGGAGAAGCTAGTGATGACAACTATAACGTCGCTCCGCTACAAGCCAAAATAAAAATTTGGAGCCAAAGCACAAAATTGGAGGGAGATCACTATAGCGACGGGTTTAGAGACGGGCTTGTTGTTAGCGACAGAAGTTTGCTGAATCTAGCGACGGTGTTGCGCCGGTTGCTAACTTGGTCACTAATCTCCTTTTTTAGGTCCCTTTTCACATACAGGTCGCTAATTAGCGACGGAGGTAGTTGGTCGCTAAATAGAGGTAGCTATCAAGGCTTTCTTTAGTGGTGACAATCATGGTAACACCCGCTCTGAGTCAAAGTATACCAGAGTTGCCACGGGTTCTCTGGTTTAGGGCGCGACTCCTCACCATTTGGATGCCCGTCTTGGTATACTACCAAAACCACCCATAGGGGTCGGTACCCTCAGGGTTTCCCAGCATACCCTATCGCCATTATGCTCTAGGGAGTCATTTTGTCTCCACCCTTATTCTCCATATACGATGAGTAATTCATGAATCTCAATTAATCATCTTATTGGTCCTCAGTACGGTTCCTCTAATGACTTCGTTTCATTTCTAATGCCAACCTTCATTTATTTCATTAAACTTTAATTACTTTTTCTCTTCTTTCTTTCTCAAAGTTTTTCAAATCCATAATGGTCTTACCCGACACTTAGAAGTGAAATATGATCTCATATTTTCCAAAAAAATGAGGTATATTGGCGCTACGACGCCCACTAATAATCTCGGATCCAATTTCCATATTTTCATAATCCAGTCATCTTGGAACCCTCATTGATACCGCTTTTACATTGTCTTTCTCATTTCTATTCAATACTTTTCACTTTAATTAATCATTGGTGCATCATACAATACAATTTACATATCATGTTCATAAGACAATTCATTCAATCAATATACAACATCTACGATCATAGATTTTATCATATTTCATAAGCATCCATGACTACAAAATTAATCATAATGCATAGACACCTATATTCATAGATTTAAGCCTGATATATAATCTGTCATATAACACGTACTGTATTGCATTTAACGCCTATCGTACTAAGGAATCGTCATGCGTTCAACCAACACTCCACAGAGAATTTAAGTAAAACATTCACATTTAAACCGGGTATATTAGTTAACACGTCATCCTATTACCACTAATTTAATCACTATTACATATATACATCCTAATTTAGTCTACCAATTTAAGGGTATCTTATGAAATGATTTAAATCTTTGTGTATCCTTTAATTGTCTACCTTTCTATTATTTATTTATACTTCATTCTAATTTCCAAGTGTCCAAGTTCTACCTATTTGTAAAACTTAGATTTATACTAAATGACTTGCCATTTATTTCCTTCTATTAATTAAGTAACCTTACCTGTTTCAGTAGTATACCCTTTTCTTTTATTCCCTATATTAGTTAACTGATTCCTAGGGCACCTCTTTATTATGGTTTATATCACCACTAACCAACATTGTCTTTTTCCTTTTACGATCTACATTACCATTTCTCAATAGTGCTTATTTTTTTCTATACCATTATTAGCCATTGTTACTTCTGTACTCATCCTAGTCTATATCATTACCAACCAACGCTTTTAGTTCCTTATTCATTTATGCTTCCATGTATAATTATAATCCTAAGTGATATCCTTTTAGTTCTCTATTTGTTATTAGTCCATATCTCTATCAATAACATTCATTTTAGTTCGTTGTTTATCATGACTTGTATTATTTCTAGCCAATACTACCTCTTTACTTATTGTAACTTATGTCACCAGTAGTCAATATTATTTCTTTTACTCCATATGATCTATATTCATACAAATTAACATTATTTCTTTCTTTTTTTTTCACTTAGTGCTACTACTATTATTTACGTGCCTTTGATTTTCATAAACTCATGATTTAATTCGTCTTAGTTCTCCTTATAATTTACTAATACTACTTTTCTTACATCATGCCAAAATAAAATGCCTAAAATATTCTTAAATCTCTAGTTCTCTTCTATGGTGTCTAATCCTTTTTGTTACTAAAAGTTATAAGTTACCCATTCTCCTTTAAGAAAAGGATTCTTCTTAATAGGATTTGTAAAGTATTTACATTTCATTTTAGGAAAAGTTTTCTGTTATTAGGATTGGTAAAATTACTCTTTTCACTCTAAGAAAATATTATTTCCTTAGTATACTAGGAACATCACTTTTAATTAAGTTACTCCTTTTATAATTTCTTTTCTTTTCTAAAAAATTTCTTTTAGTTCAAATACAATTTTCCAATTTAATAAAATTCATCTATTATTATTCTATCAACTATAAGAAACAATTTATACTAACTTTCTTAAAAATAGCGTTAAATTCCTTAAACATCAAATTTAGCGATATTTAGTTGGAATTGTTTTCTTAATCATGAATGGGCAATTTATTCACGATATACTAGTCGATTATCTCAATTAAATCTAGTGGGGCTTACCGGACTAAGACATACAAATTACAGTAAGTCTTGATAATTATAAAAATATATAACCACATCGAATCATCCAACCGCGCCTACACTGTTTCCTACCGTTTAAGTGAATTGCGTAAAAGTTTTATTTTATAATCTTTTCTTTTTAACGAGTCATACAGTTTTTTAACATACTAAAAATGCCAAAAAGCCCAAAAATGCAGCGAAAAAGAAAATTGTGTATCTCTCGATCTAATTGTCGGATCGTAACAAAACTCAAGATAATGGTTCCTAATTACATGAGGATTAATACAACGGAGTCAAAATCAAACTAAAATGAGGTGAAACCCCCCTTACCTTAGGGTGTAGTCATGGTTTTGATGAAGGAAAAAGAAACAGAGATCATAAATTTTCCAATTGTTGCTAAACTTACCCTGGTCGCCCTCGATCGCTTCTAAATTGTTTAAAAACCAACATGCAACGGTCCATCAAGTGACTATAAGTCACAACCAGTAAAAGAAATGAAAGGAAAACCATGAGTTTAATTAAAATCAAAGGAACTGTTTGCCAAAAAATTTACCGTTTACTTGAAACCTTTTGCCATTCGTCGCCAATCATTCCCGGTACCTAGAAAAAGCCACATGCAAATAAAAGTGGGCAAGGATGGTCACGATTTTTGGGCTTCTAAAAGAGAGAAAAATTACCATTAAAATCATGAGTACAAACTTATTTTGGCAAGGAGAAAAGGATAGGCAAGATTAGGAGCTAAGATTACGAATCCTCACCTTGGTCTTACCTAGGTGGCTCACGGCCAAGGATGACCAAGACAAAGAAGAATTTAGCTGCACAATAGAGGTTTATAGATGATGGATTTTGAGGCACAAAACAGATTTAAGAATGAGAGGTGATGCTAAATTTAGTAGAAGAAATGAAGAAGGATTTGAATTTTGGAGGTGATGAGTTAAAATGGTGTAGCCATGACGTGAACGAGGAGCTTATGGATGATTTGGATGGCTTAAGGTGGCTGGGAAGTAGAGTGTAATGGTTGCTGGAATTTTTTTAGAAAAGAAAAAAGGAGAAGATATTATGGTTTTCGTGAGAAGAGAGGAGGGTTAGTGGGCAAAGTGGCCATGGTTTGATCATAAGGTAACATATAACATAATGGGATAGTGTATAATAGCATGACGTACAATGAAAGAAAAAAAGGACAGATGGAATAAGAAGGAAACGTGAATGTTTAGATAGAACAAGGCACATTGTGATAATTTTCTTTCTTAGGCACATGATATAATGGCATGGTAGTATGTCATGGTATGGATGCATATCACGGTGACAACTTGTTAAGCAAGTTGTAAATCCTTGTAAGAGAAGGAGTTAGGGAGAGAAGGACATGTTTTATTTTGGCTGAACAATAGAGTAATGTGAAGGAGGCAAGTGTCCATAAGTGTTGCAAGCTAATTGGACCACTCTTGCATGAAGGTTGAGGTGTCAATACCAGAGGCAATAACTTGTCATGATTTTTAGGGGCTTTTTTGGGCTGAATTAGGAAAGGGGCCCAACATAAGGATTATAGGCCTTTTTCTTATCTTTAAATTGATATATGGCACAAAACATTTTATTGAGAAACAAAGACAATATGGCTCTTTTACTAAAACATTGTAAGGCTGTGACGGAATTGATGTTTCTTGCAAAGATTAATTTTCTAGGCAAAATTGGTTAAGAGTTTGACTTCATTCCCTTTATCAAAGTTTTAGGAAATTAAGTTTAAAATAAGGTTGGTGAAAGACTTGTTTGATTTCATGGCCATACGAGTGAGAAACGTGAAAAATACCAAACATAGTGCAAGCTACCACAAGGAAAATGTGAATTAATAGGTATTTTAAATTCTGGGATTTATGGAGTAAAAATTGGCCTTTGAGCCCTTCATAAAGTTTTTAGATCTTCTTTTTCTATTTAATTTGATATATCATTGTGACAATCCAAGTTTCGTATCCCGAGATATACCTGATTTACGATTGGGTGCTCCAGAAGCTTCCCAGATCAGCTACGTCTTTGAAAATAAATTCACCATTAATTCTCCCTTGAGAATTGGGTTTCTTACCCTTCATGAACATTGTATAGGTCTACAATACAAATCCATAGCAAAACGAATGACATGATTCAAGCACTGGAGTAGGAGATATATGAATTTTAATGGAGGCTGCCAGCATGATGATGAAACAGTTAAAGGGTTGTAAAGATTTATTAAACTCTACCAATCTATAAGGATTTGGCCTTTAATGTCTGCACAAAAAACGTAGATAATTTTGTTACAGATATTTTGACACCAAGTTAATACGAATGGAAGGTCGTATGAGTGAGTTATGAATTTTTTCTCTAAATCATGCGCAGGGAATAACGTCCAAATGGTGGAATTTTGAGGTGAACACACTTAATCTTCGATTTTGGGGTTGACAGAGTAGAAATTGGAGTTCGAGGCTAGAAATGGAGATTAAATATCTTTTCAAAACAAAGAAATTGAGCCCAAAATTGTTCGATTCTAAGGTCGTTAGTCAAAGTTGGGTCCGAAACATTAAAGGTGCTCAGGTCGAGTTTTATAATGATTTGTGAAGAAACTGATTTATGGAAAAACGAGGGTGATAGAGTCCAAACTGAGTTTCGGTCTCTTCAGGAAAAGTTCCTGAAATGTCAAAACAAGTCTTCAAAGACTGATCGTGCCGCCATCAGATACTCCGAAGCATACGCGCGGTCAAATGGAGGCGACGTTAAAGTTTCTAATTGGGCTGGTTAGGCCAAGTCAGATACCCTTGATCCTTTATGGAAGGATTCTAACAGGACTAGTTTTCCTACTAGATCACTAGTCTTGGGTCAAATGGTCAGAGTCCAGCCTCAGGCTAGGTCTCACAGTTTAAATCTGAGGAACTTACGATATTTTATTATTAAATATATTTATCAAATAAATAAACAATTTAAAATATATAATTTCAAAATAAATTATTATAATTATTTATCTATTAAGTATTGTTGACATGAAATAATTATCAACTGATATAACTAGTACCCAAAATAATCATCGTTAACGTATTATTTTTAATTAAACAGTATTGTCGAACGTTATTTATTATTTTCTTATCTTTGTTTCTCTCACTCGTTATACTCTCTCGGTATTCTTATACTTCATATTAAGTATCTCAACTAGCTCTGCTTTTCACTATTTTTCTCATACTAAACTATTCAGGGAACAGGCCGAAGCCTCAAGCTTCTTACCAACAGCTCAATAGGGTATCCTCAGTGAAACATCCTAACTAAATTAAATAAAATTCGAGACCGGGAAAAAAATTTCCCAAAATTCTGAACGGCTAACAAGGGAATCGGAACAGGAATCCGACCAAAGAAAGGAAGAACCGGGTCAGGATGCCCCCACGTGGTCAAGGCCCAATATCGATTAAATAATAGCCAGCGGAAGAAAGCGCCTAAGCGAACAATGATCGCTGGAGCGAAACCTTACTCGCCCAAGCGAACAAGGCACTCGGATAATTCGACCACTCGGAATTTAAACTCAAGACCACTCAGAATCGGGGCCTAAGTTCACTCGGTAACCTTATCACTCGGAATCTGAACCTAAGTTCAGTCGGGAATTATTCCCTCGGCCATTACACTCGGAATCTATAAGTTTTCCTCGTTCGGAATATTTTCCACAGTCTCGTATCACTTAGGAATGTTTCACATATTTTTCACTCGGCATATTTGATCTCTCTTACCTTGAGAACTCTCTACAAGGTCAAGTCTCGCTTAAGGATTTCATAGCTTCGTTCACTTAGAATACTCTAGTTTCTCTTCACTCGGGAAATTCTAACAAGTTCTTACTCGGGAAGTTTTTAAGTCAATTTCCACTCGGAATTACATGACTTCACTTACTCGGGATATTATAGCCTTATCCACACGGAATAGGCTTATTAAAGGGATTTCTTACATAACACCCTTTGATTGATCCACCTAGGGAAATAGTCCTTTAATGAGCATAACTCACTCAGAATTAGCCCAAACCTTCTTCATTCGGAAGAGGGTCTCTTATCTCACCTCACTCGGATTTACCTTAGCTCTCCCTTACTCGAAATCACGCAAGCATTATTCATTTGGTAGAATATAGATGTACACAACTTAGACATTGACCCACGTCATTACCCACTGAACAAGATAAAACACATAGCATTATATATATATATATATTGAATTATGTTTAGTTTTACTCTCAATACCAAGAGTTCAAATCCTACACATTAAAAACAGAACGTTAAACTAAGAGGCGGCCAAGGCTATACAAAAACCATCTATACAATATATATATATACATGTACACTTCCACTGTACAATGCACTTCCCAGCAATTGGTGCTCTCCCATCATTCCTCATTCCGAGCAACATCCACTAAAATATGGCCACAATAGGGGTGAGCTTTTACATATAAAATGACAGTAATGACTTGAAAAATCCTCTAATTTTCCACTACACAGCATTATCTCTCAATCAATCTATCACATGCACTGTCATTTGATACATCCACACACAGTATCATTCAATCGGAATTTATTCAAATAACACACAGCCATATTAACCAGTAATACACAACCATATTACTCATATTGATATTCCCCATACATACGCATATAACCACATTGAGCTCATCAAAAGTATAAGTGTGCACACATTAATTTCAGTCGGATCCGATCATTTTTTTATTAATTTTTATGTTGCAACATAGGCTCCAAGCCTTTTTCTCAGCTCCAAGCTGATCCGGCCATTTTACTGGTACTAAACCGTTTGCCCTCACACGTAACACAATCGCTCCAAGCGACAACAGGAGTGTTACGGGCAGCCCGGAGTCCAACTCGGTAAGCTTGCCTTAAGTCCAACCCAAGGACTTTCACCAAGCGTCTAATGCTAGTACACGAGTGTTTCACTCGATATTGCCTTGAGTCCAACCCAAGGTCTTTTATTATTTTTCCATACATATTCATTAGCACAACAGTGGCATTTTACTCGGTAAAATCACATAACACATGCATCTCATGTATTCATTATGAAATCCCATCAGATTCATCCCAGCATTTACATGCATATAATCATAAGATATCAATCAGGGATTTACCCTCGGCTTCTCAGTACAAGTACTCGGTAATCATACCATTATTCGCAATAACACGGTTTCATGCTTTCTAATATAAAAATCTACACAGGAATCAACCAACAGTCCCACAATATACACTCGGTATTAGCAATATCAATAACATATACCACATGCTGTTAAGTGTTAAACTACACACGGGACTCAGCATAACAAACTCTTAACGCATCCACTCGGCCAACACAGATCCAGTACATTTTCATACATTCACATGTTTACTAATACACATCTCATGGACAGAGAAGGATATAACCTTACGTGACTCAGCTAACGCACACATACACCTGGTATTTGAAAGTTATCATCATATGATTCACACAATCAACATATTCATAACCATAAACACAAAATACAGTACTTTCACCCGAGATCCGTCCATAACTATGCATTTGAGATGTACAGCGCCCCCTACCTACTGGAAAGACGCAAGAAGCTCCTCGATTTTCAGTGTTGTCCCGTGCTCTACTCGTTCCCTTAGTCTTTCTCGCTTAACAACTTTCAGATCCAGACGAACACAACACACAGCTTGGAGAAACTGGGAGCTGCTCCTCCTCTGAACGATCGCTCCTTGCCAACAGTGGGGAACTTTGAGTCCTCTACAACACCACAGTGGTAAACTAACAAAAAAGAAGAAGAACGAAGAAGAAGGAGAAGAAGAATTGTAGAGGAAGAGGAAAAGTCTCAAGGGGATTTTTGAGAGAATGGGAAAGTGGTTAAGAGCTTCTGAACATGTACCCAAAAGAAATAAGGAGAGTGGGTGGGAGAACGTGAAATGGCAGCCACCATCCAATCATGTGTCATATCCAATCACTTCCATCAGCATCAAGTTTTCTTTTATTTTAAATTAATTCTCAATTAGCATTTAATATTAATCTTGCCATTAATTAAATAATCGGGATGTTACACTACTCCCCCCTTCGAAGAATTTCGTCCTCGAAATTCAAACACAAGCTTACCTCAATAAAATAGCTCGGGATACTACTGCCTCATGGCATCCTCATGTTCCCAAGTATAAGAAGTACATCCATTTTGTTGCGATGCTACTTCGACTAGTTGCACATCCTAGCTCCTCAAACGTTTTACCGACCGATCCACAATTTTAGTCGGTACAACAATAGTCGTCAAATTCTCTCTGATTTCAACTTCATCATCCGGCATCTCGTGTGTACAATCGGGTAGACACTTCCTCAATTGAGACATATGAAATACATTATGCAAGTTTGATAGATGAGTCGGCAATGCTAATCGGTATGCCACAGGACCGACCCTTTCCAATATCTCATAGGGTCCAATGTACCGGGGGCTTAATTTCCCACTCTTCAAGGCTCGTCCGACCCCTTTATTCGGCAAAACCTTCAAGAACACTTTATCGCCGATCGAAAATTCAAGCGGCTTGGTCCGCTTATCATGGTAGCTTTTCTGTCGGTCTTGAGATGCCTTCATCTTTTCCCTAATTACTTAAATCTGTTCAGAAGTCTGCTTCACAATTTCCAGTCCCAACAATAGACTTTCACCGGTTTCTGACCAACAGAGTGGGGTTCGATATTTCCGGCCATACAATGCTTCATATGGTGCCATGCCAATGCTGCTGTGGTGGCTGTTATTATATGTAAATTCAATCAGAGGGAGATATTGGTCCCAACTACCACCGTGCTCCAACACACACGACCTCAGCAAGTCCTCCAAACTTTGTATTGTCTGCTCGGACTGCCCATCCGATTGGGGATGGTAGGCTGAACTCAGTCAGAGTTTTGTGCCTAATTCCTGGTGTAAGCTTCCCCAAAAATGGGAAGTAAATCTAGGATCCCTGTCCGACACGATAGAAGTCGGCACACCATGCAGTCGGACAATTTCTCGGATATAAATCTGGGCTAATTTCTGCAATGAATATCTCATATTCATGGGTAGAAAGTGCGCAGACTTCGTCAACCGGTCCACAATGACCCAAATGGCATCATAACCCACTCGGGTTCTAGGCAATCCCATTACAAAGTCCATGGCAATTGAGTCCCATTTCCACACGGGGATTTCAAGAGGTTGCAATCCACCATACGGTTTCTGGTGCTCAACTTTTGACTTCAGGCAAATGATACACCGAGCCACATAATCGACCACGTCTCTTTTCAATGCGGGCCACCAGAAATGCATCCTCAAGTCATGGTATATCTTTGTAGTGCCCGAGTGGATGCTTAACAGGCTCTTGTGGGCTTCATCGAGCACCATCTTCCTCAATTCGCCAGCACCCGGCACATATATCCTATCCTTCACCCAGAAAATTCCATCCGAGCCCTCGGTTAAGGACAGATCCTTGCCCTTAGCCTGAGTCTCTTTCATCTCACCTAAGTAGGAATCTGACCTTTGCTTCTCATACACTAGCATCAGAAACTCACTAGCTATCTTCAACATTCTAAGCGTTACCTTCCGAGACGAAGAGACATCTATGTGTAAATTCATGTCTCAGAATTGTTCAATTAATTCTATTTCTTTCACCATCATTGTTGCCACATAAATCGACTTTCGACTCAAGGGGTCGACCACAACATTCGCCTTACCCGGATGATACTTCAACTCGAAGTCATAATCTTTTAAGAATTCCGTCCACCTCCTTTGCCTCATGTTCAGCTCTTTTTGATCGAATAAATATTTGAGGCTTTTGTGGTCACTGTAAACCTCGAATTTGGAGCCATACAAGTAATGTCTCCATATTTTCAACGCGAAGACAACAACTGCCAACTCCAAGTCGTGAGTCGGATAGTGCTGCTCGTGTGGCCTCAATTGACGAGAGACATAAGCTATCACTCGGTTCTTCTGCATCAGCACACATTCGAGACCGAGTCCGGATGCATCACAGTAAACTACAAAGCTTTCTTGTAAATTTGGCAATACCAACACTGGAGCCGTTGTCAATTTAGTCTTTAGCTCTCGAAAACTTTTCTCACACTCAGAACTCCACACGAAAGGAACATTCTTCTGAGTTAACTTGGTCAGGGGCAGAGCAAGCTTAGAGAACCCCTCAATAAAGCTTCTATAATAAGTGCCCAGACCCATGAAGCGTCTGATCTCTGAGACTGACTTAGGCCTCTCCCATGCCATTACAGCTTCTACCTTGGAAGGATCTACCGAGACACCTTCCTCAGAAATTACATGCCTAAGAAAATGGATCCTATCCATCCAGAACTCACACTTCGAAAGTTTTGCAAACAGTTGCTTCTCCTTTAATACTTGGAGTATCGATCGGAGATGTTCCTCATGCTCCTCGGGGGTTTTAGAATAAACCAAGATATCATCGATAAAAACGACCACGAATCGGTCTAAGTATGGATGGAAAATGTTGTTCATGTAATTCATGAATATAGCAGGGGCATTTGTCACGCCGAATGGCATTACTACATACTCGTAATGACCATACCGACTCCTAAACGCGGTCTTGGGAATATCCGAGTCCTTCACCCGAATCTGGTGGTATCCCGACCGTAAATTGATTTTTGAGAAGACTGAAGCACCCCGCAGCTGATCAATCAAATCATCAATCCTAGGTAATGGGTACCGGTTCTTGATCGTAAGCTTGTTTAGCTGTCGGTAGTCTATATATAACCTCATGCTGCCATCCTTCTTCTTAATGAGTAACACTGGTGCACCCCACGGTGATACACTCGGTCGAATGAACTGTTTACCGAGCAACTCGTCAACTTGCTTCTTCAACTCAGCTAATTCAGTTGGAGACATCCTATAAGGAGCACTGGAGACTGGCTCGGCTCCAGGGATTAAGTCAATAGAGAATTCAACTTCTCTATTTGGAGGGACACCCGGCACATCATCTGGAAACACCTCAAGAAAATCATAAACAATCGGAATATCATGCACTCGGATTCTACTCTCACCCTCGGTCAAATAAAGCATCACAAATAACTGGGCTATACCTTGCACTATGTAATCATTATTGATTTGTCTCGAAAAAATCACCCTTCGGCTTTGGAAATCCACAAACACCTTGTTGGCTGAAAGCCAATCCATGCCAAGTACGATGTCGAGGCCTTTCAGAGGCACACATACTAAATCAAAGGTAAAACTCCGATCGCCCAATGTAAAGGTTATGTCTTTGCACATCATCAATGTCAACACTTTAACACCGGTCGGATTGGATACCTCCAAAGTCCGATCCATATACACAGTTGGCAACCTTAAACGTCTCACACAATCGTTAGCTATAAAGGAGTGGGTAGCTCCAGAATCAAAAACTACATCAAGAGTATGACTACCAAGTGAGCACTTACTTTGCACTAAGTCGTTAGCTTGTGCAGCTTCCTCGGTATTGATTGTATAAACCCGTCCTGCAGCTGGTTGCTCAGTATTTCTCTCTCGGTTATTTGGGGCAAACATCATATTACCCCGAGCTCCATTGCCTCTGCCACCATTCCCTCGGCCGCCGTTTTCGTGACCTCTTCCTCGGAAACCTCCACGCTGTAAGTTTGCATTGGCTTGCTGCAGCTGAGGGCAATCGGGGCGTACGTGCCTTTTTCATTACAATGGAAGCATACAACATCTCTTCCAACATCACACTCCCAGGCAAAGTGGTCACCACCACATCTAAAGCACTTACCATTCCCAAGACGACCTCCAAAACGACCACCATGATTTCCCCGTCCTTGATATTTAAAGGAGGATCCGCCTCTTCCAACATTACCCGGCTTCTTGAAGCGAGGCTGCTGTGGCTTCAAGGACGTGTCGGTCCTACTGCTCTGGCCCGGGTGGACATTCTCATCTTCCTCAAAAATTCTACATTTGTTCACCAACACTAGAAAATTCTGAATCTCCTGGTGTCTGAAGGATCTCTTAATCTTGGGTCTCAATCCGCTTTCGAACTTAATGCACTTGGAACCCTCGGTTCCGGGTTGCTGAAATAGAGGATAGAACAGGCACAGTGCTTCGAATTTAGCAGCGTATTCTTCAACAGTCATAGAACCCTGCTTTAGTTCCATGAATTCCAACTCTTTCTGACTCTTCACTGTGTCAGAAAAGTATTTCTCCAGAAAACATGCTTTAAAATTCTCCCAGATTAACTGGGTACCTGCATCAGTCAATCGGGCCTTGGTGATCTTCCACCAACACTTGGCTTCAGCTCGCAGCATATATACAGCATAGTCTACTTTCTGGGCCTCGATACATTGAAGGCCACCAAAGATCCTTTCTAAATCCTGAATCCATGAATAAGCCAATTTGGGATTGAATCCTCTTTCAAACTCACTCAGCTTCCTCTTCAGGAAGCGGTCCAACCCTTGGTCATCATCAGTTCGAGGCTGGCTCTGCCTCTCGAATATGTCTGCGAAACGCTG